>JAQPPZ010008406.1:0-1357963 GCA_028583015.1 Wollemia nobilis
GTTAAAACAACGAACTGATGTTTATTATTCAGCAGTGTTTAAATAGAGGTTACAATGCCGGGAATAGTCACTGATCGAAATAGAACTGTTACAAGAGTTGTAACAGTAAGCTAAATAATGTAATACAAACAAAATATATTAAAGTACGCTAACATCCCCCTTTATTACATTATTTGGGTAATGTAATAACTAATAGCTATACTAACATCCCCCCTGATTACATCATTTTGCAATACAAAGAGAGTTGCGAAACAATTCAAATTTGACACGTCCAAGTGCCTTAGTGAAAATGTCTGCAACTTGAGCATCGGTGGGAATGTGTTGAAGCTGAATTCGGTGCTTTGGAACTTCATCTCGAATGAAATGACATTGTGTGTCAATGTGCTTTGTTCTTTCATGATGGACTGGATTCTTGACGAGGTTCGGAACACCCTGATTGTCGCAAAACAAGTGTATTGGAGATTTTGATGGATGGCCCATACTTGTCGAATGCGACGCAACCATATCACTTCGCACACAGCCTTCACGTGCGGCACGATACTCGCCTTTGTTGATGAAATAGCAACCACCTGTTGCTTCTTGTCGTGCCAAGAGACAGGACCGGATCCCATATGAAAAATGTATCCAGAAGTTGACTTGCGATCATCAAATGATCCGGCATAGTCGGAGTCCGTGTATCCTTGCAAGAAGAATTTGTTGTTCCTCTTGTATTCTAGGCCATATTCCATAGTACCACGGACATAGTGAAGAACACGTTTTGCCGCTTTCCAATGAGTGGTCTTAGGCTCCTGCATGAACCTCGAAAGATAGTTGACAAGCAAATACGAGATCTCGGCCTAGTATTGGTCGGATATATGAGACTCCCAATCAACTCGTCGATAGAGAGTACCATCTACCCGAGGTGAATCATCATATCGCGATAATCGAAGTCCATTCTCCATCGGAGTTGCCATTGGCTTGCAATCACTCATGCGATATTTTTCCAACGAATGTCTTGGCATATTTTTTCTGAGACACTTTGATGGAGTGCTCCTTCCGGCTGAATTCCGGACCAAGACAAGTAATGGAGAAGTCCGAGATCCGTCATCTCAAAATATTTACACAAGTTTCTTTTGACAAGAGAGATCATAGTTTCGAACTCCCCGTAATGAGCAGATCATCCACATAGAGTACAAGCAACACTATCTCGTAACCCTGTTTCTTGAAATAGAGGTTTGCATCTGACGGACATCTCTTAAATCCATTCTGCATAAGGTGGTTGTCCATTTTTATATACCAAGCTCGAGGAGCTTGTTTCATACCATATAAGGATTTGACCAATTTGCAAACCTTCTCGCTCTTGGCCTTCCACTTCAAATCCTTCTAGCTGAGTCATGTAGACTTCTTCTTGGAGATCACCATTTAGAAAGGCACTTTTGACATCCATCTGGTGAACTTTCCACCCATATTGTGCTGCCATAGCACACATAACCCGAATTGTGGTCATCCGAGCAGTAGGTGCAAAATTTTCCTCGTAGTCAATGCCTTCCTTTTGAGCATAGCCCTTTGCAACAAGACGGGCCTTATGCTTATCAATTGTTCCATCTGCCTTGTACTTGACTTTATATACCCATTTGTAGCCAATGGGTTTCTTTCCATGCGGTAGATCAACAAGCTTCCAAGTTTTATTTTTCATCAAAGACTCATACTCTGTATCCATAGCGGCCTTCCACTGAGGCTCACTGAGAGCATCTTGCACTGATGCAGGTTCAAGATCATCTATGGTAGACATGAACGCCCTGTCATCATCAATATCCATATCCTCTACTTCGGTACTTGGAGTTACAAAAAGTTCCTCAAAAGATTGACAAAGATCATCAACCTCACCAGTTTCTTTGGCTTCTTTTTCCTTTTGAGCCATACTGCGTGTACGAGGTCTATCCAAGTTCAAATTGGGAGGAGTGGATAAATTTGCGTCTCTGATTGTATTTGTACACCATTTTGGGTTCTTCTTCGGTGGTGGTGAAGAAGATGTAGAAGGACCTCCTGTCTGTGTTGACGAAGGAATCTTCTCTTCCTTAGATTCCACAAGATCTAGGTGTACTTTAGATGTGCTCTGTGATGTGAAAGCTTCATCAAAGACAACATCTCTCGTCGACATGAATTTTCTTGGTCAAAGGATCTATCAAACGATATCCTTTAGAGTGCTCATCATAACCAAGAAAAATACATCTCAGTTGTTTCTCATCTAGCTTCTTCCTTTTCTCTTTCGGTATGTGCATGAAAGCGTGACATCCAAAAATACGTAGATGAGATATGGAGGGTTTTCGACCACTCCATGCTTCCTGTGGAGTCATTACTTTTAGGGCCTTTGTGGGTGCCCTATTCAACAGATATACTACAGCTGGTGACAGCTTCTGCCCAATATTGTTGCCCAAGAGTAGCTCCTGTGAGCATACAACGAACCATTTCCATGATAGAACGGTTCCTTCTCTCAAGAACTCCATTTTGCTGAGGAGTATAGGCAGTTGTTAACTGTCTCTTGATTCCATGCTTATCTAAGAATGCAAAAAATTCATTAGAGGTAAACTCCCCCCCTCGATCTGAGCGGAGGGTTTTAATAGAAGCTCCTGACTCCTTCTCAACGGATTTCTTGAACTGCTGGAAGAATGCGAAAGCTTCTGATTTCAGTTGGAGAAAGAAAACCCACATCTTTCGTGAGTAGTCATCTACGAATAACTGAAAGTACCTCTTCCCTCCACAACTATTGGGTGTGAAAGGACCGCACGGATCGGTGTGAATTAACTCCAGAGGTTTTCGTGCTCTTGTTGAGCTCTTCTCAAATGGTACTCTATGCTGCTTTCCTACCAAGCAGTCAGAGCACACTCGGCAATGTGGCGTAAAGGGAAGGAAGACATTTTACCATCTCATACTTATCGAGCTCAAGTAAGTAGCCGTAACTAAGATGCCCATATCTCTTGTGCCATAGGGAAGTTGCCTCCTTGGTAGAGACAAACATGGCAACATGTGGAGTAGAGATAGAATCTAGGGCAAATAAGCCGTGCTTATATGAAGTCATTGCAACTGCTTACCCTTCCCGGTAATAGTACAACACTTCTTGCCATTCTCAACATGAAAGTTGACAACCATATTTCTATCCAAGATTTGTGTGACTGACAACAAATTGTTAGCCAATCCCGAAACATAGAGGACTTTGTCAACTCGACACTTGCCATCGGGAAGAGTGACTGAAACTGTACCCTCTCCCTGAACCCTGTAGGTTTTATCATCAGCAATGGTGACAGGTTTGCCCTCTTTGGCCACGAATGATTCAAACCATGATCTGTCGCCAGTCATATGTTTGCTAGCTCCAGAATCGACATACCAAACAGGATCCCTCTGTGTGGAATCTATGGTAGTCATGAGCACCTTGTGTGCCCATTCAAAATCTGAGTCAGATTCTTCAACAGCAACATTCACCTGGGGTTGCTTGTTTTTATTTTGTGGTTTGTTTTGGCCTTTCGCTTGTTCTTATGCCAACACCTCGTTGGTGTCATGGTTGTCTTTCTCACGGATCTTGCACCACCTCTTCTTCTGTTGAGGTTGTTTTCCTTTTCCTTTCGTATCCTGTTGAGAATTTCCTCCTTTCTGAAAGTTGCCTCCTTTTTGCCCATTACCTTTCTTCCTAGAACCCTGCCTGTTGGTGTATAGGGCTGTATTGGAAGAATCATCCTTGTGAAGTTGGCGTGCCTCCTGTTGTTGAAGCAGATTGACCAACTCGATGTAGGTAATTTGTCGTTGAGACACCTGGATGGAGGTGATCAACATATCAAATGAAGAAGGTAAAGCTCTCATCACAAGTGAAATGAGAAGCTTTTCGTCCACAGTATCTCCCAAAGAATTCAATTTCTCTTTCAATTCAGACACTCTGCACAGAAAGAGTTCAACTGTTTCACCCTGTCTCAAACTCAAAGTTATGAAGTTGTTGTTGAAGATGAAGAATGGTGGAATCATTCTTTCCCTCATAGATGGTTCTAAGGGCATCCCATGCCTCTTTACCACTTGCTTTGTCAGCTATATGAGGTTGCACTTCATCCGAAACAACAAACAAAATGAGCACCTTTGCTCGACTGTCTTTCTTGTCAAAAGCTATATGATCTGCAGAAGGACCTATGGATCCTGATGCTGGTGAAGGCCTAAGTGTTACTCCAGTAATAATATCCCATAAATCTTCCATTTGGAGAATTGCCTTCATCTTATGTTTCCATGGTGTATAATTTGGACCTTTCAATAACTGATGAGGATCAATCATCAACTTTGCAACAGTGGCCATAGTGAAGGTTCCTTATATCACCAATTGGTCCCCCTTTCGATATACCTTTTGCTAGGCCGTTATACCATACAAAATACCCGCCCTTACGTGAGGGAAACTATAGGTATTTAGAAAGATCAACAAAAATCACCCGCCCTTACGTGAGGGAGACTATAGGTGAGTTTTAGAGATCATACGATACGTGGAACATAAGCGGTACTGAAAGGGAATCGCCTTGTTGATGGCACCTACCATAGAAGATTCTTCTCATGCGTGGGGCGTAACTTCCCCTAAACACTATGAAGAATACTTCATCAGGATTTACGCCTAAACACAAGAACGATTAAGGGTAGTGGATGGAGTAAAAAAATGCAAAAAATGGCATACTTATTCCTCCCCGATGATTTATAGAGAACAAGCTCAGACGTCATTGTTGCAGCTATATTAGGCGATAGATACAGTAGCCCAAAGCATGATAACTTTACCTATAAGTGTGGGCCAAAGGTACCATTTTTATCGAATGTTGCGATGCAAATAAATTGCACAGATGGGTTTTTTAATTATTTCGGGGACTTAGGGAGTGATTTATATTTTAATGAAGTAGTGCATAGAAATGAAAATGCATCATACATCAAAAAAATGCCCACAGAATGAAACCCTAAGGTGTCGGACACAGCCGAAAATGCACCTTTTACAATTCGCCAAATTGCTATTTTTCAAAAAATTACTCACATTCCCCGTTTGATTTTTTGAAAAAAATATCCCCCCTTAAAAAAAATCTCTTTAACAAAGCATTTTAATAATTATTATATATTTAAAGTTAAAATAAATAATTTTAATTTATATAGTTTTTAAAACTTATGAAAAAAATAAATTAAAAATTAAATTTTAATTTATAAAGTTTTAAAAACTATAAAAAATAAATTAAAATTAAAAATTTTAACTAAAAAATAATAATTAGAAAAAAAACTTTGAAAAAAAAATATACCTTCGAACCCTCGACCTCCAGGCTCCCAAAGCCTTACTGCACGGCTCACGACTGACCTTGCAGTGCTCAAACACTTTCTCAACTCAAATAAATCTCATAGAAACATAAAGATAATTGTTAGAGACTCAATATGTTCTATACTCAAAACCCATTCACTTTCTCAACTCAATCTCATAGAAGCATAAATATAATTTTTAGAGACTCAATATGTTCTATTCTCAAAACTCAATCACTTACTCAACTCAATATCATAGAAGCATAAAGAGAATTTTTAGAGACTCAATATGTTCTATTATCAAAACTCAATCACTTTCTCAACTCAGAATATAGAATAGTTTGTTTTATGGAACTTGATCAATCACTTCATACATCCACTTGACTAGGCTTAATCAACTCTACTCAACCAATCTCTTCAATAAACAACTCTTTCTTTCAAACCCTAGTCCAAGCATGTACACACCAACTCAAAATGTTTCCAACAATGCTCAACAATAAATCTCACATAACAATGATACTCATGTTCTTTTCAAACTCAAGTCTAAGTCCTTTGCATAACAACTCACTTCAACAACAATGCTCATAAAATATTCTTCATATAACAATGATACTCATGTTATTTTCAAACCTAACTCAGGTTCTTCACATAACCAATGGCTTCAACAACAATGCTAATAAGACAAGGTTTTTAATCACAACTCTTAATTCAAAAAACCTTGAAGCATTAACTCAACCACTTTCAAAAAGGAAACCCTAATCAAATCCTTTTCACTCCAAACTTAATTTTCAAGATAGCAATCAATCAACTCAACCAAGAAGGAATTTACCCATACCTTTTGTTTGACAAGTAGTTGGTCTCAAAAATATGCCACACTCACAGTTACTTCTTTGCCAATCTCAATAAGGGTTAGAGGATAATTTTATTCAACAAAACATATCACAAATATAATATCAAAATTAAAACTTATCACTCCAACTTGATTAGTAATCAATATCCTCACAATAATCACAAAAACCCTTAATTCAAAATAACATACTACCCACAAAGTCTTAATATTATAATATTCCACAATAGCAATTTAAGACTTTTAAAAATAAAAAATAGAATTCTCCTTATGACTCCTAAAGGTAATTCTAAACTACCACAAATTTGTTGGAAATTTTGGGTTTGAGATCCTAGCTTCTTGTCTATGAGTTGTCATTGATGTCAAAAGGAAATGGCATTAATGTTAAGAGGATGTGTTGGCTTCAAAGGTGGAAGATTCCAAGAGAATCTTTTAAGAGAATCCGGAGAGATTCCATTGGCAAGGGTTTTTCATTAAAACCAAACCGGTTTTTATTAAAATCAAGTTGGATAGGGTTTTTATTAAAACCAATGGAGGTTCTCTTTATTATTTATTTAATTATTATTTAAAACCCTTCAAGGTTTTAATTAATTAATTAGTTAATTAATTAAGGGAGAAATTATTTTTAATTTATTAAAAATACTTAAAGTTTTTTAATCTTTTTTTTTTTTTTATTTTATAAAAATTATTTAAGGGTTTTTAAACCCTTTTTGAAAAGAAATTTTGATTAATTTCGAAATGGTATTTATTTTGCAGACGTCGACGTGTCTTCTAAAGTCCACTTATGGACTATAAATTTGAGAAGGTTCCTAAGGTTAAACTCTTGGAAAATTCCTCGAATGCAATTTTGGTGTGTTTGAGATCATGTTTTGTTTACGCTACAAGGAAGACTGGAGAGCACGTGCGGTTGAAAAGTCTTTGGGAGTTTTTTGACGGGTGAAGTGGAGGGAAGTTCACTTGTGAACTTCATAGCCCGCGTGGGCTAGTGGCAGCGAAGGCTGCATTTGGGCCTTGCATTGGCGGAGGTCACCGTTTCGAGTCCCGCGGGGGTGCTTTGCTAGAGTTAGACACATTTTTATTAAAACGTCTTTATGTCACGAAATTCGGAGTTTCTTGGATAGCGATTTATAAGGTGTGATTAAATTTTATGAGTTTTGGCTTTTGTGATTAGCATTGAATAAAAGCTTAGGAGAAATAAGGGCATATTTCTTTAGATGTATTTTTAAGATTATTCTTTGCTATGCTAAAATTAAAAATGGAGGTATAAGGTGTGAGTCTGTGATTGTTGATTTATTGGCATGTTATGGTGGTTGTGTTTAAAGAAGTGGAGCTAAAAGGTGTAATAAGGGAAGTTTATATTATTGCTCATTTCCTTTTATTCTAACCCTAACTTGGTTGGAAGTTTGAGAGTTGTGTGTGGTGACAGCTTGAAGGTTCAATTATCTTCTACTCCAATAAGGTATGGGCACATTCTTCTTATGAGTATGATTGGTGTATGTTTTTCTGAAATAAGGTTGGAGTGAAAAGGTATTCTACTAGGTATCCTTTGGCTAGGTGTAAATCCTATTTTCTGGTTTGTTGAAGACTACTTATGCATTGTTATCCTTAAGGAGAGTTTTTGGTGAATGCATAATTCTGGTTTGAGATAGTGGAAGCTTTGTGCACTAGGGTTTATATTTGTGAGTCTAGCTACTTGCATTGAGTTGGTGGAACCCTTGGTTGGTCTGTTTTGAGTTTGATGGTTGAGTTGCTTCCATAGAGGTTGTTTGATCAAGTTATTGCTTTACTTGATTCATGATATTGGGCTTACTCCATTGAGTTGATTTGAGCAAGTTATTCTTTGCATTTGGTGATATTGTGTTGGTGGCTATTTTGTTCAAATATCTTTGGAGGGAAAAGGAGTTCTACTTGTTTCCTTTTCTTGTGTTGATTGTGAAATGCTTCAAGGTTGTGTTTTGAGTTGAATGGTGGTTGACTAAACCTTGTTTGATGAGCATTGTTGTTGAAACCCTAATTGATGGTGAAAAGAACATGAGTATCATTGTTATGTGATTCTTTGCATAGTTGGCAATTGTTGGGGTTTCATGTTCTTGAAAGAAAACATTCTATCCTATCCATTTCGGATATTGAGTTGAGTTTTCAGATTTGAGATTGAGATTGAGCTGAGTTGATTTGAGTTGAGTTTTGAGATTGGGATTTGAGTATAGAACATATTGAGTCTCTAACAATTCTCTTTATGCTTCTATGAGTTTGAAAAATCACATTGGGTCTCTAACAATTCACTTTGTGATTTCCTACTAAGAAAGTTTTTCTTGGTGAGCTTGTTGAGTTTTTGGACAGGTTCCAGTGGGGACTTGTGAGCAATTTTTGGACAGGTTTCGGTGGGGACTTGTGAGCAGATTTGGATAGGTCCTAGCAGAGGACTTGTGAGATGAGTTTGTTAGTTCTATCAGAGAACTTGAGGACAGAGGTGCATTGGTTCTATGAGAAGAACCTGAGGACAAATTTGGCAAGTCTTTGAGAAGGCTTGTATGCAGAGGATTGATTTGTTCAAGATTTGGACAGATCTGATAGACAGAGGAAGAATTGTACTAGACCGACTGACTGTGTTTGGTATAGGTTGTTGAGCTACTGTGGACATGATCATAGAATGCAAAGGTCTCTTAGGCTAAGCATTGAGGACGGGAGGTCTTCGGTGGAAAGGAGTTCCACGTGCTAGCAAGAGGTAGAGGCAGTTGATCTTCTGAGGGATCATTTCCAGAGCAGAGGGGAAGGTATCTCCTTTGAGCAAAGGCTCATAAATTCTGATTGGGGGAAGGTATCTCCTTTGAGTAGAGGCTCATAAATTGATGAAGCCGAATTTGATTGGGGGAAGGTATCTCCTTTGGGCCGAGGCTCATAAACATTGTAATTGGGAAGGATTCCCAAAGAAATTTGAGATAAATTTTAGAGAAAATTTTTGTGGATGTAGCCTAGCCATTCTGGGTGAACCACGTTAAAATTGGTGTCACTTTGTGGATGATATTGTGCATTGCTTTGATATTGCTTTACTGTTTTGAAGTATAAAGGAAAAAGTAAAAAGAGGTCTTATACTATTCACCCCCCTCTCAGTATAAGCTTGTGTTCTTCAATTGGTATCAGAGCAGGTGCCTTCGAAAAGTTTAACAGCTTGAAGGAAAAGCTAGTAAAGAACACAATGGATCATTCAAGTGGCAATGCAGAACCTATTCTTGATGGGTCAGATTTTGGTCTTTGGAGTGCAAGGATGAAGGTTCATCTAATGGCACTTGGGAATGAGGTTTGGGAAGTGATTGAAGATGAGTACACTATTCCTGAACATGGTCCTAATACTAAAGAAGAAAGGTTCCTACATCATAGCAATTCAAAAGCAATGAATGCAATCCTAAAAGGCTTACAAAAAGCAGATCTCACCAAAGTGATTCATTGCAAGACAGCTAGTGAAATGTGGAAACAGTTGAAGGTGGTTCATACAGGTGATACAAATGTTAGAAAGGCCAAGTTGAGACACTTCAAAGGTATGTTTGAACAACTCAAGGTGAATGATGATGAAAATATTAGTGACTACATGCTTCGTATGGATGAGGTTGTTAACTCCATGAAAGACTTAGGTCTTGAGCTTGCTGAAAATGATGTTTGTGATAATATTTTAAGATCTCTTCCTAATAGATTTAGTGAAAATATTTCTGCTATTGAGGAAGCTAAAGATTTGGATAAGTTGAAAAAGGATGAGCTCCATAGTATACTTGCAGCATTTGAGTTGAGAACTCAAGTGAAGGTTGATGTCAAGAAAGAGGCATCTTTCAAGGCTACCAAGAAATCCAAGGGTAAATAGCTTCAAGATAGTGATGAGTCTTCTAGTGATGAAGAGGCATATTACAGCAAGAAAGGCAAGTTCTCTAGAAAGCACAAAAGTATGAAAAATGTAAGATGTTTCAATTGTGGAAAGTTTGGTCATTATGCTACTAACTGTACTATTCCCAAGAATGAAAGTGATGAAGATAAACAGGATTCTAAGAGCAAGGATTCTAAAAAGCACAAGCATCACAGGAAGAACAAAGATGAGCACAACAATCAAGGAAAGAGGTATTCTCACAAGCACAAGAAGATTTTCTACCTAGACAAAGCAAGTAAGTGTTCTAGTAGTGATAGTGAAAGTTCTTCAAGTGATAATGAAAATGAGATGTTGTTCATATCAAAAAAAGAGGAAGAACTGAAACATAGATTCATTATCATGAAATGTCTTAGATGTGGAAATTTTGGTCACCTTGAGGATGATTGCACAAATAATGATTTGGTTTCTAGTATGTATGAGGATGCTTCAGAAAACTATAAGGAAGATGCATGTATGGTTTTTGAAAAGGGTAGCACCTCTAGTGATAAGAAATCCGAAAAAGGCCTTGATGATTCAAAAGGCAAACAAATAGAGGAAGATATAGAGGAAGGTGAAGTAGATCTTGAAGGTGAACTTATTAGTGCTCTTAGTGCTTTGAAAAAGGAAAGAAAGAAGAATGCTAGACTCAAGGATAAGTTAGATGAATGTTGTATGGAGAGAGATGATCTTATAGAAAGTCTTGACTTCTCTATAGCTAAGACACAAGAACTCAAGGATGAGTTAGAGTCTAAGGTTCTTGAGTATAGTGAGTTAGAACAAAAAATGGCTTATTTGAAAGAGGAAACTAAAGAGTACAAGGATAAGCTTTACAGGTTCCAAGATAGCTCCAAAAAGGTTAAGTCACTCATCAAAGGTCAAAGAAAGACAACAGATAAAACAGGCCTTGGTTTTGTTAAGACGCACAAGGAACAAGTTGGAGAGTCTAGTAAGAAACTCCAAAAGGAAGAGAGTTCTGATGAGGAAAGTTAGATTCAACGAATAGGAGTCATTGTATATTGTCAGCAGTAGTTTAAATACATTTGTGACAGCTGCCGTGAATAGCACACGAGTAATCGCACTCGTTACGTAGTTGTAACAAGACAACGGATAGCTATACTAATAGCTAACTAATAGCTAAATAGCGTAATACGTATAAAAGGTAGTTAAGTACGCTAACATCCCCCTTTATTACATTATTTGGGTAATGTAATAACTAATAGCTACCTACTAACATCCCCTTACATTATTTTGCAATACAAAGTGAGCCGCGAAACAATTCAAATTTGACACGTCCAAGTGCCTTAGTGAAAATGTCTCGCAACTTGAGCATCGGTGGGAATGTGTCGAAGCTGAATTCGGTGCTTTGGAACTTCCTCTCGAATGAAATGACATTGTGTGTCAATGTGCTTTGTTTTTTCATGATGGACTCGGATTCTTGACGAGGTTCGAACACCCCGATTGTCGCAAAACAAGTGTATTGGAGATTTTGATGGATGGCCCATACTTGTTAGAATGCGACGTAACCATATCACTTCGCACACAGCCTTCACGTGCGGCGCGATATTCTCGCCTCTCGTTGAAGAAATAGCAACCACCGTTGCTTCTTGTCGTGCCAAGAGACAGGACCGGATCCCAGATGAAAAATGTATCCGAAAGTTGACTTGCGATCATCAAATGATCCGGCATAGTCGGAGTCCGTGTATCCTTGCAAGAAGAATTTGTTGTTCCTCTTGTATTCTAGGCCATATTCTATAGTACCACGGACATAGTGAAGAACACGTTTTGTCGCTTTCCAATGAGTAATCTTAGGCTCCCGCATGAACCTCGAAAGATAGTTTACAAGAAATACGAGATCCGGCCTAGTATTGGTCGATATATGAGACTCCCAATCAACTCGTCGATAGAGAGTGCCATCTACCCGGGGTGAGTCATCATATCGCGATAATCGAAGTCCATTCTCCATAGGAGTTGCCATTGGCTTGCAACTACCATGCGATATTTATCGAGCAATGTCTTGGCATACTTTTTCTCGAGACACTTTGATGGTGTGCTCCTTCCGGCTGAATTCCGGACCAAGACAAGTAATGGAGAAGTCCAAGATCCGTCATCTCAAAAGATTTGCACAAGTTTCTTTTGACAAAGAGAGATCATATCTTCCGAACTCCCCGTAATGAGCAGATCATCCACATAGAGTACAAGCAACACTATCTCGGAACCCCGTTTCTTGAAATAGAGGTTTGCATCCGACGGACATCTCTTAAATCCATGCCGCATTAGGTGATTGTCCATTTTTATATACCAAGCTCGAGGAGCTTGTTTCGTACCATACAAGGATTTAACCAATTTGCAAACTTTCTCGCCGTTGGCCTTCCACTTCAAATCCTTCAGCCGAGTCATATAGACTTCTTCTTGGAGATCACCATTAAGAAAGGCACTTTTGACATCCATTTGGTGAACTTTCCACCCATATTGTGCTGCCATAGCACACATAACCCGAATTGTGGTCATCCGAGCAGATAGGTGCAAAAGTTTCTTCATGGTCAATTTCTTCCTTTTGTGCATAGCCCTTTGCAACAAGACGGGCCTTATGCTTATCAATTGTTCCATCTCGCCTTGTACTTGACTTTGTATACCCATTTGCAGCCAATAGGTTTCTTTCCATGCGGCGGATCAACAAGCTTCCAAGTTTTATTCTTCATCGGAGACTCATACTCGTATCCATAGCGGCCTTCCACCGAGGCTCACTAAGAGCATCTTGCACCGATGCAGGTTCAAGACTATCTATGGTAGACATGAATGCCCTGTCATCATCAATATCCATATCCTCAACTTCTCTACTTGGAGTCACGGAAAGTTCCTCAAAAGATTGACAAAGATCATCAACCTCACCCGTCTCTCGGCTTCTCTTTCCTTTTGAGCCATACTCCGTGTACGAGGTCTATCCAAATTCAAATTGGGAGGAGTGGATAAATTTGCATCTCTCGATTGTATTTGTACACCATTTAGGATTCTCCTTCGGTGGTGGTGAAGAAGATGTAGAAGGACCTCCCGTCTGTGTTGACGAAGGAATCTCCTCTTCCTTTGGTTCCACAATATCCTCGGTGTACCGTAGATGTGCTCTGTGATGTGAAAGCTTCATCAAAGACAACATCTCTCGCTGATATGAATTTTCTTGGTCAAAGGATCTATCAACCGATATCCTTTAGAGTGCTCAGAATATCCAAGAAAAATACATCTCAGTGTTTTCTCATCTAGCTTCTTCCTTTTTTCTTTCGGTATGTGCATGAAAGCTTGACACCCGAAAATACGTAGATGAGATATGGAGGGTTTTCGACCACTCCATGCTTCCGGTGGAGTCATTCCTTTTAGGGCCTTTGTGGGTGCCCTATTCAAAAGATACACCGCAGCTGGTGACAGACTTCTCGCCCAATATTGTTGCCCAAGAGTTGCACCCGTGAGCATACAACGAACCATTTCCATGATAGAACGGTTCCTTCTCTCAAGCAACTCCATTCTCGCCGAGGAGTATAGGCAGTTGTTAACCGTCTCTTGATCCCATGTTTATCTAGGAATGCAGAAAATTCATTAGAGGTAAACTCTCCCCCTCGATCTGAGCGGAGGGTTTTAATAGAAGCCCCTGACTCCTTCTCAACGGATTTCTTGAACTGTTGGAAGAATGCGAAAGCTTCGGATTTCAGTTTGAGAAAGAAAACCCACATCTTTCGTGAGTAGTCATCTACGAATAACGAAAGTACCTCTTCCCTCCAACACTCTTGGGTGTGAAAGGACCGCATAGATCGGTGTGAATTAGCTCCGGAGGTTTTCTTGCTCTTGTAGAGCTCTTCTCAAATGGTACTCTATGCCGCTTTCCCGCTGCGACCGAGCACACCGGCAATGTGGCGTAAAGGGAAGGAAGACCCTTTACCATCTCATACTTGCCGAGCTCAAGTAAGTAGCCGGAACTAAGATGCCCATATCTCTTGTGCCATAGGGAAGTTGCCTCTTTGGTAGAGACAATCATGGCAACATGTGGAGTAGAGATAGCATCTAGTGCAAATAAGCCATGCTTATATGAAGTCGTTGCAATCCGCTTACCCTTCCCGGTAATTGTACAACACTTCTTTCCATTCTCAACACGAAAGTTGACAACCATATTTCTGTCCGGGATTTGTGTCACCGACAACAAATTGTTGGCCAATCCCGAACATAGAGGACCTTGTCAATCCGACACTTGCCATCGGGAAGAGTGACTCGAAACCGTACCCTCTCCCCGAACCCCCGTAGGTTTTATCATCAGCAATGGTGACAAGTTTGCCCTCCTTGGCCACAAATGATTCAAACCACGATCCGTCGCCGCTCATATGTTTACTAGCTCCGTAATCGACATACCAAATAGGATCCCTCCGAGTGGAATCTCGTGGTAGTCATGAGCACCTTGTGTGCCCATTCGGAATCTGAGTCGATTCTTCAACAAGAACATTCACCTCGGGGTTGCTTGTTTTTATTTTGTGGTTTGTTTTGGCCTTTTTGCTTGTTCTTATGCCAACACCCGTTGGTGTCATGGTTGTCTTTCTCACGGATCTTGCACCACCTCTTCTTCTCGTTGAGGTTGCTTGCCTTTTCCTTTCGTATCCTGTTGAGAATTTCCTCCTTTCTCGAAAGTTGCCTCCTTTTTGCCCATTACCTTTCTTCCTAGAACCCCGCCTGTTGGTGTATAGGGCTGTATTGGAAGAATCATCCTTGTGAAGTTGGCGTGCCTCCCGTTGTTGAAGCAGATTGACCAACTCGATGTAGGTAATTTGTCGTTGGGACACCCGGATGGAGGTTATCAACATGTCAAATGAAGAAGGTAAAGCTCTCATCACAAGTGAAATGAGAAGCTTTTCATCCACAAGTATCTCCTAGAGAACTCAATTTCTCCTTCAACTCGGACACTCGCACGTAAAGAGTTCAACTGTTTCACCCCGCCTCAAACTCAGAGTTATGAAGTTGTTGTTGAAGATGAAGAATGGTGGATTCATTCTTCCCCTCATAGATGGTTCTAATGGCATCCCATGCCTCTTTACCACTTGCTTTATCAGCCTATATGAGGTTGCACTTCATCCGAAACAAGAAACAAAATGAGCACCTTTGCTCTACCGTCTTTCTTGTCAAAAGCAATCTGATCCGTTGAAGGACCCGTGGATCCCGCTCGTTGGTGAAGGCCTTGTTGCTACTCCAAGAACAATATCCCACAAATCTTCCATTTGGAGAATTGCCTTCATCTTATGTTTCCATGGTGTATAATTTGGACCTTTCAATAACTGATGCGGATCAGTCATCAATTTTGCAACAACGGCCATAGTGAAGGTTCCTTATATCACCAAATTGGTCCCCCTTTCGATATACCTTTTGCTAGGCCAATATACCGTACAAAATACCCGCCCTTACGTGAGGGAAACTATAGGTATTTAGAAAGATCAACAAAAAATCACCCGCCCTTACGTGAGGGAGACTATAGGTGAATTTTAGAGATCATACGATACGTGGAACATAAGCGGTACTGAAAGGGAATCGCCTTGTTGATGGCACCTACCATAGAAGATTCTTCTCATGCGTGGGGCGTAACTTCCCCTAAACACTATGAAGAATACTTCGTCAGGATTTACGCCTAAACACAAGTGCGATAAAGGGTAGTGGATGGAGTAAAAAATGCAAAAAATGGCGTACTTATTCCTCCCCGACGATTTATAGAGAACAAGCTCAGACGTCGTTATAGCAGCTATATTAGGCGGCGGATACAAGAGCCAAATCACGACAGCTTTACCTGTAAGTGCTGGCCAGAGGTATCGCAAATACCGAACGCTGCAGTGCAAATAAATTGCACAGATGGGTTTTATATTCCGGGGACTTTAAGGAGTGTTTGATTTTAATTTTTAATGTTATAGTGCATATTTCAATATGCAACATACCCCTCCTGCCGCGGTGTGCGGGAAATTTGAATTTCCCCCCGCAGCGTCGGCCAAGGGGGAGGGGGCCTCCCCTCCTGTCGCACGGCCTGCGCGACAGTCTGTCGCACGGGCCTGCTGCGGCAGCTCCGGGAGCGCACGGGCCTGCTGCGACAGCTCCTCTGTCGCGCGGGGGAGCGGGCCCCTCCTGGTCGCGCGCACACGCGGGGAGTGGTCTTTCCCGTCAACCGCGCGCAACGGGGTCCGGGCCCTCCTGCGACGCAGCGCGCCGGTTGTGTCTGCTTCGACGACCGGTGGGGAGTGGTCTGTCTCTTTCTATCGCGACTGCGCGACAAAAAAAAAATTTAAAATTAACTGCACACCCGCCCAGATTCTCCAGCCTCGGCTTCTCGTCACGCCTCCCTGCACATCGCTGGCTCTGATACCATGTTAGATTCAACGAACAGGAATTGTATATTGCTGCAGAGTTTAAATACATGTGACAGTGCCGTGAATAGCACACAGGCAACTGCACTCTGTTACGTAGTTGTAACAGTACAACAGATAGCTATACTAATAGCTAACTAATAGATAAATAGCGTAATACAGATAAAAGGTGTTAAGTACGCTAACAAGGAAAGTATTTCAGATCATGAGTCCTTGAATGATAGATGCATAGAAACAGAAAATAGAATTTAGAATGAGAAGAAGAAGTTTTTAGGACCCAAGAGGTCAAATAAAGGAAAGTTTCAAGGCAGATGTTTTGCTTGTCATAGGTTTGGTCACATGGCTTCACATTGCATGGCTCAAAATAAGAATGTAAATGACAATTTCAGAAGTGCTAGTTACTTTCAAGGGTATTGCTACTCTTGTCAACAGTTTGGGCACAAGGCAGTTTATTGCAAGGCAAATAACAGGAAAAGGTTTGGCGCAACGAGTTTGGTCGAACAGAGTTTGGTCGAATAGGTTTGGCCGAACAGGTTTGGTCAGAACAAGTTTGGTTAGAACAGGTGGATTCAAAGATCAGGTTTACCTCAGAGAAACAACATCGTCAAGTGTTTCAAGTGCAACAATGAAGGTCACATAATCAAACAGTGTAGAGCTGAAATTCTAGAATACAGGAACAAGAATAATGGCATGATCAGGTCCAAGGATCAAGGCATGGACAAGAACAAGGATGAGAACAAGAACAAGAACAGTGACAGGAACAGGAATATGAACAAAGAGTTCAAGAGAAGGTCCGACAAGGAAGTTATAGATGCTGATGACGATCAGTGCCTAATGGGAGTTTTACTCCCACCCAAGAATTAATCACCTCATCAAGAGGTGGGGGAGGGACTAAGCTAAGAGGCTCATTCTTAGTCCCGAGCCCCAAATGTGACCCTTTTCCATTGATGACAAAGGGGGAGAGATATGAGTAAGGGGGAGAGCCTCAAGACAGGGGGAGCTGTTTATGTTGAGTTTCTCGTGTTGTTGAGAAGCATGGTTTGCCATCAATGACAAAGGGGGAGATTGTTGGCAATTTTGGGTTTGAGATCCTAGCTTCTTGTCTATGAGTTGTCATTGATGTCAAAAGGAAATGACATTAATGTTAAGAGGATGTGTTGGCTTCAAAGGTGGAAGATTCCAAGAGAATATTTTTAAGAGAATCCGGAGAGATTCCATTGGCAATGGTTTTTATTAAAACCAATGGAGGTTCTCTTTATTATTTATTTAATTATTATTTAAAACCCTTCAAGGTTTTAATTAATTAATTATTTAATTAATTAAGGGAGAAATTATTTTTAATTTATTAAAAATACTTTAAGGGTTTTTAAACCCTTTAGAAAGCAAATTTCGATTAAAATTTGAAATTACTTTTCTTTGTAGTCGACGTGTTCTAAAGTCCACGTATGGACTATAAATATGAGAAGGTTCCTAAGGTTAAACCCTCTTGGAGAATTGAAGGCAATTAATTGGTTTGGATGCGATCGAATGTTTTGTTTACACTACGAAAGAGGAGAGCTCGTGGTTTGAAAAAATTTTGGAAAGCTTGACCGTTTATGTGGAAGGAAGTTCGTCTTGGACTTCGTAAGCCCCTTGTGGGCTAGTGGCAGCGAAGGCTGCATTTGGGCCTTGCATAGACAGAGGTCTAAGTTTTGATCCCCACAGAGGGAGCTGTGCATGGATTAGTCATGTTTTTATTAAAACGTGTTTTGTGCCACGAATTTTGGATTCTTCAAGGGCAGCCATTATAAGGTGTGATTATTTTCTTGATATGATTTTTGGCATTGTTTAGCATTGTTTAAAAGACATAGGAGAAATAAGGGGATATTTATTTGGTTGTATTTTTGAGATTAGTATTTTGCTATGCTAAATTTAAAAATGGAGATATAAGGTGTAAGTTTTGGTTGTTGTGTTTTTGGCTTCTTTGGTGGTTGTTTTTAAAGAAGAGGAGCTAAAAGGTGTATTAAGGAAAGTTTTTATATATGCTCATTTATCTTGGTTCTAACCCTAACTTGGTTGGAATTTTGAGGGTTGTGTGTGGTGACAGCTTTAAGGATCAATTTTCTTCTACTCCAAAAAGGTATGGGCACATTTTCCTTATGAGTATGATTGGTGTATGTTTTTTCTAAAATAAGGTTGGAGTGAAAAGGTTTTCAACTAGGTTTCCTTTGGTTGGGTGTAAATCTTATTTTTTGGTTTGTTGAAGACTTCTTATGCATTGTTATCCTTGATGAGAGTTTTGGTGAATGCATAATTCTGGTTTGAGGTAGTGGAAGCATTGTGCACTAGGGTTTATGTTTGTGAGTCTTGCTACTTGCATTGAGTTGGTGGAACCCTTGGTTGTCTGTTTTGAGTTTTATGGTTGAGTTGCTTCCATAGAGGTTTTTTGATCAAGTTATTTCTTTACTTGATTCATGATATTGGGCTTACTCCATTGAGTTGATTTGAGCAAGTTATTCTTTGCATTTGGTGATATTGTGTTGGTGGTTGTTTTTTTCAAATATATTTGGAGGGAAAAGGATTTCTACTTGTTTCCTTTTCTTGTGATGATTGGTTGAATGCTTCAAGGTTGATGTTGAGTTGAATGATGTTGGTTGACTAGACCTTGTTTGATGAGCATTGTTTTTGAAACCCTAATTGATGGCAAAAAGAACATGAGTATCATTGTTATGTGATTATTTGCATAGTTGGCAATTGTTGGGGTTTCATGTTCTTGAAAGAAAACATTCTATCCTATCCATTTCAGATATTGAGTTGAGTTTTTAGATTTGAGATTGAGATTGAGCTGAGTTGATTTGAGTTGAGTTTTGAGATTGGGATTTGAGTATAGAACATATTGAGTCTCTAACAATTCTCTTTATGCTTCTATGAGTTTGAAAAATCACATTGGGTCTCTAACAATTCACTTTGTGATTTCCTACTAAGAAAGTTTTTCTTGGTGAGCTTGCTAAGTTTTTGGACAGGTTCCAGTGGGGACTTGTGAGCAATTTTTGGACAGGTTCTAGTGGGGACTTGTGAGAAGATTTGGACAGATCCTAGTGGAGGACTTGTGAGCTGAGTTTGATAGTTCTATCAGAGAACTTGAGGATAGAGGTGCATTTGTTCTATGAGAAGAACCTAAGGACAATTGGCAAGTATTTGAGAAGGCTTGTATGCAGAGGATTGATTTGTTCAAGAGTTGGACAGATCTGACAGATAGAAGAAGACTTGTACTAGACCGATTGACTGTGTTTGGTATAGGTTGCTGAGTTGTTGTGGATGTGATCATAGAAGACAGAGGTCTCTTAGGCTAAGCATTGAGGACAAAAGGTCTTCGATGGAAAGGAGTTCCACGTGCTGACAAGAGGTAGAGGCAGTTGATCTTTTGAGGGATCATTTCTAGAGTAGAGGGGAAGGTATCTCCTTTGAGCAGAGGCTCATAAATTCTAATTAGGGGAAGGTATCTCCTTTGAGCAGAGGCTCATAAATTTTTATTGGGGGAAGGTATCTCCTTTGAGCAGAGGCTCATAAATTTTGATTGGGGGAAGGTATATCCTTTGGTCCGAGGTTCATAAACATTGTAATTGGGAAGGATTCCCAAAGAACTTTGAGATAACTTTTAGAGAAAATTTTTGTGGACGTAGCCCAGCCATTCTGGGTGAACCACGTTAAAATTGGTGTCACTTTGTGGATGATATTGTGCATTGCTTTGATATTGCTTTGGGTATATTGCTTTACTGTTTTGAAGTATAAAGGAAAAAGTAAAAAGAGGTCTTATACTATTTAGCCCCCCCCTCTCAGTATAAGCTTGTGTTCTTCAAAATTTATTACAAAGCAACCTTTCCAAACTCAACAACTAAACAACCTTAAACCTCCAACTTAGGCATTTAATTAAAATTAAAATCAAAATATTACCTTTGCCTTTGGAGGGAATCGAACCCTCGACATTGCCCCCTATGAGCGCCTTAACCATGGCCAAAGTTGTTGCACAAGCCAAGTGCTTGTTGAGATTAACGAAGCACCATGTACTTCTTAATCTCCACTCTCTCCTTCTGCCTTGTTAAAATAACATGCATTGTAGGTGCTTCACTCAACACACCTCACGATGCACCCGCTGTGATTCGAACACGAACTCCATTGCAAGCCAGCGCTTTTGTGCTTTCCAAAATACCACTAGACCACGTTGTTTTATGCAACTTCAAAAATTGAATCTTCCTCCATTCAACACGTTTTTGTCATGTTTTTCACATACACTCACGAGATCTTACTTTCATAGCCCAATATTTTTACTTTCGAGCAAGGATGATAAATTTAAACTTTAAACATAATATTTATATGCTTCCTCCATTACTTTGAAAATGTCGATGCTTTCCTTGTTGTTTTCTATGACATCGGTGGAGATCATAAAGGCTTAGAATTCCTTTGGTGTTAAACCCAACCTTTGGGTTTATTAAGATATATTTAGACTTTATAAAACCCACTCTTTGCATTATAAAATATTATAATAAAAATTATAAATATTTTATTTGGGTTTTCACCATGGCACATTTAATATTATAATAACC
The DNA here is from genome assembly GCA_028583015.1 of Wollemia nobilis. Taxonomy (NCBI): domain Eukaryota; kingdom Viridiplantae; phylum Streptophyta; class Pinopsida; order Araucariales; family Araucariaceae; genus Wollemia; species Wollemia nobilis. Next base: position 20,971 of record JAQPPZ010008406.1, read on the forward strand.
ATTATTATAATATTATACCTTTGATAAAGTACCTTTAATATTTATTTATAAAATTTAAATTCTCATTGAATTTAAATAGTTTATAAAATAAATATTATAACTCCTTTTTAACTTATGTCTTTTGCACTGTTTCACTTGATCTTTGGCCTTCTTCATGGATATCAAATAACCATTTTATCCCCTTTGTTTCCTGCTAAAATATTTGGTATTAATGATGACTTCATTTGGTGACATCAATGACAACTTTGACTTAGGGACTCAAAATATCCAAAAATATCCCCCTTTGTCATTGATGGCAACCCATACTCTTCTTACAAAATTCTGACCTTTATTTTTATTTTGCTCTCCCTGGGACATTGCTCCCCCTGGCTCAATGCTCTCTCTCAAATATCAAATATCTTTCCATTACACAAATCTCTCCCCCTTTGACATCAATGGCAAAGGGTCACATTTGGGGCTCGGGTCTAAGAATGAGTCTCTTAGCTTAGCCCCTCTCCCACCTCCTCATGAGGTGATTAATTATGGGGTGGGAGTATTTCTACTCCTCGAAAGCATTGTTCTTTACCTTTATTATTTTCTCTTATTTTTTGATTTTCCTAAATTTTTTGACTATTTCTATCCAAGTCATCATCCCTATTCCTGTCATCATTCTTATTTCTATTCATGTTCTTGTTCACATATAGGTTCTTGTTCCTGTTCCTGTTCCTATTCTCATCCATGTTCCTATTCTTGTTCCTGTTCATACCTATTTCTAGAATGGATGCTCTACACCACTTTTTTGTGTGACCATCATTATTACACTTATAAAACTTAATGATATTATTCCTTGAAGGTGTAAATATCTTAGGATTTTTCCTAGTGAAGTCATGTCCTCTTATTTCATGAGTCCTGCAATTCATTTTCTTGTGACCAAATTGATTACATGAGTAGCAATACCCATGGAAAAGCTATCCATTCCCATATTCTTGTCTTTCATATGTTCTGCATTGTGAAGCCATGTGCCCAAACCTATGACATGAAAAACATACTCCATTGAAGCTTCCCTATTTTGACCTCATTGGTCTCCTATTCTGATTTTTGTTCCATCTATATCTTCTCTGTGCATTGTTCCTATCTTTGTTGAACTCTCTATTGTCCAAATCTTCCTCTGATGTCTGACTTTATTTTACATTGTCTTCTTCTGAAGTATCTTCATCTAAATTTTCCTCTTCAGAACTTGAAGTTGACTCTCTTTCATGTTTCTTTTGAGTTTGTACAAAACCAAGACCTATTTTATTTGTTGACCTTCTTTGTACCTTGACTATCTTATCCATAATATTTGAGCTATTCTTGAATCCTTTCATATTGATCTTGGAGTCATCTAAATATTCTTTTAGTAGTGCCACTTCTTATGCTAACTTCTCACATTCCAAGATATTTTCTTCTAACTTATCTTTGAACCTTTTTGATTTAGCCTTTGATTTTTATATATCCTCTATGAGCAATCTTCTCTCTTCATCACATTCTTGAAACTAAATTTCAATTTTAGAGTTTTTCTTTCTTGCCGTGTCAAGGGCATAGAAAAGTTATCCCTTGAGATCATAACCATTCTCTACTGAATAATCCTCTATTTTTTTGCCTTTGTCCACATCATTACTTTATTTTTGCTTGTCTTCTATAGGATCACTTACTTCTTCTTCTAAATCCATTAGAATATTTTCATCTGGTCCTTCAAGTGCATTCTTATATTTATCATCACTAAAACTATAACCATCCCTTGTACAATCATCTTCAAGATGTTCAAAGTTACCACATCTAAAACATTTAAGAATAATTGGAGTCTTTTTCTTAACTGGTTCTTTTTCTTCAATAATAAATAGGACTTCATCTCTATCATTGTCTAAAAAACTAGCATCACTATCATTTAAGTACTTACTTGAATTTTTTGTATAGTAGCTCCTCTTTTGTCTTTGGAAGAACTTCCTTCCTTGTTTGCTTTGTCCATCCTTGCTTTTATTTTGGTGCTTGTGTCTTTCTGATTCCCTGTACCTGTGATCTTATTTTTCCTCACCATTATTATTCTTTGGCTCTTTACAATCTATTGCAAAATGTCCATACTTTCCACAATTGAAACACTTAACAAATATTAGATCTATGGATCTTTTGGAACCTTTATCTCTTCTACCATAATTTACTTCTTCATCACTGGATGACACACTACTTGATTCTGACTTCTTACTCTTTATCTTCTTGTTCTCTTTGAAAGTAGCCCCTTTTGGAGAGATAGGATCTTTTGTTATTATCTCAAAAGTTGTAGGCATGCCAAGTAAAGAATTTCTTGTCAGACTGTTACTATCAATTGACGTTTCTATAGCAGAGACCTTTTCACTATACCTTTTTGGAAGAGTTCTCAAGATCTTATCACAAGCATCAGATTCATCGACCTTCATTCCAAGATCTCTCATCTCATGTACAAGTTCATAAATCTTACTAATATAGTCACAAATGTTTTCATCATCCCGCATTCTTATATTTTTAAATCCTCATTTGAGATTTTTGATCTTAGCTTTCCTGACACCTTTATCTCCTTCATATATGTTATGTAGTAGTTCCCACATTTCATTTACTATTTTACAATCCATAACCTTCATAGATTTTTATCTACGCAATCCTTTTATAGTTGTATTCATAGCTCTTGAATTTGCATGCATTGGAAGCTTACCTTCCTTATCTATAGGAGTATTGGTTTTTGAATCATATCCAAGTTCCACTGCATCCCAAAATTTATTGCCAAGTGCCATCAAGTGAAACCTCATCAACATAGACTAATACAAGAAGTCACTTCCATCAAAGACTAATACTATATTATTGATGGACCCGTCTCTTTGATCCTTTTGATGCATTGTATTCTTGACTGCTTTTCCTTCAAGCTGTGAAACTCTTCTGAGGGAACCCACTCTGATACCAATTAAATAACACAAGATTATACTAAGAGGGGGGATGAACAGTATAAGAGCACCTTTTACTTTTATTTTCAAATTAATATTATGTAGTGTATAGATAGCAGTATCAATAGCAGTAATCAAAGCAATGCACAAAACACCATACACAATAGATACATAGATTAACATAGTTCACCCAAATATGGCTACCTCCACAAAGAAAATATTTCTTCTAAATATTTCTCAAATGATCTCTTAGGAATCCTTCCCAATTACAATTTTTATGGACCTCTATCCAAAGGAGATGTTCATCCCCTAAATCTAGTTTTTGGATCTCTATCCATAGGAGAACTCTTTCTCTTGTACTTTGGTTGGTGATCCTGTAGAAGACTATTGCCTCCATTGCACTGGCTTATGTATCTCTATCCATTGAAGACTCTTATCCCCACTAAGAAGACCTATCCTCACTACCCTACCTTATGGATCTCTATCCACTAGAGACTCTATCCTCTCTGCTATGTCACCTCTAAAGATCTATCTCAATTCTATACTAAACACAGTCCAGTTAGTCTAGCATAAGTATACTCAATAAGATCACTCAAATATACACTAAACATAGTTCATTCGATCTAGCACAAATCTGATCAACTCTTACACTAAATACAATCCAGTCAGTCTAGCACAAGTCCACTCAAATATGCACTAAACATAGTCCAGTCGGTCTAGCAAAAATCTGCTCAACAGGTCCACTCAAGTTCTGATCAAATCTGCTCAATATTTCCACTCAAAACCTACTCAAATTTGCTCAATAGGTCCACTCAGAACCTAATCAAATCTGCTCAATAGGTCCACTTAGAACCTGCTCAAATATGCTCAAGAGGTCCACTCAGAACCTGCTCAAATCTGATCAATAGGTCCACAGAGAACCTGTTCAAATATGCTCAATAGGTCCACACAGAACCTACTCAAATCTGCTCAACATGTCCACATAGAACCTATACAAATATGCTCAATAGGTCCACACAGAACCTACCTACATTTGCTCAATAAGCTCACACAGAATTTGTCCAAAACTACTCAATAAGTCCTCTCTAGGACTTTCTCAAATATGCTCAAACACTTTCTCAACTCAAATCAATCCCATAGAAGCATAAAGAGAATTTTTAGAGACTCAATATGTTCTATACTCAAATCTCAATCACTTTCTCAACTCAATCTCATAGAAGCATAAAGAGAATTGCTAGAGACACAATATGTTCTATTATCTAAACTCAATCACTTGCTTAACTCAATATCATAGAAGCATAAAGATAATTTTTAGAGACTCAATATGTTCTATTCTCAAAACTCAATCACTTGCTCAACTCAGAATATTGAATAGTTTTTTTATGGAACTTGATCAATCACTTCATACATCCACTTGACTAGGCTTAATCAACTCTACTCAACCAATCTCTTCAAGAAACAACTCTTTCTTTCAAACCCTAGTCCAAGCATGTACACACCAACTCAAAATGTTTCCAACAATGCTCAACAACAAATCTCACATAACAATGATACTCATGTTCTTTTCAAACTCAAGTCTAAGTCCTTTGCATAACAACTCACTTCAACAACAATGCTCATAAAATATTCTTCATATAACAATGATACTCATGTTCTTTTCAAACCTAACTTAGGTTCTTCACATAACCAATGGTTTCAACAACATTGCTAATAAGAAAAGGTTTTTAATCGCAATTCTTAATTCAAAAAACCTTGAAGCATTAACTCAACCACTTTTGAAAAGGAAACCCTAATCAAATTATTTTCACTCCAAACATAATTTTCAAGACAACAATCAATCAACTCAATCAAGAAGGAATTTACCCATACCTTTTGTTTGACAAGTAGATGATCTCACAAATATGCCACACTCACAATTACTTCTTTGCCAATCTCAATAAGAGTTAGAGGATAATTTTATTCAACCAAACATATCACAAATATAATATCAAAATTACACCTTATCACTCCAAATTCATTAGTAATCAATATCCTCACAATAATCACAAAAACCCTTAATTCAAAAAAATATACTATGCACAAAGTATTAATCTTCTAATATTCCACAATAGCAATTTAAGACTTCTAAAAATAAAAATAGAATTATCCTTATAACTCCTAAAGGTAATTCTCAACTACCACAACTTTATTACAAAGTAACCTTTCCAAAATCAACCATTAAACAACCTTATACCTCCAACTTAGGCATTTAATTAAAATTAAAATCAAAATATTACCTTCGCCTTTGGAGGGATTCGAACCCTCAACGTTGCCCCCTATGAGCACCTTAACCATGGCCAAAGTCGCCACACAAGCCAAGTTTTTGTTGAGATTAACAAAGCACCATGTGCTTCTTAATCTCCACTCTCTCCTTCTGCCTTGTTAAAATAACGTGCATTGTAGGTGCTTCACTCAACACACCTCACGATGCACCCGCTATGATTCGAACACAAACTCCATTGCAAGCCAGCGCTTTTGTGCTCTCCAAAATACCACTAGACCACGTTGTTTTATGCAAATTCAAAAATTGAATCTTCCTCCATTCAACACGTTTTTGTCATGTTTTTCGCATACACTCACGAGATCTTACTTTCGTACGCCAATATTTTTACTTTCGAGCAAGGATGATAAATTTAAATTTTAAACATAGTATTTATATGCTTCCTCCATTACTTTGAAAACTTCGGCGCTTTTCTTGTTATTTTCTATGACGTTGGCGAAGATCATAAAGGCTTCGAATGCCTTTGGTGTTAAACCCAACCTTTGGGTTTATTAAGATATCTTTAGAATTTATAAAACCCACTCTTTGCATTATAAAATATTATAATAAAAATTATAAATATTTTATTTGGGTTTTCACCATGGCACATTTAATACTATAATAACCATTATTATAATATTATACCTTTTATAAAGTACCTTTAATATTTATTTATAAAATTTAAATTCTCACTGAATTTAAATAGTTTATAAAAAAATTACTATAACTCCTTTTTAACTTCTGCCTTTTGCACTGTTTCACTTGATATTTTGCCTTCTTCCTGGATATCAAATAACCATTTTATCCCTTTTTTTCTGCTAAAATATTTGGTATTAATGATGAATTCATTTGGTGACATCAATGATAACTTTGACTTAGGGACTCAAAATGTCCAACAATGCTGGGCTAGGAGGAATCAAGAAATGCAATCAAGCCCATTTCATCACTGATATGAGCAATTCAACCACCAAATTTGTCAGAGGATATCATGGCAACCCTTTATCATCAATTCATCAAAGTGAATTGAAGAATCAAGCCTTGATTTGGAGAATAAATACATTCAAGCCTCAACCATGGCTGTCAGTCATGGCTAACAGTGCCAACCACGTCATAGACCCACGATCAAGATTTAATCCTCAATTTATCCAGTTTTAGCAATAGTTTACATTTTAATTATTTTAGATTAGTTACATTTGATTTAGATTTACTTTACTAGATACAATTGTGTGGTAGAAGCATAACTTAAGACTCTCTTTCCTTGCATTTTTTCATTTAAACAATTAAGGCAATAATTGCCACTTTTCATGTTTTCATGCTTTCAATGGTTTAATTATGATATTAGATGGATTGATCTATGCTTCCTTTAAATTCTTGATGGTCAATTATCATTCTTAGAGTAGATTTATATTCTTTATGTGCTTTATTAATTTCAAGCTTTCATGATAATATTTTGTATAATTTCCTTTAAAAGCCTAATCAAGAGAGGCCTCATTTGCTTCTAATTGCTTCTTGTCTTTTCTTGAATGCAGGGTTAACAGGGTCTTGACATTCAAAGCAAAAAATTCCTCTAATCATGGATAATAAGGCTACATTTGCCTTAGAGGAGTTCATGTCAACCTAGGAAGCTTGTGAATTACACCTACCCTCGCATGGGGACTTTGCTTGATTGTAATAACTGTATCATATTGGGTATCCCTAAGAGGGATGAATTTGTAACCAAGTTTCAATGGAAATTTAATAAAAGGAAACCCTTCTTTGTGGTTATTTGTAAAATCATCTTTCTTTCATGCTTTATGTGATGTTTCAGTTATTATTAGCTTAGGTGTATGCATCCTGGATTGCTACACCATGCAATTCTACCATGCATATGCACAATATACTATAAGATAGAATCTGTTAAAAATATTATAATATCCCTACGTAAGATATATTTCATAGATTTCATACAACCAATTCAAAACAATCTATGAGAGTTTATCATTTCCATACACACAATCCGATTTACATTCCTCGTATTCATATAATCACATATTTGTCTATGCTAAGGTTTTCTTAATATTGGAACTATAGTTACCTTATGAAACTAAGTTTCATTCTTTAGTTTTCTCAATGACTCAACACATAGTGTTCACATTTGAAAAATAAGGCACAGTTCCTTTAAACACAACAACCATCAATGCTATCATTTCAAGAAAGTATGGAATATAGAAGGTAATATTGAGCATACAAAATATGGAAATATTATCATCACTATCTTACGTTTACACAACAACCAAAAAATTTATAATTATTTAAATAACACATTTTATTTTTCAGAGAGCTTTCCACCGAGAAAAGAAAATACTAACAATAATTTCTTCACTGAAACCCACAAAGATTTAATCTTAAAGGAAACATGTCACTTTTCATCTTATTCACAATCAAAGATTTTCTCACAAATAAACATGGAAGTGGAAAACACCAATTCCAATTCCAAATTTTAGCACACGACAAGCAAGCAACAATATTTATTCTTTCTTTCTAATTCCAGAGCTCATGTAACAATATCACGTTTTATTTTTTTTTCAAAACCGGCAAGTTATCCTTAAGAATAATGATAAATATATATATAAATTTTCCTCTCTTTTATTTACTTCCCAAAAATTAGGGCCATCCTACATCCTCCCATTTTCTACTAGATGGATAACTCGATGAACTATTCCATCCTCGCCCATGTGCATTGCCAAACAAACAAGACACTCTTCCTCACCACTCTGTACACACAACTTGCCATCATGGCTATTCAGTGAAGTTTGAAATACTTTCCAAAGCTTATCAATAGTCTATGAGGAGTACGTCTTCACATGCATGTGGAATTAAGTCTTAACATTAATCAAACCATATGCTCAATCATTACTCTTAGGTTTTAAACAATATCAATAATAACATGTGCGTCAATACAAGAAAAAAATACTATTATTATTTAAAAAATAATAATAATATTAACATTATAATATTCAACATATGAAAAATCTTTCCTTTTATCTTTAAAATAAAATTCCAAATATGCATAAACAAGAAAGTGGCTCTCATTGTCATTTCCACCTAAAAGCATTTTCCATTCCATGCTAGCAAGCAATATTCAAATAAACATAGCTCACACAAAGATGTAATTTTGCAATGTACCTAAATGATATGCAAAGCGCAAGTTTTCATTTTCTCATGAGCTGAATCATCACTTCCCTTTCTTACCTTTTTCCATTAACTAGCTTCTATTCATTGTCATGTTGCAACTGTCCTGCACTCATAGAGACCATCAGTAGTACCATATCCACAAGAAAAAGGTAAGTTTTATTATTCCTTTACTTCTTCATCAATCGTGTAAGGAGGGTCATTACAGATAAAATTCAAAATCTACTTCCTAAACACTCCAACCAAAATCAAAGCAGACATATGCAAGTTACTTCAAATGGAGGAGGAAAATTTTCTAGCAACTTATATAGAGATACCCTTATTTAAGGGGAGAATGAGGATATCATTATGAAATCTAGTTATAAGTAAAGTTCAAAATAAATATATGGTTATCATTAGTAGGAAGAGTGCAACTAATTAAATTAATCTTATAGGTCATTCCAACTTATTATATATCATTGTGTAGTATGCTACAACCAATAGAAAAAACATGGTCATTTTTGTGGTTAGGATTACATAAAAGAAAATTTCCTTTGGTGAAATGGAGCAAGGTGTGTGATGATAAAACTAGGGGAGATATCAGTTTAAGAGTTCTTATGGATGTAAACTTAGGTCTTAGGAGAAAATTAATATGACTATTGTACAAAGAGAGTCAAAGACAATGGGTAAGAATTCTTCTACGTATGTTGATTCCAATGACCTTGTTAGGAACCTACTATTAAAAATAAGCACACTCATACAAATATTGTAAAAAAATATAACACTACACCAAAAAAGGTCTTTAACAATGACTAAAATAAGGTAGTTTTTACGATGGTCAAAAACCACCCTAATAGATTCTAAGAGGGCAAATTTAAACCTCCCTCTTAAGGATAAGAGGGTGGTTTAAAACCACCCTCTTAGGTTTTCCTAAGAGGGTGGTTTTAAACTGCCCTCTTAGGGCTAAGAAGGCGGTTTAGGCAACCCTAAGATGATTATTTAAAACCACCCTCTTAGGGTCTCACTGAAAATAAAATATAAAGATCGTGGGAAAAGCAAAGCACTTATTTATTCTATTTTGCTCAAAGAGGGTGGAGCAGCATGCAGTAAATAGAGGGGTCATGGGAAAAGAAAATAACTTATCTATTCTATTTTGCTCAGATAGGGTGGAGTAGTGTGCAACACAATAGATGTAGTAAGATAATTGCTAGTTGATTCTTTCTCTACCTTAAAAAATTAAAGGATATTTTAAGTGCTAAGCACTACCGATGCTTTAGAATCTAGTTATCTTTTGTCACAATTTGTTATTAAAGTTTCCAGAGCTTCCCAAAAATTTTATTTCCAAATATTTTTCCCTATTTTCCCATGTTGGTTTTGGTTTGTTTGTTATCCATTTCTAGGGGAACTTATTGGTGGGTTTCAAGATTTAATATTTATTGTCATTGCAATGATTGTAAGATGCCTTTGCCTTCATCTCTTGTTTGGCTACCTAAGTATATTTTGTGGAGACGCTGACCCCTAAATTTTTTATCCTTGGCATTTTGTGGCTCTATAATGGGGACATATTGTCCCCCTTTTTAGGCCTAAGGTAGGGGTCATTCTAGGATGTTTTGCCCCCTTGGAATACCATTCTTTGAAAGGAGTCTTTCCCAATATGAGGTTGTCTAGATGCCTTGGAGTCCTTAAGATATTGTAACACTTCTATGACACCTAGGGTAATTCCAATGCATCTGATGGTGGTTTAGACTTCCATATTTTGTTTCAATTTTAACATTTTATTTTGATTATAAATTTGGATAGTTGGATTAACTGAAATTTAGGCTCTTAGTTGCTTGCTTCTATGGTTTTAGATGTATGTTATATCTTAGTTGTTTGGTTTTACCATATGTGTCCTCAAAAATTAGGTTTAGATATTAGAAAAACAATAGGGTACCATGCAAGGTGTAACCCCACTTTTTACAACTAAATTAGACACACAATTATCTTATGTGTTCCTTAGAGCCCTCATTTTCTAGTTTACTCTAGGTTTTATTTAGAATAATTGTGTTTTTTTCTTCTACACATTGGCATCATATGAATAAATAGAGAAACATTATCAATATTTACATGTGTTTGTTACCAGAGTTTGTAATGTAAAGACTTTGTAAGGTATGCACAAGATACAAAAATAGTACTAATTTACAAATGCAGAATAATAGGTAAGGTTTAGAAAAAATAATTTGTATTTGTGCTTTACTGGAATGCAAAACTTAAATTTTGTATGTAATGAAAGCATTTAAAATAAACAAAGTTAAGATCGTTTACTGAGTTATGCACTTACAAGAGGATGAAAGTGAGAAAATTAGCCAACATTTTGGTAATATTACAAATGTAATACTTGGTTCCCAACAAATAGAATATGTGCAGCAAAGTGTTATGTACTGTGGAAGTTTCATCAAATGTGATTTTATGCCTTTGCTATTTTAGAATTTTTAGGGTATTCTTTAGTAAATTGCAACAACTTTCACAAACTACACAAGATTGCCAAGATTATACAAAAATAATTAAGGTGCATTCCCTAAAAATTGTTTAGTGAATCATTGCATTTTCGTAATCTACCTATTTTTAAAGACATGTGAACACTGTGCTTTGAACTTGAGTGCATATATTTTACCTATTCAGGTTTAATGATTGCATTTTATTTTTATTAAAATGTTAAATAACAGATTGCATAGATGGGAGAGAGCTTCCTATAGTGAATTAAAATGTTTGAAGTAAGATTTATGATTTCCAACTTGAATTCAAGTTGAATATAGTGACATACATTCTATTTATAAGCATTATCATTCTGCTAGAGTCGCACTTATACATAAATATGTATGTTCAAAAAAACACCCCACTATGGAAATTAAAAATTCATTAGCAAGCAAAAGTGTAGTAGATTTTAATGTGCAAATTGACAAAACCATGCCCATATTCAAAGGATAATTCATTTAAAAATGGGTGAGATGTCCAACAACATATTTATTTGGGGAAGAAATTACCTTCCTATTAGACAACGCTAGGCAATTAGAGTCGATTCACCATCGAAGTATGATGTGTCAAATGGAATTTTAATTTTCCAACCGAATGCTGAGAATGGAGATCATATAGAGTAACAAAGTATAATTTGCAAACCCATAAAATGATCCCCACATTTGTAATGGTAACTCATTTAAAAGGAATTAGCATCCTGACTGTCCTTTATCTTATCTATTTGGTGAGGAAATTGCTTTCCAACTTAAATTCGCCAAACATGTCTCACCCAATATTATGATAGTTACTTTAGTGCCATTGAATAGAATAACAGTGTTGGTGTTTCTTATTAGATTCAATTTACGATTATATCTTGCATTACATGATCAATTTCTATTCAACTATAACTAGATATCAAATTGAGTCAAATACATGCCTTAAAAACAATAAAATTAGAATGACAACAAGTTAAGTTGGAGAAACATTGAAAAGGAAAATAATTCTATGTAGGAAAGCTCATATTGCTTTAATTCCTACAAAGGTTTCTTGTCCTACATCATCCTTGTATTAGCCTATGAGGAACACAATATTCTACTGTAAAAATCATTTAAAGTTGGGACACTATGACTATCTTGTGCCCTTTCTATTTGATTGTGAAGGAAACAAATGATGTGGCAATACTCAATATTGATATGGGATCAAAAATATTACTATAGTTTTGGCATGGTAAGGAGTGATGTCTAGATGCCACAATATTTTCATGATTTCCTTGTGAGTGTTTGTTAAAGTTTTCATGATTTCCTTGTGAGTGTTTGTCAAAGGTAAAAGTAAAAGTATCCCTTCAGTTACTTGAAATCGTGTTCTGTTGTAAGTAGGCAAGGACACTACTAAGTTTTGATTATAGACACACTAAATTTTTGTACTTATTTTTTGCTTTTCCAATTCAAAAATAATTATACCTTCAATTAAGAAATGTTATGCCAGAAACCATAATTTTGTTTGATACACCAAACTATACTTATAAAAAAAATAAAAAAATAAACCATTTATAATTGAACTAACCCTAATATCTAAAATTTATATCAAAATCTAACTATATTATTAGGCCATAAAAAAATAAAATAAAAGGTACTAATATGCCATGAGAAACTATATCTATATAGAATAATTAATTAGGGATTTTAGCATCAACCTGTAAACATACACATGACAAACAATCATTTAGATTATTCAATATTTTTTATATATAGAAATACTGTTTTATTTTATTTTGTTATACGATGGATAAATGCACCAAGCTTAAACCATATTCTCTGTTGATATCTAAGAGTTATTTTTTAATATCAAGGCCTCTTTCTCTGACTCGAAGGATCTTCTCTTGTCAAAAATTTGGCTTCCTCAGGAAAATATGATGGCTTATTCTAAATGAATTAAGTAATAATGCCAACTTGATAAATCTATTATGTTGGTTATCTACTTGAGGTTTTATATCATTTATTTTTTAAGAACTCTTGGGAAATGGAGGGTAGGTGGTAAGGTATCTTCTCTTCTAACCAAGTCATTTATAGGTTAGGATCATCTTAGACCATCTATAATGCCTTCTAAGTCCATTAGACAATAATAGGATAGGTCCAATTCATTTAAATTTTTATTTTTCATATTATTGGTAATAACATCGATATTTTAGCAAAAGTGTCATGAAGAAACAAAGTTTCCATGAAGCACTACCATTTTAGCAATAATACTTAGATAATTACTACTAAAAACTTCACCATTATTAGTGCATCATTAGCACCCATTCATTCTAATTTGACTCATTAAAAGACGTTCGGACCATGCTGGTTGAATATGCTCTTTGTTGCACTCAATGGTTTCATGTCACCACTGATTTGCAGCTAGTGCAGCTAGGGAACTATGTGCAGTGAATTAGGCTCTAAATTTTTTATAGTACTTGATATTTAACAGATTTAAATGGGATCACAAAGGGATATATATCATTTTTTATTAGCTTTGCATGTGTAATCAGGCCATGTAAAGTGCTCATTTGAACATATTATCCCTTATTCCTTTATAGATATAAGACTTTAAAATAAAAATAAAAATAGGGTTTTGAAAGGGTTTCCCTTTCCCTTTTACATCGATTTAGTCACATTGGGCTATTTGGTGTCGTCAAGATTTGAACCTTGGTGTGGGCTATGTCAACTATTTGTCCCAACCGATGAACCAAGGATCCATTGGCTATAGATAAATTGATGGAAGGGGAATAGGTTGCCTAAGAGCTTGTTGATCATTCATTTTTGAACTACATAGGTCAAGACGTCTATTAAGGAGGTCATACACATCTTATTGATGTAGAATTACATTGTACCTATGTTTACAATTTCTTTAATTAAATTTTTTGGAGAATATTACATTATTTGGTACCTTGTAAATACTTTGTATCTTGTCAATATTTGGTTTTATGTAATCATTAGGTTTTGTTATTGTTAGAAGGTTAATAAAATATTTTTCATATAAGAAATATGTAGTCATATCTCATGAGTTTGATAGGAGATAAAGAAATAGTTGAAGATGAAATATCAAGAGACTATGTAAAGGCAGTTGTTGTAGTATTATTATGTGTAGGCCTCCTTAGGCCAATTCCTCTAGTTGGGTAACCTTGCCAATTGTGTCCATTGTTATTGAATCCTCCTCCTCCTCTGTTAAGTTGATTGGCATGAAATTTTAGACTTTTTATCATTTTTTCAAACTTTAAAGTTGCATCTTTTTCATTCTTTGCCTTAATTCTTCCCTCAACTTCTTTGAAAAAAAAATTGAACTGTGTTCCAAAGTACAATGTTGATATGACAAGCATGAAAATCTCCCCTGCAATCACAACTTTGTACTATCAATATATCAAGGTTCACAACCCCAAAACTATTCTCTTGCTTCCCAATTTCTAAGCTTATCCCATGGATATTATTTATTTAAGAATTAAGCTCAATATATCTAGATTTATTTATAAACATCCACACATATATGATCATTTTAATAGAGGATTTCTCAAAATCCAACTTGTTTAGTACATATTCAATGAAGGGCCTTATTTTCTTGAACTTACCTTAATGGTTGGCAGTATTTGGGGCACCATAGACCACATTTCTCAATGACATTTTCCAAGCACATCTTACAAAAACTGCATATAGAAATATTAATATAGGAGATAAAATATGGAAGCAAATCTAACTTATGCTTGGTAGAAGATAAATATGAATATTAGCAAGGATTTTCTCACACCACATTGTTATACCTATGACCACAAGATGTCATGGAGGGCTCAAAATATATGTCAAGACATACCTGTAGGAAAAATTTGAAGTTATAGATTCACATTGACCAAAATATAGTCTTATCTCTAGAAAATGTCATGAAGTCTAAAGGGGAATACAAATTTATCCTAAACTGAAAAGTGCTACTAAAACAATTGCTTTCTATTGTTTAAGCGCTTCAGATCTACTACTATTAAAGCATTATGTACATTTACCCTTTTCAAATATTTTTACTATCACAATCTCTTATGGATATCCTATCCCAATAGTTTTATAATTACTTCTTACATTGGAATAAACAAACTCATAGTGAGTGAATTAAATTTTAGTACTGCATAGGAGAGCTCTTCTTGCAATTGCTCCATGCACACTAGTCCATAAGATCTCTTTTCAATTTTAGCTAATCTACACTTTTTATTTTTTACTAGACTAACTTTATCACTTTTAACTAGGGTACCCTTTTCACTTTTTGCTAGACTATCCTTTTCATTTCTCGCTAGATTGGGTTAAGCAGGTTCTAAAGTTCCATCCTTGCTTCTTCTTGAATTAGGTTCAGGTTTTGGATTTTCAATATGTATCTCCTTATGATGAATTGGTTGGTCATTCTTGATTGCAACTACTAGAGACATCTAAAATTGTATCACATTTTTTGTCAAAGTCAAACATTTCATAGTGGTCAAGGATATTCTAGAATAATATATTCTTGGAGTATAAGGTTATGATGTCTAGCAAAAACCTAAATGATGCATAATTTGGAATAACCAATTTATTCTATTTCTAATAGAATATTATTTTAAATAATGCATGATTTCTTTCTTCATTAATTGTCATGCAATAGCATATCTCTATTATTTGATGAAAAACTGAGAAAATGGCTACATCATGGCTATTATATCCCATCCATGAATGATATAGATAGTTGTGGAGGTTTGAAAATCCCCAAAAAGTGGGCCACATAGTTGACTAACCTGGTAGCAACTTGGATCTCCCCATGGTAAGAATATTTGCAAAAGGTTAAAAACAAAAATTCTAGTAGGTGGTAAAGATTATATTAAATGGATTTTAACTAGTTCCCAAAACCAGAAACATATACACATGAATAAAAGTTGTTGGACATTTTGAGTCCCTACACCAAATTTGTCATTGATGTGAAGATGCCAGTGAGAGTTCTTCTTCAATTCGAGTGCAAAGTTTAATTGAAGTTTATAATGGGTTAAAATATTTTATTTTACACCCAAAAATATTGGGTTAGAAAGAGGTTTTTTTCCATGGAAGCAATTCATTCGAAGCATTGGAAGGTTTTAAATATTATAATTGTTATTATAATACTTACCAACGTGGTAAAAATATAATTAAGTATTATAATTTTTAATTATAATATAATTAGATTTTAAAGGATAAATTTCATTTGATTAAAATCCTAAGGTTGGGTTTTAGAAAATTAAAATATATTCGAGTGCACAGTTTTTAGAGATTAAAAACCCAAAGGTTGGGTTTTACTAAGGCTTTCAAAGCCTTAGAGCACTGACATCCTAGAAAAAGGAGGAGGGCAATATAAATATATGCCCAAAGTTGTTCATTAATCATCCTTGCTCGAATGAAATTTGTGTGGCATATGCAAAAATGAGCTCGTGTGGTTTAAAACATTTGGTAAAGGAAGCAGAGGATAAAACAGAGAGAGAAAACCCCCCAATTTGCATTAGGCAGTGTGGCCTAGTGGCATCTTGGAGAGTGTGAAGGCATTGAGAGCATGAAGGTCATGTGTTCAATTCTTGCAAAGTGGTTTTTGGTGGCAGTGTTGTGGAAGTGTCCAAGGTACACATTTTGTTAAACGTGGGCAAGGCAAAGTGCAAAGAGGAAGTACGTGGTGCTTCCCCCTTTGCGAATGAGCATGTAGCTCATGTGGCAATCTTAGTCGTGGCTAAGGCGCTCATGGTGAGGGCAATTCATGGGGTCCAAACCCCTTGAGGCAGGTACAATTTTTTAATTAAAATTTTATGATTTATGCCCTAAGGTTGGAGTGATAAGGTTGTTCTAAAGTTTATTAATTTTTAATAAACTTTATTAAATAAAGGTTGTGGTGATTGATTTTTGAAGGTGAAGTGTTGATGACTATTTGATTTGTATAATTTGGAAATTTTTATTTTGAGAGTTATGTTTTAGGAAGTATAAGGAGTTATAATAAAGACTTAATTGAGATTTATTTTAAGACTTGTTGGCTATTATTTTTTATAAGGGTTTCTTCTAAAAGGACTTTTGTGGATGTTAAAATTAAGTTGGAGTAATAAGGTGTATTTTGCATTGTAATTTTTATTCAAGTCTTCTAACCCTTATTGATATTGGTAAAGAGAAATTTGTGAGTGTGGCAGATTTATGAGATAAACTCCTTAACATTCAAAAGGTATGGGCAAATTCCTTCTTGGTTGAGTTTATTGATTGGCTTTATTGAAAATTAAGTTTGGAGTGAAAAGGACTTGATTAGGGTTTCCTTTTCAAAAGTGGTTGAGTTATTGCTTCAAGGTTTTTTGATTTGAGTGTTGTGATTAAAACCTTGTTTTATTAGCATTGTTGTTGATATCATTGGTTGAGTGAAGTGTTCAAGTTAATGCTTCAAGGTTTTCTAAAATTGAGAGTTGTGATTAAAAATTTGTATAATGAGCATGGTTGTTTTTTTTTTTGTAATAATTTGAAAAAACTTGTATTAAAACAAAGATCATTTACAAGTTGGGAAGAGACTTTTCCCAGACTTAGTCAGAGATAACACATGGTTACAATAGTAAAAGAAGATTTACATTGGAGCCAAATCTCATAAACCATTACCTACCTAATAGGGGAGTTGGTGAGTCTGACATTCAAGAGTGGAGAGACTCCTTCCCCATTGGCCTAAGGCACGATCCTACAAGTTTCAATGTTTACACAATGTGAGATGTTACCAGGGGGATCGGTTTGGTCTGTTGATGCAACTTGTCATGATATCGTGACACTTTTTCCTTCTTCTCCTTTGGCCATGAAAATGTAACATGTCACGATATCACGACACTTTTCTCTTTTGGCCGTGAAAATGCAACATGTCATGATATCGCGACACTTTTTCCTCTTTTGGCCACGACGTTGCAACATGTCGCGATATCGCGACACTTTTTCCTCCTTTGGCCGCAACGATGCAACATGTCGCGATATCGTGACACTTTTTTATTTTGGCCATGATGATGCAACATGTCGCGATATCGTGACACTTTTTCTCTTTTGGCCGTGACGATGCATCATGTCGCGATATCGTGACACTTTTTCTCTTTTGTCCGCAACATGTCGCGATATCGCGACACTTTTTCTCCTTTGGCCACGATGAAGCAACATGTCACGATATCGTGACACTTTTTCTCCTTTGGCCATGACGAAGCAACATGTCGCGATATCGCGACATTTTTTCTCCTTTGGCCGCGACAATGCAACATGTCGCGATATCGTGACACTTTTTCTCTCTTGGCCGCGACGATGCAACATGTCGTGATATCACGACACTTTTTCTCTCTTGGCCGCGATGATGCAACATGTCGCGATATCATGACACTTTTCTCTTTTGGCCGTGATGATGCAACATGTCATGATATCACGACACTTTTTCTCTTTTGGCCATGACGGTGCAACATGTCGCGATATCGTGACACTTTTTCTCCTTTGGCCGCAATGATGCAACATGTCGCAATATCGCGACACCTTTCCTCCTTTGGCTGCGACGATGCAACATGTCGCAATATCGTAACACCTTTCCTCCTTTGGCCACGACGATGCAACATGTCACGATATCACGACACTTTTTCTCCTTTGGCTGCGATGATGCAACATGTCGTGATATCATGACACCTTTTCTCCTTTGGCCTCGATGATGCAACATGTCACGATATCGTGACACCTTTCCTCCTTTGTCTGCGACGGTGCAACATGTTGCAATATCGTGACACTTTTTCTCCCTTGGCCGTGAGGATGCAACATGTCATGATATCATGACACCTTTCCTCCTTTTACCGTGACGATGCAACATGTCACGATATCATGACACTTTTTCTCCTTTGGCCGTGATGATGCAACATGTCGCGATATCACAACACCTTTTCTCCTTTGGCCTTGATGATGCAACATGTCACGATATCGTGACACCTTTCCTCCTTTGGCCACGACAATGCAACATGTCATGATATCATGACACTTCTTCTCTTTTGGTAGTGACGTTGCAACATGTCGTGATATCGTGACACTTTCTCTCCTTTGGCCACGACGATGCATCTTGTCGTGATATCGTGACACCTTTTCCTCCTTTGGCCATGATGTTGCAACATGTCGTGATATCGTGACACTTTTTCCTCCTTGCTTTCTCCCTTTGCATTGGACCACGAGAAAGCAACATGTCGTGATATCATGACACCTTTCTCCTTGTGGTGTTTTTCTTTTTCTTTGATCATTAGCTCAGGGACCTTTCAAGACCCTGCCTAATCACCTCATCCTCAATAGCCATGTCACTGTGCCACTGAACCCCTACCTCCTTCTCAGCACCCATCTTAGCCAGGAAGTCTGCCACTTTATTTAGATCTATACTCACATAGACTGGAATCACATCATATAATTCCCTCCACAATTCCTTAATTTGAGTTACAAGAATCCTCAACCTCCATGCTTTCAAAGCAAAGTTCCTCATGCAATCTAGAGCTCCAACCATTATTTGAGAATCTGATTCTAGTATTATCCTCCTGTGGCCTTATTTTACTACCCAAATAGAAGCATATTTGATATCTAAGGCTTCTTCTTCATTGTTTGTGGCTCTTCCCAAGCCTTGTAGTTCCCAATAGAGCACTATTCCAACATGATTTTGGAAAACCACTCCAATTCCAGCTCTACCCGGATTGCCTTTTGCAGCTCCATCAGTATTAATTTTAATCCTCGCCACTTCACTCGTAGAATATTACTCACTTATTTTAGCCCCATCCTCACCTAATCCATTGACCACATTCTATGACCATGTGATCTACACAACACCAGGACAATCTCCCCCATTATTTACCATAGATGAGGAGGTCATGCCTACTTCATCCACATTTTCACATACCTTCTTCCAAAATCTATCTCAATCCCTGTTTGAGAATGATTCCTCCCTTTTAAATCATACCTGTCCTGAGGTTGCATCCTTTGCCTCTACCATAGGAATGGTGTCTGACCCATCCTCATCCATTGTAGGAATCTAGAAGCCATCCTTCTAAACTACACAAAAAGTACCTATCTAGTAGGAACCGTAAACATTCCATAAAACCTCACACCTGTACTCCTCACAAGAGTACCAACCATCCTCTTCCCAAGAGCCATTCTTCACCATATCTAAGGGTACCTCCTAGAAGCCTCTTCAGGAGCAAGATATGCAAACCCAAGTAGGAGTGTACACTTACACTTTCTCCTCAACCCAATATCCTACCTTAGTAGCTTATACCACCTTTTTGGAAGCTTTCCCGTATATCTCCTAGGTATTCAAAGGGTATGACACCCAACCCTTGGAACCACATTTGCCTATGATGACCTTTAGGATACCGCCATCTATTACTTTTTAGGCTCCCACTACCCATATCCATCCTACCTATGGACTAACACTAGTAGCTTATGCACCCACTCAACCAAATTATTCCACATAGTTTAGCTTCCCTACTTCCTACCCTCTAGGGCATAGATAAATCCCATATTTTGATACCTCGTCTTGACCACCCCTAGCACCAGTAGCATTTATACCTACTCTACCACTAGTTACACCTAGCTTCTATACACCTCCTCTACTTTGGTCATCACCCCCCATGATCCAACTAGTACAACAGGCTCCAAACCAACAAGTACCCATGCCACAATCACATGTTGCCCAGTCACAGTATTATTATCCTCAACAAAAACCTACCCCTAAACCTAGTGTGCCTGTAGAAATGACAACACATGTCACTCAATACCTGCCTTATCATGATTAAGCACAACATTTTTCCCCATAGTATTGTGAAGAACAATAATACCAATATCCAACACATCCATAGGGATAGCCTACCATAGCTCAACCCTCGACTCCTATGACAACTGAAGTTCAACTCTTGTGATGTGAAGTCAAAATTTTGAACCTATGCACCTCTAGCTATGGGCCACAAAAGCCTTTTTATGATGAACTATGCAACGAGCCAGTTTATCCATCATTCCCTATACCTCCTTATCCCTATTGCTTCAAAATACCAAAATTTGACAAGTATAGAGGTAAGGAAGATCCTAGAGAACATGTGAGCAACTACCGCTCGTCCTATTACCAACTTCATAATAGTAACCCTCTTATGTTGGGTACCTTCTCCATGTCCCTTGATGGGCTAGCATTGGATTGGTACAACATGCTACCATGCCATAGCTTGTACACCTTTGAATAGTTGGCCAATTCCTTCTTAGAGCACTATTCCATAAACATCAAGAAAAATACCACATTTTCTAATGTCTACGCCTTACTACAGGTGGATGATGAACCCATTATTGAGTTTATTTTTAGATGGAGAGTTATTATCCATGATCTCACCCATAGCCTCCCCACCATAGAGCTTGTGACACTCTTTTCCAAGAGCTACCACAAAAACATTTCCACATCTCTCCAACTTCACCAAAGTCATACTTTTTGAAGACACTATCTTGCAAGCAAAAGTGATCGAAGATATTAAGGTCCAGTTTGGGAATATTAAGTTGAGATCCAAATCCAACTATAACTCCAACTTTCACTTCAATAGACCTGCACCAAATCAACCTTACCCATGACCATAGCAAACCAACCAAGTCACAACTGCTACCCTAGCACTAGTACCGACTCCTCCACCCTATACACTACAATCACAAGCACTCCAAGCTAATGCACCTACCCCACCTCGACCATAGTAATACTATGGCATGCACCCATAGGGTCCACTATGCAACTTTACACCTCTATCTAAATTATTACCATCCCTGTTCCATCGATTGTATGAGGGCAACCATCTCGTTCTACCCGAGATTCACCCATTGGATCCAAATTCACCTAAGCCTCGTGACTATAATGAGTAGCTCTTCTATCCATTTCATAGGTAGAGTGTCCATAATATCGATTCGTATCACTCCTTTAGGGGAAAATTTCAAGACCTAATTGATAGGGGCACTATTTAGGTAGCAAACCCTTTAGCCCCATAGAACCAAAACCTAGGGATTTTCCAAAACCCTCTACTAGATCACAGAGGATCCAATCCCCCTATACCTCCAAAAAATCCTCCAGTGCCCCCTTGCCAAGTCAACAATGTCCAACATGATCCTCTATCATGTGGGGTAGTAGGAATTATCAACCTTACTACGAGAAACCAACGATACCTGTCATGCTAAACAATACCTATTTTTTCCCCCCTATTGATTTCATGTCCTCACAAACAGCCCAAATACCTAATACCATACCACCACCACTTCAATATTTCATTACCATCTATGGTAGTCTAACCCATCAACTATGTAATGCCCCTGCATGGCTATCCATATTCAATCTCCTACAATAGTCTCAACCCCATTGTGAGGCATTGAATGACATCCTACGTTCCATTGACTTAGAAACACATGACACAAATGCTTTTTTCAATTTGTAAGGAACATCCCATGATTCCTTCAACCTTCAATTAGTTTCCACGATCACGAGATAACAGAAATCATTGGTGAAGGAGTTGATCCTCTCCTTCAGATTCAAGCTAACATAAATGATATTACCTACAAACGGGTACTCTTTGAAATGGTCTCATCCATCAGTATCATATCCATAGCAACCTTGCATCACCTAAACTTCCCTTTAGCACATTTTTTCACACCTTCCCTAGAACTGCATGCTTTCGATGGTTCCATGAGACCTACCATAGGATCCATAGTTCTACCCATTCATGTAGGCATCCATACAATCCCCATCCTCTTTCACATCATTCAAGGAGAAATGAAATACAATATTCTCCTTAGTCACCCTTGTATTAGAGAGATACAGTGTGTCCCATCCACATTGCACCATTGCCTCAAGTATATCCACAATGGACTCGCTCACTGTGTCCCAGCTGATGGATACCACTTTAAGCTTTGTAATGTCATAGATCTTCCCCCTTGTGCCTTCATTCTCATCTTCCAAAAAATTCCTTGTATCCTCTCACCAGTCAGTAGGAGCATCGATATTCTCCCTAATTTCCACCTCAACATCCTAATTTTCATCAACAACATAAGCCTAGATATTTGCACCATTAGCATCATCTTTTGAGGGACCTAAAACTGATACCATGCCTTCCTCACTACCATTCTTATGGCATCCATAATCCTCCCAACATCTACCATTCTAATTTCCACCCACGATGTCATAACCACCATTACCACCTATCACACAACCGACTACGTTACCTCCTCCATCCTTGCATATGGAAGCCCCTATCCTTCCTACACTATAGACATCACATCTTATCTTTTGATCGAAACCTAAGACATTAACTTCTTCACGCACCCCTAAACCTGAATCGATGCCATCCCCTACATAGAATAAACAACCTATTCAAGCCACAACAACCAAACATCATGAACCCGAACAACCAACACCCAACTTGGATGAACCTCCACACCCTTCAACTACCACCATTAGGGAATCCCAACTTTCTCCTTCATCATCTAATTTAGATACACCACCCCAATCACCAGAGTGTGCCACACCACGCATATCCATATTCAAGAAAAACAATAGCCTAAGAGACTATAATGTATGTGACACCCACGTATGTGACATTCTTATCCAATCTACATAAGATTTTAGCCATCCCTCAACATCGGTTTTTATTGTTAGAAGTGTCATATAGTTAGGAAGTCCTAAAAACCACACCAAATTTGTCTATGTAGGAGTAGACTCTTCCATACCATCACCAACTTCTTCACCACCACAATCTAGCTCTAGTGATGCAATTACAAACCTAGCCAACCCTCAATCTAGCTCTAGTGATGTAGGATGCCTTGTGCTACCTACATCACTTTTATTGGCATGGGTTTGGGTTAGGCCATTATGAACAAGGGCTATGTACACCCATTAACCCTCGTGTCTAATCACCTACCGATAAAACCGCTTAGGTTATCACCCAAATGTCATCTATACATTAGAATATGAGATCCAAGATCTTTCTTTACATCCTTCTATGCATCCAACACACACATTGGAAGAGTATATTGATATGGACATGCTAGAAGACACGTCATCGCCCATATCAACCATCACCATCCCCTATGATTTCTTCCAAGAATCTCCCATGTTTGATACCTTTTTATTCTATGATGTTCAGAGATTGGTAGAACACTTTGCTATCTTATCCCTGGCTACACTACCAATAGAGTTGAACACACTCCCAACTGATCCACCATTAATAGAGCTAGATCCGGTCCCATCTAACCCACCATTGATATGATTGCCTATATTCCCACCTATACATAGACAGTTATAGAGAGCAGCCTCTCATCCTTGTTCACCACTAGTCATCTTGTGACCTCCCTTGAGCCTCTTAGGACATGCACAACCTATCCAACCTCCATCACAAGACTCTACCCCACCTACTTCACCTATAGCATCAATTAATATGATTGAGATAGACTTACGTTCTCCCATCTGTTACAGCCACCAGTGGATTCGAGACGATACCCCAAACCTAAACTTTATTGATCTCACAAACATCTCACACATACCAGCACCTGGATACTTTCTTCTCTCTCCTCACATCTTGCGGGTAGTAAATACCCCTTACTCATCCACATCATCCCAAACCCCTCAGGTCCATCACACGGGATTTTACATAGATGATGAATACGATTTCAATGAGGCCATTGACAATTTCAATCTCATTCCTATCCCTGAATAGTTGTGCAAAAAATCTCTCATGCTCATCGAGGACACTATCAATGTAGATATCGGTGATGATCCAAAAAATCCACATATCCTCAAATTAGTCACTAGCCTCTCACCCAAGGAGCGTATCACCTTCATGAACTTCTTATGCAAGTATATAAAAGTGTTTGTATGGTCTTACAAAGACATGCCAAGACTTGACCCTGTCGTAGTAGTGCATAATATTATACTAGATCCCAATGCCAAACTAGTAAGATAGAATTTGCGATGCACACATCCAACTGTCACATTTATAGTAAAATTCAAGATCCAAAAGCTCCTAGATGTTGATTTCATAATACCCATCGACTATCTCGAGTGGGTATCCAGCATGGTCCCTGTCCCTAAACCATCCATTTGTGTTCGTGTTTGCATAGACTTTCACAACCTAAACAAATATTTTCCCAAAGACAACTTCCCTTTACCCAATATTGATTCCCTCATTGACTCCATCGTAGATCACGAAATGATTTTCCTCATGGATGGAATTTTTTGGATATAATCAAATTTGGATCAACCCAGCCGATCAACACAAAAATTCCTTCAAAACATCCTTGGGGACATTTTGCTACATGGTCACGCCCTTTGGCCTTAAAAACGTAGGTGCAACCTATCAATGAGCCATGACCTACATATTTCATGATCTAATGCACAAAAATGTGAAAGACTATGTAGATGAACTTATAGCCAAATAAAAGAAATGTTTTGACCATATCAAAGATCTCCGTCATATTTTTGATCAACTACTAGAACACAATGTGCTCCTCACTCCAAAAAAGTGTGTTCGATGTTACATCAAAATAAATACTAGGATTCATTGTCTCCCAACAAGGCATTGAGGTCGATCCTAGTAAGGTGAAAGCCATCATCAAGATGCCTCCTCCTACCACCCTAAAGCAATTGCACAACATCTAGGGCAAGATTACCTCTATTCATAGATTTATAGCGCAATTATCGGACAAATGCCAACCATTCAATCATCTCCTACAAAAAGAAGTACACTTTAAATGGGATGAAAACTATCAAGCCATATTTGATACTATCAAAACTTACCTTATGTATCCGCAGGTTATGTCATTGCTGCACCCACAATTACCACTGACTCTATACATCTCAGCCACAAAATTTGCACTAGGTACACTCTTAGCTCAAAAGAACTCTCTCGATAAAGAGCAGGCTATCTACTACATTAGTTGCACACTAGTTAGTTACGAAACAAGATACAGATACATGGAGAAGCTATGTCTAGCAGTAGTATTCACCACCTAGAAGTTATGACACTACATGTTAAACCACACAACTTTTATCATCACCCAAGATAATCCCCTTTAGTATATGATGAACAAAATTTATCACAATTCACGCACAATCAAATGGATCATACTCCTAACCGAGTTTAACCTAGAATGCGTATCTCAAAATTCTATTAAAGGACAACTCATCACTGACCAACTGGATGAAACCCCCATAACTAACAATCAACCCCTACTCATCCAACTCCCTGATGATTCCATATTTCACATAATTGAAGACGAGGAATACATCAAACCAAAATTAGTGGCTGACATCACCATGTTCTTTGACGGTTCTAGGTGTCTCCATGTTGGGGGTGCAGGCATTGTCTTCTTTACATCTAAAGGAGAACCACTCTCATTTTCATTCAAAATTTATTTTCCTTGTACCAATAACAATTTAGAGTACAAAGCCCTAATCCTAGGACTGAAACAAGCACACTCTATGCACATCAAATGCCTCCACATCATAGGCAAATCAAATATGATAGTAAATCAAGTGTAGGAACTTTAGCTATGCAATTGCCTAGTTCTACAACAATACAAGAAAATCACCCAACAACTCATATCCCAATTTTAATGGTACTACCTCAAAGCCGCATCGCGCTCATAAAAACATTTTGTAGACACCATGGCCTCCTTAAGGTACCTCATCTCGCAAAACCCAACATCCAACACAACATCTGTATCCACTCATACACTTATGCAATCTGCTATATCACCCAAGACACCTACAAATGATGGTGGTGTGTGTGTGGTAAACATTGAACCTCATGAACCATGGTTCTCATAGATCAAAGAGTACATAAAACTAGGTTTCCTACCATGTGACTTACCCCAAGACCAATGCCAAAACTTTAAACAAAGAGTAATATGATACACCTTGTTGGGGTACATCCTTTACCATCGTAGATATGACGATATACTCTTGCATTGCCTAGAACTACAAGAATCATAGTGGATTGTACAAGAAACCCATGACGGTACTTGTGGTTGCCATTTTAGTGGCATGGCAATAACTAAATGCATCCTTCGTATGGGCTACTACTGGCCTAAAATGGAGCAATACCATTGCGAGTATGTCAAAAGTTGCATCAAATGCCAACAACATGCCAACCTAACACATTTACCATCCCAAGCACTTCAACCAATCCAGTCCATGTGGCCCTTATCCCAATGGGGTATGGATCTAATTGGAAAAATTACACCTACTTCCTATAGCAATCATAAATTTATCATTACAGCAACAAAATATTTTACAAAGTGGGTCGAAGCCATCCCATTGGTCAAAACTACAGGAGCCAAAATCGTAGCATTCATCATGGAGCATATCATATGCCGCTTTGGAATTCCCTCCCAAATTATTTTAGATAATGGGAAATATTTCAAAAATAGGACTGTTCGAGCCTTATGTGATAGAGTTCACGTACACCATAGCTTTTTGACCCCATATTACCCTCAAGGAAATGGCTAGGTAGAAGCCACTAACAAAACCATCTATTCTATTCCTTGTAAAATTGTAGTAGAGTCTCATTGGGACTAGCATATTCAAATGCCCCTAGCCTTGTGGGCATATCGTACGAGCATCCGTACTCTTATTGGGGTAGCATATTTTTCACTTGTGTATGGAGCAGAAGGTATCATGCTCCTTGAGCTTGAGATACCCTCATTACGAATATCTATGAAATATTTCATTGATGATGACACTGCTCACCAAGCTCACCTATATCAATTAACACTCCTCGATGAATGTCAGATCCATGCCATCGAACACACATGAGTTTATCAAGATTGCCTTCTTCATACCTACAACAGTAAGGTAAATCAATGTGTATTTAAGATTCATGCCTTGGTTCTCAAGGAGAACTAGCAAATCACAAGTCAACATCACCAACAACGCGATAAATTCACCCTAAACTGGTTGGGCCCATTTATTATCATACACAAATATGGTTTAGGAGCATATTGTCTAGCCAATATTGAAGGCCTTAATGATACTAAACCCATCAACATCTTACACCTTCGTGCATTCAATGCATGATGCATAAACATAGTCACCATCATGAGTGTCACATAGTGTTAGAAGTAAATCACCAAGCACATCATCATGTGAATTTGTTATTTTTGCTTTATTATTTCTCTATACATGTACATTTCACCTTTATGCCATTTTTATGCTCGGGGTATTTGTTTTTCCTTTTGCAGGACTCACATCATTAGCAGGAGAGCTCTACAGTGGCCTCATATACCACCATGTAGGATCATCTACAACCATAGAAAAAATCCATTACACCAACCGACCTCACCCGACCACCAGTCGCCCTTCATACTAGGTGCTCCTCACATTCATCTCGTTCAGGTCACCACACCTCACCTCGACACCATTCCCATTTCCAGTAAGTTTCATCCTATTTTCCATACTCTGATGATAGCCAGATCTCCATGTCCTCTTTCGATAATAAAGAGGAATCTGCCCAACCTAAAACATAAGGATCATCCTCCCATCCGTCTAATGATCTTAGATGTCACTATTCACCTAAAAATCACCCCCATCATCCCATAGGATCCTATCACCCACCTAATAGGGAGTACACACCTCATCAACCTTACCTTGCATTTCTACCCACTCCCCTTCCCAATGGTGAGTCTACCTATGCCTAGGCTTTGCAAGCCCGTGCGGCCCAAGCTACTCAATTTGGTTGTGCAAACATCCCTCCTTCCCATTCGCATCGCTTCTTAGGGCCATCACCTATGCCACCAGTCCTAAAAAACCCCTTCACCATTGCAAGGCTTACCACCCCAGCCAATTTTACAATCACCATAGTCATTTCACTCTATTGCCTCCTCATCACAGCCTCATCCTTTTTCTACCATGCATCAATCCATTCCATTCACATTGGAATCTTGATCGCCCCATTTCCCAATACCATTGCTACCACACCATGATATACAAGCTTTAGAATTATAGATCAGCCACTATTGTTGCCATGTTCACCCATAAAAGTCTCCCACTACCCATCCATCCTTACTGCAACATAGATCCCTTCCTCGACATCGGATTCAACCCATACTAGAACCTAGACCCATGCCTCCATTACCAAATCATCTTTCACCCAGACCTCACTCACCTCCAAAAAATCCATGTCTATCCTATGCCTATTCCACACACGCCCCTTTCTAAAATGTTCCATCATCTCATGCATCAGGGTCTTATTGACATACCTAAGATTCGACCTATTGATCCCTCATGTGTTAAACCATGCAACTACAATGAGAATAATTTTTGCATTTACCATCACCAGCCATGTCATGATATTGATGAGTGTAGATCATTAGAAACCCTGGTGCATAACATGTTGCACGATGAACATACCCCACAACCAAAGCATTCTTTTCCATTTAACTAACTCATCAGTCCTCTGCATCGCACCACTCCCAGGACTTTACCACCCCATAATTACCCTAACAGCACCCACCCGCTATATTCATAACATTTCCAACTATGGAACCAACCTCAATTCTAGCCATGTCATTACTTCACCATCCCACTCCCGTCCGGATCTATGCAATTTCGCCCGACAGTAGTGTTAGTTACTCATATTCTTCTATCTCATTCTTCTACTTCTTACATATGTTGATTCATTTCTTCTCTTCTATATTTGTCAGTCATTGGTGATCCCCTTTCCTTGATTGGTTACCAATGCCTATTTCTTCTCACTTCTTCCACCTGTACATTCCACTCTCACATCTTCCTTCTTATTGGTGACTATTACATACATTTATATAGATCACATCTTATACATATACTACACATGCACCCCACATGCTAGGGAAACCATGATCATAGCATCATACTTTTTGTCATTATTACACACTTTACTCATCTGTAAATAGGTTCTAAAATTCTCCTTCTACACAACATAACTTTCTTATTGTAAATATTACATTCCTCCACTTGCATCACTTATAGTTACATTAATTACACATATTCATATGCTTTATAGTTAAAATTTTAATTCATGTTTGTACATTCACCCCCAAATGCACCTCAGTAGGAATAATACATGCACTTGTTAGCATCACCACCTGCATGTCCATTCCCCATTTTCAGGATCAGGGTATACATAGTTGTCGTGTTTAATTTTGACTACTCTATAGTTTAGGCAATCAAGTGTCACCCATAGCTACTAAGTCTTTAACATTATTCTTATGGTATTTTAGGTTGGTTCAACTTCTCTCATGAATCGCTCAACAGGTTACACATTAACAATTTTGAGCCTAGGAAAGTTGACATCTTGAGTAGATATCACCATCTAGCGAACGGTATCCCCTACTCATCCTATCACCTACATGGTCAACATACGGCTTGGGGATAAACAAAGGGATCAAGCATAAGAAAAATTAAATAACTGGGTAGAAAAAAAACTTCATCGCCCATACAAAAAGAGCAAAAAAGAAAAAATAAAAGAAAAGAAAATAAATAAAAAGAGCACTACCACAATAAAATAGGTTAACACTAGAACAGGGGAAAAAAACAAAAGAAAATGCCTCTTGATATCACACATGTTATGCTTATCACCTTTGGTCCTTAGGTTCAACATAACACCATGGGATGATTCCAAGAGCCTGCCTACCAGTGGAATAGTCTTACAGGTGAGAACACATCTCTTAAATTAGCATCTCGCTTTTGCAGAGATAACTATTGTGGATGGATGAGCTAGCTATTCTGGTAGCATCTACAATGGGTTAATCTTACCTTACTCAAAATGGAAAAATGAACCTTACACATCCACACACATAGGTCCAAGATAGACTTTGAACCAGCCTGATCATGTTATAAGTTGCCACAAAAATCGTATAGCTAAGGGTTTGAGATTTGATTATCATAACTATGTAAGTCAAAACCATTACACATGCTTTACATTATCTATAGTCCCTAAAATCATGGAATGGATCACATCCATACAGGTAAATTCCATGATACAAGTTCTTCCTTGGCGTATTTCAGTAAGTCCATACATGCACCTATGCATCTATGTCATATATATTTGCTACACCTTATAGTTATGCATTTGTCTTACATACATTCATGCAATTAACTTACATTATGCATTCATGCTACACACATTTCAAAATCATATTATAATTATGCATTTATTCTATGTACATTCATTACATCACATTTGATATCACATCACACTGCATTCGAAACACAATCATGCATAACATTCTACAATTCATCCATATGAAATAATAGTAATAGATCTAAACCATTCACACACATGTAATCATACATACCTACGAATTATATTATGCTATCTATACAAACATAAACACAATACACTTCAAACCATCAAAACAACATATGTATATATAACAACCGAAATCAAGAGGTATATATATATCATCATCCAAAAATACCCAAAAGCTACAACCTGGGACCATACCCATCACATATAATATCCAAAATACCCACAGGCTACAACCAAATATATAACTCCTAAATATCATCACAAGTTTCCCCACGCCCCTCCCAGCTCGCACACTTCTTTGCTGCCTGAATCAAATGTGGAAAGACCTCTGGAGCTGGATCTACCATAGGATGATCCATAGCAGGTGTATCCTATACCTCAACTCTAGCACCAACCTCTACTATCGAAGAAAAACTACGCTGACTCTAATGAGAGGGTGCCCACACTCATGACTGTATCTCAAACTACGACACCACCTATGTATAGCTAGGGAGAGGAATCTCATACACCGATAGGGAAGTATTGCACAACAACCTCCTATAAGTATCTACACCTAGTTGACCAGTCAAGCTCGTAATCATCTGATCTTGTCTCATCATCGTAACCCTCAGCTACTTTGTTTTAGTCCCCTTCCTGACCATATCAACCCAAAATTGCTCCACCTTAGCCTCCAACTAATAGACTATCCTGTAGCACTCATACCTCATCTGCTGCATCCCCCCTCATGGAGATATCAATAGGAATATGTTTTTCCACATCCATAAGTATACCAATATCAATGGTGTCATATACGTCACCCACAATAGTATCAACACCTCCCTCTACCTCAACTCTAGTGGCCTATCCCATACCACCATATACATCCACCTGAACCTCCTCCACCTGAACATCCTTGACCACCTGCTCCACCCTCACATGTTGGTTGATCACTCCACCACCTAAGCAGCATTGTGAGTGTCATAAAGGAACCTCCTCTGCATCGATAGTGTTGTGGTTGATCCACAACACACCCCAAAATTGGGGACCCACCTTTTTTTTGCATGCTTTCAAAGAAGATCTCAGTGACCTAGATGCTAAAAATCAAGAAAAAGGCAAAATTGCATAAGGATGAAAAAGTGTCGTGAAATCACGACATGTCGCGAAATCGTGACATGTCACAAAATCACGGGCGAAAATGAAAAGGTGTCGCGAAATCACGACAGGTTGCTCCGTCGCTGCCAGAAAATGAAAAGTGTCACAAAATCGTGGTCAAAAATGAGAAAGCATAGCGAAATCGTGACATGTCACAAAATCGTGGTCAAACTGGTCAAATGGGGCATGAAGCAGGAAAGCGTAGAAAAATCATGACGTGTCACAAAATCATGGTCAACGCAGTCAACGGCAGCAGGTGGGCAGAACCGTTGCGAAATCGTGACATGTTTGATTTTCATGGCTTGCAAATGGGCGGAAGGCATGAAATGTAAAATGGTCGCAAAATCACGACAGAAAGCAGCGAGAGAGCACTAAGTGAGAAAACATCATGAAATCGCAAAAGAAAGCAGCGAAAGAGCACAAAGTGAGAAAACGTCACGAAATTGCGATAGAAAGCAGTGAAAGAGCACGAAGCGAGAAAACGTCGTGATATCGCGACAACATGCAGCAAAGGTGCCCGAAGTGAAAAAGTGTCACGATTTCATGACAGGTTGCAGGCAAATGGTATGGAACGAGAAAAGCGTTGCATTTTCACTGGGCGTGATGGCATAAATGCTATTGGCAGGAAAACGTCGCGATATCGCAGCACGTCACGATTTCGTGACATGTCGCGATTTCGCGGCCAGGAAGGCGGACAAAGCTACATGCTATTTTTTTGTCGCGATTTTCATGGGGCCATTACAAAAGACGTAGAAAGTGCAGAACAAGTGGTGTACGGGCTGCAGAAGCGTTACAGAGAAAGGCCAAAACACATGCAGTCAAAGAATATGAAACGATGCGATCTGGAAGATGAAGCGAAGCGTCACAGGCCGAAATAGAGAGCATTGCCAAGCTTTAAAAGCAGAAACACAATACAGATAGAGGGGTCGAAAACCACTGGAGCAGAGTTGCAGTGCTAGAGGCCAGAGGGTCATTCTGGGCCTGCTTGGGGCTGTTTTCTTCCTTTGCTAGTTTTGAGAAAACCAGATGTTCTGCTATTGTAATAGGACTTATCTTTAATGTAGGAGTGTTCAAAAATTTGCATCTTGTTGGCAAGGAAGGAGTTATTTTCTGCATTCATGTTTTAATGTTTATCTTTCCTTTTTTTAGATTTCTAGGCTTATAGGTGAAGTTGAATGCAAGTTCTCTTGGTTGCTTCATGCGAATGTCTAAATCTGAAAGATCACAATAAAACCCCAGAGACCAGCACTTAACTTATTTGGATTGTGTGAGTTTTGTAGGTTCAATAGGTTAGGTTGCATGCATGAAAACCTCATTGTCTTCGGTTTTGCCAGGACGGGATAGCATCAAACTGGATGCAATTTTAATTTCTTTTCTTTTACATTTTATTTTATTTTTGCTGTATTTTATTTTTCAGAAGCCCTGATTTTATTTTTCAAGCATTAAAATAAAATAAAAATTAAAAAACTCCAAAATCCATAAATAATTCCTCCATGCTATTGCATTTCATCAATTTACATTTTGAAGTTACAGCATGGTCATTTAAGGATCAAATCACATTTACTTTATCAGGGTTCAATGAACAATCATTAATTTTTCATAGTAAAATAAACCACAGTGCCCCTTGTTTTCAGTTACTTGCAATCACTAAGGTGTTCCAAGCATTTAAAATGAATATCTTCATTTAAGATTATTAATACACAGATGCAGAATGCTAACATAATAGGAACCTTGGAGAAATTGTTTCTTTGCAAGCAAAGGATTTAGAACCCAAATCCTATCGGAGAGTGTGTTTTCACAATCGGGTGAAAATACCACTCAATAGATTGGCGCTAGAAGGAGGGCCTAAAAAGGGTCTATTTTATCATGATTTTAGATGCTACAGGTTTATATTTGTTTAAGAGCTTTACATTGCTAAATATTTCAAGTCCATTTTATTAGCATCTTTGGCCTCTAACACCACTCAACAGATTGGGCTAGGAGGGCCGAACAGGTTTATTTTAGTGTTATTTAAATTTAAATTTTTTACGCTTTAGTCCTCTAACACTCAGCGGATTGTAAAAGGACAGCCTGAATTTATTTACCTGTTCTATTTTAATTCAGGTATGCTGTATATTATTCTAAGACTTTCTGATTGTTCATACAAAATTAAAGTGATTCGATTTATTTTTTCAGAATTTTGGTCTCATGCAATTCTTTTTCATTTGATTTTAATGAATACAGCTCTTAATTGATGCTAACTTGATTTTTTTTTATACATTGCAGGTTGAATATTCAACAGATTTGGTTCTAAAATTACATTTTAAGTTTCACTAATGGCAACACTTGAGGAGCAAATGGTATTCCTAAGAGCTGAAATAACATCTCTAAGAGAGAGAATGGTATCAATGATAGAGGATCATTATGAGGGTTTATCTATACCTGTGGTACCTTATCAAGTCCCTACAATGTTATTGGATTTTTTACGGTGTTTTAATCAAGAGGTGCCACTAGGATACTTGCAAAAACTGCATGTCTACAAGGATACATTATGTAAATTCCAAATTTTCTATGAGGAGGTGGCTTGTAAATTATTTGCATACATTTTGGATGATAGACCATTCTTTTGGTATAGCCAACTACCCATGGAGGTTAGGACTTCTTGGATACAACTAGAAGCAGCCTATCTTCATCATTTTGGTAATCAGGCTGACTTAGAAATTTTGAAAAATCAGTTTACCTCCATATGTAAAGAGCCTAATGAATCCTTGAGTCAATTCAATGGAATATTTCATGAGTTGCACTCCCAAATGTGGGAAAATTTTAACACATTAGAAGAGGAAGCCATGGAAGTATACCTAGGAGCCATACACCCCACACTTGCTTCACTCATTGAGGAAAAACTGAGTGGTTTGTCCCTAGAGAGAATCCATGAGGTCTTAGAAGAGATAGAACGACAAGGTCTTGAAGAAGAAAAGGCACAACATTTTCATATGATAGATTGTTCTTTTGATGCCAACCTACACCAACCATCAAACATAGCACCCTCCACTCCAATGATATCTAAGGTAAATGATCAAGGGGAGGAATCTGAATGTCCAAATCTTACAACCACCTTAGATGTAGTCCAAGGGGTGGTGCAAATTACTAAGACAACATCCACTAGTGAGGATCATGTAGAGATACATGATTATCTAGATGAAGGGGTTCTAAATTCAACAATGTTTGATATATGTGATAAGATGGAACCTGCCATGGAATTAAATGAAGTGGTTGAAAGTGAAATGGAAAGAAAATCAATAAATAAATTTGAAGATATGATAGAATTTCACCACTTGTTCTTGGAAGATACTATTGATGAGATGTGTAAAATTAAAGATCAAGAAATTCTTCACCCTCCAAATTATGATAATGAATCATGGGTTACTAATTTGGACAATGATAGCCTTATAAATTTGAATTCAAGAAATAACCCACTTTTGGAAATAATTGAACCATCTAAGGAAGGTGAAGATGAATTTGATGAGAAACACATTGATGATTGGGAAGATGTTGAAGAAGTAGTTGAACGTCACCACTTGATTTTGAAAGATGATTATTATGATGTTTGGAAGAAGTGGGAATATTTCACTCATTCCAAAACCGCTAATGAAATTTGCGTGCCAATTGATATACAGGATAATATAATCGCCTACTCAAAGGAAGATATTACAACTCTTGTACAATTTGAGGATGTTTTGGAAGAGGGTTTCAAATCTCATCAAATTTTGGAAGATTATAATGATCCTATTGCCAAGGACAAAGAAGAAAATGAATGGATGAATGAATCAAAAGATCATGTCACAAATACCATGGAGTTTCATCTCACAGATTTGGATGACAATTTTCACAATGGTTGGGGGAGATATGATAATGCATTCTTTTCTCACATCTCCATAAATGAAACTCATATTTCACTTGACATGCAGGATGTTGAACCTTCTACATCATACGAAGATCTCATATTCACAGGATTTGAAAAGGTGACAAAATTTGATCATGTTGAATATAAATTCATTGAAAGTGTGGATGCAAGTTTGCATGATGATTTAGAGGATTCATATGAAGAGATACCATGGATAGTGAACAAATAATTAGAACCAAATGATAAAGAGATTGATCAATTGGAAGCAATTCAAATGAAGGATCATCAAGATGAGTCATGGGACATACACTTTGACCAAAAACATTTGAGGGTTGAAAATTTGCATGACCATGTTTTGAATTTGATTGATAGTTGTGATGAAATGTCATTAAAGGTAAATGAAAAACAAGGTATAATTTTTAATCACACTTTTAATAACATTGTTTTAATGAATGGAAAAGAAGTTGATGCACTTGAATTGTTAAACCAAATTCATCAACAATTAATAATTGAATCTAGGATAAAAACTTTTAATGATCCTAATTTAGTAAATATCCTAGATGCTTGTAAATTGTTGCATAAATTTGATTGGCCTACAAATTTGGAAAATAATTT
Source organism: Wollemia nobilis (assembly GCA_028583015.1). NCBI lineage: Eukaryota > Viridiplantae > Streptophyta > Pinopsida > Araucariales > Araucariaceae > Wollemia > Wollemia nobilis. The sequence goes on from JAQPPZ010008406.1 coordinate 57,777, forward strand.
GGCTTTAAAATTGTTAGAAATAGGCTCTTGCTTACAAAGTCTCATTTTGGATAAAGAGAGCCTAATTCTAAATCATGAATGGAATTATGAGGTTTATACCTTAGAGAATAGACATGATAAAATAAAAAATCATTTATTTTCTAATCATTTTAATAATTTGATGCTCACTTATGGGAGTATTATTGGAACTAAATCAAATTGCTATGGTGAGCATGGCAAGTGGAAATTTGTTGCATTGTTTGGTCTTGTCTTGTTTTTGTTGGTTTCCAACAATATTTGGCATGCATATCATGTTATATTTTTGTTGAAATGTTCTAACCATGTTTGGGATCCAGGAAAGTGATAAGCCAAGCTTTGCATCATCTTGTATTATAGTGTACATTTGTATATAGATTTTGGTTTTTGGTTTTTGGATTGTGTCTTCAAATTTTCATTTTTGGGATTGCAGTTTGGGTTTTGGGACTGAATAAGTTTTAATTTAAAGTTGTGTGTTTTTTTGACATGTTTTATTTGTCTATAAAAAAAAAAAAAAAATGATGAAAAATTTGCTTTGAGATGCTAACTTATGTTCTAGATCAGGGAAATATGAAACATTGGAATTGTCTTGTAAAATCTCCACAAGTAACACAAAAAATTTAATTATATCGTTTGAAACTTGTGATGCATGAAGTAGTCAGTTTTATATGGCAACATTTCATCTGCATTTCAAAGGATAATGCATTCATATTACATCTCACTTTGCACATGCATGCCATCTTAGTGTGTCAAATCCTCTTAAGGTTATGCTATCACATAAATAAGAAGAAAATCCTAAGGTTGGGAACTGAGTCTTGAGATATCTAGAACCAAGCACATTTTATACACATTAAAAAGGATCTTGAGCAAAATGATCAAAACCTAACTTGGAAGAAAAGGTCAGGCGAAATAAGTATTTCATGTCTATCCTATTATGCAACATGATCCTTAAACAGTGGTTTTGACCACTTCCATAAAGCTTAAAGCCTAAAATCAGAGTAGTAAGGATAGGGCTAAATCCTCATCGAACTTATGTTGAGGATCCAACTCCCCAAAGATTTTATTTGACCTACATGGAGTAGTAAGGATAGGGCATAAATTCTCATCTCGCTTAGGTTGAGAATCTGATTCCCCAAAGCTCCTATGTCTCATTTCATAATAAAGTTTGGATTGGAAGGATCATACTACTTGTCCTCTGTAAAGGATGGGTAGTCATCCCCAAGGTCTAAGCAATAAAATTAATATTTTCCATTTACATCTAAAGTTTGGATTGGAAGGATCATACTACATGTCCCTGGAAAGGATGGGTAGTCATCCCTAAGGTCCAAGAGGTAAAAAATAAAATTTTCCCATCTCATATTTATATTGGATTGGAAGGATCGTACTACTTGTCCTCTGCAAAGGATGGGTAGTCATCCCCAAGGTCCAAATAAATGAGGGTAAGTCTTGGATTATGGGGTTAAGTGTGCCCATGCATGACAACATGTATTGTCTAAAAAACAAGACCATTGTTTGTTCAAAGGGTTAGACTAGAATGACCATTTCTTTCATAATTGGTTAAATTATTTTGCTTAAAGTGAGGTAATGAATTCCAAATCAGAGTAGTAAGAATAGGGTTAAACTCCCATATCGATTAGGTTGGGAGTCTGATTTCCCAAAGCTCTGATTTCACTTTCACTTACACATAGGTCCAAGTAGTAGGGACTCATAACAAACTTTGGGATATAATAAAGCAATTCATATAGTTGATCCTAAGAGGGTTTGATAATCTTGAATGTTTGTTTATGATACTAGAAGAAAGACTATGCCTTTTATAAAAGCAAAATCTCTTAGCATATTTATTAGGTTACACAAATAATTCACAATATCACACATGCATTTATGCAAAAATGACGATGGAATGTTGATAAATTTCAAATGATATGGAATGAAACACATTGCACACACCGAACTGATACTTCATAATTCTGATGATTCATGTATTTTTGATCTATGGGCATTTTTTTATATTTGTTTATGTGCTAACACTTGTTTTCGTGTTTGTATACTTCTAGGTAGGGTTCTCACTAAAATGCTCAAGAGCATTTGACAACAGAGTCACCATTTGTTGTGGCTGATCCACAAAACACCCCAAAATTGGGGACCCACATTTTTTTTGCATGCTTTCAAAGAAGATCTCAGTGACCCAGATGCTAAAAATCAAGAAAAAGGCAAAATTGCACAAGGATGAAAAAGTGTCGCGAAATTGCGACATGTCGCGAAATCGTGACATGTCGCGAAATTGCGGGTGAAAATGAAAAGGTGTCACAAAATCGTGACATGTCACAAAATCATGGCCAAAAATGAAAAGGTTTCACGAAATCATGATAGGTTGCTCCATCGCTGCTAGAAAATGAAAAGTGTCATGAAATTGCGACATGTCGCAAAATCGTGGCCGAAAATGAGAAAGCGTAGCGAAATCGCGACATGTCGCAAAATTGCGGTCAAACTGGTCAAACGGGGCACGAAGCAGAAAAGCATAGCGAAATCACGACGTGTCACAAAATTGTGGTCAATGCAGTCAATAGCAGCAGGTGGGCGAAACCATCACGAAATCATGACGTGTTTGATTTTCACGGCTTGCAAATGGGCAGAAGGCATGAAATGTAAAATGGTCACGAAATCGCGATAGAAAGCAATGAGAGAGCACAAAGCGAGAAAACATCACGAAATCACGACAAAAAGCAGCGAAAGAGCACGAAGCGAGAAAACATCGTGAAAAAAGAGCACGAAGCAAGAAAACATCACAATATCACAATAGCATCCAGCAAAGGTGCCCGAAGTGAAAAAGCATCACAATTTCACGATAGGTTGCAGGCAAATGGTACAGAATGAGAAAAGCATCATGTTTTTGCTGGGCATGATGGCAGAAAGGCTGTTGGCAGGAAAACGTCACGATATCACGACATGTCACGATTTCGCGACATGTCGCGCTTTCGAGGCCAAGAAGGCAGACAAAGCTGCATGCTATTTTTTTTGTCATGATTTTCATGGGTCCATTATGAAAGATGCAGAAAGTGTAGAACACGTGGCGTACGAGCTACATAAGCGTTACAGAGAAGATCAAACGTCTCAATGTTGGGCATAAGGCCAAAACACACGTAGTCAAATAATATGAAACGATGCGATTTGGAAGATGAAGTGAAGCATCATAGGCCAAAACAGAGAGCATTGCCAAGCTTTAAAAGCAGAAGCATAGGAAAGATAGAGAGGTCAAAAACCGCTGGAGCAGAGTTGCAGTGCTAGAGGCCAGAGGGTCATTCTGGGCCTGCTTGGGGTTGTTTTCTTCCTTTGCTGGTTTTGAGAAAACCAGATGTTCTGCTATTGTAACAGGATTTATCTTTAATGCAGGAGTGTTCAAAAATTTGCATCTTGTTGGCAAGAAAGAAGGAGTTATTTTCTGCATGCATGTTTTAATGTTTATCTTTCCTTTTTTCAGATTTCTGGGCTTATAGGTGAAGTTGAATGCAAGTTCTCTTGGTTGCTTCATGCGAATGTCTAAATCTGAAAGATCACAATAAAACCCCAGAGACCAGCACTTAAATTATTTGGATTGTGCGTGTTTTGTAGGTTCAATAGGTTAGGTTGCATGCAGAAAACCTCATTGTCTTCGGTTTTTCCAGGACGAGATAGCATCAAACTGGATGCAATTTTAATTTCTTTTCTTTTACATTTTATTTTCTTTTTGCTGTATTTTATTTTTTAGAAGCCCCGATTTTATTTTTCAAGCATTAAAATAAATAAAAATTAAAAAACTCCAAAATCCATAAATAATTCCTCCATGCTATTGCATTTCATCAATTTACATTTTTAAGTTACAGCATGGTCATTTAAGGATCAAATCACATTTACTTTATCAGGGTTCAATGAACAATCATTAATTTTTCATAGTAAAATAAACCACAGTGCCCCTTGTTTTCAGTTACTTGCAATCACTAAGGTGTTCCAAGCATTTAAAATGAATATCTTCATTTAAGATTATTAATACACAGATGCAGAATGCTAACATAACAAGAACCTTGGAGAAATTGTTTCTTTGCAAGCAGAGGATTTAGAACCCAAATCCTATCGAAGAGTGTGTTTTCACAATCGGGTGAAAATACCACTCAACAGATAGCCACACCCTCAGCCCAAGCTCTCCTACCCATCCTCCCCATAGATGGAGGTACCCCAACATTAGGTGCTACCCACTGATCAACCACACCCCTACAAAGCACCCAACTTTGCCAAGCCCACCATGCATAAAATGCTAGAATCATCCTAGCATCCCCTACAATCAGGATATCCATAGGAGGATCTCTCTCTCCAACCCATGGTGGCACGACAGGTTGCTATTCTCTATCACCCTATTGCCTAAAGTAAGTTACAAGATTCCTAGGGACATCCTGCTGTAAACCAAACTACCTTCTCACTTGATCAAACTAAAAATACTTAGCCTGTCGAGTATACCTCCCCACCAACCATCTACCCTATTTGATGGCTTGCAACTACTCGTCATACTCATACCAACTCACTCAACCCAACCAATATCTCCACCTAATATCATCAGGAGTAGCATTCCCAAACTTAACCCTCAAAAATAGTGGGTCACCCTCATGTGGCCTCTTAATACCCTGCTTAGTCACTGTGCTCCATCTCAAAGCATAGGGTAAATACTTCTTGCCCTCAACATGCATAGTATGGGGTAATAGAGGTGGCCTCTCAATAGCAATGTGTTCCCATGCCCATACCTACAGCAAAGATATTACATTCAATCCTATCCTTCTACCCCGACCATCCTCGTACAAATCTTAATAGACTTGAGCCAACAATGTAGGAGCCCAAGCGAACATAACCGTGTGCTCCACCATGTCACTAACCAAGTATAGCATGTTCCAAGTAAATAAAAACCTAAAACTATTAGGTAGTGCATATGTCGATATCATCATCATCGCCACACACTACCAATCTGATATCTTATCCCATACCCACAACCACTTGTAATCCATATTTGAAACATCAATGTCTCTCCAATAAGCCCCAAATAATCTCTCCAACATAGCCTCCTTCCTATCATCTATGGCGGCCCTCACAAGAACACCCTCGATCGGTAGTCTATAAATCTGATACACATCCTCTAGTGTAACGGTCATTTCCCCAGTAGGAAAATGAAAGGTGTTTCGGTCTGCATCCCACCACTCACATAATGCAGACACGTATGCTCTATTAGTGTGGATACTCTTACATTCCCACACACCTCAGAAATGTATGTTATCTAACTACCATAACTCATCCTCAGTCTTCATCAACTCCTCGAAATCCTCCTTAAACTTCCTCACCCGATGACGGGGTTCAAGCATCTTCACCTTTCCAAAACATAATAAAATACACATCAATAATCCACATAACAATCCAATTGATCCAATCAAACAAAACTGCATCACTCATAATTTTTAAATTAAACCTATTTAATTTGGCACACATTTCAAAGTAAAACAATGCACAAAATACATGACAAAACACATCGACATAATAGTCACACATTTGGACACCCATTTTGACATTTCATGGCAAAATTTTGAACTGACGTGACAAACAACATCATTTGGACTCCCAACAGCCTAGTTCAAATTTACAACTACCTATTAATTGACACACAAATCAAACATAATCTAAACAACATCTAAAAATATATATATCACTTTTGGATACCCATTTCCCCACTTATTGGTAAATGTGTTGATAAAATTGAAAAAAAATTCACCAATTTACATAGATCTAATAGTCAACTCTGTCATAAACACACCAAAACCGAACACACATCTAGACACACAATCTAAAAATAACAGTCATATTTTTAGATACCCATTTGCCCACTTAGTAGTGAAAGTTCAAACAGATGTCAAGTACAGTCTAAATCGGGCTCTCTATAGCTCATTTTTAGTTTACCACTACTCTACACCTTGGCACGTAAATCAAAGGCAGACCAAAAAAAGTCATCCATAAAAATAAATAACATTTTTTGACACCCATATTTCCCTTCTACGATGAAATTTTCATCGGTTTTCCAAAATTTTATGCCTAACATGTCAAATCTAACAGTCTAGGTTTGATAAATTACTCCTAAAAGTGACAAATTCAAAACTCACATCAAATGAAGTCAAAAAATAAAACAATCACATAACGAAATACCCATTTCCTACTTTAGCAGACAAAATACAAAAACATGTTAAGGTCAGTACACCGTTACTTCAAAAATTGATAGTCAAACTTCATATCAACTCTACCCATTACCCAATAAAATTAACAACAAAACAAGTCTAATTTTGAAACGGATCATATTTTTGGGTACCCATTTGGCTCGTCTACCACTACGTATTCAAATTTCCATTAAAGTTATAAAAAAATTTAAATCAGGATGAAAACCTCCCCCTGATTCACATTTCCCAAGAAAATTAAAACAAAAATAAAAATAATGCAAAATAACACTTACTGGTGGGTCCCCGCACTTGTTGCTAGCTTCTTCGCATACCCTCGTCATTATCACTCCCAAATTCATCACTTTCGTTCTCCTTGTGCCGTTGGATGCCTCCACAAATCACTTTTCACCGCCATGCAAAGTCAAAATGAGCCCATTCCAAGCAAATTAGGGCTTAAATATGCATTTATCACCGATTCACCCCTCAAGGGGTGAAATGAACCCAATTCACCCCCTAGGTGGCGATTTAGGTCAAATTCACCCCCGAGTGGTGAATTCAGCCAAAACATCCCAAAACACCCCCAAAACCCTAGGAAAGCAGGCATTTGTCTCATAAAACCCTAGGAACCTTCCAAACTTATCTTTTCACTTCATTTGCATTCATAATCATCATGCATTGATATTTATTTATCAATTGCTGCATCATTAATTCATCACACTTCATTCACCTCATTGTTGGTTCCTCATTTGAGGGGGTATTCATATCCAAAGTCAGCTTTGCATGCAACCACAACATCAAAAATCCAAAAGCGAGGTTAGAGCATTTGTCTACAAATTTTTTTGTTGAAGATTATCATACGATTATATTCTCAATCCCAAATAGATATGGGTTACATCAGGAGAGTTACGCATTTCCATGGAGAATTAAATCTAGAATTCATGTACATCAAGTACATAATGGATGATACATTTGATTAATCCTAGTGCAACATTTGGAAATAAACTTTGCGACCATGCTGATATGGTCATGTTGGTCATGAATCTGCCACAAGAAAGGATTTTACGTGAAATGCGCCCTAGACCCGGCCAACATTGAAATGCTGGGAGAAAGAAATGTCTCCCAGACCAATCTCCAAAGAGGGCTGGTTCCCTTACTAAATCTAAGCTTGATGAAGACTAGAGTTACTGGAAAGGAATTATAAATGTGTAGAAAGAAACGAGAAATTACGAAAAGAGATGGGAAATATAGCCATAGGCCAAATTTATTAGATCGAGAAAGATTAGCAGTAGATAACCTCAAGTACAGTAATAACATATAACAGAAGATAGCGACGTAATTAACTTACAACCTTGCGCAGAAAACCTCCAAGATCACATTCCAGAACTCACTTCCTCACTAGCAATATTTAAACTCAGAAACAGAATTCAAATTAAGCAGAAGATAAGAAATATGAGCGTAAATTAGGAATGTATAATATAGAAGGAAAAATCACACAGACAGTTGCTTGCAAAACCAGAGGCCAAATATCTTTCATTCATGCAAAGAACTTCAAAGCTTTTAGCAAAAGTCTCTCTCTCGATCCCTCTTTCTGAGATCTACATTGATTTATATAGAAGTCTTGCTTCTTTACAGTGTTTAAAATATGCAACGAACTTCCTCGAGATCTACAAAATGTGCAACAGAAACAAGGAAATGATCCCCTTAAACCAGCCTCAGAGAAACCATAAATTGAATGAAACAAGGAACTAGTTGTCTTCATTAAATGGCCGTTCTCAAAACATGCTTGAACCATTAGAAAAATGACAAATAGAATCTTTGAATAATGGGCGTCTTCAATTTTGGTGGCTTGGGACGTTCTTCTATCTTGCACATATTGGAAAGTAGCAAAACATTTAATTCTGGAGTGCTTTTAATTCTTGAAAATTGCAATGCTTCATCGGGCCGTTTGAACTGCTTTCTGGCATGAAACTATAACGGGTCGTGAAAACGCGACATGTCGCAAAATCATGACATTTTTTTGTTTTGTACACTTTTGTCACTTTCGGTCTGCGAAAATCAACCATGTCGCGAAATCATGACGTATTCGGCTCCTTGGTCTCCTTCGCCACCTTAGCTTGCGAAAACGCGATGCGTTGCGAAATCATGACGTTTCATACTATTCTGCTCTTTCTCCACTCTGTTTCCACAAAATTATAACCTGTCGTGAAATCACGACATTCTTTATCCATGTTGTTCTTTGGCTGCTTCGAACCACGAAAATGCGACAAGGCACGATTTCGCTACACCTTTCTCTCTTTTGGCTTTGTCTTCCTGATACGTCGCAAAATCACGACACTCTCCTTTGTTTGGACTTCTTTCCTCAACATGTCACGAAAACTTCACCATGTCGCAAAATTGTGACTTCTTCTACCTTATGTGCCCTTCTCTTCTGTATACCCACGAAACTGCAACGTGTTGCGATTTCGCAACAGTTTTCTCTTGCCTTGTACGGTCCAGCTCTCAACCTATGAAAACATGACACTCCTGCCTCAAGTGGTTCTTTAATCTCCAGCATGGCACAAAATCGCGACAGGTTCTATCTCCTTGGACTTTACTGCTTTTTGACCATAAAAATTTGTCATGTCACGAAATCACGACAATCCGTACAATTTGGTTGCCTCCTTGCTTCCTCTTTGTGAAAACGTGACATGTCACGAAATCGTGACAATTTTCTGCACTTGGTCTTTCTGCCCCAATATGTCACAAAATCACGATGTTTCCTTGTTACTGGACTTCATCTCCACAAGTGTCGTGAAATCACGACGCCTTTCATGCCTTATGCTTTTTGTTTCAACTTTGCCATGACCACGCAACACATCGTGATTTCGCGACGCCTTTCACATTTTGTGCCTTGTTCATTATTCTGTCACAAAATCACGACGAAGTTTATTGTCATCACCCTTTGCTTAGTTATGTCATGATTTCATGACCTTTTCTATTACTCTGCTCCATGGCCATTGTAAGTCATGAAAATGCGACATGTCATGATTTCGCGACAATTTTACTACACTACCTTCGTTGACCATTTTGACCGTGATTTTGGAACACGTGAAATCACAACTTTGTTGCTTAGCCCTTTTCTGCCTTTGGCACTGTGAAACTATTACTGGTCATGATTTCGCTACACCTTTGCTTTTGAATTATCTCTCCTCAACAGACCCGCAATAACACGACATGTCGCGATATCATGACGGTTTTGAAACTGTGCTCTCCATGCTGCTTTTTGTTGCGATATCGCGACAATCTTCAGACTTAGCTTTTTTTGCATCAAAACCTGTAAAGGAGTGAGAACTTCAACATCTTATGCATGAATAATCAACAATCAAAATAATGTGGCAAAAATGCCAACATTCTTGGCGGCTCGTGGGGTATACAATTCTGCTGTATGCATGAATCCTAGGCCTGAATCCATTGGGCAACAGAGTCAAGAAAAACTGAGAACAAAAATCTGGCTGATTGGGTACATCTCTACGGACTGCTGGAACAACTCTTGCTGATTTACATAAAACTCAAGTAAATCTACATTTGCCTTAGCTTACCAGGTGCTGTAAAAGAATCCCCATGAAAGCACCTAGGGTTGCAAAACGAAAATGAATGAAATAAGTGGAGTGAGGACTATGGAATGGAAATAGTAAATGATGGAATGGTGGAGTGGAGGGAGTGATGCGATAGATATAGCACCGAAAGAGGGGCTACTGTGTCACCGACTGTGGGGATGGAAGAAAAATGAATAATGGAATGGAAGTGGAAGGAATGGTGGGAACTGCGGATAAATGCTAAAACAAAACTGAAATTAAAAGAAAATGAAAAGAAGAAACAGGAATATTAGAAACGGAAAAAGAAACAACAACAGTGGCTTGATTACTTGTAGAAGAAAAAAAGGAGTAGGAGAAGAAGGGAATGAAGAGGGGAAGGAAGAAATAGAAAGGAAGCCACTAACTATTGGGAAGGAAGAAGAAAAAAGAAAGAAATAAACGTACCTGCGGGCTCGCATTCAAAAAGAGCCAAAGTTGACAGAGGAAAACAATACTTTTTTCTTTTTCTTTTTCTGCTTTTCTTTTTTTTTTGTTTTTTTTCATAAAAGCAAAATAACTATGTAGGGTAATACTGGACTCACACTTCATGTAGTATAGGCTTTCATATGAAATCCGTTCAACGAAATAGGAAGTGGGCTGCCATCCAAATCTTCCAGATGAAACAAATTTTTTGCACCAGCACTGAAAATGCAGAACGGACCCTCCCACAGAGCATCAAACTTCTTGTGCATTCCTAGCTTGGCTTTCCTTTCATTCCATTTTAGGACCAAATCACCCACCTTAAGTGGACGATCAACAGAATTTTTATGGAACCACTTTGAAATAACCTGTGTATGCTTAGCAAAATCCTCATAGGCCAAAGAACATTGCTCTTCCAACTACAAAAACTGAGCCAACCGCATATCCATGGAATCTATATCTGCTTCATCATCCTGAAATCCCTACAACTGCTACAATACTGGAAACTCCAGATGAACAGACAACCTTGCATCTTTTCCATATACCAAGGCATATGGTGAAGTCTTGATAGATTTCTTGATTGAAATCCTATCTTCCCATAAAGCTTGATTGAACAGAAGGTGCCATGATATCTTGTTATCCCCCAAAGATCTCTTTGAAATCTATAGCAAATTCTTGTTTGTGGACTCTGCCAAGCCATTTCCCTAAGGATAATAGTTAGAGGATGTCTTCAAAAAAACACCATACTTGTTTGCAAATTCATCTAGCTTAGCTCCAACAAATGAAGTCCCGTTATCTATAATAATAGCATCAGGAATGCCAAAACGTGTGATCAGCCCTTCAATGAAAGAAATCACCACCTCTTGATTTGCAACCCTGGTTGGAATAGCTTCAGACCATCTCATAAAATAATCTGTAGCTGTCAAGATATACTTGTGTCCAGCTAAAGAATTTGGATCAATAATCCTAATAAAGTCCAATCCCCACTGCTAAAAAGGTGCTTCAACTTGAATTGGATGCAAGGGCAATGATGCATTTCTAACCCTTCCTGTATACCTCTGACATCTGTCACATGCTTGGGCAATCTTGAAAGCATCTATGAACAAAGTTGGCCAATAGTAACCAGCCCGAATAATTTTTAAAGCCATGGGCCTACTTGCATAGTGTCCTCCTGATATGCCAGAATGAAACTCCTCCAGGAGTCTAGCCTTCTCTGATTCCTTGACACATCTTAAAAGAATGCCATCAATGTTCTTGAAAAATAATCCTTCAGGCAGTAACACATACCTGAGAGCTTGTAGACGAAACCTTCTTCGTTGTGAGGCATTTAACTATGAGGGACATCCACCAATTGTGAAATAATTAATGAGGTCATCTACCCAATCTTGTTCTTGTATTAGGAGGTTCACCAGATTGTTATCTCTAGCAAGATCATCTGCTTGATAATCAACTATCCTAGATGCTGCAGTCTTTGCTAAATGTCGGCATAAGGCTTTACCCCGCACTAGCTTGGTCGGATGAATCTCAACATCAAATTCTTGAATTTTGGTGACCCAACCAACGCGTTTATCACCCATCTCACCCTGAATGATGAAATTCCTCACATCGAGATTTTTAACATAGACGACTTTCCTACTCTGAGATATGAAGTGCTTGAATTTTTTAAGAGACTTCATGATAGCATACACCTATTTTTCAATGAAATTATATTTTTCCTCATGAGGTAAGATAACCTGACTAAGGAAAGTAATGGGCCTTTCATTCCCATCATCTCCTTTCTGTGTGAGTACTGCAACATAACTTTCATCTTCCCCAACTACATACATAATGAAATATTTTAAATAATCTAGATTAATTAATACATGAGCCTACACTATTCTATCCTTAATTTCCCGGAATGCCTCCTTCCTCTGAGTTGTCCACTTAAATTCTGCGTCCTTCAACAACTCAATCATGGGCTTGGCAACTTGGGCAATATCAAAAATGAACTTCCTGATAAAATTAATATGCCCAAAGAAAGACTGCAGCTCTTTCTTATTGGCAAGGAGCGATAGTTTCTTCAATGCTTCGACTCGAGATGGATCAATTGACAAACCATCTTCTGAAATGACATGTCCCAAGAGTTTACCTTCCTTCACTGCAAAAATTGACTTCTTTGGATTAATGGAAATACCAAACTCTCTACATTTTCCAAAGATTTGCCTCAGATGAGAATAGTGATCTTCCCGTTTATGTGAAAAGACAGTCATATCATCAAGATAAATGAAAATAATCTTGTTCAAAAGCTCCTCGAATGCAATATCCATGGCTCTCTGGAATGTGGCCCCAACATTTGATAATCTAAAAGGCATTCGTTGATAAGCAAAAGTGCACCACTTGGTTGTGAATGCAGTCTTGTACTGGTCCTCATACCTAACCCAAATCTGATTATATCCAGAGAAACTGTCTAGTAGTGAAAAATGCTGAGCCCCAGCAACAACATGCAGTATCTAATCAATGCGAGGCAAGGGATAGTGATCTTTTAGAGATGCACGGTTCATATTTCAAAAATCTACACACAATTTTATGTCTCCATTTTTCTTTCAAACCGAAACCAGATTAGCAACCCAAGTCGAGTGCTTAACTGGGTATATAATCTTGGCCTGCAACATTTTCACAAGTTCGGCCCTCATGAGAGTCTCAATCTTTGGGTTCACTGGTCGCTACTTTTTCCTGAAGGTTCTGACTCCCTCTTCCAACTCAATAGTATGTTGAACAATCTGTTTATCATATCCCCTCAGATCCTCATAACTCCAGGCCACAATATCAGAAAATTCTTGACACAGCTACCTGATTTCTTGCAGTTCATCAGGAGTAGAATCAGTCCCTATCTTAATGACCTTATTGGGTTCCAACTGCAACTCCATATACTCTCTCTTGTCAATCTCAATCCGATGTTTCTTGGACCGATCATGCTGATCAAACAAACTTTCTAGAGTGATAAGACCTTTTGGAATATGATTATTCCGCAACTGAATTAGACCTTTGATTTCTTCGTGCTCCAAGGTTCTTCCTTTGATGGTGGTAGCTTCTTGAATCAAAAAGTTAACAATTTGCTCATCACTCTCGAACACTTGCCAGAAAGCATCTTTTTCTGGGACACTAGGCCTGTACACCATCCTTATTGTCTTTGGTTTCTTCACTACTTGCTCAATAGGAGAAAAATTTTCTCCAAGAGATGCTAGAATATCTGCATGCTTATTCAACTCCCGTGAAATGGCTTGAATATTCATAGCTGTGAAAAACTCAAATAGGTCCCAAACTTGGTTGCGGTATGCTTTGAGATAATGCTGCTTGGAAATACACCTGTTTGTTACTTGGTTTACAATCAGCTCAGAATCACCAAAAATCTACAACTGTTCGATTCCCAACTTTCTTGCCTTTTTCAAGCCTAGGCATAATGCTTCGTACTCGGAAACATTGTTAGTACAATTCCAAGTGAGATGGTATGAATATGTTCTTTGTAAACCAGAGGAAGAAATCAGAACAATACTTGCTCTTGCATCGTTTTTGCATCTTGCCCCATCAAAATATAACTTCCATAGTTGATCCTTGATAGAGCTCTGATCATCTTGGTTAGGGAATACCTGCATTGCGCCATCCTCGGGTTTTGTGATAGAATAACAACCGATTTTAGTCTCCAGCATAGCATTGAAATCAAGTAGGGAAAACCCATATTCCAACTAAAGCTCATCCAAAACCTCATTCATCAAATCAGAACCCTCTAACTCTTCGGTTAGCATGTTGACAGACTGCATGGTCTTTCCTGCTTCATCCAACATTTCAATATGAAAAGAGGAAGGTTTTTCATTATGAATTCGGAGTCTCTTTCCTTTGAATGGGATATCCAAGTGGGAATAATCCAGTGCAAGGTAACATCCCAACTTTGCAGTAAACTCTTTGGATAAGCACATATTGAAATACGGTTCTAGATCGACCACAACTATCTCCTGAATGACTGTAATCTGAGGCATAGTGTGTAAAAAAATTGGGACATCCTTGATTACACCCACCGTTTTCATAGGAGTACCATCTAACTGCAAGACTCCAGGGCTATTTTGTGTGTATTCCGTACCCATAACTTTGCAAATTGCCTTTGGCATGATAGTTGTAGTGGCTCCGAAGTCGATCATGCAGTTATGCATGATCCAACCCTCTTTTTACAGTGATAAATAAAATGAGGGTGGTCTATTATTACCAGTGACAAAAGTGGTTAAAGCTTGAGCATAAATTGTCTGGGTAGGACCCTTCTCACTATCCTTCATAGATTTCAAATATTCTTGCAATAAATATACCTGCCCAAGAAATTGCAATGCATCGTAAAGACTAACCTTAGCTGGGGTCTTCTTCAGTTCTTCGACAATGTTGTATGCAACTACGGCAGATTCCTTCTTTTCAATGGGTAAATCATATCTGCTCTGATACTACTGAGTGGCTTCTACTCTTAGACTCTTCATCAATGAAGGGTACTTTAGCTTTTCTCTAGCTTGCTCCTCTGCTTCTAATCTTGCCTGTGCAGTTGTGGTTTTCTCTTGTACTCATTGTGGAACAAGATCTTTCGATAAAACAGACACATCTAGCTTTGATACTAGCACAGGAGTCTTCACCTATTTCTTCAAATCAACTGGCACTTTTAATGGATCTAGCTCAGTAGGATCTACTATAACAGGCTTCTTTCTAGTCCTTGTGAGAACCGAAACTTGCTCTTCCGATGGAACCATTAAGCTATGGCCTGCCTCAGAGATCATATGGACTTGCCCTCCCAAAGAACTAGCAGCCAATTTTTGCACATAATTCAAATGAACCATGCAAGTGTCTTCTCCATGTGGATCATTGCATGTCGAACACCAATATGTTCTTTTCGTAGGGTCTACATCTTCATTTTCTAAAATAGTTAGGTTTTTCTTGGGTGCCTTGCTTGTTAAAGTAGCTTTTTCTCTAGTAATCGACGGAGGTTGAAATCTCCTAGGCTGGAAATATCGCTCAGCTTTCTTCCTTTCAATAAGCATGATCTTATTACCCATTGCTCTTATTGCAAAATTGGCAGATTTTACCTCTTGCAAGAGTGTCGTATAAGGATCAGGATTTGCAGGTGCAGGAGGTGCTGGTAAGGGCAAAGGTGTTGGTGGTGCTGGTAATGTTGGGAATGAAGTGGAAGCAAGGAATGGCAGAATGTTGGGTGCAAGCAACTGGGGATTTGATGAAGTAGAGAGTTGAGGAACTAGGATAGGTGCAATTTGAGGTGCACTGGAGCTCCATGATGGAACAGGGTACATAGAAGACATAGATTGCGAAAAAGAACTAGGATATAATTGTTGTGGAATATCAAGTAAAATGGGCATTGCTACCTTTGGGGGAAGCCTGCCGATTGCAATCAAGTCTGCCTCTACCCTTTGTGCTTGCTCAAATAGTTCTGGGAAGGTCATCACATTGGACTGCATGATCGCCAAGCCAATGTCTATATTGAATGCTCAGAGGTAGTAGAACGTAGCTTGCTCAGGGGTAGAGCGAAGTCCTTCAGGCACTCGCTGCCAGCTTCCGGTGAAACAAACATTGAAATCTACTATCACCTCCTATGGGTGCCTCTAAATTGCATTAAACTGATGCAACAATGAAAATGGGTCAGCCTGCTCATGAAAATTCTTAACTAACAATTCTCCTAGCTGATCCCATGACGCAATAGTGCCTGGTTGTAGAGATCGATACCAATACAACAATTTTCCTCTCAAGGATAACACTAATAACTTCACCATGACATCTTTGTCTATTATATCATGAATGGCTAACAAAGAAGCTACATCATGAATATGTTCATATGCAGTCTTACCTGTACCATCATAGGTTGGCAAGGCTTTCAAATCAGCCTGGGGAACTAGATTTTGAACTTGCAAATTCAAGGCTCCTGAGTTGTTCCATGCTGAAAACTATCAAGGTGGAGGATACTGGGCCATTGGGACTAATGTATGTAATTGAGAATATGGAAAACTAGTAACAATACCAGGGATTTGTGTGGATATGGCAGATGATGCAAGCAATGGGGAAACCAACCTAGGGTGTTCACCTCTTTTTGTGCTGTCAAGTTCAAAAAACTCAACAAGATCTTCAACTTTTTTGGACTTTGATCTCGTGATCATGAAGTACAACTTTCACTACATCCACATTCAGAGATTTTTGGGTACTGTAGAGTCACCAAATGTTCTAACTATATGGCATGAAGGTGAACATTAAACCCTCAATACTATGGGATCTTTCTAAGACAGAAGAATTCTATCCCATCGGGCATGCCAAAAACTGTTGGCACAGGTGGGTTTATCAATTTGGAAATAATGCTTATCCCATCGACTATGGGTTGTTGTAAGACAGAAGAAGTCTGTCCCACCGGGTGTGCCAAAAATTATTGGTCACGAATCTACCATAGGAAAGGATTTTACGTGAAATGCGCCCTAGACCCGAACAACATTGAAATGCTGGGAGAAAGAAATGTCTCCCAGACCAATCTCCAGAGAGGGTTGGTTCCCTTACTATATCTAAGCTTGATGAAGACTAGAGTTACTAGAAAGGAATTATAAATGTGCAGAAAGAAATGAGAAATTACGAAAAGAGATGGGAAATATAGCCATAGGCCAAATTTATCAGAAAGAGAAATATTAGTAGCAGATAACCTCAAGTACAGTAACAACATATAACAGAAGATAGCGACGTAATTAACTTACAACCTTGCACAAAAAACCTCCAAGATCACATTCCAGAACTCACTTCCTCACTAGCAATATTTAAACTCAGAAACAGAATTCAAATTAAGCAGCAGATAAGAAATACGAGCGTAAATTAGGAATGTATAAGACAGAAGGAAAAATCACACAGACAGTTGCTTGCAAAACTAGAGGCCAAATATCTTTCATTCATGCAAAGAACTTCAAAGATTTTAGCAAAAGTCTCTCTCTCGATCCCTCTTTCTGAGATCTACATTGATTTATATAGAAGTATTGCTTCTTTATAGCGTTTAAAATATGCAACAAACTTCCTCGAGATCTACAAAATGTGCAACAAAAACAAGGAAATGATCCCCTTAAACCAGCCTTGAAGAAACCAAAAATTGAATGAAACAAGGAATCGGTCGTCTTCATTAAATGGTCATTCTTGAAATATGCTTGAACCGTTAGAAAAATCATAAATAGAAGCTTTGAATAATGGGCATCTTCAATTCTAGTGGCTTGGGCACGTTCTTCTATCTTGTGCACATTGGAAAGCAGCAAAACATTTAATTCTGGAGTGCTTTTAATTCTTCAAAATCGTAATGCTTCATCGGACCGTTTGAACTGCTTTCTGGTGCAAAACTATAACGGGTCATGAAAACGCGACATGTCACGAAATCATCACATTTTTTTGTTCCATACACTTTTGTCACTTTCGATCTGTGAAAATCAACCATGTCACAAAATCGCAACGTATTCGGCTCCTTGGTCTCCTTCGCCACCTTAGCTCGCAAAAACGTGATGCGTCGCGAAATCGTGACGTTCCGTACTATTCTACTCTTTCTCCGCTTTTTTTTCATAAAATTATGACTTGTCGTTAAATCGCGACATTCTTTATCCATGTTGTTCTTTGGCTACTTCAAACCGCAAAAACGTGACAAGGCACGATTTCACTACACTTTTCTCTCTTTTGGCTTTGTCTTCCTGATGCGTCGCGAAATCGTGACACTCTCCTTTGTTTGGACTTCTTTCCTCGACATGTCACGAAAACTTCACCATGTCACAAAATCATGACTTCTTCTACCTTCTGTGCCCTTATCTTCTGTATACCCATGAAACTGCAACGTGTTGTGATTTCGTGACAGTTTTCTCTTGCCTTGTATGGTCCAGCTCTCAACCTGCAAAAACATGACACTCCTGCCTCAAGTGGTTCTTTAATCTCCAGCATGGCGTGAAATCGTGACAAGTTCTATCTCCTTGGACTTTACTGCTTTTCGACCATGAAAATTTGTCATGTCGTGAAATCTCGAAAATTCGTACAATCTGGCTACCTCCTTGCTTCCTCTTCACAAAAACGTGACATGTCAAGAAATCGCGATAAGTTTTTGCACTTGGTCCTTCCACCCCAATATGTCGTGAAATCACGACGTTTCCTTGTTACTGGACTTCATCTCCACAAGTGTCACAAAATCATGATGCCTTTCATGCCTTATGCTTTTTGTTTCAACTTTGCCGCGACCACGCAACACGTCACGATTTCATGACGCCTTTCACATTTTGTGCCTTGTTCATTATTCTGTCATGAAATCGTGACGAAGTTTATTGTCATCACCCTTTGCTTAGTTATGTCACGATTTCATGACCTTTTCTCTTACTCTACTCCATGGCCATTGTAAGTCACAAAAACACGACATGTTGCGATTTCATGACAATTTTACTGTGCTACCTCTGTTGACCATTTTGATCGCGATTTTGGAACACATCATGAAATCTCGACAACTTTGCTGCTTAGCCCTTTTTTGCCTTTGGCACCGCAAAACTGTGACTGGTTGCGATTTCACTACACCTTTGCTTTTGACTTCTCTCTCCTCAATAGACCTACGATAAAGCGACATGTCATGATATTGCGATGGTTTTGAAACTGTGCTCTCCATGCTGCTTTTTGTCGCGATATCACGATAGTCTTCGGACTTAGCTTTTTTTGCATCAAAACCTGTAAAGGAGTGAGAACTTCAACATATTATGCATGAATAATCAACAATCAAAATAATGTGGCAAAAATACCAATAGGTCACGAGTTGACGATCCAAATGTTAAACTAACTCAAATGGTTTGACACTTGTCACCATATTCTCATCAATAAATCAACAACAAATATTTAGTTAGGATTTTGTCCTAATCATACTTTTGGACCACGCTGATCTGGTCGTAAAAGCAAAGCAATCAAAAGTTGTCGTTCTCAAGAAACTTGTATGGCATTGAAAGATGTCATACAAACTCAGCAAAATCACATCATTGCATTCATAATCATTCATTTTCCTTTACCAACATTTTTTTTATCTCTTTCCTCTTTTCCTTCTTTCCTTCCTCTCTTCTTCCCCTGTGGACATCAAGTTGATGTTGTATGGTCACGCTTCGAGCGACTACATACCTTCGATTAGATTCCATTCTTTCTCTTCTTTTCCTTGGATACCCGATTGATTTGTATGGTCATGCTTCGAGTGGCTACATACCCTTTGATTGGATTTCATTCCCCTTCTATCCCTTTTCCTTTTGCACAAACCCTTCATATTTTTGTATTAAACTATGTTCTACATAGTATAGTACAAAAGGGGCAAATGTAAACACCCAAAAGTTGCACACTGCTATACCTATGTACTTGTAGTTCCTTCTAGACACTTGTAGGTTTACATAGGTTGTCCTAGGTACCCCTAGGCTATCGTAGACCAACGTAGAATATTTTAGATCATCCTAGGCATGCATAGATTTATTTAGTCATGCGTAGTAATGCGTAGACGATTGTAGTCATGCGTAGATCACCATAGATTTTCATAGCATCATGTAGACTCCCATATACTACTTCATCGACTTTTAGGTCCTAAACCCTCATAAGCCTTCCAAATTACATCTGGCACATTGGGATATCATTCGACGTCTATTCACACGGAATTAAGGCCTCCACGGGGTATTAGTTGGCTAAAATAATTAAATAGTCAATTACCAAATTCTAATTTAATGTTGACTTCACTTAAGTCACCTTTTTAGGGTAAATTTTATTAAAAGAACCCTTAATCTTGATTAGCACTAATTGCATCCTCCCACATGTGTGAAATTAGGGTTTTTTGAGATATTTCTTTAATCATATCTTAAATTGGCTTAAGAACCTCCTAATTAGGATTAGCCTTAATCCATCCTCACACATGTGTGAGGATGAGATATTTCTCATAAGGAATATGATGTTTCCATATTGCATTTCTTAACCTAACCCTAGTCGGAATCAAACCTAGGTTTAGTCTATCTAACCCCCCCTGCACCTTGCCTTTGCCTATAAATAATGGGTCCCAAAACCCTAACTAAGTCTGATTCCCAAATTCAACAAAGCACAGTTACTCTATTGAAATGGAAATCCAACATTGAACAATGACTTCCTGGCATACACAGTCAGATTTCAACGATACACAGAGGCACCCCAACTACCTAAGAGTTGACCCATTGGAAGGATTTTGCAGAAGAGGCATCACAACTCATCTCACCCCTTGCCCCGTGAATCCGGTCTCAGTTCGCCCCTCGAGTGGTGAATTGGATCTACATGCCCCAAATCACTCCAAATTTAGGTGGTAAGCTCCCTTTTGCTATATTATTACTTTCTACATAGTTTGTTTCATGTTTTGTTATGGTTTTACAATCATTTTATCTTTATAAATATTGGGCCTAACTAAGGCAAGCCCCCCAACATATTGACCCTTATTGCAAGTTTCTTTCAGATTATCCAACAAATTTGAAGGAGAAGAACACCAACAAATAGCAACCCGATGATGGCCCACATACAAAGAAGCCCACCTACACTGAGGGACATTATAAGAAGGCATCAGGCCTATAGTGTATTCATGAAAGAAAAGGGGGAATTCACCCTATTTGTAACACATCAAATTTATCATGAATAAAGCACATATTTCTGAATGACTTGTGTTATTACTTGTTTTTAGATAAAATATCAACTTCTAGTCATTTCACAACCCAAACTAGTGCAAGTTAATATTAGGTCTTGGTTTCCAAATAACCATTTTGTATTTTATTCTTTGTCTCACATTTAAATTTACTATTAGTTAGCCTGAGGAGATTGATTTCAATATTATTTAGGATCATCATCCCTAATGAGCACCAAAAATGCTCATATTTTGCACATATTTCTTTGATCAATATGCAGTTGTATAATAAGGATTGCGTACTTTTATGAATTATTATATAGATATTTGATATAATTATGCGTGTTATCTAATTTGTGTGTTTTTAGTATGTTTTGTGGAATTGTAGTTGATTTAGTTAGATTTGGAACGATCGAGGTCCTTTTGATGGACCTGGCACTTTATTTCATCGGGGGTTAATGAAGAGAACACGAGCGCCTCCCTGCAGTCAGAAGGCACCAACTAAATACCAATGCCTCCCTGCAGTCAAAAGGCACCAACTGAATATGAGCGCCTCCCTGTAGCAGAAAGGCACCAACCGAAGACGAGCGCCTCCCTGCAATCGAAAGGCGCCAACCAAAGACAAGTGCCTCCCCATAGTCGGAAGGCACTAACAAAAGGCAAGCACCTCCCCATAGTCGAAAGGTGCTAGCAAAAGGCAAGTGCCTCCCCACAACCAGAAGGTGCCACTGATTCTTTGCCCGTTGACCAAATTTGAACGACGTGGATGACAACGGCTGGTGCAGTTCCAGCTTTGCGTCATGCAGAGCTAAATTGGAGATTGCACCAATGTATCGAAACATATTACTGATGCTAGACAAAGCATGAACCGAACAACGAACACACTGCCATTAGAACAGAACGCCAAATACCGATTGCATTTACCAAACTGTCTTGATTTAGTCTGGGACAGATCGACTGTTGTAACTACTTCTGTAATAGAAGTTCTATGGGTGTGTTAAATAAACACATGTAGATCATTCTGAGAAATATATAGAAATAAAATAAATATCCATTTAGACGTACAAAGATAAATTGTAGTGTGTTGACGAATATATTAAAGTTCCAAAAGTTCTAAGCGCGTGTTCGATCGGGAAGAAGCTGCTGGAGCCTGGGCCCACTCCAAGCCAGTATTTCTTCCCCATTTCATTTTTGTTTATTAATTTTAATTAGTTTATTGCTTTCATAAGAACATTTGTTAGTTTATTAGTTCTAGCATTTATAGTAGATTTATTTTTAGGAACGCGTACATGATTTATTTCTGTAGGTTTAATTATGTTCTTCTTACGTAAATCATTGAGAAGTGCAGGAATGATTGACAAACCATTTCAAGAACACCCCCAAAATGTAGGATTAGCAGATTCACCTCCAGTGGTATTGTAGTAACCTAATTTTGACTCTTCGCAAGTTTAAGAAGCTCCCTGGGTTGATAATTAAATGCACGGGCATGTGACAAAAATAGGAAACCATTCACCTTGTTTGGCCCGCAACATTTTGGCACCATTGCTGGAGAAGTGTCTTAATTAGATTACTTACAATACCCTAAAACCTTCCATATGACCTTGTATGAGTTCTTCGATAATAAGAGGACCTGACAGTCACTTTATAAGAACTAATCCATCAGGACCTGAGCCAGCCGAGCATTTTGGATTTGAGTTAGACTCACCCGACCTACTAGCAGTCCATTGGAGTGAGGAACCGCACTTTGTGCAAAGTGCCACCTCATCCCATCAACAAGGGGATGAACGAATCATCATAAATCCCCTGTTTAATAGGACTCCTCTAGAGGAAGCCCTGTTGTGGAAGGCTATGGAGGATCAGACGATCTCGCTAGACAACCTTAGAACATTGACTCAAAAAGTTTTAAATGATTGGAAGGCCATAAACGCTGCATTAGAAACCACATTTCCTAAAAAAATGGTAGATAACGATGAAGTCTTATCTGAATTTAGTTTCCCAATAGAGGAGGGAGTAGGAGATACTAAAATGAAAAACATATCCCCTGCTCACCTTTTGTCCTTTAGAGGACACCTGAATGAGGACCTTGACCTATTTTTATTCAAGTTTGATGTTTTGTGCAGGTCTGTGGATTACAAATCAAACACGTAGAAGTTGAAATTATTTCCTTCTACATTATGTGATGCAGCTCTACGATGGTTCATTGGTCTGGGATACAAACACATCACCACCTAGGACCAGATGAAGAAGCTCTTTCTAGAGCAATATCAAGATTTCGAGAGAGCAAGAGACTCCAGGGAGGAGGTCCTAAGCATGACACAAAGAGAAGATGAGTCTCTCAAGGAGTATTGGGAGAGATTCAGCTTTAATATTCAATGGTCCCCTCACTTGAAGCTATCTGATAAGTCCCTCAAAAGCATCTTCTTGAGGGGACTTACCAATGAGTCACTGGAGGCTCTCAACATGATCTCTAGAGGTGATGTCTATCAGCATGCTATGGATGAAATCTGAAAATTATGCTAGAACTACTCGATAAGGTGAGGCAAAATCACCACCAAGACCATGAAGGTGACTGCTTCAGTCACCAAAACAGAAATAGGCAACATGCTGGAGGATTTGAAGAGCGAAATGCTCTCATCTCTAGCACTGTAGATGGATACACTGCTATTAGAAAATAATAAACAAGAAAATGACACAACATTAGCCTATTTTTGCCAAAAATATAGAGGAAGGCATGTAATGAATGCATGTCCAAAAAATAAGGTCAGAGTATGCATAGTTTGCAGGCTGAATCATAAAACTCGATTGTGCCCACAACTGCCCAGTAACCAAGAAGCGACTGAGAGCACGGAGGCCTACTTCATAGGCAATAGCAAGAGTTGGCCACAGCCCCCTGTAGGGAATATACCAACCGAAATGCCATCATATGGGGGAGGGCCATACATGCACCAAGGACCCCATCAACCACCTAATATGGGGTGGTGGGGACCATCACCCTGGACTAACGCACCCCCAACAACATTTTCGAATCAGTAGCCATGGATGCCATATCCATATCCTAGGCAACAGTGGAGAGGCCACAATGCGTGGAATCAAAATCCACAGAGTGCAGCGCCTGCTCACATCCAACAGAACTTACCAGTATTGCCAGTAGTGAGACCTGCATAGCTACTAGCACAACTGACAGCAAAATCGAACAACAAAGTAAATCAACTGGTATACAACATAGAAGGTGAGATGTATCATATGTATAATATTCAGCTTAGATCAGGTAGGCAGCTAGGAGTAGAGACACCACCTCTGGTAGAAGAGGAGGAAGAAATAGTAGATTCACCTCCACTAGTAGAAGAGGAGGAAGAAATAGAGGAGACACCTCTGGTAGAAGAGGGAAAAGCACTTGAGAGAGCAAAGGCTCCATTTCCTAGCCGGTTGCAAGAACAAAGAAAAACAACATAGTCATAATTAGACATCTTGTCGAGCTTGAAGAATCTCATGGTGATAATCCCATTATTTCAAGCAATTCGAGATGTCCCCATTTACACCAAGGCAATTAGAGAAATGTGTCTAAGGAGACCAAGATGAAAAGCCACCCAAACTATCAACATCGTGGGTAAACTGGTAGATCTAATGATGGGTGGAACATGCCATCTGAAGTATGCAAATCCAGGAAGCTCAGTGCTGACCATAAAAATTGGAGGACATTCCCTATGCAACACATTGGTTGACCTCGGGGCAGCCATCAATGTGATGCCTCAAGAGACCATGCAGAGGTTGCAGCTCACTAACCTAAAGCCAACCACGATAGTGCTGTAGTTAGTCAATCGATCAACCGTGTCACCGAAAGGGATGCTAGAAGATGTGATCGTAACAATCAGTGCATGGGAATATCCTGTCAATTTTTTAATTTTGCAAACCAAGACCAGGCTGGGCGGTTACCCGCTCATTTTGGGGAGGCCATGGCTAGAAACAGCTGATGCTTACATCAGCTACCAGGATGGGCTAATGACCATCTTCAATGGGCAAAATGTCAAAATGCTGACCATTTCATTGCTAGCTTAGTATATGGACTCGACAGAAGAACCTAGGATCACCGAGCATGGAACTATGGAGCTGTGCATAATCTAGTCAGTGATGACCTTGGAGGAGGTGGCAGAAGAGGACAAGGATGGTGCTATCATGGAGTTTCTCCATAGAGAATCATCCACCCCCACACCTGGATCGCCATTGACTGGCACCCAAGATTAGCACATCCGAAAAATACAATTTGGGCTAGGGAGGATATTAAACGTCAATAGCAGGTTGATGCCCACACAGCTAGAAAAATTGGAAGATATTCTAGTAAAACACCAGTAAGCATTTGCATGGGACTACGTAGATATGTATGGCATCAACCTAAAAATATGTACCCACTGGATGTATTTAGATGACCAAGCAACTCCTAGTCAACAGCCATAGAGAAGGGTGAACCCAGCAATGAAAGACATTGTCAGAGAAGAACTACACAAACTTCTGGCTATCGAATTCATATATCTAATTTTTGACAATGAATGGGTATCACCATTAGTGGTGGTCCCAAAAAATAATGGGAAATGGCGGATCTGCGTGGACTACCGGGCATTGAACAAGGTGACTAAGAAATACCACTTCCCACTCCCGTTCATCGATCAGGTCTTGGACACACTCTCAGGAAGAAAATACTTCTCCTTTCTGGATGGTTTCAGTGGTTACAACCAGATCCAGATAGGGGAAAAAGATCAAGATAAAACAACGTTCACCTGTCCATGGGGAACGTTTGTCTATAAGGTATTGCCTTTTGGACTATGCAATGCATCGACCACCTTTCAAAGGGTGGTGCTTAGCATATTCTCTGATATGATAGGAGACGAGGTGGAAGTATAAATGGATGACTTCATCGCCTATGGAGAAACCTTCGAGGAGGCAATGACAAATCTGGAAAGACTGCTCGATAGGAGCAAGGAAAATCATTTGTCCCTAAGTAATGAAAAATGTTTTATGATGATGCAAGAAGGCATCGTGTTGGGACCTCTCTGCAAAAGGAATAAAAGTAGACAAGAGGAAGATCGAGGTCATCAGAGACCTACCTAGCCCCAGAACGCAGAAGGAGGTAAGAAGTTTCCTTGGATCAGCCGGGTACTATCGATGATTTATCGCCAAATTTAGTAAGATTGCCAATCCACTGCACACCCTACTTTCTAAGGACATAGAGTTCAATAGGATGGGATATTGCGAAGAAGCATTCCAATTTCTGAAAGAAAAGTTGATATCTGCATCGGTCTTAAGAGGACAAAATTGGGCCATACTGTTCCATATTTACTGTGATGCATCTAACGGTGCGATCGGAGCAGTCCTCGGGTAGAAAGACGACAAAGAATTTTATGCCATCTATTATGTCAGTAAAAACTTGACGGGAGCAGAGCTCAACTATACAGTGACAAAAAAATAATTCCTCGCAGTTGTCAATGCAATAAACAAATTTTGCCACTATATAACGGGATACAAGGTATTCATCCATACGGACCATGCGGCTATCAGGTATCTACTGAGCAAGCCGACCATTGGTGGCAGAATTATTAGATGGCTATTGCTATTGCAGGAATTCGACATCACTATAGTCGATAAACCGGGCAAGGACAATGTTGTGGTGGATTTTTTGTCCAGATTGATACCAGTAGATCATCAAGCAGTGGAAGATCAATTTTTGGATGAACATCTATTCGCTATTAGTGAACAAACTCCGTGGTATGTAGACATAGCCAATTACTTGGCCACCGGAAGGACCTCACCTGCTCTCTCCTACCGAGAAAAGCAAGCGGTCATAGAGAAGAGCGCATCATTCCTTTGGATGGATGGTCTCCTATTTAAAATAGGACGAGACCAAATAATAAGAAGATGCATAGCATAACAGGAGTTTTTAGAAGTTCTCAAGGCATGTCACGATGAGCCATGCGGAGGACACTTTACAGGGAAACAAAATACCTACAAAATCCTGTAGGCTAGGTATTTTTGGCCCACTCTATTCAAGGACACGACAGTGTATACCAGAAAGTGTGACGAGTGCCAGAGGATGGGTAGACCAACCCACCAAGGTGAAATACCCCTGTAGCCCCAAGTACACCTGGAACCTTTTGATAAATGGAGCATGGACTTCATGGGACCATTTAATCCACCTTCAATGGGAAGGAGGTTTATTCTGGTTTGCACGGATTACGTCACCAAATGGGTGGAAGTGTAGGCATTAAGGGACTCAAAGGAAAGAACGGTCACCAATTTCTTATTTGCCCATATTTTCACACAATTTGGGGTTCCTCGAGAGATAACAATAGACCAAGGACCCCAATTCACCTCCAAATTGATTGAGGAGCTGATGGAGCAGTATAGAGTTCGGCACAATAAAACCATGCCCTACCATCCGCAGGCGAACAGACAAGTAGAAGTGACAAACAGGGAGATAGAAAACATCCTAACCAAAACTATGTAGCAACACAAGAAATATTAGGCCACACAGTTGTCGGAGGCAGTTTGGGCATACAACACCATGTGTAAATCCACCATAGGATGCACACCTTTCCAATGGATCTATGGATTCCCATCAACTTCGAAATAAAAACTCTGAGGATGGCTTTAGAATTAAATTTGAGCTTGGACGAAGCTCAAAAATAGAGGATTCACCAGCTAGATCAGCTGGATGAAATCCAACTGGATGCTTTGCAGAGGACAAATATTATACAGAAGCAGAGAAAGAAGTGGCATGATAACCACATCAAGCTGAAGAAGTTCTAGGTAGGGGAATGGGTACTGTTGTATGATTCCCGATTTCAAAAAATGAAGGGCAAACTTATGCAGAGGTGGATGGGCTGTATGAGGTGGCAAAGCTCATTAGGAACGGGGTGGTGTGCATTAAAACAATTGACGACAACAAAACCATGTTCACAGTCAATGGCCACCGACTACGCCCCTATAATATGTCCAAAACATTACAGGTGGAATCCAGAGTAGGCATGGGGGAGACCCCATCTTGCTAGATCTGGACCGAACTCTCATAGGTGAAATGGTGGGCATGAAAGTTCTCACCCAAAATTTTTTAGTTAATATAGTTTTTTTGTAATGTGTGTTTTTGTAGGGATGACGCCCGCATGCAAGCTACAGGCATCCTAATCCAGGGCCTAACAGGCATGGAACGTGTCTAACTACCTTTATTTTCCTTTATTTTTTTGTTGTTTTTTGCAGGTGGAGGACCTAACAGCACAAGGGATAGGTATTTGGGAAACCAGGCCTGATTTGGCTCAGCATTCCGACACCGGATCATAGGTAGAATCTAGGCAACATGAAAAACTGGGAAGGCTTGATCACCCTTTTTCCAGTCAAATCGCCATCCAGAAGAAGGTGCCTTACTGCACCCAAAAGGTGCCAAGTCTAGAAGAATGCACCTTACTGCATCCAGAAGAAGGCGCCTTACTGCATCCAAAAAAAGGTGCCAAGTCCAGAAGAAGGCGCCTTACTACATCCAGAAGAAGGCTCCAAGTCCAGAAGAAGGTGCCTTACTACACCCGAAAGGCGCCCATCCAGAAGAAGGTGCCTTACTGCATCCAAAAGAAGGTGCCAAGTCCATAAGAAGGTGCCTTACTACACCCGAAAGGTGCCCATCCAGAAGAAGGTGCCAAGTCCATAAGAAGGCGCCTTACTGCACCCGAAAGGCACCCATCCAGAAGAAGGCACCTTACTACATCCGAAAGGCACCAAATCAAAAGACAACGCCTTCCATCCATTTAGAAGTTCTATTAAAAAAAAAAAAAAAAAGAAAAAATATACATATGTAGGCGCCTTTTATGGCAGGAAGGCACCAAGTCTTAAAAAAAAAAAAATCCAGCCGAATACGCCTTCCAACATCAAGAAGGTGCATTCATCCAGTCGAATACGCCTTCCAACATCAGGAAGGCACATTCATCAAGACGAACACCTCCAACATCGGGAAGGTGCAAACCAAAAGACCTCCCACATTGGGAAGATGCATGCAGGAAAAAGCGCCTCCCACAAATCAGAGGCATCTCGTAGCATCGAAAGGCGCATTCCTTCGAAGAAGAGCATCGTCAACATCGAAAAGGCACTACAAGGACACCATACACATGGGAAAGGTACCAAAGAATGCCTCCCACATGCAACAGTTACATCTATCGGATGCCTCAAGCGAAATGAAGCACCGCACGAATGAGCGGCATCAAAGGACCATACCCCTCCCTCGTGTCACAAGTTAGCAAATCAACGGCTACCACGATGACTGGAACAATGAATCAGGTACGCGCATACTAAATCAAATCATTTATATAATTATTTATAAATATGCAGTACCGAAAACGATATCGTCATCATAGAGATCGTATCCCCCCATAGCCAAAATCATATGCCAATGATAGGGCGTCTTCCATAACTACTAGGGTTAGGCATATTTTCTATAAGAAGGTGCCTTCCTGAAGAGGAAGGACAAAGTGACCCGGAGATAGACGTTATCACCCAAACCCTCCGAGAATTAACAAACCAGAACCCATGGAATGAAGGAACTTCCAGGAGTAACGACCAGATCGATGCGGCCTTGGAGGAGGCGCTCGAATGGCAAACCAATTGATGGATGGCACAGCAGATTCTGGAAGATTGCTAGAACCAACATAAAAGGGAATTGGAGGAAAGAGATAGGCGAATTTCTCAAATCGAGTAGCTGGTCCAGTAGTTGCAGGAGGAAAATCAAATGCTCTAGGATAGAGGAACAACAAGACAGGAGGCATCCACTTAGACTTATTGGGCAAAAGAAGTGTCGATGAACTCTCCCACATCCACCGAATGAGTATTCTCTTCAGGGGAGATTCGATCGGATGCCCGACAGAGCAGCCTAGAGGTAGGGGAGGATTCCTCTATTTTTAGGGGTGAAAAGAAAAGAAGTCCTACCATGCCCCCTATCATCATCCTAAGTGACACAGAGTAGGACGAAGGTCTCCAGCAATAGATAAGATCAGAGGATAAGGAGGACCTCCCCAGGCCTAAAGAAGGAGAAGAGCCTGAGGGTTCGACACCAGGTAGACAAGCGAATGAAGGATCACCCTCGGAGATAGCAGCATAGCCAATCCTTCAGAGCAAGGAGAAGTCCTCGAAGGAGAAAGGAGATACCCCTATCCAAGCCATCACATTTTCTGTAGAAGCCAAGGCAAAGAGGCCCAGGACGGATCGAAAGAAGGAAAAAGTGACCTTCGTTAACTTCAAAGATTATGAATGGGACATGTAGCCATTCATCAAAAGGCAAAAATATTTTTAGCAGTGGTGCAACGAAATGAAATCAGCCAAGGAGGCCAGGAAGGCATCCTCGAGGGTAAAAGGAGATTCTAGCATCTGCATCAATCCAATAGAAGACAACCAATTTTGTGACATCTATAGTTCATCTTGAGGATAGCCTGCCATGATGAGGAAGTACTTGGAATGATGGGGAGTATATGGCCCACAATTGGAGGCTGCTATGATTGCAAAGGAGAATGCAGGGCCTACCCCTAAAGTAGCAAGATTATACAAGGCCCAAGTAGTGCCTTCCAAATGGGCTAACTTGGATATCCCTCTGGCAGTGGTCAGACCTCCAGACGCTGAACTTTGGCAAGCTTTCGAAGCTACATTTCAATCGGCAAGAACAACGCTGGCTAGACCACCACCAGTAGCGGCCAGAACAAGAAGAGGACAATTGACAGCCATAGTTTCCCATAGGCAAAGGCGAACCACACCTTCAAATGCTAGCATAAAAAGATAGACTCGGGCCACAGGGGCAGCAGAATCCTCCAAGAGATGGCAACGATGAAAAGTCAGAGGGCTACCTACAGCTTAGATGCCACGAGGGCATGGCATATGTTAGGCGTGGGGGGATGATGAGCACCATAAATGCTCATATTTTATACATATTTATTTGATCAATATGCAACTGTATAATAAGGATTGCATACTTTTATGAATGATTATATAGATAATTGATATAATTATGTGTGTTATCTAATTTGTGTGTTTTTAGTATGTTTTGTGGAATTGTAGTTGATTTAGTTAGATTTGGAACGATCGAGGTCCTTTTGATGGACTTGGCACTTTATTTCATCGGGGGTTAATGAAGAGAACACGAGCGCCTCCCTACAGTCAGAAGGCACCAACTAAATACCAGTGCCTCCCTGTAGTCGAAAGGCGCCAACTGAATACGAGCGCCTCCCTACAGTCGGAAGGCGCCAACCAAAGATGAGCGCCTCCCTACAATCGAAAGGTGCCAACCAAAGACAAGCACCTCCCCATAGTCGAAAGGCACTAACAAAAGGCAAGCACCTCCCCACAGTCAAAAGGTGCTAGAAAAAGGCAAGTGCCTCCCCACAACCAAAAGGCACCACTAATTCTTTGCCCGTTGACCAAATTTGAACGACATGGACGACAACGGCTGGTGCAGTTCCAGCTCTGCGTCATGCAGAGCTAAATTGGAGATTGCACCAATGTATCGAAACATCTTACTGATGCCAGGCAAAGCATGAACCGAACAACGAACACATTGCCATTAGAACAAAATGCCAGATGTCGATTGCATTTACCATACTGTCTTGATTTAGTCTGGTACAGATCGACTATTGTAACTACTTCTGTAATAGAAGTTCTGCGGGTGTGTTATATAAACACACGCAGATCGTTCTAAGAAATATATAGAAATAAAATAAAGATCCATTTAGATGTACAAATATAAATTGTAGTGTGTTGACGAATATATTAAAGTTCCAGAAGTTCTAAGCGCATGTTCGATCGGGAAGAAGCTGCTGGAGCCTGGGCCCACTCCAAGCCAGTATTTCTTCCCCATTTCCTTTTTGTTTATTAATTTTAATTAGTTTATTGCTTTCATAAGAATGTTTGTTAGTTTATTAGTTCCAGAATTTGCAGTAGATTTATTTTCAGGAATGCGTACATGATTTATTTCTGTAGGTTTAATTATGTTCTTCTTACGTAAATCATTGAGGAGTGTGGGAATGATTGACAATTTCAAGAACACCCCCCAAAATGTAGGACTAGCAGATTCACCTCCAGTGGTATTGTAGTAACCTAATTTCGACTCTTCGCAAGTTTACGAAGCTCCCTAGGTTGATAATTAAATGCACGGGCATGTGACAAAAATAGTAAACCATTCACCTTGTTTCGCCCGCAACAATCCCAGTTGTAGTATTTTATACTTTAGTAGGAAGAAGCTTTGTGGAAATACTTCCACATAGGTTTGCAATTATGGTTATCATGGTTTATTCCACAATATGTGAGTATGAACCCTTTCTACCTATATATATGTATGGCTGGTTAATCACTATTTAGTTGTGTGTCAACCTGAGTGGGGTGTGGGGTGTGGTAAGAATTATCTAATTTTTGGTTGGGTTTATGTGATGCTTGTTGTTAAAAGTTTTTATAGGTAGCATATATTCAATGAAGAAATTTTATCCACTAGGGTGTGGTAAGCATTATCTGATTTTTGGTTGGGTTTATGTGATGCTTGTTGTTAATAAATGCTAAGTTTTTATAGGTAGCATATATTCAATAAAGAGGTAGAAAGTTAATTTAAATTTAAGAGATCTTTATTATAATTTTTTTGAATTGAGTATGTTGTGGGTTGCAATACTGATATGAACCAATGTTATCCCAAAAAATTTATTTTTATGTTTGTGCTATACCATAATCTATGATACCAAAATTTTGTATATTGTTTACATTTAAACATGCCCAAGGAGCTTTAAAAAAGAGACTTCAAGTGGTTGTGGCTTTTCAATTTTTTTTAATGTTGGATAGACTATGTTTAAGTATGAAAGTATGGTTCAAACTCCTATGTTTTGATTGTACGGTCTTTTGTTGAGGACTTATAAAATAAAGGTAGATACTTACTCTTGGTACATTGAACATAGTTTGATAAAACTGAAAGAGAGTTGGGATTTCAATGTTCTACAAGGAGGAGGCTATTGGCTATTAGATATCTGAAATTTATGTTTTATTGAATTTGTGTTTGAAGCAACAACAACTAGTTACGTAAATTTTACAGCATAAATTACTGAGTAGTTCTCCTTTATTTTGTTAATAGTGTTAGAAGAAGGATTGTCATTTTTTAATCGTGGTATGGCTTGAAATTCTAGTAATTTGATGAATTAATTGCTAGTCTGAAATACACCCAACCTGGTGCAAGTTAAAATAACCATTTTGTTTTTTTTTCTTTTTCTTACCTTTAAATTTCATATTAGCTAGCGTGAGGAGATTGATTTCAATATTGTTTGGGATCATCATCCCAGTTGTAGTATTATATTCTTTAGTAGGAAGAAGCTTTGTGGTTATGGTTATCATGGTTGGTTTCACAATATATGTGAGTATGAACCCTTTCTACCTATATATGTATGGTTGGTTACTCACTATTAAATTGTGTGTCATACTGAGTGTGGTGTGGGGTGTGGTAAGCATTATCTAATTTTTGGTTGGGTTTATGTGATGTTTGTTTTTAATAAATGCTATGTTTTTACATGTAGCATATATTCAATGAAGAAATTTGATCCTCTGGGAAGTGGTAATTATTATCTATTTTTTTGTTGGGTTTATGTGATTCTTGTTTTTAATAAATGCTATGTTTTGGTAGCATATATTTAACAAATAAATTTGATCCACTTCAATGCTTAGCCTAAGTGATAAGAAATATGTGGGGATAAAAAATAAATATTGTGAGATAATTAGTTATTATTATTACTATTTTTAATCTCTATGCTTAAAAAAGTGAGACTAATATTTCATGAGTCCTATAGTCCATAGAATTTTAATGGACTAGCAATAATGCAAGCCCTTAATCATGCTTATAGAATTTCTCACTCTAATCAACATTGGATTGTAGTATGGTGAATGATTGTAGTGGATATATTGTCTTGGTGTGTTGTGGGTATAGTAGGTCATCTTGCCTTGCACTCAATGTTTCATTGTTATGTAATACAACCTATTGTTACAATATTTCAAGAATTTTGAAAAGATTATCTTAAAGCTCTGGAACACATTTTTGAACAAGTATGGATTGTATGTATTGAATAATCCATACCTTGTGCAGATGGAGGGAACCTATTTAAAATGTGAAAGAGCTTAAAACATGTTTAATTATTACTTGAAACTTATTTTTTAGTGGAGACCTAGGTTGTAACAAAGATATATTGATGATTAATCAACAATTATATTTGGATAGAAGGATTACAATGAGAAGAATAAGTTTTTTTAGGAATTGAAGCTAGTTTGTTTGAAAATCCACATCCTCTCCAATATATTTGGTTCCACTTCTAATTTGATTTTAGACATAGATGAAGTAAAATATTATAGAACTATATCCCATGCATGGTCTTTGAATGCTTCCTTTGATTAGAGAACAGTTTTTTTCTTTTAACATTTTTTATCAATAATCACTTTGTGACTTCTTCCAATGGTGTTTGTAGACACATCTATTCTTCCTCAAAATCCTTCAGTATATCTGTCTATTTATATGTTTTTTATGTGAGACCCTTAGAGGGTAGTTTAAAACTACCCTCTTAGGTCACCCTACAATGATAGTTATAAAATAACCTCTTACATTGACCTAAAAAGGTATTTTTAAACTACCCTCTTAGCGATTAAGAGGGAGGTTTAAAACCACCCTCTTAGTGATTAAGAGGGAGGTTTTAAACCACCCTCTTAGTGATTAATATGGATTTTTTAAACCATCCTCTTAGTGATTAAGAGGGTGATTTAAAACCACCCTCTTAGGTTCTAGGAGGTCAATTTTAAACAACCCTCTTAGCCCTAAGAGGTCTTTATTTTAAGAGGGTAGTTTAAAATCACCCTCTTAGCCCTAGGAGGGGAATTTTAAAACCACTCATTAGCCCTAAGAGGGTGGTTTTAGCCACCATCGTATGATAGAATTTTTATGATGCCCTCATAGATGGTGGCTGAATAACCACCCTTCAAGGTCTTTAAGGATGATGAGAAACCACCCTTAAAGACATTTTTTGGTGTAGTGTAAAATTTCACAACACAAATACAAAATATAAATGCAAAAATGAATAATACCATAGATAAAACATAATTAGAGACCACTTCAAGAGGGAAAACTCCTTCAATACTTTCAATTATGCAAAAAGATACATACATTTCTACTCACCATAGTTTTAAATATTTTATCTACCACCTAACTCTCAAGGTTTTCTAATAATAAAAATGTCACCCAATCTAGAATTTCCTATCGATAAAATAGTTACATTCTTGATAAGGATTACATATGATGGCACCACTTTTCTAAGTGCTTCTAAGGCCACAAATATTACAAAATATTATCATGGGTGTTCTCCACATTTACAAAATATTACAAAATATTGGGTATCCCCTCATGTTCAAAAGGAATATTACATCATAGTGTTAGGATGCGGTCCTAACATACCCTTATCCTTCAAAAATATTTTTCATCAAAGCTAAAAGTAAGGAAACTACTGCTAGAGCTGGTGAAGAGGTTCCTATGTAGAATCTTTAGGTTTTAAGCCATGACATTGTACAAGAACATTAGTGATGACACATTGACAAAGGGTACACAATCTATGATGAATAATGTACTCAAGTTAAAGAATGATAGAACCTTCCTTGTTCAACTTTGGAAGTGTAGACTACACCTAGAACTTGTTGCCAACAACTTGCTTGAGGGAATACACATAGAAAATTAGATGAATTTTGGAACTAATCGGAAGATCTAGTTTGTATTTTGTTGATCCAATTTGTTGCAACACCTTATAAGGCCCATAATATTTTATGATAAGTTTTTGACAACCTCAAGGCTAGATAGAGGATTGTTTGTACGGATGCAATAAAAGAAAAGCCATGTCTCCAATATCAAATTTATGTTCAGTGTGGTGTTGATCAACTTGTTGTTTCATATAATTAAGAACATGTCCAAATTGACCTTGAGTTATAAAAGAATAGAATCATGCTGGAAAAGAGTTGAATCCATAGCTTAAACTTTGGAACTACCTAGAATTTAAGAAGATGGCATTGGTGGAGGCTGACCATAAACTACTTTGAAGAACACAAGCTTATAATGAGAGGGGGGTGACCAGTATAAGATCACTTTTTAGTTTTATTTCCTAAATAATATTATCCAATATTATCAATGCAAATATCAATTGTAGTAATCAAAGCAATGCATAAATCATCACACACAATATAAACACCAATTTAACATGGTTCACCCAATGTGGGCTATATCTATAGAGAAAATATTTCACTAAAATTTTCTCAACAAATCTCTTAGGAATCATTCCCTATAACAATTTTTATGGATCTATTTCCAAAGGATATACCAATCCCCTAATCAGGTTTGTGGATATATATCCATAGGATAACTCTTTTACCTCTGATAACTCATGGATCTCTATCCATAGGAGAACTCCTTATCCTCTACTCTGGTTGGTGATCTCTTATAATACTTACTACCTCCACTACACTGGCTTGTGGATCTCTCTCCACAGAATACTCTATCCTCACTCAGAAGTCCTTTGTCCTCACTATCTTGGCTAATGTATATCTATCCACTAGAGACTACTATCCTCTACTATGTCACCTCCAAATCTTACTCTTATCTCTGCTCAAATATGAACTAAACACCATCCTTCGATCTGCTCAATAAGTCCTCACTAGAAATTTTTCAATGTACTCAACAAGATTTCACAAAATCTTGCTAAAATATGTCCTTAAGTCCCCTTTAGGACTTAATAAAATCTGTCCACTAGCTTTCACAAAACCTCATTCAAATCAATTACAAAATTTGCATATACAAACTCAACTTAATATCTTTCAAAAAAACTCTTTAATCTCATAAAATAGTTTCACTCAAAATATTGTTTAACCTTAGAAACATGTAGATAATGGTAAGAGAATCAATATGTTTCACACTCATAAATCACTCTATCACTTTCAAACTCACTTTCAAATCAATTCAAAAATAAAGAACAATTTGTTTCATAGAAATTGAACTATCACTCCAATGCTTTCAATCACTAATGCTCAACCAACTTTACTCAAAACATCCACTCAATGAAACACAACTTTCTTACAAACCCTAACCAAGTGTTTTAGAAAACTTCCAACAACTCACTTATGGAACAAAACCCTTGACTCAAGATGATTCCAATTTTCACATAACAATGATACTCATGTTCTTTCACAAACCCTAGTTCAAGATAGTTCTCAATTTGACATAAAAATGATACTCATGATATTTCACAAACCTTAATCAGCACATGAAAGATCACTCAATTATTTCCAACAATGCTTATCAAACAATCTCACATAACAATGATACTCATGATATTTCACAAACCCTAGTTCAATATAGTTCTCAATTTCACATCCAATTATTCTCACAAACATTCACCAATCATGTATATGAAAATTCACTCAACAATGCTTATCAAACAAACCTTTTCACTCCAACTTAGCATTTCACAACATTCAACCCAACACTATTTCACTCACAAGGAAGATGTGCCCATACCTTTTGCTTTGATGGAGATATGTCTTCAAAACCTGTCTTAATCACAATAAAAACCTCTTTGCCAATTCCAAGGTTAGGTAGCAACAATCTATCTCAAAATATCAACTCAAAATTCTTCTCAATATTTATTTCACCATACACAAATACCAAGTCTCAAGTACACCTTATAATCTCTAAACTAACAAAGGTTCAATAAACTTAATTTCACAATAATCCACTTCATAATTTTAATGCATAAAACAATCAAACTAACTCCCTTATATCTCCCTACTAAAAAATGCATTATCAAATAATCAACACACCTTTCCAAAAATAATTCAATTCACTTTTAATCCAAATTAAATCTTTCTCAATATTCAACTTAAGACAAAAATAAAATATATCTTAACCACCTTATATCTCCCAACTTAAAATTGCATTTCAAAATAATTAACACCTCTTATCCAAAAATAATGCAATTCACTTTTAAACAATAATTAAATTCTTCACAACCTTTAATTAAAATAAAAACCTTTTAATCACCTTATATCTCCCAAGGCGCTCAACATACGACTTTAGACCACATGCACATATAACAAAAATAAAGTACCTTTGCACTCCTCGATGGGATTCGATCCTAGGTCAAGCTTATGCCTACGCCTTAGCCATGATCAAGCTATCGCATGAGCTAGGTGCTCACATGGAATGCAAGAGTTATTTGATCACTTTGTCTCTTCATAGCCATCGAGACTCAAATGGGGGTCTCCCGTGTACCCTGTACCTTACACGTCAATAAATTTCCACTAGCCCAACCACTTGGTTGGTGTTAAGCCTTTATGCCCTTGTCAATTTGACATTCACGTTTTAAGATGAAAATAAAAAATAATTTCCTCTTGTCTTGTTTTTCTCATGAATTTTTTGCATTCCATAATAATTGCATGTGCTCTAAAATATTTAGAGACTTAATATTTTGGTTGGCAAACCATATGGTATTTATACCATATGCCAATATTATCGAACGTCGGTGGGGAGGAGAATAAATTAAAATGAATTTGTGCCCACCCTAACTTTAGGGTTTAAATAATATTATTTTATAAATTAATTTATAATATAAATATTATAAATAATTTATAAACTACCTTAGGCTTTAATTTTAACCTTTAATATTATAATAAAAATATTATAATATTACCCAGGTGTTGTAGGTGAGTTTGAGAGGAGAGGGCAATCATCCAAGGGAGGTCCCAAGTTCGAATCTCCACCCTACCAAAAAGCTGAATTGGGTACCCAAAATCCAATTGATAATGTTGGTGCGGGCAGGGTCGGGTGCGACCCCCGGGTGACTTTGATGGTGTAGAACCCCCTGTTCGTGGTCTCTTAGACCAAGGCAGCCCCACAAGGGATTTTTCACTTAAAATATATATATATTATAATATTATTTCCATTTGACCTAGGTATTTTTCTCTTAGACCATTTTTGACCTCATTTTAAAACTATAATAATTAATATTATAATATTATTTTCCTTTAGGTATTTTCTTTATATTTAACTATCATTTTGACCAATCATATGAAACTCTTAAACCAAA
The DNA here is from genome assembly GCA_028583015.1 of Wollemia nobilis. Taxonomy (NCBI): domain Eukaryota; kingdom Viridiplantae; phylum Streptophyta; class Pinopsida; order Araucariales; family Araucariaceae; genus Wollemia; species Wollemia nobilis. Next base: position 96,850 of record JAQPPZ010008406.1, read on the forward strand.
TATCTTGGGTTTAAAATGCAAATATTTTAATCCTTTTTTCGTCAAGTCCTGCACTGACTCTTGACATCAATGAAAACACAACTAACTCAAAATTTCCAACATACTTCAAAGGAAGTCACCTTAGTGGTAGTGTGATATGTTATGTTATACCATCATTAACCTAAAGGAAGCCACTTGGTCCACTATGTAGGATGTTTATAGGTGAAGCAATGAAGATATGTTTCCAAGTATTTATTCACAATTTTATTTTGGCAATCAGTTTGAGGGTGATAGGCCAAACACATCTTGAGCTATGATCCTTGCAACTTGAACAATTCTCACCAAAAATGACTAGTGAAGGTAGGATATCTATTAGAGACAATGGACTTACGAATTCCATGGATATGAAATATAGATTCTAGAAAATCTTGAGTGATAATGAATGTAATGTATGGGTGGGATAGGGAATAGAAATGAGCATACTTCGTAAGACAATCCACTATCACCAGAATACCTGATTTACCTCTAGATTTAGGCAACCCTTCAATGAAATCCATAGAGATATTCATCCAAATATACTCAAGAATAAATAAGGGTTGAAGGGTTGAAGGGAACCAAGTGAACCAAGTGAACTCACTATTTCACATTTCATATGTTGGCAATGATCAAATTCAACCACAAAAGTATGAATATATTTTTCATTCCTCACAAAAAAAAGTATGTTTGATCCTTGTATAAGTCTTGAGAAACCTTGAATGGCCAGTTGTTGGGGATGTATGCATTTATTAAAGAATGAGGTCTTTTATTTATGAATAATTGGGTATGACAATAGGGTCATGGTACCATAAATTTTTGTCATACCAAGAATAGCCAGAGCATGAAAGAGTATTTTATTGAAGTTTGTAGATGATATATTTCAAAGAAGAATCCTTGATGTGTTCCTAACATAGTTAATAAATCCACTAAGGATGTGGTGTGGATATATCATGTAGCATAGCTTGTTCTTCATTTAATCGAGACAAAGCATCTACCCCCATTTTTTCCTTACCCTTATTATAGGTGATGTCATAGTCATAACCCAACAATTTGAAAACCCATTTTTGTTGTTCTGGTGTGACCACCCTTTGTTCTAAGAAATATATGATACTCTTATGATTATTCTTGATGGAAAAATATCTCCTACTAAGATACATTCACTAATGATTGATGATATGTAAAATGAGAAGCATTTCCTTCTCATAAGTAGACTTACCCAAATTTTGGCCTAAGAGGACCTTTCTAGATAAGGCCAAAGGTCTCTTATTACATTAAAATTTCCCCAATTCTAGTGCATGATGCATCACTTTCAATGAAATTTTTTTAGAGAAGTTTGGCATTGCTAACATGGGGGTAGTGGTCATATCATACTTCAAATTAAAAAAAGCCTTTTTGGTAGGCTTGGTCCACAAAAAAGAATTATTCCTGAGCATGTAAGTCAAATGGGATGTTATATTGCCATAATTCTTCATAAATTTTCTATAATATCCTATTATTCCCAAGAAACCATGAATTCATTTTAGGGTACAAGGCTTAGGCCAATCTTGAATAGCCTAAATTTTCTTGGGATCAACCTGAAATCCATCCTTAGTGATAATGTGACCCAAGTATTCAATCTCTTGCTATCCAAAAGAGAATTTGGACATATTTGCATAAAGCTAATGGTCAAAATTTTTTTTGAGTGTTTGATATAAGTTTTGAAGATGCTCTTCCCTTGAACAAATGTAAATCAATATATCATTAAAAAATATTAGAATGAATTCGCGAAGGAAATGGTAAAAAATGGAATTCATCGGACTTTGAAATGTAGAAGGTGCCTTGGTTAAACCAAATGGTATAAACAAAAATCCATAATGCCCTTCATGAGTTTTGAAATCCATTTTCAAAATATCCTCATCCTTGATTCAAATTTTATGATACTCTAACCGTAAATCCAACTTGGAAAAATATTGAACCCCATGCAACTCATCAAGTAGTTCATAAATCACTAGAATTGTAAATTTACCTTTTATATTGATCTTATTGAGATCCCCATAATCCACACACAAGCACTAAGTACCATACATTTTTGTACTAATAATACTAGTGAATAATAGGGCTAAAATTGGAATGAATAACCCCAACAACACGAAGCTCTTGCACAATTTTATCAATCTCTAATTTTTTAGCATAAGGATATTTGTATGGATGAACATTAGGAGGAAGACTACTAGGAAAAGTTGTAATGCATAGTCATGTGAACGATGAGGAGGTAGTCCCTTGGGCTCCTTAAAAACTTAAGCATATTTGTTTAATAACCCTTGAAATTGTAGGGGGTGATCCCGTTCCATTTTCTTCGGGCCACTGATAGCAAAACATTGTGCCACCACTCCATGAGAAGACCTTTTTAACAAATTTTCCATATTATGGGCAGAAATTAACTAAGCCAAACCAACCTTCATACCACATAGGGAATATTTTTTCCCGTATTAACTAAAATTCATATACAATTCTGTAAAATCCCATAAAATTGATCCTAATATTTGTAGCCATTGTGCTCCTAAAACTACATCACACCCACTAAATGGTAGGGCAAAAATGTCTATCTTATGATTATAGTCCCCAATTTGAAGTTTGAAATTATGATATTTTACTTTGGATGGTGGGGTGCCTCCATTAGCAATCATGACTTAAAATGAATTGCATGTAGTTATGTGATAGTTTCCTTATTTTGTTGCACGTGGATCAATGAAGTTATGTGTACTCCTAGAGCTAGTGATAATGATGGCCTGTTATCCCTTGAAGTGGGTAATCACTTTCATTGTTTGGGAAGTGGATACTCTTGCTAAACCATGCATGGATATTTATGGTGGAGAGTCTTCTAGATCTATTTTCTTATCTATGGTTTCTTCCTCATGAGAATACTCTTCTTCCATTGAATATTCTATGGTTGGTGCTTCATCCAAATATAGAAAATATAGTTTTTTTGCACACTTGTGTCCTTGGGAATAATTTTCATCACAATTATAACATAACCCTTGTGACTTTCTACTCTTCATCTATTCACGACTCAATTTTTTTATAGTTGGATATTTAGTGGTAGGACTTGTCATCAACTTGGATAAAATATATGATCAAGGTTGAGAAAATTTAGAGGTGCATCTATAGAAATGAAAAATTGACCTACTTGAGTGAGTCATTTTTCCTATACCCTTAGGGAGACCCTCCAACTTGCCCTAAACAATTTTGGACCTCCCTTCCCTCTTCTTTCACTATTTTTTATTCTCTTTATGTGAAATTGTGACCAACCTTGATGGGAGACAATTTTGTATAGCTAGGGTTTTCTCCTAGGAAATCCTAATTTTTAAAGTTGATCTCTCCTAAGGTCAACTTTTTTTGTTTTTCCTACTCATTTTTTATTTCAAATCCCTTATAAATAAAGGATTTGAAGTCTTCTTTTCCCATCTCCCCAAACATATCCAAGCAATATCTTAATTTTTAAAAAGGTAAGCAAGCTAACTCGCAAATTGACAAGTGATCAACCAAGGCTGAAAGTGCTCATTGTGCAAGTGTTAATATATCATGTTGGAGCTTTGTTTTAGAATTATATTCTTATACATTTTATTGTGTTGTTGCTCTTGGTGGACAAATTTTGAAGCTCTAAGGTGGAATTTGCTACTTGGAGGTCTTCATCCTTTGGTCTAATTTTTTGCTACCGCTAGGTTATTTTTTCTCATGTACCTTTTGCATATTAGTTACAATTTTTATTTCACATAATTTCATATGATTTTTGCTAGGGTTTTCTACTTCTATTGTGAAATCATGTCTGGCAATTTTGGGGTACGACTTTGCCATTCTATGAAATCGTGGCTGCTCCATATGGAACACTATTTTTTCCAAGCTAGTTTTGGGGGTAATTTTCCATATCCAAACCCTAGTCTCACATTTCATGTTGCATTTTTATCATAAAAACACATTCTATTTTCTACTCATCATACTATTCTATTGCATTTTATTCTACTTGGCCATATTCCAAAGGTCAACTTTCACTTTTGTAATTCAAAGTTCAGCTAAAAGGACCTAGGGGGCTTGATTGTTGTGCCTTCGCACATTATCATGCAATGGCCTAAGCAGGCCCCCAATGCTAATCATATTTTTCAAGTGTTTGTGAAGCTATTTTGTAGGAATAGGAATCATGGGATATTTTTGGACAAAATATAAAGCTTAGATCAACCACTAGATGAGATAAGTGCCTTATTAAATCTTTAGGTTGTTTTTTGAGTGATTTCTATTTATATCAAAAACCTAGATCAGATATAAAAGGAAAATATTTAATTACTTTTCTAGGCATCTGAAATAAAAACAACATATAGTGTGCATTTAGGGTTTAATATTGTTTGTGCATTTCCCTTGGAACCTTGCCCAAAGATTTCATTTTGAAATATTATATTTAGAGATCATTCAAATAAAATAATCATTCTAGGTTCAGATCTTGTATTCTTGTATCTCGTGTATTCTTGCATTACCTTTTTATTTCATAGTTTAGCTATAAAAATGACAAACATAGGTGTATGCTCAAATTGAAACATCAAAACACATTCCACCCCAGAATTGGAGCTAGTACTAAGACCATTCTTGGTGAACCCTTCCTCTCCCACACCTAGTGTAGAGTTATGATGATCACCGTGGTCACCTCAAGGATTCCCTCCAGATCAAACCTTAAGAATCATAGATGGTGCGTGGTTTTTTCCCTCTACATATTTGGTGAACTTGAAATGAAAACATATCTTAGTGGCCAAATCAAGAAGCTTCTTCCTTGTTTAATTTTCTTTTTGAAAACCTTATAATAATACCACTAATTTTTTTACGTAGAATTCAAAGAAAATTAATAAATATATTAAAATATTTTTGTGTGCATTTTGTTGGTTTTCTCTTCTATCCTTTTGCTTCTTCTAAAGGCTCCATTAGTTAAAATTCAATGAAGGAAAGTAGATTCTGATCATGTTCCCCAAGAAGATGATTACATTGATAGATAAAATTCTAACCTAGTTATAGAAGAGCAAGAAGACATGGAAATTGAAATAAATTTTGATCTCCTTGAAGCAACTAAGAGGTGCTTCAAATTTAAATCCTTTCAGCATGTTTGGGGTTTTATAAAATGCTATAAGGAATACTTAGAGTGGTAGGATCAACACAAAAGATAAGATACTCCCCCTCCTCCAATAGTCTCTCCTAAACATGTTCATAATAATCTTTTGTCTAAATTTTTGAATCATGATAATCATGTACATCAACCAAATTGTGCTACTACTATAACCACCAACATTGGAGGGAGTTTGCAAATCCATCCAACTAGTAGTATCACTCAAAATTAATTTCAATTTCCTCCTCAATCTACCCATCTCAAAAGTTTTGCTTTCATTCCACCAACTATTAGTTATCCTATCCAACAAGATACCATATATCACAATAGTATCAATGTTTCTAACATAGGCCAAGTACCTATTCAATAGCCTACCTATCCCTTAGGGAATCTGGGTGTCTTACACAACAATAATACAAAAGTGTAACGTTTAACAAATATGGTGAAATAATTATTTTCAAAAGTGGAGATGATTCATCTCTCTAGTTTCATATATAACTATAAAGATATGTGCAATAAACCCCTAGATCCTATCTAGACCTTATCCCAAACATTTTTCAATGTTGATTTTACCTATATAAGGGAATAGAAGATCCAATTGAGAATTTAAGAATATTTAGAACAACTTACCATGATATCATCTATGATGATATGTTATTGCTAAAAAAAAATTCTAAGAGTCTTGTTGGAAACTAGATACTATAGCCAATTGGTACAAGGTAGATCAGCATTATGCATATCACAGAGTGGAAGGACATTGGAGAAATTCTTGTAAGATTTTAAAACATGTGGTTCAAGATTTGATCAATGCAGGATGACTTGTTATAGAAAACTGTCAACCGTAAAATAATTAACTCGCTACTCAATAGGTATCCATGACCAATTAAGATATGGGGATCTTCAAAGATTTGCTACCTAAGCATGGAAAATAAGTAGATAATTAGGTATCTTATCATAATGAGCCACATCCCTATAGTAATGTGGTTGGCATGGTTAGAGCAACTACAAATCAGCTCACAAGTCCTCACTAGAACCTGTCCAAATCAGCTCACAAGTCCTCACTAGAACCTGTCCAAATTAGCTCACAAGTCCTCACTAGAACCTATCCAAATCAGCTCACAAGTCCTCACTAGAACCTGTCCAAATCAGCTCAAAATTCCTCACTAAAACCTGTCCAAATCAGCTCACAAGTCCTCACTAGAACCTGTCCAAATCAGCTCACAAGTCCTCACTAGAACCTGTCCAAATTAGCTCACAATTCCTCACTAGAACCTGTCCAAATTAGCAAGCTCACCAAGAAAAATTGCTTAGCATGAACCCACAAAGAGAATTATTAGAGACCCAATGTGATTCATCAACCTCATAGAAGCATAAAGAGAATTTTTAGAGACTCAATATGTTCTATACTTAACTCCCAATATCAATCTCAAATCTCATAGAAACATAAAGAGAATTGGTAGAGACTCAATATGTTCTATACTTAACTCCCAATCTCAATATCAACTCGATATCAATCTCAAAAGAATAAGATAGATGTAGTATGCTTTTCTCAAGAACATGAAACACAACCCAACAATTGCCAACCATGCAATATTTCATATAACAATGATACTCATGTTCTTTCCACAACCAATATCTTTTCTCAATCAATTAGGGCTTTAAAAACAATGTTTATAGACAAGGTTTAACCAACATCATTCAACTCAACATTAACCTTGAAGCATTCAACCAATCACTACATGAAAAGGAAACTAGTAGACATCATTTTCCCTCCAAAGATATTTGAACAAAATAGCCACCAACATAAATCACCAATGGAAAGAATAACTTGCTCAAATCAATCTCAATGGAGTAAGCCCAAATAATGTATCAAGTAAAGCATTAATTTGATCAAAACAACCTCTATGGAAGCAACTCAACCATCAATCTCAAAATAGCCAACTAAGGGTTTCACCAACTCAAAGCAAGTAGCAAGACTTACTAACATAAACCCTAGTGCAAAAATGCTTCCTCTTCCTCAACCAGAATTATGCATTCACCCAAAAACTCATCAATGATTTTAATGCATAAACAATCTTCAATATCCAGAAAATGGGATTTACACCAAGGATACCTAGTAGACAACCTTTTCACTCCAAACTCAATTTCAAAAAATACACCATCAACAATATACGTGGAAGAGGTTGCCCATACCTTTGTTTGAAGAAGAAGAGAATAGTTCTTCAACCTGTTACCAACACCACCCTCAACTTTGCCACCAAGTTAGGATTAGATCATAAAAGTAACCATAAAAATATTTATTCCATAAAACACCATATGACTCCAATCCTTAGAAGTCAACTACCAAAAATATAAAGCATACAAACAATATATTCTTTTACACCTTATTTCTCCAAATTAATTAAACCATGCTCAAGGAATAATAGCTTCTAAGAAAATCTCACTCAACAATCAAGCCAAAAATCTCAACCACACACTATCAACCTTATATCTCCAAAGAAGCATTTAACCTCAAAAATAATTTTAAATAAATCTTCCCAACCACTTATTCTTTAACAAAATTCAAATTTTATTTAAAAAACCTTACCAAAAAAATGCTTCCAAAAATCGCGGGTCAACAGTGCCTCCAAAAAAATTGGAGCGCAAAAACTCTTCTCACACTCCATGGCGGGAGTCGAATGCTTGACCTCCCTTCAAGCGCCTTCACAGAACAGTCATTGCCACTAGGCCAACGGTGCTAGCTTGAAGGCTAGCAAGAGTCTCCTTCTCCTTAACCCTTTGGTGGTGGATAAACGTGGCAAAAAAAATGATAGTCATAGCTTTTATTTCCCAACCTTTTCGCAATTCCCATTTCTTTCACACCATTTGCTTTGGACTATAGGGTATGGCTTATATAGCCAAACTTTCTTGCTATGCACGACGTCAACGGGAGGATAATTCAAACTTTTTGAATTAATATTACTTTGGCGCCTTCAAAAAAACTTTAGGGTTTATGAAACCTTTTTGATTATTTAAAAAATAATCAAAGGTATTTTAGACCTTAGACCTTAGGTGGAGAAGCCATTAAATTATTAAAATAATTTAATCACTAAATCAAATAAATAAATAATTAAAAAACCTTAAAAAGGTTTTATTAATTAAGTTATTTAATTAATAAGTGTCTCCAGCCGTTGCATTAAGGTAAGAGTGGTTTTGAGAAAAACCCTTAATGCATCCACCTGGTTTTAATAAAAACCCTTAAACCCGCCATGGTTTTGATAAAAACCTTTTCATCTGCCACATGGGATCTCTCTAAAATCTTCTAGAAAATATTTTTTGGAATCTTCAACCTTTGAAGCCAATAAATACTCTTGACATTAATGCCAGCTCCTTTTGACATCAATGACAACTCATAGACAAGAATCTAGGATCTCAAACCCAAAATTGCCAACAATTTCCCCCTTTGTCATTGATGGAAAACCATGCTTCTCAACAACACTGAAACTCAAAACTACTATATAGAAATCAGCTCCCCCTGACTTGAGGCTCTCCCCCTTACTCATATCTCTCCCCATTTGTCATCAATGGCAAAGGGTCACCTTTGGGGCTTGGGACTAAGAATGAGCCTCTTAGCTTAGTCCCTCCCCCACATCTTGTTGAGGTGATTAATTTTGGGGTGGGAGTAAAACTCCCATTAGACACTGATCTTCATCAGTGTCTATAGCGGCCTTACCATGTCTTCTCTTGTTCTCCTTGTCCATATTCCTGTTCCTGTTCATGTCACTATTGCTGTTCTTATTATCATTCCTGTTCTTATCCATGTCTTGATTCTTGTGCCTATTCATACCCATGTTCCTGTTCCTATACCATTGAATTTCAGCTCTACACTATCTAGCTATGTGACCATTGTTGCACTTATAACAACTAACAATGTTATTTCTTTGAGGCATATCTGATCTTTGACTCCATTTGTTCTGACCAACCCTGTTCTTGTTATTAGCCTTGCAATAAACAACCTTGTGCCCAAACTGTTTACAAGAGTAACAATACCCTTGAAAGAAATTACCACCTCTGAATCTGTCATTTATCTTCCTCACTTGAGTCATGCAATGTGAAGCCATGTGACCAAACTTGTGATAAGCAAAACATATGCCATTAAACTTTCCTTGATTTGACCTCTTAGGTCTTGTAAAATTTCTCCCCTTTTTCTGATTCCTATTTTCTAATTTTGTGCATCTATCACTCAAGGACTCTTTTTCTGAAGTACTTTCCTCATCAAAACTCTCTTCCTTTTGGAATATCTTACTAGATTCCCCAACCTGTTCCATGTGTTTCTTACCAAAACCAAGACCCATTTTATATGTTGTCCTTCTTTGATCTTTGATGATTGACTTTACCTTTTTGGTGCTATCTTCAAACCTATAAAGCTTCTCCTTGTACTCTTTAGTTTCCTCTTTCAAGGAAGCCACTTTATGTTCCAACTCTCTACACTCAAGAACCTTAGACTCTAACTTATCCTTAAGTTTCTATGTCTTAGCTATAGAGAAGTCAAGACTTTCTATAAGCTCATCTCTCTCAATACAACATTCATCCAATTTATCATTGAGTCTAGCATTCTTCTTTCTTTCCTTTTTCAAAGCACTAAGAGCACTAACAAGTTCAACTTCAAGATCTACTTCACCATCCTCTATAACTTCCTCTATTTGTTTTCCTTTTGAAACATCAATGACTTTTTTAGATTTCTTATCACTAGAGGTGCTACCCTTTTCTAAAGCCATACAAAGATCTTCCTCACAATTTTCCGAAGCATCCTCATACATAGTATAACTAGAAATCAATCCATCATTTGTGCAATCATCCTCAAGATGTCCAAAATTTCCACATCTAAAACATTTCATAAGGACAAATCTATGTTTCTTTTCTTCTTTTTTTGTTAGGAACATCTCATTTCCAACATCACTTGAAGAACTTTCACTATCACTACTAGAACACTTACTTGCCTTGTCTAGGTAGAAATTTGTCTTGTATTTGTGAGAGTACATCTTTCCTTGATTGATTTTCTCATATTTATACTTCCTTTGATGCCTGTGCCTTTCAGAATCCTTGCTCTTATAATCTTGTTTATCTTCATCACTTTCATCCTTGGCAGTAGTACAGTTAGTAGCATAATGACAAAACTTTACACAATTGAAACACTTGACATATTTCATACCTTTGTGCTTTCTTCAGAACTTTCCCTTCTTGTTGTAATATGCCTCTTCATCACTAGAAGACTCATCACTATCTTGAAGCTCTTTACCCTTGGATTTCTTGGTAGCCTTGAAAGCTGCCTCCTTATTAACATCAACCTTCACTTGAGTTCTCAACTCAAATACTGCAAGTATACTATGAAGCTCATCCTTTTTCAACTTATCCAAATCCTTAGCTTCCTCAATAGCAAAAATATTTTCATCAAATCTATTTGGAAGAGACCTCAAAATCTTATCACAAATATCATTTTCAGCAAGCTCAAGACCTAGTTCCTTCATAGAGTTAACAATATCATCCATACAAAGCATATAGTCACTAATATTTTCTTCATAATTCATCTTGAGTTGTTCAAACATACCTTTGAAGTGTCTCAACTTGGCCTTTCGGACATTTGCATCACCTGTATGAACCACCTTCAACTATTTCCATATTTCACTAGTTGTCTTACAATGAATCACCTTGGTAATATCTGCCTTCTGTAAACCCTTTAGGATTGCTTTCATTGCCTTTGAATTGCTATGATGTAGGAGCCTCTCTTCCTTAGTAGAAGGACCATGCTCAGGAATGGTATACTCATCGTCAATCACTTCCCAAACTTCATTTCCAAGAGCCATAAGATGAACCTTCATCCTAGTACTCCAAAGCCCAAAATCTGCCCCATCAATAATAGGTGTTGCATTACCACTTGTAGATTCCATTGTGTTCTTTACAATCTTTTCCTTCAAGCTGTTAAAATTTTTGAAGGAACCTGCTCTAATACCAATTGAAGAACACAAGCTTATACTGAGAGGGGGGGTGAATAGTATAAGACCTCTTTTTACTTTCTCTATTTAACTTCAACTTCACAAAGCAATGAACCAATAGCAATATCAAAGCAATGCATAAAGCAACACACAATGAGACACCAATTTTAATGTGGTTCACCCAACATGGGCTACCTCCACAAATTTTTTCTCTAAAAAGATTTCTCAAAGTTCTTTGGGAATCCTTCCCAATTACAATGTTTATGAGCCTCATACCAAAGGATAAACCTTCCCCTACTCACGAATTTATGAGCCTCCTTCCCAAAGGAGAATCCTTCCCCTCCTCATAAATTTATGAGCCTCCTGCCCAAAGGATAATCTTTCCCCTCCTCATAAATTTATGAGCCTCCTGCCCAAAGGAGAATCCTTCCCCTCCTCATGAATTTATGAGCCTCCTGCCCAAAGGAGAATCCTTCCCCTCAGATCTGGAAATGATACTTTAGAATATCACCTGCCTCTTATTCCTCTAGCACATGGAACTTGTTTCCATAGAAGACCTCCTATCATCAGTGCTTAGCCTCAAGAGACCTATGTCCTCATTGATCACATCCACAACAACTCATCAACCTGTACTAAACATAGTCAGTCATTCCAACACAAGTCTTCCTCACTCTGTCAGATCTGTCCCAAGCTCAACTCATAAAGCTTGAACAAATCAATCTCTGCTACACACAAGCCTTCTCAAAGACTTGTCAAAATTGTCCTCAGGTTCTTCTCAAGGAACCACTTCAACTCTATCCTCAAGTCCTCTACTAGGACCTGTCCAAATCATCTCACAAGTCCTCCCTATAACTTGTCTAAATCAGCTCACAAGTCCTCACTAGAACCTGTCCAAATCAGCTCACAAGTCCTCACTAGAACCTGTCCAAATCAGCTCACAAGTCCTCACTAGAACCTATCCAAATCCGCTCACAAGTCCTCACTAGAACCTATCCAAATTAGCTCACACGTCCTCGCTAGAACCTGTCCAAATCAGCTCACAAGTACTCACTAGAACCTATCCAAATCAACTCACAAGTCCTCACTAGAACCTTTCCAAATCAGCTCATAAGTCCTCACTAGAACCTGTCCAAATTAGCAAGCTCACCAAGAAAAACTTTCTTAGCATGAACCCACAAAGAGAATTGTTAGAGACCCAATGTGATTCATCAATCTCATAGAAGCATAAAGAGAATTGTTAGAGACTCAATATGTTATATACTTAACTCCCAATCTCAATCTCAAATCTCATAGAAACATAAAGATAATTGTTAGAGACTCAATATGTTCTATACTTAACTCCCAATCTCAATCTCAACTTAATCTCAAAAGAATAAGATAGATGTAGTATGCTTTTATCAATAACATGAAACACAACCCAACAATTGCCAACCATGCAATATTTCATATAACAATAATACTCATGTTCTTTCCAAAACCAATATCTTTTCTCAACCAATTAGGGCTTTAACAACAATGCTTATAGACAAGGTTTAACCAACATCATTCAACTCAACATTAACCTTGAAGCATTCAACCAATCACTACATGAAAAGGAAACTAGTAGACATCATTTTCCCTCCAAAGATATTTGAACAAAATAGCCACCAAAATAAATCACCAATGCAAAGAATAACTTGCTCAAATCAATCTCAATGGAGTAAGCCCAAATCATGTATCAAGTAAAGCATTAATTTGATCAAAACAACCTCTATGGTGTTGAAATGCAACGAACAACATTTTATTATTGCAGCAGCATTTAAATAATGTTGCGTTACAAACAAACATCCAGGAATAGTCACCGAAACTGTTACAGGGTAACAGAACTTGTTACGTAGTTGTAACAGCCAACCAATAAACTAATACAGACAAATAGTACGCTAACATCCTCCTTTATTACATTATTTGGGTAATGTAATAACAAATAGCTATACTATACTACTAACATCCCCTTACATTATTTTGCAATACAAAGTGAGCTGCGAAACAATTCAAATTTGACACGTCCAAGTGCCTTAGTGAAAATGTCTGCAACTTGAGCATCGGTGGGAATGTCTTGAAGCTGAATTTGGTGCTTTGGAACTTCATCTCGAATGAAATGACATTGTGTGTCAATGTGCTTTGTTCTTTCATGATGGACTGGATTCTTGACGAGGTTCAGAACACCCTGATTGTCGCAAAACAAGTGTATTGGAGATTTTTATGGATGGCCCATACTTGTCAGAATGCGACGTAACCATATCACTTCGCACACAGCTTCACGTGCGACGCGATATTCTGCCTCTGTTGAAGAAATAGAAACCACCTATTGCTTCTTGTTGTGCCAAGATACAAGACCGGATCCCAGATGAAAAATGTATCCAGAAGTTGACTTGCGATCATCAAATGATCCGGCATAGTCGGAGTCCGTGTATCCTTGCAAGAAGAATTTGTTGTTCCTCTTGTATTCTAGGCCATATTCCATAGTACCACGGACATAGTGAAGAACACGTTTTGCTGCTTTCCAATGAGTAGTCTTAGGCTCCTGCATGAACCTTGAAAGATAGTTGACAACAAATACGAGATCTGGCCTAGTATTGGTCAGATATATGAGACTCCCAATCAGCTGTCGATAGAGAGTACCATCTACCTGAGGTGAGTCATCATATCGTGATAACTGAAGTCCATTCTCCATAGGAGTTGCCATTGGCTTGCAGTCAGTCATGCGATATTTATCCAGCAATGTCTTGGCATACTTTTTCTGAGACACTTTGATGGTGTGCTCCTTCTGGCTGAATTCCAGACCAAGACAGTAATGGAGAAGTCTGAGATCTGTCATCTCAAAAGATTTGCACAAGTTTCTTTTGACAGTAGAGATCATAGTTTCTGAACTCCCTGTAATGAGCAGATCATCCACATAGAGTACAAGCAACACTATCTCAGAACCCTGCTTCTTGAAATAGAGGTTTGCATCTGACGGACATCTCTTAAATCCATGCTGCATTAGGTGATTGTACATTTTTATATACCAAGCTCGAGGAGCTTGTTTCAGACCATACAAGGATTTGACCAATTTGCAAAATTTTCTGTTGTTGGCCTTCCACTTCAAATCCTTCAGGCTGAGTCATATAGACTTCTTCTTGGAGATCACCATTAATAAAGGCACTTTTGACATCCATCTGGTGAAATTTCCACCCATATTGTGCTGCCATAGCACACATAACCCGAATTGTGGTCATCCAAGCAGTAGGTGCAAAAGTTTCCTCGTAGTCAATGCCTTCTTTTTTAGCATAGCCCTTTGCAACAAGACGAGCCTTATGCTTATCAATTGTTCCATCTGCCTTGTACTTGACTTTATATACCCATTTGTAGCCAATGGGTTTCTTTCCATGTGGTAGATCAACAAGCTTCCAAGTTTTATTTTTTATCAAAGACTCATACTCTGTATCCATAGCGGCCTTCCACTGAGGCTCACTGAGAGAATCTTGCACTGATGCAGGTTCAAGATCATCTATGGTAGACATGAATGCCCTATCATCATCAATATCCATATCCTCTACTTCTGTACTTGGAGTTACAGAAAGTTCCTCAAAATATTGACAAAGATCATCAACCTCACCAGTTTCTTTGGCTTCTTTTTCCTTTTGAGCCATACTGCGTGTACGAGGTCTATCCAAGTTCAAATTGGGAGTGGATAAATTTGCGTCTCTGATTGTATTTGTACACCATTTTGGGTTCTTCTTTGGTGGTGGTGAAGAAGATGTAGAAGGACCTCCTGTTTGTGTTGATGAAGGAATCTTCTCTTCCTTAGATTCCACAATATCTAGGTGTACTGTAGATGTGCTCTGTGATGTGAAAGCTTCATCAAAGACATCTCTGCTGATATGAATTTTCTTGGTCAAAGGATCTATCAACCGATATCCTTTAGAGTGCTCAGAATATCCAAGAAAAATACATCTCAGCGTTTTATCATCTAGTTTCTTCCTTTTCTCTTTCGGTATGTGCATGAAAGCTTGACATCCGAAAATACGTAGATGAGATATGGAGGGTTTTCGACCACTCCATGCTTCTTGTGGAGTCATTCCTTTTAGGGCCTTTGTGGGTGCCCTATTCAACAGATACACTGTAGTGGTGACAGCTTCTGCCCAATATTGTTGCCCAAGAGTAGCTCCTGTGAGCATACAACGAACCATTTCCATGATAGAATGGTTCCTTCTCTCAGCAACTCCATTTTTTCGAGGAGTATAGGCGAGTTGTTAACTGTCTCTTGATCCCATGCTTATCTAGGAATGCAAAAAATTCATTAGAGGTAAACTCTCCCCCTCGATCTGAGTGGAGGGTTTTGATAGAAGCTCCTGACTCCTCAACGGATTTCTTGAACTGCTGGAAGAATGCGAAAGCTTCAGATTTCAATTTGAGAAAGAAAACCCACATCTTTCATGAGTAGTCATCTACGAATAACTAAAAGTACCTCTTCCCTCCAACACTGTTGGGTGTGAAAGGACCGCATAGATCGGTGTGAATTAGCTCCAGAGGTTTTCGTGCTCTTGTAGAGCTCTTCTCAAATGGTACTCTATGCTGCTTTCCTGCCAAGCAGTCAGAGCACACTGGCAATGTGGCAGAAAGGGAAGGAAGACCCTTTACCATCTCATACTTGTTGAGCTCAAGTAAGTAGCCAGAACTAAGATGCCCATATCTCTTTTGCCATAGGAAAGTTGCCTCCTTGGTAGAGATAGTCATGGCAACATGTGGAGTAGAGATAGCATCTAGTGCAAATAAGCCATGCTTATAAGAAGCTGTTGCAATCTGTTTACCCTTCCTGGTAATGGTACAACACTTCTTTCCATTCTCAACACGAAAGTTGACAACCATATTTTTGTCCAGGATTTGTGTGACTGACAACAAATTGTTAGCCAATCCCGAAACATAGAGGACTTTGTCAATCTGAAACTTGCCATCGGGAAGAGTGGCTCAAACCGTACCCTCTCCCTAAACCCTGTAGGTTTTATCATCAGCAATGGTGACAGATTTGCCCTCTTTGGCCTCAAATGATTCAAACCACGATCTGTCGCCAGTCATATGTTTGCTAGCTCCAGAATCAACATACCAAATAGGATCCCTCTGAGTGGAATCTATGGTAGTCATGAGCACCTTGTGTGCCCATTCAGAATCTGAGTCAGATTCTTCAACAACAACATTCACCTGGGGTTGCTTGTTTTTATTTTGTGGTTTGTTTTGGCCTTTCTGCTTGTTCTTATGCCAACACCTGTTGGTGTCATGGTTGTATTTCTCACATATCTTGCACCACCTCTTCTTCTGTTGAGGTTGTTTTCCTTTTCCTTTCGTATCCTGTTGAGAATTTCCTCCTTTTTGAAAGTTGCCTCCTTTTTGCCCATTACCTTTCTTCCTAGAACCCTGCCTGTTGGTGTATAGGGCTGTATTGGAAGAATCATCCTTGTGAAGTTGGCGTGCCTCTTGTTGTTGAAGCAGATTGACCAACTCGATGTAGGTAATTTTTCGTTGGGACACCTGGATGGAGGTTATCAACATATCAAATGAAGAAGGTAAAGCTCTCATCACAAGTGAAATGAGAAGCTTTTCGTCCACAGTATCTTCGAGAGAACTCAATTTCTCTTTCAACTCAGACACTCTGCACAGAAAGAGTTCAACTGTTTCACCCTGCCTCAAACTCAGGTTATGAAGTTGTTGTTGAAGATGAAGAATGGTGGATTCATTATTCCCCTCATAGATGGTTCTAAGGGCATCCCATGCCTCTATACCACTTGCTTTGTCGACTATATGAGGTTGCACTTCATCCGAAACGACAAAAAAAATGAGCACCTTTGCTCTCCTGTCTTTCTTGTCAAAAGCAATCCGATCTGCTGAAGGACCCGTGGATCCTGCTTGTTGGTGAAGGCCTGGTTGCTACTCCAGTAACAATATCCCACAAATCTTCCATTTGGAGAATAGCCTTCATTTTGTGTTTCCATGGTGTATAATTTGGACCTTTCAATAATTGATGCGGATCAGTCATCAATTTTGCAACAGCGGCCATAGTGAAGGTTCCTTATATCACCAAATTGGTCCCCCTTTCGATATACCTTTTGCTAGGCCAATATACCGTACAAAATACCCGCCCTTACGTGAGGGAAACTATAGGTATTTAGAAAGATCAACAAAAAATCACCCGCCCTTACGTGAGGGAGACTATAGGTGAATTTTAGAGATCATACGATACGTGGAACATAAGCGGTACGGAAAGGGAATCGCCTTGTTGATGGCACCTACCATAGAAGATTCTTCTCATGCGTGGGGCGTAACTTCCCCTAAACACTATGAAGAATACTTCGTCAGGATTTACGCCTAAACACAAGTGCGATAAAGGGTAGTGGATGGAGTAAAAAATGCAAAAAATGGCGTACTTATTCCTCCCCGATGATTTATAGAGAACAAGCTCAGACGTCGTTATAGCAGCTATATTAGGCGGTGGATACAAGTAGCCAAATCACGACAACTTTACCTGTAAGTTCTGGCCAGAGGTATCACAAATACCGAACGCTTGCGAGTGCAATAAAAATTGCACAGATGGGTTTTATATTCCGGGGACTTAGGGAGTGTTTTGATTTTAATTTTTAATGTTATAGTGCAAAAATGAAATATGCAACATACAACAAAAAAAATTTCCCACAAGAATAACCCACAAGGTGTCGGTCACAGCCGAAAATGCACCTTTTACAATGCCAAATTGCTATTTTTCGAAAAATTACTCACTATCCCCCTTTGATTTTTGAAAAAATATCCCCCCTTAAAAGGCTTTCTTTAACAAAGCATTTTTATAATCATTATTTATTTAAAATTAAAATAAATAATTTCAATTTATATAGTTTTTAAACTTTAGAAAAAGTTTAAAACTATATTAAAAAAATTAAAATTAAAAATTTTAATTAAAAAAATAATAATTAAAAATGACTTTGAAAAAAAATATACCTTGGGGGGGTCGGCGGGATTTGAACCCCCGACCTGCAGGCTCCCTGAGCCTTACCGCACGGCTCATGACCACGTGAGCCAGCGGGCTGATCCGAGATGATCAGTAAGCCACCTCCCTTTTCAACGCCCTGCTGCTTCTCCTCTGCAACGCGATCTCGGCTTCCGGTTCTCTGGTCACGCGCTTCGACGCTGCCTTCCGCAGGTTCTCTGTCACGCGCACGGACGCTGCCTTCCGCTGCGTCCGTTTTTTTTTTTTTTTTTTCTATAACGTCGGCTTTTTCGACGGGACCGGAGGGGGAGGAGGACGCCGCAGCTCCGCGTCTCTTTTTTTTTCTTTCTTTCCCGGCTGCGCGCGATTCGCGCTGTGCGCCGGGTGGGGGGGCCTCTTTTTTTTTCTTTCTTTCTTTCCCGGCAATCGCGCGGGGGGGGGGTTTATACCCCTCCTGCGCGCGGGAATTTGTGAATTTTTAAAATTCACAAGGGCTGGCGTCTGTTGGACACCGCCTGCGCCCTGGGCGTCCGTGCCAGCAGACGTCGTCTGCGCCCTACGTAGACTGCCGTCTGGGCGTCCGTGCGAACGGCGTCGCCCTGCGCAGACCAGTCTGTGCGCCCGCGCTGCGCAGACTGTCGTCTGGGCGTCCGTGCGAATGGCGTCGCCCTGCGCAGACCAGTCTATGCGCCCGCGCTGCGCAAACTACCGTCTGGGCGTCTGCGCACAACTGGACGTCTGCGCGATGCACGACGAAAATTTTTTTTTGCGCGAGGACGGTCTTCCAACGGGGTCAGCAAAATCACGTCACAAAAAAAAATTGCGCTGCTTGAATTCAGAAAAAAGAACTCAGCACAAATTTTCCGTCCGCCTCCAACCTCTCCCAGTAGTCTTGCTCTGGTACCATGTTGAAATGCAACGAACAAAATTTTATTATTGCAGCAGCGTTTAAATAATGCTGCGTTACAAACAAACATCCGGGAATAGTCATCGAAACTGTTACAGGGTAACAGAACTTGTTACGTAGTTGTAACAGCCAGCCAATAAACTAATACAGACAAATAGTACGCTAACATATGGAAGCAACTCAACCATCAATCTCAAAATAGCCAACTAAGGGTTTCACCAACTCAAAGCAAGTAGCAAGACTTACTAACATAAACCCTAGTGCAAAAATGCTTCCTCTTCCTCAACTAAAATTATGCATTCACCCAAAAATGCATCAATGATTTTAATGCATAAACAATCTTCAATATCCAAAAAATGGGATTTACACCAACAAGGATACCTAGTAGACAACCTTTTCACTCCAAACTCAATTTCAAAAAATACACCATCAACAATATACATGGAAGAGGTTGCCCATACCTTTGTTTGAAGAAGAAGAGAATAGTTCTTTAACCTATTACCAACACCACCCTCAACTTTGCCACCAAGTTAGGGTTAGATCATAAAAGTAATCAAAAAAATATTTATTCCATAAAACACCTTATGACTCCAATCCTTAGAATTCAACTACCAAAAATATAAAGCATACAAACAATATATTCTTTTACACCTTATTTCTCCAAATTAATTAAACCATGCTCAAGGAATAATAGCTTCTAAGCAAATCTCACTCAACAATAAAGCCAAAAATCTCAACCACACACTATCAACCTTATATCTCCAAAGAAGCATTTAACCTCAAAAATAATTTTAAATAAATCTTCCCAACCACTTCTTCTTTAAAAAAATGCAGATTTTATTTAAAAAAACTTAACAAAAAAATGCTTCCGAAAATCGTGAGTCAACAGTGCCTCCGAAAAAATTGGAGCGCAAAAACTCTTCTCACACTCCATGGCGGGAGTCGAACGCTTGACCTCCCTTCAAACGCCTTTGCAGAACAGTCGTTGCCACTAGGCCAACGATGCTAGCTTGAATGCTAGCAAGAGTCTCCTTCTCCTTAACCCTTTGGTGACAGATAAACGTGGTGAAAAAAATGGTAGCCGTAGCTTTTACTTCCCAACATTTTCGCAATTCCCATTTCTTTCACACCATTTGCTTTGGACTATAGGGTATGTCTTATATAGCCAAACTTCCATGCTATGCACGACGTCGACGGGAGGATAATTCAAAATTTTCGAATTAATATTACTTTGGCACCTTCAAAACAACTTTAGGGTTTATGAAACCCTTTTGATTATTTAAAAAATAATCAAAGGTCTTTTAGACCTTAGACCTTAGGTGGAGAACCCATTAAATTATTAAAATAATTTAATCACTAAATCAAATAAATAATTAATTAAAAAACCTTAAAAAGGTTTTATTAATTAAGTTATTTAATTAATAAGTGTCTCTAGCCTTTGCATTAAGCTGAGAGTGGTTTTGAGAAAAACCCTTAATGCATCCACCTGGTTTTAATAAAAACCCTTAAACCTACCATGGTTTTGATAAAAACCTTTTCATCTACCACATGGAATCTCTCCGAAATCTTCTATAAAATATTCTTTGGAATCTTCAACCTTTGAAGCCAGTAAATCCTCTTGACATTAATGCTAGTTCCTTTTGACATCAATGACAACTCATAGACAAGAATCTAGGATCTCAAACCCAAAATTGCCAACACCTCTTTTGGATATATCTAAGCTACCACCCTCACCTCGAACTGTGGGTATACCTTGGCATGTGTACCTTTGTATTCTTAGAAATAAACTTCAAGGCCAAGGTTCATGGTAGAAATCACTCTCCCATTGAGCATTATTTTGCTCATTGTTACCTACACAATGATTATCCACTCCCTAAGAAGATCCTATCTAGTATAGGATATGTTGTAAATGTTTGGGGCTATAGCAAAAGGGCATTCAAGAACCCTTGGATGTTGAGATTTGGCCTTGGAGATGTGGCATAGGCTACATATCCAACAAAAACCAGTCTTTACCATTTGATATTGTTAGTATTACACATCCTAACCTTACTTTATCACTTAATTAACTAAATATTTGAAGTTTTATAATTACAAATGGACCATCGTGTCCTTTCATAATAGCATTTATATAGATATAAAATAGGGTAGTTATTGTTGTAGGAAAACATGCATGAAAATATATATTAGTTATTTAAATAGATTGGAGGGACCTTCCTACAAGTGAAACTATGATTCTTTGTAAAATTGTGATTCATTTTCTTGAATTTCTAATATCTCCCATTAATTTTATTGAAAAACCATAAGTTAGAATTGAGGATCCTAACATCTGGTATGAGAGCAATCATTCCATGTAAATGCTTATAATTATTTGTGATCAAAGTAAAATCAACACAGTCCTTGATTTATGATAGTGCACCATCTATGCTGGGATGGAAGCATCTTGCAGGCAACAACACAATATTGCAAACTTGTGATCTTACTCTACCTACAAACTTTAGACTGGTCAAGTTTGGGTATTACTTGGAAGCTTCAAAAACTTATAATAGGGCAAGCTTTTAGTGTTATTTCACTGCAAATAAGTGCTAAATCGAGCAAGTCACCATATAATTGACTATGCGCTGCATACAATTGCCACACCTCTACAAGTGAAAAACAAATCACAATATAAAGCTCCCAAATAAAAGTTAGAGCACTTACACCAGTAGGAAAAACTAAAGATCACTCCTAGATCCATCACTAAACAAGAAAATTAGTTCAAGTAAAAGCAAATCAAAAACCTTCTCCATGCAAAAATTGTTTTTGATGAGACAATCAAAAACTCAGGAGAAAAATTAAAAGATCTAAAATAAAACCTAAGGTCACAACTATTATGTCATCATTAAATCTTGTTCTTCACTAGTAATAATTCAAAAACTTCTCTAATTACCCAAATCCATGTCAAAAAATTTATTTTGTGTGTTAAAAATTTATATTAAACCCTTGCAAAAAAGTTGTGCATAACGTCTAGTAAAAAAATTAAAATTTCTTTAATCCCACATTGTGGGTGCACCCTCATTACAACACTTTATAAGGATAATTGCATAGATCCACTTGTGTTCATACCTCCCACACATGCATTGTGCTTGTTAAGCCTCATCATCTACCACATTTTCAAACCATTGTCCCCAACTCACTTTTCATGTACATTCGTTGATGCTGACTCCCACCTCGTGCTTCCCACTTGTCCTGCTTGTCACTATCCCAACTCATGATTCCCACTTGTCCCTATCCCACCTCATGCTTCCTACCTATAAATGATTTTTCATCTATCAGTAAACATTGTAAATTTAAAATTTGAAATTCGATAACCATGAGGAGGGTTCCAAATTCATGTTGCTAAAACAATTTTTTTTTAGTCCAACTACAATTAAATTTTGCCAATTTGTTTTGTAAAAACTTGAATTTTGCAACCAAAATTTAAGTTTACATTTTTTAAAAATTTGACTTTTGCAAACTACTCCTCAAATGGTTGATAGACGAAGATCACAAGACATTACTCTCGAAAAACTTAACCACGAGCTTCATCAACTTAAATACACATTTTCTCAAGAAAATTTAGTTATGAGTCAGTATTTTGAGGAAAATATAATAGGGATACACTTGATGATAGACAACGTGAATAACTCTATTAATATTATGAATCAAAATATACCACTAGTTCTTGCTGGCCAACCCACTGGAGGGCCAACACACCTAATACATCCTGGGGATCACAAACACCCATCCTTCCAAGAAAAATTAAATTAGATTTTCCAAAATTTAAATGAGGTAACCACACTAATTGAATTTATCAAGAAAATAAATACTTTTCCCTAAACTATATTCTAGAGGTATTAAAAGTTTGTATTGCATCCTTCTAACTTGAAAATGAGGTTGTCCAGTGGTACCAATGGTATGAAAAGACTAATGGCATCCCTACTTGGCTAGACTTTATGCAGAATCTATTGGTATGGTTTGGCCCTAGTAAATTTAAAATTTTCATAGGATCCCTTACCAAGCTGTGTCAAAGCACGTCAATGCGTGAATACTAAGCTCAATTTGAGAAATTAGCTAATAACACAGTAGGGTTGGATGCCTCGTTTTTCCAAATTTGTTTCGTCAGTGGATTAAAATAAGAAATTTGGTTGGAGGTACAAATGTACAATCCTAGTACCATAATGTAAACCATTGGATTGGCCAAATTAGATGAAGATAAATTCAATGCTTAGTATCAAATAGGAAAACCACCCATTGGGAAATCATAAATCACTTATATTGCCCCCACACCTAACAAAAATTTACCAATTAAACATCTTAGCTTTGAGGAAATGAAGGAACGATGAACCAAGGGCCTCTGCTATCATTGCGATGAAAAATTTGTACCAATACATAAATACACTACATAAATATTATATATTCTAGATTCAGCTAATCCTTGTAGTTCAACATAAGAAGAAAATGAGATAGAAGTAGAAGTAGTGATGGATACACTCGATGATAGTGCTAAAGTTCCACTGAATTTTTTTTAATACCCTCAGTAGTTTTTCTTCTCCATAAACTATGAAAATTATAGGGTCCTTCAAATGGCACAATCTCATTGTGCTCATTAACACTGATAGTACCCATTATTTTATCAACCCACAAATGGTAAAACAAGCTAATTTCTATATACAACCTTGTAATAGTTTTGAGGTCATGATTGGTAATGGGAGAAGGATCACCTATAAAGGGAAGGGCCAAGATCTTAAGCTCACCATGGATGATTACAGCATGAAACATGACATGTATGCACTTCCACTAGGAGGATGTGATATTTTCCTAAGGGTGCAATTGTTACAAACACTCGAGACCATCGTATTTTGAGGCATTATGGATGCAATTCACAACCAACAATTAGACATATACTCTTAAAGGATTACAATCTAGCTCCTCATAAATAATGAGTTCTCACCGCATGGAAAAAATTATTCACACAGGCAAAGATATGGTTGCACAATTATTTTTTATGAAATCCACTGAGGAGGACCAAAATGAGATCGTAGAATTCCAAAAACTTCTAACATATCATGTTGGCATACTTAACAAACCAAAATGGTTTCCCCCCATCATTGTCATGATTCTACTATTCTTCCTGCCAATCCCCCACTAAATCTTCAACCTTCAAGATATCCCTGCTTATAGAAAAGTGACATTAAAATGGTGCAAGAACTTGAGCAAATGCTACTTAAGAAGTGCTTCATCCATCCCAACAACAATTCCCTCAATTTAATATTTGAGGACAAAGCTTCTTTTAGGAAGGGTTTCATGTTAGAATTCCACATCCTAACCTTACTTTATCACTTAATTAACTAATTATTGTATGTTTTATAATTACAAATGGACCTTTGTGTCCTTTCATAATAGCCTTTAGATAGATAATGATGACCATCTTATGACTTATTATGAGTATCTAGATCATCCAAAATTGGAGCAATGTGATGAGGATGAGGACTCCTCTTATTCTTCTAACATCATGTTTTGTAATGTGATAAGTTTTATGTGCTTCAAAGGTAGATTCTTTGTTTTTAAAAGGGATCTTGCTTCTCTATATTATAAATATCTTGCAAAATTAGGGATTTCCCCTCCTTATGTTAAGAAATATGGTTGTGTTCGAAAACGTTTAGATTATCTTATTATGGCTACCAAATAAAAAACCATGAAGGACTCTCTTCGTGATTTTTATCATCAATATGATCCACCTTATAGGTTTTTAATTTATGGATTAGTCCTTGGTACACCTATACTTTTTATTAATATAGGAGGTACAATCAGAATGTGTTTCGACTATCGCTCTACCTGCTTGCATTAATAAATAAAAAATCATCATTAATTATGCATGCATTTGTATTATCATTCTGTTGCATCTACCTACTTGCTCATATTGCATGATTGCCTATCATACTATGCATGGTTTTCCTAACATTTTGTTTCACTTACATTCTTTCTTTTCATAATTGCATTGTTGTTTTCTCATGACTAATTGCTCATATAGATTTTAGGGTATTTCATGACAATGGTATGTGATGATATCTATTTAGGTCATAGCTCACATGCATTGCACTTTCACTAGGAATATATTGCCCATTGAAGTCCCCAGCCTAGGGTTCATCCTTATTTTCTTTTCTTTTCTCTTTTCTACCTTCTGCTCTTGTATTTATTCTTCTCCTTTAACTCTCCCATCTTCCTTGACCTTGAAATTTTAAAAAAATGACCATAATTTTCCTCTAGTTCAAGGAACATGACTTTCTTTGGTATATCTTTATCTTCTTGTTGGTTCTTTTTTATTTTACCTTTTTATTAGATAAGGATATACATTCTTTTGTTTTTTCTTGCCTTCTCCACTACATTAACCACATGCACTTTTATTTTCTCCTTGCCTTCTTCCTCTCTTTCTTCTAAAACTTGCACACACTCACATATTTATTTCCTCAGCTTGCTTTGTTCACATACTTTATTGCACACATAAAAACACTATTGGTGGTAGTACTGACTCATTCATCATGCACATATAACACACCCCACATGGGATAGCTTCATGGCCACACACAAGCAGTAGCCTCCATCTCGGTCATTTACAAGCATATATCCTAGCGAGTATATCTTTATCATCTACCCATATTAGTGAGCATTGCACCCCTATAGGGTCATGCTCCATAATTTTTTCATATTAATGAGTACTACACCCATAGTGGGTATAGTTATGCCCATCCATTTTTGTGTTTGATTCTAATTGTTTTATCACATTGATCTAGTATGATCTACATTGACTCAAAAATCAGGTTTCAAACCTCATTTTTCTTATGTTAGTCTTTGGTTCTTCTTCTTCCTCTTCTTTATTTTTCTTATTTCTTTCTTTTTCCTCTTCTTTTTTTTAAATCACACCTTGTCTTTCCAATACACAAGTTTACTCTATAGCATTATCACGGTTCTAAGTTATGGCGTGTGATTTTTCTTAGAGTTGTTTTTATCCCTCTTTCCTTTTAGTTTTGGTTTCTCTTTTCTTCCTATGTTCTTCTCACTTTTGTGCCTTTTCATTCACCTCATTTGTACCTCATTAATTTGTATTCAATTAGTTAGTACATTCATAGTAAGTTCATGTTAGATTCATTGCAAGCATCATCATCATAAAAACATAATAAAATAATCATAAAAAGAAAACAATCACATAAATACATAAGCACACACATTGCACTAATATAAGCATCATGGTATTACTCAAGATAAAAAGAGAGATACATAGATCCATATGTTTAGTGTACCATAGTCCAACACCAATACATGTGACCATCCCTAGGGATGCATAACACACTACAAAATTGGCATGTCATATTGATCCCCTCCTAGCTCTGAGATCCTGTCTACTTGGATTTTTCCATCAAAGATGAACATGGTGGAGGTATGTTCATAGATCATGAAAGTTTCCATGACCTCTATTGAGTCTAGCTAAATATTTATGGGGATGAAGGTGGTGGCACTCATTGCTCCACTAGAACTATTTGGTAGTACATACTTTGGTAGAATATCACCCTCTACATGGCTACCTCCAACCTCTCCCCTAACCTCTGTAGTTCTACCTAAAGTATATGGATATCATTGCTCAACTGGTTGCTATTGACCATAGCCATCCCCTCTTCCTAAACCCACTGACACTTCTCATATAGCTGACTGATATCTCCCCAGATATGGTTGACCTCTACTCTTACCACATTCCTCTCCACATCTATAGTTCCTAGGGCACACCTCAACCCATTCATACCCTTGGTCCTATCCTCCCATATTAGGTCAATATCCCTCCATAAATATGCTACCTATACCTGTAGCACCTCTATCTCCCTCCTTAGATATTCTTGATTCATGTATTTTCTCAAGTTAGTTGTTATTTATGTGGAGGTCTCTCCCATCCTCTACAAAATATCAAGTGCAATATAGGGTTTTTGAGGTTTTCTCCTTGATTAGACACCTTTCCATGATTGCTTGGATATTTTATAGATGAATGCAAGCATGTAACCACATGATAAAAGCTATTTTTTGTACTTATTTCTTGTGTTTTGAACTTGAGACTCTCCAAGTATCATTTGAGGCTTCTTTTTATGCTCTTATGGTGGTTATTTTATTCTCCAATGATTGGAGGATAGATCTAGTTTTGTGGCTTCCTTAGACCACTCTAAAGTTGTAGATCTCAACGCATTAATAATATCTTTAGACACTATAACAAATTCTATTTTTTTACCCTTCTAATGAACACAAACAATAATTTTTGAGAGCAATGTAACAGTGCAAATGAATCTAATAATCCTTTACTTCTACTACACTAACAATTTAACCTTATCACTCCAATAAACTCTAAAAATAATGCACTTTTAGTCAATTTACTGCAACTAATCAAGAATAATTTGAAATGAATCTTCAAGCATTATTCTAAAATTTTATAAGCAAGGTAATAGGAGCTAGTCTTCATTTTCATTCCAAAGTAGATGATAGGTAGTTGATAGATAGTTTGAGATTATGAAATCTAATCAACTCCTAAAGTGCAAATGAACCTTAAAGAATCCTTTATTTTTGCACATTTGAAGACTCTTAATTCAAATATCCTTTTTGAAACTGTACTCCAATCAAGGTGCTTAAACAAATATTATAAGTAATCCACTTAATGAATTTACCTACAAAAATAGTTTCTTATATATATATTTTTAAAGCCCTTTTCACCACTTCTGTAGAGGATGTAGATGTTGGTGTCCAAGATCACCAAGTTGCTATCATGAGTAAGATCTTGCAACTCTCTGTAGGCTACCTTGAACAAATTTGTCTTCATCAAAATATGGTCTCCAACTCTTTTTCATGAGCAAAGGATTTTGGTGTCTTGTTATCCTATTGTAGTCTCCTCATTTTGTTGTGGATTAGAATAGATATTTGATTCTGAAGTGGTGTCTTCTTGCTGTGAGATGCAATCTCCAAATCTCCTTGATTTGGTAGGCTTATTCTATATGAATATTTCTTCAAGATTCTTGTCAAATTCGGACTTCAAACATGATCATCTTCTTGATATTCTTAGTGTCTTGAGGTCTTCTAAAATTTGGAACTCCTTGCCAAATTCTTCTTCTTGGGCTTATTTTCGGATGGTGATAATTGTCCCAAATATTCCACTATCTCCAATAGTAAATTTTTCCAATGTGTTCTCCTTGGAACTTCTTTGATGATTCCTTCAACAAGGCTCTCCAAGCCTTTTATTGGATGCTCATAGAGGTCTCTCTAAGGCCTCACATCTTCTTCTCATCTTCTTTGAGGCCTTATATTCAATATTCTACTTCTAGAAGTGTTTGTGGTGAGATATTCTTTTGGATTTCGTATTCTGCTACCTTTGTATTCAAGCAAGACTTTCCTAGTACTTCTTCATCAATGAGATATTCTATCGATCTCTTTTGCTTTCAGTGATGGATTATTTCTAAAGAATATACTCTTCCTAAAAATTTTGTAGGAAGCTTTCCCAACTCACTGAATATACCTGTTCCTACAATACAGTATTAGTACTAAAATTTACTTCTAGATTAGATACTCTCTTCAAGAGTCTTTTTCAAGATCAAGACTTTTGTGGCCTTTTTATTCAAGGCTTTTGTGGAATTTTATTTAAGGTTTATGTGGCCTATTATTTATTACCAAGGCTTCTATGGCCTTTTATTTTATATTAAGGCTTCTATGGCCTTTTCTTTAGGACTAAGGCTTCTATGGCTTTTTCTTTTGAATTAAGGCTTCTATGGCCTTTTCTTCTAGATCAAAGGCTGCTATTATCTTTTATTCTTGTAAAATTTCTAATATAGAAATAGAGATCTCTTGTATCCCAAATTCACCATAATTATTCTCTAGAAGTCTCTTCTATAGTGTTATTCCCTTGCAACTACTAATATCTACACTATGAAGGTAATCAGACCTTTGGGCAACAAAGTTGAAATCTCCTAGCTTTCTATTGTAGGAGATGTCCCAATAATATGAGTATTAATTACTTGCAATAAAATAACCTTCACGTTAATTTTTATAGATCTCTTAGATGAGTTTCACTAGTTGATTCATCAAACTAGTGGATCAAGTGTTGAGTCCTAGTCTTCACAAGTTTTCCCTTGAAACTCTATGGAAAGACTCTAGCCATATGCAATCTTAGTATTCCAAAAATTGATATTTATTTTAGTATTTGCTTATGGATCTCCTTAATTCTATCACCTAGACTATTCTGAGTATTTTTGACACTATTTGGACCAATGGTATGTCAGCTTATAAAAAACCTCAAGGTCAATAATAATGGTGGTTTTCCTTTTGATCTATTGTGGCTCTGTTACCACTGTTAGATTTTGATGTGGCACGTAATGAGAGATAGCAACCAAAAGAAGTAGAATAATATGAAATAAAGTAAATATTTAATATGACTAAAAATATACTATAAATAAAAATTATGGAGGTGTTTACAAAAGTAGCTATGGAGGAAATGAACACTCCATGAATATAGCTACAACTCAAGAATGGGCATTGAGCATATTACACCCCATCACAATACATCACACTGCTACATCATACCACACTGGTATATACTACTTCCTATTGATGTAGTACTAACTCTCTCTATCTATGTCTATGTCTATGGATATTTATATAGGAAATAGGTTCCTTGGCGAACACCCTACCTAGTGTTGGCAATTTTGGGTTTGAGATCCTAGCTTCTTGTCTATGAGTTGTCATTGATGTCAAAAGGAAATGACATTAATGTTAAGAGGATGTGTTGGCTTCAAAGGTGGAAGATTCCAAGAGAATCTTTTTAAGAGAATCCGGAGAGATTCCATTGGCAATGGTTTTTATTAAAACCAATGGAGGTTCTCTTTATTATTTATTTAATTATTATTTAAAACCCTTCAAGGTTTTAATTAATTAATTATTTAATTAATTAAGGGAGAAATTATTTTTAATTTATTAAAAATACTTTAAGGGTTTTTAAACCCTTTAGAAAGAAAATTTTGATTAAATTCGAAATTACTTTTCTTTGCAGCCGACGTGTTCTAAAGTCCACGTATGGACTATAAATATGAGAAGGTTCCTAAGGTTAAACCCTCTTGGAAAATCGAAGGCAATTAATTGGTTTGGCTGCGATCGAATGTTCTGTTTATCGCTGCGAAAGAGGAGAGCTCGTGGTTTGAAAAGCTTTCGAAAAGCTTGACCGTTTATGTGGAAGGAAGTCCGTCTTGGACTTCGTAAGCCCCTTGTGGGCTAGTGGCAACGAAGGCTGCGTTTGGGCCTTGCGTAGGCGGAGGTCTACGTTTTGATCCCCGCGGAGGGAGCTGTGCATGGATTAGTCACGTTTTTATTAAAACGTGTTTTGTGCCGCGAATTTTGGATTCTTCAAGGGCAGCCATTATAAGGTGTGATTATTTTCTTGATATGATTTTTGGCATTGTTTAGCATTGTTTAAAAGACATAGGAGAAATAAGGGGATATTTCTTTGGTTGTATTTTTGAGATTAGTCTTTTGCTATGCTAAATTTAAAAATGGAGATATAAGGTGTAAGTTTTGGTTGTTGTGTTTTTGGCTTCTTTGGTGGTTGTTTTTAAAGAAGAGAAGCTAAAAGGTGTATTAAGGAAAGTTTTTATATATGCTCATTTATCTTGGTTCTAACCCTAACTTGGTTGGAAGTTTGAGGGTTGTGTGTGGTGACGGCTTTAAGGATCAATTTTCTTCTACTCCAAAAAGGTATGGGCACATTTTCCTTATGAGTATGATTGGTGTATGTTTTCTGAAATAAGGTTGGAGTGAAAAGGTTTTCAACTAGGTTTCCTTTGGTTGGGTGTAAATCCTATTTTCTGGTTTGTTGAAGACTTCTTATGCATTGTTATCCTTGATGAGAGTTTTGGTGAATGCATAATTCTGGTTTGAGGTAGTGGAAGCATTGTGCACTAGGGTTTATGTTTGTGAGTCTTGCTACTTGCTTTGAGTTGGTGAAACCCTTGGTTGGCTATTTTGAGTTTGATGGTTGAGTTGCTTCCATAGAGGTTGTTTGATCAAGTTATTGCTTTACTTGATTCATGATATTGGGCTTACTCCATTGAGTTGATTTGAGCAAGTTATTCTTTGCATTTGGTGATATTGTGTTGGTGGTTGTTTTGTTCAAATATCTTTGGAGGGAAAAGGATTTCTACTTGTTTCCTTTTCTTGTGATGATTGGTTGAATGCTTCAAGGTTGATGTTGAGTTGAATGGTGTTGGTTGACTAAACCTTGTTTGATGAGCATTGTTGTTGAAACCCTAATTGATGATGAAAATAACATGAGTATCATTGTTATGTGATTCTTTGCATAGTTGGCAATTGTTGGGGTTTCATGTTCTTGAAAGAAAACATTCTATCCTATCCATTTCAGATATTGAGTTGAGTTTTCAGATTTGAGATTGAGATTGAGCTGAGTTGATTTGAGTTGAGTTTTGAGATTGGGATTTGAGTATAGAACATATTGAGTCTCTAACAATTCTCTTTATGCTTCTATGAGTTTGACAAATCACATTGGGTCTCTAACAATTCACTTTGTGATTTCCTACTAAGAAAGTTTTTCTTGGTGAGCTTGCTTGAGTTTTTGGACGAGGTTCCGATGGGGACTTGTGAGCGAGTTTTGGACAAGTTTCGGTGGGGACTTGTGAGCAAGTTTTGGATAGGTTTCGATGGGGACTTGTGAGCAGATTTGGATAGGTCCTAGCAGAGGACTTGTGAGCTGAGTTTGATAGTTCTATCAGAGAACTTGAGGACAGAGGTGCATTGGTTCTATGAGAAGAACCTGAGGATAGTTGGCAAGTCTTTGAGAAGGCTTGTATGTAGAGGATTGATTTGTTCAAGAGTTGGACAGATCTGATAGATAGAGGAAGACTTGTACTAGACCGATCGACTGTGTTTGGTACAGGTTGCTGAGCTACTGTGGACGTGATCATAGAAGGCAGAGGTCTCTTAGGCTAAGCATTGAGGATAGGAGGTCTTCGATGGAAAGGAGTTCCACGTGCTGGCAAGAGGTAGAGGCAGTTGATATTTTGAGGGATCATTTCCAGAGCAGAGGGAAGGTATCTCCTTTGAGCAGAGGCTCATAAATTTTGATTGGGGGAAGGTATCTCCTTTGGGCCGAGGCTCATAAACATTGTAATTGGGAAGGATTCCAAAAGAACTTTGAGATAACTTTTAGAGAAAAGTTTTGTGGATGTAGCCCAACCATTATGGGTGAACCACGTTAAAATTGGTGTCACTTTGTGGATGATATTGTGCATTGCTTTGATATTGCTTTGGGTATATTGCTTTACTATTTTGAAGTATAAAGGAAAAAGTAAAAGAGGTCTTATACTTGTTCACCCCCCCCTCTCAGTATAAGCTTGTGTTCTTCAATTGGTATCAGAGCAGGTGCCTTCAAAAAGTTTAACAACTTGAAGGAAAAGCTAGTAAAGAACACAATGGATTATTCAAGTGGCAATGCAGCACCTATTCTTGATGGGTCAGATTTTGGTCTTTGGAGTGCAAGGATGAAGGTTCATCTAATGGCACTTGGTAATGAGGTATGGGAAGTGATTGAAGATGAGTACACTATTCCTGAACATGGTCCTAATACTAAAGAAGAAAGGCTCCTACATCACAACAATTCAAAAGCAATGAATGCAATCCTGAAAGGCTTACAGAAAGCGAATCTCACCAAAGTGATTCACTACAAGACAACTAGTGAAATGTGGAATCGAGTTGAAGGTGGTTCACAAGAGGTGATACAAATGTCAGAAAGGCCAAGTTGAGACACTTCAAAGGTATGTTTGAACAACTCAAGATGAATGATGATGAAAATATTAGTGACTACATGCTTCGTATGGATGAGGTTGTTAACTCCATGAAAGACTTAGGTCTTGAGCTTGCTGAAAATGATGTTTGTGATAAGATTTTAAGATCTCTTCCTAATAGATTTAGTGAAAATATTTCTGCTATTGAGGAAGCTAAAGATTTGGATAAGTTGAAAAAGGATGAGCTCCATAGTATACTTGCAGCATTTGAGTTGAGAACTCAAGTGAAGGTTGATGTCAAGAAAGAGGCGACTTTCAAGGCTACCAAGAATTCCAAGGGTAAACAACTTCAAGATAGTGATGAGTCTTCTAGTGATGAAGAGGCATATTACAACAAGAAAGGCAAGTTCTCTAGAAAGCACAAAAGTATGAAAAATATAAGATGTTTCAATTGTGGAAAGTTTGGTCATTATGCTACTGACTATACTATTCCCAAGAATGAAAGTGATGAAGATAAACAGGATTCTAAGAGCAAGGATTCTGAAAAGCACAAGCATCACAGGAAAAACAAAGATGAGCACAACAATCAAGGAAAGAGGTATTCTCACAAGCACAAGAAGAGTTTCTACCTAGACAAAGCAAGTAAGTGTTCTAGTAGTGATAGTGAAAGTTCTTCAAGTGATAATGAAAATGAGATGTTGTTCATATCAAAAAAAGAGGAAGAACCGAAACATAGATTCATTATCATGAAATGTCTTAGATGTGGAAATTTTGGTCACCTTGAGGATGATTGCACAAATAATGATTTGGTTTCTAGTATGTATGAGGATGCTTCAGAAAACTATAAGGAAGATGCATGTATGGTTTTTGAAAAGGGTAGCACCTCTAGTGATAAGAAATCTGAAAAAGGCTTTGATGATTCAAAAGGAAATCAAATAAAGGATCTTGAAAGTGAACTTATTAGTGCTCTTAGTGTTTTGGAAAAGGAAAGAAAGAAGAATGCTAGACTCAAGGATAAGTTAGATGAATGTTGTATGGAGAGAGATGATCTTATAGAAAGTCTTGACTTCTCTATAGCTAAGACACAAGAACTCAAGGATGAGTTAGAGTCTAAGGTTCTTGAGTATAATGAGTTAGAACAAAAAATGGCTTCTTTGAAAGAGGAAACTAAAGAGTACAAGGATAAGCTTTACAGGTTTCAAGATAGCTCCAAAAAGGTTAAGTCCATCATCAAAGGTCAAAGAAGAGCAACAGATAAAACAGGCCTTGGTTTTGGTAAGAAACACAAGGAACAGGTTGGGGAATCTAGTAAGAGATTCCAAAAAGAAGAGAGTTCCGATGAGGAGAGTATTTCAGAGAAAGAGTCCTTGAGTGATAGATGCACAGAAACAGAAAATAGGAAACGAGAAAAGGGGAGAAATTTTACGGGACCTAGAAGGTCATTTACAAGAAAGTTTAATGGCGGATGTTTTGCTTGTCACGAGGTTTGGTCACATGGCTTCACATTGCATGACTCAAGTAAGGAAGGTAAATGACAGTTTCAGAGGTGGTAATTTCTTTCAAGGGTATTGCTACTCTTGTAAATAGTTTGGGCATAAGGCAATTTTTTGCAAGGCTAATAACAGGAACAGGGTTAGTTAGAACAGGTGGATTCAAAGAACAAGTATGCCTAAAAGAAATAACATTGTTACTTGTTATAAGTGCAACAATGAAGGTCACACAGCTAGACAGTGTAGAGCTGAACTTCCAAGGTATAGGAACAGGAACAGTGGTATGAACAGGTCCAAGGATCAAGGCATGGATAAGAATAGGAATAGTGATAGGAACAGGAACAAGAATATGGACAAGGAGAACAAGAGAAGACATGGTAAGGCAGCTATAGACACTGATGATGATCAGTTCCTGTTGGGAGTTTTACTCCCACCCCAAAATTAAACACCTCAACAGGAGGTGGGGGAGGGACTAAGCTAAGAGGCTCATTCTTAGTCCCAAGCCCCAAAGGTGACCCTTTGCCATTGATGACAAAAGGGGGAGAGAGAAATGAGTAAGGGGACAGCCTCAAGACATGGGGAGCTATTTGTGTTGAGTTTCGTGTTGTTGAGAAGCATGGTTTGCCATCAATGACAAAGGGGGAGATTGTTGGCAATTTTGGGTTTGAGATCCTAGCTTCTTGTCTATGAGTTGTCATTGATGTCAAAAGGAAATGACATTAATGTTAAGAGGATGTGTTGGCTTCAAAGGTGGAAGATTCCAAGAGAATATTTTTAAGAGAATCCGAGAGAGATTCCATTGGCAATGGTTTTTATTAAAACCAATGGAGGTTCTCTTTATTATTTATTTAATTATTATTTAAAACCCTTCAAGGTTTTAATTAATTAATTATTTAATTAATTAAGGGAGAAATTATTTTTAATTTATTAAAAATACTTTAAGGGTTTTTAAACCCTTTAGAAAGCAAATTTCGATTAAATTCGAAATTACTTTTCTTTGCGACCGACGTGTTCTAAAGTCCACGTATGGACTATAAATATGAGAAGGTTCCTAAGGTTAAACCCTCTTGGAAAATCGAAGGCAATTAATTGGTTTGGCTGCGATCGAATGTTCTATTTACGCTGCGAAAGAGGAGAGCTCGTGGTTTGAAAAGCTTTCGAAAAGCTTGACCGTTTATGTGGAAGGAAGTCCGTCTTGGACTTCGTAAGCCCCTTGTGGGCTAGTGGTAGTGAAGGCTACGTTTGGGCCTTGCATAGGTGGAGGTCTGCATTTCGATCCCCACAGAGGGAGCTGTGCATGGATTAGTCACGTTTTTATTAAAACGTGTTTTGTGCCACGAATTTCGGATTCTTCAAGGGCAGCCATTATAAGGTGTGATTATTTTCTTGATATGATTTTTGGCATTGTTTAGCATTGTTTAAAAGACATAGGAGAAATAAGGGGATATTTCTTTGGTTGTATTTTTGAGATTAGTCTTTTGCTATGCTAAATTTAAAAATGGAGATATAAGGTGTAAGTTTTGGTTGTTGTGTTTTTGGCTTCTTTGGTGGTTGTTTTTAAAGAAGAGAAGCTAAAAGGTGTATTAAGGAAAGTTTTTATATATGCTCATTTATCTTGGTTCTAACCCTAACTTGGTTGGAAGTTTGAGGGTTGTGTGTGGTGACGGCTTTAAGGATCAATTTTCTTCTACTCCAAAAAGGTATGGGCACATTTTCCTTATGAGTATGATTGGTGTATGTTTTCTGAAATAAGGTTGGAGTGAAAAGGTTTTCAACTAGGTTTCCTTTGGTTGGGTGTAAATCCTATTTTCTGGTTTGTTGAAGACTTCTTATGCATTGTTATCCTTGATGAGAGTTTTGGTGAATGCATAATTCTGGTTTGAGGTAGTGGAAGCATTGTGCACTAGGGTTTATGTTTGTGAGTCTTGCTACTTGCTTTGAGTTGGTGAAACCCTTGGTTGGCTGTTTTGAGTTTGATGGTTGAGTTGCTTCCATAGAGGTTGTTTGATCAAGTTATTGCTTTACTTGATTCATGATATTGGGCTTACTCCATTGAGTTGATTTGAGCAAGTTATTCTTTGCATTTGGTGATATTGTGTTGGTGGCTGTTTTGTTCAAATATCTTTGGAGGGAAAAGGATTTCTACTTGTTTCCTTTTCTTGTGATGATTGGTTGAATGCTTCAAGGTTGATGTTGAGTTGAGTGGTGTTGGTTGACTAAACCTTGTTTGATGAGCATTGTTGTTGAAACCCTAATTGATGGTGAAAAGAACATGAGTATCATTGTTATGTGATTCTTTGCATAGTTGGCAATTGTTGGGGTTTCATGTTCTTGAAAGAAAACATTCTATCCTATCCATTTCAGATATTGAGTTGAGTTTTCAGATTTGAGATTGAGATTGAGCTGAGTTGATTTGAGTTGAGTTTTGAGATTGGGATTTGAGTATAGAACATATTGAGTCTCTAACAATTCTCTTTATGCTTCTATGAGTTTGACAAATCACATTGGGTCTCTAACAATTCACTTTGTGATTTCCTACTAAGAAAGTTTTTCTTGGTGAGCTTGTTGAGTTTTTGGACAGGTTTCGGTGGGGACTTGTGAGCAGTTTTGGACAGGTTTCAGTGGGGACTTGTGAGCGGTTTTTGGACGAGGTTTCGGTGGGGACTTGTGAGCAGATTTGGACAGGTCCTAGCGAGAGGACTTGTGAGCTGAGTTTGATAGTTCTATCAGAGAACTTGAGGATAGAGGTGCATTGGTTCTATGAGAAGAACCTAAGGACAGTTGGCAAGTCTTTGAGAAGGCTTGTATATAGAGGATTGATTTGTTCAAGAGTTGGACAGATCTGACAGACAGAGGAAGACTTGTACTAGACCGACTGACTATGTTTGGTATAGGTTGTTGAGCTGCTATGGACGTGATCATAGAAGGCAGAGGTCTCTTAGGCTAAGCATTGAGGATAGGAGGTCTTCGATGGAAAGGAGTTCCACGTGCTGGCAAGAGGTAGAGGCAGTTGATCTTCGAGGGATCATTTCTAGAGCGAGAGGGAAGGTATCTCCTTTGAGCAAGAGGCTCATAAATTTTGATTGGGGGAAGGTATCTCCTTTGAGCAGAGGCTCATAAATTCTGATTGGGGGAAGGTATCTCCTTTGGGCCGAGGCTCAT
The DNA here is from genome assembly GCA_028583015.1 of Wollemia nobilis. Classification (NCBI taxonomy): domain Eukaryota; kingdom Viridiplantae; phylum Streptophyta; class Pinopsida; order Araucariales; family Araucariaceae; genus Wollemia; species Wollemia nobilis. Next base: position 134,338 of record JAQPPZ010008406.1, read on the forward strand.
AAACATTGTAATTGGGAAGGATTCCCAAAGAACTTTGAGATAACTTTTAGAGAAAAGTTTTGTGGACGTAGCCCAACCATTCCGGGTGAACCACGTTAAAATTGGTGTCACTTTGTGGATGATATTGTGCATTGATTTGATATTTATTTGGGTATATTGCTTTACTATTTTGAAGTATAAAGAAAAAAGTAAAAAGAGGTCTTATACTGTTCACCCCCCCTCTCAGTATAAGCTTGTGTTCTTCACCTAGATGTGCAAGTTATAGCTTACACATTTAAAAATTGTACTTTGACTCTTGTGCAGTTATTGCATTGCATGAAGTAACTAAATAAATTCCCCCTAAAGTAATTTAATTTCCTAAGTATGTACCAAAAAAAGGTACATTTACATTATCCAAATGATGTAAGATAGTCTATTTCTAAAATTTAGCTCACATGCATTACACTCATACTAGGTCACGGATGCTTAGCAAATTTCCAAACTAGCGAATATTCCTTGAATTTAAAGTATAAATAATTCTCAAAAGTCTCTCTGATTCAAGGGGTATGGTTCTTCATATCTTGTGTATCTTTTATCCTTTGAAAATTTTCAATAATTTCCTCTTTTATCCAAGACAAAGTATATACACTCCTTTTATCTACATATCTTATTTTTCTTATATTTTACCTTATTGATATTTTGAATCTTAAGGGGTACTTGTAGGATAGGATATACAGTGCATGAAAATACTTTATGGTATTCATCCAACCACTTTCTATTCTACACACATCTCTTTTTTGGAAATATTAAGTACATTGGTTGTCATTGATGTCAAAGAGAGCTTGGTATGGCAGAAATATTCTCCTATGGTTGATAATTATGCAAAGGCAAGGTTTAAAATAAAGCCCATGGTTTAAGAGAGAAGAGACAATATTATAATATTATAATATTTAGGCCAAAAGGACTTATTAAAAAGAGGATTGAAAGTGCATTGGACAAAGGTCTAAAAAAGAAAATAATTTGACAAAGGACTAAAAGAAAAAATATTATTTAACACCAAGGTTAAAAACTATAATAAATAATTTTTAACACCAAGTTTAAATATTCTATTAAAAAATAAAATAGTTTGAATTGTCAAAGGCACCAAGAATTTGAATTTAAAAAATGTGGCAATAAAAAGGTTGAGTCAACATCATAACAAAAATCGAATGCATGTTTAAGGAGGAGAAAAATTAATTTTTGTATGGTTGAAATATATGCATTATTCAAAGCCTTTTTGTTGAGTGCAAAGAGGAAATAAAATAAAGTACCATTCATCGAGGGAAGAGGAAGAAGGAAAAGTCAACAAACACGTTTCAATCAGGGACAATAAATCATAGGGGAGAGCACACGACTTGGTTCCAAAAGGGTTGCTAGCCCAGGTGGTAGGCGGGTCATGCATAAGGTATGGTAATGGATAGGTCTCGATTTGAATCATCGTGGCAATTCAATTTTATGAATTCTATTTGGGAAAAAAGGAAGGAAAAAAATAGTTTTGTGCACATTCAATTCCAGCAGGTGGGCCATTCAAGCTAGCACTCAAGCTCATGGTAGAGTGTGGGCTCTATGAGGTTTTGTGTTTGAATCCCAATGACAACAATGACAGACATGGTAAGGGCATAAATTTTTTTCTTAATGTTGAGGTATGTTAGTGCTTGATCAAGGGAGACATAAGGTTTAATTTTTGTTTGTTAAAAAGCACATATTGCATTGTCTAGGGAGAGATAAGGGTAATGCTTTGAAATTAAATATTTTTGAGGACATAATGATATTTTAGATTCTGGTTGTGACTTTATAAAGTAGAAATAATTTTTGAAAGAAAGGAGCAATAAGGTGCTTGAAAGTAAAATTAATGTATGGTATGTACTTAGGGATATTGAATTGTGATATTGAGAATTACAAGTGGCTCTTATAAGTAGGAGTGATAAGGTATGACTATGGTTTAATTTCTTGTGTGTATTTTTGATAAAAAGAAAAATTGAGAGGGTTTGATTATTGTCAAAACTTTGTCTTGTGGAAATAAAAAGGAAGATATTAAATATTTTATGAATAAATTTTGAGGAAATATTTTATGGATGGTTTGAAAAGGTGTTATGCTAACTAACCCTTGAAAGTGGCATAAGAAAGACATAATATTTTGAGACAGGTTTTGAGAGAACTCCTTCATAAAAGAGGTATGGTTATATCACTCTTTCTTTAAGATATTTGGTTGAACAACTATTTCAGAATTATAAGGTGGAGATAAAAGGATTGATTAGTGTGTATTGTTGGAAATACTTGAGCTAGGGTTTGTGAAACAAAATGTGCATTCATTGTTTGAATGGTTTTTGAAGCATTGGTTTAAATGTATTGAATGTGTTATGAGCATTTTGAGCATGTGTTAGAGCATAATTGAGTAGATACAATAAGAAGACTTGTGAGCATATTTGATCAATGTTGTGAGTAGAATTGATCAGTAGAGTTGAGCAGATCTTGGTTCAAATTTTCAGTAAGCCTTGTGTGAAGGATTGAAGCAGTTTTGAGTAGAGTGTTAAGCCAACTTTGGAGGTGACCAAAGAAGAAAGGATAGATGTATCCTATGGATAGAGGTCCATGAGCCAAAGTAATGAGGATAGAGGTATCCTGTGGATAGCATCCACTAGACAAATCAATAGGGATAAAGGTCTTCTAAGGATAGAGGTTCACTAACTAGAGCAGTGGGGACAAAGATCTTCTATTGATAGAGATCCATGAACTTGATCATAGGGGATTGAGATATCCTTTGGATAGAGGTCCATAAACATTGTAATAGGGATTTGGTTCCCAAGAGATTTGTTGAGAAAATTTATAAGAAATATTTTCTTCGTGGATGTAACCCACATTGGGTGAACCACATTAAATCATATCTCTCATGTGTGTGATGATGTGTGCATTATTTACTTCTTTTATATTATTTTTGTTATCATTTATATTGAAGAGTAAAAAGTTCCATATTATAATGTTAACCCCCGTTAGTATAAGCTTACGTTCTTCACTCTTAGCTCTTGAAATTTCAATAAGGATGCATACACATTGCTTTCTATCACTTTATTCTAGCCATATATCTATCTTATATCTAGTACATGCACACACAACACCTTATTTATTTTCTTGAATCAATATTCTTATATTCTTTAATGAGCTAACACCTCTATTAGGTTACACTCCTTTTGAACATCAACATGCACTACACCTCTATTAGGTTACACTCCTTTTGGCTTGAGAAGCAATACACCCCATACATTATAGATTCATGGTTACCAGTGAGAATCAACCTCCACTTGGGCTATTTTTTAGCACAAATACTAGTGGGTATCACTCCACATACAACCACTAGCAAGCATACACCCATAGAGGATTTTTAATCTATATTTGGATATTAACAAGCACACACCCATAATGAGTAATGCTCCATCATTCTTATTATCTTCAACGAGCACTACACCCTTGTAGGATAGCTTCATGGCCACTCATGAGCACTACACCCATAATGGTTTTTCTCCATCCTCAGCCATTATGAGCATACATCCTCACAAGGTTCCACTCTAGATTTTTTTTGTTTGGCTTATGCTTGTTTGACCATATTGATAATTGATCCTTGAGGTCTACACTAATTCAAATGGCATAATCTAAGCATATTTTTTATCTTTTTGACCTGTTGTTGACCTTCTTATTATTCATATATTTTTTTTTCTTTTTTTCTTCTCTTATGCAAAATTCATGCTATATTCATACGGGGTGCAAATTCACTCTATGATGAATTTGCAGTCAATTTTTATAGGTTGTGAATTTGGTTAGAGTTTTTTTTTGTCTCTTTATTCATTTTATTTATTCCATAACATTTTTTATACTTACATCTAGTCATATAATTATTACTTTGTTAGTTAAGTTCATTCATCATGCATTATTTAGTTATGTTCATTAATGTATTTGTTACTTAAGTTCATTCCTCATATCTTTTACTCTATTTTTTCTTCTTGTTTTTATTCATTCATCTATTCATGCATAATAATAATATTAAAATTAACAAACACATAATCTAACACACATAATAATACAAAAATAAATATGATATATTACTCGATAAATAGAGCACATGTCAGTAAATTTGATGTGCCACAATAAAATCCTAGGACACTTGACCATATCCTAGCCTAGGTGTGTGTTAGGACCCTCCTAACATGTCCTAATTACTTATATTATTTATTCATTATATTCTAGGGTCACAACCCTTCACTCTTACAACTATTAGACTAGGTATTTAAATGCAATCCACATATGATAATAAGGAATCATCGAACAAATATATAAATTAAGTCTATTGTGGGTTTTCTACCTTACAATCAAGAAGCTTTTCAATATAAAAATGATCTTGCTTCTCGCACCATTTAGTTTCATACCATCTGGATCAGAGCTAGATCAAGGAGCAAATTCACCATTAAAAATTTTTCCCACTGCACATTTCAGCCAGTCCACATTCGCGAGGATGCAAACAGCATTCACGCTTCACGGATCCGTGTCAAAATCCTCGTAAAAAATTAAACCTTCTTCTAAGGTACGAATTAAGTTGTCTTACACCCAAATTTCTTGACATTTCATGTGGTGACCAGTGGCTATTTTGAAAAAGCTAAAATCTTCAACGCAACATCAATGTTTTCGACGTCCGAAACGCAAAGGAAAAAGAAAATTAAAATTACTTTTTTATTTTTTATTTTTTTTTCTCACCTGTACCAAGTCATATTGATCATTAGCTACACCAACCGCAATGGTTGAAGGATGAAGATCACTGGATTCCATTCATGAGAAACACGAAAGGCTTGCTGAAGAAGTTCAACAGGAAAGAGAGGAGAATACCCGTACCACAAGAGAACTCTTCAAGAAAATATTTGTAATGGATGTTAAATTTGATACCATCAATAAAAATCAGGCAACAACACATGCAAATTCACCCAACCACGGGTCATCAAACCGAGCAATGTTAGGAGGTCCACAAACTTCCATTCTACCATGGACGACCAAATTAGACTTCCCAAAATTTGGAGACACTACAAATTGGATCTATCGAGCAGAGCAATATTTCTCACTAAATCAAATTCTGAAAATGCAAAAAGTGCATATCGCCTCCTTCCACTTGGAAAACGATGCCATCCAATGGTACCAATGGTTTAAGAAAACTAATGGCACTCCGACGTGGTCAACCTTTACATAGAATCTATTAGTGCGATTCAGCCCTAGCAAGTTTCAAAGCTTTACAGGGGCCCTCACTAAATTATGCCAAACCACTTCGGTAAGCGAATACCAAGTAGAATTTGAAAGGCTAGCTAATCAAACATCCAGATTAGATGCTGCATTATTTCAAGAATGTTTTGTTAGCATATTAAAAGAAGAAATTCTAATAGAGGTGCAAATGTATAACCCTACAAACATGTTAAAGACCATCGGCTTGGCAAAATTAGCGAAGGAAAAAATCAAGGCACGAAATCGGTTCACAAAACAAACTTGGGGGAAACCATAAAACACTTATACCAACCCCAAACCAATGCAAAATGGATGAACCCAAAACTCCTACACAGCCCCCAAAATTAACCCTGCTCTACCAATTAAGCGTTTGAGTTTCAAGGAAATGAAGGAAAGACAAGCTAAGGGTCTTTGCTACCATTGCGATGAGAAATTTGACAGAAATCATAAATGTGCCTCAGAGAAATTATATATTCTAGATGCCACAGATGAAGGGAATTCTACTGAAGAGGAACCTGAACTCGAAGTAGAGGTATTATCCAACACACTTGAAAGTGACGAAGAAAATGCACCAAAGGTTTCCTTCAATGCCCTTGCCATATTTTCTACCCCTCAAACAATGCGTGTTAAAGGGTATTTTAAGAAACAAAACCTTACCGTGCTCCTAGATTCTGGTAGCACGCACAATTTTATCGATCCAAAGGTGGCTAAACAAGCAAATTGTTTTATATACCCTTGCAATAACTTTGAAGTGATGATTGGAAACGATAAAAAAATTGCATGCAAAGGAAAATATAGAAATATAAAACTAACTATGGGGGTTTATAACATGAAAGGTGACATGTACGTCCTACCCCTAGGTGGGTGCGACATTGTACTAGGCATACAATGGTTACGAACCTTGGGCGTAGTCCAATGGGAATTTGATGAACTATGGATGAAATTCACAGCAAAGAACCAAACCTATATTATCCAAGGCCTAAAATTAGGACCTTCCCAAATCATCATCTCGCATAGAATGGAGAAAATTATCCAAAGAGGAAACAAAGGAATGGTCGCCCAATTATTTTCAATTCAACCTATTCATAAAGAAGACGAGACACCAGAGTTACAAAATATTTTAGACCACCATAAGATGGTATTCAATGAACCAAAAGGACTACCTCCACAACGAAGTCACAATCACACTATTCCACTATTTCCAGGGCATCACCCTCCTAATATTAGACCTTATCATTATCCATACCTCCAAAAGACCTAAATAGAGAAATTAGTACAAGAGCTTCTTAAGGCAGGAGTCATTAGACCTAGCAAAAGCCCTTACTCCTCTCCAATTATTTTAGTTAGAAAAAAGGATGGCTCATGGCGTTTATGTGTTGATTTTTGAGTGCTTAATAAAATGACCATCAAAGATAAATTTCCTATTTCGGTCATAGACGAGCTATCAGATGAACTCCACGGGGCAGCTTATTTTTCTAAGTTAGACTTACGATCAGGCTACCACCAAATACGAGTCAATAAAAAGGATATTCCTAAGATGGCCTTTCGCACTCACGAAGGGCACTACGAATTCTTGGTGATGCCATTTGGCCTGACCAACGCTCCTACATTTCAAAGTCTAATGAATAAGGTATTTCACCCTTTTGTTCGTAAATTTATATTAGTTTTCTTTGATGACATTTTGATTTATAGCAAAACATGGGAAGAACATTTGGACCATGTTAGACAAGCGTTCCAAATCTTGGAGGAAAATCAACTTTATGCAAAAAGATCAAAGTTTTCCTTTGGAAAACAAGAAATTGAATACTTACGACATATTGTCTCAAAGGAAGGAATTATGGTAGATCCTTCCAAAATCGAGGAGGTGAAAAATTGGCCTATTCCAAAAACCTTAAAAGCTCTACGTGGGTTTCTTGGACTAAGGGGATATTATAGAAAATTTATCCAAAATTATGGTAAAATCGATGCTCCTCTAATAGCATTACTTAAGAAAAACTCTTTCAAATGGTCGTCTAATGCGGATGAGGCCTTTATCACCTTGAAAACTGCAATGTGTACCACACCTGTTCTAGCCATACCCAACTTTTCTAAACCGTTCGTCATTGAAAGTGACGTTTTAGGAATAGGAATGGGAGCCATACTCATGTAGGATGAAAGGCCTCTATCTTTTATAAGAAAAAAATTTTCTCCTAAGAATTTAGCTTGCTCTACGTATGAAAAAGAGATTTTGGCGATTGTCCATGCTATTCAACATTGGAGGCCTTACCTTATTGGTCAACATTTCATTATACGCACTGACCATCATAGCTTGAAGTATTTTTTGGAACAAAGGACTAATACCCCGGAACAACAAAAATGGGTTACTAAACTTCTTGGCTATGATTATGAAATTACATATAAAAAGGGAAAGGACAACATGGCAGTCGATGCACTTTCTAGAAAATTTGAAGATATGCCTCAAGTCCATGCTCTTTCCTCCCTTATTCCTAAATGGGTAGATGAGGTGCATGAAGAATGGATAAATGATCCTACTATCCATGCCTTAATTCAACAACTTCAACATAATCCTAGTAGCAAAACTCCATACACTTGGAAGGACAATATATTAAGATACAAAGGGAGGATGGTCCTCACCCCCAATTCAACTTATCATGAAAAAATTCTTCATGAGTTACATACCTCACCCACTGTAGGCCACTTAGGGTTCTTAAAAACCTATAAAAGATCCACTACCTCCTTCTATTGGGTAGGAATGAAAAATTACATCAAAAACTTTGTAAAAGAATGTGAAGTTTTCCAAAGACAAAGGGGGAGACCCTCGCTATTCCAGGATTACTTCAACCTCTTCCTATACCCACAAAAACATGGGAAAATATTTCTATGGACTTTATTGAAGGATTACCAAAATCAGGAGGTAAAACAACCATTTTTGTAGTCGTTGATCATTTATCTAAATATGCCATTTTTGTTCCGTGGCTCATCCTTATACTGCTAGCACTATAGCCCACCTCTTCCTAGATAACATCTTTAAATTACATGGTATGCCCTCCACAATTGTTAGTGACCGTGACCCAAATCTCACTAGCACATTTTGGAAGGAATTTTTCAAATTACAAGGTACTCAACTTCGTATGAGCTTCGCTTACCATCCTCAAACCGATGGCCAAACAGAAGTTGTAAATAAATGCTTGGAAATATACCTTCGATGTTTTGTTTCTACTCAACCACTCCATTGGGTAAAGTGGCTTTCACTAGTGGAATGGTGGTATAACACTTCATACCATACGTCCATCAAAATGACTCCTTATGAAGCACTATATGGTCAAACACCACCATCCCTCACTTCCTATATTCCAGGGACTACAAAATTCCATGCGGTGGAAATGGAACTTGCTAATAGAGATGACATACTACGGATCCTAAAAGAGAACCTACACACCGCCTAGCATCACATGAAGCAGCAAGCCAATCAACATAGAAGTGAACATAGTTTCCACGAGGGTGATATGGTTTTCTTATGTCTCCAACCTTACTGTCAATCCTCTCTTAAAAAAAAAGGTTCTCAGAAGTTATCACCCAAATTTTACGGGTCATATGAAGTTATCCAATGTATTGGGACCGTTGCTTACAAACTAGAGCTTCCTCCCTCTTCCAAACTTCACCCTGTATTTCATGTATCTTGCCTTAAGCTCGCAGTGGGAGCCCATATCACGACACAACCCACTCTCCTTGAATTCTCCGATGATGGAGTACTTCTAGTCGAGCCAAAAGCTATCTTGGATCTTTGCTCTCATCACCTTCGTACTCGTGATATCACGGAAGTTTTAATCCATTGGAAAGGTCTACCTTTAGAAGACGCAACATGGGAAAATTTTCAAGATATCCAGTAGCAATTTCTAAATTTCCAGCTTTGAGGACAAAGCTCCTTTAAGGGGGGTGACATGTTAGGACCCTCCTAACATGTCCTAATTACTTATATTATTTATTCATTATATTCTAGGGTCACAAACCTTCACTCTTACAACTATTAGACTAGGTATTTAAATGCAATCCACATATGATAATAAGGCATCATCGAACAAATATATAAATTAAGTCTATTGTGGGTTTTCTACCTTACAATAAAAAAGTGATTCAATATAAAAACGATCCTGCTTCCCACACCATTTAGTTTCATACCAGTGTGCATGCCACACTCAAAATTAACATGTCATCCTGATCCCTACCCTATCTCTATGAGTCAGTCTCCTATGCCTTACCTATCAAAGGTGGTCCTACTGGGAGCATGTTCATGGACCATGATATAGTTTGTGTCTACAATTGGATTCATGATCAAAGGGAGGATGGTAGAGGTACCCTTTGGTTTGTTGGAACCACATGGAAGTACAACATATGGTAAAAGGTATCCCTCCACATAGATGCTTGTAAATCCTCCATCACCCCCTATAGCTCCTCTTGTATTAGTTAGATATCCTCACCCTTTTGATCGCTAGTAATTATAATCATCCTCTCTATTTGGGTCTAATATTTCTCCTAGTTCAGTCAAACCATATCTCACTTGAGGTACTCTACCTTGGTCCTCACCACATCTCTCTATCTATATTGCTATTGTATCTTATGCAACAATAGCTTGATCATACTTTGAGAGTGTAGTATTTAAGGCTCTCCATAGACCCTCTAGACTCTTGGACATGTCCTCTTTGAGTAGGTCCATCTCCCTCTACATTATTTCTATTATAACCTATAATATATTTGAATCCCTCATTAGGTCATCCTAACCTATGGCCTCGCTATATCTTGTCATTGTCATTGTATAGGCATCTCCCATTGTTCTACTTGGCCTAACCTCTATCACTATGGGGATACCTCCTAATGTCTCTTCTCCCCTTGTGCCTAGGATATGGATGGTAGTTCTAAATGCTATCACCATATCTTCTTGAACCTACACCCATGCCTATCTAGGTGGGTTTGCACCCCTCTATAATTTCTTAGTAGTGTGTCGAGTGGCCTCTCATAATTCCAACTATATTCATCAATCCATGATTTGGTACCTCTAAAAAATCATTGGTGGTGTGATACTCCTAAGCCATCTCCTATACCCGAGGGCTACCCTGTCATCATCCACTCCTAGGTCAACATAGAGAGGGTCATACAGGTTCTCCTATGAACCTCCCCACATTAGGATTTCATCTAAATATTTATGGGTTCCTATGCACCCTCTTGAACTAGTAGTCACCTAGATTTAGCACCTCCTATAGGATGCCAAACTATAATTGGATCCATTCAAATTGGTAAAGCTCTAGCTTGACCCTCTTTGTATCTAATATTTTAAACCTAAGATAAATCCTCATCCTCAACCGACTTAGGGTGTAGATTTCATGGTTTCCAAATGATCGTATGCTCTTGTAGCTCATCTAGCACACACATCCCTAGTGGTAGGATATCAACATATGATCTCTATACACTCTTGAAGTGTCAGCCCAACTTGTATGCTATTGTATGCTCTAGGTTGGGTAGTGGCCTTGGTAGTGCATGTGGTATCTAGATGGCTATGTGCTTCCAACACTATGCTTGGCGTAAATTAGTGTATACTAGCATGTTTGTCACTTGTACATGAAATTGTACAATATCGTGTACAAGCGGGCTAGCACATAGGGGCACCATAAAACTGTACTTAATAGTCATGTATAGATGCTACCACCCCTACCAATGCCCATGGAAAGTATCACTTGCTTGTGTGGCACACCAAAATCCTAGACACCACCCCATAGAGCATAATAGTTAGTGCCTCAACTCCATATCATTCAGGTATCTCATTCACATGGAGTCCACTCATTTGGATCTCATGATTTGAGTTCCTCTATAGTATTTGGAATGCTACCTATGATACCTACACTCTATATATTATCCTCTCCCTAATTGGGATCTTCAAGATCCACCATACATCCTCTAGTGTGATAGTCATCTCCCCTATAGGTAGCTAGAAGGTGTATGACTCTAGATACCACCTCTCAGTTAGTGTCATCAACAATAACTTGTCCACCTCCACCTAGAACATATCTACCAAATGTAGTAGCCCCATCACCCATAGAGTGTCCCTCTTCACTATTGTGAGCTAAAGCATAGCCTCCTATAAGGTTTTTAGATGCCACTTCCTTATATTGAGTACATCATGCTACCAAATAAATATTAATAAATATTTCATCAGTTCATCATTCTAATGAAAAATTAATTAATCATACAAAAAAATCAAAATCATAATTCAACATGTACATCTAAGCTCTCTCTTCTTCTCTCTTTGTCTTATTTTATCTCTTTATTTTTCCTTTATCTCTTCTTTCTTTTTCTAAGTAGTTCCCCTTGTTTTTAGGGCATAAATTTGTGAATTTGTGGCGTAGAATCGCAGGGCATGAATTTTATCACCACTAACATACGATTGAATTTGCATTTGGCCCAAAATTTACATTAGGAACTCACATGGTGAATTCTGCTAAAAATTCTAAAAAATTAAAAAACAATTAAATTTTAAGCTTAAAACTCTAAATCTAGCTTAGTCTAGAATTTGGATTTAGGTTCTTACCCATGCTCGGTCTGCTGTAGTGTTGGATTCACCCCTTGCAATAGCGGCACAGTGAGTAGGAACCGTCATTTTGCTCTCTTTCTTCAAAACTCTTTTTTTCTTATTCACATGATGAAAATGAATTCATTTTCATCCTTCTCTCTCCTTTTATCCCTCATTTTATTTCTCTTTTTTTTTGTTTCTTTTTATTTCTATTTTATTTTGCAAATATTGTTTCAAGTTTTTTAGAAGTTTTGAATTCCTTCTTAAACTTGAGGAGGTATCTTGGCCTTAGGGATATTGATGTCATCAATACCTTGTAAATCATGTAAAATTTCAAAGTGTTTAGAATGATACCATTTTTGCACCATCCCTCCACCTAAACTAGTTACCCCTTTTTGTGTACATCATTTTTTCTCGTAGGTGTCTACATATTTATTTGATGTATTTATTTGGCCATAAATACATCAAATAGAAGGAAAATATAGATAGAAAAATTTGAACCATCCAAATGAGTCATTTTTTCTTAGAACCCTAAGAAGTCACTCAAATTTGCTAGGGGCAAGTTTGAGCTTCTTTTTCCCATTTTGTTTGGATTTTTCTCCTAGCCTTGCCAAATTTATGGACATCCAAGACAAGGCATGAATTTGGAATTTTTAGATTTTTTTTCTTGAAAAACCCAACTTTTTATCTAAACTCTATGACGTCGACTCTTAGCCAAGTTTGTTTTTTGTTTTCCTGCCTAAACCCCTCCAAATATCCTATTAGGAGAATTATTGGACTACCTTTTCTCTATAGAAGAACAAAATATCTATCATCTATCAATTGATGCTCTCAAGACTTGATGCTTTTGGAATATTCTAATGCTCTGTTTTCTTTTTGTGTCTCTTGTAATGGGTTTTTGTGGATGAGCAAATGGAGAAGCCTTGAAAATAGATTGTGTACATAATTTATCTTCTAGATAAGGAGAGGTCTTCCATATTTATTACTACCTTTACTCTTGCTTCCTCCATAAGCTTATCAGGTTTATTCTATGTATTATTAGCTCTTTAGATCATCAATTCTTAGTTTTATTTATATTTTGCACTCATAGGTTAATTTTTAAAGACCTTCTACAAATTTACACCCATCCCTTGCAGGGCAGAATATGCTTTTCTTTTTTTTTGAATTTATGTCCATTAATTATGGGGTATGAATTCGGTCACAATAGTTTGGGGTCAAATCATTACTCCCAAAATCCTAGTTTCTCTTTTGCATACTTGTTTTCCATTGCATCCATTTTATTTACACTTTGTTTTTACTATTCCACATTGTTATATCTTATTTTGCTTGTTCCCAAAGGTCAACAATCATTTTTTATTTTTGAATAGTTAGTTAAAAGGATCAATGGGGCTTGACTAGTGTGCCTTCAAGTTCAATCACATAGTGACATAAGCAAGACGCAAAACACTAATTAATTTTTCCAAGTTTATATTCTTGATTTTCAATTTTTATTGAATTTACGATCGAGATTTATAGGGCACGAATCTGGCTAGAATCAACCAATGGGTCAAGCAAGTGATTTCATAAATATTTTAGGTTATTTTTTGAGTGTCTGTGTTCATTTTTGTTATCTATAGCTAAAATAAATAACACAAATATGATAAATTGGCTAAAATAAAATTACATTTTAATTTAGTGTTTTACATCTAGGTATCAAAAGAAGAAAATACCTATAGTTTTTATTTAAGTTAATATTGTTTTTGCATTCCCTTGAACCCTTGATTGAAAATAAATTTTTTTACTTTATTGCAAAGTTATTAGTAGTCTTCATTGAAAACAGAGAATCATTTCTAGAAATAGCTCCTTGCTTACATTGTTGTTCTTTAACTCTATATAATTTGATCTTAGTCAAAACCAAACTTAGGTGCTTTTCTCAATAAACACATGAAACTTTCCATATTGGAATTGGAGTGAGTCCTTAAAACACTCTTGGTGGATCCTTTGATCCCCAAGCCTATGAGTGTAGAGAACAATATCCCCGTAGTTACCTTGGCTCCCAATAGATCCTTCAAGAATTGTCTGTGATGGATTATTTTCCCCCTCTATAGAGTTAAATAATGAAATATGGGTATCACTTTATAAGATAAGGAAGGAGCCTTGATTTTTGGAAAATACTAATGATTTCTTGAGACTTGAGTAGGTAGGGAAATCATTAGAGGGAGAGAAGTATGGGATTATCTCCTTGGTTTTTTAATTTGTAATTGCATGGTTGCTTGCCTTTATGCATTGAGCATTGTAGTTGCATTGCATTATCCCTTCGTTTTTCAAAAGTCCGGGGAGATTCCTTCATGAAGAAGATTATGAGAAGAATATGGTGTAGAGGACTTTTGGGTGGACTTGCTCTAGTATATTTGGGAATGAAATGTTGTTATGTAAATGTAAATTTTGGAATGTAAAACTTGGTTATCTTTATTTCATTACTAAAAGGCTTGGAGCCTATTTGTAAGTGCAAAAAGATATTTGGATTTTGTGCAATGATTGAATAAAGAAATTATTTAGTATTGATATTTTTATATTAATTTTTCATCATGAAAGAAATGGAAAACTATATGCTAGCTTGATCTAATGAGGATGCTTAAAATTAAGTGGATGTTTTATGTTAGCATTATGTTAGAAGTTAAGATTATGTTTTCTTTACTCATGATTTAAAATCTAGCTAGATGTTTCTTTTGTACTAGCTTAATATGGTTAAGTATGAGCTACTTCATTTTAGATTTAGCTTTGTGTTATAACTATGCTCATTATTTTTGTTATAGCACTTTATTGCTTAATCATGAGAGAGATGTTAATTATTGTTTAAGCATGAATCTTGGGAGGGATTTCTTGGGCTTGAACTAGATCTATTTTTTATGAGTCAAAGGATGAACCCAATATTGGGAGGATTTGTGGTGATGCAATAACTAGGTAAAGGTGAAACCTAGAAGGAGTTGCGATGATGTAATAGCTAGGCACTCATAAATATGGGAGTTGCGGTGATGCAATAGCCAGATTCTAATGAATATGGAAGGATTTGTGGTGATGCAATATCTAGGAACTCATAAATGTAGTTGTGGTGATGCAATAGCTAAATTATTGTAATTGATGCATCTTGAACGATGAGAATCAAGTGTTCTAAAACTACAAGTTAAAAAATCAATCATGAGTTAGCTATGGTGGTACCATAAACAATGAGTTTTAAGTAACCATGCTCATTACCAAGTGAGTGGTGATGACCTTAGTTAACCCATGAAGGTGTGGTAACTAAGCAACAATTCTCTATGTAAGAATAACCTATATAGATAGACTTATGGAGAGGTTAAGGAATATGTATTTCCCTTTAAGTGTTATGGGCCTTAAAAGATAATCCCTACACTATGGTCGAAATATTATATATAAATGAGGGTATAGGAAATTTGGGGTACCACTTCAAGAGTCATTCATGTTGGCCACTCCTATTCACTAAGTGTCATCTATGACACTAAAATCAAATGTGGTGAAGTCTTGAGAATGCTGAAAATATATTGAACTCTTATGAACCTACTTGTTTTAAAAAAATAATTCTCTTTCTTAGGTTGGTTTGGTGTGTTGTTACAATTTGTATCGGATATCTAGATCATAGGACTAGAAACTTCCATGGAGTGTGCCTAGGATGAGCCTTGACATGATGTGCTACTTTAGGTAGACTTACTCTACTAGGGACTTTAACATGGTTTGAATAAATCAGATATTACACACTGACTAGACCAGTCAAGCCAAGGAGTAAAAATCCTAGAGAGTGTAATTTCTTATCTGGGATGGCACCTTGCAAGTAGGCAAGAGTGGCCATGATCATTATAAATTTAATTATAATAGTATAAGTTATTTCATGAGTGAAATAAAACTAACTAATTATAAGTACAATCAAGGAAATTATAACTTACACATCTCCTTTGTGTGGATAGGATATGGCACATGTTTTAAGAGGAGGATCATCCAAGAAAGGGATAACTACACAAGAGGAAACTATAGTGCATCCCCAAAAGAAGATTGGACAAACAATGGACTCCAACAAGAAAATTTGGAGGACAAGGAACCTTAGCAGGAAGTCTAGAAGGACAACATATTCTGGGAGGAAACCTAGAGGAACAACAAGTTCCAATCAAGGATGAAATATTTTTCTTTTATGGTTAATTTTCTTTAGGAACAAATGGAACTACAATAAAAATTGCTAAAATCCCAATCAATAAGGAAACTAGTAGCAAGGATTTAGATGGTATATAGGAAGAGAATCCTATTAGAAGAATCTAGGACAAGACGTATATCACTATAGGGAATCAAAACTTGGATGGACAAGAAAAAACTATATTACTAAATGGTAAGTTGTTTAACAAGGATGTTAAGATACTAATAGATAGTGGGGCTACATATAGTTTTGTTTCCACTAGTATTATTGGATATATGTCAGAAAGAACTAGATTTTTTGCACAAGGGTATAAAGTCGAGTATGGTTCTAGTCAGACCTACTCAATGGATCAATGTTTGTCTATGGACAATATTACCTTACCCATTGGATCCAGGGTTATGTATAAGGGGTCAGAACCAAAGTGTATTTATAAAATTAGAGTGAATCTAGTCATAAGGTGTATAGACATCGAGGTGAATTTTTCCAAATTTTGTAAAACAATTATCAAATAATGGTGATTTTTTGAAAACCATGCACCAAAATTTTCAACTCCAAAAATGGCGATCGACAAAAGTGACTATTATAAGGTGACTAACAAAAGTGATTGTCACAAGATGACTACCAAAGGTGACTATCACAAGGCAACAATCACAAGGCAACTATCATAAGGCAACTGTCACAAGGTGACTAATAGAAGATGACTGACATAGCACGATTGTCACAAGGTGACTATCACAAGGTGACTACTTGTTGGAGACAAATTTGGCTCAACTATGAAACCCCCAAATTTAAAATTTTGGTTTCAATCAAAATGATAATAATGCTAGTTGCTTCTTCAAATTGGTGTGAGTATCCAAATTTCTCATTGGTTTATTTGATAAAGTCTAACCTTAGTTGTTAAAATGTGCCTATTTATAAATGCTCAAATATCTCCAAAATGGATATGGAAAAATATTTTGTTAATCAGATTACTTAACCCAAAATCTGATCCTCATAGAAAAATTTCCCTTGGGCCTAAACCAAAAGATAAACCCTTAAGTCCTAATGTTTTCAAAGGTAACACTCTAATTAAACACCTTAGTCTAAAACCTAAAAAAATTAAAATTAACAATAAGGTATTTAATTAAAATCATGAGGGTATGCACCCCATTTAACTAAAAGGTGCACACCTTAGATTTAATCCAAGGGCCGTGCTCGACTCAGTTCTAATTGGACGACAATGCATTAATAAATCAATCAAGAGATAAGTTAGACAAGTCAAATCCATGTTTTAAGTAAAAGGGTTACATATTAGGCTTAATTAGATGATAGTGCATCATCTAAACTGATCCGACGGATGCGCTCTCATGAAGAAACCCGAATGATAAGTCAAAAGGTCTAAAAAGGTTATAACCTAAGGATAGAATCGATTAAAATCCATGCAACTCAGAGGATCTAAAAAAATGCACTTGATCCTAGCCAAATACAACGGCCGCACAAATATTTAAAGATTCAAAACTTTAAATGAGTCATTGTGGGTCAAATATTTTATTTAAGCAATGGGCTAATCCGAAGAATAGGGCGATAGTGCTAGAACGATCTCAAAATCGATGGTTGTGCTTGTTTTAATTTAATCATGTGTTTAAAGGTATGCACCCCTTTTGGAATAACCATTGAGCTAATTTGGAAAATTGGACGACAACGTTCAATCCAAATCTAATCCAACGATGGTGTGTCCATGCAAGAAGCATTAAAAAAATAAAAGCCCTAAGGGATTAATTCAAATTTTAAATGAGATTAAAAAGGGTCTGAGCACATTGCTAAACATCCCACATTTTGGATTAATAAAAGTTAATATTATGTACCCCTTGTAAACTAACCTACAGGTTGATTAAGTTCTTCAACCGCCTCAATAGCTATCAAAGATCTAATGACCATGCTGAAATCATGGCCGGTAAGATATCGGATAAAGATAAAGGTAAATTTAATTACGTAATTAGCAATGGTATAACATGTTGAATAAACCCCCCCTCCCCTTCGATTTAAACCAAGGCTAATCAAGTATGATGATATGCCCCTTTTTGACTATTTAACATACACCTTGCAGGAGATCTACGACAGCGCTCAAACGAGCCCAAAGATCAACGAATGCGAAGGTCTATAATAGTAGAAAAAATTCAAAAGCAAAAAAAAAGGTAAAAAATGATTCATAGATCTAACGGCAATGCCTATCCCCACACTGATATAATGGCAGTGCATCAGTGAAGGTGATCAGGGTTTAATCTAAAATGTTTCTTTTGATTAATTAAAGAAATTTATTATTTATCCCTTATATATTATGTTAAACTGAGCACATGGTTGGAAGATCCAATGGTCGCGCCCTCATCATGGTAAGATCTAAGGATAATCGCAAAGAAAGATAAACGTGTTATATGATACCTAGGTTTAAATCGAGTTGTTAAGATCAAAAATCACAAGGGTTAACATTGGATAATCATGATTAAATGAGGATTAATATACCATGTTATTAGAGAATTAAATCAATGAAGGTATAGCCTCTAACCTTAATTATGTCTTATGAATTATTACCAAACCAAAGATTTTTGACTATGTAAGCATGATTAAATAAAGGTTTGTATGCGAACAGGTATACTAACTATCGTGCAGGTCCCAGGACATCAATGACCACACTAATACCTTTTTGAGATCGGATGATAGCACACAAATCAAATATCCAAGAATGAAACCAACCACCTAAATTCGATGGATGCACTCCACCTTAGATCAATCCAATGGTTGCACTCAATCATAGTTGACTTAGAAAAAAGGAGACATTCGAGGTAATAAAGGTTGACACTCACACCAAAGAACGAATATTGTAAAAATCTTGAGGGTGATCACTACCTAAGCAAAACATAATCAATCCTGAAGATTTAGTTATCATTCAGATCTGAGGTGGCACGAGGTTCAAATATGACACTATCCTCGCTACATAAACTAGTTCCACATCAGCTTAAAATGTTCCCAATGATGAATAAATGGAAATCTTAAATGATTGTAGTCACACGAATCAAAGGGTACCAAGACACGTAATATGAAGAACATTACCCATCATAAACACTAAATCCTAGAAAAAGACAAGTTGGCATAATTTCATTGGCCGATTTTGAACAATAGTTGGTGGCATCAGGTTGATGACAAAATGTGCAAATTTATCAAGCACACTCCACCACCTTATATATGAGCACACAAAAATAGTCGAGGCTACTACCCTAGCAAATTAACAATAGAAGTTAACACAAAGAGAATGTTTTTGAGCTTCACTGTCATAGAAAGACTTTATCAACTACTCTAAGAATAATGACATCATGGGGATATGTTTTTGTACCTAAAGAAACCATAGAAACATACAATTCATCACAAACAAGTCACCATACTCTATGATATCTAGACCACCTATTATCGGTACCACCATGTATGAATTTGCTTAGAAGTGTGGAGCTGATAAAAGACCTACCCCAACCCAATAGTACAAAATCAATAATGCATGTATAAATAGTTTTTCTCGTGTAATTGAGAATGATGACCAGACCCCATGGATAATGGTCGACCTATTTCATAAAGCTCATAGGTTGCAATACAAGGATTTTCCAAGAAATAAATGATGGAACGTCAATCTTGGGAAGTTGGTATGTCCGAAAGTGCACTTCTCCTCATATTTTATGGCATGGTTGGTGGTGGCATATGACGAAAGAACAAAGACATTTCGAGACTAAAAATCAGCCAGTGTTCAGCATCAAGGTCGAGCACATCTAGGAAGTTTTCAAATTGACAGTTTATACCACCTTTCTGGTAGACCAAGTAATAGAACACCAATATTGTATGTTTATAGATATGGAAGTATTTAAAAAATTATTTGATACACATGAGAGAATAGACAAAAATTTCCCAATTAGAAAAAATGCCTTTAAGCCATGGGTCCAAGATTTCTGTGATATGATAAACATAGTTTTGGGAGTATAGGATCTTAGTAGAATAACAAAAAGAGTTTTAATTTTAGCTGTGGAATGCAATATGGTACATAACACTCCAATATACGCCTAGGAATTGAAATTAAGTACCCAGATGCATAAAGAAATGGTAGAATTAAGGAAAGTAGTTTTCGAACAGAGGCAGGAGATGCCCCATTTTTCACAATATTCAATATTTATCCATATAATAGCGGGTCAATTGGGAGAAGAAGCCCATAAGAGGGTAAGATCCATTGATAGCCCCTATGTTCAAAATAGCTTTTGGATAATACACGAAGGGATAACTCACATGGGCTAGTTTTGTGATCGTTTCATGGTTGAAATTCATTGGGCTCTAACAGGATTAGTCCCTGAGAGATTAGGGCTAGGGGTGAGAGCCTTTATCAAAGAGAAAAAAATTGGGGATTTTTTCTTTACAAATTTTTTTACTTATATCAAATTATATGGGGCTAAAATTCCCCCTAAATTACTACCAAGGTACTGCCCATTATCCCTAGCAACTTTGGAATTATGCAGGCAAGTAGCCGAAGAAGCTAAGATGAGGTTGGTGAAGAAACATGGTAAGGTTCCCTAGCTCGATGTTCCCTATTTCTTTGGAGATTTTTTATTTGTAGGCTACTCCTCCTTGCTCAAAGGAATGTTTGATCTAGATAACAAGGGATTCAATGAAGTAACTTGGATATTTTATGACCCAAAAGGAACATACAACATCATGATGGAAAAAATAGAATATGCCCAAATACTACACCATGAATATGCTTTTGAATAAATATTATTAGAAGCTATGGAAAAAGTATTATATTTGCAAAAAGTATGGGATGAGTTCCATCCTAAAATTATGGGCAAAACACAAGTTTGTGAAGCCTATGATTACCCCACAGAGTTAAGGAGGCTTCAAGAAAGTTTAGTAGATGTTGTGGCACCAATTATACCAGGAACATGCACAGTAATCAAAGAAGACCCATTGTTATATTTGATAGAAGAATATGGTATTGATTTAATGGAAGTCTCTGTCAAAACTATAGATATAGTAGAGCAACATGTTGGGCCTTCTAAAAGTACTCACCTCAAGATAGAAGCAACACCAAGCACTTCCCAGGAAGCTTCCCAAAATAAAAATATAGATAAAGGAAAGGATATTACAAAAACACCAACTCAAGGTTCTCCCATATTGAAATAATCCATAGTTCCTATTTATTAAAGGGTTCTAGTTGTAACAAGTGTAAAGGAATTGGTGCCCATGGCTATCCTTGCCACTATAACAATAAAGATGCAAGAGCTTAAAATTCCATCAGTAATACAAATGAATCCTAGGAGAACTGGTGGATTGGGTGGCCTCTTCTAAAGTCACTCAGTGAAGAACCAAGAAGATGTAACTCATGTGGAAAAGAAGAAACCCAAATTGTCTTTACCCTCTACAAAGGTTATCTTGGAAAGAATAGATAAACAGACTACCTTCACTGTTGAAGATGAGCAATAATTACAATTAGTAGTAGGGATAGGTAATATAGAAGGATAGTTCATAGAAGAATATAAGTCAGAGGTACCTATATCATATATTACAGAGATAAATATTCCTATTCTGTAGGACCCTCTAGTCTTAAGAGTCAATGAAGAAACTGGGGGCTCATCGATACTAGGGAAATAAGGTGAAGTGGCCAAAGATATCAAAGCAATGCAAAATAAAGCCATAGATCAATTCATGGGAACAATTATAGAGCTAAGAAAACAATTGGAGAAATAGGGAAAGGAAAAGGTAGATCTAAAAGCATTAATAAATAAGCAACAAGAAGAATTGGCAAGAAAAGATATTTCAAGTGCACAACCCTCTCCAATGGTGAAAATTCAAGATCATGTATATTATATTAATGCTATGAAGAAAAATGTGTCAATGAAGATAATAACTCATGCCAGGGGCTTTACTGAAATGTTCATACAAATAAAGGTGATTCAAATAACTGCTCAAGATATTCTGGCCTTGATACAAGAAAGAGAAAAGGATTTTGGAATCATTCACCCTACTCTAGATTTTATAGGAGACCATTTTGAAGAGTTACAAGGATAAGAAATAATAACACCTGATGGTATCAAGATTCATATTAATTTTGAGTTCTTCAAAGCAGCCCTATTTGGAGCAAATAGGGGAATATGGATCAATTTGGTGACTAAAACAAATAACCTGATAAAAGATGCTACAAGGAAATTGGCAGACATTGGCCTATCCTTAGGTAAATGCTTAGAAGCCTAAGATATAGAAGAAGTATTCAAAGACACCATTGACATATTTGAGTGTGAACCAAGTGATGAAGGAGAAATGATTAGGAAAACTACATCTATGGTAAGTATTATGGAGATGTTACTTTTCCAGTATGAAAGGGACATGCCTGATATTGTTGTTCAGAAGAATAGAATTTTGTAAGAAATGAACATGCTGAGGATTGCAACCACATTTGATACAGGAGTTTGGAGATTAATTGATGAACATATTAAATGGTTACAATAAATCCAAAATGGGAAAAAGGTTAATACCTATAGTTAACAACAGGAAGCATGTTCGTCACAACAAAAACTTGCACCTACATAAGGAGTTCCTATGACAGTAGAAGAAGTTGTTCAAGAGAAAGAGGCCCAAAAGGAAACAATTGAAGAAGAAAAAGTGGGTTCACCTAACACCACCATCACTGGTTGAATTGAATATCTATTCTAAAAAAAGCTAAAACCAAGACAGTAAGGGCAGTGGAAGCCAATTGTACCAATTTTTGAAGTCTGACCAGATGTTGACAGGTGTAAGGTTAGAAATCAACCAGGAATAACATAATCAAGAACCAACAACTATAACAGGAAGCAGGCAGGTTCAGATTCTGCATCAAGCATTTAGATAATAGCATTTTTGCTAAGAGGTATACTTGAGTGCCTTGTTAGTTGTGTTGTTGTATCCCCT
This sequence comes from Wollemia nobilis, assembly GCA_028583015.1. Taxonomy (NCBI): domain Eukaryota; kingdom Viridiplantae; phylum Streptophyta; class Pinopsida; order Araucariales; family Araucariaceae; genus Wollemia; species Wollemia nobilis. The sequence continues at coordinate 157,305 of JAQPPZ010008406.1, forward strand.
TCTGTGTCTATTTTATTTCTCATTATTATTCTTTCATTTTCTACGCAGGATTGTAATAGGAAAGTGACCAAGAAGTTGAAATCATTTTATGTCCTATTGAGCCTGAGATTCAAAGATTTTGTTGTTACCAGATTGGAAAAAGTAGAGTAGGAGAGACCTGTTACATTATTTGAACATGATTTCTTCATTGTATTGATATATTTTTCTTGAAATAGAGTTAAAAGGCATCCCGCCCACTCTGCATGTAAAAATTCTTGAAATTAATACAATTCTGAGTTTTGTTTTTATTATATATTTGTCTTAGTACTATGTGTCATTGTATAATGGGTTACATTATTTGAATGCATTATATACATTTATCTTGTTGGTTAATTCCTGGTTTTATTACGATATTTGAATGAAGCTTTGAATGCCAATTTTATTTTCCCCATTATCTATGTTCATAATTAAAAATTATTGTTAAATTTCTATAACAACCCAATGAATCTAAGCATTGGTCTACATAAGGCATAATAGTTGGTTGTTTTTCATGCTTGGTCATTTTAAAAAGAATACTTATAGCTAAATAATATAAATCTGGAGTGTGTAATTAGAATTTTAATCAAAGAATTATCATTGGGGTTTTATTACCCATTATACAGTCTTCTTTAGAAATATTCATGTTTAGAAGAACATGAGGCAAGTCTACCAGATCCTGCAATAGCTCGTTGGTTTCAAATGAATTCTTGTAGTGTGACAATAGAAAATCTATGAATGCAATAATCAGTTCCAACAGTTTTTTGGTGTCATTGCCGAGGAGAATTTTTACATTCTAAACTTGGATTTTATGACATTGTTTTTAATCAAAGGGTGGCCAGATAGAATAAAGAGCGTTTATTTTATTTTTTTTACATTTTCTACGTTCTTTATTTTTGTTTCTTATTTTTCTTTACATTTCTTGATCTTCTTGAAAATTTTGGTTTCTTGATTTTCTTGAAAAATCCCAAGAAGTGACTCCTATGAGAATGAGTGATAATATCAAGCTTTCTTGATAAAGTATATGTTGTTCTTTTTGCACCTCGGTTGTTGGCGAATCTGGTAGACGAACCCGGAAGAAAAATATAAAAAAGGAGAGAACAGAACATGCTAGTGAACACAAGGAGAAGTGGTAAAGAGCTATTCCCAGATTTTGATAATCCATAGGTATTTATACATACTCATAAAACTCCATTTTTCAAGAATACTTCTTATAATAGTAGATCAAATTATAGTGGTAAAAAGTACGTAAAGAAAAATAATAATACTATTACTACTAATATTATTGTAGATGAACATTTAAAATCAATGATAGAAGATATATGTGATTATTCTCATAATAATAATTCAAAGGTAGATAATCCATCAGTTTACATTCAAGCTATCCAGACCCATACCACTATAGGTACTACAACTATGAAATTGAATTCTATAGTAGCAATGGCTCAGGTTAATGTTCATTATGTAGAACTAACAGATATATGCCTTTTGCATTATCGATAAATTTAAATGCCTTATCCAGTAAAGCTCACAAATACCTCCCTAAGTTTTTAGGAAACAGTGCAGTAACTGGAGAGCATCATATCAAAAGTTTCTTATATGCAATGGATAGTCTATAAGTTGAACATGAAGATGTAGTATTAAGATGTTTCTATAGACTTTAGAAAAATAAGCCAGATAATGGTTAAATTCCATCTCTAACAATGATATCCCAGACTTCACAAAAATGGAAGAAGTGTTCCTAAAGAAGTATGGTGAAAGAAAAAATGAACAATCATTGTTAACCGACCTAGCCATTATGAAGAAAAAATAAAATGAAGCTGTTAGTGATTTTAACACAATATTTTCAAAGGATAGGAACAAAATCCTTGCCAACCTCAGGCCTAGTGATATTCAGTCTATTTTTTTTATAAGAATGCTTTTCAATGAGAATTTAATTATGAATTAAGGCAAGAACAAGCCACTACCATTTATGGTTGTTTGGAAAAAGTAATGGATATAGAAAGAAATATGCTTGACGATGGTAATATGAAGCCTTATTATTTAGAGGTTAACATGCCTGAGAGAAAACCTAAGAGAGTGGATTTTGATATACAAAGAAGAACTGAAATTGATCATGTGGAGAAGTTGACTAGTCAAATGATAGAAATATTCAACAACATGAGTAATAGGTTAGCAAAATTTTAAAGAAATGGAAGTAATGGTGAATCTTCATAGATAAAACTATCTCACGTTGACAACCATACTCCCTTAAAGAAAAATTTCAACAAGAATTGAAGAAATAACAATGGTTTTGAAGAAGTAAATAGGAATAGGGGTAATGGGAATAATAACTAAAAAAATAGAGATTTCGACAGGGATCAGAACAATGTCCCTAACCCAATGCCATCTGCCAATATAGCAGAAGGTTTTCCTCATTTTTTCTCTACTTGTGATGCACCCCACAACCTTGATGCGTGTGGAATTCACCTAAGTGATCAGCATAATGTAGAGATACATGCAGAATCAGAAGAGGATATAATAATCAATGCATGTTGGTACATTGAAGATGAATCCAAAGAAAGGTTGTTTGAAGAAGACATGGATAAATATGCTTCAAATCATCATCCTCAAATTTTAGTAACTAAAGGAACTAAAATATTGCAGAAATCACATGAGTCAAGATATGATAATATGAAGCAAGGGAAATTAATCCCCACTGCTCAAGAAGTTGAAGAATTAGAGGTAACCCATGTTCTGAATTTAAAGAATAGAACAGTCCCTGAAAATATGGAGAAAACATCTAAAAGTGAAACAAGAAAATGAAATTTCACCAATAAAAATATCAGTAAAGAGAAAAGTAATAGGAACCCTAACAAGATTACTCCTACAGTAATAGAATCAGTGGAAGAGGTTCCCAAAGAAGAAAGTAATAAACCATTGGATGTAAAGAATATAGAATTTGATGTTGGGTCAGAACTCAGTAAGAAAAAGGTTAATATTACATTTGGTAAACTTATGAAAGTTCAAACATACAGAGAACAAGTATGCAAAGATTTTGGATTAGTAGAGCAAAAAGAAGACCCTACTTGTCATGTTGCTAGACAAAATCAACATGATACAAGATCACAATATTTTTTTAGACCCTTCTATATGTCATTAAGATATAATTCAGATGAAGGGGAAAGCTATGTGATTCACAATTGCATGCTTGATAGTGGAGCTTCACATAATATCATGCCTAAGCTAATAGCTAACCAAATGGGATTAATATGTACTAGAGATTCTGCTCCTAGTTTTGTAATGAAAAGTAGACAAATTCCCTATGAAGGGGTGATAATTGGATTATTATTTTACCTAGACCAACACCCCAAAAAAGGCATTGTCATAGATGTAGCAGTAGTTGATGTTGACCCATTCTTCTCACTTTTACTCAGTAGGCATTGGGCAAAACAACTAGGGGGATCAATACAACTAGACTGGTCTTATGCTACCATCCCCATATCAGATAAGGAGAATATAACTTTAAGAAGAGAACCATTTAATAAGCATTTTGTAGAGTTAATTCAAACTGATGAAACAATGATAAACTTAGTAAACTCTATGGAAGAAAAAAGGATGGGATTTTATTCAATATGGCACAATCCATTCCTGGTGGAAGTACCAGAAGCAAAGAACATGGATCCAAAAGATATGAGAATAACTGATACTGAATCAGACCAAGTATTAACCCAAGAAATGTGGACCATGTCATTTGATGGGGATAAATCCCAATCTGGAGTAGGTGCAAGTGTAAATTTAACTGATATTATAGGAAACTACCTTAGTATTCCTTACATATTGTAATTTCCTTGCACAAACAATGTAGCTGAGTACGAAGCCTTACTACTAGGGATAATAAAAGCAAAAGAACTAGGCATTAAATACTTGACTATAACAGGGGATGCAAAACTTATTATACTACAAATCAAAGGTAAATATAAGACCAAGCATCCTAGACTTAAACAATATAGAAATGTAGTATTGGAAGAAATTGATAAATTCTTAGCTTTCAATATATCATATATTCCTAGAGAACAAAACCATGTTGTAGATATTTTAGTTGTGAATGCCTTAGGTTTAGATCACCTAGAGATAACTATACAATACATGAATAGATTGTTAGAAAAAATATTACATTATAGGAGAGATTAGTTATTTCAATTATACGTTGATTATTATTAGCATACTATTGTAGCGACATCCTGTTGAGATGCGCCCTCTTCGGGCTAATCCAGGAATGTTGTGTATTATTTAATCAATGATTCAATAATCAATTGCGGTTTGCTTTCATCACATGGCATCAAAGCCAAAAGTCTGAAAGAATAGGTGGAAATATTTTTTTTTGCAGAGCTGGTCTATGGAAAATCAAGAGCGGAAGCTTGCCTGAAGAAGAGTTTTTTCTTCTCGCGTGAAGGCCTGGCGATAGTGGAACAAGAGTTTTTATTTTTTCGTGTGAAGGCCTGGTAATAGCAAAAGAAGATTTTTTTTCTCTAAGGTTCGTCCTTAGATATTTAAAAAAAGAAAAAATTCAGACGCCACCTGCGGGCTCCTTCTCCCGAGCGTCGCCCCAGTGCCACCCGCGGGCTCCTTCGCCCGAGAGCCACCCTGGTGCCACCCGCGGGCTTCTTCGCCCACACGCCACCCTAGCATCCCTACTCCCCGCCCCTCCCATGCGCAACCACCCTCGTTTGCATGCCACTCTGTGTTAGATGTGTGACGTCGTGCCCCCCTACCGCCAATACAGTAGAGGCAGCTGCAGCCCCTGCTACCGCCTATAGCAGAGGAAGCCACGACCCCTACCGCCACCAGTAGTGGAGGAATCCATGGCCCCGCATGCTCATCGCCTCAGCCCATGGTGTATAAGGGGCCCGACTTGGGTTCCTATACCCAGATCAGCCCACGGGCTCATTGGCAAGTGAGCCGCATGGTGGGTTCTGGGAACCCAGAGGTCACGAGTTCGAATCCCATCAATCCCCCCAACATAAAAAAAAAGAAGGTATTTTTTTAATAACGTTTTTTTTTAATTATTTTTTTTAGTAAAATTAAAATTGGATTTTAATTTATTTTAATAGTTGTTAACTATATAAATTAAAATTTAATTTAATTTATAGTTTTTAACTATATAAATTAATTTTTTTTTTTTTTTAACTTTAAAACTATACAATAATTATAAAAATGCTTTATTAAGAAAATTTTTTTTTAGGGGGGGGTATTTTTTTTCAAAATCAAAGGGGGAAAGTGAGTAATTTTTTTGAAAGCAAATTTGGCATTATTGTAAAGGTGCATTCTCGGCAGTGCCCGACACCTAGAGGTTTATTTTCTATGGGAAATTTTATGTTGTATGTTGCATTTTTTCTTGCTTTGCACTACATCATTAAAAGTTAAAATCAAATTCACTCCCTATGTCCCCGAAATAATTAAAACCCATCCGTGCAATTTATTGCATTGCAGTGTTCGATATTTGTAATACCTCTGGCCAGCACTTACAGGTAAATCTGTCGTAATTGTGCTACTGTATCCACTGCCTAATATAGATGCTAAAATGATGTCTGATCTTGTTCTCTATAAATCATCGGGGATAGATAAGTTTTCCATTTTGCATTTTTTTTACTCCATCCATTACCCTAATAGTTCTTGTGTTTAGGCATAAATCCTGACGAAAGTTCTGAAATCCAAAGTGTTTAAGGGAAGTTACACCCCACGCATAAGGATTGCAAAATTTCTATGGTAGGTGCCATCAACAAGACTATTCCCTTTCAGTACTGCTTAAGTACCATGTATCGTATGATCTCTAAAAATTACCTAAAGTCTCCCTCACGTAAGGGCGGGTGATTTTTTTATCTTTCTAAATACCTATAGTATCCCTCACGTAAGGGCGGGTGATTTGTTTTATCTTTCTAAATACCTATAGTCTCCCTCATGTAAGGGCGGGTATTTTGTATGGTATAATGGCCTAGAATAAGGTATATCGAAAGGGGGACCAATTGGTGTTATAAGGAACCTTCACCATGTCTGCAAAATTAATGACTGATTCTCATCAGTTGTTGAAAGGTCCTAATTACACACCATGGAAAAACAATATGAAGGCAATCCTAACAATGGATGACTTATGGGATGTTGTATCTAAAAAAACAATAATACCTTCATCTGATTCTGGCACTACAGCTCCATCTGCCGTTCAGAAAGACTTTGATAAGAAAGACAGCAAAGCAAAAGTACTCATTTTGCATGCTATGTCTGATGAAGTTCAACCCCATATTGCTGACTGTGAACATAGTAAAGAGGCATGGGATGCCCTTAATACTATATATGAGGGAAAAAATGATTCCACTATTCTATTTCTTCAATCTCAATTACATAGTCTAAGCATGAAGTAGGGGGAGACAGTTGAATTTTTTCTTTGCAGAGTGTCTAAATTGAAAGCAAAGTTGAATTCTTTGGGAGAACCAGTTGATGACAAGCTCCTTACATCAATAGTATTGAGAGATTTACCTAATTCTTATAGGGTGTTTATCACTTCCCTTCAAGTGTCACAACAAAAATTTACTTTTGTAGAGTTGGTTAATTTGCTTCAAGAAGAGGAGGCATGCCAACTACAATGAGATGATTCTTGAACAATGTCCTCTACATCAACAAGAAAGGGCAGAACCAGAAGAAGGGTAATTTTTAGAAGGAAGGGAATTCACAAAAGGATTCAAAAGGGAAACCAAATCAACAACCTCAATAGAAAAAGAGATATTGTAAGATCTGTGACAAAGAAGGTCATGATACAAGTAGATGTTGGCATAAGAATAAACAATAAAAATAGAAAGGCCATAACAAACCACAAAAGAACAAACAACAAGTGAATGTTGTTGTTGAAGAATTTGAAATGGATTCTGAGAAAGCCCACAAAGTTCTCATGACTACCACAGTGTCCAAGCAGACAGTTCCTATATGGTATGTTGATTCTAGAGCCAATAAGCACATGAATGGTGACAAATCATGGTTTGAGTCTTTTGATGCCAAAGAGGAAAAACCGGTCACTATTGTCGATGATAAAACCTACAAGGTTCAGGGAGAAGGAACAGTGTCTGTCACTCTTCCTGATAGCAAGTGCCAGATTGAGAAAGTCCTCTATGTTCTAGGACTGGCAAACAACTTATTGTCAGTGACACAAATTTTGGACAAAAATATGGTTGTAAATTTCAGTGTTGAGGGGGGCAAGAAGTGTTGTTCTATCACCAGGAGAGGTAAGAACATTGCAACCACTTCATATAAGCATGGCTTATTTGCCATAGATACTATCTCTTCTCTAGATGTAGCAATGATTACCTCTACAAAGGAGGCAACTTCCCTATGGCACAAGAGATATGGACATTTGAGTTCTGGTTACTTACTTGAGTTAAGTAAGTATGAAATGGTAAAGGGTCTTCCTTCCCTTTCTACCACTTTACCAGTTTTCTCTGACTTCTTGGTAGGAAAGCAGCATAGAGTGCCTTTTGAAAGGATCTCTACAAGAGCAAAGAAACCTCTGGAGTTGATTCACACCGATCTGTGCGGTCCCTTAACTCCCAACAGTTGTGGGGGTAAGAGGTATTTTTAGTTATTCGTGGATGATTACTCATGAAATATGTGGGTATTATTTCTTCAACTAAAATTTGAAGCATTTGGATTCTTTTAGCAATTCAAGAAATCTGTTGAAAATGAGTCAGGGACTTCTATAAAGACCCTTCACTTAGATTGAGGAAGGGAGTTCACATCTAAATAATTCTCTAAGTTCTTGAAAGAAAATGGGATCACACGACAGTTAACTACTGCTTATACTCCTCAACAAAATGGAGTTGTTGAAAGGAGGAATCGTTCCATCATGGAAATGATTTGTTGCATGCTCACAAGAGCTAGTCTTGAGAAACTATATTGGGTAGAAGTTGTCACCATAGTAGTATATATGTTGAATAGGGCACACAAAAAGGCCCTATAAGGAATGACTCCACAGGAAGCATGGAGTGGTAGGAAACCCTCCATTTCTCATATACATATTTTTGGATGTAAAGCTTTCATGCACATACCAAAAGAGAAAAGGAAGAAGCTAGATGAGAAGACATTGAAGTGTATTATTCTTGGCTATGATGAGCACTCTAAGGGTTATATTTTGATTGATCCCTTGACCAAGAAGATACACATTAGTAGAGATGTAGTTTTTTATGAGGCTTTCACATCAAAAAACACATCAGATGTATACCTAGACCTTGTGGAAACTAAGGTTGATAAATCTCCTTCATCAAAGGTTGGAGGTCCTTCTTCATCTTCTTCAACACCTCAGAAGAAGAATCCAAAGTGGTATACAAATACAATCAAATATTCTAAGCTATCCACTCCACCAGATTTGACATTGGATAGGCCTCGTACTCGCAACATGGCTCAACATGAGAAAGCTGCAACAGAGAATACCGGGGTTGGTGATATGTGTCAATATTTTGAGGAACTTTCTATAGATCCATAGAGAGATACAAAAGATATGGATATTGATAATTATAGGGTGTTTATGTCTTCAATAGATGATCTTGAACCTGCATTAGTGCAAGATGCTCTTGGTGAGCCTCAGTGGAAGGCCGCTATGGATGTAGAGTATAAATATTTGATGAAAAACAAAACTTGGAAGCTTGTCGATCTGCCATATGGAAAGAAGCCCATAGGCTAAAAATGGGTGTATAAAGTTAAGTATAAAGCATATGGGACAATAGATAAGCATAAATTCCAACTTGTTGCAAAGGGCTATGCTCAAAGAGAAGGCATTGACTATGAAGAAACTTTTGCACCTACTACTCGGATGACAACCATTCGAGTTCTTTGTGCTATGGCAGCATAGTATGGGTGTAAAGTACACCAAATGGATGTCAAGAGTGATTTTATAAATGGTGATATCAAATAAGAAGTATACATGACTCAACCGAAAGGATTTGAAGTGGCAGGTGAAGAGCAAAAAGTTTGTAAGTTGGTCAAATCCTTGTATGGTTTGAAACAAGATCCTCAAGCTTGGTATATAAAAATGGATAATCATCTCCTGCAACATGGATTTAAGAGATTTTCTTCAGATGCAAACCTCTATTTTAAGAAATAAGGTTCTGAAATAGTGTTTCTTGTACTCTATGTTGATGATCTGCTCATTACAGGGAGTTCAAAAACTATGATCATTACTATCAAAAGAGACTTATGTCAATATTTTGAGATGTCAAATCTCAAACTTCTCCATTATTTTCTAAGTTTGGAATTCAGCCAGAAGGAGCACTACATCAAAGTGTCTCAAAAAAAATATGCCAAGACCCTGTTGGAAAAATATCGTATGATTGATTGCAATCCAATGTCAACTCCGATGGAAATAGGAATTTAGTTATCATGATATGATGATTCACCTTAGGTAGATGGTACTCTCTATCGATAGTTTATTGGGAGTCTCATATATCTGACCAACACTAGGCCAGATATCGTATTTGTTGTCAACTATATTTTGAGGTTCATGCATGAGCCTAAGACTACACACTAGAAAGAAGCAAAGCGAGTTCTTCACTATGTCCGTGGCACAATGGAATATGGCCTAGAATACAAGAGGAACAACAAATTCTTCTTATAGGGATACACGGACTTCGACTATGTCGGATCATATGATGATTGTAAATCAACTTCAGGATATTTGTTTCATCTTAGATCTGTCCTATCTCTTGGCATAGTAAGAAGCAACATGTGGTTGCTATTTCATCAACAAAGGTAGAATATCATACCACATGTGAAGCTGTGTGTGAAGTGATATGGTTGTGTCACATATTGACAAGTATGGGTCTTCCATAAAAATCTCCAATCCACTTGTTCTACGACAACATGGGTGTTTTGAATCTTGTCAAGAATCCAGTACATCATGAAAGAACCAAGCACATTGACACACAATGTCACTTCATTCGAGATGAAGTACCAAAAAACCGAATCTAGATTCAGTACATCTCCACCAATGCTTAAGTTGCAGATATATTCACTAAGGCACTTGCACGTGTCAAATTTGAATTGTTTTGTAATTCTCTATGCATTTCAAAATTATGGGGGGATGTTAGTATAGCTATAAGTCATTCAATTATCCAAATAATGTAATAAGAGGGGATGTTAGAAAAAATATTACATTATAGGAGAGATTAGTTATTTCAATTATACACTGATTATTATTAGCATACTATTGCAGCGACATCCTATTGAGATGCACCCTCTTTGGGCTAATCCAGGAATGTTGTGTATTATTTAATCAATGATTCAATAATCAATTATTGTTCACTTTCATCACATAGATTCCCAACTATCTCAGTATATAAGCCATCTGTACCAGAAAACATTGTCTATCTTAAAGTATTTCAAGATGATATAGATATTAAGAATTTTATTACTTTACAAAATTAGTATGCAGATGTAATTCGTGATGAAAAATATGAAGAAAAGTTAAAAAATCAAATAGGATAGCCAGTAGAAGTAATCTAGTTGAAAACTATTAGAATACCCAAAGGATTGGTGTCTCTTGAAATCCTATTTGATGACTTTGACAAATATTATAAACCTATACGTAGAGAAGTGATATCTGAAGATATAAACATTGGCTCAATGAAAGAACCCAAAATAGTGAAAGTAGACATGGCTTTACCTGCTAAAGAAAAGGCTGGATATATCAGTTTCTTAAAAAATAACAAAGAACATTTTTCCTAGACTTATGAAGACCTTAAAACCTTCAAGACAAATGTAATGACTCACATAATACCTTTGAAGGAAGAATCCAATCCATTTTAGACAGAAACAAAGGAAATGCAATCCAACTCTACACCCAATAATGTAAAAAGAGGTACACAAATTGTTGGACTCCAGGATAATAAGAAAAGTAAGATTTTACTCCTAGATATCCAACGTAGTACCAGTTAGGAAAAAAATGGGGACATTAGAATCTGTGTATATTTTAGAAATTTAAACAAGAGCTCACTAAAGGACAATTACCCATTGCCTAACATGGAACAACTGCTACAAGCAGTAGTAGGTTCAACTAGATTGTCCCTATTATATGGATTTTTAGGGTACAATCAAATTTTGATAAATCCATAAGACATACACAAGGCAACATTCACCACACCTTGGGGCACATTTGAATATTTAAGAATACCTTTTGGATTGATGAATGTAGGTGCTACTTTCCAAAGAGTGATGGACTTTGATTTCAAAGGATTAATGTTCAAAATTGTAGTAGTGTACTTAGATGATATCACAGTATTTTCTAAAAATCTAGAAGATCATCTAGAACATTTGACTGCAGTTTTTCCCAATGCAAGGAATTTGGAATCTCTTTAAATCCAAAAAAATGCATATTCAGTACTATACAAGGAAAGTTTCTAGATCATATAGTTTTAGAAAATGCGATAAGAATTGATCCAAAAAGGATAAACGCCATTTTTAAAATTCCCCCACCAAAGAAACTAAAAGAAGTAAGGTATTTCTTTAGAAAAATAAATTTTATTAGAATATTTGTCCCAAATTTTGCAGAGATGACCAAACCCATAAATGATATGTTGAAGAAAACTTGAGAAATAAAATGGACAGTAGAAAATATGGAAGTATTTAACAAGATCAAAGAAACCATATCAACCACTTCAGCTTTAAGTTTCCCTAATTATGCAAAATATTTTAATATCTATTCATATGCATCTGAACACTCTATTGTTGCAATTCTTTCATAGAAAGATAATGAAAATAATGAAAGTCCAATAGCCTTCATGAGTTCAGGATTAAAAGGAGCACACCTCAAGTATAATTTGCTAGAAAAACATGCTTATGCAGTCATACAATATTTAGAAACACTTCAAAGGTATATTTGGTTCAAATAAGGTTTACTGTTGCATCCCTTTATAGCAATAAAAGATATTTTTTTCTCAATCAAAACCATTAGGAATACCAGCAAGATGGATGGTCAAACTTTTGCAATATGATGCTAAATTCAAAATAGTTAAAACTGTCAAAGGACAAGGTTTAGCTAAATTTTTGGCAAACAAAGAAAGAGAAGGGTTCGAAAATGTTCTCACCATAGATGAGGCATATGATCTTAGAAGAATCAATAATACTGAGTGCAAATGGTATGAAAATTTTTTGTCATACTTACAAACCCTTTCATTCCCTAAAGACATGCCAATGAATAGAATAAGGTCAATCAAACTTCAAGCTCAAAAATATATACATAATAGTGTGCTATATTGGAAAAACCCTAATGGAGTAAAAATTAAGTCCAAGAAATAATCAATGAATTCCATGATGATTTTTGTAGGGGATATTTTGCTCCAAGAACTATCGCTAATAAAATAATGAGAGCAGGATATTATTGGCCTTCCATTTTTAAATATGTATATAAATATGTTAGGAATTGTCATAACTGCCAATTTTTTGTAGGAAAGAAGCATCTGACAACCATGCCTCTCAAGCCTGTATTCATTGAAGCATAATTCACCCAATGGGGCATTTATTTGATTGGAGAGATCAAACCTAATTCATCTAGACAACACAAGTGGATCATAAATACAACATATTACTTCACAAAGTGGGTAGAAGTTGCACCCCTGAGGACATCTACTACTACAACTATCATCAAGTTCTTAGAAGAAAACATCTTGACTAGGTTTGGGGTTCCTCAAAAACTGGTTACTGATAATGCATAGTATTTTGTTTCAAATGAAATGGTAGAATTTTGTGTTGAATATGGAATTAAATTATCTCATTCTGCTAATTATCACCCCCAAGGAAATGGCCTAGCCGCGTCATCAAATAAAAACATAATAACAAGAATGAAAATGTCATTATGGAATAATAAAAGAGGATGAGATAATGAACTGAATTTTGCTTTATGGGCTGATAGGATGTTTGTTAAAAGAAACATAGGGAGAACCCCTTATGAGATGGTATATGGAGAGAAATCCCTGTTACCCCCAAAAATAGAAAAATTAGAACTTTTCCTTCTATTGCAGGACCATGAAGACCCCAATCCCATACAAATAAGGCTTGATCAAATTGTCCTGTTAGAAGAACAAATAAGAGAGAACCTTAATAGAATGATGGAAAAAAGCAAGAAAATCATGGAATTATTTAATAAGAAATCTAAGGTACTCATTTTTCTCAAGGAGATATAGTCATATATTGGGATCCCAAAAATGATAAGCATGGTGAAAAAGGTAAATTTGAACCTAAATGGATTGGCCCATATCAAATTGCCCATGTTATCAGTCAAAATACTTACAAGCTACAAAATTTATAGGGAGAAATAATGGCTATCCCTATTAATGGCCAACACCTCAAAATGTACAATCCCTATTGAAGGTGTACTTTACTAAAAAAAAATCAATACAAAAAAAATAGAAAAACAAAAATCCAAAAATAGAGTGGTGTATTTTGTGTATTAGTTAAGCTTCCTTTTTGTTCTTGAATAATTCTGAGTTTACTGTACACATGATATCTTAGTTTTATGAGTATATATAACTATTTATTCCACCAAAAAATAATAAGAAAAGAGGGGATTTATTTTAGATTCTGATGAGTTTTACAATTTTTTCAAATATGAGTGTTTATGCAATAATTATTTGATATGAGATAAAACAAAAAGAAAAAAAATCTGATTGAAACATCATGTCAAGCCTCACATTACAAATTATACGTTAGGTGACTTCAAAGGTCGGAATAACTGAGTTATCTTTGAGAGGGTAGTTGAGCCAAAAATCATTACACACATATTTTATAGCCAGAAACTAATCCTCAAATAAGGCATACTTATTGCACAATTTGCTTATATATCCAAATACTTCTCTCACAAGAAAGAAAAATAAAAATAAATTAAAAATGAATCACTACCTGATATATCTTGGAAAACCTCTACCAGAGATATAGACGCTTTACTGGTATTAGGGTAAAAATAAGATGGGATTAGAAGCAACTCCACTGAGGCTATAGACACCTGAATGGTAGTGGAGCCCTACAGAATGGTTAAAATTTTTAAAGAGTGAAATCACATATTAGGCTTGACTATTTTTCTCAAATATGGTAAAGTTTTGGAAGATTTATAAATCGAAAAAAAGAATGCACAAACACACACATGAGAAAAAATATGATGAAACAAGCGACTGTGACAAAATCTGTGTAATCATATCTTATGACTTAGCTAAAACAAACATTACAATATTTCAAAATAAAAATCATTGATGTCTAAAATTTCTATCCTTTGTTTCCAAATTTAATGAAAAGGGATCTACATTTTTTCATACTCTATTTGCTTTGATATCATGTTGTTCTTACAGTTTTTAGTATATATAAAAAAAAAGAGGAAGAAAAATTTTTCTTTTATGTATTTCAAGCTTTACTTAGAAGTCAAAAGGTGTTAAATTTTTGTTCAAATTTTTGCAAATAAACCAAGAGATTTTGTGGTTCTCAAGTGCCTCATGTTTTCAACACCTTGTCCTAGTCAGAGCCTATATTGGAGCCAAATTTGGCTCAACTTTGAAACCCCCAAATTTAAATTTTTGGTTTCAATCAAAATGATAATAATGCTAGTCACTTCTTCAAATTGGTGTGAGTATCCAAATTTCTCATTGGTTGGTTTGATAAAGTCTAACCTTGGTTGTTAAAATGTGCCTCTTTATAAATGCTCAAATATCTCCAAAGTGGATATGGCAAAATATTTTATTAATCAGATTACTTAACCAGAAATCCGATCCTCATAGAAAATTTTCCTTGGGCCTAAAACAAAAGATAAACCCTTAAGTCCTAATGTTTTTAAAGGTAACACTCTAATTAAGCACCTTGGTCTAAAACCTAAAAAAATTAAAATTAACAATAAGGTCTTTAATTAAAATCATGAGGGTATGCGCCCCATTTAACTAAAAGGCGTACACCTTAGATTTAATCCAAGGGTTGTGCTCGACTTAGTTCTAATTGGATGATGGTGCATTAATAAATCAATCAAGAGATAAGTCAGATAAGTCAAAGCCATGTTTGAAGTAAAAGGGTTACATATTAGGCTTAATCGAACGATAGCGCATCATATAAACCAATCCTATGGATGCACTCTCATGAAGAAACCTAAATGATAATTCAAAAGGTCTAAAAAGGTTATAACATAAGGATAGAATCGATTAAAATCCATGCAACTCTGAGGATCTGAAAGGATGCGCTTGATCCTGGCCAAATCCAATGGCTACGCAAATCTCTTAGGAGTCAAAAATTTAAACGAGTCATTGTGGGTCAAAGATTTTATTTAAGCAGTTGGCTAATCTAGCAAATCAGACGATAGCGCTCGAGCAAGCTCAAAATCAACGGTTGTGCTTGTTTTAATTTAATCATGTGTTTAAATGTATGCACCCCCTTTAGAATAACCATCGAGCTAATTTGGAAAATCAGATGACAACATTCGATACAAATCTAATCCAACGATGGCATGTCCATGCAAGAAGCATTAAAAAATAAAAGATCTAAGGGATTAATTCAAATTTTAAATGATATTAACAAGGGTATGCTTTTAAATGATAATAACAAGGGTACGATGGTTTCGCGATCGACAGAGGCAGAGGGGTGCGCCCAGCAAGAATGTTGCAATTTCGCGACGTGTCACCGTATCGCGGTCAAAATAGAGCAGGAGAGGTGTTGACCAAAAAATGTCGTGATATCGCAACATGTCATGTTATTGCACCCAAAAGAAGCAGTGAAGAGCTTAGAGGGAATTTGTCATGATTTCGCGGCTTGTCGCATTTTCACGACCTGTTGCAGTTCTGCAGTGCTCAATGCTGGAAAAAATTAAGTATGGAAAGTTGTCGCGGTTTCATGACCAACAGCGGTAGAAGGGAGCGCCCAGCTAGAATGTCATGATTTCACGACGTGGAGGCGACATCAAAGTAGAATACTGAAAGATGTCATGAAATCGTGACATGTCACATTTTCGTGACTTGTCGCAAAATCGTGGAGATGATGAAAATGAAGCAGAAGGCTGATAGATGTCACGATTTCGTGACATGGTGCATTTTTGTGACTGGTCACGAAATCATGGAGATGTTGGGATTTGCAGTTGAAGGTAGAAAGATGTCGCGAAATCGTGACATGTTGCATTTTCGTGACCTGTCGTGAAATCATGGAGGGGCTTACAGGCAAAGCAAAAGGCATTTGGATGTCGTGAAATCATGACATGTCAAATTTTTGTGACTTGTCGCTTTGTCGTGACTTGTCATGAAATCACGGTGTTGCATGAAGTTGAAGCAGAAGGCAGTTTGTTGTCACGATTTCGTGACATGTGGCATTTTTGTGACCTGTCATGAAATCATAGAGTTGCTAGCTAAGGAAGCAGGTGGCTGTTTGATGTCGTGAAATCATGACATGTCGCATTTTCGTGACATGTCACATTTTCATGACTTGTCATGAAATCGCGGTGATGCTGGAAAATGAAGCATAAGGTTGAGTGATGTCACGATTTCACGACATGTCTCATTTTTGTGACTTGTCACGAAATCGTAGAGGTGAGGGTAGATGATTGCAGATGGTTGTGGTGCATGAATATGTTTCAGAAGGGGGCTTCATATGGGTTCTAATAGCGTAGGACAGTTTGTCCCTATTATTTTTTTTGATCTGTAACAGCTCTGTGTTGATTCTTGTAAAAGGTTTTGGGTCAACCTAGAAAACCCGTTTGCAATGAATTTGATCCTTAATTACCAAAAAAAACAAGGGTATGAGCACTTTGCTAAACATCCCACTTTTTAGATTAATCAAAGTTAATATTATGTACCCCCTGTAAACTAACCTACAGGTTGATTAATATCTATGGTCATGCTAATAGCTATCGAAGATCTAACGATCGCGCTGAAATCATGGATGGTAAGATATCGGATGAAGATAAAGGTAAATTTAATTACATAATTAGCAAGGGTATAACATGTTGAATAAACCCCCCTCCCTTCGGTTTAAACCAAGGCTAATCAAGTATGATGATACACCCCTTTTCAACTATTTAACATACACCTTGTAGGTGGTCTACGAAAATGCTCAAACAAGCCCAAAGATAAATAGATGCAAAGGTCTATAATAGTAGCGAAAAGTCAAAAGCAAAAACAAAGGTAAAAAATGATTCATATATCTGACGGCAATGCCTATCCATACATTGATCTAACAGTAGCGCATCAGCAAAGGTGATCAAGGTTTAATCTAAAAGGTTTCTTTTTATTAATTAAAGAACTTTATTATTTGTTCCTTCTATCTTATGTTAAACCGAGCACATGGTTGGAAGATCCAATGGTCGCACCCTCACCATGGTAAGATCTAACGTCAATCACAAAGAAAGGTAAACATGTTATATGATACCTAGGTTTAAATCGAGTTGTTAAGATCAAAAATCATGGGGTTAACATTGGATAATCATGATTAAATGAGGATTAATATACCACATTATTAGATAATTAAATCAATGAAGGTATAGCCTCTAACCTTAATTATGTCTTATGAATTATTACCAAACCAAATTTTTTCGACTACGTAAGCATGATTAAATAAAGGTTTGTATGCGAACAGGTATACTAACTATCATGTAGGTCCCGGGACTTCAACGACCATGCTAATACCTTTCCAAGATCAAATGATAGTACACAAATAAAAGATCCAAGAACTAAACCAACCACCTAAATTTGATGGATGTGCTCCACCTCAGATCAATCCAACGGTTGCGCTCAATCATAGTTGACTTAGAAAAAAGGAGACATTCGAGGTAATAAAGGCCGACACTCACACCAAAGAATAGATATTGTAAAAATCTTGAGGGTGATCACTACCTAAGTGAAACATAATCAATCCCAAATATTTAGTTATCATTCAGATCTGAGGTGGCACGAGGTTCAAAAAGGACACTATCCTCACTGCACATACCAGTTCCACATCAGATTAAAAGGTTCCCAGTGATGAATAAACAAAAATCTTAAATGATTGCAGGCACATGAATCAAAGGGTCCCAAGACACGTAAGATGAAGAACATTACCCGTCATAAACACTAAATCCTAGAAAAATACAAGTTGGCATAATTTCATTGGCCAATTTTGAATAGTAGTTGGTGGCATCGGGTTGATGACAAAACATGTAAATTTATCGAGCTCACTCCACCACCCTGTATATGAGCACACAAAAATAGTTGAGGCTACTACCCTGGAAAATTAAGAATAAAAGTTGAAACATAGAGAGAAGAAGATTTTCAAGCTTTGTAGTCACAAAAATAATTTATCACTACTCTAAGAATAATGGCATCATGGGGAGATGTTTTCATACCCGAAGACACCAGAGAAACCATATAATTCATCACAAAAAAGTCACCATACTCTATGATCTCTGGAATGCTTGTTCCTGGTAGCACCATGTATGAATTTGCTCAGAAGTGTAGAGCTGATAAAATACCTACCCCAACCCAGTAGTATGAAATCGAAAATGCATGTATAAATAGTTTTTCTTGTGTAATGGAGAACGATGACCAGACACCATGGATAATGGTTGAACTATTTCATAAATCTCATAGATTGCAATACAAGGGTTTTCCAAGAAATAATAGATGGAACAACAACCTTGGGAAGTTAGTTTATCCAAAAGTGCACTTCTCCTTAGATTTGATGGCATGGATGGTAGTGGCATATGATGAAAGAAAAAATACATTCTGGGATTGTAAAAATTGACCTGTGTTCAGCATCAAGGTCAAGCACATCCAGGAAGTTTTCAAATTGACAATGTATACCACCTTTTTGGTATACTAGGTAATAGAACACCAATCTCATATGTTTATAGATATGGAAGTCTTTAAAAACTTGTTTGATACACATGAGAGAATAGAAAAAAAATTCCCAATTAGGAAAAATGCCTTTAAGCCATGGCTCCAAGATTTCTGTGATATGATAAACATAGTTTTGGGAGTACAGGATATCAATAGAATAAAAAAAAGCATTTTATATTTAGCTGCACAATGCAATAGGGCACATAAAACTCCAATATGCACCTAGGAATTGGAATTAAGTACCTAGATGCATAAAGAAATGATAGAATTAAGGAAAGCAGTTTTTGAACAGAGGCATGAGATGCCCAAATTTTCATAATATTCAATCTTTATCCATATAATAGCAGTCCAATTGTGAGAAGAATCCCATAAGAGGTTAAGAGCCATTGACAACCCCTATGTTCAGAATAGCTTCTAGAGAATACACGAAGGAAGAACTCACATGGGCTAGTTTTGTGATCATTTCATGGTTGAAATTCATTGGGCTCTAACAAGATTAGTCCCTAAGAGATTAGGTCTAGGGGTGAGAGCCTCTATCAAAGAGAAGGAAATTGGGGATATTTTCTTTATAGAAATTTTTACTTATATCAGATTATATGGGGATAAAATTCCCCCTAAATTACTACCAAGGTACTTCCCATTATCCCTAGTAGCATTGGAATTATGCAGGCAAGTAGCCAAAGAGGATACAATGAGGTTGGTGAAGAAACATGGTAAGGTTCCCTAGATCAATTTTCCCTATCACTTTGGAGATTTTATATTTGTAGGCTACCCCTCCTTGATCAAAGGAATTTTTGAGCTAGATAACACGGGATTCGATGAAGTAACTTGGAGATTTTATGACCCAAAAGGAACATACAACAAAATGATAGTGAAAAGAGAATACACCCAAATACTACACCGTGAAGATGATTTTGAAGAAATCTTATTAGAAGCCATGGAAAAAGGATTATATTTGTAAATATTATGGGATGATTTTCCTCTCAAATTGAGGGGCAACACACAAGTTTGTGAAGCCTATGATTACCCCATAGAGTTAAGGAGGCTTCGAGAAGGTTTAGTAGATGTTGTGGCACAAATTATACCAAGAACTGGCCTACTGATCAAAGAAGACCCCTTGTTAGAGTTGATAGAAGAATAGGGTATTGATTTAATGGAAGTCACTATCAAAATTGTAGATATAGTAGAGCAACAGGTTGGGCATTTCGAAAGTACTCACCTTAGGATAGAAGCAACACCAAGCACTTCCCAGGAAGCTTCCCAAAAAAAAAATATAGATAAAGGGAAGGAGATTACAACAAAACCAACTCAATATTCTCCCATCTCAGAATAATCCATAGTTCCTATTCATGACAAGGTTCTAGCTGTAACAAGTGTAAAGAAATTGGAACCCATGGCTATCCCTACCACTATAAAGATAAAGGGATAGGAGATTAAAATTCCATTAGTAATACAAATGAATCCTAGGAGAACTGGTGGATTGGGTGGCCTCTTCTGAAGTCACTAAGTGAAGAACCAAGAAGATGTAACTCATGTGGAAAAGAAGAAACCCAGATTGTCTTTACCCTCTACAAAGGTTGTCCTAGAAATAATAGATGAACATACTACCTTCACTATTGCAGATGAGCAAGAATTGCAATTAGTAGTAGGGATGGGGAATATAGAAGGACAGTTAAAAAAAGAATATAAGTTAGAGGTGCCTATATCAGATATTTTAGAGATAATTTTTCTTGTTCTGCAGGAACCACTAGTCTTTAGAGTCAATGAAGAAACTAGGGGTTCATCGATACTAGGTAAAGAAGGTGAAGTGGCCAAAGTTGTCAAAGCAATGTAAAATCAAGCCATAGATCAATTCATGGGAACAATTATAGAGCTAAGGAAACAATTGAATAAAGAGAGAAAGGAAAAGGTAGATCTAAAAGTATTAATAAATAAGCAACAGGAATAATTGGCAAGAAAAAATATTTCAAGTGCACAACCTCCTCCAATGGTGAAAATTAAATATCATGTACATTATCTTAATGCTATGAAGAAAAATATATCAATAAATATAATAAATCATGCCAGGGGATTTACTAAAATGTTTAGACAAATAAAGGTGATTCAAATAACTGCTCAAGAGATTTTGGCCTTGATACAAGAAAGATAAGAGGATTTGGAATCATTCAACCTACCCTAGATTTTATAGGAGACCATTTTGAAGAGTTACAAGGATAATAAATAATAACACCTGATGGTATTAAGATTAAAATTAATTTCAAGTTCTTCAAAGCAGCCCTATTTGGAGAAAATAGGGGAATATGGATCAATTTGGTGATTGAAACAAATAACCTGATAAAATATGCTATAGGGAAATTGGCAGACATTAGCCTATCCTTAGGCCAATGCTTAGAAGCCTTAGATATAGAATAAGTATTCAAATATACCATTGACATATTTTATTGTGAACTAGGTGATGAAGAAGAAATTATTAGGCAAACTACATATATGGTAAATATTGTGGAGATGTTTCTTTTCTAGTATGAAAGGAACAGGCCTGATATTGATGTTTAGAAGAATAGAATTTTGCAAGAAATAAACATGCTAAGGATTGCATCCACATTTGATATAGGAGTTCGGAGATTAATTGATGAACATATTAAATGGTTGTAGCAAAGCAAAAAGGGGAAAAATGTTAATACGTACAGTCAACAAAAGGAAGCAATTTCATCACAACAAAAACCTACATCTTGAAGGAGTTCCTGTGACAGTAGAAGAAGTTGTTCAAGATAAAGAGACACAAAAGGAAACAATTCAAGAGAAAAGAATTGAAGAAGAAAAATTGGGTTCACCTAACACCACCATCACCGGTTGAATTGAATATCTGTTCTAAAAAAAAAGGTAAAACTAAGATAGTAAGGGTAGTGGAAGCCAACTGTACCAATTTTTGAAGTTTGACCAGATGCTAACAGGTGTAAGGTTAGAAATCAACCAGGAATAACAGAATCAAGAACCAACAACTATAACAAGAATCAGGCAGGTTCAGATTCTGCATCAAGCATTTAGATAATAGAATTTTTGCTAAGAGGTATACTTGAGTGCCTTGTTAGTTGTGTTGTTGTATCCCCTTCTGTGTCTATTTTCTTTCTCATTCTTATTCTTCCATTTTCTGTGCAGGATTGTAATAGGAAAGTGACCAAGAAGTTGAAATCATTTTCTATCCTATTGAGCCTGAGATTTAGATATTTTTTTGTTACCATATTGAAAAAAGTAGATTAGGAGAGACCTATTACATTATTTGAACATGATTTCTTCATTGTATTTATATATTTTTCTTGAAAAAAAGTTAAAAGGCATCCCGCCCACTTTGCATGTAAAAATTCTTGAAATCAATACAATTCTAAGTTTCATTTTTATTATATCTTTGTCTTAGTACTATGTGTCACTGTATAATGGGTTACATTATTTGAATGCATTATATATGTTTCTCTCATTGGTTAACTCCTAGTTTTATTACGATATTCAAATGAAGCTTTGAACGCCAATTTTATTTTTCCCATTCTCTCTGTTCATAATTAAAAATTGTTGTTAAATTGCTATAACAACCCAATGAATCTAGGCACTGGTCTACATAAGGCATAACAGTTGGTTATTTTTCATGCTTGGTAATTTAAAAAAAATACTTATAGCTAAATAATATAAATATAGAGCATGTAATTATAATTTTAATCAAATAATTACCGCTAGGATTTTCTTACCCATTATGCAGTCTTCTTTAGTAATAATCATGTTTAACAGAACATGAGGCAGGTCGATCAGAGCCTGTAATAGCTCGTTGGTTTCAAACGAATTATTTTAGCATGACAATAGAAAACCTACAGATGTAAGAATCGGTTCCAACACTACCACAAAGTGACTAT
The DNA here is from genome assembly GCA_028583015.1 of Wollemia nobilis. NCBI lineage: Eukaryota > Viridiplantae > Streptophyta > Pinopsida > Araucariales > Araucariaceae > Wollemia > Wollemia nobilis. The sequence goes on from JAQPPZ010008406.1 coordinate 180,061, forward strand.
CACAAGGCAACTATCACAAGGTGACTATCACAAGGTGACTATCACAATGCGACTATCACAAGGCAACTATCACAAGGTGGCCGTCAAAGGTGATTGTCATAAGGCAACCACCAAAAGTGATTGTCACAAGGTGACCACCAAAGGCGACTGTCACAAGGTGACTATCACAAGGTAAATATCACTAGCTTAGATATATAAAATATATATCTATAGACGCTGAGAGTTATCAATCTCGAGGAGCCTATGGTAAAGTGAAATTTTCCATTTTTCAAAATTGGGCTTGAATCGTTTCACCTTTATCAACAAAATTTTGTTTTTGTTTCATTGATTTATCATATTATTGTGCATATATGATATGGGCACACTCTGATGCATCCTTCCACCTATAATTTTTCTGTATTGGTCCATCACTTTCATTTGTTTTTATATAAACCTTTCCACAATGTTTTTCAACTATATTTTTCTTAAATTGCAATCTATGATCCTTTCTGTGTTTCCAAATGTAAATTATACATCTCAATTATGTTATTATCTCATTACTATTCTCTAGAATCACTTTCTCAAAAAATGGAAAATATGAAACCCAATCAAGCTAAAATAATCTATTATTCATCCATCTAGATGACCTTACACATTTATGTTTTTTAGAAGAAAATTATCCTGAAGTAGGTACTGCATAACAACTATTACTTTATTTTCTATTTGGTGTATTTGTTTTAGGAATCTCTTCATGTTGTTGTTCCATTTATTTATGAAATTTTTTATCTCTGGACTTTTCATGATCGTAGTTATGTGGAAGTGGATTCATACCAAGGTCAATAGTGTTTTCTGTAGAGATAATACTAGGGTCAATACTATGGTAATTATCATTATTATTTTTAAAAGCATACCTTATTTTAAAAAATACAGATAAACAATGGACAAAGCCATCCACCAAAAATCACCCTTATCAATGAATAAAGATATTATATATATAAAATTAATAATATACAAAAATTAACTGGTTAGTAAGTAAAGGCATACATACCTTCAATTTATGCAAATGTTGATGGTTGACTAGATTTCAAAATATTATGAAAGTATTTGAGGATACTCCTTTTATCAAAACTGGAATATTGGCCTCCCTTATTTCCATTTACAACAAGTGATATTTTACCTATATAAATAGAAGAGTAACAAGACCATCATTTTGAAAAATAAAAATAACTAGTAAAAGAGAGAACTACTATTCAAGACAACATAATATCTGACCAAAGGAAGCTTGAGATTGGTGCCCAAATAATAGGAAAACATCCTTATTGAGTTTCAATGAACACAAATGTATAAACAAAATCATAAATGGTAACAAAAATTTATCGTTCAATGGTTGGTGCTTCTACTGGTCACCTTATTTCAGTCACCTTGTGATAGTCACCTTGTGATAGTCACCTTACGATAGTCACTTCTGTCAGTTACCTTATGTTAGTCACCTTGTGATAGTCACCTTGTGACAGACATGTTCTATCAGTCATGTTTTGCTTGTTTCATATACCAGTCACCTTCTATCAGTTACCTTGTGATAGTCACCTTGTGATAGTTGCCTTATGATAGTTGCCTTGTGATTGTTGCATTCTATCAATCATGTTCTGCTAGTCGTATCTATCAATCACCTTTTATCAGTCACCTTGTGATAGTCACCTTTTGCCATTTTCCTTGTGATAGTCACCTTGTGACAACCGCATTCTATTGGTCATGTTCTATTAGTCGCATCTGTCGATCACCTTCTATCATCTGCCTTATGTCGATCACCTTCTATCAGTTGCCTTGTGATAGTCACCTTATGATAGTCGCCTTCTATCATTCACCTTGTGATAGTCACTTAATTACAATAACTTCATATCAATCACCTTGTGACAGTCGCTTCTACCGATCGCCTTGTATTAGTTGCTTTTGCCAGTTGATTTTTATGATCACCTTGTGTCAGTCATCTTGAGACTATGAGTGACGCTATCAAGGTTACCTATATATAGTGGAGTACAAGAGGTAAAATGGGGGGGATAATTTTTTTTTTAAATAATTTTAGAGTGAAAATTAGAGGGGAAAACATATTGTAGTGGGGCGAATTTACCCAAAAAAAATATTAATTCTGTAATTTTTGGGTGAATGGGCTGACCTCTAGGGTCCCAAAATTAGCAAAATAAAACTTGTTAAAATCCTAAAATTCGTAATAAATTACGAAATTCACGCTTGTGCATAACCCTGATTGGATCCACTATATTGGACTTATATGTAGCACTCCTCCATTCTTTTGATATTATCCTAGGTATGAATTGGTTGAAGGCTCATGGAGACTTAATAAATTTCCAAGAGAGGTGGATGGACTACACCAATAAGGATAAAAAGAGAGTAAGAGTCCAAAGTAGGTAAGGGTATTTTTAATCCCATTTGTTTTCAGCTATGTAGCTAAAGATGGTCATTAAAAGAAGTGGTATGTTGTATGTAATTAACATTAATATAAAGAAAAGCGATAAAGGAGATTATGAAATATTTAAGAAACATCCCATTTTTTGTGAATTAGGGATGGATTTATAGAATATATCCTAGGCCTACCCCCTTGGTATGAATTTGATTTCATCATTGAGTTAATGCTTGGGGCAAAACCCATTGTAATAATACATTATAGATTAATCCCAATTGAGTTGTAGGAATTAAATGTGCAACTTAAAGATTTTTTATAAAAGGAGTTGATCAAACCTAGTGTGTTACCATGGGGTGCTCTAGTATTATTTGTGAAAATGAGGGATGGTTCCCTAAGGTTATGCATAGATTATAGAATGTTGAATAAGATAACAATTAAGAATAAGTGCCCTTTGCCAAGGATTGATGATATCTTCAATATACTAAAGGATGCTACTATATTTTTAAAAATAGATCTAAGATTTGGATATCATCAGTTAAGGATTCAAGAAGAGGATACTCATAAGACAACCTTTAAGACCATATATGGATACTATGAATTCATAGTATTTCCATTTCAGCTGATGAATGTACCAATAAAATTTATAGATTTGATGAACAATGTATTTAGAAAATATCTAGATTAGTTTATTTTGGTATACTTAGATGATATGTTGATATATTATCACACTAAAGAAGAACATGACCTTCATTTGAGGTCAGTGTTAGAGATGTCAAGGAAAAACCGGTTATATGGAAAGTTGTCCAAGTGTGACTTTTATATCTCACATGTATAATATTTGGGACACATCATATCGATAAAATAAATTGTTGTAGATCGAAATAAAATCAAGGCTAAGTTGTAATACACCAAAAAATGTGTTAAAATTTTAGATTTTCATGGGAATCACTAGCTATTATAGATATTTTGTGAAAGGTTATTCCAAGGTTACCTAATTCAATCACCAAAATTTAGATAAAAGAGGATTTCAAATGGATGAATAAGTGTGAGGTCACCTTTGAGGCTCTAAAGAATAAGTTAACTATGACACTAATTCTCAAGATACCATATCCTCTTGGGAATTTTACCATGTGTAAATATGCTTCCTTAGAATGTTTGGGTGGGGTATTTTCCTAGGAATATGCTAATATGGCCTAGGAGTATAGAAAAATCAAGAAGCATGAGGTAAATTATGCTATGCATGACCTAGAATTAGCAGCAATTGTCCATGCACTAAAGTTTCAGGGACATTATTTGTTGAGCAAACCTTTTGAGCTAAGGAAATACCATAAAATTCTAAGGTATATTTTTATTCAACATATTTTGAATGCAAGATAGAGAATATGGATAGAGTTCTTAGTAGACTATGAATTTTGTATTAAGTATATCACACAGAAAGAAAATAAGGTTGTAGATGCCTCAAGTAGGAGAAGGCACATAACATTGCTGACCTGGAGTCATATATACTTGATGGATAAAGTCATATAAATGTAACTACAAATCCATATTGCATAGAAATACAAAATAAAATTGAGATAAATCCTTAAGAGAGTAAGGATTTCAACATAAAAGATGAATTTTTAGGCTTCAAGGATAGGGTTGCTATACCCTAATCAATAAAACAAGGATATTAGTTATGCAAGAGATACAAAGTTCTCCATATTCTTCTCATATAGGAAGGTCAAAAAATGAAGTAAAACATGAAAAAACCCTTCTATTGGGTAGGAATGAAGTATAATATCACTAGTTTAATTACAAAAAGTTTAGAATGCTAAAACATTAAGGTAGAACATCAACATCCAATAGGGAAGTTATACCCACATGATATACCTACATAGAAATGGCAGGTAATATCTATGGATTTTATTGTGGGTTTACCTAAGACTAGGTACCAACATGATGCAATCCTAGTAGTGGTTGATAAGTTAACTAAGGTTACACATTTCATACTAAGGAACATCAAGGATGATACACTGGTAATTGTAAATAAGTTTTTCAAAGTAATTTTTATGTTACATGGGTTTCCTGAAGTGATCATATCAGACAGGGATTCCAAGTTCACATTAGAATTTTTATAGCTTTTCACCATGCAATGGGCACTAAGCTAAACATTAGTTTTGCATATCATTTAGAAATAGATGGTAAAATGGAGAGGGGAACCATGTTTTAAAAGATATTTTTTGCATGTACTACATGGACCAAAATTCTAAGTGGGAAGACTTTTTGCATCTACTCAAATTTGCATATAATAATGGATACCATGCATCCTTAGATATGGCTCCATTTGAAGCCTGATATGGTAGAATATGCATAACATATATATCATGGGATAATATTTAATATTAAGTGGTGATAAAATAAACAATTATCAAATATATGGAGGAAAAATCAAAGGGATTTGATAAAATCTCAATGAAGCTATTGATCACCAGAAGAGCTATGCCGATATGAAAACATCACCAAGAGAATTATCTATGGTAGACAATGGTTTCTTAAGGGTGAGACCCATGAAAAGTTCCATCAATTCAACTAAGTTGGATCCTTGCTATTTTGGGTCCTTTGAGATCATTTATAAGTTTAGTGTAGTAGCCTATATGCTCATATTGCCACCCAACTTGTCAAAGATCATAATATTTTCCACATATCTCTACTTAGGAAATATGTTGCTAATCCTAAAAATATTTAGAATGTTTCTAAATTTAAAATGGAAGATACCTTAACCATTGAGATGATATTAGTAAATGTTTTAGGATTTTATTCCAAGGTGTTGAATAAATGAACCCTAGATCAGTGTAAGGTCCAATGAGACCAATATTCTAAAAACTATGCCACTTGAAAATATGGTAAATAAATTAGGCAAAAATTCCTATATATGTTTTAATGAAATATATATTGGCATATTACAATAAACATAGAGGATTATGTTTAGTCCAAGGAGGGAAGTATGTAACAAACCTCCTTGGTAGAACTTGATCTTGATACCGAATTATGTATTGATGTGTGAGGAGATCTAAGACATTTTATTATTTTTATAATATCAAGGTGAGTTGGTATTGCATTTTTGTACTTTCTAAAAATATTTGGAGAATATAGTATCATTGATTATGGATGGAGGACCAAGTACTCTCATTGGTGGATTGAAATGAGACAACCACCTAAATTGAGAGAATTTTTGGGAAATGATGGATGACTTGTTCATCGATGACTCAAGGGTAAAATAATACCCTTCATTTAGATGCATTGCATATATGCTTGTGTTTGAATACATTTTTGGGCTATGAGATTGCTTGGGCAAAGGAGTCATCCTTAGTAGAGTGGGGATAATATCTTGGTTATCTTAAAAATCCACCTACTAAAGGATAAAACAACAAGGTGTATTATTTGTTGGAAATATTTTGATTATTTTCCATGTTATTTTGGTGGGGTTAAATCTAAAAGGTACTATACACTCTCTATGTATTCTCATCAGGGTTCGAGGATGATAGTCCCTAGGGAAAATTTAAGGTTTTTAAGATATTTTTAGATCCATATGGGTTATTTTGGATTAATATATGTGAACCCATGGTTTTATGTCCATGGTATTATAAAATTTGTTCTTGTGTTGTTATTTAGATTTCACTTGCATTAGGGTTTGTGTGAAGAGAAGATAAACTTTATTGTATTACAGATGGTTAAGTTTGTGTAATAAGGAGATTTTACTATGTTAGGTTTTTTTCCCATAAGGCATTTCCTAGGTGAAATACTATGTTATGTGTGTATCTATTATCTTCTTATTTTGATTCTATAGTACTTTTATACATTTAGTTTATTGGGATTTGTTGCTCTTCATTTGGTATTAGATCTAGATTTTAGCTTTTTTCAAAGAGTAAGGGTTTCGGTGTTGTGATAAATTAATTCTTGAGTGGGATCCATATACGAAAGAATATAGTAAAGAAAAATGATAAGAATGATACAGGTAGAGATTAAAAAATTTAATGGACAAAAGTTTGAGTTATGGAAACTCAAGATGGAGGATCTCTTAGTTGATAGAGATCAATGGATTGCAATCTTGAGAATAAAATCAACATCAATGACAGATGAGGATTGGTTGAAAATTGATAGGAAGGAAAGGAGCTATAATAGATTGTGCTTATCTGATTCAGTATTGTTGAATGTATCAACAAAGACCATGACAAAGTTGTTATGGGATAATCTGAGAACTTTATATCAAATAAAGTTATTGGTAAATAAAATCTTTCTCTAAAAAAGTTATATTCACTTCGAATAAATGATGGTGAATCTATGTCTGAAAATCAAAATATTTTTAACATTGTAGTAAGTAAATTAAACTCTATTGAAGTAAAAATGGATGAAAATGAAAAGTGTATTACTTTACTTTGTTCATTACCTGATTCATGGGATAACCTAGTTATGGCTATCACCAATACTACATCTACATTGAAAGTAAATGATATAGTAGGAACATTGCTATATGAGAAAATGGGAAGAAAATATTCTAAGGATTATCATCAAAATGTTACCTTGGTTGTAAGAGGTTGTTCATAATAAAGAAGCAAAAATAAATCAAGAGAAAGAAAATTTAGATCTAGGGGTAAATATACTACTCCAAAAAAGAAAAAATGTTGGAAGTGTCGTAAAACATGGTATTATAAAAGAGATTGCAAATGTAAAAAGGTTTATGACAATTGGTCATTTAATAAATAAATTTCTATAGAAATGAATACCATAAATGACGATTCAAGGGACTTATTCTTAGTTGTAACATGCTCAAGTGATTGACATGATTCAATTTTGATTGAATTAGGTGCTTCCTTTCATATAAATCCTCATAGAGAGGGGTTCTATGAATATGAAAACATAAATGGAGATGAATTTTTCTTGGAAGATAATTTTACATATAAAATAATAGGTGAAGGAAGAGTCAAGTTGAGGTTAAAATATGGAAGAATTAAAACCCTTCCTAGTGTACTACATATTTTGGGTTTGGTAAGGAATTTGATATCCATGAGTAAGATGAATGACGTGGGTGTTACTATGGTATTCAATAAGGATAACTGCAATATGGTTTGTGGAGTCATGGTGTTGGCTAGAGGAGTTCATACAGAAACATTGTTCAAACTTGAGTCTAGTACTATAAGTATTAATTACAATAACTCTTAAGTTGTAGAGGAGAATGATACGATAGAATTGGCTTCGAGTATTCTTGTAGTGAAGATAATGGTGTGCATCAATATATGGGGTATATTGGTGAGAAATACCAAATATTAAAATGAAATTTATGGTTGAGGAATTTATGATTGCTCATTAAATTTTGATTTTTGTGAGCACTGTGCTTTTGGAAAGCAAACCTGAGTCAAGTTTCCTAGTAGTGGATAATGATACAATAGAATTAGCTTCGAGTATTCCTATAGTGAATAGAAAGTCGTGCATCAATGCATGGGGCATATTGGTGAGAAAGACCAAACATTAAAATGAAATTTATGGTTGAAGGAATTTTTGATTGCTCATTAAATTTTGACTTTTGTGAGCACTGTGTTTCTGGAAAGCAAACCCGAGTCAAGTTTCCTAGTAGTGCTACAATATTTGAAGGAATTTTGCATCTATTTCATAGTGATGTGTTTGGACCTACAAAAGTACCATCTTTAGGTAAATCTATCTATTTTGTAAAATTTATGAAAGACCTCGGTATATTTTTTACATAACATATTTGATTTTTTAAATAAATTTAAAGAGCTTAAGGCTCTTGTAGAAAATAATATAGAGAAAATAAAGTTTTTGAGAAGTGAAAATGGTGATGAGTTTTGATCTAAATAATTTAAGCAATTTTACATAGATAGTGGAATAGAAAGGCAAAATCAACTCCATATACTCCACAACAAAATGGATTTGTAGAACGGGTGAATAGGATATTGATGTATAAGGCCAGAAGAATGATAAGTGGTGTAGGGTTAGAAAGGAATTCTAGGTAGAATCCATGTTAACTACTCATTACCTCATCGATAGATCTCCTACCTCAGCTATGGTGGATAAGACTCTGAAGAACACAAGCTTATATTGATAGGGGGGTGAACAGTATAAGAGCACTTTTTACTTTTCTTTCCAAATAAATATTATGCAATGTATAGATAGCAATATCAACAACAATAATAAAAGCAATGCACAAATCACCACACATAATAGATACACATATTTAACGTGGTTCACCCAAAGAGGGCTACTTCCATGGAGAAAATATTTCTTCTAAATATTTCTCAAATAATCTCTTGGGAATCCTTTCCAATTACAATGTTTATGGACATCTGTCCAAAGGAGATGTTTATCCCCTAAATCAAGTTTTTGGATCTCTATCTATATAAGAAATCCTTGTCCTTTGCTCTGGTTGGCGATCATTTTTATATTGAACCACTTTTTTATTGTAAGGTAGAAAACCCACAATAGACTTAAGTTATATATTTGTTCGATGATGCCTTATTATCATATGTGGATTGCATTTAAATACCTAGTCTAATAGTTGTAAGAGTGAAGGGTTGTGACCCTAGAATATAATGAATAAATAATATAAGTAATTAGGACATGTTAGGAGGGTCCTAAAATGCCACCCCCCTTAAAGGAGCTTTGTCCTCAAAGCTGGAAATTTGGAAATTGCTACTGGATATCTTGAAAATTTTCCCACGTCGCGTCTTCTAAAGGTAGACCTTTCCAATGGATTAAAACTTCCATGATATTGCGAGTACGAAGGTGACAAGAGCAGTGATCCAAGATAGCTTTTGGCTCGACTAGAAGTACATCATCAGAGAATTCAAGGAGAGTGGGTTCTGTCGTGATATGGGCTCCCACTACGAGCTTAAGGCAAGATACATGAAATACGAGGTGAAGTTTGGAAGAGGGAGGAAGCTCTAGTTTGTAAGAAACGATCCCAATACATTGGAGAACTTTATACGGCCCGTAAAATTTGGGTGCTAACTTCTGAGAATCTTTTTGTTTAAGATAGGATTGATGGTAAGGTTGGAGTTGTAAGAAAACCATATCACCCTCATGGAAACTACGTTCACTTCTATGTTGATCGGCTTGCTGCTTCATGCGATGTTGGGTGGTGTGTAGGTTCTCTTTTAGGATCCATAGTATGTCATCTCTATTAGCAAGTTTTGTTTCCACCACATGGACTTTTGTAGTCCCTGGAATATAGGAAGTGAGGGATGGTGGTGTTTGACCATATAGTGCTTCATAAGGAGTCATTTTGATGGACGTATGGTATGAAGTGTTATACCACCATTTCGCTAGTGAAATCCACTTTACCCAATGGAGTGGTTGAGTAGAAAAAAAACATCGAAGGTATGTTTCCAAGCATTTATTTACAACTTCTATTTGGCCATCGGTTTGAGGATGGTAAGCAGAGCTCATACGAAGTTGAGTACCTTGTAATTTGAACAATTCCTTCCAAAAGGTTCTAGTGAAATTTGGGTCATGGTCACTAACAATTATGGAGGGCATACCATGTAATTTAAATATGTTATCTAGGAAGAGGTTGGCTATAGTGCTAGCGATATAAGGATGAGCCACGGAACACAAATGGACATATTTAGATAAACGATCAACGACTACGAAAATGGTTGTTTTTCCTCCTGATTTTGGTAATCCTTCAATAAAGTACATAGAAATATCTGCCTATGTTTTTGTGGGTATAGGAAGAGGTTGAAGTAATCCTAGAATAGTGACGGTCTCCCCATTTTGCATTTGACAAACTTCACATTCTTTTACAAAGTGTTTGATGTAATTTTTCATTCCTACCCAATAGAAGGAGGTAGTGGCTCTTTTATAGGTTTTTAAAACCCTGAGTGGCCTACAGTGGGTGAGGTATGTAACTCATGAAGAAGTTTTTCACGATAATTTGAATTGGGGATGAGGACCATCCTCCCTTTGTATCTTAATATATTGTCCTTCCAAGTGTATGGAGTTTTACTACTAGGATTATGTTGAAGTTGTTGAATTAAGGCGTGGATAGTAGGATCATTTATCCATTCTTCATGCACCTCATCTACCCATTTAGGAATAAGGGAGGAAAGAGCATGGACTTGAGGCATATCTTCAAATTTACTAGAAAGTGCATCGGCTTCCATGTTGTCCTTTCCATTTTTATATGTAATTTCATAATCATAGCCAAGAATTTTAGTAACCCATTTTTGTTGTTTTGGGGTATTAGTCCTTTGTTCCAAAAAATACTTCAAGCTATGATGGTTAGTGCGTATAATGAAATGTTGGCCAATAAGGTAAGGCCTCCAATGTTGAATAGCATGGACAATCACCAACATCTCTTTTTCATACGTAGAGTGAGCTAAATTCTTAGGAGAAAATGCTTTGCTTATAAAAGCTAGATTCCTTTCATCCTGCATGAGTACAGCTCCCATTCCTATTCCTAAAGCATCACTTTCAATGACGAATGGTTTAAAAAAGTTGGACATGGCTAGAACAGGGGTGGTACACATTGCAATTTTCAAGGTGATAAAGGCCTCATCTGCTTTAGAGGACCATTTGAAAGCATTTTTCTTAAGTAATGTTGTTAGAGGAGCAGTGATTTTACCATAATTTTGGACAAATTTTCTATAATATCCCCTTAGTCCAAGAAACCCACATAGAGCTTTTAAGGTTTTTGGAATAGGACATTTTTTCACCTCCTCGATTTTGGAAGGATCTAACATAACTCCTTCCTTTGAGACAATATGCCCTAAGTATTCAATTTCTTGTTTTGCAAAGGAATACTTTGATCTTTTTGCATAAAGTTGATTTTCCTCCAAGATTTGGAATGCTTGTCTAACATGGTCCAAATGTTCTTCCCATGTTTTTCTATAAATCAAAATGTCATCAAAGAAAACTAATATAAATTTACGAAGAAAAGGGTGAAATACCTTATTCATTAGACTTTGAAAGGTAGAAGGAGCATTGGTCAGGCCAAATGGCATCACCAAGAATTTGTAGTGCCCTTTGTGAGTGCGAAAGGCCATCTTAGGAATATCCTTTTCATTGACTCGTATTTGGTGGTAGCCTGACCGTAAGTCTAACTTGGAAAAATAAGCTGCCCATGGAGTTCATCTAATAGCTTGTCTATGATCGGAATAGGAAATTTATCTTTGATGGTCATTTTATTAAGCGCTCAAAAATTGAAACATAAATGCCACGAGCCATCCTTTTTTCTAACTAAAATAATTGGAGAGGAGTAAGGGCTTTTGCTAGGTCTAATGACTCTTGCCTTAAGAAGCTCTTGTACTAATTTCTCTATTTTAGTTTTTTGGAGGTATGGATAATGATAAGGTCTAATATTAGGAGGGTGATGCCTTGGAAATAGTGGAATAGTGTGATTGTGATTTTGTTGTGGAGGTAGTCCTTTTGGTTCATTGAATACCGCCTTATGGTGGTCTAAAATATTTTGTAATTCTGGTGTCTCATATTCTTTGTGACTAGGTTGAATTGAAAATAATTGGGTGACCATTCCTTTGTTTCCTCTTCAGATAATTTTCTCCTTTCTATGCGAGATGATGATTTTGGAAGGTCCTGATTTTAGGCCTTGGATAATATAGGTTTGGTTCTTTGTTGTGAATTTCATCCATAGTTCATCAAATTCCCATTGGACTACGCCCAAGGTTCATAACCATTGTACACCTAGTACAATGTCGCACCCACCTAGGGGTAGGACGTACATGTCGCCTTTCATGTTATAAACCCCCATAGTTAGTTTTATATTTCTGCATTTTCCTTTGCATGCAATTTTTCTATCGTTTCCAATCATCACTTCAAAGTTATTGCAAGGGTATATAAAACAATTTGCTTGTTTAGCCACCTTTGGATCGATAAAATTGTGCATGCTACCAGAATCTAGGAGCACGGTAAGGTTTTGTTTCTTAAAATACCCTTTAAATCGCATTGTTTGAGGGGCAAAAAATCCGCAAGGGCGTTGAAGGAAACCTTTGGTGCATTTTCTTCGTCACTTTCAAGTGTGTTGGATAATACCTCTACTTCGAGTTCGGGTTCCTCTTCGATAGAATTCCCTTCCTCTGTGGCATCTAGAATATATAATTTCCATGAGGCACATTTATGATTTCTATCAAATTTCTCATCGCAATGGTAGCAAAGACCCTTAGCTTGTCTTTCCTTCATTTCATCGAAACTCAGGTGCTTAATTGGTAGAGCGGGGTTAATTTTTGGGGTTGTGTAGGAGTTTTGGGTTCATCCATTTTGCATTGGTTTTGTGTTGGTATAAGTGTTTGATGGTTTCCCCCAAGTTGGTTTTGTGAACCAATTTCGTGCCTTGATTTTGTCCTCCATTAATTTTGCCAAGCCGATGGTCTCTAACATGTTTGTATGGTTATACATTTGCACCTTTATTCGAATTTCTTCTTTTAATTCATTGACAAAATATTCTTGAAATAAGGCAACGTCTAATCCAGATGTTTGATTATCTAGCATTTCAAATTTTGCTTGGTATTCGCTTACCGAAGTGGTTTGGCATAATTTAGTGAGGGCCCCTATAAATATTTGGAACTTGCTAGGGCCGAATCGCACTAATAGATTCTGTGTAAAGGTTGACCATGTCGGAGTGCCATTAGTTTTCTCAAACCATTGGAACCATTGGATGGCGTCGTTTTCCAAGTGGAAGGAGGAGATATGCACTTTTTGCATTTTCGAAATTTGATTTAGTGAGAAATATTGCTCTGCTTGGTAGATCCAGTTTGTAGGGTCTCCTCCTTCAAATTTTGGGAAGTCTAATTTGGTCGTCCATGGTAGAATGGAAGTTTGTGGACCTCCTAACATTTCTCGATTTGATGACCCATGGTTAGGTGAATTTGCATGTGTTGTTGCCTGATTTTGACTGATGGTATCAAGTTTAACATCCATTGCAAATATTTTCTTGAAGAGTTCTCTTATGGTACGAGTATTCTCCTCTCTTTCCTGTTGAACTTCTTCAACGAGCCTTTCATGTTTCTCATGAATGGAATCCTGTGATCATCATCCTTCAGCCATTGTGGTTGGTGTAGGTAATGATCAAGATGACTTGGTACAGGTGAGCAAAAAAAATAAAAAATAAAAAAAATAATTTTAATATTTTTTCCTTTGCATTCCGGACGTCGAAAACCTTGATGCTTCATTGAGGATTTTAGCTTTTTCAAAACAGCCACCGGTAACCACGCGAAAGGTCAAGCAATTTGGGTGTAAGGCAACTTAATTCGTACCTTAGGAGAAGGTTTACTTTTTTATGAGGATGTTGACATGGATCCATGAAGCGTGAATGCTGTTGCATCCTCACGAATGTGGACTAGTTGAAATGTGCGATGGGAAAAAATTTTAATGGTGAATTTGCTCCTTGATCTAGCTCTGATCCAGATGGTATGAAACTAAATGGTGCAGGAAGTAGGATCATTTTTATATTGAATCACTTTTTTATTGTAAGGTAGAAAACCCACAATAGACTTAATTTATATATTTGTTCGATGATGCCTTATTATCATATGTGGATTGCATTTAAATACCTAGTCTAATAGTTGTAAGAGTGAAGGGTTGTGACCCTAGAATATAATGAATAAATAATATAAGTAATTAGGACATGTTAGGAGGGTCCTAACACATAACTTGCTCAAATATGCTCAACATGTCCATTCAAATATGCTCAACAAGCTCACACAAAACTTGTCCCAATATGCTCAATAAGTCCTCTCTAGAACTTAACCAAATCTGTATTGTAAGCTTCTACAAAAGCTCACACAAAATTAGTCCACAAGTCTTCTCAAAGACTTACCTCAAATATTCTTAACAAGTCCACACATAGAACTTGTCCATTCTCATAGAAGCATAAATAGAATTGTTAGAGACTCAATATGTTCTACTCTCAATGCATAATCACTTTCTCAAATTTCTCAATCTCATAGAAGCATAAATATAATTGTTAGAGACTCAATATGTTCTATACTCAATGCTCAATTACTTTCTCAATTTTCTCAATCTCATAGAAGAATAAAGAGAATTTTTAGAGACTCAATATGTTCTATACTCAATGCACAATCACTTTCTCAATTTTCTCAATCTCATAGAAGCACAAAGAGAATTGTTAGAGACTCAATATGTTCTATACTCAATGCTCAATCACTTTCACAACTCAAATCAGAATGTAAAGTAGTTTGTTTTATGGAACTTGAACAATCACTTCATACAACCACTTGACTAGGCTCAACCAATTCCACTCAACCAATTACTTAATGAAACTTCCCTTTATCACAAACCCTAGTCCAAGCATATATCATCCAACTCAAAATATTTCCAACAATGCTCAACAAAAAATCTCATATAACAATGATACTCATGTTCTTTTCAAAAACCCTAGTTCAAGTTTTTTTCACAATAACTCACTTCAACAACAATGCTTATAAAAAATCTTCATATAACAATGATACTCATGATATTTTCAAATCCTTACTTAATTCTTCATATAATCCAATGACTTCAACAACTATGCTTATTACAAGGTTTTAATCACAACTCTTAATTCAAGAAAACCTTGAAGCATTAACTCAAGCAATTTTGAAAAGGAAACCCTAATCAAATCCTTTTCTCTCCAAAATTTATTTTCTACTAAGCCAATCAATCAATTCAACCAAGAAATAATTTTCCCATACTTTTTTTCTTGACAAGGAGTTGATCTCACAAATCTGCCACACCCACAATTACTTCTTTGCCAATATCAATAAGGTTTAGAAGGTAATAATTTCCTCAACAAAATACAATGCAAAATAATATCAAAATTACACCTTATCACTCCAACTTAGATAATATTTAATACCTTCACAATAATATTCTTTAACACAAAAAAACCCTTATTAAAATTAAAAAACACTCAAAAGTCTTAATCCTTCAATATGACAACATAGTAATTTAAGACTATCAAAAAAATTAAAACTAAAACTTCCTTATTACTCCAAGTGATGATTTTCAACTACCACCACTATCCAACAAACACCCTTTCTAAAAAATTCCACTAACAACCCTTATACCTCCAAACTTAGGCAAATAATAAAAATTTAATGTAAAATATTTACCTTACCTTCGGAGGGATTCAAACCCTCAATAATGCCCACAATGTATGCATTGCCATGGCTCCAAAATCCACACGAGATACATGCTCGTTTGATATGGAGGAAGCACCATGTGCTTCAAAATATATCATGCTATTACCCCTTTGCAAAAATGTGTGCCTTTGGAACCTTCAACCAACATGCTTGCCAATATACATCATCGTGTTTCAAACGTTGGCTCCCTTTCCAACAAATGTTTTACCACCTGCCCACTTTCCACTAGGTCAAGCTGCATGGTTGGGCTTCGACCATTTGATGCTTTCCACTCTATTTCTATTCAATGGTAAATCAAACATGAAATTCATAGTTCCTCTTTCATGAGCTCTTTTTTTAAAATAATTCGTAAGTAAATCAATCGATCAAGCAAGGATCGGGTTTAATGGCCTTTGGCATAGGTATTTATATTAAATTCCTCCATGCTTTGAAAAATTTTGGTGCCTTTGAAGTTTTCATTACCATGAGACATCAACGAAGATTAGAACCTTGATAAAGTGCTTTGAATATTTTATACTCCAAGCCCATATTTGGGTATTGTAAAATATTAAATATTTTACTCTAGGATTTTAACCAAATCGCTTTAATATTATAATATCAAACATTATAATATTATATCCTTTTAACCATTATAATATTATTGCTTCATTCACATTGCATTCCATGGTGTAGATAATATTTATTTATAAATTTAAATTCTCATTGAATTTAAATAATTTATAAAAAATATTATATCTCATTTTAACTTTGCACTAAATATCTTGACCTTTGACCTTCTTCCTAGATATCAAATAAAAACTTTGACAACTTTGTTCCTTGACGAAAACCTTGATATTAATGTTGACTTCATTTATTGACATCAATGACAACTTTAACTTTTAGGACTCAAAATGTCCAACAATCTCCCCCTTTGTCATTGATGGCAACCCAATTTTTTTTACCAAAACTTGACTTCTTCTATGCTGCTCCCCTAGGACACTGCTTCCCCTGGCTCGATGCTATTTCAAATATCAAATATCTCCCCTATACTCAATTATTTCTCCCCATTTGACATCAATGACAAAGGGTCACCTTTGGGGCTCGGGGATAAGAATGAGCCTCTTAGCTTAGGCCCTCCCCCACATTTTGTTAAGGTGGTTAATTATGGGGTGTGAGTATTTCTACTCTAAAAAAGCACTGTTATTTACCTTTATCTTCTCTTATTTTTTGAATTTTCTGAATCCTCTAACTGTTTCTATCTGTGACTATGTTCTTATCCATGTCATCATTCCTGTTCCTATTCCTGTTCCTATTCTTGTTCACATCCATGTTACTGTTCCTATTTCTATTCACATTCATGTTCCTATTCCTGTTCCTATCCATGTTCCTTGTTCCTGTTCCTGTTCTTGTTCCTATTCATATCCATATTATTGTTTCTATTCTTGTTTATGCTCAAGTTCCTATTCATACTTATCTCTAGAATGTCCGCTCTACACAACTTTGTTGTATGACCATCATTATTGCACTTATAACACTTAATTTTATTATTCCTTGGAGGTACAATTATCTTAGGATTTCTCCTAGTGAAGCCATATCCTCTTCTATCATGAACCCTGAAATTCATTGCCTTGTTACCAAACTGATTACATGAGTAGAAATACCCATGGAAAGGTTTTCCATTCCCTTCTAATTGTATTTCATGTGTCATACACTATGAAGCCATGTGCCCAAACCTGTGACATGAGAAAAATATTGCATTTAAGCTTCCTTGTCTTGACCTCATTGGTCTCCTATTATTATTGTTGTTCCATTTGTATCTTCTTTGTGCACTGTTCCTATTTTTGTTGAATTAACTATTATTCAACCCATCCTCTGATGTCTCACTTTATTTTACACTGTCTTCTTTTGAAGTATCTTCATATGAGATTTCTTCTCCTCCAAAATTTGAAGTTGACTCTCCTTCCCATTTATTTTGATCCTTTTCAAATCCAAGATATGTTTTACTTGATGTAGGCTTTTGTATCTTGATGAACTTATCCAAGTTATTTGAGCTATTTTAAATCCTTTCATATTGATCTTGGATTCCTTTAAGTCTTCTTTTAGTAGTGCCACTTCTTGTGATAACTTATCACATTCCAAGATATTTGATTCTAACTTATATTTGAACCTTTTTGCCTTAGCCTTTTACTTTTGTAAATCCTCTATAAGCAATCTTCTCTCTTCATCACATCCTTGAAACTGAATTTCAAGTTTAGAGTGTTTCTTCCTTACCTTATTTACCATTTCAAGGGCATAGATAAGTTATCCCTTGATATCATAACCATTATCTACTGAATAATCCTCTATTTGTTTACCTTTGTCCATATATTTACTCTCTTTTGGATTGTCTTCTATAGGATCACTCACTTCTTCTTCTAATGCAATTAGAAGATTTTCATCTGGTCCTTCAAGTGCATTATCATACTCATAATAACTAAAGCTATAACCATCCCTTGTACAATAATATTCAAGATGTCCAAAGTTACCATATCTAAAACACTTGAGAATAACTGGAGTTTTCTTAACTAGTTCTTTTTATTCAATCATAAATAGAACTTCATCTCTATCATTGTTTGAAAAATTAACATCACTATCACTTGAGTACTTACTTGCAATATTTGCATAGTAAATCATCTGTTGTCTTTGAAATAACTTCTTTCCTTGTCTACTTTGTCCATACTTGCTTTTCTTCTGATGCTTATCATGCCTAAATATTTTTTATTCCCTATACCTGTGATCTTGTTTTTCTTCACCATTATTGTTCTTTGGTTGTTTAGAATCTATTACAAAATATCTAAAATTTCCACAATTGAAACACTTAACAGATATTGGATCTATGGACCTTTTATAACCTTTATTTCTTCTACCATAAGTAGCTTCTTCATCAATAGATGACTCACTACTTGATTATGACTTCTTACCCTTTGTTTTCTTGATTGCTTTGAATGTTGCTTCCTTATGGGGAGTAGGATCTTTTGTTCTTATCTCAAAATTTGTTAGCATACCAAGCAACTTATCTCTTGTCAAAGTATCACCATCCAATTATATTTCTATAGCAAAAACCTATTCAGTGAATCTATTTGGAAGAGATCTTAAGACTTTATAACAAACATCTGATTCATCAATATTCATTCCAAGTCCTTGCATATCATTAATAACCTCATAAATTCAAATTAGATAAGCACTGATATTTTACTCTTCATTCATTCTCAATGTTTCAATTGTCCTTTGATATTTTGTATCTTTTATTTCTTCTTTTATCTCTTTCATATATACCTTGAAATTTATTCCACATTTCTTTTGGAGTTCTACAATGCATGACTTTCATAGACTATGTTCTACGCAAACTTCTCACAAGTGCATTCATTAATTTTAAATTATAGTTTTGTAAAATCTTACCTTACTTATTTTTAGGAGGATTTACTGCTAGATCATATCCAAATTCCACTGTATATTAAACTTCATTACAAAGTGCCATTAGGTATATCCTCGTCATCATACTCCAATACATGTAGTCATTTCCATCAAATACTAGTGCTGAATTATTTGAGGATAATTCCTTAGGATCCATTGTGTTCTTGTTAGATTTTCCTTCAAGATATTAAACTCTTATGAAGGCACCTACTTTGATACCAATTGAATAACACAAGCTTATACTGAGAGGGGGAGTGAACAGTATAAGAACATTTTTTAATTTTCTTTCCAAATCAATATTATGCAATGTATAGATAGAAATATCAACAACAATAGTCAAATAAATGCATAAATAACCACACACAATAGAGACACAGATTCAACGTGGTTCACCCAAATATGGCTACTTCCATGAAGAAAATATTTCTTCTAAATATTTCTCAAATAATATCTTGGGAATCCTTCCCAATTACAATATTTATGGACCTTTGTCCAAAGGAGATGTTGATCCCCTAAATCAAGTTTATGAATCTCTATCAATAGAAGAACTCCTTCTCCTCTGCTCTGGCTGGTGATCCTTTAGAAGAATACTACCTCAATAGCACTGGCTTGTGGATCTCTCTCCACTAAAGACTCATGTCCCCACTTAGAAGACCTATCCTCACTGCCATGGCTGATGGATCTCTATCCACTGGAGACTACTATCCTCTCTACTCTGTCACATCCAAATATCTATTTCAAATTTGTACTAAACACAATCTAGTTGATCTAGCACAAATTTGATCAACAAGTCCACTCAAATATGCACTAAACACAGTCTAGTTAGTCTAGCACAAATCTTCTCAATAAGTCCACTCAAATATGCACTAAACATAGTCCAGTTGATCTAGCACAAATCTTCTCAAGTCCATACAAAACTTGCTCAAATTTGCTCAACATGTCCTCTCAAAACCTGCTCAAATATTCTCAAAAATCTCACACAAAACTTGTACCAATCTGATCAATAAGTCCTCTCTAGAACTTAATCAAATTTGTATTGTAAGATTCTAGAAAAGCTCACATAAAATTAGTCCACAAGTCTTCTCAAAGACTTGCCTCAAATATGCTTAACAAGTCCACACATAGAAATTTTCCTGAAGAACACAAGCTTATACTGAGAGGGGGGGTGAACAGTATAAGACCACTTTTTACTTTTTCCTTTATACTTCAAAACAATAAAGCAATATATCCAAAGCAATATCAAAGCAATGCACAAAACCATCCACAAAGAGACACAACAATTTACGTGGTTCACCCAAGGTGGGCTACTCCATGGATAAAACTTTTCTCTAAAAGTTATATCAAAGTCCTCTGGTAATCCTTCCCAATTACAATGTTTATGAGCCTCAGCCCAAAGGAGATACCTTCCCCTAATCTGAATTTATGAGCCTCTGCTCAAAGAAGATGCCTTCCCCTAGCTCTGCTCTGGCTGGTGATCTAGAAGACCTCTGCCTCCACTGCCCTTAGCAAATGGAACTCTATCCACAGAAGACACCTGTCTTCCCTGCTTTGGCTAGATACCTTTGTCCTCAACTCTATCACCTCCAAGCTAGTCCTCGAATTTGCACCAAACACAGTCCTTCGGTCTAGCATAAATGTCCTCGAGTTCTTCTCATAGAACCAATGCACCTCTATCCTCAAGTTCTCTAATAGAACTATCAAACTCAGCTTCACAAGTCCTCTGCTAGGACCTGTCCAAATCTGCTCACAAGTCCCCAATGGAACCTGTCCAAAACTTGCTCACAAGTCCCCAACGGAACCTGTCCAAACCCCGCTCACAAGTTCATCAAGAAAACTTGCTTGGCATGAACCCACAAAGAGAATTGTTAGAGACCCAATGTGATTCATCAACCTCATAGAAGCATAAAGAGAATTGTTAGAGACTCAATATGTTCTATACTTAACTCCCAATCTCAATCTCAACTCAATCTCAAATCTCATAAGAATAAGATAGATGTAATTTGTTTTTCTCAAGAACATGAAACACAACCCAACAATTGCCAACCAAGCAATATCTCATCTAACAATGATACTCATGTTCTTTCCAACAACCAATATATTTTCTCAACCAATTAGGGCTTCAACAACAATGCTCAAAGACAAGGTTTAACCAACATCATTCAACTCAAAATTAACCTTGAAGCATTCAACCAATCATCACAATAAAAGGAAACAAGTAGAAATCCTTTTCCCTCCAAAGATATTTGAACAAAATAGCCACCCACACAATATCACCAAATGCAAAGAATAACTTGTTCAAATCAACTCAATGGAGTAAGCCCAATATCATGAATCAAGTAAAAGCAATAACTTGATCAAACAACCTCTATGGAAGCAACTCAACCATCAACCTAAAAATATCCAACCAAGGATTTCACCAACTCAAAGCAAGTAGCAAGACTCACAAACATAAACCCTAGTGCACAATGCTTCCACTACCTCAAACCAGAATTATGCATTCACCAAAACTCTCATCAATGATAACAATGCATAAGTAGTCTTCAACAAACCAGAAAATAGGATTTACACCCAACCAAAGGAAACCTTGTTGAATACCTTTTCACTCCAATATTATTTCAGGAAAACATACACCAATCATACTCATAAGAAGAAAGTGCCCATACCTTATTGAAGATGAAGAAGATCTCACAAATTTGTCATAACCATAACCACCTTTTTGCCAAACTCAAGAAGGTTAGTAGACAACATATTTCTTTAATATTTCCTCAAGAATATTCCTTGGTCCAAATATAATTAAGGTTCTATGTCTTCTTCTTTCAACCTCA
This sequence comes from Wollemia nobilis, assembly GCA_028583015.1. Classification (NCBI taxonomy): domain Eukaryota; kingdom Viridiplantae; phylum Streptophyta; class Pinopsida; order Araucariales; family Araucariaceae; genus Wollemia; species Wollemia nobilis. The sequence continues at coordinate 201,864 of JAQPPZ010008406.1, forward strand.
TTCAAAAAATCATTCATAACATATTTCTTATATTCACCTTATCACTCCTTAAAAAATATACCCTTTTAGTTTTTACTAACCTTATAAAATCTTATATCTTCTCAAACCTTAGAACAAAAACTTATTTTAATGTTCAAAAGGAAAATCCTTATAACTCCCCAAAAACACTTAACCATCTATTACTTCATAATCCAAAAATAAAATAATAATAAAAAAAACTTTATAGCATACCTTTTATTGCAACAACATATTGGCGCTCACAGTAGCCCGTGATTCTCCAAGGGATTCGAACTTGCACTTTATTGTCAGCGAAGCGTCTTTAGAGACAACTCAAGTACCACGAGGGCTACACACCCTACTTAACTCTAATGGAGCACGTGCTCCCACTTCACTCTCCAATCGGCGCTCAACAAAACTTCAAAAACTTTGTTGCTACGAAGTCTCGAACCCGAGACCTCTATATCGTTATTCGAACTCGTAGCCAACTCTACTGCCACGACGGATGTAATCAACCGAGCGGAGAAGATATTTTCATCTTTCAAAGTGTGCTCTATCACATATCGATATTTGTGCCAATGAGCGCACACCTCTTCGCATCTATTTGGTAAACAAATCACAACGCATTTTCAATCTTCGAAGATCGTGCAATGTATCAAGGAGGTTGCATTTTAATGATTCTACTTTTCATTCACTCTAATGCGAAGGATGATTTGTCCTTTTCTTCGAACGCAATTTCTCCGAGCTCTTCTTAAAACATCGCAACCCCCTTTTTAAATCATGAACACCTTTGACCACATAATCACTTGACTTCCTCCTTCGCTGGCATAGGGGTTTCGACGAAATCAAAAATGCACGAGGATATTATCGAATTCTTCGCTTCACATTAATGAATTTATTTGCCTCGTTTTATATGCACTTTGATGCATTTCCAAACACGTCGGCCCTTTTAATTTAATTAAAATTTTAATTTAAATTTTAAATAAATAAAATTTAAACTAAATATTTAAAATTAAATATCTTCATCATTGGGGCACCTTTTTCAACGAAATGGAGAGCCAACTTGGGTTTTAAGAAAAACCCATTTCAAATATGTTGTCCATGGTTTTAAATAAAACCTTTTATTTTGTCTGCCTTGGTTTTCACAAAAACCCTTCTGCTTCTTGACATCAATAACAACATCAACACTTGAGCAAAGGCAATGTACCCAATGTACCCAAAATTGCCAACATTTCCAATCTCATAGAAGCATAAAGAGAATTGTTAGAGACTCAATATGTTCTACTCTCAATGCACAATCACTTTTTCAATTTTCTCAATCTCATAGAAGCATAAAGATAATTGTTAGAGACTCAATATGTTCTATAATCAGTGCTCAATTACTTTCTCAAAATTTTCAATCTCATAGAAGCATAAAGAGAATTGTTAGAGACTCAATATGTTCTATACTCAATGCACAATCACTTTCTCAATTTTCTCAATCTCATAGAAGCATAAAGATAATTGTTAGAGACTCAATATGTTCTATACTCAATGCTCAATCACTTTCACAACTCAAATCAAAATGTAGAGTAGTTTGTTTTATGGAACTTGAAAAATCACTTCATACAACCACTTGACTAGGCTCAACCAACTCAACTCAACCAATTACTTAATGAAACTCCCCTTTCTCACAAACCCTAGTCCAAGCATATATCATACAAATCAAAATATTTCCAACAATTCTCAACAACAAATCTCAAATAACAATGATACACATGTTCTTTTCAAAAATCCTAGTTCAAGTTCTTTGCACAATAAATCACTTCAATAACAATTCTTATAAAACAATCTTCATATAACAATGATACTCATGATATTTTCAAACCCTAACTCAATTCTTCACACAATCCAATGACTTCAACAACTATGCTTATCAAACAAGGTTTTAATCACAACTCTTAATTCAAGAAAACCTTGAAGCATTAACTCAAGCACTTTCGAAAAGGAAACCGTAATAAAATCCTTTTCACTCCAAAATTTATTTTCTAATAAGCCAATCAATCAACTCAAACAAGAAAGAATTTACCCATACCTTTTTTCTTAACAAGGAGTTGATCTCATAAATCTACCACACACACAATTACTTCTTTGCCAATATCAATAAGGGTTAGAAGATAATAATTTCCTCAACAAAATACAATGCAAAATGATATCAAAATTACACCTTATCACTCCAACTTAAATAATATTCAATACCTCCACAATAATATTATTTAACACAAAAAAACCCCTTATTTAAATTAAACAAGACTCAAAAGTCTTAATCCTTCAATATGCCAATATAGTAATTTAAGACTTTATAAAAAATAATTAAAACCAAAACTTCCTTATTACTCCAAGTGATGATTTTCAACTACCACCACTATCCAAAAAACACCCTTTCCAAAAAATTCCATTAACAACCTTTATACCTCAAAACTTAGGCAAATAATAAAAATTTAATGCAAAATATTTACCTTGTCTTAGGAGGTATTCGAACCCTCAATAATGCCCACGACATACACCTTGCTACGGCTCCAACGGTCGCACGAGCTACATTCTCATTTGATATGTAGGAATAACGATGCGCTTCAAAATGTATCACACTCTTACCCCTTTGACAAAACGTGCGCCTTTGATACCTTCAACCAACATGCCTGCCAATGCACACCGTCACGTTTCGAATGCTGGCTCCCTTGCCAAAAAATGTTTTACCACTTGCCTACTTGCCACTAGGCCAAGCTGCCTAGTTGGTCTTTGACCATTCGATGCTTCCTACTCTGTTTCTATTTGTTGGAAAATCAAACACAAAATTCGTAGTCCCTCTTTCACGAACTCTTCTCTTTAAACAATTCATATGCAAATCAATCGATTGAGCAAGGATCAAGTTTAATGCATTTTGGAATAAGTATTTATATTAAATTCCTCCATGCTTTGTAAAACATCGGTGCCTTTGAATATTTCATTACCATGAGACATCAACGAAGATTAGAACCTTGATAAAGTGCTTTGAATATTTTAAACTCCAAGCCCATATTTGGGTATTGTAAAATATTAAATATTTTACTTTGGGATTTTAACCAAATCACTTTAATATTATAATATCAAACATTATAATATTATATCATTTTAACCATTATAATATTATTGCTTCCTTCACATTGCATTCCATGGTGTAAATAATATTTATTTATAAAATTTAAATTCTCATTGAATTTAAATAATTTATAAAAAATATTATATCTCCTTTTTAACTTTGCACTGAATATCTTGACCTTTGACCTTATTCCTGGATATTAAATAACAACTTTGTTACTTGATGAAAACCTTGATATTAATGTTGACTTCATTTCTTGACATCAATGACAACTTTAACTTTTAGGACTTAAAATTTCCAACAGACTCCACAGGAAGTGTGGAATGGTAAGAAACCTTCCCTTAGTCATATAAGGATTTTTGATTGCGATGCTTATATGATGTCCCAAAAGAGAAAAGGACTAAGCTAGACTATAAATCTAAAAAATGCATATTTTTGGGTTATAGTAATGATGTTAAAGGATATAAGTTATGGAACCTAAAAATATAGAATATTTTTTACAATAGTAATGTGATATTTAGAGAAACAAAAGGGGTTCCAAAATAAGAAATGCAACCAAGTAAAGAACCTAAAATAGTTCAAGTAAAATTGGAACAAGAGGAAGAACCTGTAGTAGAACCTAGTGCTATAGAAGAAGATAAGCTATAGAGAGAGTCTAAAGAGGAAAATTTAGAGGAAGAAGATGAGGAGGAAGCTGAAGAGGTAGAAATTGGAACTCCAATTTTGAGGAGATCAGAGCGAGTGAGAAGACTCCTAGAAAGTTATATCCATTCAAATATTTATTTTGTATTTTATATACTAGTTATTGATGAAGAACCCAATACTGTAAAGGGGGCACTTTAGTCAAGTGAGAATAAGTCTTGGAAAAGGGCTATGGAGGAAGAAATTGAGTCTTTGGATAAAAGTAAGGAGTAGGATTTGGTGAAATTACCCCCTAGAAGAAAATATTTTGGTTGTAAGTAGGCATTCAAGAAGAACTATAATGTAGAAGGAAAGTTAGAGAAGTACAAGACTCACCTGGTAGTAAAAGGATTTTCTCAAGTTGAGGGAATTAACTTTGGTGAGGTTTTTTCTATTTTTTTTAGTTTATGGAAAAGACCCCAAATAGGATGCCACTTTTGGGTAAGTTCCAAGGAGGTATAGGTATCTATTCCATAAAAAATACCTAGGGCTCACACCTAGCCTACCCCTTCAACACACTCAATGAGCATGCCTAAAACAACAAAAAACTCAAAACAAATAAAAATAAAATAAAATAAAAAATAACAACAAAATACAAAACACATATGGAAACCATAAAAACAACAAAACAACACACGAAAAATTTAAAAAAAAAAAAATCACAAAAAAACAAAAACATGAACAACAACAAAAACACAAAAAAAAAGAAAAAACACAAAAACATAAAAAGCAAAAAAAACACAAAAAAACAATAAAAAACAACACAAAAATAAAACAGTACAAAAAAATGTACACACCCCTCAAAAACTAAAAAAAGGAAAAAAAAACAAAACACAACTCTGACCTTTCTACGCCAAAATACTTCTAAGGCAAGATTCAACAGAGGAAACATAAGAAAGATATGTCTAAGCTAGGGAACTAAAATACCCTAACCAAACCAAAGAGAAGGAATAACAAAGAAAAAAGGAACTAGGTACCTCTAGTACTAGAGACATCCAAAGAAAGGATGAAAAACAAAGCTTCCCTTATTTGTGAAGCCCACCATCTGGGAGGGTGGTCATAGCAAGTAAGATCACCTTTGTCCAATGCACAATTAGCTAAAGCATCATTACTCCTATTCTGCTCTCTAACCACATGATTGTAATCCACTTTCAAAAAGTCCATCTAGATAAATTGAATATTCTCAAAATTTTATTTTTATTCTCCAATCAACCTTATGATTCTTAGAAGGCATCTTTAGAATATTAATCATGAGTTGGGAGTCATATTCAACTACCACCCTTTCCCATACAACATTAGCAACATCGTGAAGGCCTCTCAGGATGCCATACCCCTCAACAAGGTAATTCGAAAGTATACCCAAATTCTTAACAAAAGTAAAAAACATGGAGCCATCTAAAATTCTACCAATTCCTCCTACATTAGCTTTTACAAGGTTCCACCTAGAGGATCCATTGGTACTAAATTTTCCGTTATCCTTAGGAGGAGGTTGCCAATTACTTGTTCTTTCCATATTTCAATTACTCACATGTCGATTTCCCTTAGAAGAGTTAATCTTCAATCTTTGCATCACTTGATCTCATATTTGGTGGGAGTTTTGGGGATCATTAAGGAGCTATTAGAATAATTCAACTAAGTTGGCAATGGAATTTTTCTAGATATAGTGAATATCCTTTCTTTCTTGATTTTAAATATGGTTATTCTTTTCATTCTAGATATTCCAAGGTAGAATGATAGAATCCATCCAAACTAACTGCCTAATGAAATTATCAAAACCCTCCAAAATAAGTACCTAATGGAGTCCCTGGATAAAAATAAAATATGATATTTGGTGAAATTACCCTCTGGAAGAAAACCTATTGGTTGTAAGTAGGTATTCAAGAATAAGTACAATGTAGAAGGAAATTTGGAGAAGTACAAGGCTCACCTGGTAGAAAAATAATTTTCTTAAGTTGAAGGAATTGAATTTGGTGAAATTTTTTCTCCTATGGATAAAATAACTTCAATTATATTTATGTTTGCTATTTTTATTGCTTTTGATCTTGAAATAGAACATATGGATGTAAAGATAATATTTTTACACGGTGAACTTGATGAAGACATATATATCACAATCAAAAATTTTTAGGGTAAAAGGTAAGGAGGACTTGGTATGCAAGTTGAAAAAGTCCCTTTATGGCTTGAAGCAATCTCCAAGATGTGGAACCAAGAATTTGATATGTTTGTTTTGACACTTGGGCTTGGAAAAAAATAAATCAGATCCACATATGTATTGTATACAAGAAGGTGGTTTTTTTTTATCATTGTTTTGTATTTGGATGACATGCTATTAACTGGTAACAATAAGAAGATGATAAAGTTACTAAAATTTCAATTTTATTTTGAATTTGACATGAAGGATTTGGGTGTTGCAAAATTTATTTTGGGTATGGAAATAATAAGGGATCGTGCAAATAGAAATTTGTGGTTAAATAAAATAAAATATGTTGATTTTATACTACAAAGGTTTAGGATGCATGATTGTAAACTAGTATGTACTCCATATAATGTTGGTCAATATCTACTGAAAAATGCACTAAAAAAATAAATAAATAAATAAATGCATAATGTTCCTTATTCTAGTGTTGTTAGTAGTATGATGTACACAATGGTCTATACTAGACCTGATATTGCACATGCAGTAGGAGTAATTAGCATATATGTCCAATCTAGGAAAGGAACATTGGAATTTTGTGAAGAGGATCTTCAGATATTTGCATGGAAGTTTAGATTATGATATCTATTACCAAGAAAAATTTGGAGATAGTAATATGGTAAATCTATGAGGTTTTATGGCTGCTGACTGGGCTAGATATCTTGACAAGAGAATATCCATGAGTCCTTATGTGTAAAGACTATTTGGAGTGGCAATAATTTGGATGAGTAAAAGTAATTAGTGGTTTCTTTGTTCATAATAGAGGTAAAGTACATTGTAGTGAATCACACCTATAAAGAAGCAGTACGTGTTGGAATATATTACTTTATTTGGTACATGCTAATGTACCACATTCGATACATATTTAGATTAGGAGTGTGTCTTAGATTAGTATTTGAGTATTTAATTTATGTAATATAATAAATGCATATGCATTATTAGAATATGCAACGATGTAAATACACATGTTGTCCATGTGTACATGAGTCCATAGAATAGGAAGATGAAGAGTCATAGGAATATAAAATGCCAAGAGTAACATCCTATTATATATTGGCCTTTGTGTGATAATTTTATGGAGAAGGTAGATATCATAAGGTAGAGGAGTAGTATATGATATGGTATAAAAAATGTAGATCATGTATGAAATTTGGAGAGTTTAAGACCATTTTATATCAATGTACTATATTTTTAAATATTTCATTAATGGTAAATTTATGAGTAGTTACAGAATATTCCTATAAGTTTTACATGCTTAGTATATTGTCATTATTATATATTTAATATTTCATGCTCATTTTATACCTTGTGGTTGATCTCTCATTAAGTATTAAGCATCAAAAGCTAACAATTGTATCAAAGCCACAAGGGAGATTGGTAGGAGATAGGGAGAGACACAAGAGATATTGAGAGGAGATAGGGGGATTTTATTTTTAGAATTTTTAAATTTATTTTTTTTGCTAGAGTATTTCCATAGGGTTGTAGGAAAACTTGTGAAGACTAGGACTCATCATAGATCTCTTTCCACTAGATTGAAGGATAACTAGTGAAGTTTATTGATTTTTAGAGATCTAGAGATTTAGATGCATTTCTTGTTGCTATCTATATTTTATTGTAGGAGATTAGTTTTTGAAGTTGCAAAAATAGCAAAGATATTTAATATTGATAAATAAGAGACTCAAGAGAAGAAGTTCTCATTGAATACTAAATATTCCATATTGAATATTGAGAAGAAAGAGGTCAAAGGAGCCCTATTGAAGATTGAATAAAGAGGAGACTAAAAAAAGAGGTCTGAATAGAAGATTGAAGATTGCAAATTGTAGATTGAAGAAAGAAACTCTATTGTAGATTGAGAAGGAGGAGATCCAAGAAAAATATCCCATTGAATATCTTATAGATTTAGAATATTGAAGATAGAGGACTAGGAAATATCCTATTAAAGATTTAAGAAGCTATCGAATTTGAAGATTCAAGAGAAGATATATCAAGCAAACATGGTAGGATAAATAAGAAGGCTAGAGAAGACCTATTGAATAAATTGAAGAAGTGGCAAAAATTTACTTCTATTTTGGAAGTCTGCATAGTACAACAAAAGAAGACTAAATAAAGTTATAAAAAGAGATAAGATTTTAGAGTGTCTAAAGACAACAAAATTAACATCGTAGAAGTTGCAGGACAGTGGTTGAGAATAAGCACCACCACATTTAGAAAAGTTGAGACACCATTGAGAGCTAGAACTATTGAAGCTAAGGAGAAAGAGTACGCACCACCAAAGCTTAGAAGATCAACCGAGTTCAAGGAAGAAGGCAACCAACAAAGAACCAACAAGATATCTATAGGATATCATCTTCAAAGCATAAAAGTAACTAAAGTGCCATTAGCACCACCATAACACCACCAAAGGGGAGCCACCACCATAGAATAGGAGAAATCATTGATGGAGAAGAGACACCATCAAGCATTACAAACAAATGAGTGACAACAAGCATTGAAGAAAAGGAAATACCAAGTGTTTTGTAGATGTTGAAGAGTTACATAAAATAAAGTTAAAAAAAGGATGTTGGAAGAAAGAAGATTTGGAATTTATAACTATCAATTAGCAGGAGATATCATGGCAATTAGTAATTGATAAGGTGGGAATGTTTTGAGCTTAAGGAAAGGCAAGAAAATTCAAGCACTAAAGAAAGATAAGATGTTACAAAATCAAATGCAAGTGTTGATAAGAGTATAGCCACCATTTTTCACTTTGGTTAAGAACTTGAAAGAATATAGATGCCACTTGGTTTAGAGAAAAAGGAGCACAAATAGCCATTGAGGGAATAAAACACTTCAAACTAGCTATGAGCACTCTTTGAGTGAGGAAAACACTTGTCAAAGGTAACACCCATATTTTCATAACATCAAAAAATTGGGTAGAGTAATGAATCAAGAAGAAACACCTAAAGAAGACATTGAGTGCCATGTGGCACATGAGAAGAAGAATATAGATAGGTTAGAGAAGCCCAAAAAATTTTATGCACACATATTAAGCACATTCAATCATCAAATAGCATGTAGCAAGCATTAGGAGGACAATCAAAGTCTTATGGAGTGTCATACATTAAATACAATGAATAAAGACATCATCTAGCATTGAAGTTTAAAAAATGGACAATACCTAAATTAGAGTGAAGTTGTAGAGTAAATAATTCTAAGGAGAAGTAGAACGAATACACAGCACACAATATTCAAGAAGGTACATAAAATTATTCAAATCTATTTGCATTTCATAAAGGTCAAGGAGGTATAAGGAATACAAATACTAAGGTTAAGCTTAGTTAATCTATTATGCTTGATATTAGTTAAATGAATGGAGATATAAGGAAATAAATTTATGAATTATAACCTTAGTTGATTTACTGAATGCTTTGAAAAACTTTTTGAAGTAAGGAGGATTTAATTTGAAAGCTTTTTGAAATTGATTTATATGAAATTCAAGCATAGAAATATTTGTAAATAATTTAACTTGGAGGAATAAGATTTTCTACATCAAAATTGAAATATTGAATTTGTAAATACATTTGTTTTCTAAATTTCCAATTAGGGAGTTATCAAGACTTCAACACCAATTTAATTTCTTGAAATTTAGAAACTCTATTATTTAAAATTGAAAGATATAGGAATAACAACATAGAGTTGTTGGAAAGTTAGAAAACAAAATTGGAATTAGTCTCTTATTCAAATTGAAGGGACATAAGGAATCCAACTTAAAGATCTTGGAGATAGAAAAATTTATCAATTGAAATTGCTTCAAAATTATTTTTAACATTCTATTCATAAATAGAGAGAAATAAGGTGTTTATCTTGAAGAGTAGAATTTGAACATCAAAGAGACAAAAGGGATTCAACTCAAAGGAAAACATAGAAAGCTAAAATACTAGGGAGATAAAAGGAATTCAACCTAGAGATTTGATTTTTGAAATACAAGGTATACTACAAAATTTGAGAATTGAAAAGATCTTATCATATTTGATCATATATTCAAATTCAACTTAAAATTCAGGAGTTGAAAGATTGGGAGACAAGGTATACAAAAACAAAATTAAATTTTTAAGATTATAATAGATAGGTTAGCAAGAGGAACATATAATCACAAGATATACTATCAAAATTCATACAATATTCCATATCTAAAATACAAAATTATTTCAAGCACAAATAATTCTACAAGTTAAAATGCAAAATACATTTAATTTATTGTTTTTGGTGCAAGTCTTCACATGAAAGGAAATTTGCAATGGTTTTATTGTCTTGAAGTCATTAACAATCTTAGGTTGAAAATTGTAGATGTCAAAACCTATCTTATACATGGATATGGGTGTGTAAACACCAAGTACATCATTTCCAAATATTTTGTTACATGATATAATGTATATTCCTAGATTAATATTAAATCTTATATTAGTATCCAAGTTGGTAGAGAGTAAAAGGATGGTTGATTTTAGATCTATAAATGGAGCCAATAAGTGTCTCATAATAAATAAAATGAGATAGAAGCTACAATATCAGTCCACGATGATATATATGCTCTAGACTCAATTGATATTTCACAAGATATTATTATAGTTCAAAAAAATACTAATGGATTTTTTGAGGAATAGTGTTGGACATTTTGAGTAGATGAGTTGTCATTGATGTCAAGAGTGAATGGTCATTAATGTCGATAGTCAGTTTCAATGAGTAGTGCAAGGAGAAGTAGTTCCGCAATCAGTGCAGAAAGGAGAGTCCGCTTCCAGTTGGTCAAAACCCGGTTCCAGGTAGTCATATGTGGTCCAAAGTGCAAAGAAGAAGCCCAAGTGAATAATATTATAATATTTCTTTATAATATTATACAGGGAAGTTTAAATTAATTATAAATTAATTAATATAATTTTATTATAAATTAATTTACTTAACTTATAAGTTATTTAAATTAATTATTAATTAATTTTAATATTAATTATATATTAATTTATGGTTATTTTAAATAACCCTAAGGTGGGTTATTAAAGTCAAAATTCAAATTTCGAATTCGACCATTGAGCACCGACGTGGGAGTCAAATATCAAAGCATGTATAAAAAGGGACTCCTCCACCTTAGCCCAAAAAATATATGCATTCGAATTAATCCTTGTGTTATGCAAAAAATGTGTGAATCATTCTATGCAATCAAGAGGATTTCATTGTTTTTTAAAGTGCCAAGAGGAGGCAAAGGAACTTCACCCACCAAGGAAGGTGCCTTGGTCACCAAGCATAGGTAGCGTAGTTGGCAACCGCAGTGAAAGCAAAGTGCTAGGGGCAGCGAGTGGCGGAGGTTCGAATCCATGGGAGTGTCTTTTTTGGAAGAATCGATGATGGATGAAGGTTGTAAAAGGAAGGAAGCTTCCCTTCCTTCTCATGGGTGCCTATAGCCCACATGGTGGGCACCAAAGTGCTAAAGTACTTGGCGCTTGGGGAGACGATGGTTCGAAACTCCGCTAAACCCCTTTTGGGGTAAAAGACAAGGTATGCAATTTGTTTGGCACTAGATTTTTTGGAGGAATTAAATTTAAGCCATAAAGTTTAATTTTTGCATAATTTATTTAATTTATAAGGTTTTAAGGGGAGTTATAAGGTTTAGGCAAATATTATTTTTGAGAGTTTAATTTTTGGAGATTGATTAATTAAAGTTGGAGATTATAAGGGGTAATTGAGTAATTATTTTTATGTGTGATTTGATGATTGCTAATTTCAAAGGAGTAATAAGGTGTATTTGAGTTTGATTATTTTTTTAATTGAGGAATATTTTGAGAGAGTGTTAGTGTGATATTTTGTCATCTAACCATTGAAATTGGCAAAGAAGAAAATTGTGATTGAGACAAGTTTTTAAGGGCACTTCTACATCAAACAAAAAGGTATGGGCACATCTTCCTAGTGAGTGATTGTTGAATGTTGTGAATGCTAAGTTGGAGTGAAAAGGATTTTTGATAAGCATTGTTGTTGAAGTGATTGATTGAGTGAAGAACTTGAACTAGGGTTTGCAAAGATCATGAGTATCATTGTTATGTGAGATTGGTTGATAAGCATTGTTGGAAATAATTGAGTGAATGTTCATAAGTTTGGACTAGGGTTTGTGAGCAAGGATTATTTCATTGAGTGATTGGTTGAGTAGAGTTGGTTGAGCCTAGTCAAGTGGATGTGTTGAAGTGATAGTTCAAGTTCTATGAAACAAATTGTTCTATATTCTAAATTGATTTGAGAAAGAGGTTGAGTGTTGATGAATGTGAAACATATTGAGTCTCTAACAATTCTCTATATGTTTCTATGGTAAAAATAGAGATTGAAATTGATTGAGCATTATGGTGAATGTGAAGCATATTGAGTCTCTAACAATTCTCTATATGTTTCTATGAGATTGGACAAGTTCTAGTGAGGACTTGTTGAGCATATTTGAGGTAAGTCTTTGAGAAGACTTGTGGATAGATTGGTGTGAGATTTTATGGAAGCTTACAATACAGATTTGAGGATAGATATTAAGAGATTTGAGGATAGAGATTGAGGACAGATTTGAGGATAAAGTTTGGTGCAGATTTAAGGATAGGTTTGTGCCAGACTAGAGATAGAGATTGAGAAGATTTGTACTAGATCGAAGGACTATGTTTAGTGCAGATTTGAGATAGAGATTTGGAGGTGATAGAGTATAGAGGATGATAGTCTCCAGTGGATAGAGATCCATTAGCTAGGGTAGTGAGGATAGGTCTTCTGAGTGGGGAAAAGAGTCTTCAATGGATAGAGATCCATCAGCCAGTGTAGTGGAGGTAGCAGTTCTTCTAGAAGATCACCAACCAGAGCAGAGGAGAAAGGAGTTCTCCTATGGATAGAGATCCACAAACTTGATCAGGGGATTGGTGTCTCCTTTGGATAGAGGTCCATAAACATTGTAATAGGGAAAGGATTCCCAAGAGAATTTATTTGAGAAAAGTTTATAAGGAATATTTTCTCTGTGGAGTAGCCCACATTGGGTGAACCATGTTAAATCATGTCTCTCATGTGTGTGATGCTTTGTGTGATGTTTACTACTTTAATATTGTTGATGTTATCATATGGATTGAAAAGCAAAAAGTTTTATCTTATACTATTCACCCCCCCTCTCAGTATAAGCACATGTTCTTCAATTGGTATTAGAGTGGGTCTCTCCATGAAAAGACTAACAACTTGGAGGAGGATCCATAAACAACACACATGACTTCAAAAAATGAAGAAGAGACCATGTTTGATATAAAAGAGGAATTCTTTACTACTCTCAGAAATTTGGAAAGAATTAGAGAGAAGAACTCAAGCTTGAAGGAACAAATTCAAGAGGATGAAGAAGCAAGGATGGAACTTCTACAAAGTCTCACAGAACTCAAGATAAAGGTAGAAGAGGGAAAGAAAATTGAGCAGGATATGATAGATCTATTAAGAGCAAGAGAAATAGAATGTGAAATATTGGAAGAAAAAATTGTTTATCTAAGGAATGAAGTTGAAAGGACCAAGGTACTACAAGATATAGAGTATGGGAAACAGAAAGAGGAGTCAAGTCTTCAAGAAGCAGAAACTTCAAACAAATATAGGCAAGTAAAGGATACTTCAAAAGGAAAAGACATCAAAAAGGAAGAAAGCAAAGAAGAACCTTGGATGAGAGTTAATCACAAAAGGAGAAGCACTCAACCACAATCTCAAAGGCATCCAAATAGGTTACATAATTTCTTCCATGGTCATTGTTTTTCTTGTAACAAATATGGTCATAGAGTTGTACATTGTATTGGTCATGCAAGAAACAATGTCAATAGAAATTTCAATTCTTTTGCACCTCTTATGGATAATGATATTATATGTTACAAATGCAATAATTTTGGGCACAAGGCTAGATGGTGTAAAATGATACTTCCTGAGTCTAGTAAAAGAAAAACAATTTCAACAACTAGGAAAGAGGAAAGGGGGAATGTAAAGGCTAGATCAATGTTAGTTCAAACAACCCTTCATGCTCAGGATAAAGAAGAACAATGGTATCTTGATAGTGGTTGCTCTAGACACATGACAGGAGACAAAGACAAATTCATTGTACTAAAAGAAACCAATAGAGGATCAATAAGTTTTGGTGATAATGGATCAACAAAGATTGGTGGAAGAGGAACTCTGAGTTTAGATAATGGGAAAACAAGAACAGAAAATGTGTTGTATGTCAAAGGGTTAAAACATAATATGCTAAGTGTAAGTCAACTTTGTGATCAAGGTCATATGGTTACATTTCACCCAGATAGGTGTGAGATAAGAAAATAAGAAACTGGAAAAGTCATTGCAAATGCAAGAAGAACTCCAAACAATCTACACATGCTTAGTGAGATCAAAGGGGAAAAGTGCTTTCTATCACAAGAATATGAGAGTTGGTTGTGGCATAGAATATTGGGTCATTTGAATTTTGACAACATAGTCAACATAAGCAATAAGCAGGCTGTCAGAGATTTACCCAAGCTAAAAAGGCCACAAAACACAATATGTGCACCTTGTCAACATGGAAAGCAAACTAGAACAAGCTTTAAGTCAAAGGGATATATGTCATCTGAGCCATTAAGTCTAATACATACTGATCTATGTGGTCCTACCAGAACACAGAGTATTCAGGGTGAGAGTTACTTCATATTGTTTATAGATGATTACTCCAGAATGGTTTGGGTAGCTTTCCTAAAGAGAAGTCAGAAGCATTTGAAAAATTCAAAGCATTTAAGGAACTGGTTGAAAATGAAACCGGCAAGAGGATTAAGTGTTTGAGATCTAACAGAGGAGGAGAATTTACCTCAAATGAATTTGTAGATTTTTGTGAACAACATGGAATCAAGAGAGAATACTCAGCCACAAGAACTCCTCAACAAAATGGAGTAGTTGAAAGGAAAAATAGAACCATTGAGAATATGGCTAGAGCTATGTTAAATGAGTCCAAAATTTTAGATGGATTTTGGAGGGAAGTAGTCAACACAATAGTATATATAATCACTAGGGCTCAAATGAGGGTAAACCATCACAAGACTCCATATGAGCTTTGGAAAGGAAGATCGACCACTATAAAACACTTCAAGGTTTTTGGAAGCAAGTGCTACATAAGACGAGAAGATCAAAACTTAGGCAAGTTTGATCCAAGATGTGATGAGGGAATTTTTCTTGGTTATTCCACTAAGAGTAAAGCTTATAGATGCTTCAACAAGAGAACACACACTATTGTGGAAAGTATAAATGTAACAATTGATGAGAAGATAGATTCAAGAGAACCAGTTCAAAAAATTGTGTATCAAGAAGATGGGAGTTGTCAAGAAGAGTTTCATGAGGAATCAGATGAAGAAGAAGAAGAAACACAAAGACTTCTTCCTAAAACTCCATCCAGGTATGTACAGAAGCATCATCCAAAAGATCTAATCATTGGGAATCCATATGAAAGATAGACAAGGAGAAGGATAATAACACCATCTCAACAAGCAAATTTTTCTTTGCTATCTAAGATTGAGCCAAAGGACTTCAATCAGGCAAGTGAAGATGAGTTATAGATTAAGGCAATGGATGAGGAATTAGATCAGATAGAGAAAAGCAAGACTTGGGAACTTGTTCCATGACCAAAGGACAAAAATGTGATCGACACAAAATGGGTATTCAGAAACAAGTTAAATGAAGATGGATAGGTAGTCAGAAATAAAGCAAGGTTAGTATGCAAAGGTTATGCACAAGTAGAGGGAATTGACTTTGATGAGACATTTGCTCCAGTTGCATGACTTGAAGCCATAAGAATGTTCTTAGCCTTCTCAAGTTTTAAAAACTTCAAGGTATATCAGATGGATGTTAAGTCAACATTTCTAAATGGTGTTCTAGAAGAAGAAGTCTATATTGAACAACCAGAGGGATTCATATTAACAGATAAACTAGATCATGTATGCAGATTGAAAAAGGTATTGTATGGTCTAAAGTAGGCTCCTAGAGCATGGTACTCAAGATTGGATAAGTATCTTCAGGAACAAGGATTCAGAAAAGGAATAGTAGACAACAACTTATACATAAAAAATGAAGGGAATAATCTAC
Source organism: Wollemia nobilis (assembly GCA_028583015.1). NCBI lineage: Eukaryota > Viridiplantae > Streptophyta > Pinopsida > Araucariales > Araucariaceae > Wollemia > Wollemia nobilis. The sequence goes on from JAQPPZ010008406.1 coordinate 217,955, forward strand.
TAATTGTGGTTGTTTATGTTGATGACATCATTTTTGGGGGAAACAATGATAAGATGTGTAAAGAATTTGCAAAGAACATGCAGAATGAATTTGAGATGTCTATGCTTGGTGAGTTGTCCTTATTTCTTGGACTTCAGATTTCACAATCAGAGAAAGGAGTATTTCTTTCACAAACCAAGTATATAAAAGAGATGCTAAAGAAATTCAGGTTAGAAGATTGCAAACCAATAAGTACCCCCATGGTTACAGGATGTAAGTTAAGTAAGGATGATGAATCTCTAGAGGTAGATCAGAGATTATACAGATCTATGATTGGCAGCTTGTTGTATGTTACAGCTACAAGACCAGACATAGTGCAGTCAGTGGGATTAGTGGTAAGGTTTCAGGTAGCACCTAAGGAAACACATGTGGCAGCAGTAAAGAGAATTCTTAGGTATCTAAAAGGGACTATGGATTTTGGGCTCTAGTATCCCAAAAGTGATAGTTTCACACTCACAACATATACAGATGCAGATTGGGCTGGCAACATTGATGATAGAAAAAGCACAAGTGGAGGAGCATTCTTTCTTGGAGACTATTTAGTCTCTTGGCTAAGTAAGAAGTAGGCTTCAGTATCCTTATCTACAATAGAAGTAGAATATATTGTAGTAGTAGCCAGTTGTACATAGGTATTATGGATGAAGTGAACTCTAGAAGACTTCAAGATAAAACATGATCATCCTATTCCCATATTATGTGATAATACAAGTGCTATAAGTATCTCAAAGAATCTAGTGATGCACTCTAGGACAAAGCACATTTTGATCAAGTATCATTTTTTGAGAGAACAGGTGATAGATAAACAAGTCAGGTTGGAATATGTTACTACAAAGGAGCAGATAGCAGACATCTTCACTAAGCCACTTTCGAAGGAGACCTTTGAGTATCTTCAAGGAAAACTAGGAGTAATACTCCCACCCCAGAATTAACCACCTCAAGAGGAGGTGGGGGAGGGGCTAAGCTAAGAGACTCATTCTTAGCCCCGAGCCCCAAAGGTGACCCTTTGCCATTGATGTCAAAGGGGGAGATATTTGAGTAAGGGGAGAGATTTGATTTAAGAAGAGAGCATTGAGTCAGGGGAGCAGTTTCCTAGGGGGAGCAGAACAGAAAAGGTTAAGGAAATTTGAAAAGATAATTGGGTTGCCATCAATGACAAAGGGGGAGATTGTTGGACATTTTGAGTAGATGAGTTGTCATTGATGTCAAGAGTGAATGGTCATTAATGTCAAAGTCGTTAATGAGAAGTGCAAGGAGAAGTAGTTCCACAATCAGTGCAAAAGGAGAGTCCGTTTCAGTTGGTCAAGACCCGGTTCTAGGTAGTCAGATGTGGTCCAAAGTGCAAAGAAGAAGCCCAAGAAAATAATATTATAATATTTATTATAATATTATAAAGGGAAGTTTAAAATTAATTAATATAATTTTATTATAAATTAATTTATTAATTAATTTAATTAACTTATAAGTTATTTAAATTAATTATTAATTAATTTTAATATTAATTATAAATTAATTTATATTAATTTAAATAACCCTAAAGTGGGTTATTAAAGTCAAAATTCGAATTTTAAATTCGACCATCGAGCACCGATGTGGGAGTCAAATATAAAAAATGTGTATAAAAAGGGACTCCTCCACCTTAGCCCAAGATATATGCCTTCGAATTAATCTCGATGTTATGCAAAAAATGTGAATCATTCTATGAAATCAAGAGGGTTTCATTTTTTTAAAAGTGCCAAGAGGAGGAGAGGAATTCACCCACAAGGAAGGTGCCTTGGTCACCAAGCGTAGGTAGCATAGTTGGCAACTAGTGAAAGCAAAGTGCTAGGGGCAAGAGTGGCGGAGGTTCAAATCCATGGGAGTTTTTTTTGTTGAAGATCGATGATGGATAAAGGTGATAAAAGGAAGGAGGCTTCCCTTCCTTCTCATGGGTGCCTATAGCCCATGTGGTGGGCACAAAGCACCAAAGCACTTGGCGCTTGGGAGATGGTGGTTCAAAACCCATCGAACCCCTTTTGGGGTAAAGGACAAGGTATGCATTTAGTTTGGCACCAAATTTTTTGGAGGGATTAAATTTAAGCCCTAAAGTTTAATTTTTGCCTAATTTATTTAATTTATAAGGTTTTAAGGGGAGTTATAAGGTTTAGGCAAATATTATTTTGAAAGATTAATTTTTGGAGATTGATTAATTAAATTTGGAGATTATAAGGGGCATTTGAGTGATTATTTTTATGTGTGATTTGATGATTGCTAATTTCAAGGAGTAATAAGGTGTATTTGAGTTTGATTATTTTTGTAATTGAGGAATATTTGTGAGAGAGTGTTAGTGTGATATTTTGTCATCTAACCATTGAAATTGGCAAAGAAGAAAATTGTGATTGAGATAGGTTTTTAAGGGCACTTCTACATCAAACAAAAAGGTATGGGCACATCTTCCTAGTGAGTGATTGTTGAATGTTGTGAATGCTAAGTTGGAGTGAAAAGGATTGTTTGATAAGCATTGTTGTTGAATGATTGTTGACTGGTTTTTAATTAGTTTGATAAATTTGTTGAGATGTTGATAAGCATTGTTGGAAAATTGAGTGAGTGTTCATATGTTTGGACTAGGGTTTGTGAGCAAGGATTATTTCATTGAGTGATTGGTTGAGTAGAGTTGGTTGAGCCTAGTCAAGTGGATGTGTTGAAGTGATAGTTCAAGTTATATGAAACAAATTGTTCTATATTCTAAATTGATTTGAGAAAGAGGTTGAGTGTTTATGAATGTGAAACATATTGAGTCTCTAACAATTATCTATATGTTTCTATGGTAAAAAGAGAGATTGAAAGTGATTGAGCATTGTGGTGAATGTGAAGCATATTGAGTCTCTAACAATTCTCTATATGTTTCTATGAGATTGGACAAGTTCTAGTGAGGACTTGTTGAGCATATTTGAGGTAAGTCTTTGAGAAGACTTGTGGACAGATTGGTGTGAGATTTTGTGGAAGCTTACAATATAAATTTGAGGATAGATATTGAGGATAGATTTGAGGACAAAGTTTGGTGCATATTTGAGGATAGGTTTGTGCCAGACCAGAGATAGAGATTGAGTAGATTTGTACTAGACCGAAGGACTGTGTTTAGTGCAGATTTGAGATAGAGCTTTGGAGGTGATAGAGTATAGAGGATGATAGTCTCTAGTGGATAGAGATCCATTAGCCAGGGTAGTGAGGATAGGTCTTCTAAGTGGGGACAAGAGTCTTCAGTGGATAGAGATCCATCAGCCAGTGCAGTGGAGGCAATAGTTCTTCTAGAAGATCACCACCAGAGCAGAGGAGAAAGGAGTTCTCCTATGGATAGAGATCCATGAACTTGATCAAGGGATTGGTGTCTCCTTTGGATAGAGGTCCATAAACATTGTAATAGGGAAAGGATTCCCAAGAGAATTTATTTGAGAAAAATTTATAAGGAATATTTTCTCCGTGGAGTAGCCCACATTGGGTGAACCACGTTAAATCATGTCTCTCATGTGTGTGATGCTTTGTGTGATGTTTACTACTTTAATATTGTTGATGTTATCATTTGGATTGAAAAGCAAAAAGTTTTATCTTATACTGTTCACCCCCCTCTCAGTATAAGCACATGTTCTTCAAATAGAATGCAAGAAATAATAAATCTATATATCATAAAAATCAATGGGGAAATAGAAGATTCATAAGAGGCAATAATACTTTGGAATACATGGCCATCTACAGATTAAGGAAGAAGAAGAACCTAATCAAGCTGAAGAACATTTAAAATATGAAGATCCGTAGTGAAGACTAAAGTATTCAATAACCAAATAATGCAATACAAGGGGTGTTGGAATATATTACATTATTTGGTACATGCTAATGTACCACCTTGGGTACATATTTATATTAGGAGTGTGTCTTAGATTAGGATTTGAGTATTTACTTTATGCAATGTAATAATTGTGTAAGTATTATTAGAATGTGTAGTGATGTAAATGCGAATGTTGTCTATGCACACATGAATTCATAGAATAGGAAGATGAAGAGTCATAGGAATATGGAAGACCAAGAGTCACATCCTATTATATATTGGCTTTTGTTTGAGCATTTTATGTAGAAGGTAGATATCATAAGGTAGAGGAGCAATATATGATATGGTAGATAAAATGTAGAGCATGTGTGAAATTTAGAGAGTTTAAGACCATTTTATATCAATGTACTATTTTTTTGAGTTTTCATTAATGTTAGATTTATGAGTAGTTACAGAAGTTTCTTATAAGTTTTACAAGCTTAGTAAATTATCATTATCATATATTAAATATTGCATGCTTATTTTACACTTTGTGGTTGATTTCTTATTAAGTATTAAGCATCAAAATCTAACAGTGTGGCTACATAGGTTGTGTTCAATATTTGGTCTTAAGTACAAGGCTATGAGAATTGATAGTGATAGTTAGAGTGCAATGTTTTTGGCTGACAATCCTAGTTTTCATGATCGATCAATGCATATTGATATCAAGTACCATTTTGTGAGAGATATGGTTGAAGGGAATTGAATTATGTTAGAGAAAAATGATATAAATAATAATTTTTCTAATTCATTAACAAAGGTTGTACTCATTCAAAAATATTTCTAGTGTAGAAGATCTATGGGCATGGTTTATCTTTAGACAATGCCAATTTTTGGACCCTATGGAAAGTATTCGACAAGTTTATGCTAGCGAGGTTAAATCTAAAAGGTAGTGGACACTTTCCATGTATTCTCACTAGGGTTCAGGGGTGATAGCCCCTAGGGAAAATTTAAAGTTTTTAATCTATTTTAAGACCCAAATGGGCAGTTTTGGGTTAATATATGTGAACCCATGGTTTTACACCCATGGTATTGTAAAATATGTTCTTGTGCTATTGTTATTTAAATTGCACTTGCATCAAGGTTTGTGTGAAGAGAAGATGAACATTATTGTATTGGAGACGGTTAAGTTTATGCAATAAGGAGATATTATTGTGCTTGGGTTTTTTCCCATAAGGGTTTTGAAGAACACAAGCTTATACTGAGAGGGGGGGTGAACAGTATAAGACCTCTTTTTACTTTTTCCTTTATACTTCAAAACAGTAAAGCAATATACCCAAAGCAATATCAAAGAAATGCACAATATCATCCACAAAGTGACACCAATTTTAACGTGGTTCACCCAGAATGGCTGGGCTACGTCCACAAAACTTTTCTCTAAAAGTTATCTCAAAGTTCTTTGGGAATCCTTCCCAATTACAATGTTTATGAGCCTCGGCCCAAAGGAGATACCTTCCCCCAATAAAAATTTATGAGCCTCTGCTCAAAGGAGATACCTTCCCCTCTACTCTGGAAATGATCCCTCAGAAGATCAACTGCCTCTACCTCTTTCCAAGACGTGGAACTCCTTTCCACCGAAGACCTCCTGTCCTCAATGCTTAGCCTAAGAGACCTCTACCTTCTATGATCACATCCACAACAGCTCAACAACCTGTACCAAACATAGTCGATCGGTCTAGTACAAGTCTTCCTCTATCTGTCAGATCTGTCCAACTCTTGAACAAATCAATCCTCTGCATACAAGCCTTCTCAAAGACTTGCCAAACTGTCCTCAGGTTCTTCTCATAGAACCAATGCACCTCTATCCTCAAGTTCTCTGATAGAACTATCAAACTCAGCTCACAAGTCCTCTGCTAGGACCTGTCCAAATCTGCTCACAAGTCCCCACCGAAACCTGTCCAAAAATTGCTCACAAGTCCCCACCGAAACCTGTCCAAAACTGCTCACAAGTCCCCACCGGAACCTGTCCAAAACTGCTCACAAGTCCCCACTGGAACCTATCCAAAAACTGCTCACAAGTCCCCACTGGAACCTGTCCAAAAACTCAGCAAGCTCACCAAGAAAAACTTTCTTAGTAGGAAATCACAAAGTGAATTGTTAGAGACCCAATGTGATTTGTCAAACTCATAGAAGCATAAAGAGAATTGTTAGAGACTCAATATGTTCTATACTCAAATCCCAATCTCAAAACTCAACTCAAATCAACTCAGCTCAATCTCAATCTCAAATCTGAAAACTCAACTCAATATCTGAAATGGATAGGATAGAATGTTTTCTTTCAAGAACATGAAACCCCAACAATTTCCAACTATGCAAAGAATCACATAACAATGATACTCATGTTCTTTTCACCATCAATTAGGGTTTCAACAACAATGCTCATCAAACAAGGTTTAGTCAACCAACACCATTCAACTCAACATCAACCTTGAAGCATTCAACCAATCATCACAAGAAAAGGAAACAAGTAGAAATCCTTTTCCCTCCAAATATATTTGAACAAAACAACCACCAACACAATATCACCAAATGCAAAGAATAACTTGCTCAAATCAACTCAATGGAGTAAGCCCAATATCATGAATCAAGTAAAGCAATAACTTGATCAAACAACCTCTATGGAAGCAACTCAACCATCAAACTCAAAACAACCAACCAAGGGTTCCACCAACTCAATGCAAGTAGCTAGACTCACAAATATAAACCCTAGTGCACAAAGCTTCCACTATCTCAAACCAAAAATTATGCATTCACCAAAAACTCTCCTTAAGGATAACAATGCATAAGTAGTCTTCAACAAACCAAAAAATAGGATTTACACCTAGCCAAAGGATACCTAGTAGAATACCTTTTCACTCCAACCTTATTTCAGAAAACATACACCAATCATACTCATAAGAAGAATGTGCCCATACCTTATTGGAGTAGAAGATAATTGAACCTTCAAGATGTCACCACACACAACTCTCAAACTTATAAATTGCTGTCCAAGAAACTCCGAATTTTGTGGCATAAAGATGTTTTAATAAAAACGTGTGTTACTCTAGCAAAGCACCCCCGCGAGACTCAAAACGGTGACCTCCGCCAATGCAGCGCCCAACAGCAGCCTTCGCTGCCACTAGCCCACGTGGGCTACGAAGTTCACAAGTGAACTTCCCTCCACTTCACCCTCAAAAAAAACTCCCGAAGACTTTTCAACCGCACGTGCTTCTAAGTCTTCCTTCGATCGCAGCGAATACAGAGCACAAACACCGCAAATTGCATTCGGGGAATTTCGAATTAATTAGCCTTCCAACCTTAGGAGTTGGAGAATAAATAGTCTCTTCGAAGACACCTTGACGTCGGCGAAAATAAAGACCATTTCGAAATTAATCAAAAGTCTTTTCAAAAAGGGTTTAAAAACCCTTAAATAATTTTAATAAATTAAGAATAAAAAAAGGTTTAAAAACCTTTAAGTATTTTTAATAAATTAAAAATAATTTCTCCCTTAATTAATTAAATAATTAATTAATTAAAACCTTGAAGGGTTTTAAATAATAATTAAATAAATAATAAAGAGAACCTCCATTGGTTTTAATAAAAACCATTTAACTTGGTTTTAATAAAAACCCTATCCAACTTGGTTTTAATAAAAACCCTTGCCAATGGAATCTCTCCGGATTCTCTTAAAAATATTCTCTTGGAATCTTCCACCTTTGAAGCCAACACATCCTCTTAACATTAATGCCATTTCCTTTTGACATCAATGACAACTCATAGACAAGAAGCTAGGATCTCAAACCCAAAATTGCCAACAATCTCCCCCTTTGTCATTGATGGCAAACCATGCTTCTCAACAACACGAAACTCAACATAAAATAGCTCCCCCTATCTTGAGGCTCTCCCCCTTACTCAAATATCTCCCCCTTTGTCATCAATGGCAAAGGGTCACCTTTGGGGCTCGGGACTAAGAATGAGCCTCTTAGCTTAGTCCCTCCCCCACCTCCCGATGAGGTGATTAATTCTTGGGTGGGAGTAAAACTCCCATTAGGCACTGATCATCATCAGCGTCTATAACTTCCTTGTCGGGCCTTCTCTTGAACTCTTTGTCCATATTCCTGTTCCTGTCATTGTTCTTGTTCTTGTTCTCATCCCTGTTCTTGTCCATGCCTTGATCCTTGGACCTGATCATGCCACTGTTCATGTTCCTGTATTCTAGAATTTTAGCTCTACACTGTCTGATTGTGTGACCTTCATTGTTGCACTTGAAACACTTGACGATGTTGTTTCTCTGAGGTAAACCTGATCTTTGAATCCACCAGTTCTGACCAAACCTGTTCTGACCAAACCTGTTCTGGCCAAACCTGTTTTGACCAAACCTGTTCTGACCAAACCTATTCTGGCCAAACCTATTCTGACCAAACCTGTTCCTGTTATTTGCCTTGCAATAAACTGCCTTGTGCCCAAACTATTGACAAGAGTAGCAATACCCTTGAAAGTAACTAGCACTTCTAAAACTATCATTTACCTCCTTCACTTGAGCCATGCAATGTGAAGCCATGTGACCAAACCTGTGACAAGCAAAACATCTGCCTTGAAACTTTCCTTTAATTGACCTCTTAGGTTCTGAAAACTTCTTCTTCTCATTATGAATTCTGTTTTCTGTTTCTATGCATCTATCATTCAAGGACTCCTTTTCTGAAATACTTTCCTCATTAGAACTCTCTTCCTTTTGGAGTCTCTTACTAGACTCTCCAACTTGTTCCTTGTGTGGCTTAACAAAACCAAGGCCTGTTTTATCTGTTGTCTTTCTTTGACCTTTGATGAGTGACTTAACCTTTTTGGAGCTATCTTGAAACTTGTAAAGCTTATCCTTGTACTCTTTAGTTTCCTCTTTCAAAGAAGCCATTTTCTATTCTAACTCACTATACTCAAGAACCTTAGACTCTAACTCATCCTTGAGTTCTTGTGTCTTAGCTATAGAGAAGTCAAGACTTTCTATAAGATCATCTCTCTCCATACAACATTCATCTAACTTATCCTTGAGTCTAGCATTCTTATTTCTTTCCTTTTTCAAAGCACTAAGAGCACTAATAAGTTCACCTTCAAGATCTACTTCACCTTCCTCTATATCTTCCTCTATTTGTTTGCTTTTTGAATCATCAAAGCCTTTTTCAGATTTCTTATCACTAGAGGTGCTACCCTTTTCAAAAACCATACATGCATCTTCCTTATAGTTTTCTGAAGCATCCTCATACATACTAGAAACCAAATCATTATTTGTGCAATCATCCTCAAGGTGACCAAAATTTCCACATCTAAGACATTTCATGATAATGAATCTATGTTTCGGTTCTTCCTCTTTTTTCGATATGAACAACATCTCATTTTCATTATCACTTGAAGAACTTTCACTATCACTACTAGAACACTTACTTTCTTTGTCTAGGTAGAAACTCTTCTTGTGCTTGTGAGAATACCTCTTTCCTTGATTGTTGTGCTCATCTTTGTTTTTCCTGTGATGCTTGTGCTTTTCAGAATCCTTGCTCTTAGAATCCTGTTTATCTTCATCACTTTCATTCTTGGGAACAAGTACAATCAGTAGCATAATGACCAAACTTTCCACAATTGAAACATCTTATATTTTTCATACTTTTGTGCTTTCTAGAGAACTTGCCTTTCTTGCTGTAATATGCCTCTTCATCACTAGAAGACTCATCACTATCTTGAAGTTGTTTACCCTTGGAATTCTTGGTAGCCTTGAAAGTTGCCTCTTTCTTGACATCAACCTTCACTTGAGTTCTCAACTCAAATGCTGCAAGTATACTATGGAGCTCATCCTTTTTCAACTTATCCAAATATTTAGCTTCCTCAATAGCAAAAATATTTTCACTAAATCTATTAGGAAGAGATCTTAAAATCTTATCACAAACATCATTTTCAGCAAGCTCAAGACCTAAGTCTTTCATGGAGTTAACAACCTCATCCATACGAAGCATGTAGTCACTAATATTTTCATCATCATTCATCTTGAGTTGTTCAAACATACCTTTGAAGTGTCTCAACTTGGCCTTTCCGACATTTGTATCACCTGTATGAACCACCTTCAACTGTTTCCACATTTCACTAGTTGTCTTGCAGTGAATCACTTTGGTGAGATCTGCTTTACGTAAGCCTTTCAGGATTGCATTCATTGCTTTTGAATTGCTGTGATGTAGGAGCCTTTCTTCTTTAGTATTAGGACCATGTTCAGGAATAGTGTACTCATCTTCAATCACTTCCCAAACCTCATTCCCAAGTGCCATTAGATGAACCTTCATCCTTGCACTCCAAAGACCAAAATCTGACCCATCAAGAATAGGTGCTGCATTGCCACTTGAATGATCCATTGTGTTCTTTACTAGCTTTTCCTTCAAGTTGTTAAACTTTTCGAAGGCACCCGCTCTGATACCAATTGAAGAACACAAGCTTATACTGAGAGGGTGGGGGTGAACAATATAAGACCTATTTTTACTTTTTCCTTTATACTTCAAAATAGTAAAGCAATATACCCAAAGCAATATCAAAGCAATGCACAATATCATCCACAAAGTGACACCAATTTTAACGTGGTTCACCCAGAATGGTTGGGCTACGTCCACAAAACTTTTCTCTAAAAGTTATCTCAAAGTTATTTGGGAATCCTTCCCAATTACAATGTTTATGAGCCTCGGACCAAAGGATATACCTTCCCAAAATCAAAATTTATGAGCCTCTTCTCAAAGGAGATACCTTCCCCTCTACTCTGGAAATGATCCCTCAGAAGATCAACTACCTCTACCTCTTTCCAGCATGTGGAACTCCTTTCCACCGAAGACCTCCTGTCCTTAATGCTTAGCCTAAGAGACCTCTACCTTCTATGATCACGTCCACAATAGCTCAGCAACCTATACCAAACATAGTCAGTCAGTCTAGTACAAGTCTTCCTCTATCCAAATCTTGAACAAATCAATCCTCTACATACAAGCCTTCTCAAAGACTTGCAAACTGTCCTCAAGTTCTTCTCATAGAACCAATGCACCTCTGTCCTCAAGTTCTCTGATAGAACTATCAAACTCAGCTCACAAGTCCTCTGCTAGGACCTGTCCAAATATGCTCACAAGTCCCCACTGGAACCTGTCCAAAAATTGCTCACAAGTTCCCATCGAAACCTGTCCAAAACTCTCTACCTTCTATGATCACATCCACAGTATCTCAACAACCTATACCAAACATAGTCAGTCGGTCTAGTACAAGTCTTCCTTTGTCTGTTATATCTGTCCAACTCTTGAACAAATCAATCCTCTACATACAAGCCTTATCAAAGACTTGTGAACTGTCCTCAAGTTCTTCTCATAGAACCAATGCACCTCTGTCCTCAAGTTCTCTTATAGAACTATCAAACTCAGCTCACAAGTCCTCTGCTAGGACCTATCCAAATATGCTCACAAATCCCCACTGGAACCTGTCCAAAAATTGCTCACAAGTTCCCATCGAAACCTGTCCAAAACTCTCTACCTTCTATGATCCCGTCCACAGTAGCTCAGTAACCTATACCAAACATAGTCAGTCAGTCTAGTACAAGTCTTCCTCTGTCTGTTATATCTGTCCAACTCTTGAACAAATCAATCCTCTACATACAAGCCTTCTCAAAGACTTGTGAACTGTCCTCAAGTTCTTCTCATAGAACCAATGCACCTCTGTCCTCAAGTTCTCTGATAGAACTATCAAACTCAACTCACAATTCATCTGCTAGGACCTGTCCAAATATGCTCACAAGTCCCCACCGGAACCTGTCCAAAAATTGCTCACAAGTTCCCATCGAAACCTATCCAAAACTGCTCACAAGTCCCCACCGAAACCTGTCCAAAAACTTCTCACAAGTCTCCATTGGAACCTGTCCAAAAACTACTCATAAGTCCCCATTGGAACCTATCTAAGAACTACTCACAAGTCCCCACTGGAACCTGTCAAAAAACTCAGCAAGCTCACCAAGAAAAACTTTCTTAGTAGGAAATCACAAAGTGAATTGTTAGAGACCCAATGTGATTTGTCAAACTCATAGAAGCATAAAGAGAATTGTTAGAGACTCAATATGTTCTATACTCAAATCCCAATCTCAAAACTCAACTCAAATCAACTCAGCTCAATCTCAATCTCAAATCTGAAAACTCAACTCAATATTTGAAATGGATAGGATAGAATGTTTTCTTTCAAGAACATGAAACCCCAACAATTGCCAACTATGCAAAGAATAACATAACAATTATACTCATGTTCTTTTCATCATCAATTAGGGTTTCAACAACAATGCTCATCAAACAAGGTTTAGTCAACCAACACCATTCAACTCAACATCAACCTTGAAGCATTCAACCAATCATCACAAGAAAAGGAAACAAGTAGAAATCCTTTTCCCTCCAAATATATTTGAACAAAACAACCACCAACACAATATCACCAAATGCAAAGAATAACTTGCTCAAATCAACTCAATGGAGTAAGCCCAATATCATGAATCAAGTAAAGCAATAACTTGATCAAATAACCTCTATGGAAGCAACTCAACCATCAAACTCAAAACAACCAACCAAGGGTTCCACCAACTCAATGCAAGTAGCTAGACTCACAAATATAAACCCTAGTGCACAAAGCTTCCACTATCTCAAACCAGAAATTATGCGTTCACCAAAAACTCTCCTTAAGGATAACAATGCATAAGTAGTCTTCAACAAACCAAAAAATAGGATTTACACCTAGCCAAAGGATACCTAGTAGAATACCTTTTCACTCCAACCTTATTTTAGAAAACATACACCAATCATACTCATAAGAAGAATGTGCCCATACCTTATTGGAGTAGAAGATAATTGAACCTTCAAGCTATCACCACACACAACTCTCAAAATTATAAATCGCTGTCCAAGAAACTTTGAATTTCATGGCATAAAGACGTTTTAATAAAAATGTGTGTTACTCTAGCAAAGCACCCTCATGAGACTCGAAACGGCGACCTCCGCCAATGCAGCGCCCAACAGCATCCTTCGCTGCCACTAGCCCACACGGGCTATGAAGTTCACAAGTGAACTTCCCTCCACTTCACCCTCGAAAAAAAAACTCCCGAAGACTTTTCAACCGCACGTGCTTCTAAGTCTTCCTTCGATCACAGCGAATATAGAGCACAAACACCGCAAATTGCATTCGAGGAATTTTGAATTAATTGACCTTCCAACCTTAGGAGTTGGAGAATAAATAGTCTCTTCGAAGACACCTTGACGTCGGCGGAAATAAAGACCATTTCGAAATTAATCAAAAGTCTTTTCAAAAAGGGTTTAAAAACCCTTAAATAATTTTAATAAATTAAGAATAAAAAAAGGTTTAAAAACCTTTAAGTATTTTTAATAAATTAAAAATAATTTCTCCCTTAATTAATTAAATAATTAATTAATTAAAACCTTGAAGGGTTTTAAATAATAATTAAATAAATAATAAAGAGAACCTCCATTGGTTTTAATAAAAACCATTTAACTTGGTTTTAATAAAAACCCTATCCAACTTGGTTTTAATAAAAACCCTTGCCAATGGAATCTCTTCGGATTCTCTTAAAAATATTCTCTTGGAATCTTCCACCTTTGAAGCCAACACATCCTCTTAACATTAATGCCATTTCCTTTTGACATCAATGACAACTCATAGACAAGAAGCTAGGATCTCAAACCCAAAATTGCCAACAGGTTTTCCTAGTTGAAATATTATGTTATGTGTGTATATGTTATCTTCTTCTTTTGATTATGCATTTACTAGTTTTCTATATTTATTTTATCAAGGAAATATATGTTGGTTTATTGCAAGAAACATAGAGGATTGTGTTTAGTCCAAGGGGGAAATTATGTAACAACCCTCCTTGGCATAACTTGATCTTGATACTAAATTATGTATTGATGTGTGAGGATATCTAATGCATATTCTTATTTTTATATTATCAATATGAGTTGGTATTGCATTGTTTGTACTTTCTTAAAGTGTTTGGAGAATATGGTACTATTGATGAACTTTATGGATGCAAGACTAGGTACTCTCACTAGTGGATTGAAATGAGACAACCATATAAATTGAGAGAAATTTTGGAAATGATAGATGACTTGGTCATCAATGGTTCAAGGGTAAAATAATACTTTTCATTTAGATGCATTGCATATATTCTTGTGTTTGAATACACTTTTGGACTATGATATTTCTTGGGCAAAGGCATCATCCTTGGTAGCAGGGTTATGCATAGTGGCAAATATTCGCAAATTGGGTGAATATTAGGATTTCTAAAATTGGAAATTGGTGAATATGAGGACCCTCGACGTTGGACCATTCACCTAAAATATTCAGGACCAATTGTTTCTCAAGGTCAATTTGCCACAATATTTATCCAAATATAGGCATATGTGTACTCATTGGAAATCTCTTTTTGAGCCTGATCTAATGGTGGTGTTTTGATGAAGTTGTAGGGTGATTAATAGGTCAAAATATGCCTCAAATATGAACTTAAGTTTTAGGGCTTCAAATGCCCCAAATTTTGGTGAGAATATGATTAATTTTATTTTCTTAGGATTCACCATGATTCACCTTGTTTTTAATTAGGATTCACCATTTTTTTACAAGTATATTTCAAGTCTAACCCCTTATGCATAACCCTCGCTTGGTCTAGTGGGGATAACGTCTTGGTTATCTTAAAAAACCACCTACTAAAGGATAAAACAACATGGTGTATTATTGATTGGAAGTTCTTGTTTTGCTTGAGTTTTGGAAAAGAGCATAGATTTAATGGATTGATCCAATTAAGTATTAATATGGCTAGTGATATTAGTATTTGTATTATTAATATCAATGTTAATAACTAATATTAACATTTGGTATTAATCGAAAAGTAATTAATCTAATTTACCTAAGGATAAAGGTAATAGTATTGTGGATGAATTTAGATTAATTACTTATATTTTTCTTTTTTTAGCAAAGCTTCAAAATGAAAGAAAGGATTAATTAGATTTATCTCTTAAATGTTTTTGAAGGTTGCTTCATAGGAAAACTTTATGGGAAAATATTGCCTTGAATGTATTAGATGAATTGCTTAATCAAATAATTAATTATTACCTTAGGTAAAGTGGTAATAACCTTTTTGAGCCTTAATTTATCAATTGTAGCATTGGAAGCAACATGAGAATCTTGTAATGTAGAAGAATCTATATTACATTTGAGCATGTAAAGAAAAGGACTTCAATGTTTGTCAAACACTCTATTTCTAGAGGAATGAAGAGGGGCACCAAGGGTTATTTGGTAGCACTATGCAAGGGAATTATTTGTTGCAAGACATCCATATAGTAGGTGAAAATGAGCTACAAGGAGCCAAGGAGGAGTAATCAATTGCTTTAGAGGTAGAGGATTTGATTTCTCCTTTAAAAGGTTGTTTGCTTAATGCTTTAGTTTATGTAATTTTTGGAGTCTATTTTCTTAGATAAACATGTTTCCATCAAAAAAAACATGGTCCTTTCAATAGGACTAAACTCATATATTCCTGACTTTTAAAGTTGAATAATCGAAAGCCCTTCTTCTATTCCACAATTTCCAGTTCACCTTTTCACTTGCAATTTTTATCCACACTTCTCTTGATTGTATCAAAGTCTAGATGAATACCTATAAATTTCCAACCAAAGAGTTTTTATTTCTTTTGAAATTCTCTGAATGATAGGTTGTTGGATCCTTAGCATTGGAAATTCATCCTCCTTTATTGGATCCAAGTCAAACCTTTCCCTTTCTTGGTTAACAAATCCCTTCAGTAATTTTACCCATGATTTATGTGCTCCTGGTTTTGGAGGAACTATTCCTCCTCGATCTATTTTCTTATTTTCAATCTCCTTAGAAGTTCTCTCCATTATCTATGTTCTATGTGTTTCCTAATTTCTTCCTTTAGCATAACACTATTTTGCTTTTTTTGTTAACAACCAAACTTTTCACTATATTTAAAAGTTCTTGAGGCTACTTATGTGTATATATTTTTAATTGGTTGTACGGGACCATTGTGCTAGCATTGTATTTTAATAAAACACAAAGTAGTATTTGGCAATTATGCATATTGTTTAGATAGTAATATTTGAACTTAGGTATCCATGTTGGAATTCCATATTTGTAACCACTTAATTTCATACAATTTTATTTAAATGTCAAGGTCCATCTCCATAATTAGAACCTTTGGTTATGATGTAAAATTATTTACTCTCCCACTTGACCCATATCCCTTGGAAAAATGTTAAGGTTAATATTTTCTAGAGCTTATAGAGAACATGAGGATGGGCTTAGATATATACTGTGGCTACACTCAAAATAAGGTCTATAACCACTTGGCTTGGATCCATAACTAGCCATAAGTCTAACCCCATACCTTTAAATTTCCTTATGGATCTACAAAGTTCCCCAAATTATTCGATCCCATGTTTATAGTGTGAAACTCTTTACTCCACACCACTTGTCCCAAAACCATTGGGCATGGCTACTCATGTATATTTTTCTCATTATTGTGCAAAAATAAAAGTTGTATAACATAGTCAACCAAGGGGTAAATATTTTTTACTCATCCTCACTTACAACTTTGATGTATACAAAATGGAATTAGGTTAATGGGTTAAATTTCTCAACTTTCAAGGAGGTGGCCAAGGTTCAACTATTTCCAAGTAATACATACATAATTATTGAGTTGTTATAGTATTGCTATGTTATCATGATGTAATATGGGTGTGATATATTTCAATCCTATATAATCCATTAAAAAAAATCAACCAAGTCCATGATAGTTTATTTTAATCTATTTATAAAATCACAAATGGTGAGGATTGATGACTTCATAGGGAATAATATATTTGATAGAATTAGCATAGGATTTATTTTATTATTTTATTAAATTTATTAATCCTATGTAAAACATGATAATTAGCTAAATGTTAAAAGCTAAAATTAGTTTCTAAAGTTAATTAAATTAAGTTAGCTAATAGTTCAATTATTTTGGGATGTAAATTGATATTGTTCCAATTTGCATTGTACCTATACAAATTAATGTGTTTTCCTATATATTTAATAAAGTTCATATAAACTATGTTCCATATCATTGGTATTAGAGCCTCATTTCGATCAGAGTATTTGTGTTGTATTTCCAATCTTCCAGTTTGAATTTTTGAAACTTTTATCAGTAAGCTTACCTTTTTTTCTAATCTAAGGATTTGGGTTATATTTTCAATCCTTTGGTTTGGTATTTTGAAAATCTTATCAGCAACCTTGCTATGTTTTGGCTTTCATTTTGTCAAAAATATGATAAAGGTATTGACCCCTCTATATGGGCCTTGTCATCTTAGTGTAGGTTTATAGTGCAACAATATTCTATGCAATTAAAACATAAATTAGAGAAGAGGTAGAAAATGGAGTTAAAAATAATTGTGGATTTGCCTCCCTTCTTGAGAGTCTTCTACCCTAGAACTATGCATTGCATGTTGGGCACCAAAAAGGTCCCTCCTTCACTGGATAGATTGTTCACCTCCAAGGATGTAGAATTGGATGTCATATTTATCTATATCTACATTTATATACTTTCTCTATAAAGAAATTACATTAAATTTATAATGGTCATGTATATCTATGGAGAAGGCTTCTATGTAGGATCAGTAACTTGTACCACATACCAAATCTACCTAAATATAGTAGAAAAAGAGACAAAAATGATGTGTGTGTCATTGGACTATATGTTGAATTCTAAACATTACCTCTCTACAACATATAAAAACTATTTCACTACCCTCCAGTGGCTCACCCACAAAAAACAAGCCCCAAAAAACCTCATGACATGGGATTTGAACCAAATCCATGGCTATTACTCCATATAAACTTTTATAAGTGCTTCTTGGTATGCGATAGCATTGCTACAAATATTGTGCACAATATAGGTATCCAAATTTATGAGAGTGTAAAAAAATTGTATTTGCGAGGTGTATTCTTGTTTGACCCTTCTTATATGCAAAAGAGGACATGGAAATCAAAGCGAGTCCCTATGCAAATGCATTTAGAAAAATGAAAAATTATCTATTGGAGATATATCTTCCATAGAAAGAAGATAGGGATTATCCAAATTTAAATCCATGGATATTACATTCCTCTCCTATAGTAAGTCTTCATGTGTATCCTCAAATTTTCATCATCATTGTGGGAAAAAACATGTTCAAGGATAAGAGTATTTAATACCTTAAAGCGCTTGTCAAGGTATAGTTGCAGATATCATGATTTTAGAGGATTAGACCACCTACACAATATTTATTCCTCGCTTAGAAGAGAAATTTAAGGTCACTCTACAAGGAAAAAAAATATATGAAGTCAAGGTCTATGTTGAAAGTGGATATTCTACTATAAAATGTTAGCTTTTGATAAAGTATGCTATGCAATATGGTAATCACAAGATGCAAAAATTTAATGAAGTTCAATAATGACACTGAAATATGCTATTAATGGAACTCACAAAATAAGGAACTGAATACAATAGATAGAAACCTATTCTACCAATGCATGCTGAGAGCAATGCACTCTCAAACACCCTCACACCATTACACTCTATTCACTATGGGCATTTATATAGAAAATAGGTAACTTGGCTCTTACTCTTCCTAACCACCATTCCAATGACTCATGTACAAGTGTACTCCTTGCACATTTACATTATTTCACATTGACACTTGTGCATTTATTGATTCTACCCCAAGTAACTCCTAATCTAATAATTTACCCAAGGTGGTACATTGACATGTACCTAAATAATGTAATATACTCTAACACCCCCATATATTACATTATTTGGATATTGAAGAATTTAGTCTTCAATATGGATCTTCTTCTTGAGAATAATATTTTGCTTCATAATATTCTTCTTTTCTTGTTGTTACTTTTTAGCTTGATCTGATTCTTCTATCAATTCACCTTGCACTATATTCCTCCATGGTCTGGTCCTTCTTCTTCTTGTTCTTTAGCCTTACCTTTGGATCCAATTTTTGCACTTTCATAAGTGGTTGTATAGGTAATTGAATCATATAAAGGTATTTTTATTTCTTTGTACTTACTATGTACAAAGGTTTTCTAACAAACACTCAAAGCATCATGATAAGATCTTGAATTAGTAGAACTTGAAGTACCAATACTGCATGAGGATTGAAATATCTTTTCTAAGTATGATTCACTCAATTATGTTTTCTTTTTAAGAGCTTCTATCAATCCTTTTTGTTCTACATTCTCATCCTTGTAACATTTGTATATAAGTAATGCCATATACAATATGCTTACAAAGTCTAAGGAAAGTGGAATGTTACTTTTCCCATTATCAATTGCTTCATTAAGTCGTGCATGTAGATAATGTTCCATAGTATCAAAGTTATCTTCTAAGGCTTCACTATGAATCACCTTTGAAGTAAGATCTAAAATTCCTTTAGAATTTATAAGTAGGTTCATGATCCCAATTTTTACAACACTTTCTCTATATTTTATAAGAGATTGTTCATATTATTGTTAGTTGTATTCTTAGAAGTAGACATCCTTATAGCTCCCTAGTTTAGATTATAAAGTGCTTTGGTAGTACTTGTATGAGATAGAGTCTTCTGAGTAATATTACCTTATAACTCCTTAGATAAGAGTATTAAATTTAGATTTTGTAGAATCTCTTATTTCTCCCTAGTTTAAGGATTGTGAACAAATTTGATGAAACCTTTCTTGAATTAGGTTTTGTAGGCTTCCTTATAACTCCCTAGTAATTTAGGATATGCTATGGACTTTAATAAAAATCTTAGCAATATTTAGTTCACCTTTTGGGTTGATTTTGTAATTTTTTGAGAATAATAATCAACCTTCAATTTTACCTTATCTCTCCTAAATGAAGTATGATCTAATGATTTGAATTATTTTGTCTCCTTAGGATGAATGTGAGATTATTGTTATCACTTAATTCCAAATTTCAATGATCTTATTTATTCTATCTTAATTAACTTGATTTTCTAAATTCCAAATATCTACGGTTTTGGTGTAGAAAGCCTTATAAATCCCTACTCTTGGAATATTAGAAAATAATTGTATTTGCAAATTAATATTTGAATTTACTAAGGTTGTCAACCTTATATCTCCTACTTTATTTGCAAATATCCTTCAATAATAATATTTTGGAATGAGCTTGCTTGATATATTACTAAAGCTTTGGTTTAATGTTGGTTATTCCAATGCAATAGAATGTTTGAATATATCACCTTATAACTCCAACATTACCTTAATGAAAGAAAGAAAGAATGGATTTACCTTGGCGCTTGTAGTATGTAGCTTGTAGCTTGTGATGTGGTTGGAGACTCAATGTGTTTCCACTAGACTGCTCAACATTGCTTAACATGCTATCCATTTAATTGCTATGTGTAGCTTGACTTCAATGTCTCTTTTCGTACATTATCTACATGGATTGACTTCAATGTCTCCTTTCCTTATGTGTTCTATGTGGCTTGAGACTTAAACGTCTCTCTTATCTTATGTGCACTGCATAGCTTGAGTTGATTGATACTTCAACGTCTCTATTGGCTAGGTAGGAATGAGAATTCAATGCTGCCTCTCTCTCTCTCTCTAAATATACAATGCTTGAATGGAACTATAATTCCTATGAAAGTGTTGGTTTATGATAACCTTTAATGTACCTATGCTCCTCCTTCAATATTGCTTACACTCCTCACTTGAAATTTGTTGTTCATGCTTCCAATGTTTTGTGAGAACTTTAATACAAATGTATTAATAAAGATCTCCTTCAATGTTGATTCCTTGAGGTGTTATGATCTTCTTCATGCTTAGAATAAGTGGTAATTAGATTGATGGTGGTTGCATCTTTAGTTTCAATATTCAAGGTTTAATTATGAATATGGAATTACCTTTTAGCTTGCATTCCTTTCCTAATGATCCAAGATGAGTGTTACTCTTTTCTAGGTGCTTAGATGCTTCAAGAGAAGTGTTATATTATTTTTGAGCTCTTACATGAAAGGTGTAACATCCATTTTCTATGTGCCAAGTGGTAATTACATGCATAGCTCTTTGCATCCTTCTTGAAACCCTATAACTCCTCTACCGAATGCAAGTTGTTCACTTATTTTCTTTTACACTTTACCAGTGAATGCTAGCTTGCACCTCCAATGATGATCTCTATCCAATGTTGACTCTGATGTAGCTTCTAGGTGGATGAGATGGTACCTTTTGATTACAACTTTTGGATGCTTTTATGGCTTTCTTCTTTGTTGAATATTATATCTTATATCTCATATTTTATATCTTATATCTTATATGATGCAGGAGCATCCAAGGGCAGCAAAGCAATCTTGCATTTTTTTTCTAAGTGTGCCTTGATGTCGCGATATCGCGACAGGGAAAAGTGTCGTGATATCACGACATGTCGCATTTTCATGACTCAGAAAGGAGAGATAAGGCATGGAGTAAAAATGTCACGATATCGTAACATGTCGCATTTTCGTGACTCAAAAAGGAGAGAGAAGGCATGGAGTAAAAATGTCGTGATATCGCGACATGTCGCATTTTCGTGACTCAAAAAGGAGAGAGAAGGCACGAAGTAAAAATGTCGCGATATCGTGACATGTCGCATTTTTGCGACTCAGAAAGGAGAGAGAAGGCATGGAGTAAAAATGTCACGATATCGCGACATGTCACATTTTCGCGACCCAAAAAGGAGAGAGAAGGCATAGAGCAAAAATGTCACGATTTTGCGACATGTCATGAAATCTCTATCAAAGAAATACAGGAAGGGCCATAGGAGAAAATGTCATGATTTCGTGACATGTCACGAAATTGTGACTGAAGGAGCAAAAAGAAAGCAAGGAAAGAAATTGTCACGATATTGTCACATGTCGCATTTTCACGACCAATAGGAAAGGGAAGGCATAGGCAAGCAAAGGTGTCTCGATATCATGACATGTGTTTTCATGACTCGCCAAGGACAGAAAGGGAGAAAGCAAAAAGTGTCACAATATCACGACATGTCGCATTTTCACGACTCGCAAGGGAGCTAGAAGACCAAGCATCGAAATGAAGTCGTTTTGAAAGCCAAGACATCGAAGAGGTGCAAGAATGGAAAAAAAGGGTCATAAAGGGGAAACAGAGAGTCACGCCAGTAGCTTTAAAAGGGCGAAGCAAAGACATGGAAGAGGTCAAAAAACTATGAAGACAGAGTGCAGATGTGAAGGCAAGAAGCCATTCTGGACCTATTAGGCTGTTTTTCTTTCATGGAAGATGTTGTAACAAAAGCTATCTTTTGGGAATAAAAATTTTATTCGAAAAACTATTGCCATGAATGTAATTTTGTTCTAATTTATTGAAAGTGATTATAGATTCATCATGAGCGAGTTGGCTCTTGATCAAGTGGTATCAGAGCAGGAGTTCTTGAGTGTGTGAATAGATCATTGAAAGTGAGGCAGTTTACATCAAGATCTATGGAGAAGAGTGTGAAGAAGAATGCCTCCATGAAGAAACCGTGGTGGTGGGAGGAATGTGGTACCTAAGGAATATTTCAAAGCTTTGTAGAGGCAAGTGCAAGCCCTGCAAGAGGAGTTGCGAAGAGGGGTTGAACCAAGGGGAGAAGACCATAGTGAAGATGAAGCTTGGGAGGTTGATAATCCATCAGAGGAAGAGGAAGCAATGAATCCTACAAAAGTTAGATTAGTTAAGGCCATAACCCAGATCGGGAAGAAGCCAAAGTTTGATGTCTCCACGTACTCTAGGAAAATCAATCCAGAAGAGTTGATTGATTGGATCAATGATATGGAGGAGTATTTTGAGTATGAGAAGGTTGTAGATCCAGATCATATCAAACTAGCAAAAACAAAGTTAAAATGCCATGCTAGCATATGGTGGAAAGAAGTACAAATAAAAAGAAATAGGAGAGGAAAGGAAAGGATAACCAGATGGGACCGAATGGTTGAGAAGTTGAAGAGGCAGTTTATTCCTGTAGATTATGAATTAGATCTGTTGAGGAAAATGTAGAGCTTAAGATAGTCAAGCAAATATTTCAAGGAATATATCGAGGAGTTTTACCAAATTTTAATAAGATTTGGACATTCAGGGGATAGTAAGGAGAAAGTAACTCGTTACATAAATGAGTTAAGAATGAATATCCAAGAAGAACTCAGTTTGGTCAGAATTACCACCATTGAGGATACATATCAGTTTGCCTTGAAGGTTGAAGAGAAGCTGAACAGAAGATTTGAAAGCAAACAAAGAGGAAGAGGTCGAGGTGGAAGAACTGGGGGAAGGACCAATGGAGGAAAATTTGATGATTGAAATAAGACTGGTGAAACGAGTACTAGCCAAGATTAGAAAGAGAAGAATACTTACCGCCATCGTAATCAGAACAACGGTTACCAAAGGGGAAGAGGTAGAGCTAGACGTGGGTATGGAAGAGGTGGATTTCGTGGAACCTATTTCCAGTGTGGAGAAGAGGGACATCGGTCATATGAGTGTCCCCAATACCAAGAGAGGATGAATAAGTGACTTGAGGATCATGCCAGAGCTACTGTAGCAGATGAAGATGCTGAGTCTAAACATTCTGAAGAAGCAGAAGGAGAAGTGTTGATGACAAGAAGAGCATTGATGAATGGAGGGAAAGATGTGGATCAAAGGAAGAGCTTATTTCACACGAGATGCAAATGTGCAGGTAAGACCTGTAATGTTATCATAGATAATGGTAGCACAGACAATTTGGTTTCAGGGGAAATGGTAGCACAGACCAACAAGAAAGGGAAGGCACAGGCAAGCAAGGGTGTCGTAATATCGTGACATGTCGCATTTTCATTATTCACCAAGGGTAGAAAGGTAGAAAGCAAAAAGTGTCATGATATCGCGACATGTCACATTTTTGCGACTCGTAAAGGAGCTAGAAGACCAAGCGTCGAAAGGAAGTCGTTTCGAAAGCCAATACACCGAAGAGGCGCAAGAATGGAAATGAAGGGTCAGAAAGGGAAAACGGAGAGTCACGCTAGCAGCTTTTAAAGGGCGAAGCAAATACATGGAAGAGGTCAAAAAACTGTGGAGACAGAGTGCAGACGTGAAGGCAACAAGCCATTCTGGACCTGTTAGGCTGTTTTTCTTTCGTGGAAGATGTTGTAACAGAAGCTATCTTTCGGGAATAAAAAGTTTATTCAACAAACTATTGCCATGACTGTAATTTTGTTCTAATTTGTTGAAAGTGATTATAGATTCATCGTGAGCAAGTTGGCTCTCGATCATTATATCTCCTCCTTATGACATCACAAGATATGCTCAACCAAATATCTCAAATAATTAATGATATGCCCATACCTCTTATTTTTCTTTTATGAATATATTTTCTCAAAACCAATCTTACAAAAAACTTATCCTTCTTGTGCTACTACAAGGGTTAGAAAAATACTTTCTCAAACCATCCACATGAACTTCCTTCTCAAAAAGTTATGCTCAATGAAATCTGAAATTGATGTTCAATAACTCTTCTCTTGTTCTCAAAAGATAGGACATTAATAACTATCAAAGACATTTGAACTCACTTTCACCATGCAAAAATTACAATAAAATATCAAACCACTATAACACCTTATTACTCCTATTCTTGCATGCAAAACATATTCCCTTTGTTTTTCTTTAGGATTGCAAAAATAAAAAATATATAAGGCACTCTTTGTAATTTATCTTTGCAAAATAAAGGCTCTTAAAACAAATTCTTTCACACAAAAAATTATTACCTCACAACCTTATGACTCCCTAATTATAAAAACAAATTTTAATAAACTCAACCCTTATAACTCCCTAATAGCAAGAGAACAACTTTTATTTCACTCAACCCTTATAACAAATTTATTTAAACTCATGCCCTTATGACTCCCTAAGCACCAAGAAAAAATTTATAACAAAAATATTGCCCTTACCACTTCTACTGCCGAAGGGAATCGAGCACGCGACCTCACGGAGCCCACGCTCTAGTGTGTGCTAGAGCACCACATGGGCTAACTAAACACACAAGAGCCAATGTGCACTATGTTATATTTAAACCTACATCACTCCTATAATCAATAAAAAACCAAGCAAAACTATCACCATTGCATATCGACATTGAGACCTCCTCCATGCTACATTTTACGTAGGGTCTACCTGCCACCTAGATGAGGCCTAGAAATGCCTCATTATTACACTATGGTTGACATATAAAAACTGCCATAATATTAAATATGACAAAGTTAAAGTGCCAAATAGTGATTATAATATGTTATTTGTTACATGTTTGTATGATTTTATGTTTGGAACATTATACCTCTGTTTTGACTATTTTTAGCATTTTATGCACTGTTTCAGTTGATTAGGTAGTAAATAAAACATGTATTGCAATTACATTCTGATGGCATGAATAGATTCCTCTCATCAAGAACTACAACTTTGCTTTTTGAAGCAAGTCAATCCGAGCTGTAGATAAAAAGTTATGAAGGTTACATCATTCCTGCGCTCATTGTTCATTCCTGCGCTCATTGTTCATTCCTGCGCTCATTGTTCATGCCTTAGTCTTTTCTGGAGCTGTTAACAGGTGCAAATCTACATTAAAGGGAACATTGGCGGATCTACTGGGAATGATCCAGAGTGAGTTAAGGTACCAAATTCATACCAATGGTACTTCATAATATAGAGAAAACATGACCCAAATTTGAAGGCATATGGACAAGTAACCTAGAAGTTATGGGGCCTGCAAAATGGCAGTTTCACACTTTTTGACAGCTGGAAATGCTGGTAAAAATCTATGTTAAAGGCCAACTTGACAACGATGCAGGGAGTAATTCCTGAGGAATTAAGAGTTGAAAATTAAACCCAATGTTGTTCATATAACCAAGAACACATGGACACAATTTGGTAAAAAATGGAGTTATGATGAACAAGTTATGAGCACTCCAAAAGGGCATCTGGGCATGTTTTGGCAGCTGGAAATAGTAGGTCACAGTCCATACAAATTCCAGCCACCTGTCACTTTGAAGGAAGGCATGGAATTTGTCAAATAAAGAAGATGTAAACACTTGGAAACAATTGAGGGAGAATAGGCATGACTCTTTCTCCACCTGACAACACTGCCACGTGATGCAAATGGAAGCAACAAGTCAAAAGGCTAAAATGCAAGAAATTTGGTAAAAGTAGGACATAGTCATGCAAATTCTAGCCAGCTGTACATATACAATAGGGCTTGGAATCAGTCACTCCAACACATGCCACCAATGCAAAAGGGTGTACAAGATAAGGGAAAACAATCCAAACAGTCAACAACTTCCTCCCTATGCGTTTGGAGCACAGATAAGCAACGAATTGTCACCTGCTTGTTATTCCGGAGTAGCATAGGAATAAGCGATGCAGGAATAGGGAATAGCACAGGAACAATCGAAAGTGGTCAAAAAGTGATAAATCAGTGGAGGAAATTATTGGCAATTGACCAGGAGGTTGTCCCAACTCATCTTAACGTGATTTCCTCAACAAATGCAGCCCAACAAGGATGAATGGATAAAGTTTTGACAAAGTAAATTCTTGCATTCTAGGAAACAATTATGCAATCAGTTGTAAATCCCTACAAATCAGTAACTAAGCATATCAACATTATATTATAAATAAGAAAGCTCCTAGATGGTTGAGCATATAGATAGATAGGCAATAGAATACCGAAATTAGCATAGAGTGAAGTTTCTTTGTAGCAGAATAGTAATTTGCAATTTTTTCCTGCATTACTGTAATGCAATTTTAGATTGAATAAAAAGGTGCAATCTTTAGATATCAATTGGCATTTTGAGGTTGATGATTAGCATCTAGATTTTCTTAGCATAACTTCTCACCTTCTTCTGGTTCTGGAAGCAAGGGCCACTTGTAGGGCTAGAGGAAGGCAATTTCTGATAGAATTTCTTGCTGATTTCTTGTTGTAGCAGATTAGCAGAATTCTGCCAGTTTTCCATTTCTTTAGTAGTTTTCAACACAGTTTTCAGCCTTTGACAACATTTTCTGCATTTCACAGCAATTTCCAAATTTTTGTCATTTTTCAGTTTTGTAGTAATTGTTGATTTGGTTTTGCAGTAGTTAAAATTCTATTTTTAAATTCTCTAGTTGATTTACTTTCATGCAAGTGTGTGTGTGTGTTTTCAATTCTACAATTTACTTTTTTGTCACTCTCAATTTAGCAACATTTCATTTTCTATCATTTTTAGATTCTACAATTTCATTTCCTACAATTTTATTTTTGCAAAGGTAAATAGGAGTTAATTTCAATTCTTAGGAGTTAGAGGTCACAACAAACCCCCCAAATGCTAACTGATCCATCAATAAAGATTGTTTTTTGAATGAACTAATATTTATCGTGTTGGATCCTTCTTTTGTATATAGCCTTGGACACCGCCCTGGATTGACACACATAATGATTAAATGATGAATGAACAATGACACTCATCATTTTTGGCACCATTGTTGGGGAACACGGTGTTGTTAGAGGGTAACAACAGTCAAATAATTATTATTGTGCTAAGTTGTGAACTTCAGAGTAAAATCTGAATATCATAACTAGTATAAATAATAATTTTTGATAGTTGCATTTTAGTCAATTTAGAAAACAAGCAAGAAACCACATGAAGGTGATATTCACACTTAGGGGTTGAATTATTTGTTTTTGAAGTTCCTGATAAAATTGAAAGATAGTCATCATCCTCATTGTCAGGAAGTATAAGATCTCTTGAAAAAAATTGAGGAAGCCATTTGCTTGAACTGCCCTTTTTATATCCATATCATCAGGGTAGTATAAACAAATTTGTACTAGGTGTTGGGAAGACATCATGGCAGACATACAAAATTATCCCTTGAACAAAACAACTATATCAGCTACTTTTAGCATTTGTTCACAAGGACATATCACTGATAAATGCCATTTACTTCCACAACTCAAAAATATCCTAGAGATACAAAATTTATTGCCTAGTCTAAGTTCTTCTCAAGAGAGATCCCAACAACAACCAATAGAGGAAGTAAATCAACCACCACCTCCAACCCAACCTATGGCTAATTTGAATAAAATAGGACAGGTAGCCCCTGTCTATGTAGCTGAATCTGGTAAAAACACCATAGAAAATGTTATTGACTATAGTAGTATCCAATTGTGCTCAAACAAGACCTTACCTGATCTTGAAGAGATAAAAGTCAATGGAGATACACAAAAACCCTTTAGTCTAGACACACAAAAAGTAGCCTTGGATAAAAGAGAAAAACTAGAAAATTTGCATATAGATATTTTACTTCCATTAAACTCCTTAGTAAGCAATTACAAAGGGGTAAATTCTGTCCTCCTAGGAATGAAACAAATTGAAGTACAACCAAGAAAAATCTTGAACATTATTAGCTGGCTGAATTATAAACAAAAAGCAAAATTGTTTGATGTTTTGAAACATTATTTCAATCCTTTTGCATGGAAATATAAGGGTATGTCAAGATTTCATCTTGTTGTATGCACTCATAGGATATGTATTGAAAATGTTAAACCTATGAAACAACTGCAAATGCAATTAAATTCTACCTTAAGAGATATTGTCCAAACTGTAGTAAAGAAACTCTTGAAGGTTATATCCATTTGTCCAATTTTTGATAACCGATGGATTCCTCCATTGGTTATTATTCCAAAGAAAAATGGGAAACTGAGAATGTGTGAATATTATCAAAAACTGAATACATTCACACATAAGGACCATTTTCCATTTATTGATCATATATTAGACATACTCAATTTCACACTACATGAACTGGTTTATGATAAAAAACCATATTTTCCTATTGAAATTGAGTTACTAATGCTTTTAACATCTTTGGGAATTGGTGTTGAATTGTTTCAAGTACAAATTAACGAGATTTTGCAGACTAGGAGGCAAGGACCCTTGATTGAAGAAGTTTTCAGATATGGAGCAGTGCTTCTTTCTCCCATTGATGATTCAAGGAGGAAGTTAGTGGTGAATGGACATTACCTTTGGGTATACCATGCACCATTAACTAAGGAGGAGTTCTTGAGGGAGATTAAACAATTGGATGTACACATGATGGAAGAGAATTTCTCTTCCATATCAAGTTTAGAGTGATGATAAAAAGTTTGAAAAAAAAACAAGAAAAGCAAAAAGAGAATAATCTTGCTTGTGAAATTCCTTCATGGGTACAAGCAAGATAAGAGAAAAAGTTAAAAAAAAAAGGATAAAAAAAAAAAAATGCAGTAAAAAGCATGTCCCACAAAATGGAAATACATGAGGACAAGCATCAATTTCAGTAGGGAGGAGGAACAATGAAGTTAATACTTCATTTCCAGCAATAAGGAGTTAATGATGACATAAGAAGAATCTTATTACTTATATGGAAAGAAAAGGCACATCATTGTTGCAGCCTTCAACAGAAAAAGATGGTGTTTTTATACAAAGACTGACATGTTTTTGCAGAATAAGGATTGTTCTTATACAAATAAGAGCAAGAGACATTATCTCTCATTGAAGCACTTGAAAACACAGAGGTTGGTTGAAAACCAGAAATGGCAGCCTCTTTTGATAAAAAAAAAAAAATGACAAAACAGAAGTTGGTTGAAAACCAAAAATGGCAGCCTCTTCTGATGAAAAAATGAAAAAAAAAATGACAAAAATGAGAAACAAATGAAAAATGAAAAAAATGAATAACTCAGTAGTGAAAACCTCCTTGAGGCACTGCTGAGTTGGCTTGCATGAAAACCAGTTTTTCGGCATGCATTGCCTTGTTGATCCACCCATCATTGTTCTACCATTGTACAAATCTCACCTACTGCACCTATGTTGTTCTTATTTCAAAAAAAAAAATCATCATCACAAGCAGCTTGTAAGGCGGATGATAAATTTTCAGGACAGTAAGGTATGTGTTTCTTGCATTTAGTCATGGTAAGCATTTAGAATTTAGTATATGATAATAAGTATCTGGCATAAACTATTCATACAATATTGGCAAGTAAAAAAAAAAGGAACATGTTGTTCAAAAAGTCAAGAAACACCCCCACTTTTGCCCTTAGTTGCATGGAAAATTCAAAATTATGAAACACCTGATTTTGGGACAGACATGGCAGCCATTTTATCTTTATTAGTAGGGCAGATTTTAGAAGGATAACTTCAAGTTGATACCCCACCAATGCCTCATAAATCTGAGAAGGATAAAATGCACCTGAAAGTTTTGTTTTACTACTACTGCAATAAAAAATATATAGCATTTAAACAAAAGGATGGAAAAAGAATTTTTGATGTTATGAACGACTTATACACTCTAAATATGGGCCCACACTAGAATCTGCAACTAGATTTTGCATAGGAGGCTATTTCAACATGTTTTTGACACATCTTCAAAATGACAGTCTCATTCCAGAGCAAGCTTCAAAATGAGACAAATTATGCCAAAAATTCTTGAAAATGCTGCAGAACAGCAGGGCACATTAGATACAAAAGATATCAAAAAAAAAAAAATTGCAGGAACTACAATGCTTGGTGTAGTGCAGCAAGAACTTTCTCGGGTAGTAGGTGGCAAAAGGATGTTTTTCATCTTACTATGGCCTACTAGGATGCATGAGGGCATGCATCAGTTCAAGATGGGGGGAATGATGAGGCATAGAAATGCCTCATTATTACACTATGGTTGACATAGAAAAATTGTCATAATATTAAATATGACAAAGTTAAAGTGCCAAATAGTGATTAGAATATGTTATTTGTTACATGTTTGCATGATTTTATGTTTGGGACATTATACCTATGTTTTGACTATTTTTAGCATTTTATGCACTATTTGAGTTGATTAGGTAGTAAATAAAATATGTATTGCAATTACATTCTGATGGCATGAATAGATTCCTCTCATCAAGAACTACAAATTTACTTTTTGAAGCAAGTCAATCCGAGATATAGATAAAAAGTTATGAAGGTTACATCGTTCCTGCGCTCATTGTTCATTCCTGTGCTCATTGTTCATTCTTGTGCTCATTGTTCATGCCTTAGTCTTTTCTAGAGCTGTTAACAGGTGCAAATCTACGTTAAAGGGAACATTTGCAGATCTACTGGGAATGATACAAAGTGATTTAAGGTACCAAATTCATACCAATGGTACTTCATAATATAGAGAAAACATGACCCAAATTTGAATGCATATGGACAAGTAACCTAGAAGTTATGGGGCCTACAAAATGGCAGTTTCACACTTTTTGAAAGCTGAAAATGCTGGTAAAAATTTGTGTTAAAGGCCAACTTGACAACGGTGCAGGGAGTAATTCATGAGGAATTAAGATTTAAAAATTAAACCCAATGTTGTTCATATAACCAAGAACACGTGTGTACTGTCCCACCCCAACTGAGACAACTGTAAAACTGCTCCCCTTATGTAATTGTTTGTGTTTGCACTTTAATATTTGTTGATTTGGAATATTCTGAGTTTTGTTGGTGTGAAATACATATAATCATTCAATATACAAACCCCTACCTTCAAAGGATCTCATTCACTTAAGATTTTCAATAAGTCATTTTGACAAACACTTGTCATGCATACTCAGAAAAGATAGTGCAACAGAATCGTAAATGATCCATAACTTACAAACCACTATTCCAAACGCTATGAATTTCGGATACAAGCAAGATACCAACATTAACTACAAACCCAATGAAGGAATAGAGCTGGGAATGAAAATACCCAAATTTATTGGTGACTGATATAAAGCTGGAAACACATATCAGCTACAGAAAATCCAAGTTTAAGCTCATAACTTTTGAAATACAAAGTTCTAAACCTCACATCCTTCCTCAAAGCATACGTTCAGCTTGGTACTGTACGACCAACATCATATTAACCAAAATCTGCTTCAATGTTCACTCAAATCTCTTGGTAATGGTACAGTAGGGCTATAGGAAACCTCCCAAGGTAATGCTCTCCAAAGCAAGCAAGTATTCACTGAAGAATCGAGGTCTTTGCACCCCCAAATGGTGCGGCACTGTGGTGGAAAGGAGCTGCAAGTAATGTCTTCTGAAAATGGTCTTCAACTCATCACCAAGTCACAAAAACACTGAAAATCTGTATCCCAATCTGCTCAAGTCATTCCCATAGATTGAGAATGCAACTGCCAAAGTGAGGAGGTCTTTCACTCCCGGCAATGGCGTCCTCTGCTGTGGTTTTCGTCACAAGCAAAGCTGGAAATTGGAAGCTCCTGCAAACCTGCAAGCTCTCCTCAAGACAAAGAGAATTCAATAGCCAAAATATGTCTCCTTATGCCTCCTCAACGCCCTTTTATTCTTTCTTCAAGTTGGGCGATCCTCATGTTTGATGAATGTGGGATAAAAGAAATACATTAATTTCATAACTTAAGAGCCAAAATGAGCGTCCCACTTCCCAAGGTGACAAAAGTAATTAAAATTGATAAAATAATCTTTCCAATCAAATCTTTATTTCTTCCCCTTTAAAACGAGTACTCACAAGGCCCCTTTTAATCAAAAATATAAGCCCAACTTTAATATATTTAAATATTACATTTAAATATAATATTAATTAACTTCGGGCATTAAAAATAATCAGGCTCCCAACATCCAATCACCAATCAAATGGTAGAAACGGATACCCTTTTCGCCGTAGATGACAAACGTACCTTTCCCGTTTCCCAAAATGCCAACCCTAACTGACTTACTAAAAATAGTAAGTCTCCTGCTCCAGTGTCCAAACGGACTCAAAACTGACAACTGAAGATACATCTGGATACCCAATTCTGCATAGAACACCAATCCACTGTCTGCACGGTCAGAAACCCTAGCCACTGACTTACTAAAAATAGTAAGTCCATCATCAAAGCACATAATGACTTCCAAAAACTGGCATCTAAAAGCAATCAACATCCCTGCAATGTCCAAACAACACCTGAGTGCATCCACACTGCCGACAAGCCAAAATGGGGACATTACAGTCCTCCCTCCTCGAGATTGCTTGTCCTCAAGCAATCCAAACTCATCACACATCATTCTCAAGAATGAATACCATGTGATCCCTGGGTCCCAGATTACTGTCATGTCAGATCTACCACGCTGACGCTGCACCACTCTGATCACAACAGTAAATTCCATCTGCTCAAACTGCACATCCCACTCCTGTATATCAAAATTAAGCTCATCCACAAAATCGGAACCAGTGTGCCTGTCTAGAATGTGCTCAAAATCCTGAGGGGGCTCAAGGATAACCAACTCGACATGATCCATCCCTACAATGACACTGTCCAAACTGATCAAGGGCATCCAAGAAAACAATCTGTTCATCAAGGTATCACAACGCTCTGCTGATCTCACCACAATGGTCCAACAAGAATGCCGATCAGACTCCCTCAACTGGTAAATATGGAAATCAGCATTATCCATCCTAAAAAAATTTCTCCTAGGGATACATCTGCCATCAAAGTCCAAAGACACCATGATGATACCATAACTCCATGTGTCAAAAGAATCAACCCAGTCTAAAATGAGATCTCTGCATGAACAGAAGAGCCTAACAAGGATGGTATGCTAAAGAAAAGCCATAATTAACTCTCCATCATCTCTCGATAACCAAGGTATTCGTGCCCTGACTAGAATCTCTCTCCAATCAACCCAAAGAGATAAGACTGGAGTCCAATGGTTGTCGATCTGCAACCTAGCAGTAGAGTCCCATCTGAAAATCTGAACTAACTCCTGCCACCAACCAGCTAACGGAAGTAACATCATAGCGCAACCTCTACCGACCACTGTCCCCCGTGGATACATACCTCCCGGATCCCATGGGCAAAAGTAGAGCCTAGCAGTCACAACAACTGCCGACTCAGTGGGACAGAACAAACACCACTGATAACTCCCTGGATCCCAGATGTGTAACTGATCACTATCGTACCTCACACCAAGGAGTAGACCATAATCCAACATATAAACATCATAACTGTCTGAAGAATCCTGCTGGAAAAATATACATGCAGGTGTAAAGCTGCTAATCCCAAACTCAATCTCTGAAAAAGCGTTGTCCCACTGAAACAGTCCACCATCCCTGTATAAAACCATCTTTCCTTCTGGAGAAGGAAACACCTCATACTCAAAAGAAGGAAACAACCCACCGTCACAATATTTCGTTCCATGACCATGTGTCAACAAAAATGAAATCCACTCATTAATATATGGGCTGAAAGTGAACTGGTGAGCATAACACACAATGCAATCCATCAAAATCTCACCAACCTCGCCATCATCATCGTCACATGAGGAAAGAGTCATGGAATCAACTACAACTGGAATGGCATCCTGCCAAGGGGAAACACCATCATCCACACCATGCTCATGCTGATCCTGCTGAGTGGAAGGGGAAACTCTGCCAATGCTATGTAACTCCTCATCACACCCAATCTCATGCATATCCTCCACCAACTGTCGAATCACAGTGCTCTCTGTCACCCACTCCGAATGTTGTGTAGTAGCTACAACAGGTAACTGAGCCCTCGCCTGATCAAGAGAGTAGTGAGCTAAAGACAATTGCAAACTCATCTCATCCAATTCCTGCTCTCTCTGCTAATCTCTGAAAAGTCCTCCGAGTGAACTCGACAGCCACGTCCCGATCTGATAATAACTATAAATAATCAGACTTGATTTTCTCCAAAGCATGCGTAAGAGTCTGCATGCTAGCAATAGATGGGTCATCAATCAATTCTCCCTTTCTCTCCCTGAGTTGAGCTGAATGACGGAGGCCCTCCACAAATGAATGAGCACGATCAAGATGTGACAAAGCCTGAGCAATCATCTCCTCTGAGACCTGCAGATGATCTCTCCAACTATGCGCTGCATCATAACTATGCTCACAGTCGATATCACACATCTGTATCCCTAAACTGTCACCTCCAGTAAGAAGAACAGAGTCAGATCCTCTGTTCACACTGCACTCTCCAGTCTCATGAACTGAAGTGAAAACTGAATCCGGCTCAACCTCAGAGTCCTCAACTGCATACTCTGCTGACTTATCACCTAAATCAGCATGCCCATCAAGAAAACTATGACCGCTCTCAACATGTAGAGACTCACCCTCAACAATAACTGACTCTAGCTCTGAACTGGGGTCTCCGTCAACTGTGTCATGAAAAGCATCGTCATGCACTAATGGGCTAGAACAAGAACATGTGCATGAATCCTCAATCTGGCGGTCAACCAACGCAACAACTACCCGACACTACTTTGAAAACAAGTCAATCTCAACTGTACTGACCGGGTGCTCATCTCTAATACTGCCCTTTGTGCCTAACCCATGTTGTGAATCTAGGGTAGCAATATCACTAGAAGGAGAAACATCTCCCTCTGGTGCAAGGTCACCACCAGGTGTCAACACACCAGGATCCCATGGTACAATGAGATGATCCACTAACCCAATGCCAATGCCAGGACTGCGCTCATAAGTGTCGGTCGATGTAAGGGAACCATGCTGCTCAATACCGTCATAATAACCATGATCCTCAGGATGAACTCCCCCTATAAAAACACACTGTGAATCATCCATAGGTAGATTAATATGTGCATTATCCACCATAGATTTGGTTTGAAGACCAAATCCAACACCACCTGTACCATCATGCTCTGAATCAGCAAATGTATCATCACCTGCAGTATACCTGTCAATCCCAATATCACCATGACTAACCTGACGCTCAAAAACAATTCCATGCACAAGCTGAGAATAAGTAACAGAATCATCAGGAAAAGTTGCTCTGGAATCTGTGACAACACCATCATAAGCAACATACACATCCGACTCTACTGAACGGACAACACCGGTAGCCAAACCCGTAGTGACTACATGTCCACTAACAGCTGTAGAGACTCCAAATGGTATGTCAAAATCTGAATCTGCATCTGCTGTCAAGTCATCGCCTCCGTGCTCAACACCATCATTGCTAGGTGTATGCAATCCTAAAACTGCAGTTCCACCACCATTTCCTGTATCCGTGTCCGAGTCCAAATCAGCTTCCATATCATGAATCTTGTGATCAATGTCATCATTATTATGTGCATGCATGACCATAGGGAATTTCGGTGGTACATATGAACACATTTCATGTGATGAAGTATTTTTTACACCATCATCTGCAATCCTTGATTTGCATCCTTCTTCAATAACCTCTGAATTTTCAACCCTATCATCAATGAGAGTTAATTCTCTATTCATATTTTCAAGAAGGTTCATTTTCTCATCACCATTCGGTTGTTGCCTCATTCTCATGTCCACATAATCCCAAAGTGACATTAATTCTTTGAATTTCGTACTGGCATTGGTCCATTCTTGAACAAACTGATCATGCAACTCTGTAATTGTAGGTAGAAAATTTGACATTGTAGCAGCAAAGTGGATACCCAAACAAAGTGAGCAGTGTTGAACCTGCTCTGATACCAATGTAGTGTCCCACCCCAACTGAGACAACTGTAAAACTGCTCCCCTTATGTAATTGTTTGTGTTTGCACTTTAATATTTGTTGATTTGGAATATTCTGAGTTTTGTTGGTGTGAAATACATATAATCATTCAATATACAAACCCCTACCTTCAAAGGATCTCATTCACTTAAGATTTTCAATAAGTCATTTTGACAAACACTTGTCATGCATACTCAGAAAAGATAGTGCAACAGACTGTAAATGATCCATAACTTACAAACCACTATTCCAAACGCTATGAATTTCGGATACAAGCAAGATACCAACATTAACTACAAACCCAATGAAGGAATAGAGCTGGGAATGAAAATACCCAAATTTATTGATGACTGATATAAAGTTGGAAACACATATCAGCTACAGAAAATCTAAGTTTTTGCTCATAACTTTTGAAATACAAAGTTCCTAAACCTCACATCCTTCCTCAAAGCATACGTTCAGCTTGGTACTGTACGACCAACATCATATTAACCAAAATCTGCTTCAATGTTCACTCAAATCTCTTGGAAATGGTACAGTAGGGCTATAGGAAACCTCCCAAGGTAATGCTCTCCAAAGCAAGCAAGTATTCACTGAAGAATCGAGGTCTTTGCACCCCCAAATGGTGCGGCACTGTGGTGGAAAGGAGCTGCAAGTAATGTCTTCTGAAAATGGTCTTCAACTCATCACCAAGTCACAAAAACACTGAAAATCTGTATCCCAATCTGCTCAAGTCATTCCCATAGATTGAGAATGCAACTGCCAAAGTGAGGAGGTCTTTCACTCCCGGCAATGGCGTCCTCTGCTGTGGTTTTCATCACAAGCAAAGCTGGAAATTGGAAGCTCCTGCAAACCTGCAAGCTCTCCTCAAGACAAAGAGAATTCAATAGCCAAAAGATGTCTCCTTATGCCTCCTCAATGCCCTTTTATTCTTTCTTCAAGTTGGGCGATCCTCATGTTTGATGAATGTGGGATAAAAGAAATACATTAATTTCATAACTTAAGAGCCAAAATGAGCGTCCCACTTCCCAAGGTGACAAAAGTAATTAAAATTGATAAAATAATCTTTCCAATCAAATCTTTATTTCTTCCCCTTTAAAACGAGTACTCACAAGGCCCCTTTTAATCAAAAATATAAGCCCAACTTTAATATATTTAAATATTACATTTAAATATAATATTAATTAACTTCGGGCATTAAAAATAATCAGGCTCCCAACATCCAATCACCAATCAAATGGTAGAAACGGATACCCTTTTCGCCGTAGATGACAAACGTACCTTTTCCGTTTCCCAAAATGCCAACCCTAACTGACTTACTAAAAATAGTAAGTCTCCTGCTCTAGTGTCCAAACGGACTCAAAACTGACAACTGAAGATACATCTGGATACCCAATTCTGCATAGAACACCAATCCACTGTCTGCACGGTCAAAAACCCTAGCCACTGACTTACTAAAAATAGTAAGTCCATCATCAAAGCACATAATGACTTCCAAAACTGGCATCTAAAAGCAATCAGCATCCTTGCAATGTCCAAACAACACCTGAGTGCATCCACACTGCCGACAAGCCAAAATGGGGACATTACAATGTGGACAAAATTTGGTAAAAAATGGAGTTACGATGAACAAGTTATGAGCACTCCAAAAGGGCATTTGGGCATGTTTTGGCAGCTAGAAACAACAAGTCACAGTCCATACAAATTCCAACCACCTGTCACTTTGAAGGAAGACATGTAATTTGTCAAATAAAGAAGAGGTAAATGTTTGGAAACAGTTGAGGGAGAATAGGCATGAATCTTTCTCCACATGACAGCACTGCCATGTGATGCAAATGGAAGCAACAAGTCAAAAGGCTAAAATGCAAGAAATTTGGTAAAAGCAGGACATAGTCATGCAAATTCCAGCCAACTATACATATATAGTAGGGCTTGGAATCAGTCACTCCAGCACATGCTACCAATGCAAAAGTGTGTAGAAGACAAGGGAAAACAATCCAAACAGTCAAAAACTTCCTCCCTATGCATTTAGAGCACAGATAAGCAATGAATTGTCACCTGCCTGTTATTCTGGAACAACACAGGAATAAGCAGCATAGGAATAGGGAATAGCGCAGGAACAACTGAAAGTGGTCAAAAAGCAACAAATCAATCGAAGAAATTATTGGCAATTGACCAGGAGGTTGTCCCAACTCATCTTAACGTGATTTCCTCAACAAATGCAGCCCAATAAGGATGAATGGATAAAGTTTTGACAAAGCAAATTCCTGCATTCTAGGAAACAATTATGCAATCAGTTGTAAATCCCTACAAATTAGTAACCAAGCATATCAGCATTATATTATAAATAAGAAAGATCCTAGATGGTTGAGCAT
Organism: Wollemia nobilis; assembly: GCA_028583015.1. Classification (NCBI taxonomy): domain Eukaryota; kingdom Viridiplantae; phylum Streptophyta; class Pinopsida; order Araucariales; family Araucariaceae; genus Wollemia; species Wollemia nobilis. The sequence goes on from JAQPPZ010008406.1 coordinate 256,764, forward strand.
ATAGATAGATAGACAATAGAATACTAAAATTAGCATAGAGTGAAGTTTCTTTGTAGCAGAACAATAATTTGTAGGTTTTTATTGCATTACTGTAATGCAGTTTCAGATTGAATAAAAAGATGCAATATTCAGATATCAATTGGCATTTTGAGGTTGATGATTAGCATCTAGATTTTCTTAGCATAACTTCTCACCTTCTTCGATTCGGAAGCAAGGGCCACTTGCGGGCCAGAGGAAGACAATTTACGATAGAATTTCTTGTCGATTTCTTACTATAGTAGATTAGCGAGATTCATCGCTTTTCCATTTCTTTAGTAGTTTTCAACACAGTTTTCAGCCTTTGACAACATTTTTTGCATTTCACAGCAATTTCCAGATTTTTGTCATTTTTTAGTTTTGCAATAATTGTTAATTTGGTTTTGTAGTAGTTAAAATTCTATTTTTTCTCCAATTGATTTACTTTCATGTAAGTGTGTGTGTGTTTTCAATTCTGCAATTTACTTTTCTATCACTCTCAATTTAGCAACATTCCATTTTCTATCATTTTCAGATTTTGCAATTTCATTTCCTACAATTTTATTTCTGCAAAGGTAAATAGGAGTTAATTTTAATTCTTAGGAGTTAGAGGTCACAACAAACCCCCAAAATGCTAATTGATCCATCAATAAAGCTTGTTTTCTGAATGAACTAATATTTATCGTGTTGGATCCTTCTTTCGTATATAGCCTTGGACACCGCCCTGGATTGACACACATAATGATTAAATGATGAATGAACAACGCCACTCATCACACCTAATCTAGCTGCTCGGTTGAATTTCAAAACCGAGTTATCCATTATATCAAGTTGTGTGCACTGTCAACTCTTTTAAAAATGTGCATCCTCCTTGCTACCCCCACGTTGGATATCATACGCTACTCTCACGATTTACTTCTCACTACCTCTACATTGGGTATCGTGCACTACTCTCACAAATGGGTTAAGTGTCATTTTTATTCACTACTTGCATAAAAACCTCTGACAAGACTTTTAATTTCCTCGTACTATGCTGCCCTCTTAAAGTTTGGATGTCGATGCATGGAGAGAGTTGTATAAAAACTTTTGTTGCTCCCTTTTTTTAAAATATTTTTATTATAATATTTTAAATCTTGAAAATATTTAAATATATTATAATTTAATATTTTTCCTTTGGGCCATTTCATAAACCTTTTTATTATAATATTTTAAATATTGAAAGATTTAAATATATTATAATTTAACCTTTTCACTTTGGGCCATTTCATTAGGTCTTGTATTTTTGCCAATGCCATCATGGAGAAATAATCAAACCTTTCCATTTTAATTGCAAAAACCATCATGGAGAATGCCTTGACTTTTTCTTGTTCACACAACCATGAAGAGTACATTGTGAACTGATACTACCTTTGACATCAATGACAACCAATGTACTCAAAATTTCCGACATAAGCACCATCAAAGTTAAGCTTGAGCCATATTTCTGGAGGAGATTTCCATGATACTAATTTTTTGGGATGGGAAATGGTAGGAGTGTAGTTGAATATCAAAGGAATTTTGAAACTAAAAAAAATATTGAGCTCTAGACCTAGATTAGGAGGTTTGGGATAGGATAAAGCTAGGAATTCTCTATGGCCAAGATATTATATTTTTTTTCTATGATAGTAGTATCATTGGGGGAATTAGAGAACACGCTACTAATCCTTTCAAGCCAAATCTACCACAAGAAATGGTGAAGGTAAATTTTCCACAAGGCATGCAAACAATTTTTTTTGAAAGGGTTGGGCCACTGAATGAAGAATTGAATTGGGAAAATATATATTTATATTTTTACTATAAATATCCTCATGAATATAAAATTTCTCTCCTTAGTCTTATTTTGTCTATATAGCAAAAAATTTCAATTTGGGGGGAGAAGCAAAGGATTAATACAATAATTTCTATAATATAGTTTGGGGGAGAAGAAAAGAAAAAAAAAGTGGAAGAAAATCAAGTAAAGTATTCCTACGTTTCGTTAACTAGCTTTCTATAGTTACTTTATGTAGTTATTTTTTGTAGTTACTTTCTATAGTTGTTTCCTGTAGTTATTTTATGTAGTTTATTTTTTGTAGTTATTTTTTGTAGTTTGTTTTCTATAGTTACTTTATGTAGTTATTTTTTGTAGTTACTTTCTCTAGTTTTTTTCTATAGTTACTTTTTGTAGTTATTTTTCGTATCTAATTTTTGTAGTGACTTTTTGTAGTCATTTTTTGTAGTGCATTTTTGTAGGTGACATTTCATGAAATTTTTCTAAGTGTATAACTAATTTTTTATTTGTGCATGGCTAAGGCCACGTTCCATGGGATGATAAGATGTTGCAAGATGGTCGATCCTTATTAAAGAAGTTATGGCATGAAAAGAACTCGCATAAACATTTGAACCTTTACCTCACGAGCTATGGCATAGAAGTCAAATCATGGATTCGACATCAAAAATTTCACACAATGAAATTAGATGCTAGGTGAGAATGAATTAGCAAGATGATGGGTGAAGGTGAAATATAGAATCCAAGAAAATGTGAGCAAAAGTAGAAGTTATGTAAGGATGGTAGAGGAAAAGAGTGAACATACTTCAAAAGACAATCCAATACCATGAAGATAATAGATTTGCCTCTGGACTTAGGTAACCCTTCAATAAAATCCATAGAAATATCCGTTCAAAACTAGTCAATAATGGGTAAGGGTTGAAGAGTACCTAGAGAATGCACTATTTCACCTTTCATTCATTGATAGGTATCACAAGCTACAATAAAGTCTTGAATGTCCTTTTTCATACCCTTACTAAAAAAAGTGCACTTAAGTCGTTCATATATTTTGAGAAATCATGAATGACCTGTAGATGGGGCAACATGCAATTATTTCATGAGAAGTTCCTTAAGTGGAGATGTGTGAGTAACAACAAGATGTTGATGGTAATGCAAATCATGGCCATCCCAAGTTTAGCCTAGGCATGAAGTAGGCTTAGTGTGTAGTGAGGTAACCAAATTTTGTAACTCAAAATCTTGAAGTACCTCCTAGCGTAAGGAATCAATCCATTGAGAAACATGTGATGAAATGGCACACAACATATTGAGAGCATCAAATTGGTGATAGATATTATCAACTACAATGTTCTCCTTGCCCTTCTTATAGGTGATATCATAATCATAGCCCATGAGTTTAGAAACCCATTTTTTTTTTCGAGGGTGGCAACCCATTGATCCAAAATGTATTTGAGACTCTAATGGTCTGTTTTAATAGAGAAGTGATGCCCAATGAGATACAGTCACCAATGGGTTACTGTACGTAGAATTTACATCATCTCTTTGGCATTAGTGGATTTTCCTAAATTATGACTAGAGAGAGCTTTACTAGTGAAAGCCAAAGGTTGGCCTTATTGCATCAATATGGCTCCAATACCATGACCAAAAACATCACTTTTCATGATAAAATATTTGGAAAAATTAGGTATGGCTAAGAATGGAGTGGTGGTCATAACATGCTTCAACTCTAGGAAAGCTTGTTCAGAAGGCCCCGTCCAAGTAAAAGAGTCCTATTGTGGCTGCTCCACAACGTACCCCAAAATTGGGGACCCACCTTTTATTTTAGTATTTGGGTGTTTGCATTTTATTTTAAGTGTCTAATGCTTTTATTTTTTGGAGGTTTGCAATGCTCGCTAATTTGTTGCCGATGATATTTTTATCGTCAATTTGTTGTCGATGATATTTTTATCGTTCATTTGTTGTCGACGATTTTTTATCGTCAATTTGTTGTCGATGATATTTTTATCATCAATTTGTTATCGACGATTTTTTATCGTCAATTTGTTGTTGATGATTTTTTATTCGTCAATTTTTTGTTGATGATTTTTAACGTCAAATTGTTGTTGACGACTTTTATCATCATTTTGTTGTTGATGATTTTTATCGTCATTTTGTCGTTGATGATTTTTTATCGTCAATTTTTTGTTGTCAAGTTTTGTTGTTAGTTTTGGTTTTAGTAATTTTATTATTAAATTTGGTGTTTTCTTTCATTTGTGTGTGTCAAATAATGAAAAAAAATGTATATTATTATATATCATATATATAATAATAATAATTAAAAAAAATCATGTGTGGTGGCTTTATATTAAATTCCCTATTGTGATAGGTATATATGTGGTTAGGAGGAGACTCCTTGGTCATAGGGATTTCTCACAATAACCAAATTAAAAATTAAAATAATAGTAATAATAATATAAGTTTAAATATATATTATATATATAAACTTAAGGTAAAAAAATTAAAAATAAAATAAAAGATAATATAATAATAACAATAAAATAATGAAAATGATCTACTTATTGTGGTGTAGTGGTGAATGCCTTGGGTTCTGGTAGAGGTCGACCCAGGTTCCATTCCCCTAGTCTCCATCTTGTAGATATATGGTATAGTTAGGAATGTCCTATGTCTTGGTAGAGGCCGACAAGGCTCCATTCCTCCTATGCCCAACCTGTTGAAAGTGGTATCCCAAAAGGGGTGTTTTACACTATAAATTAGTTTTTTTAAAACATCAAAAGAAAATTGAAGAAGCTGATGATTGAGGAGGGACGTTTTTCGCAGGACTGCCCAAACTATCGAACTTGTTTCGGCCATATTTCACTCATCCGGACTCGGATTGAGCTAAAATTTTGAGGGTAGATGCCTGAAAAACCCTAGAACATCTCCACCAATTTTTAGATCATTTGGAGCAACACAGATCCTAGCGCATCCCTATGTGTGAACGAGATTTTTGGCAAGCGGTTGTGCGAGGGTTTCATCTGGGTTGAGTGCAAGCAGCTCCAGAGGTTGGTTTTCGGGGCCTTCGGGCCCTAGCGGCCAATATTTTTGTGGTTTCTACTCAATATTTTAGCAGGATATGTTGTAGGGGATCCAAGATGGGTTAGAAATCTATCTTTCAATAGATCATGCTGTGAACTTGAGTGACAACGACTTCCAATTTGCTGCACAAAATAAAAGTGAAAACCATACCTTTCCACGACGTCTAGGGCAAGGATTAAAGAGATCACGAAATAAGTTTCAAGTAGCTGATCAAAAAATGGCTCAGATCTCAAGTGATTCTGGTGCTAAGGTGCACCCACAAAATAAATCTACTATGAAAACCCCTGTCAAGGGTAAGAATTTCGAAGACTCGGCCCCAAAAATGAATTTTAGGGATGCCCTCCATGGTGGACAACCTCAGCCCAATGCTAATATTAATCTTAGGGCTTCCCATAAACCTCTAAGAATGCCTAAGATTGATCCCAGGAAAATGGAGTCAGGATGTCTTAAAGCAGCTGATGGAACTCCTATTGTTAAGCTTGATATGGGTAACATTCAGACTAGCATTGAAGATCTAGAAAAAAGAGGACTAATTTATCGGTTCATGGGTTTTCGTCCGAGCCTATCTGCTTTCAAAGTTTGGGCTACAAAAAGCTAGAAAACTAAAGGTGAGTTACAAATCTCTATTTATCCAAATGGTTATTTTCTTGTTTTATTTTCTAATAATGAAGATAGAGAGAAAACTTTTCAAGGGGGTCCCTGGTTCTTTGGAAGGGTAGGGCTTTTCATGAAGCCTTGGCATACTAAATTTAAAGTTGAAGAAGAGATGCCTTCTACAGCTCCCGTGTGGGTTAGACTCTTTGGCCTCCCTATTGAATTTTGGAATCCTACTATTTTTTCTTCAATTGGAAACTCTTTAGGAACTTTTATGATGACTGTTGATTGTACTCAAAATTTTGAACATATTATTTATGCTCGGATTTGTGTTTTAATGGATTTTGACAAACCCTTACCTAAAAATATCACATTACAATTTGGGGAAGACACTTGGGAGCAAGTAGTGGACTATGAGAACATTCCTTTTCATTGTAGAATTTGCCATGAATATGGTCATTTGGCTAGTGCTTGCCCAAATAAAATTCCTGATCAAAAGAAAGAAGATATAAACTCAACAGGTTTCCAAATGCCTAAGAAGAAGAACACTTAGAAAAAACTAGTTATGAAGGATCAATCAAAGTCATCTGCTAATATGTTTGAAATCCTTTCCACGAATGATGTCCCAAGTGAGGAAGAGGAAATAATGGAAACAAAAATCTTAGAAACACAATTTAAATATGAAGGGAAAAACTCAGAGACAAACCAACAAATCAAAGGTTTTCAATAGAAAAAAAAGGAGAAAATTTACACAAGAAAAACAATCTTTTAAATGTCAAAACTTCAAATAATACAGGTCCCAATATAGACTCTGTTGAACCCTCTAGTAACACTTTGGTTGTGTACGAGCATTCTTCAAGGTTAGAAGCCATCTCAGATTCAATTGGAGTAAGTCAAGAAATAGGGAAAAAAACTGAAGATGGATTCTAATCAAAAGGTAGGTCGCAAGACCAATCAATATCATATGGTAAAAGAAGGTGAAAATCTTGTAGAGGAAGGTAATATTAATGCCCTTCCCAAATTTTTTAGCCCTGGTATTAATGAAGATCATCACTTGGAATATTAGAGGACTCAAAGGGAGTCTTTCAAAACAAAATGAAATTAGAAGAATGATTCAGATAAATCATCCACATCTTGTTTTCCTTCAAGAAACGAAGATGTCAATAGAGGATATGGACTCAATTGCTAGTAAAATTTGGCCAACTAGAAAAGTGGTTTCCCTCAGTTCCCAGGGGACTTCTGGTGGCATTGCTTATCTTTGGGACCCAAAAGAGGTAGTTATTCACCATATGGTTGGAAGTTGGGGTCTTTTGGCTATAGCTATTCAAAGTAGACATTCCAACCAAATTATGCTCTACATTACTATTTATGCTCGACTACTTTGGAGGAAAAAAGAAGATAGTGGAAGGATATAACTTATATTATCTCTCATTTTCCTGAAGCTTGGATCTTGATCGGAGGAGATTTCAATACCATCCTCTCTCTAGATGAGAAAATGGGGGAAATAGAAATTTGGATAGAAGCACTGACCTCATGAGTGAATATATTGCAAACCTCCATCTTGCTTAATCATGGTGGAAATGTGGAAAACCAATGTGAGTTTCTCTCCTTTTCATTTTCAATTAATGTGGCTCAGAGATAGTTCCTTTAGACCTCATGTGCAACAATGGTGGAAGGAAGGTAAGCCTAGGTATGGGACTAAGATGTTCTATTTTGCCAAAATACTGCAATACATTAAATCCAAAATCAAGACTTGGAACTGGAAGGAGTTTGGGGATGTTCATAAAAAAAATATGAAGTTATTGCTCAACTTGAAAATTTGAATAAGAAAATCTATTTAGATGGCCTCACAGAGAGTAGAAGTGCAGATGAAATTAAACTCACAACTCAGTTAGAGGAATGGGAAAAAAAGAGAACTCTTATGGAAGCAAAAATCTAGAATTCAATGGCTCAAAGAAGGAGATCGAAACACAAATTTCTTCCACAAATCTCTTCTAGCTCGAAGATCTCACAACTTTATTTCTTCCCTGAAATCAGATTCTGGAGATGTTGTCTACACTTGGGATGGCATGAACTCTATTGTTGTCGATTACTTTTCCAATATTTTTATTGCTACTCCTCTTGACTCAGCTTCTCAACAAAATGTTCTTCAAGCAATCCCTTCTCTTATCACTTCTGAGGAGAACTCTATTTTGACTGCTCCTGTTACTATCAATGAGCTTCAACAGGTAGTTTTTAAAATGCAAAAAGGAAAACCCCAGGTCCTGATGGTTTTCCCATTGAGTTTTACCAAGAGTTCTGGGATATCCTTCATGCTGATTTATTAGAGGTGGTGGAAGAAGCCAGGAAAGCCAAAGAAATTTTGAAGGTTATCAATAAAACTTATATTACTCTTGTTCCAAAAGCTCAAGAGGTTGATCATATCTCAGCTTTTAGACCTATTGCTTTATGTAATGTTCTTCTCAAAATCATTACTAAGATCATGGAGAAAAGGTTGAAGCCTCTTTTGCATAAGATTATTTCCCCTGAACAAGGGGGTTATGTGGAAGGGCATCAAATAGTAGATGAGATAGTTCTTGCTCAGGAAGCCATCCATTCCATGGATATGCAAAAATCTCCTTCCATGTTCATTCGGTTAGACTTATCCAAAGCTTATGACAGAGTGGATTGGCACTTCCTTATCAAAGTTTTGAGGCAATTTGGTTTCTCTCAAGATTGGATGGATTGGATTATGGGATGTATCTCTTCAGTTTCCTACTTAGTTCTTATCAATGGCAAGCCTTCTCAGTCATTCCCAGCTTCTAGAGGTATTAGGCAAGGTGACCCGCTATCCCCTTATTTATTCATCATTCTTGTTGAATGCTTGGGTAGGACTATAACCAAAAAGAGAGAAAACAAAACCCTTGAGGGAGTTACCATTGCTCATGGAGCTAGACCTATCTCCCATATTCAATTTGTTGATGACTCTACTCTTTTAGGTAAAGCTACAGTTAAGGAAGCTTCTAATATTAAGAAAATCATTAGTTATTTTTCTAAGGCTACTGGGCAATTGATCAATGAAGATAAATCTAAAGTTATTTTCTTTCACTGCTCTACCAGAAAGGAATCCATGGTCTTGGATAAATTAAGATATAAGAAGACCTCCCTTTCGATCACTTATTTAGGTATTCCCATCAATATTCAAAGGCAAAAAAAAATATTGGAATTGGTTGTTGGACAAAGTCAAGAAGAAAATTGGAAAGTGGACCAACAGGTGGCTTTCTTCTAGGGGTAGAATCACCTTGGTAAAATCAGTCCTTCAAGCTATTCCTATTTATGTTTCTTTCATGTTGAATATCCCAAAGGTTGTTCTTCGAGAACTGGATCAAATCAGTCATCGGTTCCTTTGGAGTGGTACTAAGGAGAAAAGAAAATGGGCCTTGGTGAAATGGGACACTTTATGTCTTCCTAAGAATGAAGGGGGTTAGGATTCCGGTCTTCTATTAATAACAACAAAGCTTTAGCTGCTAAATTATATTGGAGGATGTTGCATAACCCCAATGCTCTTTGGGCCAATAATCTTCATGCTAAATATGCTTAGAACAAAAGTCCTGAAGACCTTGTTCGCTATCAATTGCCTACCAAAGGTTCTCCCATTTTAGCAGTTCTTAAGACTGGTGAGGATTTGATAAAGAAAAATTTATTTTGGATCATTCATAATGGTCAACAGGTAAATTTTTGGATAGATTCTTGGGATGGTCACAAGCCTTTGATAACTCAGTTTCTTGATTGGAGGCCTTGGATGGAGGAGCTTCACCGAGCTAACTGGATAAAGGTGGCTAATTACTATCGGTACCATACTGGTAATTCAAAGGTTGGTAGATATTGGATCCCTATTGAGGACTGGCCTATTCAAATCCTAGAAAGGCAAAGACAAGATATCCAAGGCATCCTTCATATGAGATCTCTCTCTTGGTCCCATGAAAAAGATTGTTTTGGATGGAACAACACTACTAAGGGTGAGTATTCAGTTGCTCAAGGTTATTTGACCTTATGCCATAATAATCCCAACCAATCATCTGACATCTTTTCTCAGTTGTGGGCTCAAAAGCTCTGGCCTAAGGTGAGGTTCTTTACTTGGCTTTTATTGCATCGTAGGGTGCTTACTAGTGAGCAACTTATGAAGCATGGTTTTCATGGCCCTTTTAGATGTGAAATGTGTGGAAAGAATGTAGAAACTCTCAGCCATATTTTTATTGAGTGTACTTTAGCCTCTGAGCTATGGAGGAGAATGGCCACTTTACTTGGCTTACAGTGGTCCAAATTTTTTACTTTTGAACAACTTTGGAGGGATTGGCCTAAACAAGAGGGTGTTGATCATTTTATTAGGCAGTTAGTTTGGATGGGTTCTACCATTCTTCTTTGGAATATCTAGAATGAAAGGAACAATCAAATTTTTAATCAAGATAGGAAGGATATTCACTATATTTGGCAAAATACCATTGCCAACTTAGTTGAATCAGTCCAACAACTCCTTAATCACCCCCAAAACTCCCACCAAAGATGGGATCAAGTGATGCAAAGATTGAAGATTAACTCCTCTAAGGGAAACCATCTTAAAGGGAATGTGAGCAATTGCAAGATGGATAGAACAAGGAATTGGCAACCTCCTCCTAAGGATTTTGGAAAAGTCAATACTGATGGAGCCTCTAGAGGGAACCCTGGAAAAGCTAGTGCGGGAGGAATTGGTAGACTTTCAGATGGCTCCCTGGTTTTTACTTTTGCTGAGAATTTGGGTATTCTTTCCAATAACCTTGTTGAGGGGTATGGTATCCTTAGAGGCCTTCAAGAGGCTACTAAGGTTGGATGGGAAAAGGTGCTAGTTGAGTCTGACTCTCAACTCATGATTAATATTTTGAAGACTCCTTCTAAGAATCATAAGGTTGATTGGAGAATAAAAAGAATTATTGAGAAGATTCAGTTAATCCAGATGGGATTTTTGAAAGTTGATTACAATCATGTGGTCAGAGATCAGAACAAGAGTGTTGATGCTTTAGCTAATTGGGCTTTGGACAAAGGTGATCTTACTTGCTATGGCCACCCTCCTAGATGGTGGGCTTCACAAATTAGGGAAGCTCTTCTGTCTATCATTTCTTTGGATGGCTCCAGTTCTGGAGGTACCTAGTTTCTTCTTGCTTTATTTTTGCTTCTCTTTGGTTCGGTCAGGGTAGTTTAGTTTTTTGAGGTGTGTGTGTTTTTTTTGTTTTGTTTTTGTTTTTTGTATTGTTTTTTGTTGTTATTGTGTTTTTATTGTTTTGTGTTTTTTTTGTTATTGTTCTTGTGTTTTTATTTTTCTTGTTCTTGTGTTTCTGTATGTTTGTGTTAATTGGTGTTTTTTTGTTTTGGTGTGTGAGTGTTTTCTATGTTTTTGTTTATTGTCTATTGTTGGTTGTTTTTTTTGTTTTTTATTTTATTTTATTATTTTTTAAGGTTTTGGTTGTTTTTGTTTTTCATGTTTTTGTTGGTTGTCTTTGTATCTTTCTATTGTTTTTGTCATGTTTATTTTTTTTTATGTTGTTCTTGTGTTTTTTTTGTGTGGTTCATATTGTGTTTTTTTATCTTATTGTGTGTGTGTTTGGTTGTGCTTTATCTTTTTGACACACTCAAGGAGCATTTTTTTTAATCTTCTTGTGTGTTTGTGTTTGTGTGTTCTTATTTTTTATTGTTTCAGGTTTGCTCCTTGAGTATGTCAAAGGTGGTAGGCCAGGTGCGAGCCCTGGGTGATTTTTGTGGAAGAGATACCCCTGCCTCCTTGGGTCTTACCCGAAAGTGGCATCCCTTCTGGGATGTTTTCCAAAAAAAAATAATAATGAAAAGGCATGCTTACTAATAATAAGGACAGACTCGCTTTATTAAAGAGGATTCATTAAAGGAAGTTTTTAGGTTTACTTTCATTTTTATTTCTATCACTAGAATAACTTAATTAATCTCATTTGTTTTGTTGTGTTTACAGGTGGGACGCAGCAGAGGTTTCAGTCATCACAGTTGATCATTGTGGACATATTCGAATCCACCGGGCATCTTCATGGTAGAGTGGTGATGATAACACAATTTGGATAGTGGAATGTGTCGATAGAAGATTGGATCTAATGCCAACAACGGACCAACGAGGTGGGTCGGTGACTTGCCAACTAGGATATCATTGATGTAGATCTATTTTGAAAGACACCATGACAATTGTTATCCAAATATGGGCAATTTTGTATTTCATGTCACCAAGACCACCAATGGCTAGACATAGCAACGACGGTTTCCTCTTCCAACATCCAGAGATATGCATATGCGATCGATACTGATGACACCACTTTCAACTACGGTAGATGAAGTTTCAAAAATGTATCTATAACCAATGATGCTTGTGAACACTAGACAACAAAAGTGAATGTTCGGTGGATTGAGAAGCCGCAAAACCTCACTACCACAAAAATGATGAAGCTACAGTGACGATGCAAATATCTATTGTACCCAGCTCGGTGAATGAGTAGGTTGTGGATATATCTTGATCGTAGGTGCTTCCTGACACTAAATTATACCATAAGCAAGATATTAAAGTGGAAAAAAATTTCAACATAGGAATATTATCATAGTGAGGTGATGAATAGCCATTACAGAGACCCCATGAAGGTGATCATGGATGATAAAACAACCTGGTGCAACCCATATGATTTGATTGGGGACTAGTGCAAGGTGGAAAGAATGATAGATCACGTGAACTACATACTGGGTGGTGACAATGCATCATATGGGTCGACACCACATTTCAAAATCAAAGAGGCCCAGCGATAGGAAGAGACAGGCAATGTTGAGCAAGGTGCAGCAAAAGTATTATCATTGTTGTCAACATAGACAAATAGATCTGTTGATGCAGTTGATGCAGTGGACAGGAGTTCAGAGGTCATTCAGATCATGTACAGTGAATTTCTGTGAAGACAGAAGTGGCCCAGATTCAAAAAATCAAAGAAAAAGACAAGTAAGAAAACTGTCGCGATATCGCGACATGTTTTCTATCGTGATTTCATGACATGGACAAGGAGAGAGAAGGCACAAGCAAAATTGTCATGATTTCATGACATGGCCGAGGAGAGAGAAGGCATAAGCAAAATTATCATGATTTCGTGACATGGCCGAGGAGAGAGAAGGCGCAAGCAAAATTGTTGTGATTTCATGACATGGATGAGGAGAGAGAAGGCACAAGCAAAATTTTCATGATTTCATGACATGGTCGAGGAGAGAGAAGGCGCAAGCAAAATTGTCATGATTTCATGACATATCGAAGGAGAGAGTAAATGCTAGCAAAACTGTCGCGATATCACGACATGGTGAAAAGCTAGAAAAGGAACTGTTGCGATATCGAATCATGCTAAAGAAAGCAACAATGCCAGGCACGAGAAGAATGCTGACAATGAGGGATTCACAAAATTCACACATCAAAGGAGAAGAAAATTTGTGGCTCCCACTACAAATTGGCAAAGACCAACTCCCAGGTTTAATCATTTCTTTTCTGGTTATTGTTTTAAATGCAATACTTACGGTCATAATATTTCAGACTGCATTTATAAGAAGTAGAAATGCATTTTCACCCTTGATGAAGTATGCTGTAGAATGCTATAACTGTCATAACTTTGGACACATTGCAAGAAACTGTAGAAGCACATATGCAGCAAATAAATTTTAGGGAAGAAGAACTCAACCAAACAGTTTAAAGCAAAACAAAAAATTCCTAGAAAAACATGCATAGGCCACTGACAAAGAAAAGTCTAAACAAGTGACCAAAACTGTAGTCAAATCAGAATGGAAAGAAAAGGAGTAACTCAAGGAAGAAAAGGAATCATTGATTGTACAGACAGCTTTCAAAGCACAGAACAAATCAACACCATGGATATTGGATAGTGGATGCTCCAGTCACATGATAGGAGATAAACAAAAATTTGAAAATTTACAGAAATATGAAGGGGGCTCTGTGAAGTTTGGAAATAATGATGGAGCCAAGATAGTTGGCAAAGGATCAATCAAGATAAGTGATGGAAAGATCAATTCCAAGGAATTTTTGTTTGTGATTGGTTTAAAGCACAACTTATTGAGTGTAAGTAAAATTTGTGATAGAGGTCATGAAGTCATTTTTAAGAAGCAGGGCTATGAAGTTAGAAAAGCACACAGTGGGAAGCTGATAGCTACTGGATCGAGGACTTCTGAAAATCTATATACTCTCTCAGAAACTGTAGAAGGAACATTCTTGATTGGACAGGAAGATGAAAATTGGTTGTGGCACAAGAGGCTCGGTCATATTAGCTTTGATAATCTGGTAAAAATAAGTTCAAAAAGGGCAATAAGAGATATACCAACCATTGGCAAACCAGTAAATAGCATCTATGCTTCATGCCAAAAAGGAAAGCAAACTAGATCCACATTTAAATCAAAGGAATACTTCACCAGCAAACCTTTGGAGATAATTCATACTGATTTGTGTGGACCCATGAGAACACAAAGCATAAATGGTGACAAATAATTTATGCTATTCATAGATGATTACTCCAGGATGACATGGGTATTATTTTTAAAGCTTAAATCAGATGCCTTTGAGATGTTCAAGATTTAAAAAAAAATAGGTTGAAAATCAAACTAGAAAAAGAATTAAATACCTAAGATCAGACAGAGGATGAGAGTTTCTTTCAGAAGAGTTTGTAGAATACTTTTAAAAATATGGGATCAAAAGACAGTTTTCAGTAGCAAGGACACCTCAGTAGAATGGTGTTGTAGAAAGGAATAATAGGACAGTGTAGAAAATGGCATGGACAATGTTGGCTGAGAACAAAATAGCTGAAATTTTTTGGAAAGAGGCAGTCCATATTGCAGTTTACATTCAAAACAGGTGCATGCTAAGGCCGCATGAAAGCAAAACACCTTTTGAGCTATGGTTTGGCAAAAAGGCAATAGCAAGATATTTCAAAGTGTTCGGCAACAAGTGCTATATCAAACAGACTGAAGATAACCTCGGTAAATTTGAAGATAGAGTTGACGAAGGTATTTTTCTTGGTTACTCAACAAAAAGCAAAGCCTACACATGTTACAACAAGAGGCTGAAGAAAATTGTTGAGAGTGCTAATGTTAAAGTTGATGAAGGTAGATAACGAGAAATTACGTATCAAGAAAACTACCCTATTTATGAAGAAGTCATTGAAGGAGATGAAGAAAAAAAAACAAAAGATAATCAGAAAATTGACCCAGATGATTTAAAAACTGACTCAGAAGAAGAAGAAAACAAGAAATTCAAAACAGGCAGCTGGCAGAAAAATCATCCCAGAGAACAGATTATTGCGGACCCCATAGATGGTATTCAAACAAGAAGAGTAGTAGTACGAAATTATTCTCTGTTATCTAGCATTGAACCTAAAAATGTTGCTGAAGCAAGCACAGATGAAAGTTGGATGAAGGCAATTAATGATGAACTAGATCAGATTGAGAAAAGCAAAACCTAGGAGTTAGTACCATGACCAGCAAATAAAAACATAATCGGTACTAAATGGATTTTTTGAAATAAATTAAATGAAGACAGACAGGTTGTCAAAAATAAGGCAAGATTGGTTTGTAAAGGCTATGCTCAGGTTGAAGGCATTGATTTTGAGGAAACCTTTACACCAGTAGCCAAACTAGAGGCAATCAAAATGTTTTTGGCTTTAGCAATCAATACAAATTTCAAAGTATATCAAATGGATGTAAAATCAGATTTTCTAAATGGAAAACTGGAAGAAGAGGTGTACATTGAACAGCCAGATGGCTTCTAACTCGGTGATAATCCAGATTTTGTTTATAGGTTAAAGAAAGTGTTGTATGGTCTGAAACAGGCACCCAGAGCATGGTATGCAAGGCTGGATAACTATCTTATTAAACAAGGGTTCAAGAAAGGTTTGGTGGACAACAATTTATATGTCAAAACAGAGAAGGGTCATCTTATTGTTCTTGTTGTTTATGTAGATGATATAATATTTGGCAGTAGCATGGATGAATATTGCAAATACATATCAACTAAAATGAAGAAATAATTTGAGATGTCTATGATTGGTGAACTTTCTTATTTCCTAGGACTGTAAGTCAATCAAAATGAAAAGAGCATTTTTATTTCTCAAATTAAATATGTGAAAGAAATGCTGAAAATGTTCACAATGGAGGATAGTAAACCTGTTAGCACTCCCATGACAACAGGATACAAGTTGAGCAAGGATGACAATCTCCAGATGTAGACCAAACAATGTACAGGTCTATGATTGGAAGCCTACTATATTTGATAGCCATAAGACTAGATATATTATAGGCAGTATGCATGGTTGCAAGATTTCAAGCTAGTCCCAAAGAAACTCATGTGATAGTAGTAAAGAGGATTTTTAGGTACCTCAAGGGTACTATGGATTATGGGTTGTGGTACCCAAAAGGTAAAGACTTCACTCTGATTGCATATTCTGATGCAGATTGGGCAGGATGTATTGATGACAGAAAGAGTACCAGTGGAGGAGCATTTTATCTTGGAGATAGGCTGGTAGCATGGCATAGCAAGAAATAAGAATCAGTCTCTCTATCCATAGCAGAGGCAGAATACATTGCAGCAACAACATGCTATACATAGATATTATGGATGAGACAAACTTTGAAAGATCTTGGTATTCACTTCAAAGAGCCAATTTCAATTAAATGTGATAACACTAGTGCTATCAACATATCCAAGAATCCGTTTATGCATTCTCAAACCAAACATATTGCGATCCGGTATCACTTCTTGAAGGATAAAGTTGTAGAAGGAGAGGTCAAATTGGATTTTGTTCCAACTATAGAGCAAGTAGCTGATATATTCACAAAACCATTGCCCAAGGAAGTTTTTGAGTACCTTCGGAGTAAGTTGGGTGTGGTCACATTTCCCAAGAACTGACTATCAATTGGGATCACATTCTCAGGGGGAGCATTTATGCCTATGTTCATAGTTTTGCTTATATTCATGATTTTTTCTAACTATAACAATATTTGTCTGAGAATGGTGTGCATAGACTCAGGGGGAGTCTGCAGTAGCCCTTTGGTATTATTGTTAAAGGGGGAGAAGAATTACAAGAGATTGCATGAGTGTTGCCAACAATTCCAAAAGGGGAGATTGTTGAGCAAGGTGCAACAAAAGTATTGTCATTGTTGTCAACACAAAAAGATAGATCAGTTGATGCAGTGGACAGGAGTTCAAAGGTCAGTCAGATCATGTACAATGAATTTTTGCGAAGACAAAAGTGGCCCAAATTTAGAAAATCAAAGAAAAAGACAAGTAAGAAAACTGTCGCGATATCGTGACATGTTTTCTGTCGTAATTTTGCGACATGGACGAGGAGAGAGAAGGCGTAAGAAAAATTGTCACGATTTCGCGACATGGTCGAGGAGAGAGAAGGCACAAGAAATTTTTTTGTGATTTCACGACATGGACGAGGAGAGCGAAGGCGCAAGCAAAATTGTCATGATTTCACGACATGGCCGAGGAGAGAGAAGGTGTAAGCAAAATTATTGCAATTTTGTGACATATCGGAGGAGAGAGAAAATGTTGGAAAAACTGTTGTGATATCGTGACATGGTGAAAATCTGGAAAAGGAACTGTCACGATATCGCGACATGGTGAAAAGTTGGAAAAGGAACTATCTCGATATCGTGACATGGTGAAAAGCTAGAAAAAGGAACTGTCGAGATATCGCGACATTTGAAGAAGAAAGAAAAGAAACTGTCACAATTTCGTGACATGTTGGTAGAAAATAAGTCAAGGATAAAAACAGTAGTGATTTCGTGACATGTTTGAGAGAAATAGCTTGCAAGGAAAAGTGTCACGATTTCACGACAATTTGCAAGAAGGATGGTATGGAAGAAAAAGTGTCGCGATTTCATGACAGGTTCGAACAAGAAGCACCAAGGAGAAAAAGTGTCACGATTTCGCGATAGGTTCGAACAAGAAGCGCCAAGGAGAAAAAGTGTCATGATTTTGCGACATGTCAAGTTTTCACGACCCGAAGAGGAGAGAGAGTGTACGGAGGCAAGTGTGTCGTGATTTCATGACATGTTCCATTTTCACGGGCAAAAGGCAGAAGAAGGCACAAGGCAGCGAATGTGTCACGATTTCGTGACATGTCAGATTTTCGCTGAGGTTTGCAAAAAAGAGTGTACGAAAGAGAAAGATGTCACAATTTCGTGACATGTTTCGTTTTTGTTGAGGCTTGCGGAGAAGAGTGTACGACAGAGAAAGATGTCACGATTTCGTGACATGTTCCATTTTCGTGGGTGAAAGGCAGAAAATGCATAAGGCAGAGAAAGATGTCGCGATTTTGTGACATGTTCTGATTTTGCAAGCAGAAGGCAGAAAAGGCACAAGGCAGAGAAAGATGTCACGATTTCGCAACATGTTCCATTTTCATTGGTTGAAGCCAAGAAGAGTAGCAAGAAGGCGAAAGTGTCACGATTTCACGACATGTCTGGTTTTCGCTAGAGCAAGCCAAGTAAAGTGTATGAAAGCGAAAAGTGTCACGATTTCGTGACATGTCTGGTTTTCACGGGTGCAAGCGAAGAAGTGGACAAGGAGTCAAAAATTGTCATGATTTTGTGACATGTATTTTTGTAGGTAAAAGGTGAGAAGGGCAGAAAGAGACAGAAGTGTCACGATTTTGTGATAGGTAGCTACAGCTCGATAACAGATAGTTAACTAAAACAGAACTACAATTAAAGGGGCAGTGGTAGAGAAAAAGTAGGGAGCCAAAATTAGAAAAGTTAACTAGAGTCAGTGCAACAGTTACAAGTGCAGTGACAGTTAGAAATCATGCAGCTATTTTTTAAAACAGTTGATAGAAAAATAATTCGAACAGTCGCATAATGCATGCACGGATAGAAAAAGAATTTGAACAGTCGCATAAGCAGAATCAAAAAATGAATGCACGCATAGAAAAAGAATTCGAACAGTCGCATAATGCATGCACGCATAGAAAAATAATTCGAACAGTCGCATAAGTAGAATAAAAAAATGCATGCATGCATAGAAAAGAATTCGAACAGTCAGAGAATGTTATTCGACTGCATGCGGGATTCCAAAAGTCAAAGAAGACGAGGAGTTTCGATGAAAAAAAGGGGTTATAAAAAGACAGTCGCACAGAGAATCATGTTGCTGTTGTAAGTGATAAATTACTGCATAAAGAGGGTTAGAAGAGGGCCGAGAGAGAAATAAGCAGAGTCATGAGAGCGTGCAGAGTTTGTTTAATTACAGACCAGTCAAGGTCGTGTAAACAGTGAAGGCATTTTTATGTCATTGTAATAACTCAGAATTGCAGTCCAAGTTGGTGCTTGGTATTAGGGGTTGGTGCTCCTATCTATTGTAGCAAAAAATTAAGGGGTTGGTGCTCCTTCCAGTGGATGTTGGTAAAGTGTTTGTAAAATTGATGTTTTACAAAGGCTGGATTTGGATTGGAGTCCAAGCAGTCATTTTTGAGAAGTAGCCAAATTGGTGAACCTCGTTATATTGTGTGTTGTGATGTGCTCTCTTGTGAAAAATTACTTTACCTGTTTTCAAGTTCTCTTTGCTTCAGATTTAAGTGCTGTAGATTTGAATTTTAATAGCTACACTGATTCACCCCCCCTCTCAGTGTCATTGTGAGAATATCGAGGCAAGATGAAGGCGGAGATGATGTGAGTAGCTACCAACGAGGAAGCCAGAGAGGATGGGCAATATGTGGACAGTGCAACAATGTGATGGATGAATACATGCAGGATGAATCCAATGCACACCCATGCTCTATCATTAGCAAGTGTAGTGTCGGTAAAAACATGTAGAGGCAGTGAAAGATATGTATAGGAGGGAAGTTTGGCATATCATATTATCTTCAGTTTTGATAAAACGGGTGTGACTTGGTTACTATATTTTATTTCTTTATTCACAGCCAGACGTGGGCTAAATTTTGAGTAGCAATGTAAAGGTAGTTAGAGGTAATGTTGTACAGGGCAGACATTACCAAGATACAATTTATGGAAATTATTTCATTGGAGTATGGTGTTATACATCTTTCATGGTATGGTTTGTTAAAAAAAAGTAAATAAAATAAAATAAAGACGACAAATATACTTATGTTAAATGTATAGCACGCGTGGCCGCTGTGGTTATGGTTGACGACAGGCGAATACGTAATAGATGTGGAGGAGGCGTCGAATGATGTAAGGTCCTGGGTATGTTATGTGAAAATACTGTGTAAAATGGAAAACAGGGCAGTTAAAAAAGTGAGAAAGGTGTTCACTACACGATGGAACCCAAGGGTTCACTCCAAGAAAAACCTCGTTGTGTTAGAAGATCAAACAGAATGATTTAAGGAAATATGTACGCAATGGTGCATTGATATAAAATAAAGACAAAAGGGTGCAGGACCAATAATGTTTGCTGATTTACATAACGGTGAAAGCGTTACTTACCCAAAGAGGGAGATCATCAAGTCCAGGGTTTGCGAATGGAAAACAAAATTAAAGAGGAAAGGGAACATTTCATAGGAAATACAGAGTAGAGAAAGTGAAATGAAAGGAGTGATGTTGAAAATTTTAAATATCCCATCGATATAGAGAGAGAGGGTTGGTTTTTTTTTGGAAAGACCATAAATGTTGCTAGAAAGTAGTTGTAAAAGGAGTTAGCTTATTTTTTTTAATGAAAATAGTTTTTAGAAATTTACACCTTGTTACCAATAAAGAAGGATATTTTTTCTGTATGTCTAGATTTAATGCTTATTTTTCTCCTTTTCTATTTTTAGGTTTATAAGCAATGTTTAATGCATTTCATGGTTGCATTGTTGAATACTTCAAAATAGAAAATTTATTTTTCTATCCTTAGAAGCTTGCACCTAGCTTATTCTGAGTTGTGCAAATGCAGGTTCTGATAAACTAGGTTGCATGTAGAGATTTCTCACATCTTCGGTTTTGCAGGGTAGGGGAGCATGATGTCGTATTGTGTTTGCATTTCCATTTCTAGATTTTTTATTTTTTTTATCTTCTAACTTTCATTTTGCATATTTTTTGTAAACTTCAAGGATTAAAAAATAAATAAAAATAAAAATGACAAAAATAATAACATGGGTGTGAAGAATGATATACAATCTATCATACGAAACAAATTCAAACTCATTCCGAAGTCATTTTGATTTTATAAAAATTGTTGAAAATGACTGTTTTATGCAGATTTTTATAATTTTGGAATTTTAATTTTTTGACATTTTGAAGGTAAATCAGATTTTTAAACTCATAAGCATAAGATGACCTTTCCTTTATGAAAAATTCAATTTCATTAAAGGGGGGTAATTTTTATGGCATTTCATTGGCCATCATTTAAGAGCAATAAATACCCTTCTCTTTATGAAAATTCTGATTTCATCAAAGAGAGGTAATTTATCATTACATCAAAGGCTAGTGTTTTAAAACATTAAATTATTTCTTCTTTATGAAAATTGATTTCATTAAAGAGGAATAATTCATAATGAAATTATGATACCATTATTTTAAGGCAATAAATTGTGGTCTCTTTATGAAAATCAATTTCATCAAAGAGGGACGATTTATTAATTATATCAAAGGCTATCTTTATCTTCATGATAGAAGCTACATTTAATGGATCTTTTCATCATTTTAGATTCACATTCATAGATAGATTTAATCTACTATTTCATGCTTAAAGTAGGATTTAATGCAAGATAAAGCTTGTTTAAAATCTAGTTAATAAAGGAAGACAAAACATACCTTAAAACATTCAAGACAAAATAATTAAGGCTACATCATGGTCATATGAGGGCCAATTCATATTTGTTTTTATTTAATTATGAACAATCATTGGTATAAAATTATAAAATAAACAAACACATGCCCCTTGTTAACAGTTATTTGCAATTACGAAGGTGTTTCTAGCATTCATTTGATATATCTTCATTGAGATTACTAATACACATGTGCAATGCTTATATAGTGAAACCTTGGAGAAGTTGTTTTGATTTTTAACTTCTTTGCAAGAGAGGGTTTTGTGATAAAAATCCTAAGGTGAGTGTGTTTTTACAATTGGGAAAAATTACCACTCAACAAGTCCTTCCTTAACATAAAAGTGAGAGGAGCTACATTTTTACCATAGTTACAAATAAATTTATGGTAATAAATTGTAAGCCCTAAAAATTTCTAAAGACCCTTGAGAGTGTGGGGCTTCGAACATTCCTGAACCACCTGGATCTTCTGGGGGTCAAATTTGATGCCATCCTTGGTGACTATGTTTCCAAAATACTCAACTTCTATCAACCTAAAAGAACACTTGGACCGCTTAGCATAAAGTTGACGTTGTGCCAACAACTATAGAGTTTGATCCACATGAACAAGATGCTCTTCCAATGAGCGACTATATATCAGAATGTCATCAAAGAAAACTAGGATGATTTTTTAAAGGAATGGGTAAAAAATATTGTTCATGAGGCTTTGGAAAGTGAAAGGATTATTAGTTAAGCAAAAGGGCATCACCAAAAACTCATAGTGACCTTCATGAGTAAATAAAGTAGTCTTGGGAATGTCCTCATCCTTGAGCCTGATTTGATGGTACCCAGAGTGAAGGTCTAATTTGAAAAAGTACATAGTCCCATGTAGTTCATCCAATAATTCATCCACCACCAAAATAGGAAAATTATCCTTTATGGCGAGTTTATTAAGCTCATGATAATCGAAATACAACTTCGAGGACCCATATTTCTTGTACACCAATAAAATGAGAGAAGAGTAAGAACTGTTGCTTGGTCGAATGATGTTGGTTTTTAATAATTCTTGTACTAAATTCTTGATTTCTAACTTATGAGCATGAGGATACTAGTACGGTCGAATGTTGGGTGGTGTATTTTTAGGTAATAAAGGAATAGCATGGTCATGAGAGCGATGAGGTAGTAATTTTTATGGTTAAAAAAAAATAGAATTGTGCTTGTCCAAAAGAAGTTGTAAATCTGTAGGAACAAAATCCCCCTATGAAGAGTGGGGTTGGATCTCAAATATCTGAGCTATGACACCTCGAGATAAATTTTTTAACAACTTCTCCATCCAACTAGAACTGATAATCTATGAAGGCCATACTTTTGAGCCATAGAGAGTGTGGTACTTTTCATTCTATGAAAATTACATCCATAGCTCAAAAAATTTCCATGAGATGGTTTCCAATGTGCCCAAACATTAAGCTCCCAACACTATATCACATCCCTCTAGTTGAAGTGCAAATATATCTTGATTGAGCTTATAGTCCCTAATTTTTACCTTATTACGACATTTACCTTTGCAAGGTAAGGTCCCACCATTGGTTACCATAACCTCAAAGGAATTGTGTTAGGATCCTCAATCCTAACATTATTAGTTAGTATTATTAATCATTTAATTATTATATTATTAACTTATAAAGTGAACCATCACAACCCTTCATAACATGAACCATCACATCTCTTCATACGTGAACCATCATGTCTCTTCACCAATGTAGCTTTAGGGTAGATATATATATTAGGTTGGCCATCCATATCAAATCATCCAAGAAGAAGAATAATAAGCATAGATTCTAAGGAGGGAGCCCCCTATAGTGGCAAAGCGATTACAAGGGAGCCCCCTTTGAGTGGCTTGCGATTACATTTACATTAATTTGTTAATAATTTTATAGTAAGACCTTGGGGTCTTACCATTTGGTATCAGAGCCATGTGGGACCTAGTCATGTGGGAATTGCTCAAAGATCTTCATCAAATCACTTCTGTACATGAGTATCAAACTCGGTTTGAGGATATCACCAAACACAACACTTGGATGAATCAATTCTCATAAGTGGCTTCATTAGGGGATTAAAAGAGGAAATTAGAATGGAGGTGACAAGGTTCAATCCTATACAATGATGCAGACCTATGGATCGGTAAAATTAGCTGAAGATAAAATCAATGCACAACAAAGATTAGGGAAACCACTTATGGAAAAATTGTCGACCACTTACATCGCTCCCAAACCTATGCATAATGGAAGGGCACAAAGCACTTACACAACCCCCAAATCTAACCGAACTTTACAAATTAAACATCTTAGCTTTGAGGAGATGAAAGAACGACGAGCAAAAGGACTCTGTGATAATTGTGATGAACAATTTGAACCCCACCATAAATGTGCTACACTAACATTGTATTTATTGAAGGAAGTTGATCCTTGTATCTCCATAGAGCAAGCAGATGAGGTAGTTGTGTCCAAAGCAACCAGTGCACCTACTCACCGTAATGAAGACAATGAGGTCGATGTGCAAGAATTGATTGATGTACCAAGCAAGGATGAGGTAAACATACCCAAAGTGATCAATGTTAGCCAAACATGCACTCTACAAGACCTACAGATACCTTCCTCACCAATAGTGTGTTCTTGCCATATGACAAAACCTATTCGGAATCAACATAGAGTGACTACACACTCCTTCTCCGTTGGCTCTACCAAGGAACCAAAAAAGGATATGAAATCATTACCATCACTTTTGATGCATCATTCTAAAGCATTTGAGGAACCCCAAGGGTTGCCCTCCCATCGTCATCATGATTTTCCTAAGGAATATTCTACTATTGTTCTTGGCAACCCCCGCTAATGCTTCATCCTTCTCGATATCCCTGCCTACGAAAGGATGCCATTAAAAGAGTCCAAGAACTTACACAAATCCTTCTTGGAAAACAAAGGACAAAGCTTCTCACTTTGAGCTTTGAGGACAAAGCTCTTTTTAAGAAGGGTGGCATGTTAGGATCCTCAATCCTAACATTATTAGTTAGTATTATTAATCATTTAATTATTATATTATTAAATTATAAAGTGAACCATCACAACCCTTCATAACGTGAACCATCACATCTCTTCATACGTGAACCATCATTTCTCTTCACCAACGTAGCTTTAGGGTAGATATATATTAGGTTGGCCATCCATATCAAATCATCCAAGAAGAATAATAATAAGCATAGATTCTAAGGAGGGAGCCCCCTATAGTGGCAAAGCGATTACAAGGGAGCCCCCTTTGAGTGGCCTACGATTACATTTATATTAATTTGTTAATAATTTTATAGTAAGACCTTGGGGTCTTACCAAATTGCATGTATGTATGTAAAAATTTGTCTACTTTGAAATGTAGGGATAAATAAAGTTATGTGTACTACCAGAATTAAGATGTTGGTAATATGTAGGCCTTTGAAATAACCCATAACTTTTATGGTTTGGGGAGTAGTAATACCAGCAAGAGCATGGACATAGATTTTAGTCTATGGGTCATCTTGGTTGTCTTGCTCTAGTTTGGGTGGTTCCTCTACTGATTCCATGTCATCATCACTATGGTAACTGGTATCAAGCTTATCAACATCTATGAGGAAAATATTCTTTTGGGTACACATGTGCCCATGAGAAAACTTTTTATCACAATTGTAGCACGACCCTTGGGCATGTCGTACATCCATTTCAACCGTGTTTAGATGTTTAGGTTTAGTAGTGGGTGCAATAGGTTTTTGGTCATTCTGAGTGTGAAATATAAGAGGAAAGGAGGGTCTCACCTATGGAAATTTAGATATCCACCTCTAAGCTAAAAATTTGAATTCAGCCAAATAAGTCAGCTTGATATCCTGCATCATGGATTGTGATTTAAACATCGTGACCTCTTGGAGATCTTTTCTCAAACCACTAACAAAACAACTCATAAATAACCCTTCATTGAATCCCTTAGTTTTGTTTGCCAATTTATTATATTGTATTTGGTAGTCTCAAACTATTGAAGTTTGTTTCAACTTTGTTAGTTGTCTGGTAAAATCATCATACTCACTAGAGCCAAAGCGAGTGAGCAATTGAGACTGAAAGTCTTACCAAGAAGGATTAGGAGTAGTATTTTGAAACCATTGGTACCACTGTAAGGCTTAATATTTCAAGTTGAAGAAAGCATTTGAATGTGGTAAAATATAGGTACATCATGGAGGTTAAAAAACTAAGCAACACAACATAGCCATCCATCCACATCCTTCCCATTGAACTTAGAAAAGTCTAATTTCAGCATTGTAAAGGTAGAATTACGATCATAGCAAGGATGAGAGTCATTTGTTCCCCTTCCTTTACCTCATTCAAAATGTGAGTATTCAGTGTGGAACTTATATTTGCTTTGACCACCTTGTAATTTGGACTCAACTTCGACATGTTGTTCTTCTAGGTAGTTTCTAGAGATATTGTAATCAATTTTAAAATTTTTCCATTATTTTTTCATTTGTGCTTTGCAAGCTAGTAATGGTGCTTAGTAAGGTTTCCAACACTATGTTTGTGAAAGCACGAGGATATGGAAACAAAAAGGAAAATTCCAAGTACGATGCTTTTAAAACCAAACTTAACGCTAAAAGCCTATATATTGAAAAATGCATAAAAAGAAAGGACATAGACGAATCAACACAAGATAAAAGCAATATAGAATTCATCCCTCTTTATTGATATGATTTTTAAAGTGTTTTACAATACATCTCCTTCATTTTTAGGGGATAGGAGCATCAACTATATTTCTTATCACATCCATGGATATAAATCCTTCTTCCGCGTGCCCACATTTAAGATGGGCGGACCAAAATGTCACCGCCGCTTGTATATATGATTTTTGACTCCTTCCTACTCCTATGATGTTGAAGACCTACATTCAATAAAATAGAAAATATTAGTAGCACCTGCAGATAGAATAAAACATGTATTTCCCAAGGCCTATTGTTAGTGTATGCATGAAAATGTTAAACCGATAATTAAATGACATCCAAACGACCTAGAAATTTGATAGAAGCATGAATATGTTGCCAAAAAACCATTGTAAAAATAACAGTCGAGAAATTCCTCACAGATTTGTATTCACTCCGGGGCGGGACGAATAAACCTGCAACAATTTGTCAGAAAGCACCCTCTTCAATGTCCTATCCAAAAAGCTCCAAATGATTTGAAAAGTTGGGGTTAGCTAATTGGGGGTATTTTGGGATGACCCAGATGGTCATATTTCTCCAATTTAGCCTGTATCACCTAGAATCTGATGGCGCTATCTACATGTTAGTAAAAGCGGGAAATGACAAAAACCTGGTCAAAATTGCTCAAAATGAAATGAAATTTAAACTACAGCCTATTTAAATAACCTAGAATAAGATGCAAAAATAAAGGAAATGAAATATGCCATAGATTTCTATTCGTCCTAGGGTGGGGCGTTTAGAACTGTGACAGCTTGGGGAGCGCCCAAGGGCAGGACGCCCTCCGTTTGGGACTTTGTTTCGGCACCAATCCACTTGGTATGGGTCCAAAACCTGTTATGGGGTGTTTTCAACAAATTTTGTGAAGTATTGTGGCCAAATTCTTGGGTTTGGGTCCGGATTCGTGCTTCCAATAGTCACCCAATAACCTCCATTTCGAATGAGAGATTAAGGATGTGAAAAGCACAAATCGCAAGTAGGTATGTAAATTGGCAACACTTCATTGCTCAAATTCTCCCTCTCTTATCCATCATTTTGGGTGAGAAAACTCACCAATTTATAGACCTAGGGTCTCTTTGTTTGAATGCGCATGCAAGGTCGCCACTTGAGTTTGCATGTCCTATTTTGGGAAAAATATTATTCCTTGATTTAGAGTCTCCTTGCATGAGGTCTTTAAAATCAAAGACATGCATGACTGAAGTCTCTCTCCTTGATTTGAAGTCGTTCCTCGCAATTGCATGGCCTGAAGCTGTAGTTAACTGGTAGACCTCTCAAGGTTTGACTTTTTTTGCCAGTCAAACCTTATATTCGCCTCACCCTAGGGCAAATGCTGATATTCATCCCTGGGTGGGACGAATTTCAGTTTGTATTCGTCCCTGGGTGGGACGAGTATAGAGCAAGGTGCCAAAAAGGTGCCAAATTGACCTATGATCTTCCAAATTGCTTTTGGGAGTGGTTAGGACAACTGTTTAACCTCTGGGGGCTGCCCTAGGGGCTGTGTGTGTCAATGCGATCAATGCTTATTGTCACATAATCAGATTGGTGATGTTTTGGTGTCTACAGATGCCCCCTTTTGGGAAGCGCTGTGCAAGGCACAACGTCGAGCAAAAATAGATAACCAAAGCACTAATGATTAGGGTTTCTCAATAACCTAACCAACTCTTGATGCCCCAAGTATGGAAAGGGCACGCATTCTTGAATCCTTGCTTCTGACAAGCTAAGGAACTAAAGTGAAGTGTTAACCTTGTTCAGTGAGGTGTTACTTGAGCTTGGTCATTGATCAGTCATGAATAGGCAAAGGGCGCAACCTTTTGTCTGTGGGAAACTTGAGTTCATGATTCACGAATGCCAAGTTTTTGATCAGCTTGTGATTATTGTTTGTTTGTTGCCCCAAGTAGGAGCGTGATTGTCTTTGTCAATGATCCTTTGAATGCATGGCATTTCCTTGATTGGGTGTGTTTTTGTTGATTGGTGACTAAGTGTGACTACCCCCTCAAGCGACGAATCGATGGGGGAATGACCAACATGAGAAAAGTGATGAGTCTCTTGACCCAAGATGAATTAAGTAAGGGTGCCTTCAGTGTTTTACCGTTGAATGCATAAGTAGTTTCCAAACATTCTGACCTATTTTTGGTGGGTTTTTAACCCTTTTTGTGACGCATTTTGGAGCTAAAATTGGCAAAAATCCGTCCTCCTGTGGAGCGGTCCGGCCATGGTAGCCTTATTAGGGAGTAGGGTAATGACAATTTGTGACCCCAAAGTCTGTTTTGGATGCCAAGAATGTCAGGTGCAAAGGCGCCTTCGTTTGGCAATGTTATTGCTATGTTTGGTTGGGTTGTGACCCATTTTGTGACGTCATTTGGGGATGAAATTCTCAAAAATTCAGCCTCTCGTGGAGTGGTCCAGCTATGGTAGCCTTCTTAGGGAGTAGGATAGTGAGGATTTGTGACTCTGACGTCTGTTTTGCATGCCCAAAATGTCAAGGGCAAAAGCACTCTCATTGGACACTTTGATTGCTTTTTTTGGTGCACTTTGTGTAGTTTTTGATGTTTATGCACATCTATTTATGATGATGTATGCATGTGGTTATGAATGCGAGGTTTTTAATGATATGATGTATGCATATGGAATGAATGAAATGAGTTTTTGAGAACTTGTCGATGGCACCATAGACTGTACAAGAGTGACTGGCTTGCTGTACTTATGGGATGGTTTTGTGGAATGACTTTGCATGTGAGAACTTTGTTTTTGTATTGTTTATATTATCTGATGATGATGGACGTAATGAGATGTACTAGTTGTTTTAAAATGTAGTTAAGCTTTTCTGAGATTCAGATATTTTAACTAACTAGCCAGAACTGTACATTTATCTCGCAAGACTTTGGAACAAGGTATAAATCAAACTGGATTTTGACCAAGTTATTTTACATCCCTGTGTGTACAATTGAGTTCATTTATGTGGTATTTATCAGGATACCACCAGTGCCAGATAGGCTGTCAACCAAACCTATACTAAGAATCACCTAGTTAGCTCCACTAACTCCATTTTTGTATTTAGTAATATTAATCCACGGGATAATCTAAGATACCAGAAGCTAGCTCATCCACATGCAAACATTGGTCTGCTCACACACAAAGCTAATGTGAGATACATATCGTCATGCGTTTAGGATACCGCCATTGCCAAGTAGGCTATCCACCAAACCAGTAATGAGGATCACCTAGATGGTTTTCAAATTCTAAGAATTCCAGGGATTCAAGTTTAGGATTTTTATTGGCTCAATGTGTTAGGATACTTGCTTGTATACATAGTGATGAAAATCACTATTTATTTTTCTCTTTGTTTTTATTTTTGAGCAAGGATTTTGAATAGTGGTGATAACCACTGTTATTTGATTTTGGATTTGAGGTTCGTAAGGTTGAGCTTGTAGGTTTTTGGCTTATAAATGACCTTGATCCTTTTGGCCTTGGGGATGACTACCCATCCTGTTTAGGGACGTGTAGTAAAAATCCTTACGACTTTGGGAACCAAAGGGGATTATGGATATTATGAAGTAAGGGTATTGATCTTTTAGGCCTTGGGGATGACTACCCATCCTTGTCAGGGGTGTGTAGTACAAATCCTTACAACTTTAGAGACCAAATGTGATTTAGAGATGATCGTGATGATGGCTTGTTGGGATTTTGTTTTTGAATGGTCATTGATCCTTTTAGGCCTTGGGGATGACTACCCATCCTTGGCAGGGATGTGTAGTATGAATCCTTACAACCTTAGGGACAAATGGTAATTGGGATTTTTTTTAGTGGTGAAAACCATTATTTATTAGGGGGAATTGATGGGGAAAAACTTGTCCTTTTGTCAATTCTCAGCACTCTTGAACCATTCGCACAGGGGGATGAACAGGCTAATCTTTCACCTATGGTATCCGAGACTACTTTGAAGGTGTCTCTTGTGTTCACACAACTTGGGAATTATTTTATGTGTTTTAACTTATGTAGGGATGTTATGTAATGAGGCTTGATCAAAGTAAAACTTTCCCTTGTAAAATCTGTTTGAACTTTGTACAGTTTTTGGCTAGAAATTTAAAGACAACTGAATGACAAAAACCCTACATACATTAGGATGCAACTGACTATGCAAAAAATGGGGATAGTGTTATTCAGGACGTATGTTTGTATAAAAACGTATGGATTGTGGAAAATGAAGGAATTGCCAAGAAATTATAGTCTATGGTGCTTTTGACATGTATAACCTAAATATTATGCAATGTATGGAGGTGATGCCTAATGCAACCTATATTTTTGTATTTTAATTTTTATGAGTATGCATGGAATTGAGATGCAATTTTTTTGTTATTTTTGATGATTTTATTGTTTTTATTTTTTTTTGAATATTTGTTTTGACCAAGCGGTTATGGTAACCCTTGGAGCTTTTGATTTGACCAAAGGGTTTATGGATACCTTTGGGGAATTTGAGGTTGACCAAGCGATCGTGAGAATCCTTGGAGCTTTTGGTTTGACCAAAGGGTTTATGGACTCCTTTGGGGCATTTTGGGTTGACCAAGCGATGGCGAGAATCCTTGGAGCTTTTGGTTTGACCAAAGGGTTGATGGACACCTTTGGGGTATTTTGGGGTTGACCAAGCAATTGTGGTAATCCTTGGAGCTTTTGGGTTGACCAAAGGGTTTATGGACACCTTTGGGGCATTTTGGGTTGACCAAGAGATTGTGGAAATCCTTGGAGCTTTTGGTTTGACCAAAGGGTTTATGGACACCTTTGGGGCATTTTTGGGTTGACCAAGAGATTGTGGGAATCCTTGGAGCTTTTGGGTTGACCAAAGGGCTTAGAGATACCTTTGGGGCATTTTGGGGTTGACCAAGCGATTATGGGAATCCTTGGAGCTTTTGGGTTGACCAAAGGGTTTATGGACACCTTTGGGGCATTTTGGGTTGACCAAGAGATTGTGGAAATCCTTGGAGCTTTTGGTTTGACCAAAGGGTTTGTGGACACCTTTGGGGCATTTTGGGGTTGACCAAGCAATCGTGGGAATCCTTGGAGCTTTTGGGTTGACCAAAGGGTTTACGAACACCTTTGGGTCAATGTAGTCGTCTTACTCTTCGGGGGATAGACTTACCCCTAGCTTGATGATGTGCACGTTCATTGGATCTGAGCCGATGTCGACATCAGTCGTCTCCTCGACCGACATGTGGGATCCATCCTCCAACTAGTGTGGATTTGGGATCAAGAGGATATCATTTGCTGAGTTGAGATCGTCATTTGGAACGTCAGGTTCCTCTTTAGCATGGAAGACATCCTGAGTCTATCCGAGGGTGAAATGGAACATCCCACCATAAGGCAAGTACTATTATGGGGATGGCGATGTGTCAAAATGATCGCAGTCTATAGCATCTAGGTCTAAATGCAATGACCGTGTCGGGTCAGCTAGATTATGGATGGGGGTAGTTAAATCAATGGAGATCATGTTGATGAAATGATTTTGGTCTCCATTATCATGGGTGTGGCTACTCGATCATCCTAGATGATATTTGTGCTCTAGATCTGGCTCTGTGGGCATTGGTACAAGTGGATCATCCCTATGTGCGGATAAGAGGATAGGATCTGCCCTAGGTACTGATGGATCTATAGGGTCTCCAGGTGGAGGATGCTCTTTGGGTACCTGGAGTGGCGGGTGTAGTAATTGCTATAACTGTGCCTAGTTGAGGTGCCACCGATGCCTTGGCCCTATGTGTAATTGTTCAAACATGTCATCTATGTCCAAGGGATATTGTTGTTGTCGCATATTGTTAAAACTATACCCTAAAATCTAGTTTAGTGTGTTTTGATTTTTTTTTTGTTTTGAAAGATTTTTGTGAAGAAAATTTAAATGCAATATGATGGATCTTATGACTCCCAAAAATGGTCGCCCCTTCGATATACCATTGTCGGGATGATATACCAACCTCTCTATATACCCGCCCTTACGTGAGGGAAACTATTGGTACGTGAGAGCAGATGGTATGTGGAACATAGGTGGTACGGAAGGGGAATCACTCTGTTTATGACACCTACCATAGAAGACTTATCCTCATACATTGGTAATCACCCCAATTACACTTGGTCAGCTTTCGTCAAGATTTACGTCTAGCAATAGTCGTGATCGGGGTTATGTATGCAATATCTCAAGCCAAGGTGGTGATGAAATCAATCGTTGGTCTTGCTTAAGGGTTGGGGTTATACGACCAACTCCTTATTGTTTTAAGTTACCACATGGTGTGTGGGGTTCTTTTTAAGTTGCGTAAATGAAATAAACAAGCATTCAAACTCTCCTATGCAAATAGATAATCAGAGAACAGAAAACAGAAAGCAAAAAATTGACAGAAGGTGTTTAAGACCCCTACCTCTTCTCTGCCCAAATTGGATGTCTCTAAATTTTTGCCCTAAAATTGCATAGAGAGCTATTCATCCTGGGGTGAGATGAATAATAGATCTATATTCATTCCAGGGAAGGACGAAGTCTTATTCGTCCTTGGGTAAGATGAATTCCAGCTCTATATTTGCCATAGACAGAAACGAACAACAATCCATCGTTTGAAAACTTGGTACCTGTAAGCAAAAACAAGCAACTTTAATCAAAAATTTAATCTTAAAATAAAGGGATAGGCTCCCACCATGATCACCACTGAAAGCACGAGGATACGAAAACAAAAAGGAAAATGCCAAGTACGATGCTTTTAAAACCAAACTTAACACTAAAAGCCTATATATTGAAAAATGCATAAAAAGAAAGGACATAGACGAATCGACACAAGATAAAAGCAATATAGAATTTGGCCCTCTTTATTGATATGCTTTTTAAAGTGTGTTACAATACGTCTCCTTCCTTTTTAGGGGATAGGAGCATCAACTATGTTTCTTATCACATCCATGGATAGCAATCCTTCTTTCGCGTGCCCACATGTAATATGGGTGGACCAAAACATCACCGCCACTTGTATATATGATTTTTGACTCCTTCCTACTCCTCTTATGTCAAATACCTGCATTCAAGAAAACAAAAAATATTAGTAGCACCTACAGAAAGAATAAAACATGTATTTCCCAAGGCCTACTATTAGTGTATGCATGAAAATGTTAAACCGATAATTAAATGACATCCAAACGACCTCAAAATTTGATAGAAGCATGAATATGTTGCCATAAAACCACTGCAAAAAGAATAGTCAAGAAATTCCTCACATATTTGTATTTGCTCCAGGGCGGGACGAATAAACCTGCAATAATTTGTCAGAAAGCACCCTCTTTAATGTCCTATCCAGAAAGCTCTAAATGATTTGCAAAGTTGGGGTTAGCTAATTGGGGGTATTTTGGGACAACCCAGATGGTCATATTTCTCCAATTTAGCCTGTATCACCCATAATATGATGGCGCTATCTGCATGTTAGTAAAAGCGGGAAATGACAAAAACCTGGTCAAAATTGCTCAGAATGAAATGAAATTTAAACTACAATATATTTAAATAACCTAGAATAAGATGCAAAAATAAAAGAAATGAAATATGTCACATATTTCTATTCATCCTAGGGGCGTTTAGAACTATGACAACTTGGGGAGCACCCAGGGGCAGGATGCCCTCCGTTTGGGACTTTGTTTCAGCACCAATCCACTTGGGATGGGTCCAAAACATGTTATGGGGTGTTGTCAAAAAATTTTGTGAAGTATTGTGGCCAAATGCTCGGGTTTGGGTCCAGATTCGTGCTTCCAATAATCACCCAATAACCTCCCTTTCGAATGAGATATTAAGGATGTGAAAAGCACAAATCATAAGTAGGTATGTAAATTGGCAGCACTTCATTGCTCAAATGCTCCCTCTCTTCTCTCCTTTTGGGTGAGAAAACTCACCAATTTATAGACCTAGGGTCTCTTTGTTTGAATGCACATGCGAGGTCGCCACTTGAGTTTGCATGTCCTATTTTGGGAAAAATATTATTCCATGATTTAGAGTCTCCTTGCATGAGGTATTTAAAATCAAATACATGCATGACTGAAGTCTCTCTCCTTAATTTGAAGTCGTTCCTCATAATTGCATGGCTTGAAGCTGAAGTTAACTGGCGGACCTCTCAAGGTTTGAATTTTTTTGCCAATCAAACCTTATATTTGCCTCACCCTGGGGCGAATACTGATATTCATCCCTGGGTGGGACAAATTCCAGTTTGTATTCATACTTGGGTGGGACAAGTAGAGATCAAGGTTCCAAAAAGGTGCCAAATTAACCTTTGACCTTCCAAACTGCTTTTGGGAGTGGTTAGGACCACTGTTTAACCTCTGGGGGCTGCCCTAGGGGCTGTGTGTATCAATGTGATCATCGCTTGTTGTCACATAATCATATTGGTGTTGTTTTGGTGTCTACAGTTTGCTCTACCTCTATTTTATTTCCATGAGTAGCACAAGCCATTTGGAAAGGTCTTGAATCACTTTTATTGAATTACTAAAAATAGAAATGTGGTTTTAGGAGTTACTATTTTTAGTAAGGAGTCCAAATAAGTTCTTGGGTGTGATATATCAAATTATCAGCTCGAAAATATGGTCACAATGATCCATATCCCACAACACATATTTTAGGCACCCTAGACATTTTTTTATCCTCTATTTTCACGAGTCTATTGGTGTGGTTGATTTTTTATTTAGAGATACGGTTCAAAAGTTGGGTATTGGATCAACTGTCCCTAACCTATTTTTGTCCCTGCCACATATACTATAGTAACTGACACTATGCATGTCATTGACCTTGTGATCCTCTGTACTATGCAGTTACTGGAATTGACGATTCTATTTCTAAACCTGACTATTTGTTACTCGTGACCTGACTGGTACTATCACTGACCTGACTATTACTATCACTACCCCAATTGTTACTGTCACTAATCCTATTGTTACTCGAATATTTTAAACTATGATAGAAACTTGTAAAATTTATTCAGACTATTTTGTGCATGCAATTTCATTCTTTTGTAAGGTGGTCCTTCTTTGTATGCTCACTTTTGGGGTTCATGAATGCAGGTTTAGCATAATAGTGAGATGTTATTTTTGTAGGTTTGAAGTGTTTGATAGATTTATGCACACTAGGTAGAGGAGTATGTAACACCCATAGGCCCTCTATTATGTTGCAGTGACGAACAATAGTGCTCAAACCAATATATCAGGCCACTACCCAAGGAGGATTCCACACATACCCTTGAGCACACTATCTAACTCTTTAACAGTATGGGAGGGTAATCATATAGGATGCTATATCCCATGGACTATGGATGATACAAGGAAAAAAACCTTCCTATTGGATAAAATTTTGTTTAACCCTAGAATGATCTCCCGATACACCCTAAGATGCATGAGAGCTCAATTTCGTACATGAGTATTGTTTGAGGCTTGGGTATTGGATCTTGATTGCCCCTCACTTAACTAGATGGTTTATGGGCTATCTAGCTTAGCCAATAACAAAAACTCCTTCATGATATTTTAAAACCCCTAGCATAGGGTTTCTAGCCTACTCAACTACTAAAAAAAAAAATTGTATTTTTTTGCTTTTTCGAGTTTTTGCAGATTTTTTTGGATTTTAAATAATGAAAAATAGAATGAAAAACACTTATATTTATACCTAACAAGCTGAAATAGTTGAGCAAAAATTGTTGCAGTCACAGTAGAGCTTGGTCTTGGAAAACATTATGATACCACTTGTTAGGAACCTACTATTAAAATAAAGCTCACTCACATAAAATACTAAAAAATAATTGAAATGCATCAAATAATAGAATAACACTATGCAGAAAGTAATTGCAAAATTGAAATAATCTCACAAATAACTCAGAATCGTAGGCCTCTTCGAGGGGGCAACCTCCTTCAATATTTTATTAACTTGCAAAAATATACATTCGTACATGGCTTCATAGCTTTTAAAGAAAAGCTTCATGCAACCCTAATCCTAAGCTCAAGAGTTGGCCTACATGTAAAATGTCATTCAAGCTAGAATATTCTACTAAATATCATAATATTGATAATGGTTACATAAAATGACCCCACTTGGCTAGGAGCCTAACTCACCTCATACACTATAAAATATTGTAAAATAAAATTATAGATTGTAAAATAATATTATAGATGGGATACCCCACGTTGGAAGTGGATCATTACATAATAATGAGAATTAAAAAATAGCGTTAGGATGGGATCCTAATACAATTCAACTAGGGCAAAAAAATGCAAGTGTTCTATGATCAATTCCCCACGAGACCCAACTATGAACGCAACTAGAGAGCGCTACACAGAGGACAAAGCCAAAGTTGGCAATGTTTTGGCATCCTTTGATGTAATTTTATTAAAGCACTATAATAGCCCCCTTTTTTGTAATTGAAAGGTAATTTTATAAATCTAGGTTAATTTTTGCTTTAGGATTTCACATATTTTCCTAATAAATTGCCTAGATAGTTCTCGCAACCACATTAGAATCCTCCTAGTCTGGCATATACATGTCACAAAATGGCTTTTGACCTCTAAAAAACATGGAAAACCTAAACACTGTAGTAGATGTTTTTGTGAATAAAGTGAATGATATTAATGTACAATTATATCCTTCTAATGTTAAAATATACAACATCAAATTTACCAACAAGGAAAAATATGAGGTTAATTATATGATGGATCAAGGTATCCAGACGTCTTGTCTACTTGGATTCTAGATTTGGAGACTTGGTTCTCCTATGTAGAAGTTCCTTCGAATGAACAAGTTAATTTTTCCATAGTCAAACTCAAAAGCTTAGTAAAAGTTTTTATTATAGAAAGATAATGCAAAATTTTTGCTATGACTTAGAAAGAATTGGTCCAAATTTTGAAGAATACTTTTTTCCCACCAAACTATCAAAGTGAACTCATGACCAAGTGGTTTAGGTTGAGGTAAACCTATAGTATGTGAGTTGCAAACTACATTTTCCAATTCAATAGGTTAAGGGTTCTTCTTGGTGTAAAATTTTTAGAAGAGGATTTGATTAACAAATTCACTTGTGGATTGCAAGATTAGATTTTTAGGAAAATTAAATTCATTGTTTTTCTCACTTTGGATATGGCATTCAAACATGCCATTCTAGTAGAGGAGAAATTTGGTGCCTCTCACAGATCTCAACCTTCATAGGAAATCCATTCCAAAGGTGTGAATTAACATCAACAAAAGGCAAATAAATTTTCTCATTCTACTTTCCCTAATTATTTTTCTCCTCCCACTTCACCTAAAGTCCATTCTTCTTCTAATTCTAAAATTTTTTCTTTTCCAACATTGTATTGTGAATTTTGTAAAAATAATGGTCATACAAAATCTAGATGATTTACATTTGAAATATTATAGAAGAATTCCCTACTTGTAAAGCCTACAAATTAGGACCTACAAAATGGTCTCATTTTAACTATAGGGATAGAAGAAGAATATCCTACTTTGAAGGGTAAACTAAAAAAAGTAATCCTTATATCAAATGTTTTTCAAGGGGGTTGTGACCACGTTTTATCACTAGAGACCACCTTACTCATGATTTTTATGTGGAGTATATTATATATAATAGCTTACATAACAATATCATTACGAGGACCATTGTCGATAATTTGAATCTTCCCATGAAGCCACATCCTCACCTTATGCACTTGACTGGAATGATGTAGAGTCTACATCCAACATCACACACACTTGCACCTTGTATTTTTCTTATGGTGATAAGTTTACAGATAAAGTGGGATGTGATGTCATTGACATGGATTGTTGTGGACTATTTCTTGGTAAGCCATATAAATTTTATAGGAATGTGGTGTATCATGCTAAAAAGAACACACACCTTGGAATTGTATGATAAAACATATTTGATACAAAGCACTACATCCACATAAAATTTGATGCTAAGTTGTAGGTAATCTCACAAGACATTAAGTCAAGAACATGTATTGTCTCCTACTTGCATAAGTTACACATAGGATACAGAACAAGCACCTCCACTGACTCATGATAAATAATCTTTACTTACAAAAGTTGAAAAATCACAAGAGCTCATGGTTAAGGAACCCATCACTCTAACTCATGAGAAAGATACCAACCATTCCATTAACATCATTTTAGGTACACCTATGAACACACAACCAATTTCTCCATAGAAGTTATCTTCAACATTGCCCTCTTCCACCATTGCACATATGGAGAAGAAGAAATATAAGGTAACTTCCTTCATACAACATCGACAAAACCTTGAGGGAAAGATAGCACATGATTTACAAAATACTTATTAGGAGTAGTAGAGAGCATTGGTCAAGCATCGTAGTCCTCATTCATTTTAGGTTGGAGATAAAGTTTGGCTTCCCTTGGACAAGTGATGCTTTCTAGAGATTCCATATCAAGAACATCCTTTAGCACCTAAACTTATCATCAACCCTATAGTAGCAGTGACACCTAACCCTTAGCTTTCACTCATTACAGATAGAGTTTTTGATATGAAGGCTCATCACACTAGACAACTTTCTTCCACATCTTACCTTGTCACCCATCACAGTCACTTTCGACATATGGCTCATTGGATATCTCACCATAAGACCACTCGTGACTTTCCACAATTGTGGAGAGCATTGGGATCCAATGCTTCTATGGTTGTGAGGAGTGTTGAGGATATTATTACTATACCTTAGGCTTAATTATAAGCCTAAGTTATTATTATTTCTTATTTCTTGCATTGTATTACGTGAGGTATAGTATGCCCACGTTGGATATGTGTTTGTTAGTTGTTAGGATGCATGGTTAGGTTGTTAGTGATCTCCTTGACTTCTAGCATTTTATTATTTTTTTTGCATCCATGTTTAGCAGGTGGTTATCCCTGCATATCTTATAGGTACATGTGGTTGGCCTTGAATGGACAATTGTTACA
Organism: Wollemia nobilis; assembly: GCA_028583015.1. Lineage (NCBI taxonomy): Eukaryota > Viridiplantae > Streptophyta > Pinopsida > Araucariales > Araucariaceae > Wollemia > Wollemia nobilis. The sequence goes on from JAQPPZ010008406.1 coordinate 295,743, forward strand.
ACCATTGTAACATCTGTGATTCCTTACATGTATTATATATTTACTGTACATAATGGAATGATTAGATTTATGTTTCATATTTTCATATCAATTTTTTATTCAGGAAAACATCATAGTCAAACATTGAAGTAAGATTAGTGAGATTGGATGATGGTATAAAACTTACAAGCAAAGGTAAAAACTAGGATTGTAAGTGTTTGAATTCTTTGGAAAATTGTAATAAAACCATAATGAAATGTTTTGCAATAAAAACATACCAATTTTTTTTTAAATATGATACTTTTTTTTTTCTATGATGAATATACCAAATACTCTATCATTTGAAAAATCATGAAGTATTTTGAAGAAATCGTAGAAATGTATATGAAATATAATGAAAAATTATGTTTTCTCTCCATGAAATCAAAGTCTGTTCTCTCTAAATGAAATTAAAGCATTAGATTTTTTTGAGTATAATATATTTTTCTCTTTGCATAATAATAATCGACTCATGTATGTATTTAAATATTCTTTGTGTAGGTTTTCATTTTGTAGTAGAAACCCATTGTCCAAAATATCCCATACCTCTTTATACCTTGAAACCCTATCACCATGCCAAAACTAACCTCCCATAAGTGCAGTGAGCCATATTCTATAAACACCCAAAACCCCAATAATTTTGTCAAGAAACTATTTTAAAATTCCATATGATGGGAAAACTTGAGGCAATTTTAAGGGCATGACCAGGGGGTGTCCCAACAATTCATTTTGAACTGTGACCCCACAAACATGATCATAAATGTAGGTGAGGTAGAAGTTGAAGTCACTTTGAGCCTAATATTTGAGGTCTTGTGTCTTCCCAAAGTCATCCAAAATTACTTTAAGACCACCAACAAAGGAGTCACCCAATTGGTTGACAAACTGAGGGAAAAATGCTCTATTGTTAGAGACTGAGAGAGATGGATCAAGGTGTTGGAATATATTACATCATTTGGTTATTTACTAATGTACCTTCATGGGGACATATTTAGCTTAGGATTATTTTAGGAGATAAATAGTTTATTAGAGTAATTTAATAAATTTAAAAGTGTTAGAATGTGTAATGATGTAAATGTGCATGTAGTCCACATGTACATAAGTCTTAGGGTTGAGTGAGAGGTAAGGAATCTATATTTCTATATAAAGGCCTCATTGTGAGTGTTTGAGTGAGAGTTTTGGAGTGCATAGGTTTGAGTAGTAGTAGTCACAATGTAGCTCCATTTTGATATCATGGAGGAGTTGTAAACTCCATGAGAGGAGCATTGTAATTTTTGTGAGCTTTCTTATATGAGCATTTCTAGAGCTTTGTATCAAGTTTTCTATCATATTTTCATGCATGTTATGTTTACTTTATTATAGTGATAATATTGCATGCTTACTTTTATACTTGTGATCACATTTAATTTAATTTTAAGGCTCAAAAATCTAATAGTGGTATCAGATCCATGGTGGATCAAAGGAAATTATAAAGTGATCAGCATTACTATTGTTGAGTATTTGCAAATTGGATCAGCCATAGTGTGTTGCTATATGCAAATACCATCACAAAAGAGTTTTGATAGAAGTAGCTCTAGATAGAAGAATAGAAAGTAGAGAAAGCCACACGATTGATTTGGCTAGAGTTTTCCACAAGGTTGCAATAACTTGTGAAGAATAGAAATCAATATTGCATCGACTATATTGGCAATCCAACTAGTGATAGATTATTTTCTTTAGGGTCATGGAAATTTTATTATCATTTCATTGCAAGAGAGAAAAAAAGTTTTCAATAAAACCATTGGGTTACTATCATCTAAATTTTTCTTGTTGTAGAATTTTTTTTTGGTAAGTAGATGATTGTATTAAAAGGGTTTTGATTGGGTCCCAATCCCATAAGTACAAGAAACTTTGTAGGAAAGAGTAGAAACAATACTAGATAATCCCTTACTTGGGAAGACAACTATAGAGAGTATAAAATTTCCCACGTAGGGGATAGCAGAAACATCTACAAGTGGGAAACAGACCATGTAGGGGCAAGCATCATAGAAAGCTAAGTCTTGAAAAACATAAAAAAACCAAAAAACTAATATGCATAGAATAGGTGCCCACACAGGGGTAAATTGAGAAACACTAAACTGTCAGAAAAAAATGTCTACAAGGGAAAGAAACAACTGTGTCAAAAACAAAAAACCTAGTAAAACACACATAAGCAGGGCTAGTAAAACTAGGCTTCCGGGGTGTCCTTCGTAAATTTGGTGTTGTTCTAGATGTTCTCCTTCAAGGTTGCACTAGCATTGTCAAAAGTTGAAATGAATATTTTAAGAAACATCTTTGAAATCTTATTAGTAATAGCACTGTCTAGGTCAAATTCCCACTGTTATCTTCAAAAATTTGAATAAGGGAATTTTGACTAGTCTCTGCCTTAGCTTTCTTGACTTAAGAAGACCTTTGTACTTGAGTAGAACTTTATTTGACCTTCACTTTCTACTTTGCAGGCATCAGTTTACCTCAGCTCACTATAGGGGGCTTGGAGGAAAGGGTATAACATCAGCCGGGGAGCTCTTCTTGGAAATAGGAGTTTGGAAATTCTAGGGCTCCTCGCTTTACAAGGGCTAACTGGACAGGGGATGGGAAGGGCTATGACCGAAGGGTAAAGGAGGAGGATTAGAAATGAGGAGGGTGGCAAAAATAGGGAGAGGGGTGGAGGCTACCACATGGTGAAAAATGATAGAAATAGGCCCTAATTGGTGGAGTGGAGTGCTTTTTTTGGGTGCTAAGAATAGAAATCATGATGGAGTGAAGAAGGAAGGTCAGTAAGTTCATGGGTTTAAATCCACACAGATGGTTAACTAGAGCTAAGTAGAAGCTGAAAAGAGGCTTGGAGGGGTCGTCACAGGTAATGTATTGGAGAATGGTAACAATAACAATGGAACACAGGGAGAGGAGGGATTCATTTTTTAGGGTGAAACTAATCCATTTTAACTTTAGGTGGTTAGGGAACCCGTCAAGATCCTAGTCCCAATTGTACTTGTCCCTTAGAAAAAATTGACCTATTAGAGGTAGGCTAGTCACCTCAACAATCAACTACGCTGTAACTTTGAACTGGATATTGTGAACACAGACATGGCCATTTTGACCAAGTTTACATAAAATCAATAGTAATATATTGCTTAGTGCCCTTAAATTTGGATAGGAAGGGGATAAAACCTTGCACTTGTAGGAAGGTGACCGAGAGGGTGTTAAGCTGGAGGCTACTAGGTTCAACAAAGGCCATGGAAAATATACTAGGTACCAGGGAAAAATAGTAGATAAACTAGAGTAGGGTCTATGATGAATTAGCTTGAGAGTGTAAGTGACTGGGGTAGGCCAAAAATCCCTTAAATAGACATTCAGTGTAATGTTCCCCATGCTATTAAACCAGGAGAAAAACTAGACATGATGGTGGTGCTGATGGTGAGGAGGTTGGGAAAATATTGAGAGCCTAGGGTGGATATCCACATGGGTGGAATTAAAACAGTGGTAATAAGCAATTTAAAAATAAGTAAATAACAACAAAAATAATAAAATAAAATAAAAAATATGCTCCTTGAGTGTGTGAAAAACAAAAACACAACCAAACACGCATAATAAGATAAAAGAAACCACAACACAAACCACATAGAAAAACACAAGAACCACATAACAAAACACAAACAAGACAAAAACAACATAACACTACAAAGACATAACCCAAAAAAAACATGAAAAATAAACACAACCAAAACCTAAAAAAATAAAATAAAAATAAAAACAACCAACAACAAACAATAAACAAAAACAAAAAACATAGAAAACACTCACACATAAAAATACGAAATAACACAAACAAAGAGAAACCCAAGAACAAGAACGAAAAAAACACAAGAACAATAACAAAAATCATAAAAAAAAAACAAAACAACAAAAACACATGAACAACAAAAAACAACACAAAGAACACAAAAACAAAACAAAACAAAAGAACCCACCCACCTTAAAAAATTAAACAAAAAAAAACAAAAAAGAAAAAAAAAATTGAACATAACAATGACCTATCTAGACCAGAAGACTATTAAGGCAAGAATCAACAAAGGAAACAAAATAAAGAATAGAATGAGCTAGGGAACTAAAAAAAAACTGAATGAACCAAAGAGAAGCAAAAAAAAAAAGAAGAAACTAGGTACCTTCAGAACTAGAGCCATCCAAAGAAATGATAGAAAGAAGAGCTTCCCTAATTTGAGAAGACCGCCATATAGGAGGGTAGCCATAACAAGTAAGATCACCTTTGTCAAAAGCCCAATTAGCTAAAACATTAGCACTCTTGTTTTGATCTATGACCACATGATTGTAATCAACTTCCCATCTAGATTAATTGAATCTTCTCAATAATTCTTTTTATTCTCCAATCCACCTTATGATTCTTAGGAGTCTTCAAGAGATTAATCATAAGTTGAGAGTCAGACTCAACTAACACCTTTTCCCATACAATCTTAGTAGCCTCCTGAAGGCCTCTAAATATATCGTACCCCTCAGCAAGGTTATTGGAAAGAATACCCAAATTCTCAGCAAAAGTAAAAACCAGGGAGCCATCTAAAAGTCTACCAATTCCTCCCACACTCGATTTTCTAGGGTTCCCTCTAGAGGCTCCATCAGTATTGAATTTTCCAAAATTCTTAGGAGGAGGTTGCAAATTTCTAGTCCTATCCATCTTACTAATACTCACATTCTCTTTAAGTTGGTTGCCCTTAGAATATTTAATCTTCAATATTTGCATCACTTGATCCCATATTTGGTAGGAGTTTTGGGGGTGATTAAGGAGTTGATGGACTGATTCAACTAAGTTAGCTATGGTATTTTGCCAAATATAGTGAATATCCTTCCTATCTTGATTAAAAATTTGATTGTTCCTTTCATTCCAAATATTCCAAAGAAGAATGGTAGAACCCATCCAAACTAACTGCCTAATAAAATGATCAACACCCTCTTGATTAGGCCAATCTCTCCAAAGTTGTTCAAAAGTAAACAAAATTGGACCACTGTAATCCAAGTAAAGTGGCCATTCTCCTCCATAGATCAAAGGCTAAAGTACACTCAATAAAAATATGGTTGAGATTTTCTACATTATCTTCACACATTTTACATCTAAAAGGGCCATGAAAACCACGCTTTATAAGTTGCTCACCAGTAAGTACCCTACGATGCAATAAAATCCAATTAAAGAACCTCACCTTAGGCTAGAGCTTTTGAGACCACAATCGAGAAAATATGTCAAAAGAATGGTTGGTATTATTATGGCATAAGGCCAAATAACCTTGAGCAACTGAATACTCACCCTTAGTAGTGATGTTTCATCCAAAACAATCTTTTTCATGGGACCAATAGAGGGATCTCATATGAAGGATGCCTTGGATATATTATCTTTACCTTTCTAGGATTTGAATAGGCCAATCCTCAATAGGGATCCGATATCTACCAACCTTTGAATTACCAGTATGGTACTGATAGTAATTAGCCACCTTTATCCAATTAGCTTGGTGAAGTTCCTCCATCCAAGGCCTCCAATTGAGAAACCGAGTTATCAAAGGCTTGTGACCATCCCAAGAATCTGTCCAAAAATTTGCATGTTGATCATTATGAATGATCCAAAATAATTTTTTCTTTATCAAATCCTCACCAGTCTTAATAACTGCTAAAATGGGAGAACCTTTGGTAGGAAGTTGATAGCGAACAAGGTCTTTAGGACTTTTTTTCTCAGCATATTTAGCACGGAAATTATTGGACCAAAGAGCATTAGAGTTATGCAACATCCTCAAATATAATTTAGCAGCTAAAGCTTTATTTTTATTTATTGAATATTGGAAACCTAACCCCCCTTCACTCTTAGGAAGACATAAAGTATCCCATTTTACCAAGGCCCATTTTCTTTTCTCCTTAGTACCACTCCAAAGGAAACAATGACTGATTTGATCCAATTCTTGAAGAATAGCCTTTGGGATATTCAAAATGGAAGAAACATAAATAAGAATAGCTTGAAGGACTAATTTTACCAAGGTGATTATACCCCCAGAAGAAATCCACTTTTTGGTCCACTTTCCAATTTTCTTCTTGACTTTGTCCAACAACCAATTCCAATCTTTATTTTTTTGCCTTTGAATATTATGGGAATACCTAAATAAGTGATTGGAAGAGAGGTCTTCTTATATCTTAATTTATCCAAGACCATGGATTCCTATCTAGCAGAGCAATGAAAGAAAATAACTTTAGATTTGTCTTCATTGATCAACTACCCAATAGCCTTAGAAAATCAGCTAATGATTTGCTTTATATTAGAATCTTCCTTAACTGTAGCTTTAACTAAAAGAGTAGATTCATCCACAAATTGAAGATGAGAGATAGGTCTAGCTCCATGAGCAATGGTAACTCCATCAAGGGTTTTGTTTTCCCTCTTTTTGGTTATAGTCCTACCCAAGCATTCAACAAGAATGATGAATAAATAAGGGGATAGCGGGTCACCTTGCCTAATACCTTTGGAAGCTAGGAATGACTAAGAAGGTCTATCATTTATAAGAAATAAGTAGGAAACTGAAGAGATACATCCCATAATCCAATCCATCCAATCCTTAGAGAAACCAAATTGCCTCAAAACTTTGATAAGGAAGTGTCAATCCACTCTGTCATAAGCTTTGGATAAGTCTAACCGAATGAACATGGAAGGAGAATTTTGCATATCCATGGAATGGATGGCTTCCTGAGTAAGAAATATCTCATCTACTATTTGACGTCCTTCCACATAACCCCCTTGCTCTGGGGAAATAATCTTATGCAAAAGAGGCTTCAACATTTCTGCCATGATTTTAGTAATGATTTTGAGAAGAACATTACATAAAGCAATAGGTCTAAAAGCTGAGATATGATCAAACTCTTGAGCTTTTGGAACAAGAGTAATATAAGTTTTATTGATAACCTTCAAAATTTCTTTGGCTTTCCTGGATTCTTTCACCACCTCTAATAAATCAACATGAAGGATATCCCATAACTCTTGGTAGAACTCAATGGGAAAACCATTTGGACCTGGGGTTTTCCATTTTTGCATTTTAAAAACTACTTATTGAAGCTCATTGAAAAATTAATCAATAAAAATAGATTTCATGCCATCCCAAGTATAAACAACATCTCCAGAATATTATTTTAAGGAAGAAATAAATTTGTGAGATCTTCGAGCTAGAATATATTTGTGGAAGAAATTTGTGTTTCGATCTCCTTCTCTGAGCCATTGAATTCTAGATTTTTGCTTTCATAAGATTTCTTCTCTTTTTTCCCATTCGTCTAACTCAGTTGTGAGTTTAATTTCATCTGCACTTCTCATATCTATGAGACCATCTAAACAGATTTTCTTATTCAAATTTTCAATATGAGCAATAACTTCATGTTTTTTTTATGAACATCCCTAAACTCTTTCCAGTTCCAAGTCTTGATTTTGGATTTAATGTATTGCAGTATTTTGGTAAACTAGAACATCTTAGTACCATGCCTAGGTTTACCTTCCTTCCACCATTGTTGCACATGGGGTCTGAAGGAAATGTCTCTAAGCCACATTAATTGAAAATGAAAATGAGAGAAACTCACATTGGTTTTCCACATTTCCACCATGACTGGCCAATGATCCGAACCAACATTATTAAGAGTCTTCACTTTAGGAATGTGACCATGGATTAAGAAATTTTCATAGAGCAAAAAACTATCCAATATCTCCATTATACAAGCTAATCCTTACCTTATGTTAGACCAAGTCATAAGGCCATTATCTGGTTGGATATCCACAAGATGGAGGTTTGCAATATATTCGCTCATGAGTTCAGTGCTTTTGTCCAAATTTCTATTTCCCCCCCTTTTCTCATCCAAAGAGAGGATGGTATTGAAATATCCTCGGGTCAAGATCCAAGATTTAAGAAAATGAGAGATAATATGAGTAATATCCTTCCACTATCTTCTTTTTTCCTCCAAAGAAGTCGAAGCATAAACAATAATGCAGAGCATAATCTGGTTGGAATGTCTACTTTGAATAGCTATAACCAAAAAACCCTAACTGCCAACCATATGGTGAATAACTACCTCTTTTGGGTCCCAAAGACAAGCAATGCCACCCAAAATCCCTTGGGAACTGAGGGAAACCACTTTTCTAGCTGGCCAAATTTTACTGGCAATTGAGTCCATATCCTCCATTGACATCTTTGTTTCTTGAAGGAAAAAAATATGTGGATAATTTATCTGAATCATTCTTCTAATTTCATTTTTTTTTGAAAGACTCCCTTTGAGTCCTCTAATATTCCAAGTGATGATCTTCATTAATACCAGGGCTAAAAAAGTTGGGAAGAGCATTAATATTACCTTCCTCTACAAGCTTTTCACCTTCTTTTACCATATGATATTGATTGGTCTTGCGACCTGCTTTTTTATTAGAATCCATATTCAATTTTTTTCCCTGTTTCTTGATTTATTCCAATTGAATATGAGATGGCTTCTAACCTTGAAGAATGCTCGTACATAGCCAAAATTTTACTAGATGGTTCAACGAAGTCTATATTGGGACCTGCATTATTTGAAGTTTTGACATTTGAAAGATTGTTTTTCTTGTGTAAATTTTCTCCTTTTTTTCTGTTGAAAACCTTTGATTTGTTGGTTTGTCTCTAAGTTCTTCCATTCATATTTAAATTGTGTTTCTAAGATTTCAGTTTCCATTATTTCCTCTTCCTCACTTGGGACATAATTTGTGGAAAGGATTTCAAACATATTAGCATATGACTTTGATTGATCCTTCATAACTAGTTTTTTTGAGTGTTCTTCTTAGGTATTTGGAAACCTGCTGAGTTTATATCTTCTTTCTTTTGATCAGGAATTTTTTTGGGCAAGAACTGGACAAATGACCATATTCATGGCAAATTATACAATGAAAAGGAATGTTCTCATAGTCCACTACTTGCTCCCAAGTGTCTTCCCCAAATTGTAATGTGATATTTTTAGGTAGGGGTTTGTCAAAATCCATTAAAACACAAATTCGAGCATAAATAATATGTTCAAAATTTTGAGTACAATCAACAATCATCATAAAAGTTCCTAAAGAATTTCCAATTGAAGAAAAAATAGTAGGATTCCAAAATTCAATAGGGAGACCAAAGAATCTAACCCACACGGGAGCTATAGAAGGCATCTCTTCTTCGGCTTTAAATTTAATATGCCAGGGCTTCATGAAAAGCCCTGCCCTTCCAAAAAACCAAGGACCCCCTTGAAAAGTTTTCCCTCTATCTTCATTATTATCAAATAAAACAAGAAAATAACCATTTGGATAAATAGAGATTTGTAACTCACCTTTAGTTTTCCAGACTTTTTGCAGCCCGTAATTTGAAAGCAGATAGACTCGGACGAAAACACACGAACAGAAAAATTAGTCCTCTTTTTTCAAATCTTCAATACCAGTCTGAATGTTACCCATATCAAGCTTAACAATAGGAGTTCCATCAGCTACTTTAAGACATCCTGAATTTGTTTTCCTGGGATAAATATTAGGCATTATTAGAGGTTTATGGGAAGCCATAAGATTGATATTAGCATTGGGCTGAGGTTGTCCACCACGAAGGGCATCCCTAAAATTCATTTTTGGGACTGAGTCTTCGAAATTTTACCTTTGAAAGGGGTTTTCATAATAGAATTATTTTGTGGGTGCACCTTAGTACCAGATTCACTTGAGATATGAGCCATTTTTTGATCAACTACTTGAAACTTGTTTTGTGATCTCTTTAATCCTTGCCCTAGACACCGTGGAAAGGTATGGTTTTCACTTTTCTTTTGTGCAAAAAATTGGAAGCTATTGTCACTCAAGTTCATAGTATGATCTGTTGAAAGATAAATTTCTAACCCATATTGGATCCCCTACAACATTTCCTGCTAAAATATTGAGCATAAACCACAAAAATATTGGCCTCTAGGGCCCAAAAGCCCTAAACACCAACTTCTGGAGCTGCTTGCACTCAACCCAAATGAAACCCTCGCATAGCCGCTTGCCAAATATCTCGTTCACACATAGGGATGCGCTAGGATCTATGTTGCTCCAAATGATATGAAAATTGGTGGAGACGTTCTAGGGTTTTTCAGGCATCTAACCTCATAATTTTAGCTCAATATGAGTCCGAATGAGTGAGATATGGCCCTAGGGGGAGAGATTTGAGTAAGTGGGAAACTTGGTATTTGAAGAGAGTATTGAGCCAGGGGGAGAAATGTCCCAGGGGGAGCAACACAAAAGAAAAAGTCAAGTTTTTAGTAAAAAGTTTTTGGGTTGCCATCAATGACAAAGAGGGAGATTGTTGGACATTTTGAGTACTTAAAGTTAAAGTTGTCATTGATGTCAAGAAATGAAGTCATCATTAAATGTCAAGAAATTTTTCAAGAAACAAGTTATCAAAGTTGTCATTGATATTCTGGAAGAAGCTTCTAATAAAATCAAGATCAAGAGGAACAATGCAAAAGTTAAAGGCAAAGGGCTCCATAATATTTTTAAATATTATGTGGAAGCATAAGTTAAAAGGTTTTTCTTTAAAACCAATGGTGGCAAAAGTTAAAAGGTTTTTCTTTAAAACCAATGGTGGCAAAAATAAAAGGTTTTTCTTTAAAACCAATGGTGGAAAAAATAAAAGGGTTTTTATTTAAAACCATAGGGTTTAAATAATTAATTTATAAAATTTAAATTCAAAAGAATTTAGATATTTTATAAATTAATAAAGTTTTAAAGGAAAATCAAACGTCGAAGATTAGAATAAATCGAGCACCGACGTCATGCATGGAGGAAGAGATTTAGTATAAAGGCTAATGCCTTGGAGGCATTTCATTCATCCTTTTGCTCGATGATAAAAACATGCAATTGTGTAAGGAATAAAGTATAGCAAAAATTTTGTTTATGCCCAGTGAACGTAGCCAAGGTGTGGCTAAGAGACAGTAAACGTAGCCAAGGAGTGGTGCAAGGTAGTAAATGTAGCCAAGGAGTGGTGCAAGGTAGCGAATGCAGCCAAGGAGTGGCTAGAGACAACAAACGTAGCCAAGGAGTGGTGCAAGGTAGCGAACGCAACCAAGGAGTGGCCAGAGACAACAAACATAGCCAAAGAGTGATGCAAGGCAGTGAACATAGCCAAGGTTTGGCCAGAGACAACAAACATAGCCAAGGTGTAGTTTGAGGTAGCGAACGAGCGTGGCATGGCTTGAAGTAGGCGAAGGCATAAAGTGTGGAGACTCCAAGGGAGAACATAGCTCCATGGTGGTGACAGCCAAGAGGAAGGCGCTTGGAAGAAGAAGTGCTTCATGCGTTAATAAAACTGGTAACATTCTTGTGAGCTTTAATTTTAATTTAGGCTAAGGTTGAATAAAGGAGAAATAAGGTTGTAATTAATTTGATGAATGCCTAAATTAAAAAGAGTAGTTTTTATAAAGTATTGAGGTGAAAATATTTACTTGTGGGTAAAATATTTTTACCTTAGAAAAGGGAAATATAAATTGCATTATTTTATCAAAAGAATTATCTTTAATGCAATAATAAGTTTAGGGAGATATAAGTAGAAATAGCTTTGGGCTTTGATAAACAAAGTAGTAAAGTGACTTATGCTTGAGAGGTGAATATTCAAAATAGTATGGTGTTGGATATTATTTTGAGATTGGAGTAATAAGGTATACTCATGAATTAATATATGCATTGTATTGTCATCTAATCCTTTTGAGAATTGGCAAAGGAATATTGTGTTATTGTGGCAGATTCTTGAAGGTCATCTTTATCAAGAAAAAGGTATGGGCATATTATTCAAAGTTTAAGTTGATTGATTGTTTTCTGGAAAATAAGTTTGGAGTGAAAAGGACTTGATTAGGGTTTCCTTTTGAGTGTGTTTGAGTGATTGCTACAAGGTTTTTTGGAATAAAGAAGTGTGGTTAAAACCTTGTTTTATAAGCATTGTTGTTGAAGCCATTGGTTGTGTGAAAAGCTTGAACTAGGGTTATAGTATCATTGCTATGTGAAGATTGTTTTATAAGAATTTTTGTTGAAGCCATTGGTTGTGTGAAGAGATTGAATTAGGGTTTAATTATCATTGCTATGTGAATATTTTTTAATAAGCATTGTTGTTGAAGTGATTTATTGAGCAAAGAACTTGAACTAGGGTTTGAAAATAACATGAGTACCATTGTTATGTGAGTATTGTTGTTGAGCATTATTGGAAATATTTTAAGTTGTTGTTTACATGCTTGGACTAGGGTTTGTGAGCAAGGGTTGTTTCTTTGGGTGATTGATTGAGTAGAGTTGGTTGAGCCTAGTCAAGTGGGTGTGTGAAGTGATTGTTCAAGTTCCATAAAATAAACTATTCTATATTCTGATCTAAGTTGAGAAAGTGAGTGGACTTATTGAGCATGTTTGAGCAAGTTCTAAGTGGACTTGTTGAGCAGATTGAGCAAGTTTGGAGTGGATTTGTTGAGCATATTGAGCAAGTTATCAGTGGACTTGTTGAGTATATTTGAGCAAGTTCTAAGTGGACTTGTTGAGTATATTGAGCAAGTTCTGAGTGGACTTTTTGAGCAGATTGAGCAAGTTCTGAGTGGACTTGTTGAGCAGATTGAACAAGTTCTGAGTGGACTTGTTAAGTAGATTTGGGCAATTTTTGAGTGGACTTGTTGAGCAGGTTTGAGCAAGTTCTAAGTGGACTTGTTGAGTAGATTGAGCAAGTTCTGAGTGGACTTGTTGAGCATATTGAGCAAGTTTTGAGTGGACTTGTTGAGCATAATTGAGCAAGTTTTGAGTGGACTTGTGGAGCAGAGTTTGGTGTAGATTTGAGGACAGGTTTATGCTAGACCGAAGATAGATATTGAGATGATTTGTGCTAGACCAAAGGACTGTGTTTAGTATAGATTTGAGACAGAGCTTTGGAGGTGACAGAGTAAAGAGGACAATAGTTTACAGTGGATAGAGATCCATCGACCAGGGCAGTGAGGACAAGTCTTCTGAGTGGGGACAAGAGTCTTTAGTGGAGAGAGATCCACAAGACAATGTAGTGAAGGTAGTAGTCTTCTAGAGGATCACCAGCCAGAGCAGAGGAGAATGACTTCTCCTATGGATAGAGATCCATGAACTTTATTTAGGGGATCAACATCTCCTTTGAACAAAGGTCCATAAACATTGTAATAGGGAAATGATTCCCAAGATATATTTTCATGAAATATTTTCTCCGTGGAGTAGCCCACATTGGGTGAACCACATAAATTGTGGTGTCTCTATTGTGTATGGTGTTTTGAACATTGCTTTGATTACTGTTGTTGATATTGATCTATACATTGCATAATATTGATTGGAAAAGAAAATTGAAAAGTTATCTTATACTATTCACCCCCATCTCAATATAAGATTGTGTTCTTCAAATTTTTTAACAAATGTAAATTTTTTGTTACTGAATTTTCTTTTTCATAGATATACTACATTTTCAAGAAATTTTTTTCAATAATAGATGATAAAAATTAACAATTATATTATTTTTTATTCAATATTTATACTTGTTTTTGTTAATAGTATTAATAATAATATGTGAATGCGTTTTACTTCAAATATATTTTCATCTTTTCCTTTTTTATGTTGTAATTTTAATCCATGTATAGTTAGTTGCATAGTTGTTAGTTGAAGTTTCATATGATTATGAGTAAGTGGAGAGGATTTTTCCTTTATTATTTCAAAAAACACTACCTCCATCTATTTTTCTAAAATTTTCTTTAAAACCACCATTAAAATTAATTTTGATAAACCCAATTGTTGGAGTTTTTATTTTACTCTAGATCGAAGTAGATCCTATCATTTGTTTAATGTTATTATCACACATGACTCTTTCATATATATTCAAATTTTGAACCAAGTGGTTACTACCTTTTTTTCACACATAAGACTTCCCATGATAATCAAAGAGACAATAATATAGTTTTAAACTTGAATATGATTTTGATATTTATTTTTTAAATTATATTATTTCTTGCAAGCCATAAATTCTAACAAATAATTAGAGGACCAATCCTATACATAATACATAATCCTTTAGCTTTGATATGATTAATCTAACATTTCATAAATTCTTTCAATGTTGATGGAGCTACCCAATATATTCTCATGTTTTAAAAAATAACTCCAAATGGTATGAGTAAAAGAATGAAAAAGTGCAATAGTGAGTGTGAGCATGAGTGGTCATATGATGGACCAAGGGTAGTGGCAGTTTTTCAAGTCATAACAAATAAAATTATAAAAATATGTTGGCCATGGTTTAGATGATGGGAGGTGCAATGGATGGCTAGTGCATCAGTGAGGCAGGAAATCCTTTCTAGCTATAAATTTTTTCAGTTAAGTTTCATTTTTCGCTTCATTATTTTAGAAGTTTTGCTTGTAGATTATTGTAGGTTTATTTTCAAATAATATAATTATGATAAATTATACTGATAATTTTAAATAGATATTGAGCTTTAGTTTCCTTCCCATGGACCAATTTACAACTAGATCCTTAGAATCATCCCTAGTAGTAGAGGTTAAAAAAGACCTTACAAAGCAACAATCTTTATCGCTAAAATATAAGCAGATCCTCCCCAATAGAAGTCTCCATTTAGCCATTCCTAAGACTTGAAGAGCTCATCTAATAACCTAGGTGATTTTCCTTTGAAATTCTCCATAATGATCCTATGATCCTATACACCTCATCATAGAAGTGGTAAGAAATCTTACGTACATCTTGGCAAGGTTTGTCAATGCACTCCACAATTGGAAAAGGCTCTCCATCCACCTCTGCATAATCTAGTTGTAAGGTTGGAAATGAATGTTCCCCTACAGGTTGAAAATCAATGGTTTTTTCACATGATTAATCAAACCAAGTAAAAGATATAGTGAACTTCTTTTCCTCCTTAAATGCCTTATGTTGACTATTTATTTGGTCTACAGAGTATTTGGCATAGATGGTATAGTTGATCATCTATGAGTGCCGTAAGCATGTCTACATTGCAGGTAGAGAAAAATGTATTCTTCATATGTTTTGGCATCGTACCTTTCTCCAAACATAATAGCTATCCTAAACAAATACCATTTGCACATCTTTAAAGAGTTCTAGTTCCAAGGATATTTTCATACCTACCGACTTATCTGAGTTGTGAATGCATGGGACCAGAAGTCTCTCCAATAATTGGTGGAACATCTATAGTAAAAGTATTTTTTAGTTTTGAGGCTGGAGAATACCCACATGGCTGGTCATAAGCTACCTTCAACATTTTTTAATGTCCTCTCCCTTATATAGAAGAGCCCCTTACTCCATTAAATAAATTAAGTATATATTTGTAAACAACCATTAATAGATTAAATACAAAAACACAATCATAAATGAGCATGAAATTGAAGACAAACGAACACAAGCTTAAACACTCACAAAAAGATCAAAAATATAATTGAATAAACATAAATTCAAGGTGGATGAATAAAAGCTTAATAAATAACAAATTATCATATATAAAATACTACGGGCATTTGGGAATCGAAGGGCTTAGTTGGTGACGGTAACTTCTGGCGGAGGGTCTATATCTAAAAGAGCATGAAATTGAAGACAAACGAACACAAGCTTAAACACTCACAAAAAGATCAAAAATATAATTGAATAAACATAAATTCAAGGTGGATGAATTAAAGCTTAATAAATAACAAATTATCATATATAAAATACTACGGGCATTTGGGATTCGAAGGGCTTAGTTGGTGACGGTAACTTCTGGCGGAGGGTCTATATCTAAAAGAATCAGGCAATCTGGAAAACCTCTCAAGAAAGAAAGGCCTTGTGATTCTGGCGCGTCTGTTGGAAATATGGTTAAACCAAAACTTACGTTACGCCCGTAAGCGCTTCGGCGTGAAGTATTTATAAAACACCTTCGGAAGATGCTTCGCTGCGAAGCACATTCAAAACGCCCTCTAAAAATGCTTCGCCGCGAAGCACAAATCAACAGCACTTTGAAAACACTTTGCCGCGAAGCTCTTCAGCTTTGCCCTCCGCAGAAATCAGGCGCGCAGATCGGGGCATTAATTTTTCCATGCGTGCGAGTAGTTGGGGTTGCTCGGCGATTGGACAAGAACCATCACTCTGAATTTATTTTTTGTCAGTCGATCGGTGAACTTCTCCCGCCTTTTGTCCTCATCCCTCGCCTATAAATACCGGGCCATTTTGTCATTTAGTAAGGAGTTGGAAGTGTGGGAGGATAGAGGTTGGAGCAGAGCAGCAGAGAGCAATAGCGAGCAGAGGGCAGCCGCAGAGCTAGGGTTTCAACCAGCAGAATAGCAGAAGGGTGAAACCAGCAGCTGCCAACAGCCGGAGAGTGGAGCAGCAGCCTCCAGATAAAACCCGTGTTTTTATCCTGCAAATGTTTATCTTGCAGAAGTTTGTATTCGCTTCAGAAGGAAGCCCTTTGTAATCCGGCATTATATTTAATATATAATATACTTATTCTGCAAATTCGGGTCTCTGCATATTTGTTCTCGGCCTCGAAGTATTGTTTTGTCTGCAGACATTTCTCAACTAGGGTTTGCCCCGAAGTGGCAAAACACCCGCTCAATCCAGAAGGGAGACTTGTTTATTTGTTTGTGCCGAAGCACATTGCGGGACTTTGTCTTCCCGAAGTTGGACCCTGGAGCCATTTCGCCGAAGCTGTCGAAGTTGCCGTGTGCTACAGAGCTTCGCAGCTTTCGCAACTTCCCCGTCCGAATTTTCGAAGTGATTTCACTTCGGAGCCAAACTTTGCGAAGCAGCAGCTTCGCTGGGAAATTGCCTGAAGTAGTTTTACTTCGGCAGTTTTTCCCCCGAATTGTTTACTTTGGGAGCTTGTTCCCCGAAGTAGATTTACTTCGGCAATAATTTCCCCGAAGTGCATACTTCGAGAGAATTTTCCCCGAAGCTCTCGCGTGAAAACCTTCGAAGTGTTTTTGCGACGCGATTTTAAATCGCGATTTAAGTTTTAATTCCTACAGCGTCGAACGGTCCCGATTGGTTGAAATGGTATCAGAGCATCACTGTCTCGTGCGGCCTAACTGAGCGCCTGCTAATTGATGGGGTGCCAGAAGTGGAGTTAATGTATAAGTCGATTTATTTCTTTAGGTCTTTGTGAGACATCGCAAAAATTTGAGAGGTTTTGATTGTGTTGTTTGGATATTAAAAAATATTTTGCATTTTTTAAAGATAGTAGTATATTTCGATGGAATGTTAGTTGGAAAGTTTTTTTTTATTTAAGAGTTTTGACTCCAAAGATTTGGTGGATCATAAAAGTGTGGCCCTTATCAAAAGAAGACTTATTTTTAAACTTTAGAAATTTGGTGGATCATAAAAATGTGACCCTTATCAAAAGAAGACCTACTTTTAAACTTTAGAACTCTTAGGGAAAGGTAATAAACTGTCCTAATTCTATTAAATGTACTACCACAACAGTTTCAATCTTGAATCACTAATTACTAAATTAATAAAATAAAGTAGGAATTATAAAACAACTTCAAATTAAAAGTGTAGGAGTGAATGCGTTAAAAAAAACCTCTCTAAAAAAACTCTTTAGAATATCATTTGGTTAAAGCAGCCTCCTTTAAACGAGGTTATTTCTACACGTTCTTCCTGCGCTTGGAATTTTGGGACTTGACTTAAGAGTATTTTCACTCCTTAAAACTGTCGGTAGAGGCTATGTCGCGCTTGGAATTTTTGGACTTGAACAAAGGTTTTTTTTAAATTTAAAAAATATTATATTAAAAATAAAATATATTTGAAAAAAATAATAATTAAATGTTATCAGTTAAAAAATATTTCTGCTTAAATTTAGTTATTTATTTAACATTTAAATGAAATTTTAAAAAGATGAATACATATTAAAATAATCTAAAAACTCTAAACTGTAGAGCTAGGCTACTTTGTGTCTGTCCATATTTTCACAACTTAAAATTATTAGAACTTTTTAAATGGTGAAACCCTTTCCAAGTAAAATGTCTTTTATCTTCTTTCCTTTTTCGAGACTATTAGAAGAGGAAACTTCTGAAAGAACTGTCAATGTCGGTTCCATCTTCTTTTGTGTGACATGTGTACACGTTGGAATTTTGGCACTTCTGTGGGGATACCTGGCGTGAGACACAAAGCTTGACCAAAAGCATCTTCACTTTTTAAAATCTGTCCGCAGAAGGCGGCCGAAGTTCAAAACAAAAAAAGTTTTCGTAGAATTCGGCGGAATAAAATCATACCCCCCACGAAATAATGCAGCTCATTTCCTGTTATATAGTCATCACCTTCCATACTAATCTTACAAGTACTCATTGTCAATGATGGAAAACATTCAATCGTCTTGGCCCTGGCTCTCCCAACATGCTGTAGATTTTGGTTGCCATAACCCTAATCCCCCGCAGTATGACGTGTTCATCAACCACAGAGGGAAGGACGTGAAGGACACGGTGGCCAGTCTCGTTTATCACAACCTCCAAAACAAAGGACTGAAGGTCTTCCTCGACAAAAAGTCCATTCAAATCGGGCACAATTTAACGCAATCCATAGAGCACGCCATACGGGGGGTCTCGGTTCACGTAGTTATTTTCTCGGCTAACTACGTGGAATCCGAGTGGTGCTTAAGCGAGCTCGTTCTCATGCTCAAGACGGGAGTTCCCGTGATCCCAATCTTCTGTGGAATCCGGCCGTCGGAGCTTCGAATGGAAGAGCGGTGCGGACCGTACGCGCGAGCTTTCCGGGCCCACAGGCGCTCCAGAAAATTCAGTCCGGAAACTCTTGCGGAATGGGAGAATGCGCTCTGCACGGCTTCATATATAGGAGGCATTATTTTTTAGGGGTAATTGACTAAGATGTATATTATTTTGGTTGTTTCCAGGCGTGCACTTATTAAAATGTTTAACGCCGGGTTTGTTTACCTAGTGCTTTTCAGGGATCATGGAGAGTTGCTGGAACAAATTGCAAACTCCGTACACAGTCATATCAGTACGGCCAAATCTCTCCCAAGCCCGCGTAATTGGAGCTCAAGTAGTTCGATGTTACGTAGAGGAATGTGGGGAATATCTTTGTTATGTATGCCATTTCTGGCCTATGTTATTTTTACCATAAAAGGTCACATGTCGAAGTTAGGAATAGGTAGACATTATCATATGTAACTGTCATGAAGGTTCCCTGTTGCTATTTCTTTGGCAGCATGGTTTAGTTGTATTATTTATTGTATTTATTCTTCTTTTAATTAATAAAAAAAAAAAAAAATTATATCAACTTTTTCGTTATTTCTGTTGAAATTATGGTATGGTAAGAAAGGTTTCTGATATTATGTCTTCCAAAATGTGACTCAATTATACTATTTATTATATTTTATCTTATTTTAATTATAAAAAAATATATATAAGAAAAATGTTATAGTAAAATATTATTATAGTATAGACTTAGAATATGTTTGCAGGTATTATAATTTCTGTTGAAATCATGGTAAGGAAGGTTTCTGGTATTATGTCTTCCAAAATGTGTCTCAATTATACTATTTATTATATTTTACCTTATTTTAATTATAAAAAATTATATATATAAGAAAAATGTTATAGTAAAATATTATTATAGTATAGACTTAGAATATGTTTGCAGGTATTATAATTTCTGTTGAAATTATGGTAAAGAAGGTTTGGTATTATGTCTTCCAAAATGTGACTCAATTATACTATTTATTATATTTTACCTTATTTTAATTATAAAAAATTATATATATAAGAAAAATGTTATAGTAAAATATTATTATAGTATAGATTTAGAATATGTTTGCAGGTATTATAAAAAGGTAAGTAATAGTTTTATCCAGTATTTTTGTAATAGAATTGGTTTGTGGAGGTGAGAGTCTAGAATAATTTTTTTTTTTAAATATTTTTGAGGCTGGTTTATTTTCAAGTTATTTATTTATTTTTTTAAAAATATTTAAATGTTTTTTTATAAATAATAACATTGATAAAGCTATTCAGGTGTTGTAGGTGAGTTGCAGAGGAGAGGGCAATCCTCCAAGGGAGTTCCAGGTTCGAATCTCCACCCTACCAAAAAGCTGAATTGGGTACCCAAAATCCAATTGATAATGTTGGTGCGGACAGGTCGGGTGCGACTCCTGGGTGACTTTGACGGTATAAAACCCTATTCGTGGTCTCTCAAACCAAGGCGGCCCCACAAAGGGTTTTTCGCCTGTTAGTGGTCTCTCAGACCAAGACAGCCCCACAAGAGATTTTTCGCTTAAAAAAAAAACACTGATAAAGCTTATTGATACAAACATACACTTCAAAAAAAAATAATAGAATGATTCTTTTTAGAAATACTTTTGACGTTGCTATGTCTCAATTTTTTTTATCTTTCTCTATGTATTTATCTTTGTAAAACTTGTTATGTTTCTCTATATAAAATACTGTTTTTGAATGGATATCATTTACTGTTTTTGAATGGATATCATTTACTGTTTGTGAATGGATATCATTTTTGCTTTCTTTTTTGTTTTTTTACAATCTCGCTGACACAAACACATGCCAAGAAATAATAGAATGATCCTTTTTAAGAATACTTTTAATGTTTTCCGGTCTTAAATTTTTTTATCTTTCTGTTTCTATTATGTAATTATCTTTGTAAAACTTTTTAAGAATACTGTGATGTCCTGCCTCTCTCAAAGCCTTTTATCTTTTTTTCTTTTCTTTGTATATGTATTTATCTCTGTAATTTTTTTTATCTTTCTCTGTGTTTTTATGCAATTATTTATGTGAATTATTGTTTGTGAATAAATATTTAATATTTTTCTATCATAATATATAGAATTATAAATTCACTAACCTAAATCCATTTTATTGTAATTTAAATCTGAATTAAAAAAAAAAAACAAAGCTCTAACTACTCTGTTTCTAGGGACTGCTGCATTGATATACTTTTATCTGCTATAAAAGTATATAGATTGAAGCGTATGAAGGAATTAAACATGAAATAATTCCAAATCGCGAATTAAAATCGCGTCCAAAAATTGCTTCGGCAATTTTACTTCGGCGAGCGAGAGGGTCTCGGAAAAAATGCTTCGGCAAATATGAACTTCGGGAAGAGTCTCGGGCAAATTTTCAGCGAGGGAGGAACTTCGGCGAGTGAGAAGAGGTTCGGGGGAAATGTTCCCGAAGTATTTATTTCGGGAGAAATATTGCCGAACTAGAAATGCTTCGGGGAAGATATTCCCGAAGTATGTGTTTCGGGGCAAAACCTTCCGAAGTAAATCTACTTCGGGGAACTTCGTCCCGAAAGGATTTTTCGGACGGGAAGGCTGCGAAGTTCGGCAGCCCGCGGCAACTTCGGTGAAAACAGAGTGCCGCAATGTGCTTCGGCACAAACAAATGAACTTGATCCCTTTCTGGATCGAACTGGTACTTTGCCACTTCGGGGCAAACCCTAGCTCTGGAATATCTGCAGATAAAATCCTTACACAACGACTCAAATAGCAGAATGAATATTTTCTATATATTAGAATAATGCCGGATTACAAAAGCTTCCTACTGAAGCGAATACAATCTTCTGCAAGTAAAGACTTTGCAGGATAAACACAAGACTTGGACGGGAGACTGCTGCTCCACTCTCCGGCTGCTCTCACTTTCTGTTGCTTTGCTCCTCTCTTCTCTACGGTCTTCCTCATACACATCCTCTACTACTAAATGACAAAATGGCCCCGGTATTTATAGGCGGGGACTGAGGACAAAGGGCGGGATAAAACTCACCAACCCGCTGACAGAATTAAATGCCGAAGTGGCTTTCCGACCAACTGCCGCACGCTTGGACAATTAATGTCTCGATTTGCGTGCCTGCATTTCGCTTCGGCTGATTTTCGCTTCGGAGGGCAACTTGTTCTTACTTCGCGGCGAAGTGTTTTCAACGGCCGAGTCAAATTTGCTTCGGGCCGAAACATTGCCCGAGAGCGTTTCAAAACTGCTTCGCGTCGAAGTGCTTTTCGAACGCGATTCGGCAAAGCTTCGCGCCGAAGCGCTTACGGGTGCGAAGTTAGAATTAACATTTCCAACACCCTCCTTTAAATCTAACTTCACAGATTCTCTAACACCCAACATTTCTCGCAATCTGGCGAAGTCTTCCTCCTTCAGGGGTTTTGTAAAGATGTCGGCCAGTTGCTCCTTCGATCTGCAGAACTGCAACTGTACTTCGTCGAATTTCACCAGCTCTCTGATGAAATGGTATCGGATATCAATGTGCTTCGTCCGGCCATGGAAGACTGGGTCCTTCGAGAGCGCGATGGTAGAGTTATTGTCACAAAATATTGTTGTTGCTGCTTCGGGCGGATGCTGTAGTTCACTCAAAACTCTTCTCAGCCAGACTGCCTGGCAAGCTGCTGAGGTGGCAGCAACATACTCTGCCTCTGCTGTAGATAAAGCCACAATTGGTTGCTTCTTCGAGGACCAAGAGATGACTCCGGATCCAAAATGGAAGGCATTCCCCGAAGTGCTCTTCCTGTCATCTACGCTACCAACCCAATCCTTGTCGGTGTAGCCAATTAACTCCAGCTGGTCCTTTCTGGCATAGTGGAGTCCATGGTTCCTTGTGCCATTGACATATCGCAAGATTCTCTTGCCTGCTTGCCAGTGAGTGTCTTTGGGTGACTCCATGAACCGACTGATTAAACTCACGACGTACATCAAATCTGGCCTGGTTGCAGTCAAGTACATCAGGCTTCCAACTAAACTTTTATAGAGAGTTGGGTCAACACTTCTGCTGTTGTCAGTCTTGCTCAGCTTGATGCCAGTGGCTGCTAGAGTGATGGCAGGCTTGCTGTCCTCCATCTTAAACCGCTTCAGGATATCCTTTGCATACTTTCCTTGAGAAATGAAGATGCCATCTGCTGATTGGTCAACTTCAATACCAAGAAAATATTTCATCGACCCCATGTCTGTTATTTCAAACTCAGACTTCATGGTTGTTCTGAACTGAGTGAATAAGCTGCTACTATTGTCAGTATATATCAGATCGTCCACATACAGGCAGACGATTATCATCTCACCTTCTGCATTTGTCTTTAGATACAGGGTGTGCTCATATGGGCATTTTTGGAACCCATTCTCCTGAAAATAGCCGTCAATATGGCTGTACCATGCCCGAGGTGCTTGCTTCAACCCGTACAGGGCCTTCTTCAGCTTGAGGACCTTGTCTTCTTGCCCTTGCATCTCATAACCGGGTGGCTGGTCTATGTAGACCTCTTCTTCCAACACTCAATTCAGAAGGCGGACTTGACATCCATCTGGTACACGCTCCATCCTTTTCGAGCTGCTAGTCCTAGAATCATTCTGATTGTGTCAAGTCGGGTTACAGGTGCGTACACCTCATGATAGTCAACTCCCGACTTCTGCTTGTAGCCTTTCGCCACTAATCTGGCTTTATGCCTGTCAACTTCTCCTTGGGCGTTGAACTTCGTCTTATACACCCACTTGACCCCAATGGTCTTCTTTCCTGCTAGAAGATCTGTCAGCTGCCATGTCTCATTCTTCTCAATGGCTGCTATCTCCTCATCCATCGCATTCACCCATTTGCGATTCTGACTTGCCTCTTCAAACTCCACTGGATCACACTCCGTAAATAGGGCAAAGTCAGAATATTCTTCATCCATCTGATTACGGGTTACCTCATAAATATCTTGCAAGCTCCGAGTCTTCGCAGGTGTTCTCAGATTTTGAATTATGCTTGCAAGTGAAGGTGATCGGGATGATGTGGCTATGTTGTTGCTGGCACCACTATTGCTGCTTGAAGGTACAGGTGGCTGCACACTGTCTTCCTCCAAGTTTACAGGTTCAACAACTGCTGGTTCAGGCTGACCAGTCTCTGATTTCTAGTTCCAGGCTTCATCCTCCAAGAACTTCACATCTCGGCTGATGACAAGTTTCTTTGTCACAGGATTGTACAACCTGTATGCCTTTGCTAGTTCATTGTATCCTGTGAAAATGCATCTTTCTGCTTTGTCATCCAGCTTTTGCCTTTTCTCATCTGGAACATGTGCATATGCTATGCACCCGAAAACTCGCAAATGAGCCACACTTGGCTTCAGATTGCTCCAGGCTTCCTCTGGGATTTTGTCTCCCACACTCTTGGTGGGACATCGGTTCAGCAGATAAACTGCACAACTTACAGCTTCTGCCCAGAACTCATGTGGCAAACTTTTTGCCTTTAGCATGCTCAGTGCCATCTCCATGATTGTTCTGTTCTTCCTCTCAGCTACACCATTCTCGTCACGGTGTGTATCCGGCAGTGAACTGCCTGCGAATTCCATGTTGCTTGCAAAAGTTGTGGAATTCGTTGGAGATGTATTCTCCACCTCCATCAGTTCTGAGAGTCTTGACAAAATACCCGCTCTGTTTCTCAACCAGAGCCTTGAACTCCTTGAACTTTCCAAATGCCTCTGACTTCAACTTGATGGGATAAATCTAGGTCTTCCGGCTGAAGTCATCAATGAAAGTCAGGAACAATTTGTTGTCGGCATATGAGGTGGTCTGCATGGGACCACAAATGTCTAAGTGCACCAGCTCCAATGGTCGTGATGCTCTCCAAGACTGTCCTACAAGGAATGCGTCCCTGTGCTGCTTGCCGACTAGGCAACCTTCACAAACTTGGTTTGGTTGCTCAATGAGGGGTAAACCCTTCACCATCTACTTCTTGTGTAGTAGATTCAGGCCATTGAAGCTTAGGTGACCGAATCTGAGATGCCACAGCCAGGTAGCATCTTTCACAACTGCACTCAGAGACATCACTAATTCATTCTGAATCTGCAGCGAAAACATCTTGTTTTTTGTCATGGACACGGTTGCGATTTGTCCATGCACTTTGTCTCTGATGGAACAGACACCATCTTTGAACTGAACAGTGTGTCCATTCTGCACAAGTTGTCCAACACTCAGCAGATTGTGCTTCAACCTAGGCACATAATAAACATTACGAATTGTTTTTCTTTCACCGTGTTGGGTGCGGATGGAGATTTTGCCTTTCCCCATCACGGGAACCTTGCTATTGTTCCCCATCTTGACTTCGGATTGGATTGTTTCATCCAGTTGTGAGAACATCTCCCTGTTCCCGATCATGTGGTTGTTGCACCCACTGTCAAGATACCAAATATTCTTCTTGCTCTCCTCCTCAACACTGCAAGTCAGCAGCACATTTCCTCCTACCGCATTTTCAGCTTCCTCTATATAATGGGCTTGCTGCTGATTCTCATTCGCCATTTTCTTTCTGCACTGTGAGGCATAATGGCCAAACTTATTGCAATAGTAGCATTGGACCTTTGACATGTCCTTCTTTTGCTGAGAGCTACCTTGCTGATATTTGTCAGTGCCTCTTCCTCCTTGCTGATGAAAGTTGCAACTGGGCTCACTGTCATGAGGGTTTGACCTCCCTCCTTGCTTGTTACTTCTCCCACGTCTGCTTTTGCCTCTTCCTCCTTGAGAACTAGAAGCGCTGTGGTGGGAGTCTTGTCTGCCGTTGTCTCGGACTGAGACTTTTGCTTTGAAGGCTTGCTCCAAAGAGGACTGAGTTGAGCGGCTCAGCCTCTGCTCATGTGTCCGTAGGGAACCCATGAGTTCGTCCACCGAGAGGATTGTCAAATCCCTTGACTCCTCAATTGCAATTACCATAGAGTCGAACTTCGCTGGTAGACTTCGCAGAATTTTCTCCATGATCCTTTGATTTTGCACAATTTCACCATTCAACCGCATCTGGTTGATGACATCTGTCGTTCGGGTGAAGAAGTCGCTCATTGAATTTGACTCGCTCATCTGTAGGTTCTCGAACTGCCTTTTGAGCATCTGCAATTTTACCAACTTGACTTTGTTGGTGCCCTGGTATGAACTTTCCAGGCCTGCTTTGCCTTGGTGGTTGATGCGATTCGCGGGAAGATGGTCTCCTCAACCGCTTGCATGATATAAAATAGGGCTTTCTGATCTTTCTTTCGATTCTCCTTCAGAAGATCTTTGTCGGCTTGGGAGAGGGCGGCTAGTGCTGCTGCATCTACCGGCTCCGGGTATCCATTCTCGACCAAGTCCCACAAATGCTGAGACCCGAAGAGGATCTTCATCTGGATGCTCCAATAGTCGTAGTTTTTGCCGTTAAATCGCGGGATCTGCAACTGCAGCGAGTTTCTCTCGGAAGCCATGCTTCTATCTCCGTGTCACGACAACACAGGCTCTGATACCAATTTGAAGGAATTAAAGATGAAATAATTCCAAATCGCGAATTAAAATCGCGTCCAAAAATTGCTTCGACAATTTTACTTCGGCGAGCGAGAGGGTCTCGAAAAAAATCCTTCGGCAAATATGAACTTCGGGAAGAGTCTCGGGCAAATTTTCAGCGAGGGAGGAACTTCGGCGAGTGAGAAGAGGTTTGGGGGAAATGTTCCCGAAGTATTTATTTCGGGAGAAATATTGCCGAACTAGAAATGCTTCGGGGAAGATATTCCCGAAGTATGTGTTTCGGGGCAAAACCTTCCGAAGTAAATCTACTTCGGGGAACTTCGTCCCGAAAGGATTTTTCGGACGGGAAGGCTGCGAAGTTCGGCAGCCCGCGACAACTTTGGTGAAAATAGAGTGCCGCAATGTGCTTCGGCACAAACAAATGAACTTGATCCCTTTCTGGATCGAACTGGTACTTTGCCACTTCGGGGCAAACCCTAGCTCTGGAATATCTGCAGATAAAATCCTTACACAACGACTCAAATAGCAGAATGAATATTTTCTATATATTAGAATAATGTCGGATTACAAAAGCTTCCTACTGAAGCGAATACAATCTTCTGCAAGTAAAGACTTTGCAGGATAAACACAAGACTTGGACGGGAGACTGCTGCTCCACTCTTTGGTCGCTTCCGCTCTTCTGTCGCTTCTGCTCCTCTCTCTTCTCTACGCTCTTCTTCATACTTTCCTCATGCTACTAAATGACAAAATGGCCCCGGTATTTATAGGCGGGGACTGAGGACAAAGGGCGGGATAAAACTCACCAACCCGCTGACAGAATTAAATGCCGAAGTGGCTTTTCGACCAACTGCCGGACAACCCCAGCTACTCGCACGCTTGGACAATTAATGTCCCGATTTACGCGCCTGCATTCCGCTTCGGCTGATTTCCGCTTCGGCTGATTTCCGCTTCGGAGGACAACTTGTTCTTACTTCATGGCAAAGTGTTTTCAACGGCCGAGTCAAATTTGCTTCGGACCGAAACATTGCCCGAAAGCGTTTCAAAACTGCTTCGCGCCGAAGTGCTTTCCGAACGCGATTCAGCAAAGCTTTGCGCCGAAGTGCTTTCCGAATGCGATTCGGCAAAGCTTCGCCCCGAAGCGCTTACGGGTGCGAAGTTAGAATTAACATTTCCAACAGCGTAAACCTCACCTGAGGTACTGCTTTTATCAAAATTATATAAATATATCGTATTTTTATTTATTTTATTTTCGGATTTCGTTTTACGTTACCCGCTGTCTAAATATAATTAATTATTTTTAGAAGAGGCCGTTGCAAGGTAGCCAGAGTCCATCAGAGGGCACTAAAAATCATTGAACCTCATGTGGTATAAGCTCCTTGCAATTCTTGTTCCTTGTGGAAAATATTTAGTTTGATAGGTATCTTCAACCCCATGATGCTGCCCACATGACAGTATGACCGTCGATTGCCATCTTCAACTGTTTTCCTTCTTCAACATGCCAATATCTCCCATGATGATGTTCCTTATATGCTAATCAGAGAAAGAAACTTCATTTCTCATTCTGATAGGATTACTTCACCTATAGAAATTTAGGTGCTACTTTCACATGGGCTATGAAAGAACTTATCGTCTGTTCGAGTGACAATTATTCATTCTCGGAAGAAATATTTCCTCTGCTAAGGGATTCATTTTTCTATAGGTCTGTTCACTGAATGTGGAAATTAAGGGAAAGAATGACTTGGTAGAGTAATTGATTACGAATTAAGGTCACACAAAATAAAAAAAACGAGCAAAAAATAATGAAAGCTCCGAACCAAAACGAGTCATCTACAACGCTGTCTGAGCACCAACCAGTAACAGTTTGTGAACTAAAGACATTCGCGGACAAAAACTTTCCATGCTCAAGAAAAAAATCTTATTTCCACTTGGCAATACCAAAATCTCACAACATAAGATTCAACGGCCGAGGTTGCTATCAAGGATGCAACTAGAATGTCACGATAGAGGATTCGACGACCGAGGTTTGGACTGGGGCAAAAGAAAAACATCCAAAAATGAAACACTTCTTGCGACTTGCTCCAATATTAATGATGGATCATAGATGGAATGCCTTGAGAAGATTTTTGTATACATGTATATATTAATACATACAATATCTCGGGATGTTTTAAAAGATTTTTGGTATCTAATGTTACTATATATTAATACATATAATATATATTTTTTATTTATTTGTTTATTTTTTATTTTTATGTTTTAAAAGATTTTTGGTGTCTAATTTTAATTTAATTATTTAGCTTTTCTTAACCTCCCATGAGGTGTTATTGTCCCACTTCTTTCAATATTTTATTAGGTGTAATAATATTATCTAATATTCTTTAAGGTGTAATAATTATATTATTAAATATTGTAATAAGTATCTAATAATTAAAGCATGAGTATTTTATTAGTGTTTTTTAATTGGTTATATGTGATTGAAATGGCCTCCAACCAAATTATATTGAGCCACATAGTTGAATTACAACAAACCATATTATTCTGACATCATTTATTGGCACACAAAAAATAGTCTTTATATTTGCAATCCATATTTTTAACCACTTGATTTCATACCATTTAATTAAAATGTTAAATTTTACCCATGGGATTGGAATCTTAGAGTACAATGTGAAAATCCTCTTTTTCCATGATTTTCGTCAAATCCAATTGGCTAAGTGTTAAGGTTCAATCGTAGGATTGAAACCTTGGTTTGGGGTGTGAAACTTCTCACTCCATACTACTTGAACCAAATCCCTTGGGCAAAAATATTATGGTTCACCCATGGTATTGGGACTTTGGTCTAAGGTGTAAAAGTCTTTACTCCCTAACTCTTGATTGAAAACCGTTGGGAAAATATTAAGATTTACTAATGGGATTAAAACCTATACTTAGGGTGTGAAACTTCACATTCCTTTTTGCTTTATCCAAATCCATTGGGAAAATATTAAGATTCATCCATGGATTTTGAAAACTACATTTTAATAAATCACAAATATTTTTTTTATTACATAGGAGAGTTGGTTACAACCACTATTTTTAGTAACTAGTTAATGCAGGATTTAAACCATAGGAACTGCTCCCAACAAACCTATCCATCTCATTCTTGTTAACTCAATGTGATATGGGGACCACCAATCACTTGGGGTTTGTACCATTATCATCGGTCTGGTGTACACTTAGAGGATTTAGATTAGACTACTACCTTTGCAAAGGGTTGGCTTCCCTCCAAGGTTTGAACCTAGGTCTCTTCTTGGTAAGTACCCAACATGACAAGTCACTTAGAAGCATGACAAGATGGAAAAATAGAAATTGACTAAGTGAAATTGATTCAACAAGCTTTTGAAATAAAGCAACATCATATTTTCATTATTATGCATTCAAATGGAGTCAAATTATAATAAAAATTTAGGATGAGGTTGTCAGTATCAAGAAGAATGATTGATTTGAGTTCAAAATATATAAACTAGAGCTAAAAATAGGTAATAGTAATTAAGATCAATAAGTAGTATTCTATGCATAAGTTAACCAAATCAAGTCCAAATTAAATGATCATTGATCATTTTTGCAAGTGAAAGAGACTTAAAGGAATATTTCTAGTGTAAATGTTGTATCAAAATACATCCACTTTGACTATGTCAAAATAGTTAAAGATAGTCTTTTATATACTATCTTATTTTCTCTCTCCTTATGGATCCAAATAAAACAAAATTCATATTCATGGTCACCTTGATTTTTGTACACATGTACCCTATATTTTAGATTAAAATTCATCTTTGTAAATCTTCAAGAGGTCAAAAATAGATCTAACTAACAAGGTGACTAGGAACAGATTGATTTGGTATGTGCAAGATGGCTAAAAAGTGAATTGGCAAAGTTTCTAGGGGATAATATACATGCCAAAAACATGAGTTATCACTTTCATGCTAACCCATGTTTAGAATAACCTCAAATTCAAGAAAAATTAATTACACTCCTAGAATTGAAAGTGGTAGAGACTAGATAAGCTTTATTTAAGCTTGAACAAGAAAGGAGAGAAGAGTTTTGAAAGGCCAAGAGCAGGGGAAGAAAGTTCTAGAAAACTAAGATCAATACAACACCGATAATATATTTGCATATCATCTAAGGCTAATTTTATGGCCACCATCTCTTGGGTATTTTTCATGTTTATAAGAATATGAGCTTGTTTAGTTCAATAGTGGGTTTTATTTCTCTAGAGATTTTTCATACTCTAAAGAACTATATCATTACTATTATTAATTATTGTTGATAACTCTCTGATTTTTGTTGCATTCTAGTTCGCTCTATAAGATTTACATTGATTAATATGGTTTTATGCTTAGAAATTAGCAAGTATGGACTAGAATTGAGCATCATTTGACATCAATAATAAAATAATAGATTTATAGTAGATTTTAAACTTCATTAGCATTGAAACAAGCTCCTCATGGACTATCTATAGTCATTTATTTATATTTAGGAGTAATTTAGGCATAGAAGAGTAGATTTTATTCTCAGGAAGTAAATATTACACCAAGAGTGATTATCAACAATGATATGATCCAACATGGTATAATGGTTTTTAAATATAGAGGGTTGATATTTTAGATATTAGGGATGAAATAATGGGTGGTGGCCTATGACTAAGGGGAGAGATGGCTTTTATTTAAGACCTTTAGGTAAGAATTATTTTTCTAGGATAAAAGCTATTAAAAATATTACAATGTGGGTTAGTCTTTTTGGACTTCCATATCAACTTATCAATAAGGATGTTTTGAAGAATATTGAAAATACCTTAGGAATTTCATCAAGGATGCACCAACTACTGAGGAGTGAAAGCATGCTATATATACTTGTATATGTGTTGCTATGGATATTTCAAAACCTTTGCCACAACCCATTAAGATTAAAATTTTAACCAAGAGAATGAGAGAAACAAGTGGATTATGAAAACATTACATATTGGTGTTTCAATTATTATGAGACTAAACACATGCCAAGAGATTTCAAAATGAAAATTATGAAGAAAATAGAAATTTTTGCTCATGAAATAAAATTCAAGATAAAGTAAAGAAAATATATTGTAGTATAAGTTGGATTAGATCAAGGATAATCCACTCCAAAAAAAAGGAGGTAAAGAAATATTATCTATAGCATCAGATGACAAAGGCCACCATTATTCATTAAGTTCAACTATTAGAAAATAAACAATGATATAAGGGATGAGAAAGTACAATGTGCAAGTTCAAATTCAAAATGAATTAAAGGTACAAAGGAATATGTGGAGGAAAAATTTAAAACAAAGATAATATGGAGGTTATGTCTTGCACTTTACGATTTCAAGAGAAATATAATAAAAAAATAATTATTGAAAAATACAATTTAGTATTTTAAATATAGCATAGTGTTTCCAAGGCAACATAAGGAAGAAAGTGATTTTGAGGTTATTCCTTTCACTTTAGATCCTTTAAAGTAAGACAAACCAATAGATGATAAGTATCACTATGAATGGTGTTAAAAATCAAAGATATTGATGAAGATGAAAGTGTTGGTGGAAATAAAAAACTAGAGGGGGTCCAATAAGAAAAAAAAAAGAAAATACGAGGAATATCGATATGGGAAAAAATATTATCGATAAATATATATTATATCTATAAAAAATGATGATATAAATTATATCTAAGAATATCAAGGACATGAATAAGACCCCTAAAAAATAGGTATTAAGGATTTTACTAGTTGTTATAGTTAACACATTTACAGATCTATAAATTGACTAGTAAATATTTTAGTCATTCCTAGTGTTGATTGTCGTCCTTAATTTTTCAAATTTTAGAAGGCAACTAGATGAGTAAGATTTTGTCTCTTTAATTTCAAGAAGTTGATTTCAAAAAATAACAATTTGAGGAAGATGACAAATATATATGATAGAAAGGCAAATGACTTAGTCTTGAAATTTAATAGCAAGAGAGAGATCAAGATAGGAAAGCTAAATAATTTATGGCATGGACATGTCTAAGTAGAGAAGTTGATTATCAATGACTTAGTAAGATTGAAGAAACTAGATAGGATACTTTGTCCTAAGATAGTTAATGATTCAAATTTGAAGTCCTATAAGATGTAAATACAAGTGAATATGGTGAAATTTGAATCAACAAATAAAGAAACAAGTACATGTAGGTTGATAGTTACACCAAGTCAATATTTGAGATCCTTCTAAGGAATATTTCTTCAAGAGGTCAAATAATCAAGTCGTACGTAGGAGGATGGTAATATGAATGATAGTAACTTAGATAATAATGAAATTCTGGAATAGCTAGTGCAGTTATACAAGGAAGAGCATACAAGTAAAAAAATGGACATGCAAATAGTCATTGAAAAAGATGAGTTTTAATATTGATCTATTAATAATATAAAAATACATGTGCATGTAAAATTCATAGATGTCTAAGAAGAAAAGAGACTTTGACCATTGAATATAGAGAACATACATCAAATGATGACAGTGTTTGTTGGATGAGAAGAATCATCTATATAATAACCTCAAAGTGAAGATATCAAGTATGAAGGGATGAGTTTACTTGAAGATATTGGATATGCACAAAACTGAATATGTGAGGAAATGCAATAGTTTCAAGAATAAATTAAATAATTCAATAGTCATATTATGGAGTTAAGGTGAGAATGTGTATAAGAGTTATTAAGGATACAATAGGATATACATGAAATTAGTATAAGAAGTTTTTTCAGAGAAGGGATGAGTTTAGATGAAATCCTTAGAGATGTGTAGCGAAAACGCAAGTGTTGTAAGTTGTTAATGATTGTTCTATAAAGTTTAGTTTTTAGAGGTAGACTATAAATTTAGCAAGTATACCTAAAAAATGTGAAACATAATGGCAAGGTATCCATGAAGTACCTTGGAAAATATTTCTAGGAAGAGTAGGAGAAGTTGGTAACTTGTAAGAATACAAAAAATTATCCTTGATGAGTTTAAGTAGTGATGAGGAAGACTAGAGCAATGCAATTTTAGGTTTAAAATTAAAAGAGTGAGGAGAGGAATAATGAGGAGGCAAAAAGTTGCCCAACTAGTAGACAATGTAATATTACTATCAAATATGGTGACATAGAAAGTATATCAAAGTAGAAATACCTTAAAGGAAGAAATGTAAATGAATGGAAGATATCAAGATCTACCACGAAATTTGAATATTTCTCTAGGAAGTTAGAGTGGTCTGTAAAGGCTACTAGATGATCCAAGACATGATTTTGACTTATATAATTCAATAAACCTAAGAGGGATATCATGATCCTAGACTATATAGATTTTAGATCAAGGGGGAGGCTATCTAACTTCCTTTTGATGTAATTACTTTGATGATTTGCATTTTTGGATTAGAAATATTTATACATGATTGCATTACCCAATATATCATAGAAAACATTGTCTTGATATATGCAAGTACTTTGTGTTGAGTGGTAATAACTTCAACTTACATCCACAATATCAATCCACATAATAAAATGAAGATAGATAATACCCTTGAGGTAGGGAAACACCAAGAATACTCCTTAAGGAAGGAATCACTCCACAAGATTTCCAACTCCATCAGCCAATAATCTTACCAAGCGTACTTCATATGACTTACTTTTACAATTGGAGGTACATATTTATTAATACAAGAGTGTGATGGTTCACCTTCCATGAGTTAGAAGGCCACCCATGTGGTGATTCACTTTCCATGAGTTACAAAGTGCATAATATTTTAATATGGCACTATGTTAAATATTATTATAATTTTATGTATGGCCCATGTTGTACTAGAATATTATATTATATCCCCACAATCATATACTTAGGTACCTTACATTCCATACTCCTTATAAAAATGTTTTTTGCTCGAAACATAAGAATAAACTAAATAATATGGTCTTCTAAAAAATGATGGTAACTTGTACCAATCTTGATTATCCTTTCATAAAACTAAAATCTCGATTGGTGGTAATCTATGATGATTCCAGACTACCCTTGTGCCATTTGAATACCCATAAATTTTTCTCTTATAGTTCCATTTGTCTCTTATAATTATTTTGTTGTATTAAACCATGTTTCTATGATTGCTATCTCTCATGGTGATGTGGATGGTTGTATGCTTCAATATTTTGTGCCTCTATTTTATGCTCCTCTCTTACTCCTCTCTTTTGGTTCATTTTTAGACTTTGGTTTAGCTTTATCTTTGATCTCTATCATTGATTCAAATTCTATTTCAAGTTCTTTTGCTTATTCTTCAATTTGTTCTCTTGTAATGGATTCTTCATTTTCCCTTGACCCTTTCTCTCTAAGCTAAGAAATATCTTGTAAAGTTATCTTATTTTTTCTATACCATAATTTCTTTTAAAAAATCACATTTATGTTAATAGTACCCAAATAATGCAACCAATAATAACTAAGAAAATATCCATATCACCCATATCAATAGCATAAAAATCTAAATGTAAAATATATTTATCCATGGTGATATTCAAATCTTCAAAAATATGAACATTCTCACCCTTAAGCTTTATGTTTTTAATTTTCGTTGTTCGAACCTACAAACTCGTAGTCGAGTCCCTACTAATGAAGTTATTCTTGCTGCTAGGGTTCATGAAAACTATAGCTTTTTTATTGTGAATGCAACCATTAACTTGCATTTTTTTTAGATTCCAACAATTCTTTTAAAACCACTATTTGTTCTGTCGAACACCAAATATGTGTTTTATTTTGCTTGCATATTATTATTTTTTTCTTGTGATACCCATTTTATTAAAAATGCAACTTCAAATTCTTCTTGTGTATATATTTATGAGCTTTCACAAAGTTTGAAAACAAAGAATAAGCTTCCTCTTGGAAAGAAAATCAAATATTACATTTTCACATCCATTTAGGAAAGTTTAAAGAACTATATATTTTCAACCATTCCTTAGCATCAATATCACCTTTCTAGTAAATATTGGCAACTCCATGACCTCAGACCAATACTTCTTTTCAAGGAAGCTAGGGTTTAAAATGTCCAAAAAAATTCAAAAATAGAATTTCTCAAATCTCATCTATTCCTTTTAATAAACCATTACATCTGCATATTTTCTTTAGAACAAAATAAATGACAAATGATTTGGTTACCTAGATTGGTAGATATGATTTGTTTTTCTTTGCAAAAAAAAATTATGTAGCCCAAAAGAACATAAAAAATGTAACTTCAAACAATTGTAACTCCCTCAATACTTATCTGAAGTTATCAAATGAGCAATTATTTTTTTCATACTCAAAAATATCTACTTAATGGTGCAAAAACCTCTAAAAATGATTACTAAGGAAATTAATATGATTTTTTTATTTTGAAAAAAAATCATGCAGCCAAAAAATAGCATAAATAACTCAATTTCAAACAACTTTCTCAATATGTATCAATCTTGAATAAATGACAAGTCAATTTTGTAGTACTCAAACAATCTACATGTTGTGTAGACATGGAAAATTGACCCATCCAAATGAGTTATTTTTCTTAGTTCCCTATGGAAGGCATCCAAATTGAACAAGCACAAACTGGGCCGTTTCTTTTCCCTTCTTTTTCTTTTCTTTTTAGATTCAACCAAATTAACACTCAGTAATCCTAGGGTGTGAATTTGGCTAAATTTGGATTTTTATCTTAAAAGCACTAATTTTTTAGGCTATACTTTAGGGCATCAACTTGGATAAGGTTGCTTTTTATTTTCCCACCTTTTTATCCCTCCAAACCCCCTATAAATAAAGGGATTGGACTCCCTTTTCAACCAGTCTTAGAAGTTCTAAGTGATCTAAGTAATATTTTCATGTAATCTTGATCTTGTTTTCATCTAGTGCTATTGATGCTCTTGGAACACTTTAACACTTAAATTTGGGTGCGTTTCTTATGATTAGAAAGCAAAAAATCCTTGATGATGAATTGTCTTCTTGATGAGGAGAGGTTATCCACCTTTGCTCTTCCTTCGCTCAAAAGGCTTATCAAGTCATTTTTGTGCATTCGTTTTCTATAGATAATTAATTTATTTTGTTAATTCACATTTGATCCCATTTTGTTTTATTTTTTTATTTTCTTAGCTAAATTTGTGTCCCACCCTTAGGGAGTGCAAATTGGGTGAAATCATTACTTTTGCATTTTTTTCTTGTTAATCAAATTCCTGCTTACGTTTTATAGGGCACGAATTTGATCATAATAGACTTGGGGGTACAATGAGTTATAGTGATTTAGATAATAATGAACTTGTGTAATAGCTAGTGCAACTATATGAGGAAGAGCATACAAGTAAGCAAAAAATGGACATGCAACTAGTCATTGAAGAATTGGAATTACAATATTGATCTATGAAGAATAGAAAAATACATGTGCATGTCAAATTACTAAATGTATAAGAAGAAAATAGACTTTGATCATTGAATATAGAGAACATACATCTAATTATGATGATGTATGTTGGATAAGAAGAACCATCTATATAAGAACCTCAAAGTGAAGATATCAAGTATGAAGGGATGGGTTTACTTGAAGATATTGAATATGCACAAAAATGAATATGTGAGAAAATACAATATTTACAATAATAAAGTTAGTAATTTAATAGACATATTATGTAGTTAAGGAGACAATGTGTATAAGATTTATTAAGGATACAATAGTATATACAAGAAATTGGTAGAAGAAGTTTTTTCATAGAAGGGACAATTTTAGAGGAGACCTTTAGAGGTGTGAAGCAAAAAAATAAGTGTTGTAAGTTGTTAATGATTGTGCATATAAAGTTTAGTTTTTGTAGGTAGACTAAAATTTACCAAGTAAACCTAAAACAAGTGAAACATAATGGTATGGTATCCATGAAGTACCTTGGAAAATATTTCTAGGAAGAATAGGAGATGTTGATAACTTGTAAGAATACAAAATATTATCCTTTATGAGTTGAAGTAGTGATGAGGAAGAATATAGCAATGCAAGTTTAGGGTTGAAAATAAAAAGAGTGAGGAGAGGAATAATGAGGAGGTAACAAGTTTCTCAACTAGTATATAATGTAATATTACTATAAAATATGGTGACATAGCGAGTATATCAAAGTAGAAATACCTTCAAGTAAGGAATTCAAATGAATGGAAGATATCAAGATATACCAAGAAATTTCAATACTTTTCTAGGAAGTTAGAGTGGTATGTAAAGGGTACTAGATGAACCAAGACATGATTTTTACCTATAATTCAACCAAACTAAAAGGGCTATTACAATCCTAGACTATCTAGATTTTAGATCAAGGGGGCGGCTATTTGGCTTCCTTTTGATGTAATTGCTTCGATGATTTACATTACTGGATTAGAAATATTTATACATGATTGCATTACCCAATATGGCATAGTAAACATTATCAACCTAGATGCAATTGGTTTGTATTGAGTGGTAATCACTTCAACTTACATCCACAATATCAATCCACATGATAAAATGAAGATAGATAATAGCCTTGAGGTAGGGCAACACCAAGAATACTCTATAAGGAAGGAATCACTCCATAAGATTTCCAGCTCCATGAGCCAAGAATCCTACCAATAATACTTCATTTGACTTACATTTACAATTGGGGGTACATATTTCTTAATACAAGAATGTGATGGTTCACCTTCCATGAGTTAGAAGGCCACCCATGTGCTGATTCACTTTCCATGAGTTACAAAGTGCATAATATTATAATATGGCACTATTTAAATATTATAATAATTTTATGTATGGCCCATGCCATAATACAATATTATATTATATCCCTAAATTCATATACTTAGGTACCTAACATTCCACCCCCATTATAAAAATGTTTTTTCCTCAAAAATAAGATTAAACTAAATAATATGATCTTCTAAACAATTATGAAAAGTTGTACTAATCTTGATTATTCTTCCATATAACTGAAATCTCGATTGATGGTAATCTA
This sequence comes from Wollemia nobilis, assembly GCA_028583015.1. NCBI lineage: Eukaryota > Viridiplantae > Streptophyta > Pinopsida > Araucariales > Araucariaceae > Wollemia > Wollemia nobilis. The sequence continues at coordinate 334,042 of JAQPPZ010008406.1, forward strand.
TGATGATTCCAAGCTACCCATGTGCCATTTGAATACCCATAATTTTTTCTCTTATAGTTCCATGTATGTCCCTCATAATTATTTTGTTGCCATAAACTAAGTTTTCATGATTATTACCTCTCATGGTGATGTGGATGGTGATATAATCCAATATTTTGTACCTTTATTTTATGCTCTTCTATCTTACTTCTCTCTTTTGGTTCATTTTTAGACTTTGGTTTAGCTTCATCTTTGATCTCTGCCATTGCCTCACATGTTATTTCAAGTTATTTTGCTTGTTCTTCAATTTGTTCTCTTATAGTGGTTACTTCATTTTTCCTTGATCCTTTCTCTCTAAGCTAAGAAATATCTTGTAAAGTTATCTTATTTTTCTATACCATAATTTCTTTAACAAAAAAAAATCATTTTTATGTTAATAGTACCCAACGAATGCAACCAAGGATAACCAAGATAATATCCATATCACCCACCTAAATAGAATAAAAATCTAAATGTAAAATATATTTATCCATGGTGATCTTCAAATCTTCAAAAATATAAAAATCCTCACCCTCAAACTTTTTGTTTTTTATTTTTGTTGTTCAAACCTACAAACTCTTAACCAAGTCCCTACTAATGAAGTTACGCTTGTTGCTAGGGTAAATAATTTTTTTATTGTGAATGCAACCATTAACTTGCAAAATAAAATATTTAGATTCCAACAATTATTTTAAAACCACTATTTGTTCTATCGAACAAAAATATGTGTTTTATTTTTCTTGCATATTATTTTTTCTTGTGTTTTTGTTTAAAAATGCAACTTCAAATTCTTCTTGTGTATATATTTAGGAGCTTACACAAAGTTTGAAAACCAAGAATAAGCTTCCTCTTGGAAAGAAAAGAAAATATTACATTTCCACATCCATGTAGGAAAATTTAAAGAATTATAGATTTTCAACCATTCCTTAGCATCAATATCACCTCTTCTAGTAATTATTGGCAAGCCCATGACCTCAAACCAATTTTTTCTTTTGAAGGCAGCTAGGGTTTAAAATATAAAAAAAAAAACCATTTTTTTTTCTCAAATATCATCTATTCCTTTTAGTAAACCCTTACATCTGCATATTTTCTTTAAAACAAAATAAATGACAACTAATTTTGCTACCCATATTTGGATATGTGATTTTTTTTTCTTTGCAGAAATTTTATTTGTATCCCAAAATAACATCAAAATCATAACTTCAAACAATTGTAACTCCTTCAATACTTATCCAAAGTTAACAAATGAGTAGTTTTTTTTGTGATACTCAAAAAAATCTACATAATGGTGCAAAAAACCTCTAAAAATGACTACAAAATAAATTAATATGATTCTTTTTTATTTTGAAAAAAAATTATGTAGCCAAAAAAATAGTATAAATAACTTGATTTCAAAAACCTTTCTCAATACTTATCATAATTGAACAAATTACTAGTCATTTTTGTAGTACTCGAAACAATCTACATGTTGTGTAGACATGGAAAATTGACCCATACAAATGAATCACTTTTTCTTAGATTCCCTAAGGAAGGCATCCAAATTGACCAAGTACAAATTGAACCTTTTCTTTCCCCTTGTTTTTCTTTTCTTTTTGGATTTGACCAAATTTACACCAAGTAAACCTAGGGTGGGAATTTGGCTAAATTAGGGTTTTTCTCTCAAAAGCACTATTTTTTAGGCCAACCTTTAAGGTGTCAAATTGGCCAAGGTTTCTTTTTGTTTTCCCACCTTTTTATCCCTCCAAATCCCTATAAATAATGGTATTGAACTCCCTTTTTCTACCAGTCCTAGAAATTCTTAGTGATCTAAGTACACATTTTGTGCAATCTTGATCTTGTTTTCCTCTGATGCTCTTGATGCTCTTAGAATAATTTAGCACTACACTTTTAGTGTGTTTCTTATGATTATAAAGTGAAGAAGCCTTGATTACAAATTTCTTTCTTGATGAGGAGAGGTCTTCCACCATTGCTCTTGCTTCCCTCACAAGGCTTATAAGGTCATTTTATGCATTCGTATTCTATAGATCATTTAATTATAGTTTTAATTCACATTTGACCATATTTTTTTTTATTTTTTATCTTCTTAGCTAAATTTGTATCCCACCCTTAGGGGGTGCAAATTCAGTGAAATCCTTGATTTCACATTTTTTTTATTGTTAATCGAATTCATGCTTACCTCTTGCACAACATAAATCTGATAATAATAGTTACTTTTTGTAATTCTCTTGAATGGATGATAATGGAACATATAGCTTGGAGGGGTGTCCTCACATCACAATTTATAAACAATGTGACAACTAAGCAAGGTTTTAATCACAAATTTTATGGGGCTCTTAACCTAGATGGTCATATGTTCAATGGAAAGTGATGCATAAAAATAGAATCTCAAGGGAGGAGTTAGACTAGATTGTTGTTGGGGATTTTAGTACTAAATTATCCTCTAGAGATAATGAAGGGGGAACCCAAATTTTAGATCTAGTGAATTGACTTATGATTTCCTAAGTCCATGCATTACAATTGGTGGATATTAAATGTCCTAGAACCAACTATACTTGGACTAATAAGAGGAGGGAGCCACATAGTAGGAAGGTGAGGTTAGACCATTTTTTGGTTTCAGAGGAGACAATTGTGAAATAGAATATAAAATTTCAGATTTTGGAGGGTCCAATTCCAAATTACTTTCCCATTTTGTTGGAAATGGGGATCAAGACAGTGCAACATCACAAAACATTCAAAATTTGAAAACTTTTAGTTACAAAAAGAGGAACTTCAAAAAAAATCCATAGTTGTGGGAAGACAGAGGCTCGACTTATGGGACATCAATGTTTAGATTCCACAAGCAACTTCATTATGTCAAGGATCAACTAAAACAATGGAGGTGAGCTAACATGATAGACTTCCAGGTCCAAAAATCTCCATTGGTAGCCAAATAAGATGAGGATAAAAACCATTCAGGGAAATAACAATTATAAAGTAGCTTAGAGAAGAGGATGAAACATTGCATAAAGTGGTTGAGGACATTGACAACCAAGAGGAGATCTATTGGAAATAGATACCAAGAACCACTTTGTTATTATAAGGTAATAAAAATACCAAAAAAATTCATCGGGCTGCTTGTGCTAGGAGATAGATGAACAAGATGGAAGCTCTTTAGGATGATAACGGGCACTCATTTGATACAATCCCAAGTATGCATTTACATTAAATGGATTATTTTTCTAAACTATTTAAGGATTTTATGGTGCAATATGAAGAGGAAGTTTTTGTTATCATACCCTCTATTATCTCTAAAGAAGAAAATTAGGTCCTACTTAAACCCATTGATAGAGAGGAAATGAATAAAGTAGTCTTTGGAATGAGTGCCAAAAAAATACCATGTCCATATGGATTTCCAATTAAGTTTTTTTAGCCCTTATAGGACAACTTGGAGGAGGATGTAATGGTTTTTATAGATGAGTCCAAAGGTAGTAAAATAATGCTTAAAGCATTAAATCATACATTCATTGCCTTAATTCTAAAAGGGGAGGAGGAGGTGCATATTTTAGATTATAGACCTATTGTCTTATGTAATGTCATATATAAAATAATCACAAAGGTAATGGCTGAGCGGCTATAGCCTCTTCTACACAATATTATATATTTAGAGTGTAGACACCAAAACAACATCAATCCGATTATGTGACTGCAAACGTTGATCGCTTTGACAAAACACAGCCTCCAGGGCAGCCCTCAGAGGTCAAACAGTGGTCCTAACCACTTTCATAGCAATTTTGTAAGGTCAAGAAGCAATTTGGAACATTCAGGCACTTTGCCCAGTATTCGTCTCACCCAGGGACGAATACTAATTGGGATTCGTCTCACCCAGGGACGAATTCTGAAATCATCTCTGGTCAGGACAAATTACAGGTTTAACGGGAAAAAAGAAAAATGCCGCCAAGTGGCAGCCAAGGATAGTCAATTATTGCCTCCTGCCATGCATGCACGTGTAGGTGGGTAGGTTGGCAGTTAGTGGACTATCACAAGGGCAGTCATGGAAGCCCAAGTCAGGGAGGAGTCTCCTCCCTCTTAGGAAGGCATGGCCGCCACATGGCATCCCTGCATGCCCCTCCAAAGAGACCCCATGGGTCTATAAAATGGTGGACTTTCCCACCCAAATGAGGACAGATTGGAGGTGATTTCAAGCAATGAAGTGCTGCCCAATTGAACACCCATTTGCATCCTTTTTTGATTCACCTTCTCACATCCATTAATCTCTTTCGTAAGGGAGGTTATTGGGTGGCTTTTGGAAGCATGGATCCAAACCCAAACCCAAAATTTGACCACCTAAAACCACCAATTTTCCGACACCCCAATCCTAAGAGGTTTTGGGCCCATCCCTAGTGGATTGGCGCTGAAATCAAGTGCCAACGGTGGGAGGCCCACTTGGGCACCCCCGCATTTTCTAAGTTTTATTCTAAAATATTCTAGATCATTTGTTCATGTTGCATTTTATGTTATTCTATTTAGTTAACTCATAGCTCCAATTCCATAACGTTTTAATTAGATTTCACCATGCCTTTTGTCGCTTTGTTGTCCCACTAAATTGCAGGTAGTGACATCAAATTCCCAATTATAGAGGCCAAATTTGGGGAATATGACCATCTTGGTCATCCCAAAATGGCCCCAATTACCTAACCCCTTGTCTGCAGGCATTTTGGAGGTCCCGAGGTTTGACATTGGAGCGGCATCAACTCGGCTTTTTCATCACAGTAGAATTCGTCTCCCCTGGGGACGAATAACAGTCAAAATTCGTCCCACCCAGGGATGAATTACAGTCGAGAGCAGATTGGCTAACTGTTTCAATGGCAGTGGCCATCTGGTAAGGTCTTTTGCTTTCTGTTAAATTTGCAGGTGACTTAGATCCATTTTATTCATTGTATTTGACAATCTTTTGCATGCATCTTTTGTTAATTTCAAAGAACGAACTTTCCCTATTCATAGCAGGTGCTACTAACGCATTGGTTGTTTCTTTGCATGTAGGAGGAGCAGCAAGAAGTGAGGATTCATCAACATCAGTGGCGACAACACTTTGGCCTGCCCATTTTGCATGTGGGCATGCGAAAGGAGGAATACTAAGTCACAATTGTAACAAAGATCCATTTAACGCTCCTAGCCCCTAAAAAGGGAGGAGACGTCTTTGTAACCGAGGATAAGAAAATTGAATAAAGAGGGCTGTGCTTTCATACATATTTCTTTCATTTCCAATTTATCTCCTTTCTTTGTTTCATGCATAGGATTAAAGCATTATATTCTGTCTTATATTGCATAGCTATAGTTTTCCTTTAATTTCCAAAATCTCATGCTTTCAGTGGCGATCACAGTGGGACACTATCCCCTGGTTTTAAGATCAAATAACTAATCCATTTTTGTGTTTGTGCTTGACAGGTACAAGTTTTTTTAAAGCAAACTATTATTCATCTCTGACTGTGACGAATACTTTACTGTAATTCATCTGACCCTGAGACGAATTTAAATTTGTCTCTGGTAGGGACGAATTCTATTCTGCAATTCGTCTCATAGAGGGACGAATTCTTGCCTGTAAATTTTTAGAGCCGAGGATAAGAAACAACAAGTTTGGGTAGAAAAGAGGTAAGGGTTCCAAACTGTCTTTGTCATTTTTTGATTTTCTGCTTTCATTTTTTGTCAATTCTTGCGTGCTTAAAGAAAATAGTGGTTGATTGCATGTTTCACTTTTCTAAGTAAAATAAACCACACACACATCACATGGCATGTTTTAAACCAAGGATCTGGTCGTAATACCCCAGCCCTTGAGCAAGACCAACGGTGGGTTCATCACCACCTTGGCTTAGCTTTGCATCCATTTCCCTGATTGTCACTATTGTTAGGCGTAAATCCTGACGAAAGCTGACCAAGTGTCGCTGGGGTGATTCCTATGCATGCGAGCATAAGTCTTCTATAGAAGGTGTCATTAACAAGACAATCCCCCCTTTCGTACCACCTATGTTCCACCTACCATCTGCTCTCACGTACCTATAGTTTCCCTCTCGTAAGGGTAGGTATATAGAGAGGTTGGTATATCATTTCGGAAATGGTATATTGAAGGGACGACCATTTATGGTAGTCATATGAGCCAACATTATGCATTTAAACATTCTTCAAAACTTGCAAAAACAAAACAAAACATTAAAATGCACTAAACCAGTTTAGGACACACTATTAATCCTTAAAAGAGATAATCACCGTCTGTGTATGTGTGTGTTCATTTCTGCTTAGTGTAAACAAAAAGAAAAATCATCATAAACGAGATAAAAATCTGCTTAGCTAGTAGAGAAGCACCACAATGGTGTACACCCATAGCCAAGCCCAATCAAGGGCGGACGTTGTGGAAGGTGCACAAAGAGAGGGGACTGGTCGCCTTCACTTTAGCCCTGAGGACTTGGCCATACCACCTTGGCGGTCTGGCCTACAAGAGAGTCCACATCAGGCCACATCAAAAAGGAATTATTGGGACCCTCCTCATTGGAGTATACCTATTCAACACAGCCCCTTTCGGGAAGAAGCTTTACATGTAGATCTCGATGTAAATAGAAAATTGCCTTTTGGGGCTAGATCTGAGTGGCCGCAGTGAGATGAAGTGCTAGAGAGGCATAGTGTCCATGAAGAGAGACAGCGTGAATATGGTACCTCTCCTTTGCCTCCCATTAGAACAGAAAGACAAAATCCAGAGTGTAGGGCTCTTCACACAGGGCGAGCTAACTCCGCTCGCCCCTTTCAAACCTATGAAAGGGAGTACGAGGAAATCCATCGCATTTCTCAAGGACAACATACAGTGCAAGAACCTTGTGTTTTTGCACCTGCTAGATATCATGATCACCCATCGAGGCCAGAGCCTCAAGTAAATGCCGCCTACCTCGACAGATGGAAGCAACCCATTGAAATTTTAGATCATCAAGATCGAGGCAAACACATAGGAGAAACATTCAAGCCTCTTGAGTAAAAGAGGGCAGACCAAGTTGACCCGACAGTCGCCAGACATGTCGCCCGCCAAGCCCGAATCACACAGCTTGAGCAAGGTCATCAGGAGTTAGAGTACTTATACCGCCTTAATAAAGAGCGCATGTAGCACGAAGCGAATGAGTTGCGCTTCAAACTCCCTGAGAGGGTGCCAACCCCTCACACCCAAAGAGCCGAACAATATGAGAGGCACAACCCTTTGGTGCAGGACAGGTCTCTGCGACCTCGTCAAGCTATGCCTTTGAGACCTTATAGACTCGAGAGGGAGGCCACTCCCCAAAACAATGATGGGTACCCTCAGCGGGGACTCAATTAGGGTCATAGGTCTCACCCAGAGACTCCTCAAGAAGTTTATGAGGAGTATGAACCAGAAATAGAATGGGCCGAAACGCCCCATCAAGGCGGGAGGGCTGCCACTCGGCCACCCCCCCATAGGCCTCCAGTCTCCCATAACTCACAACGAGAGCAAAAAAAAGAGGAAGAAATAAAATCTTCCGATGCATACAAAGCACTATTGGAGCATTTGGAGTCTGTGGAGACAAAAACTTCTGGGAATCAAAAGCCCATGTTACGTCAACTCTACAGTCATCCAGTGCATCCTTCAGTGCCCACACCTCTTTACCCTGAACATTTCAAGTTGCCTCAATTGGCAGTCTTTAAAGGTGAAGAGGATGCACAAGAACATGTCACAAGATTGCTAAGTCAATGCTTCAACATCCAAGATAATGATGCATTGTTGCTTAGGAAATTCATAACCACATTCGTAGGCCCTGCCTTGGATTGGTTCACACAGTTACCAAAACATAGCATAAAAAACCTAGATCAATTAGTAGATGCGTTTCTTAAATGCTTTGCCTTCAACACAAAGAAGAAGTCATCACTGAGTTATCTGGCCAGCCTCAGGCAATATGAGGAAGAAACAATTGCAGCATACGAGAATCGATGGAGGGCTTTGCTTTCTAAGCTACCCTACATTCCCCCTATGTCTGATATCACATAGATGTTTGCATGGAGTTGCTTAAAATCAATCTCTGGGCTATTGCTGCTGCAGCAATACGCCAGCTTAGAAGAAGCTTTGGTGCAAGCCAGAGTTATAGAAGAGATTAAAATAGGTGAGGGCGCAATCGCCAAGCCTAAAAAGAAAGAGTGGAATAAAACCACTAAGACCGGGACAACGCAATCACAACCTGTTGCGGTTAATCAAGTTGCGATAAATGTCCCCAAGCTCGTGCAAGAAATACAGCCCCAAAAGGCTAATTACCAGGCAGTGCCTCCTAGTTATGAAAGAGATAATAAGAAACAAGAGCAGAATCAGCAGCGTCGCCCTAGGCGACAATTCACCCCTTATGCGGAGTCTAGGGACTCCTTATTTGACCGTTTGTCAACGAAAAATTTAGTCACCCTTCCAGAGATCCAAACTGTAGACCCTAACGCTCCCAAGCCTAAGGGATACAAAGAAGAATTATATTGCAGATTCCATAGGTGAAGGGGACATGACTTGAATGGATGTTGAAAATTCAAAGGATTAATCCAAGATTTGATTGACAATAAAACATTGGCCGTGGACAACCCCATAGCGCCAAATAATCAACAAATGGGGGTATTCAAGGACCCTTTGCCTTCCCACGAGGCACAGGCAAAACCTCTCCAGGTTAATGAGGTGCGGAAAAATCTTCCCATGCAAGGATTTGTGGGAATGATCAGCATAGTGACCAAGAACAAAAAGTATCCAGCAGTTGCCCCCGAGGTAGCTACAAGGGAAGTTCCAACAACGTCGCAGCCTCAACAACGCCCTATGCAGTTGCCTCCACCTAGACCTGAGGTCACAATACGAACCAAACTCATGCAGAGTTTGCGGACCACATCGACTAGGCTTTCCATTTATGAGCTTATTCAACAGTCAACACCTCATAGGGAAGCTCTTATGAAAATTTTAAAAGCCATCGAATTACAGCCTCATGAAGCAAATTCTTTCAAAAACTTTGTGGGACATGTGAAACGATGTACGGAGTTGGTCATTACCTTCAGAGAGGATGAAGTCAAAGCAATATCGAATGACACGACAGATCCACCCCTACACGTTATCGCATGGGTCAATGGGATCCCGTACAAGAGAGTGTTGGTAGATACTGGCTCATTCAGTAACATCATTACCACTACAGCACTAAAACATTTGAAGCTGCCAGCCTCTCATATCACAGCCTCCACATACACACTACGAGCTTTCAACGATGCAATATGCTTGACAGTCGGCACAATTGTTCTGCCTATCTAGGTAGGACAAAAGACAATACCTACATTGTGCCATGTGTTGGAAGGCGAGATGGCTTACAACATACTGCTAGGGTGAACTTGGATCAGGGACATGAAGTGTGTCCCTTCGATCGCTCACCAGTGCTTAAAGTATGCATTTGAAGGAGAAATACATGTATTCCCAATGGACTTAGAACCCTTCAAGTATTGCAATGTGGTGTAATTAATGCCTCAATCGACCCTCCCTTCAATGCATTTGGATTTCTAATTAAATCCATCTAAATAGGGTCCAATATCATAGGCACCACTGGTGACCAAATCATCAAAATCCCAGCCAGGTGAATCTTCATCATCTGCTCCTTCATTACCAATGCCACCTGTCATGGCTAAATAGAAGGACAAGGGAAAACAGATCATGGAAGAGGCTTAGCCCCTAGAAGAGTGATGCAGGAGCATCCGGTGAGGGAAAAGCAATCTTGCATCCTCCAAATTCTTTTCTTAATTCTCTGAGTACTTTGAATTTAGTGTGGTTCCTATCCTTTCCCACGGGGAAGCTTTGTAAAAGGAAAGGGAAGTTTCGAGGAAATTTTTATTGCAAAGGCAGAAGTTGTGTTGGGGTCGTGAAATCGTGACATGTCACGATTTCGTGACATGTCACGAAATCGCAACCCCAAGGCATCGGCGAGAGCAAAGGCCAGTTTGGGTCGCGATATCGTGATGTTTGTTAACGACTTGAGCAGCGTTGAGTTTGCGAGCAGCGTTGAGTTTGCATCACGATATTGCGATGCCAGTTGGCAACTTGGGCAAAGGGGAGCTTTCGTCGCGATATCGCGACGTCGCGATATCGCGACGTGTTATCAAATAAGCAAAAGCGATGCAGACTTGAAAGGGGGATGGTTTGGTCATGATATCACGATGTTACTGGCAAAAAGGGGAAGGGTTGACCATTGGGTCGCGATATCGCGACACGTCGCGATATCGTGACACGTCGCGATATCGCGACACATCGCGATATCGTGACTAATATGAAGTCAAGTTGATGTGGATGCGTAGGCTGATGAGAAAGCAAGCGGTGGTGACACGTGGCCTCCACATGTCTTAAGGTGACGCGGCCAGTTGAATACCAAGCTAGAGTAGACGCGCGGCTGCCTCGAAGATTAAAGTTTAAAATTTACGACCGCGTGTATTAAAGATGGGGATGTCCTCCACAACAGTACAGAGCATGGACATTATGGGCGTAACAGAGATTGTGAAGGACAATCTGACCAACGCGGCGTTTGTAGGATAGAGCAGACCATTAATGAGGTTCTCATGGTGGGTCGGGTAGTGACCCAGTTTATGTCAAAAATTTGAAGTTCGACCGAGGGAGGGAAATTCGAATTTGAAAGTGGTTAGGCAGGGCATTGATGGCCTAGGGGGATCGGGGGCCCTCGTGAAAAGGAAACCCGAAATGCAGTAATGGGGATGGTGAGTTCGGGATTGGGGAGAAGAAGTGTGCTGAGAAAGACTGTAACAGAGACCGTATTAATGAAATTTACTGCCATTTGTGAGACTGGTGGTTTTTGAATCTCGACCTCGCCATCAAGTGGTATCAGAGCGGGAGTTCCTGAGCGTACAGCAGACCGCCGAAGGAGAGGCAGTTGTACCAGGACGTGTGGGAGGATTTGAGCTCGAGTGAAGATGCCTCCGAGAAGAAACCCGATGGGTGGCAGAGGTATGGCAGTGGAATATTTTTGGGCTTTGCAGCGGCAAGTCCAGGCCCTGCAGGAAGAACTATGCAGAGGACGTGAGCCGAGAAGGGATGCAGACAGTGAGGATGAGGTGGAAGAAGAGAATGAGTTTGAAGAAGAGGAAGAAGATGTAGATCCAGCACAGGCCAGATTGTACAAGGCCATATCCCAAATCGGGAAGAGGCCGAAGTTAGAAGTTCCTACGTATTCCGGGAACTTGAACCCAGAGGAGTTGATAGACTGGGTGAATGATTTAGAAGAATATTTTGAATACGAAGAGGTTGAAGACCCTAACCGGGTCAGATTTTCTAAGACCCGACTGAAGGGTCATGCTAGCATATGGTGGAAGGGGGTACAGTTGGAGAGGAACCAAAGAGGAAAAGAACGGATTACCAGGTGGGATAGAATGGTGGAGAAATTAAAAAGATAGTTCATCCCTGTTGACTATGAGCTGGATCTGTTACGTAAAATGCAAAGCTTGAGGCAGATGAACAGAACAGTTCAAGAATACACGGAGGAATTCTATAAAATCTCCATCAGAACAGGGCATTTGGAAGCAAGCAAGGAAAAAGTGGCCCGTTACATTAATGGGTTGAGACCGAGTGTGTAGGAGGAGTTGAGCTTGGTTCGGGTAAGCACCATCGAAGATGCTTACCAATTTGCTTTAAAGGTTGAAGAAAAATTGAACAGAAGGTTTGACAGCAAGCAAAAAGTGAAAGGACCGGGAGGAAAGAACGGTGGAAAGAAAGAAGGAAAGGAAGAGAAGAAGGAAGAAGAGAGCAGCAGCCGGGATCAGAAGGGAGAGGAAGACCCAACACCGCAAGTTCAGAATGATAACTACCCGAGAGGAAGAGGTAGGTCTGGACGTGGAAATGAAAGGGGAGTGTTCCGAGGAACATGTTTCCACTACGGAGAAGGACACCGGGCATTTGAGTGCCCACAACACCGGGAAAAGACAAACAAGAGGCCAGTGGGTCCTGCCAGAGCAGTTGTGGCAGTTGAGGATGCTGACTCAGAACATTCTGAAGAAGCTAAAAATGGGGAAGCCATGATTGTGAGAAGGACCATGCTGGTGGATGAAGACCAGTCTGAGCAAAGGAGAAGCCTGTTCCGCACCCGATGCAAAAGTGCGGGCAAAGTCTGTAATGTCATTATTGACAATGGGAGTACAGACAACTTGGTTTCCGAGGAGATGGTTTCTAAGTTGCAGCTGGAGAGAAGGAGACACCCGCACCCATACCGGATTGCGTGGTTGCGAAAGGACCACAGAGCTTGGGTCCGGGAACAGTGTTTAGTCACGTTCCAGATTGGGAGATACCAGGATGAAGTCCTGTGTGATGTATTCCCTATGGATGCATGCCATTTGCTATTGGGCAGGCCATGGCAGTTTGATCGGAGTGCAGTGCATGATGGCCGTGCAAATACTTATTCCTTGGTGAAAGATGGAATGCGGCACAAGTTGAAGCCATTGCAGACCGAAGATGAGAAGGTGTGTAGTAATGCCAAAATTTTCCTGGTAGAGGGCAGAAAACTTTGCCAAGAAGCAGGATTTGAGCCGGATATAAAGGTTGATGAATGTTCGGAGATATTGCAAGGGACGCAGCCCGAACAACGTAGAAGTGAATGTCACTTCTCCTTCTTACTCGGGGTGTCTGATGCAGGAGCATCCGATGAGGGAAAAGTAATATTGCATCCTCCAAATTATTTTCTTAATTCTCTGAGTACTTTGAATTTAGTGTGGTTCCTATCCTTTCCCACGGGGAAGCTTTGTAAAAGGAAAGGGAAGTTTCGAGGAAATTTTTATTGCAAAGGCAGAAGTTGGGCTGGGGTCGCGAAATCGCGACCCCAAGGCATCGACGAGAGCAAAGGCCAGTTTGGGTCGTGATATCGCGACGTCGTGATATCACGACATCGCGATATCACGACGTCGCGATATCACAACGTCGTGATATCATGACGTTTGTTAACGACTTGAGCAACGTTGAGTTTGCGTCGCGATATCGCGACGTCACGATATCGCGATGCCAGTTGGCAACTTGGGCAAAGGGGAGCTTTCGTCGTGATATCGCGACGTGTTATCAAATAAGAAAAAGTGATGCAAACTTGAAAGGGGGATGGTTTGGTCATGATATCGCTACGTCGCAATATCACGATGTTACTGGAAAAAAGGGGAAGAGTTGACCATTGGGTCGCGATATCGCAATATCGTGACACATCGCGATATCGTGACTAATATGAAGTCAAGTTGATGTGGATGCGTAGCCTGATGAGAAAGCAAGTGGTGGTGACACGTGGCCTCCACGTGTCTTAAGGTGACGCGGCCAGTTGAATACCAAGCTAGAGTAGACGCGCGGCTGCCTCGAAGATTAAAGTTTAAAATTTACGATCGCGTGTATTAAAGATGGGGATGGCCTCCACAACAGTATAGAGCATGGAAATTATGGGCGTAACAGAGACTGTGAAGGACAATCTGACCAAGGCGGCATTTGCAGGATAGAGCAGACCATTAATGAGGTTCTCATGGTGGGTCGGGCAGTGACCCAGTTTATGTCAAAAATTTGAAGTTCGACCGAGGGAGGGAAATTCGAATTTGAAAGTGGTTAGGCAGGGCATTGATGGCCTAGGGGGATCGGGGGCCCTCGTGAAAAGGAAACCCGAAATGCAGTAATGGGGATGGTGAGTTCAAGATTGGGGAGAAGAAGTGTGCTGAGAAAGACTGTAACAGAGACCGTATTAATGAAATTTACTGCCTTTTGTGAGACTGGTGGTTTTTGAATCTTGACCTCGCCATCAAAGAGGGGTTGCCAACAATTTCAACAGTATCAATAGAGGAAATACCTAGCACGACGAAAGCTGAGACTCCTAAAACACCAAACATGGAATGGACTCAGGAAGGACTCCCGTTCCCTCCCTCCCAAGCATCAACAATCATCGTTGAAATGGCCAGTACGGGCCTAGGGGAGTATTTAGTGTAGAATGTTGTGGCAACGCCCGCACTAGAATCAATACAGGACATGGGGAGACCTCGCCTTCCCATAGGAACAGTTGTTCCTCTAGGTTACCCACCAAACCAGACAAATTTTGTGTATGGGGGCCTTGATCATGGTCTTGAACCATGCACGCAAAAGGACGAAGACAAAGAGCCTTTTTCTAAAAATATCAATTATCTGTCAAACCCGGACTTCGCTTTAAGATATCTCGGCCAATGAAATTGGCATGGATACGGGCTAGGCAGATATGAGCAAGGGATGCATGTCCTTTGCCAACCAAGATATCAAATGCCATATGATAAGTCGAGAGTAGGGTTCAACCACCCCCTGCCCTTAGACATCTTGGTAGAAAATATGCAAGGCCTAGGAATAGGCAACAAGGGGGGATTGGCACTAGATCTTTATGCCAACCCAAATATAGAATATACATTGGGAGATTACCTCCCATGGTCAACAAACACCCTTGGCAACACCAGTAATCTCTCGCCTTTGCTAGAGAGAGGTGAAATTTTGGAAACTAATCCCCAAAGAGAACATAAACGATGTCCGAACATCTTTTTGAAGTTGTTCCCATTAGAGGTTTCAGTTGAGTCAATACAGTGTCAAGAGAATTAGGTCCCTCCACCAAGAGTGGAACAACCGCAATGGGACCAGATTAATTTGCTAGAACAAGGAGAACCCTCAATGTTGCAAGTACCAGTTGCTGAAGAGAATGAGCATTTTTGGATCTCCGAAAGTGATTCAAAAGATGAGACTGAGATGAACTATCTCAATCATGCATGACGGCATAATCGCCCTTTAACTCATGAAGATCTGATGGGATAGATGGGCATAAGGTTAGGGCATGAATGGTGGGTAGACCCAGCGGGGTGGGACCAAGTGTTGGATCCATGGCTCCAAATTCACGATGAGCACCGTCCATCCCGAGACCCTATCATGACAACAGTGCTGAGGGAAGACCCTGTCCTCCAATTCGCACATAGGGCCGATCCATTCATGCCCATTCCCCTAGAACCAGATATAGAGTATAGGGAACATCCAAAAGTTCAAGGTATCATACTCGCGGTAATGGAGACCAAATTCATTCCATCCACATGATCTCCATTGATTTGACCGCACCCATCCACAATCCGGTCGATCCAACACGGTCATTGCATCTAGACATAGATGCCATTGATTGGGATCATGTCAATTCACCTTTATCACCATCAGAGTACTGGCCTTTCGATGAAATGCCTCATTTTATCCTAGGGACAACTCAGGATATTTTTCAAGCTGAAGAGGGACCTGAGGTTCCAAACGTAGATCTAAATTCAGCTAATGATATCCATTTGATCCCGACTCCACATCAGTTGGAGGACGGATCCCACATGTCAGTAAAGGAGACGACTGACGTAGATATCGGCATAGATCCAATGAATCCACAAATTCTCAAGTTGGGGGTAAGTCTTTCCCCTGAAGAGCAAGCCGACTACATTGCCCTTCTCAGAGAGAAGGAGGAGGTTTTTGCATGGTCGTACAAGGATATGCCAGGACTAGACCCATAGCTAGTCACGCATAATTTAACGCTTGATCCGACAATCAAGCCTGTAAAGCAAAAACTACGTAAGATGCACCCAATAGTGGCCTTGATGGTCAAAGACGAAGTGGGTGGAAGCAATTCTGCTTACCTCTACGACAGGACCCCACATTGTGGAGTTCATTTTGCATAACATCATATGTCAATTTGGTATTCCATCCAAAATAGTCTTGGATAATGGGACGCCTTTCAAGAAAAAAGACGTGCATGCTTTGACCACAAAGTACAAGATTCAGCACAGCTTTTCGACACTCTATTATCCGTAGGCAAATGGGCAAGCAAAAGCGTCAAACAAAATGCTAGTTGCCATCCTTAAAAAGACCATCGGAGAAAGTCATAAGGATTGGTACATTCAAATCCCACTTGCCCTATGGGCCTATCGCACTAGCATTCGGACACCCACTGGGGCCACTTCGTTTTCACTCGTGTATGGCTCCGAGGTAGTCATGCCTCTAGAGTTGGAGATTCCTTCCTTGCGCATATCAATGCAGGAGTTTATCGATGATGACTCTGCATGGCAGGCCCGGTTATACTAGCTTATGTTGCTTGACAAATGACGTGTTAATGCTCTCGAGCATTTATGTATTTATCAAGAGCGACTTAAGAAAGCTTACAACATGAAAGTTCACTTGAGGGACTTTCGGGTTGGTGATTTGGTTTTGAAGGAAAACCAACAGAACTCCAGTTTGCCATCCCATATAAGGGACAAGTTTGCGGAAAATTGGTTAGGTCCATATGTCATTGATAGCAAAATAGGACCCGGGACATACCGGCTAGCTTCTCTTGATGGTATCAAGGAAACAGAACCCTTGAATATCAGTCATTTGTGACCATTTCATATCTAAGAGAGCCATATCCCAAAAATGCTCCAAGGATTATCGCAATTGCTTGGTCAAAACCCAAAAATGCTCTAAGGATCCATAAAATCGCTTGGTCAATCACAAAAATGCTCCAAGGATCCATAAAATCGCTTGGTCAAATCCCAAAAATGGTCCAAATATTTCCACAAGCGCTTGGTCAAAAATCAAGAAAATTCAAAAACAACAAAAATCATCAAAAACAACAAAATTTTTTGCATCTCATTTCTAGGCATACTCAAATTCATTAATAGAAAGTTCTTCTTGCACCTCATATCCATATTCAAAAAAATCAATCCGTCAAAAATACAAAAAATACATAGCTGCATTAAAGCATTGCATCCATACATTGCATATTTGTGGTCGTATAGGTCAAAGGCACCATAGGCTATAATTGCTCTACTAGTCCATCTTGTTCCACACTGTTCCATTTTACAAGAACAACAAAAACACCATGCATTGCTTTTTACCACACTAGAGTCAGTGGTCTTTTAATGTATCAAGAGTTTTCATGATTTGGTCATCAATTTGCTCTTTAGCCACGTAATGTACCGAGTCAGATAGATTTTATGAAGGTAGAGTTACACTTGAAATACTCCTTGTTACATAACATCCCAACACAAATTAAAACACATAAAAATTCCCAAGTTGTGTGAACGAAAGATGAAACCTGCACAGTTATCTAGGTCGCCATAAGCGAAACGGTTATCTTGCTCATCCCCCTGTGCGAATGGGTCCATAATGCTGAGAATTGACAAAAGGACAAGCTCTTTCCTATCCATTCACCTCCATATATAGTTTTTTTCATCACTACCAAATCCCAATCATAGTTGGTTCCCAAAGTTGTAAGGATTTGTACTACACGTCCCTGCCAAGGATGGGTAGTCATCCCCAAGACCTAAAAAAATCAACACCATTCACAAACAAAATTCCAAAAAATCATCATCCTAACACTTTCCATTCACCTTTGGTCTCCAAGTTGTAAGGATTCATACTATCCGCCCCTAACTAGGATGGGTAGTCATCCCCAAGGCCTAACAGATCAATGCCCTTACTCCATAATCTCCATCACCCCCTTGGTCCCTAACGTTGTAAGGATTCGTACTACACGTCCCTGCAAAGGATGGGTAGTCATCCCCAAGTCCACAAGGATCAAGGCCACTCACCAGCCCAAACTCACAATACTCAAAATACAAAATCAAACAACAGTGGTTATCACCACTATTCAAAATCCTTGCTCAAAAAGAATTAATAGAAAATAAACAGTGATTTTCATCACTATATAGACGAGCAAATTTCTAAATCATTCAGCCAAAAAATATCCCAAACTTGAATCCCTGGAATTCTCAGCATTCAAAAAACCATCTAGCTGACCCTCATTACAAGTTTGGTTGACAGCCTATCTGGCAATGGTGGTATCCTACCCGCATGACGATATGTCTGTCACATTCGCTTTGCGTATGTGCAGACCAATGTTTGCATAAGGATGAGCTAGCTTATGGTATCCTAGATAACACTGCAGATTAATCTAACTAAAATACAACAAAGGAGTTAGTGGAGCTAATTAGGTGATCCTCAGTATAGGTTCGGTTGAAAGCCCATCTGGCACTGGCGGTATCCTGACAAATACCACATAACTGAAATCAATTGCACACATAGGGATGTGAAATAGCTTGGTCAAAAATGAGTTCGATTCATACCTTGGTCAAAAAGTCTTGTAATATAAAGTACAGTCATGGCTACTGAGTTAAAACCGTCTGAGTCTCAGAAAACCTTAGCTACATTTCTAAACCAACTGCGCTACTTTTCATCCTTACAATACCATTAGAAAATACAAAAAAAAAAAAACCACATGTATACATACAAATTCATGTACCACAGCAATCGCCTAAAAGACAAAATAATAGAGTTCTAAACAGTCTATGGTGCCATAACCAACCATCACAAATTCCATCCATCCATTTCATTTTGCATATCATAGATAAATCAAAAACATTTGCATTCATCATAACATATGCATTCATCAAAATAAATAAACATGCATACATCCATAGTCATCAGCCATCATGCATAAAGATCAAATCATCACATGTACATAACCAAAATAAAACTAGTATATGTATATATATATCATCAAAAAAATTCCCGTAGGCTACAAAATTGGTCCTCAGACCCCGCAATCATATAACAAAACCCACCCTAAGGCATCGACCACCATGATCACACAGGATCGGTGTGATGGGAACTCCCCCCCGTGGTGTGGGTCCTATGGGACCTTGTAGGGCAACTACTACTAGCCCCCACATCACACCTGCTACCGCCTCCATCATCCAATCGCCTATGACGAGACGATGTTGACTGCTCAGTAGCACTATCCCTTGTTCGATGCGAAGATCCACTTCTCGATGGCTTAGGTAGCCGCCCACCAAGGCGGATGACCTCCCTCTCCAAGTCTAGTCGGTGCCAGAACCACTCTGCCTCCCATCGATGGTAGTAAGATACTGCATCATCGCGCTATGCCAAAACCCTATCTCACTCTGCTAGCTGAGCTCGCAGGAGATCCCTCTCCTGTAGCATGTCCCCCAGCTCCAGATCTTGCATCCGTAGCAGCTCTATCAGTCGTGCATTCTCAGCGTGTATCCTAGACTCCATCTCCTCTATATCTGCCTGAAGTACATGACTCTCCGGAATAGCAGCCTGCTCTGGCTCCCACTACTCCATTTCCTGCATGTCCGGCTGATCCGGAGCCCCAAAATCTACATCCTCATCCCCCACCTCCACCATGTTTGCATCATCCAACGGAACTCCCCAATCATCCCCTGGTACCTCAGCACCCTCCACTACCGCTTCTATGCCTCCCAATGGCCCCTCTCCTCTCCATCGCCGTAGTACCCACCACGAGTCATACTCAATGGTAGTCCCGACGTCATCCACATTTGGGATGTCAATCATCGCATCTGACTCCTCACCCAATGGTGAGATGGCCGATCGATCTAGAGTCCTATCATCTCCCTGACACCGATAGACCACGAGCTCACCAGGAAACCCCTGGTGCACCCCAAACTATCGTATAACTTGGCTATATGAGAATAACTCATGCTCGATCCCGTGCCACCCAATCAACCACTGCTCCCTACATACCCGTCGGAGCAACTCTCCAGCCTCTATCCAAGCTGGACAGCCCTGATAAGGGTGCCAAACAACCTCCCCTGGAGTGAGCCAAGATAAGGCATTAGTATAGTGCTCTACGGCACCTGCCCATCACCGAATCTGTCCCTGCTTCATAGACCACCGCCACAGAATTGCATAACCTATCTCCTTATCCTCCATCATTTCCCGAGTCCTCCATGGTAACCCGGTTGGCCTCTCAACTGCTATGTGCTGCCAACCCTAGCACTGCAACAGATAACTACAGCTGACCCCCTTTCGCTGCCGATAGCGGACCCCATATAGCTCCCCGTAGAGCTGTGCCAATAATTTCTGTCCCCATCTCAGGATCAACGGTGCCTCTATCGGGCACTCTACCAACTGCCACACCAAATCCAATAGGTTCCATGGGAACCTCGCGCCTGACGAGTCAGGTAATAACATGTTAGAAATGAGGCCCATCAAGAATGCGTGCCTCACTCCTAACACCCCCTCTCCTGCCACCATCCAACCAAAATCCTGCCAACCTGGCAGTCCACCTCGGCTGTCTCCACTAGGTTCACTACACCCAGCTGCTCCCCATGCCCGAAGCATCTCGTCAATACAGCAGTCCGCTGATCGCACGACGATGTCCTAATGGGTAGTCCATATATCAGAATCTGAAGAAGCCGATAGACATCCTCCAGAGTCACAGTCATCTCCCTTGTCAAGATATGGAAGGTGTTGGTCTGCGGATCCCAAAGTTTGATCAGGGTCGTCAGATAGGCCTGATCTGGGACCACAGGCTCCAGTCGAGCCACTGCTTGAGCCCAAGGGCATCAAGCCACTCCCAGTCAGCATCAGTTAGCACCCCCCATGCCTCAGTGAAAGCAATGGGTACACGGTACCGGCTCCTAACAACCTGCAAAAGAAAATAATTCAACAAAAAAATTAATTAAAATCATAGAAAAAAAACTATACAAAAAAAAAAAAAAAACAACACACTTACAGCTTTAAAAACAAAAATAAACTTTAGGGAGCACTTACGGGTCTCGCTTCAGCTCTGCCGCTCGAACCAGTTTGTGTACTCATGATAGCAAGGAAAATCTTGGCAGCGCTTCGCTTCGTAGAATTTACCTCCTCCCAGAGCTCTAAAATTGCAAGAAAAAAATTTGACACAAATGAGCCCAAACTCAAGTTTTGGCCCTTAAATAGGCCTTTGAGCTGGAATTCATCCTTTACTGGGATGAGCGCTCTGGTTAGCACTCGTCCCACCCAAGAATGAATTCTATAGCTAGAATTCGTCCCACCCTGGGACGAATTCAGGCCAGAAACTTCAAAAACATCAAAAAATGAACAAAAATGCACTAAAAACAGATAATAAATTTGCCCGATAAGAGTCTTTGTTGCACTTGACATCTTGGGCATACAAAATAGACACTGGGGTCACAAATTGTCATTATCCTACTCCCTAAGAAGGCTACTTTATCCAGAATTCTCCATGGGAAGATGAATTTTTGCCAATTTTAGCTCCGAGCAGCGTCGCAAAAAGGGTTAACACCCACCAAAAATAGGTCCAAATGTTGGAAAAATTGCACATGCTTAACGATAAACCATCTAAAGGCACCCTTGCACAAGTCATCTTGGTTCAAGTGACTCATCACTTTTCTCACAAAGGTCATTCCCTCATCAATTCGTCGCTTGAGGGGGTAGTCACACTTAGTCACCAATCAACAAGCATACACCCAATTAAGGAAAACGACATGCATTCAAAGAATCATTGACAAAGACAATTACGCTCCTGCTTGGGGCAGTAAACAAGCAACAATCAAATTGATCAAACACTTGGCATTCGTGAATCATGAACACAAGGTTCCCCTGTGGACAAAAGGTTGCGCCCTTTGCCTAATCATGATTGATCAATGTCCAAGCTCAAGTCACACCTCACCAAAACAGGTTAATACTTGAAATCAGATTCCTTAGCTCGTCAGAAGCAAGGATTCAAGAATGCATGCCCTTTCCATGCTTGGGGCATCAAAATTTGATTAGGTTACCAAGAAACCCTAATCATTAGTGCTTTGGCTATCTATTTTTTCTCGGCGTTGTGCCATGCACAGCGCATCCCAAAAAGGGGCATCTGTAGACACCAAAACAGCATCAATCCAATTATGTGACTACAAACACTGATCGCTTTGACAAAACATAGCCCCCAGGGCAGCCCTTAGAGGTAAAACAGTGGTCCTAACCACTTTCATAGCAATTTTGTAAGGTCAAGAAGCAATTTGGCACATTCAGGCACTTTGCCCAGTATTCATCTCACCTAGGGACGAATACTAACTGGGATTCGTCTCACCCAGGAATGAATTCTGAAATCGTCTCTGGCTAGGACGAATTCCAGGTTTAACAGGAAAAAATAAAAATGCCGCCAAGTGGCAGCCAAGGACAGTCAATTATTGCCTCCTGCCATGCATGCACGTGTAGGTGGGTAGGTTGGCAGTTAGTGGACTGTCACAAGGGCAGTCATGGAAGCCCAAGTCAGGGAGGAGTCTCCTCTATCTTAGGAAGGCATGGCTGCCACATGGCATCCCTGCATGCCCCTCCAAAGAGACCCCATGGGTCTATAAAATGGTGGACTTTCCCACCCCAATGAGGACAGGTTGGAGGCGATTTCAAGCAACGAAGTGCTACCCAATTGAACACCCATTTGCATCCTTTTTTGATTCACCTTCTCACATTCATTAATCTCTTTCACAAGGGAGGTTATTGGGTGGATTTTGGAAGCATGGATCCGAACCCAAACCCAACATTTGACCACCTAAAACCACCAATTTTCCGACACCCCAATCCTAAGAGGTTTTGGGCCCATCCCTAGTGGATTGGCACCGAAATCAAGTGCCAACGGTGGGAGGCCCACTTGGGCACCCCTGCATTTTCTAAGTTTTATTCTAAAATATTCTAGATCATTTGTTCATGTTGCATTTTATGTTATTCTATTTAGTTAACTCATAGCTCCAATTCCATAATGTTTTGATTAGATTTCACCATGCCTTTTGTCGCTTTGTTGTCCCACTAACTTGCAGGTAGCGACATCGAATTCTTGAGGATAGAGGCAAAATTTTGGGAATCTGACCATCTGGGTCATCCCAAAATGGCCCCAATTACCTAACCCCTTGTCTTCAGGCATTTTGGAGGTCCCGAGGTTCAACATTGGAGTGGCATCAACTCGGCTTTTTCATCACAGTAGAATTCGTCTCCCCTGGGGACGAATAACAGTCAAAATTCGTCCCACCCAGGGATGAATTATAGTCGAGAGCAGATTGGTTGACTGTTTCAATGGTAGTGGCCATCTGGTAAGGTCTTTTGGTTTCTGTTAAATTTGCAGGTGACTTAGATTCATTTTATTCACTGTATTTGACAATCTTTTGCATGCATCTTTTGTTAATTTCAAAGAACGAACTTTCCTTATTCATAGCAGGTGCTACTAACGCCTTGGTTGTTTCTTTGCACATAGGAGGAGCAGCAAGAAGCGAGGATTCATCAACATCAGTGACGGCAACACTTTGGCCCGCCCATTTTGCATGTGGGCATGCGGAAGGAGGAAGACTAAGTCACAATTGTAACAAAGATCCATTTAATGCTCCTAACCCCTAAAAAGGGAGGAGACGTATTTGTAACCGAGGATAATAAAATTGAATAAATAGGGCTGTGCTTTCATACATATTTCTTTCATTTCCAACTTATCTCATTTCTTTGTTTCGTGCATAGGATTAAAGCATTATATTCTATCTTATATTGCATAGCTATAGTTTTCCTTTAATTTCTAGAATCTCATGCTTTCATTGAGTAAGAGAGTTTTATAAAGGGGAGGCATATCTTGGATGGTGTGGTTCTAGCTCAGGAGGTAATCCATTTAATGTAAAAATCTATAAATAGAGAAATATTCATAAAATTAGATATATCAATGGCTTATGATATGGTGGAGTGGAGCTTCTTGTCAAGGATGATGATAGCCTTTGGTTTCTCTTAGGATTAGATAGAATGGGTCATGAGTTGTGTTTATACTCCAACATACTCAGTATTAATCAAGGACCTTCCCTCGTAACCATTTATAGCTACTAGAGGCATTTGTCAAGGAGATTTGTGTTCCCCTTATCTTTATATCATAATGGCTAAAGGCTTTGGTAGACTCATCTTGAGGAGAATACAACAAGGTATTCTAATAGGTGTCAAGGTGGATGAAGATGTTTTGTCGATGACATAGGATTATGGAGTGGTAAACTTTAGGAAAGAAAGAATTATTAGAGATACACTTAATGTCTATCTTAAGGCCACAAACCAAGTCATCAATGATAAAAAATCCAAAGTGGTATTTTTCAATCTTTATCAAAGGCTTCAAGATAAAATTTTAGAGATCTTGGTATTCATGAGGACTTGGCTCCTAGTGGTATACTTGGGGGTTCCTTTGCATTTTAAAAAATAGAAAATAAATATCTAGAGGAACCTTTTGGATTGTATCAAAGAAATAATTAATCATTGGTCTCACAAATGGTTAATATATGTGGGTAGATTAATTTTGTTGCAGTCAATCATTCAAGCCATGCCAATTTATAAATTTTATATCCTTGTTGCCCCACATACCATATGGAAAAAGTTGGACAAGATGGCTAGTAATATTTTAATGGGAAGAAGTAAAAGGAGAGAGGAAATGGGCCTTAGTAGGTTGGGATAAAGTAAGCTAAACCAAGGTAAAGAGAGGTCTGGTATTGAGGAGATAAGAGTTAAATAATAAAGATTTGGCTAGAAAGCTTTACTGGAGATGGATTTCCCAAACAACTTCTTTATTTAGTAGATTTTTAACTAGTAAATAATTGCGATAGGGAAACCCAAATAATGTGAGTCATTTCCCTTCGGATGGTAATGGGTCCTTAGTATGGCAGGCTCTAAACTTAGGATCTTAGGTAGTGAAAGATTGATTATTTTAGAAAGTGGTAAGAGGGAAGATGCCACACTTTTGGATATATTCATGGGATCAACACTCACCTATAATTATTGAATTCCAAGAATTACAACCAATAAAAATAGCCATGGAAAGTAGGGGTTGGATCTAGATTGAAATTTATTTCAATACTAGTCAGTTGGGGGATTATAAGTTTGATTATAAGAATTTGGATGAGTGGCAAATTCCAATCCCTCTGAAATTGACACCCATCATGACTAAGATCTTGGTAGAAATATTTCTCACAGGTAGATATGAGGAGGATGAATTAGCTTGGGGCTATGGGAGCCTTAGATTCTACACGGTGAAGGATGGATATGATAATATCCTTCCAAAACCTCATCCTCATGCATATCAAGTTGAGTATTGGAGAAAGAGTTGATAGTCCAAGGGTTGGTTGAAAGTAAACTTCTTTGCCTGGTTGTTCATGCATAATGGAATTCTAAATTATGATAATCTCATATGTAAGGAAATCATGGTCCACAAGAGTAAGTAAACATCTGACCACTTAATGTTTGAGTGACCATTCATTAGGGTACCTAGGAATAGATATTTAGGGATATATTATTATATTGTATAAGGGTTGGCATGGGCCACACATAACCCAAGATTGATTGTATTATAATATTATATTATATTATATTATATGATAGTAGTATATAATATTATAATTTTATATTATATTAATAGTCGGTTCCCTAAAGTAGATTTAGAAGATGGATATATAAAGAAGAGATATTTGTCAATGTAATCATAATGGAGATCAATTATATGTAATTATATTTACCCATGAAGTGGTGTAGACACCAAAACAACACCAATCCGATTATGTGACTGCAAACACTGATCACTTTGACACATACAGCCCCCAGGGCAGCCCTCAAAGGTTAAACAGTGGTCCTAACCACTTTTGTAGCAATTTTGTAAGGTCAGAAGGCAATTTGGCACATTCAAGCACTTTGCTCAGTATTCATCCCGCCCAGGGACGAATTCAAATTGGGATCCATCTCATCCAGGGACGAATTTTGAATTTGTCCTGGGTCGGGATGAATTCCAGGTTCAACAGGCAAAAAGAAAATGGTGCCAAGTGGTAGCCGAAGACAATCAATTATTGCCTCCTACCTTGCATGCGCATGTAGGTGGGTAGATTGGGCGTTAGAGGACTGTCACAAGGGCAGTCATGGAAGCCCAAGTCATGGAGGACTTTCCTCCCTCATGGGAAGGCATGACTGCCACATGGTGCTTATGCATGCCCCTCCAAAGAGACCCCCTGGGTTTATAAAATGGTGGACTTTCCCGCACAAAAAAAAGACAAGTTGGAGGCATTTTCAAGCAACGAAGTGCTACCAAATTGAACACCACATTGTACCCTTTTTTATTCATCTCTTCCACATATTTTATATCTTTCGCAAGAGAGGTTATTGGGTGGCTATTGGAAGTTTGAATCCGGACCCAAAACCCAACACTTGACCACATTGATCTACCAATTCGTCGACAACCCATTACAAGAGATTTTGGGCCTATCCCAAGTGGATTGGTGTCGAAATCAAGTTCTAACGGTGGGCAGCATGCCTGGGCGCCCCACACTTCTTAGTTTCATTTTATGTTGTTCTTTTATCACTAGTTTATATTCCATTCCATTTTATGTTGTCTAGATAGTTTATAATTTTGATTTCATAAGACTTTGATCAAATATTATCATGTTTTGTCATTTTGTGGTCTTCACTAACTTGCAGGTAACAACGTCAAATTCCCATTGAAGGAGGTCAAATTGGAAAAATCTGACCATCTGGGTCATCCCAAAATGCCCCCAATTAGCTAACCCCTATGTTTGCAGGTATTTTAGAGATCCCGAGGAGCGACATTTGGGCAGCATCACTTCGGCGCTTTGTCGCAGGCGAATTCCTCCTACCCAGGGATGAATCACAATAGAATTCGTCTTGCCTAGGGACGAATTACAGTGGAATGCGAACCAGCAGCATTTGTCTGACTATTTCGATGGCAGCGACCCTATGGTAATGTTCTCTGGTCTCTGTCAAATTTGCAGGTTATTTAGAGTCATTTTATTCACTGGTTTAGTTAATCTTATGCATGCATCCTCCATTGGTTTTTAAGGTCAAATGCTTCATCTTTTGTCACAGGTGCTACTAACAACTTGTTGTGTCTTTGAATGCAGGAAGAGCAGCAAGAATCGAGGCGGCGACAACACTTTGGCCCACCCATTTCAAATGTGGGCACGCGGAAGGAGGAATACTAAGTCATGATTGTAACCAAAATTCATTTAACGCTCCTAGCCCCTAAAAAGGGAGGAGGCGTCTTTGTAACCAAGATTAAGAGAGTGAAATAAAAAGGGTTGTGTCTTCTATACTTTCTTTTGTCTCTATTCAATTTGTCACTTTTCATTTCATGCATTTCACATTGTAGGACTTAAGCGTTTGTTTGATTTTGGATGCATCGCAATAGTTTTCTTTTCAAATCTTTCGAAATCTCGTGCTTTCAGTGGCGATCATGGTGGGACTCTGTCCCTTGGTTTTTTTAAGATCGAGAAACTGATCAAAAATTTGTGATTTGCGCTTACAGGTACCATTGTTCGAGCTCTGGCTGTTATTTGTCTCTGCCTGTGGCGAATACCTTATTGTAATTCATTTGACCCTGAGACGATTTCTAATTCATCTCAGACAGGGACAAATTCTATTTTATAATTCGTCTCACATAGGGATGAATTTTTTTCTATGAATTTTCAGGGCCAAGGATCAGAAACAGTAGGTCTAGGCAGAGAAAAGGTAAGGATCCTAAACTATTCCTATCATTTTCTGCTTTTTTTGTTTATCTTTTTGTCAATTTTGCCTTCTTAAGGAAAGTAGTTGCTTCTACCTGTTTTAATTTTTAATAAAAATAACCACACACACATCACGTGGCAATTTTTAAACCAAGGAGCTGGTCGTAAGACCCCAGCCCTTGATCAAGACCAAAGGTGGGTTCATCACCACCTTGGCTTGATTTTTGCATCCATTTACCCCGATTGTCACTGTTGTTAGGCATAAATCCTGACAACAGCTGATCGAGTGTCGCTAGGGTGATTCCCAACGCACGAGGATAAGTCTTCTATGGTAGGTGTCATTAACAGGACAATCCCCCTTTCGTACTGCCTACGTACCACATACCATCTGCTCTCACGTACCTATAGTTTCCCTATTGTAAGGGAGAGGATAGAGAGAGGTTGGTATATCGACTGGGCAATGGTATATTGAAGGGGCGACCATTTATGGGAGTTATATGAGCCTTCATTATGCATTTAAACATTCTTCAAAACTTTCAAAAACAAAACAAAATCATCAAAATGCACTAAAAATAGTTTAGGACACACCATTAATCTTTAAAAGAGATAATCATCGTTTGTGTATGTGTGTGTTCATTTTTGCTTAGTGTAACAAAAAAAAAAAAGGTCAAAAAATCATAAAAGAGATAAAATCTGCTTAGCTGGTAGAAGAGCACCACAATGGTGTGCACCCGTAGCCAAGCCCAATCAAGGGCAGAAGTTACAGAAAGTGTACAAGGAGTGGGCACAAGTCGCCTTCGCTTTAGCCCTGAGGACTTGGCCATACCGCCTTGGTGGTCTGGACCACAATAGAGTCTACATCATTCCATGGCAAGGTGGAATTATAGGGATACCCCCCTGGGGGACACACCCATTCAGCACAGCCCCTTTCAGGAAGAAGCTTTACATGTGGCACTCAACGTAAATAGAATACTACCTTTAGAGGCTAGATATGAGTGGCCATTGTGCAACGAAGCCCTAGAGAGGCACAGTGCCCATGAGGAGAGACAACATGACTATGGCATCTCTCCTTTGCCTCCCATCATTATTAGAACTAAAAGACAAAACCCAGAGCGCAGGGCTCTCCACACAGGGTGAGCTAACTCCACCCCCCCCCCTTCACACCCATGAAAGGGAGTACGAGGAAGCCCATAAAATTCCTCGAGAGCAATATACAGCATGGGAGCCTTGCACTTCTGCACCTGCTAGATACCATGGTCACACATCGAGGCCAGAGCCTCAGGTAAATGCCACCAACCTCGATAGAGGGAAGTGAACCATTGAAATATTGGGTCATCAAGACCGAGGAAAATACATAGGAGAAACATTCAAGCCTCCTAAGCCCAATATGGTGAACCAAATTGACCTGGCAGTCACCAGACATGCCGCCCGCCAAGCCCAGATCACACGGCTTGAGCAAGATCATCAGAAGTTAGAGCACGTATACCACCTTAACAAAGAGCGCATGCAGCGCGAAGCGGATGAGCTGCTTTATAAACTACCTGAGAGGGGTCCAACCCCTCGCACTCAAAAAGCAAAAAAATATGAGAGGAATAATCCCTTGGGGAAGGATAGGTCTTCGTAACCTCATCAAGATTTGCCTCCGAGACCCCATAGACCTGAGAGGGAGGCCACTCCCCGAAACAATGATGGGTACCCTCCGCGGAGACCCACTCAAGGTCATAGGTCTTGCCTAGAGACTCCTCAGGAAGTTTATGAGGAGTATGAACCAAAATTAGAATAGGCTGAAACGCCCTATCAAGGTAGGAGGGCTGCTATTTGGCCACCCCCCCATAGGCCTCCAGTCTCCCACAACTCACAACAAGAGCAAAAAAAAGAGGAAGAGATTAAATCTTTCGATGCATACAAAGCGCTATTAGAGCGTTTGGATTCTGTGGAGACCAAAGCTTCTGGGCACCAAAAGCCCACGTTACGTCAACTCTGCAATCATCCAGTGCATCCGTCAGTGCCCATACCTCTTTACCCTGAACATTTCAAGTTGTCGTAGTTGGCAGTATTTAAGGGTGAAGAGGATGCCCAAGAGCATGTGACAAGATTCCTGAGCCAATGCTTTGGCATTCAGGATAATGATGCACTATTGCTAAGGACATTCATAACCACATTCACAGGCCCTGCCTTAGATTGGTTCACACAGTTGTCAAAGCATAGCATAAATAACTTGGATCAACTAGTGGATGCGTTCCTTGAACACTTTGCCTTCAACACCAAGAAGAAGGCATCACTGAGTGACCTGGCCAGCCTCAGGAAATATGAGGAAGAGACAATGGCGGCTTATGAGAATCGATGGAGGGCTTTGCTTTTTAAGCTACCCTACCTTCCCCCTATGTCTGACCTCACACAAATGTTTTCACAAAGTTGTTTAAGATCAATCTCTGGGCTATTGCAGCTGTAGCAATATGCCACCTTAGAAGAAGCTCTGGTGCAAGTGAGAGTTATCGAAGAGATCAAAATACAGGATGGCAAAATTGCCAAACCTAAAAAGAAAGGGTGGAACAAAAACACCAAGATAGGGACTACACAACCAAAACCCATTGTGGTTAATCAAGTTGCGATAAATGTTCCTAAGCCTGCATAAGAAACATAGCCTCAAAAGGCTAATTATCAGGTAGTGCCTCCTAATAATTATGAAAGAGAAAATAAAAAACAAGAGCAAAATCAGTAGTGTCGCCCTAAGCGACAATACACCCCTTATATGGAGTCTAGGGACTCCCTATTTGATCGCTTGTCAGCGGCAAATTTAATCACCCTTCCAAAAATCCAAACCATAGATCCTAACGCTCCCAAGCCTAAGGGATACAGAGAGGATTTATATTCTAGGTTCCACAGGTGAAGGGGACATGACCTAAACGCATGCTAGAAATTCAAGGGATTAATACAAGACTTGATTGATAATAAAACATTGGCAGTGGACAACCCCATAGCACCAAATAACTAGCAGATGGGGGTCTTCAAGGATCCCTTGCTTGCCCATGAGACAAGCAAAACCCCTTCAGGTCAATGAGGTGTGATAGAATCTCCCCATGCAAGGGTATGTGGGAATGATAAGCATAGTGACCAGGAACAAGAAATACCCAGGGGTTGCCCCCACGGTATCCACAAGAGAAGTTCCAGCAATGTCGCAACCTCAACAACACCCTATGCAGTTACCTCCACCTAGACCTGAGGTCACGATACATACCAAACTCATGCAGAGTTTGCAGACCATGTCGGCTGGGCTATCCATATATGAGCTTATACAGCAATCAGCACCCCATCGGGAAGCTCTCATGGAAATTTTGAAAGCCATCGAGTTGTAGCCCCATGAAGTGAATTTCTTCAATAACTTCGTGGGACATTTAAATGATGTACAGATCCAGTCATCACCTTCTGAGAAGATGAAGTTAAATTAGTATCTGATGACATGGCAGATCCACCCCTGCACATAATCACATGGGTCAATAGGATCTCGTATAAGAGGGTGTTGGTAGACACTGGATCGTCTAGTAACATCATTACTACAGTAGCATTGAAACATCTAAAGCTGCCAGCCTCTCATATCACTGCTTCCACTTACACACTGCAAGCATTCAACGATGCGATATGCATGACAGTTGGCATAATTGTTATACCCGTTTAGGTAGGACAAAATATGATACCTACATTGTGCCATATTTTGGAAGGCGAGATGGCATACAACATATTGCTAGGGCGACCACGGATCAGGGACATGAAGTGTGTCCCTTCGATAGCTCACCAGTGTTTGAAGTATGCATTTGAAGGAGAAGTACATGTAGTCCCAGTGGACTTAGAACCCTTCAAATATTGCAACATGATGCAGTTGATACTGCAATCGACCCTCTCATCGACGCACTTGGATTTCCAGTTAAATCCATCTAGACAGGGTTCGATGTTGTAGGCACCACTGGTGACTAATCCATCAAAACCCCAGCCAGGTGCATATTCATCATCTGATCCTTCACTATCAACACCACCTATCATGGCTAAACAGAAGGACAAAGGGAAACAAATCTTGGAAGAGGCTCAACCCCTAGAGGAGGTGCTACCAACAATATCAACCATCTCAACGAAAGAGATACCTAGCACAATGGAAGCTGAGGCTCCTAGTCTACCCAACATGGAATGGACTCCAGAAGGGCTTCCATTCCCTCCCCCTCAGTCACCAACAATTACTGTTGAAATGGCCAGTACGGGCTTGGGGGAATATCTAGTGTAGAATGTTGTAGCAACGCCCACGCTAGAGTCAGTGCAAGACTTGGGGAGACCTCGCCTCCCCATAAGGACAGTTCTTCCTTTAGGCTACCCACAAAACCAGACCAATTTTGTGTATGGGGGCCTTGACCATGGTGCTGAACCATGCATGCAAAAGGACAAGGACGAAGAGCCTTTTGGAGAAAATGTCAACTATCTATCTAACCCGAACTTTGCTCTAAGATATATTTGTCAATGCAATTGGCATGGATACGGGCTAGGCAGGTATGAGCAAGGAGTGCGTGTCCTTTTCTAGCCAAGATACCAAATGCCTTATGACAAGTTGGGAGTAGGGTTCAACCACCCCCTGCCCTTAGACATCTTGGTGGAAAACATGCAAGGCCTAGGAATAGGCAACAAGGGTGGATTGGCATAAGATCATTTTGCCAACCCAAACACAACATATACATTGGGAGATTACCTCCCATGGTCAACAACCACCCTTGGTAACATCAATAATCCTTCTCCTTTGCTAGAGAGAGGTGAAAGTTCAGGAACTCACTTTCAAGGAGAGCATAAATAGTGTCTAGAAGGATCTTTGGAGGATAAATCAGAACATGAACCAGTGTCATATGTTCCCTTTGAATCCAATAGTGATCACTCATGAGAGATTCCCATGAATAACTAGCAAGAGATCTTTTTGAAACTGTTCCCTTTAGAGGTTCCAGTTGAGCCAGTGCTATGTCAAGAGAATCAGGTCCCCCACCAAGTGTGGAACAACCACAATGGGACCAAATTAATTTGCTAGAACAAGGTGAGCCCTTAATGTCACAAGTAGTTGTTGAAGAAAATGAACATTTTTGGATCTCCAACAGTGATTCAAAAGATGAGACTGAGATGGCCTATCTCAACCACATGCAAAAAATGCAACAAAGGCAACAAATGCAACAACGATGTCCCTTGGGGATTAATGACTTATTTGCATAGATGGGCATACTGCCAGGGCATGAGTGGTACATAGACCCAGCAAGGTGGGACCAAGTGTTGGATCCATGGATCCAAGTTTACGACGAGCACCATTCGCCTCGAGACCCTATAATAACATCAGTGCTGAGGGAATACCATGTCTTCCTATCAACACATAGGGCCGATCCATTCGTGCCTGTCTCTCTAGAGCCAGATCTAGGACACATGGAACATCCAGAATGTTTGAGTCATCACACCTACAGTAATGGAGACCAAATTCATTTCATCCACATGATATCCATTAATTTTACCGCACCCATCTGCAATATGACCGATCTAGCACGGTCATTGCATCTAGACATAGATGCCATCAACTAGGATCATGTCAATTCACCTCCATCCCCATTAGAGTACTGGCCTTTCAGTAAAATGTCTCATTTTACCTTAGGGACAACTCAAGATATCTTTCAGGCTAAAGAGGAACTCGAGGTTCCCAACGCTGATTTAAACTCAGCTAATGATATCCATTTGATCCCGACTCCACATTAGTTGGAGGATAGATCCCACATGTCAGTCGAGGAGACGACTGACGAAGACATCGACACAGATCCAATGAATCCACGAATTCTCAAGCTGGGGGTAAGTCTTTCCCCCAAAGAGCAAACCGACTACATTTCCCTTCTCAAAGAGAAGAAGGAGGTTTTTGCATGGTCATATAGAGACATACCGGGGCTAGATCCATAGCTAGTCATGCATAATCTAACGCTTGATCCGACAATCAAGCCAGTTAAGCAAAAACTACGTAAGATGCACCCAATAGTGGCCTTGATGATCAAAGATGAATTGCAAAAGCTATTGGATGCACAGTTTGTCATCTATGTGGATTATCCACCATGGCTATCCAACATGGTGCCTATAAAAAAGCCCGATGGGAGGATTCGCATATGCACTAATTTTAGAGATCTAAACAAAGCGAGTCCTAAGGATGATTTCCCCTTGCCAAGTATCGACGCATTGGTAGATGCTATAGAAGGTCACAAAATGTTATCCCTCATGGATAGTTTCTCGGGATACAATCAGATTCATATCAATCCCGAGGACCAACTAAAAATGGCATTCACAACGCCTTGGGGGACATTTTGTTATAAGGTCATGCCTTTTGGCCTTAAAAATGCTGGCACCACCTACCAACGTGCCATGACATACATCTTCCATGACTACATGCATAAAACTTTGGAATATTACATGGATGACTTGTTGGCCAAGTCTCTTTTGCGTCCAAATCATCTCGATGACTTAAGAAAGATCCTCGATCGCCTCACGGAGCATAAAGTCAGATTGAATCCCAAGAAGTGCGTATTTGGCGTCACATCTAGAAAACTCTTGGGTTTCATAGTCTCAAAGCGAGGTATCGAGGTGGACCCAAAGAAAGTCAATGCAATCCTTGAAATGGTTCCCCCAACTACCATTAAGTAGCTCAAAAGTCTATAGGGAAAGGTCGCATCAATAAAATGCTTCATAGCACAACTATCTGACAAGTGCCGACCCATGAACAAATTATGGCACAAGGGGATTACATTTCACTGGGATGACGAGTGCCAGTTAGCCTTTGATGACATCAAACAATACTTGGCTTCCTCACCAATATTGGAACCACCTAGACTAGGAGTGCCATTCTACTTATACATCTCAGCTACTGAGGTGGCACTGGGTGCCATGCTGGCC
The DNA here is from genome assembly GCA_028583015.1 of Wollemia nobilis. Classification (NCBI taxonomy): domain Eukaryota; kingdom Viridiplantae; phylum Streptophyta; class Pinopsida; order Araucariales; family Araucariaceae; genus Wollemia; species Wollemia nobilis. The sequence goes on from JAQPPZ010008406.1 coordinate 368,323, forward strand.
TAGAAGAATGAACTTCACAAAGAACAGGCTACTTATTATCTTAGCCACACCCTGGTCAGTTATGAACTTAACTATGCATACGTCGAGAAACTCTGCTTGGTAGTGGTTTTTGCTACCAAAAATCTATGCCACTACATGTTGAGCAACACTACGTATGTTGTGTCTAAGGAGAATCCATTGCGATACATGATGAGTCGTACTTATCATAGTAGTCGCACGATGAAATGGATCATGTTGTTGATGGAATTTGACATAGAATTTATTGGAAAAAAATCTATCAAAGGACAATTCATAGCTGATCAACTAGTAGAGGCTCCTCTCGAAGACGATCAGCCTCTAGTCATAGAGGTACCCAATGATGGGGTCTTCCATGTCTTAGAATCGCCAGATTCTAATGAGCCTAAGTCACAGGCTGACATAACCCTATTTTTTGATGGTTCTAAATGTGAGAAAGGTGGTGGCATGGGAATAGTATTCTTCACACCGCAAGGCGCTCCAATGTCCCTATCATTTAAATTAAATTTCCAATGCACCAACAATAATGTAGAGTATGAAGCCTTGCTCATAGGTCTTCAGACAATAATCGCCATGAACATCAAAATACTGAACATATTTTGTGATTCATTGTTAATTGTCAATCAAGTCAAAGGGGTATTCCAATGCAAATGCTCAGTTCTACAGGATTATAAAGCCCTTGTGGACAAATTCTTAGCAAAACTTGAGTGGTACGACATCGAGGCACTCCCTCGGTCATCGAATCATTTTGCGGACACAATGGCCTCCTTGGGGTCACTAATCCCACAAGACCTTTCCGGTGATATGACAACCATTCAAGTCAAAACCCTATCACAATCCATGATGAAGTGTGCAAGATATGACTTGACTCCAAGAATCCACATGATCCAGATTGAACCATCCTCGGATAAGTTCTCTCGAATTCACGATCGTCTGAAACATGCCAACTGGGGGTCCTTGTTTTCCCCTACTCCCATTAATAGCAACACAACGCTATTCTTACAAGTTCTATCCCGCTCAACATTTGCTAGGGATGAACTTCAAGAGGGATTGGCTGTTCATACCGTCGAGGTTTCTAATCAACAGGACTTATATTTACCCATTAGAGACTACCTCAAGTTAGGTAATATCCCGCTTGGATTGACGCATGCCGCAAAACAAGCATTCAAGAAGAAAGCGGCTAAGTATGTCTTGATAGGAGATATTTTGTATCGTCATAGCTATGAAGGAATCCTCCTTCGTTGCTTGGACTAGCAAGATTCCACTTGGACAGTCACCCAAGCACACGATGGTACATGTGGTGGCCACTTCAGTGGTATGGCCATCGTAAAGTGCATTCTTTGCATGGGCTATTATTGGCCATATTTAGAGCGAGATTGTTGCACATATGTCAGGAAGTGCATGAAGTGTCAGCACCATGCCAATTTGATGCATGTACCTTCCTAGGCCTTATAAACAGTCCAGTCTGCTTGGCCATTTTTGTAGTGGGGCTTCGATCTAATTGGAAATATCTCCCCTACATCGTCAGGCTGTCACACATTTATCATAACGGCCTAAGAGTATTTTACCAAGTGGGTGGAAGTAGTTCCGCTTACCTCTACGACAGGACCCCACATTATGGAGTTCATTTTGCATAACATCATATGTCATTTTGGTATTCCATCCAAAATAGTCTTAGATAATGGGATGCCATTCAAGAACAAATACGTGTGTGCTTTGACCACAAAGTACAAAATTCAGCACAGTTTTTGGACACCCTATTATCCGCAGGCAAATGGGCAAGCAGAAGCATCAAACAAAATGCTAGTTGCCATCCTTAAAAAGATAGTCGCAGATAGTCATAAGGATTGGCACATCCAAATCCCACTTGCCCTGTGGGCCTATTGCACTAGCATTTGGATGCCCACTGGGGCCACTCTATTTTTGCTCGTGTATGGCTCCAAGGCAGTCATGCCTCTAGAGTTGGAAATTCCTTCCCTGCGCATATCAATGCAAGAGTTCATTGATGATGACGTTGCGCGGTAGGCTCGGTTAGACCAGCTTACGTTGCTTGACGAATGATGCATTAATGCTCTCAAGCATTTACGTATCTATCAAGAGCGACTTAAGAAAGCTTACAACATGAAAGTTCACCTGAGGGACTTTCGGGTTGGTGATTTGGTTTTGAAGTAAAACCAACAGAATTCTAGTTTGCCATCCCACCTAAGGGACAAGTTCGTGGCAAAGTGGTTAGGTCCATATGTCATTAATAGCAAAATAGGACCCAGGACGTACCGGCTAGCCTCTCTTGATGGAATCAAGGAAACAGAACCCTTGAACATCAGTCATTTGTGCCCATTCCATATCTAAGAGAGCCATATCCCAAAAATGCTCCAAGGATTCATATAATCGCTTGGTCAATCCCAAAATGCTCCAAGGATTCATATAATCGCTTGGTCAATCCAAAAATTCTCCAAGGATTCATATAATCGCTTGGTCAATCCCAAAAATGCTCCAAGGATTCATATAATCGCTTGGTCAATCCCAAAAATGCTCCAAGGATTCCTATAATTGTTTGGTCAATCCCAAAAATGCTCCAAGGATTCATATAATCGCTTGGTCAATCCCAAAAATGCTCCAAGGATTCATATAATCGCTTGGTCAATCCCAAAAATGCTCCAAGTATTCCTATAATCGCTTGGTCAATCCCAAAAATGCTCCAAGGATTCCTATAATTGCTTGGTCAAAAATAAGAAAATCCAAAAATCATCAAAAACAGCAAAAATTTGCATCTCATTTCTAGGCATGCTCAAATTCATCAATAAAAGCTCTTCTTACATCTCATCTTCATATTCACAAAAATTGTTCCATCAAAATACAAAAATATATAGCTGCATTAAGCATCGCACCCATACATTGCATATTTGTGGTCGTACAGGTCAAAGGCACCATAGGTTGTAATTGCTTTGCTAGTCTATCTTGTTTCACATTTTTCCATTTTATAAGCAATCCAAAAAACAACAAAAATACACCATTTACTGCTTTTTACCACACTAGAGTTAGTGGTCTTATAATGTATCAAGAGTTTTCATATTTTAGTCGTAATTTTGCTTTCTAGCCACCTACTGTACCAAGTCAGATAGATTTTACGAAGGTAGAGTTCTACTTGAATCACACCTTGTTACATAGCATCCCAACACAAATTTAAAACACATAAAAATTCCCAAGTTGTGTGAACAAAAGATGAAACCTGCACAGTAATCCAGGTCACCATAAGCGAAATAGTTATCTTGCTCATCCCCTTGTGCGAATGACCCAAAGAATGCTGAGAGTTGGCAAAAGGACAAGCATCTTCCCTACCCAATTCCCCAAGAATCCCAAATTCTCAATACTTGCAAAACATCAAAAATTTGCAAAGGTCAAAACTCCAAAATTTGACATCCCATAGTGCACACATCAAAAGGCACAAACAATAGTGATTCTTATCACTCCATATCCAAATCCCTTGCTCAAAAGAAAAACCAATAAAACAAAATAAATAGTGATTTTATCACTACAAAGGAGCAAGTATCCCAATACAATTGAAGAAAATAAGGGAGTCAAACTTGAATCCCTAGAACTCTTAGCATTTCGACAGGTCATGAGGCAAGCCTCAGTACCGGTTTGGTTGCTAGCCTATCGGTCACTGGTGGTAAACCTCTTGCATGATGATATATCTACCACATTAACTTGTGTACAGATCAATGTTTGCATGTGGATGAGCTAGCTTATGGTATCCTAGATAGCACCGTAGATTAATCTGACTAAATACAATAAAGGAGTTAATGGAGCTAATTAGGTGATCCTCAGTACAGGTTCAGTTGAAAGCCCATCTGGCACTGGTAGTATCTTGACAAATACCACATAAATGAACTCAATTGCACACACAGGGATGTGAAATAACTTGGTCAAAAAAAAGTCCAATTCATATCTTGTTCAAAAGTCTTGTAAGATGAAGTACAGTCGTGGCTAGTGAGTTAAAACCGTCTGAGTCTCAAAAAACCTTAGCTCATTTCTAAACCAATTGCGCTACTTTTCATCCTTATAATACCATCAGAAAATACAAAAACCACATGTATACATAGAAAGTCATTCATCATAGCAATCGTCTAAAAACAAAATAACAGAGTCCTAAATAGTCTATGGTGCCCTAACCAAACATCACAAATTCCATTCATCCACTTCATTTTTGCATATCACATATAAATAAAAAACATTTGCATTCATCATAACATATGCATCCATCAAAATAAATTAACATGCATACATCCATATTCATCAACCATCATGCATAAAATCAAATAATCACATGTGCATAAACAAAATAAAGCCGGTATATATATATATATATATCATCAAAAAAAAAAATGCCCGCAAGCTACAAAACTGGTCCTCTGACCCCGCAATCAAGCCAAAAACCACCCAACCTAAGGAATCGACCACCATGATCATGCAAGATCGGTGCGACGGGAACTACCCCCTATGGTGTGGGTCCTATGGGACCCCTCAGGACAGCTACTGCTAGCCCCCACATCACGCCTGCTGCACCCTCCCTCATCCAATCGCCTACGATGAGATGATGTTGACTGCTCAGTACCACTATCCCTCGTTCGATGCAAAGATCCACCTCCCGACAGCTCAAGTAGCCACCTACCAAGGCAGATAATCTCCCCCTCCATCTCCATCCGATGTCAGAACCACTCTACATCTCATCGATGATAGTAAGATAATGCATCGTTACGCTGTGCCAAAACCCTATCCCGCTTTGCTAGCTGAGCCCGCAAGAGATCCCTCTCCCGTAGCGCATCCCATAGCTCCTGGTCTCACCTCCGTAGTAGCTCTACCAAATGTGCATTCTCAGTGCGTACCCTAGACTCCATCTCCTCTACATCTGCCTGAGGCATGGGACTCTCTGAAACAATAGCTTGCCCTGGCTCCCATTGCTCCACCATGTCCTACATCTTTGACTGATCCAGAGCTCCCAAATCCACATCCTCACCCTCCACCTCTACCATCTTCACATCCTCCAAAGGAGCTCCCCAATCATCCCCTGGTGCCTCAGCACCCTCCCCGCCCATCGTTGTCACCTCCGTGCCTCCTAGTGGCCCCTCTCCCCGCCACCACAGTAGTACCCACCATGAGTCATACTCAGCGGTAGTCCCGACGTCATCCACGTCCGAGACGTTGATCATCATGTCTGAATCCTTGCCCAATGGCACGATGACCAGTTGGTCTAGAGTTCTCTCATCCCCCCAACATCGATGGACCATGGGATCACCAGGAAACCCCTGACACACCCCAAACTGTCGTGTAACCCGACTAAATGAGAAGAACTCACGCTTGGTCCTGTTCTTCCCAATCAACCATCGCTCTCTACGTACCTGTCAAAGCCACTCTCCAAACTTCGACCAGGCTGGAAAGTCCCGATAAGGGTGCCAAACCACCTCCCATGGAGTGAGCCAAGAGAAGGTATCGGCATAGTGCCCTACTACACCTGCCCAACATCGACTCTATCCCTGCTCTTCGGACCGTTGCCACAAAACTACATACCCTATCTCCTTATCCTCCATCACCTCCTGAGTCGTCCATGGTAACCCGGTTGGCCTCTCAACTGCTATGTGTTGCTAACCCCAGCACTACAACAGATAGCTGCAGCTGATCCCCTTCCACTGATGGCAGTAGATCTCATACAGCTCCCCATAGAGCTGTGCCAACAGTGTCTATCCCCATCTCAGGATAAGTGATGCCTCTATCGGGCACTCTACCAACTGCCACACCAAATCTAGTAGGTTCCATGGGAACCTCACGCCTAATGAATCAAGTAATAGCATGTTGGACATGAGGACCATAAGGAATGCGTGCCTCATGCCCAACACCCCCCTCTCCAACCACCATCAAACCAAAATCCTGCCAATATGGTAGTCGCCCTCTACCCTCTCTAGTGGATCCTCCACACCCAACTCCTCCCCATGCCTGAAGCATCTTGTCAGTACAGATGTCTGTTGATCACGCGGTGATGTCTTGATGGGCAGTCCATCTATCAAAATCCGTAGAAGCTGATAGATATCCTCTAAAATAACAATCATCTCCCCCATTGGGAGATGGAAGGTGTTGGTCCACGAATCCCAAAGATTGATCAGGGCCATAAAATAGGCCTAATCTACGACCACAGGCTCCAGTCGAGCCACCTGCTTGAGCCTAAGGGCATCAAGCCATTCCCAGTCAGCCTCAGTCAGCGCCCCCGTGCCTCAGTAAAAGCAGTGGGTACACAGTACCGGCTCCTAACAACCTGCAAAAGAAAATAACTCAAAAACATTAAAATAATGAAAAAATAACTGTACAGAAAAAAACAAACACAAAAATTCAAATAAAAAATTAATTTTTTAGCTCTAGGGTTTCTAACCCTAACTGATTAATTTAAAACAAAAACAAACACAAAAATTCCAACAAAAATTAAATTTTTCAGTTCTAGGGTTTCTAATCCTAACTGATTAATTTAAAAACAAAAATTCAAAATTCAAAAATGTTTCAGTTCTAGGGTTCCTAATCCTAACTGATAAATTCCAAAAAAATAAAACAAAACAAAATTTAAAAAATTAATTTTTCAATCTTAGGTTTTCTAATCCTAACTGATTAATTTAAAAAATAGAACAAAAATTCAAAAAACAACAAACATTACGTCTTAGGGTTTTACGTTCCATTTATCCTAGGGTTTAGTTAAAGCAATAAAAATTCTTTACCTAGTTTTTGCGCTACGTTTAGTTGTACACTAAGTTTTAGTTGTCTTCAGTTCAGTTTCAGGGTTTAAGTTTTAAAATTTTTGAAAAACATCATCACAAAAATAATTAAACAAAACACTCACAGTTTTAAAACAAAAATAAACTCTAGGGAGCACTTACTGGTCTCGCTTCGGCTCTGTAGCTTGATACGGTTTATGCACTCATGATGGCAGGGAAAATCCGACAGTGCTTCACTTCGCAGAATTAACCTCCTCCTCCCCAGAGCTCCGAATCGCAAGAAAAATCAGATGCAAATGAGCCCAAACCCTAGTTTTGGCCTTTAAATAGACCTTTTTGAGCTTAAATTCATCTTTCCCTGGGATGAGCACTTTGTTTAGCACTCGTATCACCTTGGGATGAATTCTAAGCTGGAATTCGTCCTACCTTGGGATGAATTCAGGCCAAAATTTCAAAAAACATCAAAAATTGAACAAAAATGCACTAAAATAGCTAATAAACTTGCCCGATGAGAGTGTTGTTGCACTTGACATCTCGGGCATACAAAACAGATGTTGGGGTCACAAATTGTCACTATCCTACTCCCTAAGAAGGCTATCTTAGCCGGACCGCTCCACACGAAGACATATTTTTGCCAATTTAAGCTCCAAAAAGCATCGCAAAAAGGGTTACAACCCACCAAAAATAGGTCTAAATGTCAAAAAAATTGCACATGCTTAATGCTAAATATTTGAAGGCACCCTTGCATAAGTCATCTTGGGTCAAGCGACTCGTCGCTTTTCTCACGAAGGTCATTTCATCATCGATTCGTCGCTTGAGGAGGTAGTCACACTTAGTCACCAACCACCAAACACACACCCAATCAAGGAAAATGACATGCATTCAAAGAATCATTGACAAAGACAATCATGCTCTTGCTTGGTGTAGTAAACAAGCAATAATCACAAATTGATCAAACGCTTGGCATTCTTGAAGCATGAACACAAGGTTCCCTTGTGGACAAAAGGTTGCACCCTTTGCCTAATCATGACTTATCAATGTCCAAGCTCAAGTCACACCTCACCAAAATAGGTTAATACATGAAATCAAATTCCTTAGCTCGTTAGAAACAAGGATTCAAGAATGCATGCCCTTTCCATACTTGGGGCATCCAAATTTGGTTAGGTTACCAAGAAACCCTAATCATTAGTGCTTTGGTTATGTATTTTTGCTCGACGCTGCGCCATGCACAGCGCATCCCAAAAAGGGTCATCTATAGACACCAAAACAACACCAATCCAATTATGTGACTGCAAACACTAATCTCTTTGACACACATAGCCCCTAGGGCAGCCCTCAGAGGTTAAATAGTGGTCCTAACCACTTTTGTAGCAATTTTGTAAGGTCAGAAGGCAATTTGGCACATTCAGGCACTTTGCTCAGTATTCGTCCCGCCCAAGGACGAATTCAAATTGGGATCCATCTCATCCAAGGACAAATTATGAATTCATCCTAGGTCAGGACAAATTCCAGGTTCAATGGGCAAAAATAAAAATGGTGCCAAGTGGCAGCCGAAGACAGTCAATTATTGCCTCCTACCTTGCATGCGCATGTAGGTGGGCAGATTGGGTGTTAGAGGACTATCACAAGGGCAATCATGGAAGCCCAAGTCATGGAGGACTTTCATCCCTCATGGGAAGGCATGACTACCACATGCCGCTTATGCATGCCCCTCCAAAGAGACCCCCTGGGTCTATAAAATGGTGGACTTTCCCACACAAAAAAAAGACAAGTTGGAGGCATTTTCAAGCAACGAAGTGCTGCCAAATTGAACACCACATTGTACCCTTTTTTATTTATCTCTTCCACATATTTGATCTCTTTTGCAAGAGAGGTTATTGGGGGGCTATTGGAAGTGTGAATCCGGACCCAAAACCCAACACTTGACCACATTGATCTACCAATTCGTCGACAACCCATTACAAGAGATTTTGGGCCTATCCCAAGTGGATTGGTGTGGAAATCAAGTTCTAACGGTGGGCAGCATGCTTGGGTGCCCCACACTTCTTAGTTTCATTTTATGTTGTTCTTTTATCAGTAGTTTATATTCCATTCCATTTTATGCTGTCTAGATAGTTTATAATTTCGATTTCATAAGACTTTGATCAAATATTATCATGTTTTCTCGTTTTGTGGTCTTCACTAACTTGCAGGTAATAATGTCAAATTCTCGCTGAAGGAGGTCAAATTGGGAAAATCTGACCATCTGGGTCATCCCAAAATGCCCTCAATTAGCTAACCCCTATGTTTTTAGGTCTTTTAGAGATCCTTAGGAGCGACATTTGGGCAACATCACTTTGGCGCTTTACTGTAGGCAAATTTGTCCTACCCAGGGACGAATCATAGTAGAATTCGTCCTGCCCAGGGATGAATTACAATGGAATGCGAACCGATGGCGTTTGTCCGACTGTTTCGACGACAGTGGCCCTATGGTAATGTTCTCTGGTCTCTGTCAAATTTGCAGGTTATTTAGAGTCATTTTATTCACTGGTTTAGTTAATCTTATGCATGCATCCTCCATTGGTTTTTAAGGTCAAACACTTCATCTTTTGTCACAGGTGCTACTAACGACTTGTTGTGTCTTTGAACACAGGAAGAGCAGCAAGAATCAAGGATTCATCAATGCAAGCGACGACAACACTTTGGCCTACCCATTTCAAATGTGGGCACGCGGAAGGAGGAATACTAAGTCATGATTGTAACCAAAATTCATTTAACGCTCCTAGCCCCTGAAAAGGGAGGAGGCGTATTTGTAATCGAGATTAAGAGAGTGAAATAAAAAGGGTTGTGTCTTCTATACTTTCTTTTGTCTCTGTTCAATTCATCACTTTTCATTTCATGCATTTCACATTGTAGGACTTAAGCGTTTGTTTGATTTTGGATGCATCGCAATAGTTTTCTTTTCAAATCTTCCGGAATCTCGTGCTTTCAAGTGGCTTATGGGACTTTGCCCTCCTTAAGTGGCACTCTCATATTGGGCTATCTTATGGATTTATTCCTTCCTTAAGGAGTATTATTGGTGTTTCCCTACCTTAAGGGTATTATCTATATTTGTCTCATTTGTGGATTTTTATTGTGGATAATTATTTGTGGATGAATGATTTAATATTTCTACATATTGGTGAATAATTTATGTTAATAAGAATAAATTTTTGTAACAAGTGGTGTCAAAGCAACGATTTTGGCAAAGTGGAGATTACTTTGATTTTTTGGATTTCAAAATTAGGGCAAAATGTTTTTTGGAAAAATATCTCATCTTTTAAGAGTCATATCTCTACAAAGGTTTATCTGATTCAAATGCTTTTTGAATAATTTTTTAAGAAATGTGAAGATATTTAAAATGAGTGGTCATTTTAAGGAATATGAGTAGTATTGAGGGATATATGACCTTGTGAAGTCAACCATCTAGAACAAGGGTAGTGACGAATTTTCCAATTTTTTTTCTATAAAAATGTCTCATCTTTCAGGAGCCATATCTCTATGAAAGTTTATTTGATTTAGACAATTCTTGGATTAGTTTGTGCATAATTTGAATTACTTCAAAATAAGTGGTCATATGAAGGGATCTAAGCAGTATTGAGGGACATAAAACCTTTTGAAGTCATCTATTTGGAACAAGGGTAGTGGACTTGTTTGCAAGACAAAATGTGTTAGTTTGAGTAGGTAAATTAGTTGCACTTTATTTTGTTTGGAAGAAAAATTGTAAATTTAGTTGTCTATGTGGAATTTTATCTTCAACTTAGTGGGAAGATATTTATTTTTATCAAACCCTAGTTTGCATTGGGGCATGGTATATATTTTCATGAAGCCCTATTTTGCATTATCTTGAGGTGTGAACTTATGGAGATACAAAAATTATTTGGATAAGATGATATGGATGTTAGGGATTGGTGGAAAATTTTTAAATCCTTTTATCATAATTATTCTCTTTGGAAAAGTATGCTTTATTGTTGTCTTGGAGGAGAATCTTGGTCTTAGTTGAATAATTTTTGTAATGAAAGGATTTATGAATACACTTGGGATGAAATGGAGCATGCATTCTTGAGTAAATGGGACCCATATAAAAAGATAGCTAGTTTGAAGAACACCATAAAGGGATATGAAGAAGAAATAAACATGCTTCAAAAAGAACAAAAGAAAATAAAAAGAGAGCTAGAAAATTTCAAAGAAGTTGCAGAAGATAAAAGAGATGTTAGTATGCAGACAGAGGAAATCATACCTTTGGTAGAAGATAAATTAAAAAGTTGATAAAGGAATTTTTTTGAATCTAAAATTTCTATTTTACAATTTCATGAAAGCATTAAAAAGGCATGGGTTATTATTTCCATTAACCCTACTAGAAAATTTAATTTTATTAATATTGCATACAAAAATTAAGGACATACAGTTGGAGGGTGAGAATGTTCAGGTTTTTCAATATTTGAAGATCACCATGGATAAATATGTTTTACATTCAGATTTCTATGCTATTGAGATGGATGATAAGGATATTGTTCTTGGTTATCCTTGGTTATATTCTTTGGGTACTGTTAATATTAATGTGCAAAAGAATTTTATGAAGTTATGGTATAGGAAAAATAAGATAACATTACAGGATATTTCTCAGCTTAAGGAGGAAGGATCCAAGGAAAAATAAGAAGTGATTGCAGAGAAACAAATTGAAGAACAAAGAGAAGAATATGAAATAGAATACAAGAAGGTAGTAGCAACAACAGAGTCCATGGAAGTAGTAGCAACTGAGTCCATGGAAATAATTGTAGTAGAGTCCAAGGAAACTTTGTTAGAAGAGCATAAGAAAATACCAAATAAAGGGAACATGAAAGAACATTATGTAGAAGAATTTAAAATAATGAAGCCAAATTTTGAGGAGTCAAATAATGTAGAATATCAAGTTAAGGTTGCACCATATCACCATCCATACCACCATGAGTAGCAATGATCTTGGAGGTATGGCTCATGATAGCTATATTATAGTTCTACATGGAATAAGAAGGGCACCAAGTATGAAAGCGTTTGGCAGAGGAAGCATAGTGATCATGGTTTTCAAAATGGTTCATCATCATCAAGAAACAAGTGGATCCATCATTCAAGTTATCAAAATACAGTAGCAAAAGCATGGATCCAACGAAGCATATTTGGATACTCAAGTGGAAAAATGGCATACCAACATCAACGATTACCACCACTAATCAATGTTTCACTAGGATGGAAGGATGGATGAGATTGGTACCAGTTTCTAAAATTGCTTAACAAATCATATTATCTTGTTTCTTCATATATTTTGAGGACAAAACATTTGTAAAGAGGGTGGCATGTTAGGGTACCTAGGAATAGATATTTGGGGATATATTATTATATTGTATAAGGGTTGAAATGAGCCATACATAATCCAAGGTTGATTGTATTATAATATTATATTATATTAGTAGACTCCCAAAAATAGAAATAGAAGATGGATATATACATAAGAGATATTTTTTATTGTAATAATCATGGAGATAAATCGTATGTAATCATATTTACCCATGAAGTGGCTTATGGGACTTTACCCTCCTTAAGTGGCACTCTCATATTGGGAGATATTATGGAGTTATTCCTTCCTTAAGGAGTATTATTGGTGTTTCCCTACCTTAAGGGTATTATCTATCTCTATCTCATTTGTGGATTTTTATTGTGGATAATTATTTATGGATGGATGATTTGATATTTTTGCATATTGGTGAATGACTTATGTTAATAATAATGATGTTTTGTAACACCATTCATACGCTAGATTTAGTAGCGATGGTTTTTATCTTATAAAATTTGAGTCAATGGTGATATGAATTAGATTAATATTTGGGAAATATGGAAGAGGGGTATATTTAAATCTAAAGCTCTTTGTATCAATTTGAAGCTTGGATTAAACTTCATTTGGTGGTAAGTGTGGTTGGAGAGAAATTGCATAATTTTTAGAGAAATCTTTTCATCTTTAGATGGTGTTGGGCAGGTCATTTGGAGGAAAGTCACAGACATTGTAGCAATGTATGTTAAAGATGAAAATTAGGCTATTATAGGAACAATGGAGAAGGAAGTTGAATTGCAAGAGGGGCAAGATAGAGCTAATTGGAAACCACCCCAAGAAAGTTGAATTAAAATTAATACTAATGGAGCTACAAAAGGCAATCTGGGTAGAGCTATAATTGGAGTAGTTTGCAGGAATCATGTTGGGACAATGCTCTATTGGAAATTGCAAGGTCTAAGAAGGGCCATGAAAAATTAATCAGAAGCCTTAGATATCAAATATGCTTCTATTTGGGTAGTAAAAAAAGGTTATAGGAGGATAACCTTATAATCAGACTCACAATTATTGATAGGAGCTTTGGATTGCATGAGGAAATTTTCTTTAAAGATATGGATGTTGATGATTCTTTTCATTCAAATTAAGGAATTGTGGAGGGAAATATATTATGGGATTCTAGTTTATGTGAGTATAGATCTAAATAAAGTGGCAAACTTCCTAGATAAGATGGGTACTAAGAAGGAGGTAGGGGTTCAGTGGCATAGTGACATTGCTATTGAAGATGAGATGATTAGGTAGGTTGGTGAGCAAATCTAGTGTCTAGCTAATTTGGACAACCATTCTAGAAATATGGTTTAGGAGATTTGGTTCCAATGTAGATCTTCTTTTACTATTTTAAAAAGGTATACAACCATTGTAGGAATATGGTTAAGGATATTTGGCTTTAATACAAATATTATTTTACTATTGTAAACATGTGTTCTCTTTGGCTAAGGCTAGGAGAAGTTTCATCCCAACTTTTAAATGATCTTGTTTTAATATAAGTTTTTCAAATTATTTTTCAAAAACAAATGTTAGCTTAATCATATGTTATTATTAATTAAAAGAATGATTAATGTGATTTTAGTATTAATGAAATAATTATTAATGTTATGTTGGTATTAATCAATTGATTGATGGTTTTCCTAATGTTAGTTTTAACATTAATCAAATGAATGAATAATGTTATTTTTCATCTAGAGTTAAAATATTCTAATATTTTGGTTTATTTATGGCTTTGGCTATGGATGTGCTTGGCATTGAGTTGTATCTCCTTTATGGTGACTTTATTAATGTATCAGAGTCACCCCCTCTTAATTATACTTTATTTTTCCTTTTCATGTGGTGCATGAATTTTTAAGCATGGCTTGGTGGCAATTGAATAGTGCTCGTGTTACTCCAAAGAGGAGGTGCTTGGGCTCCTTTGTGGCCTTTGCTTTGATTTTAAAAGAAGGATGTTGGTTGTTTTTATAAGTTAGCATGGAGGGGATAGAAGAAGGAATCCAAAGAGGAATTAAATAACAAGGAACCCTAAGAAGGGTCGGAGTGAATGGAAGGGCAACATTGGATAATTTCCTTGGCTAGGTACTACTTTCCTTTGCATGACATTGTATGCCTCCTTATGATTGTTTTTATCTTTGATGTGTTATATGCATTGGATGGTTCTTATTGACTATGCATCATGGTTCTTGTTACATTATGATAATGAGTGATATATGGAGAACATTGCGTTGCATGTGCTGGTAGTGACTTGAGCTCGTTTGAGCATCTCATGAAACCATGATGTCTATATTCGCCTATGCTTGGTATGGAGTTGCCTTGTTGTTTGCAATGTTGTTGGTTGATGCACTATGTGTGTTATTCATTGAAAGCACGAGGATACAAAAGCAAAAAGGAAACTCCAAGTGCAATGCAAACCAAACTAAACTTAACACTAAATCCTATGAATTGAAAGCGCATGAAAAGAGGGAAAGCATGAACGAATCAAATCAAAACAAAAATGCAATAAGGAAGACAACCCTTTTTTTTATTGATATGTTTCAGAACGCGATTACAATGTGCCTCCTCCCCTTCTAAGGGCTAGGAGTGTTAAATAAGCGTTCTTGTTACACCCATTGATGCTATTCCTTATTATGCATGCCCACATGTAAAATGAGCGGACCAAATGTCGTCGTCGCTTGCATTGATGAGTATAGGCTCCTTTTTGCTCTTCTAATGTCTAGATACTATGTTCAAACAAACAAGAAACAGTCAATAGCACCTGTGGATGAAATAAAACATGCAATCCCTACGCCTGTGATTAATGCATGTGATATATACATAAAATGATAACTAAAATATATCCAAATGACCTAAAAATTTGACAAGGGCATCAAGACCTCACAAATAAAACATTGCAAATGGAACAATTGAGAAATTCCTCATATATTTGAATTCGCTCTGGGGCGGGATGAATAGACCTGCAATAAAAATTTTGAAAGGCACTATCCCAAATGTCACATCTTGGGAGCTCCAAATCACCTGTAAAGTTGGTATTAGCTAATTGGGGGTGTTTTGGGAAGACCCAGATGGTCATATTTCCCCAATAAGGCCTTCGTCAATGAGAATTTGATGGGGGTTACCTGCAAGTTAGTAAAGGCGAACGAAGATAGAAACATGATCAAAATTGTTCAAAACAAGGTGAAATTGAAATGGCAACCTATCTAAACAGTGTAGAATTGAATGCAAAAAATTACAGAAAGGAAATCCACCATAGATTTCCAATCACTCCAAAGCGGGGCGATTAGGACTGTAGCAGTGTGGGGGGGGCACCCGGGGGCAGGTTGCCCACTGTTTGGGGCCCGGTTTCGGCACCAATCCACTTGGGATGGGTCCAAAACCTCTTGTGGGGTGTTGTCGACAAATTTTATGGGGTATTGTGGCCAAATGTCAGGTTTTTGTTTTAGATTTGTGCTTCCAATAACCACCCTATGACCTCATTTCCAAAAGAGATCAAGGATGTGAAAGGCACAACTCAAAGGGTGTGGGTGTGAAAGTAAAACGACAGCACTTCATTGCTCCAAAATGCTCCTCCTCTATGTATTTTGGGGTGAGAAGACTCACCATTTTATAGACATGATGGTCTATTTGGATGAGCATGCAGAGGCACCACTTGGAAATCATGCCTCTCCAAGGGAGGGAATATTTCTCCCTAATTAGGGGCCTCATGACTGCCCTTGTAACTGCCTCTAATGCTAAAAAATGCTCACTCACACTCCCATGCGATGAAGGAAGAATTAAGTGGCGGATCTGAGCTGCCATTTGTCAAGATTTAACTTTTTTCCCGTCAAACCTGCTATTCACCCCACCCTAAAGCAAATACTACTATTCATCCCTGGGTGGGGCGAATACCAGTTTGTAATCGTCCTTGGGTGGAACGAGTATGAAGCAGAGTGCATAAAGGTGTCAAATTGACTCCTAACATTCCAAAACTACTATGAGAGTTGTTAAGACCACTATTTAACCTCTGGGGGCTGCCCTTGGGGCTGTGTGTGTCAATGTGATCAGTGTTTGCAATCACATAATCGGATTGGTGTTGTTTTGGTGTCTATAGATGCCCCTTTTTGGGAAGCACTGTGCATGGCACATTGTTGAGAAAAAATAGATAACCAAAGCACTAATGATTAGGGTTTATTAGTAACCTAACCAACTTTTGATGCCCCAAGTATGGAAAGGGCATGCATTCTTGAATCCTTGCATCTGACAAGCGAAGGAACTTAATTCAAGTGTTAACCTTGTTCGGTGAGGTGTTACTTGATCTTGGACATTGATCAGTCATGAATAGGCAAAGGGCACAACCTTTTGTCTATGGTAACATTGAGTTCATGATTCATGAATGCCAAGTAACCTTTTGTATGTGGGAACCTTGAGTTCAGGAGCACAACCTTTTGTTTGTGGCCATACCACAGAAGTGGCCACCGCACATACCATCATACGCTTGGGCGATCGCCCAAGTGGACTCCTACTGGTCCAAGCAATGAAGGAGGATCCCTTCGTAGCTGCGATGGTACAAAATGTCTCCTAACAAGACATACTTTGCCACTTTTTGCTTGAATGCTCATTTTGCAGCATGCATCAATCCGAGTGGGAGGTTACCTAACTTGAGGTAGTCCCTTATGGGTGAATACCAATCCTACTGATCAGAAGCCTCGACAGTATGAACAACCAATCCTTCTTGAAGTTCATCCCGAGCAAAAGCTGAGTGGGAGAGAACTTGCAAGAATAGCGTTGTGTTGCTATTAAGGGGAGTAGGGGAGAATAAGGACCCCCAGTTGGCGTGATTCAGATGATCGTGGATTCAGGAGAACTTGTACAGGGATGCTTCAATCTGGATAAGGTGGATTCCTGGCGTTAAGTCAGAGCTTACACACTCCACCATGGATTGTGATAGTGTTTTGAATTGAATGGTTGTCATATCACACAAAATGTCTTGCAGGATTAGTGACCCCAAGGAGGCCATGGTGTCCGCAAAATGATTCGATGACCGAGAGAGTGCCTCGATGTTGTACCATTCAATCTTTGCTAGGAATTTGTCCACAAGGGCTTTGTAGGCCTGCAGAACTGGGCATTTACATTGGAATACCCCTTTAACTTGGTTGAAAATTAACAACGAATCACCAAAGATGTTCAATCATTTGATATTCATGGTGATTGTTGTTTGAAGACCTATGAGCAAGGCTTCATATTCGGCATTATTGTTGGTGCATGGGAAGTCTAATTTAAATGATAGAGGCATTGGAGCCCCATTGTGGTGTAAAGAATACAATTGTTGTGCCACCCCATTGCTCACATTTAGAACCATTAAAAAATAGGGTTATGTCAGCCTGGGACTCAGGCTCATCAGAATCTGGGGATTCTGAGACATGAAAGACCCCATCATCGAGTAGTTCTATGACTAGAGGCTGATCATCTTTGAGAGGAGCCTCTGCTAGTTGATCGACTATGACTTGTCCTTTGATGGATTTATGTCCAATAAAATCTATGTCAAACTCTGTCAACAACATGATTCATTTCATCGTACGACTACTATGATAAGTACGACTCATCATGTACCGTAATGGATTCTCCTTAGACACAACATACGTAGTGTTACTCAGCATGTAGTGGCGTAGCTTTTTGGTAGCAAACACCACTCGCCAGCGAGTTTCTCAATGTATGCATAGTTAAGTTCATAACTGACCAGGGTGTGGCTAAGATAGTAAGTAGCCTATTCTTTGTGAAGTTTATTTTTTTGGGCTAGCATGGCGCCCAGTGCCACCTCAGTAGCTGATATGTATAAGTAGAATGGCACTCCTGGTCTAGGTGGTGCCAATACTGTTGGTGAAGCCAAGTATTGCTTAATGTCGTCAAAGGCTGACTGGCACTCATCATCCCAGTGAAATGTTACCCCCTTATGCAATAATTTGTTCATGGGTCGGCACTTTTCAGATAGCTGTGCTATGAAGCGCTTGATTGGTGTGACCTTTCCTTGCAGGCTTCTGAGCTGCTTGATGGTAGTTGGGGGAAGCATTTCAAGGATTGCCTTGACTTTGTTTGGGTCCACCTCAATGCCTCACTTTGAGACTATGAAACCCAAGAGTTTTCTAGATGTGACACCAAATACGCACTTCTTGGGATTCAATTTGACTTTATGTTCCATGAGGCAATCGAGGATCTTGCTTAAGTCATCAAGATGATCTGTGCATAAAAGATATTTGGCCAACAAATCATCCATGTAATCTTCTAAAGTTTTATGCATGTAGTCATGGAAGATGTATGTCATGGCACGTTGATGCACCAACATTTTTAAGGCCAAAAGGCATGACATTATAATAAAATGTCCCCCAAGGCGTTGTGAACGCCATTTTTAGTTGGTCCTCGGGATTGATACGAATCTGATTGTATCCCGAGAAACCATCCATGAGGGAAAGCATTTCGTGGCTTGCTATAGCATCTACCAATGCATTGATGCTCAACAAGGGGAAATCATCCTTAGGAATCTCTTTGTTTAGATCTCAAAAATTAGTGCATATGCAAATCCTCCCATCAGGCTTCTTGACAGGCACCATGTTGGATAGCCATGGTAGGTAATCCACGTATATGAAAAATTGTGCATCCAACAGCTTTTGCAATTCATCTTTGACCATAAGGGCCACTGTTGGGTGCATCTTGCATAGTTTTTGATTTACTGGCTTGACTGTCGGATCAAGCGTTAAATTATTTGTGACTAGATGTGGATCTAGCCCCGACATGTCTCTGTAGGACCATGCAAAAACCTCCTTCTTCTCTTTAAGAAGGGTAATGTAGTCGACTTGCTCTTTGGGGGATAATCTCACCCCTAGCTTGATAATTTATGGATTCATTAGATCAGAGACGATGTCTACGTCAGTCGTCTCCTTGAATGACATGTGGGATCTGTCCTCCAACTGGTGTGGAGTTGGGATCAAATGGATATCATTTGCTGAGTTTAAATCTATGTTGGGAACCTCGGGTTCCTCTTCAACATGGAAGATATCCTGAGTTGGCCCTAGGGTAAAATGAAACATTTTACCAAAATGCTAGTACTTTGATGGGGATGGAGGTGAATTGACGTGATCCCAGTCTATGGAATCTATGTCTAGATACAACGACTATGCCAGATCGGTCAGGTTATGGATGGGGGCGGTTAAGTCAATGGAGATCATGTTGATGAAATAATTTTGGTCTCCATTACCGCGGGTGTGGCGACTCAGAAATTCTAGATGTTCTCTATGCTCCAGATCTGGCTCTAGAGGTATTTTTACGAATGGATCAGCCCTATGTGTGGATAGGAAGATAGGTTCTTCCCTCGGCACTAATGTCGCTATAGGGTCTCTGGGTGGAAGGTATTCTTCGTATGCCCAAAGTGGAGGATTCAACACTTGTTCCCACCATGCTGGGTCTATGTACCACTCATGCCCTGGCACTATGTTAAGCTATTCAAATATATCGTTAATCTCTAAAGGGTATTGTTGCTATCACATATGATTGAGATAGGCCATCTCAGTTTCATCTTCGTAATCAGTGTCGAAGATCCAAAGGCCTTCATTGGCTCCAACAACTATTTGCGACATTAGAGGCTCGTCTTTCTTGAGCAAATTGATCTAGCCCCATTGGGGTTGGTCCGCTCTTTGCAGTGGGGCTTGATTGTCTTGTGGTGGCACTTGCTCGATGGGAGCCACCAAAGGGAACATTGTCAAGAGGATTTCCTGATAATCATCCATGGGGACCACTTGTGAGTGATTGCTATCTGATTCAAAGGGATCCCATGGTGCTACCTCATATTTTGATTTGTCCTCGAAATATCCTTCTTGACCTTGTCTACACCTCTCTTGTAGGTGTGTTTTTGAAATTTCTCCTCTTTTGAGCAAAGGGAAAGGGTTGTTGAGGTCAACAAGGTTGGTTGTCATCAATGGGAGATAATATCCTAGTGTATATGTCATTTTAGGGTTGACATATGGATCTAATGCCAATTCCCCCTTGTTTCCTATCCCTAGGCCTTGCATGTTCTCTACCAAGATGTCCAAGGGGAGGGGGTGGTTAAACCCTACTCCTGAATTATCGTATGGCATCTGATATCTTGGTTTGCAAATAACATGCACTCCTTGCTCATATTTGCCTAACCCATATCCATGCCAATTGCATTGGTCGAGATATCTCAAAGCAAAATTTGGGTTGGAAAAATAATTGACATCTTCTGCAAAGGGTTCTTCATATTTGTCCTCTTGCATGCATGGCTCAGTACCATGATCAAGGCCTCCATACACAAAGTTTGTCTAATCTGGCAGTTAGCCTAGAGGAACAATAGTACCGATGGGGAGGTGAGGTCTCCCCATGTCCTGCATGGACTCTAGTACTAGTGTTGCTACAATATTTTGCAGTAGATACTCCCCCAGGACCATATTGGCCATTTAAACGGTGATTGTTGGCGATTGAGGGGGAGCA
The DNA here is from genome assembly GCA_028583015.1 of Wollemia nobilis. NCBI lineage: Eukaryota > Viridiplantae > Streptophyta > Pinopsida > Araucariales > Araucariaceae > Wollemia > Wollemia nobilis. The sequence continues at coordinate 388,933 of JAQPPZ010008406.1, forward strand.
AACAGAAGTTCTTCTAGAGTCTACTCCATGTCGGGTGGACCGAGAGCCTCGACTTCCATTCTGCTAGGCATCTCCTTAGTAGAGATAGTTGATACTGAGGGTGGTGTCTCTTATATGGGTTTATTCCCTTTGTCCTTCTATATGGCCACCATAGGTGGTGTCATTGGTGAAGGATCAGACGATGAATATGGACCCAGTTGTGGTTTTTATGGACTTGTCAACGGGGATGCCTACGGAATTGAACCCTGTCTAGATGGATTCAACTAAAAATCCAAATGCATGGATGGAAAGGTCGATTGTGGCATCAGCTGCACCGCATTACAATACTTGAAGGGTTCTAGGTCTGTCGAGACTACATGTACCTCCCCCTCAAATGTGTACTTTAAACATTGATGAGCTATCGAAGGGACACACTTCATTTCTCTGATCCATGGCTGACCCAACAATATTTTATAGGCCATCTCACCTTCCAAAATATGGCACAATGTAGGTATAGTATTTTGTCCCACATGGATGGGTAGGACAATTGTGCCAACTATCAAGCATATCACATCATTGAATGCTCATAGAGTGTAGGTGGAAGCCATGATGTGAGATGCTGGCAACTTTAGATGTTTCAATGTCGCTGTTGTGAAGATATTGTTCTTGGTGTTGAAGGTGAAGCGTTCGAGGAACACATCCACTAGCTGATCCAAGTTTCTAATGCTATGCTTTGGTAATTGAGTAAACCAATTCAAGGTAGGGCTTGCAAACGTGGTGATGAATGTTCTCAACAGCAAAGCATCATTATCCTAAATGCCAAAGCATTGGCTTAGGAATCTAGTCACATTCTCTTGGGCATCCTCCTCACCTCTAAAGATTGCCAACTGAGGCAGCTTAAAGTTTTTGAGATAAGGGGGTGTAGGCACTGATAGATGCATAGGATGACTACGGAGTTGACATAACATGGGCTTTTAGGGCCCAGAGGTCTTGGTTTCCATAGACTCCAAATGCTCTAGTAGCAATTTATATGCATCAGAGGATTTAATAGTTTACTCCTGTCATGGGTTGTGGGAAACTTGAGGCCTATGGAGGGGTGGCTGGATATCAGCCCCTCCGCCTTGGTAGGGTGTTTCGGCCCGCTCTTCTTCTTGTTCATACTCCTCATAGGCCTCTTGGGGATTTTCTGATCGAGACCTATGACCATGGGTGGTTCCCCATGGAGGGATCCCATCGTTGTTCCTGGGAGTGGCCTCCTGCTCAGGTCTAGGAGGTCTCGGAGGTAGCACTTGGTAAGGTCATGGGGACCTATCTCATACCAAGGGGTTGCACCTCTCATATGGTTTTGCTCTTTGGGTGTGAGGGGTTGGAACCCTCTCAGGCACCATGTTATGGAGCAGCTCATCTGTTTTGCGTCGAATGCACTCTTTGCTAAGGCAATATAGATTCTCTAGCTACTATTGGTCTTGCTCAAGTTGTGTGATCTACGCTTGGTGGGCAGCGTGTCTAGCAACTTCCAGGTTGATTTGTTCTGCCATCTTGAGTCTGGGAGGCCTAGATGCCTCTCCTACACATTCATCTCGGTCATGATGATCCAAGATCTCTATGGGTCGTTTCCCTTTGTTGAGGTTGGCGACATTCACTCGAGGCTCTGGCCTCGGTAGGTGACTCTAGTAAATAGTAGGTGCGAAGGCGCATTGCTCTTGCACTGTGTATTGCTCTTGAGGAATATGATGGTATTCCTCATGCTCCCTTTCGTATATGTGAAAGGGGTAGGCAGAGTTGGCTCGCCCTACTTGAAGAGCCTTGTGCTCTGGATTTGGCTTATTATTCCTAATAATGATGGGGGGTAAAGGAGGGATGACATAATCATGCGGCCTCTCCTCATAGACCCTCTGTTGCTCTAGCGCTTCATCATGCTGTGGCCACTCATATCGAGCTTCTAAGGGAGCATTCTTGTTTATGTTGAGCGCCACATGTAAGGACTCCTCCTGAAAGGGACTATGATGGATGGGCGTGTCCCTCAGAGGGGTGCCTCTATAGTCCCATTCTAAAATGGCATGATGCGGGCTCTCTTGTGGGCCCGGATGCCAAGCCGGTATGACCAAGTCCTTGGGGCTATAGCGGAGGTGACTTGTGCCCCCTTGTACACTCTTCGCAGCTTTCGCCCTTGATTAGTCTTGGCTATGGGTGTACACCATGGTGGTATTTTTGCTACCAGATGCGTAAATTTTTATTTATTTTTATGATTTTTTATGCTACACTAAACAGGAAGGATCGCACATGCAAAGCAGTGATTATCTCATTTAAATATTAAAGGTGTGCCCTAGCCTGGTTTAGTGTGTTTTGATTTTGTTTTGAAAGCTTTTGTAAAGGATTTTTAAATGCAATATGATGGCTCTTATGACTCCCAAAAATGGTCACCCCTTCGATATACCATTGCCAGGCCGATATACCAACCTCTCTATATACCCGCCCTTACGTGAGGGAAACTTTTGGTATGTGAGAGCAGATGGTACGTGGAACGTAGGCGGTACGGAAGGGGTATCGCCCTATTTTTGAAACCTACCATAGAAGACTTATCCTCATGTGCTGGGAATCACCCCAGATACACTCGGTCATCTTTCATCAGGATTTACATCTAGCAATAGTAGCGATCGGGGTTTATGAATGCAAAATTCAAGCCAAGGTGGTGATGAAATCCATCGTTGGTCTTGATCAAGGGCTAGGGTTTTACGACCAGCTCCTTGGTGTTTATGTTGCCACGTGATGTGTGGGGTTCTTTTTAATTTGCACAAAAGGAAATAAAAATGCAGCACAACTTTTCCTAAGCAAGCAAAGAACCAAAAAAATAGGAAACAGAAAATAGAAAATGACAGAAGGAGTTCAAGACCCTTACCTCTTCTCTGCCCAAATCTATTGGTTCTGAGTTTTTGTCTTGAAACTGCATAGACAGATATTCATCCTGGGGAGGGATGAATTACAGGACTGTATTCATCATAGGGTGGGGCAAATGCCCATTCATCCCTGGGTAAGACGAATTCAGGCTCTGCATTCGCCACAGGCTGGAACGAACAATAGTCCAGCATTGGAAAACTCGGTACCTATAAGAAAAAACAATCAAATTTTGATCATATTTTTGATCTTAGAAATAGAGGACAAGGGTCCCACTGTGATCACCATTGAAATCACGAGGATACGAAAGCAAAAAGGAAACTCCAAGTGCGATGCAAACCGAACTAAAATTAACGCTAAATCCTATGAATTGAAAGCACATGAAAAGAGGGAAAGCATGAACGAATCGAATAAAAAAAAATCCAATAAGGAAGACAACCCTTTTTTTATATTGATATATTTCATAACTCGGTTACAATGTGCCTCATCCCCTTCTAAGGGCTAGGAGCATTAAATAAGCATTCTTGTTACACCCATTGATGCTATTCCTTCTTCCGCATGCCCACATGTAAAATGGGCGGACCAAACATCACCGCAACTTGCGTTGATGAGTCTAGGATTCTTGCTGCTCTTCTAAGGTCCAGATACTATGCTCAAAGAAACAAGAAATAGTTAGTAGCACCTGCAGATAAAATAAAACATGCAATCCCTATGCCTTTGATTAATGCATGCGAGATATACATAAAACAATAACTAACATATATCCAAATGACCTAAAAATTTGATAGGTGCATAAATAACTCACAAAGAAAACATTGTAAATGGAACAGTCAGGAAATTCCTCACAGATTTGAATTTGCTTCGGGGCGGGACGAATAGACCTGCAACAAAAACATCGAAAGGCACTATCCCAAATGTCACATCTGGGGAGCTCCAAATCACCTACAAAGTTGGTATTAGCTAATTGGGGGTGTTTTGGGAAGACCCAGATGGTCATATTTCCCCAATTAGGCCTCTGTCAATAAGAATTTGATGGGGGTTACCTGCAAGTTAGTAAAGGTGAAAGAAGATAGAAACATGATCAAAATTGTTCAAAATAAGGTGAAATTGAAATGGCAACCTATCTAAGTAGCGTAGAATTGAATACAAAAAATGACAGAAAGGAAATCCACCATAGATTTCCAATCGCTCTGAAACGATGTGATTAAGAGTGAAGCAGTGTGGGGGGGGTGCCCAGGGGCAGGCAGCCCATCGTTTGGGGCCTAGTTTCGGTACCAATCCACTTGGGATGGGTCCAAAACCTCTTGTGGGGTGTTTTAAAAAAAAATTATGGGGTATTGTGGCCAAATGTTAGGTTTTGGTTTTGGATTTGTGCTTCCAATATCCACCCTATGACCTCCTTTCCAAAGAGATCAAGGATGTGAAAGGCACAACTCAAACAGTGTGGGTGTGAAAGTAAAATGACAGCACTTCGTTGCTCCAAAATGCTCCTCCTTTGTGTATTTTAGGGTGAGAAGACTCACCATTTTATAGACCTGATGTTCTCTTTGGATGAGCATGCAGAGGCGCCACTTGGCAATCATGCCTATCCAGGGGAGGGAAGATTACTCCTTGATTAGGGGCCTCATGACTGCCCCTGTAACTTCCTCTAACACTCAAAAATGCTCACTAACACTCCCATGCGATGAAGGAAGAATTAAGTGGCAGATCTGAGCTGCCATTCGTCAAGATTTGACTTTTTGCTCGTCAAACCTGCTATCCGCTCCACCCTAAAGCGAATACTGCTATTTGTCCCTAGGTGGGGTGAATACCAATTTGTAATCATCCCTGGGTGGAATGAGTATGGAGCAGAGTTCCTGAAGGTTCTAAATTGACTCCTGACCTTCCAAAACTGCTATGAGAGTGGTTAGGACCACTGTTTAACCTCTTGGGGCTGTCCTTGGGGCTGTGTGTGTCAATGCGATTAGTGTTTGTAGTCACATAATCATATTGGTGTTGTTTTTGTGTCTACATTCATATGTATGGCTATGCAAATTATTACATGGGGTTAGAACCTTTCATATATCCTCAAGTAGTGTGGAGGCCTTTGGTTTAAGACATATTTACTAATCCTTTCATTTGGCTTTTTATTATAGATGCTAGGAGTGATGGTTTTATTAAAGCCTATGATATTCTAAAAGTTATCCTAGATTGTTTTAAAAGATCAAATCGACCTTAGTTTCATTTTTATTAGTTTATTTGGAGGTTCATAAATATTCTATTAAACTTATGGGTAACTTGATATAATCTTTAGTTAGCCTAATGATAGATTAGTTGGTAATTTTTCTAATCATATATTAATTAATTTTAATCTTAGATTTCAATTAATCAAATGTTAGATTAGTTGGTAACTAATCTAATGAAAGGATAATTTTTTTCTTAATATTAGCTTTAAATTAATTAAATGATAGATTAGCTGGTAAATAATCTAATGAAATATTAATTATTTTTGTTCTTAGATTTCAATTAATCAAATGATAGATTAGTTGGTAATTAATCTAATGAAATATTAATTCTTTTTTATTTTAGATTTCAATTAATCAAATGATAGATTAGTTCAGTGTTAATCTAGTGATACATTAATTCTTTTTAATCAAAATATGGATTAATTTAATTCCATTATTAGATTTGTAATTATGAAAAAGATAGAATGTCAGATTAATCTCGGTTCTTGCAAATGATTAAAAAGACTTGCTTAGTGGTATGTTTTGTAACTAAATATAGACTAATTTAGGTATGGACTTACTACATGGCTTGATTTGAATATTTGGAAAAACTATTTTGGAATGAATTACATGCTTATTTTGCTTATGGAATAGATTTGTTTGTTTTGAATATTTAAGGAAAATATTTTGGAAAGAAGTATGAACTTATTTTTCTTATGGAATAGATTTGTTTGTTTTTTATATTTGGAAAAAATATTTTGGAAATAAGTATGGGATTATTTTGTTTTTATAAAATGAATATAATTGAAATGTTTTGGAAATAAGTATGGGCTTCTTGCTTATGTTTTGCTTTATGTAATTGTTTTGCATAGGACTGCAAGGCTTGTATTTTAAGATATTTGTGGTAAATATTTTAGGAATGAAGTATGGGCTTCTTTCTCCTATCTATGTTTATGCAATAAAACATATAAAATGCATTCATACCTACATATCACTTGTTTTGATCTCTACCTTCCTATCAACTACCGTGGAGGCCAAAGGAGGAAGATGCAGGATCATGCTAAGAGATATCATATATTCTTGGAGTACTATTGAAAAATTTCCTTGTTGAAAGAGGATTTATTGTAATAGAAGCAAAGGCTATTCTTTTGTAAACTAAACCTTTGTTTGGATTACTACTTGGTGTCCTATTGTTAAATTATTCTATGGTTCTTATCCATGCTAATAATTTAATCTAATTATTAGTTAGATTTATTTTGCAAGCTTAAGATGTTTAGTTTTGATTACATTATGGAGAATACCTTGATTTTATGCTTTATAGAGTGATAAAGCAAGAGAGAGAGTTATCTTTGAGCCTAGGGGTTTCTTTGGGAAGGGCTCTAAAATTAAATTTATTTAGGACTCTCCTTTTTAACTTGGGTTGTTGTGGGGTATCAACACCTAGTTATTGTGTCCATGATAATTCAATCATCTGAAGTGATTAAAGCATAGAGGTCCATCATGAAGATGGGGGAAATCAAACATAAAGTTTAAGGGATCACCACAAAGGTGTAGTTAAACTAGACTAAGACACTATGTATGATAGACCAACATAGATGGAATTATGGTTGGAGGAAGGAATTGACATCCCATTCTCTAAAATATTGAGAAGGAATAATCCTAATGCTAAGATAAAAAAGTATACATTCATGAAGAATTCCTAAAAAGTGGGAAGATCTTTTAAAAGGTGTTCTTTATACCACAAAGGTATACAAGGTGAACCCCAATTACTTATGGGATCTTGACCTCTCCTATCCACTTGATTGATGTCTGCAACATCCTAGGCTCAAAATGTGGGTATGTCTAGTTGATAATTGTATTTCATAAATACTCGTGGGAAAACTTTATAAAAATCTCTCTTGAATTTATTATTTTTGGGGGTTGTTACAACTAGTATCAGAGCTCTAGGTCATAGATAATTAGCTTTCCTAGAAATGATTTAGAAAATTTGACTTGATGGATGAATTGGGAATGGAAATTTTAATACTATTAGTGGATGGTAGTATTTAATTATTAGTACACAAGGAATATGTAACTAACTAATAGTTAGGAGGTAATGAGGAGAAGGACTGCAATCTAACTTAAGCAAAGTTTATGTGGTTACGAATCTATGGCACCAAATTTAAGGAGAGGGAGAAGAGGATCCACCATACCACCAAGACATGATAGGCAAGGTATTTTTGAGGCAATATCCCCATGAGAAAGTTTTGGAAACTCCAAAAGAGAGGTAGAGAACATCACTACTATTGTCTCACTTTTGCAAGAGCAATTAGACCAATAAAGATAATAGATGAACCAATAGAGATAGAAGACACATTTTTGATTCAAAATAGAAATCCTAAGGGTAGATAGGAAGGAAAAAATCCTTCAAATGAGCAAGATATTAGGGCTCTCATAGAGGTAGAATTAGCCAAAGATATGAATAATGTTAAGACCTCTAAATTCATCAAAAAATATGGGGGTGATTTAGCTAAAGCATGGTTGAAAAACTATTCCATGAAAAACTATTCTTCACTAACCCAAAACTATTGGGATACTCTCCATTTGTAGAAGACTAGGTTAGAATAGTGAAACATTTTTAAATCCAATCAAAATATTGAGACTATTAACCTACCATAGGATGGATTTATGGAGGCCTTTAAGAAATTACTCCTTACTGAACAAAATTATGTGGAAAATTTTGATGAAATTTTCATGCTTGTCCAAGGAACAATATCAGTAGAGGTTTACCACCAAATATTTGTAAAACTACTTAAGTATGTACCACTCTATGAGCAAGATGATCATATGAAGGTACAAAGGTTTATACTAGGGATAGATCCTAAGATAAGGTCAATAGTAAATATACATAAGCCTAAAAATTTGCATAAGGTATATGATATGGCTCATCAAGGTGAGTGCAATATTTAATTAAACAACTCTTCGCTTAAATATGTGGTCTTTTCAGAAAGAAATCGGCATGCCTTAATGAAAGGAAAGAGTGATGAATTTATGAAATGGGAGAAATAACAAAACAAGAAAATTTAAGATAACCCAATATGGAAAAGAAAAATTATGGGAAGGAAGTTACAAGAATAAATTATAGAAGAGGAAGGATAACGAAACCCCTCAAGCATAGAAACAACATGAACCATCTCGAACTGAGCCGACTGTATAAAAGAAATAGGAAAAATACTTAGATCCCAAGGGTAGTTGCTACAATTATGGGGGACCTCACTATGCATACATGTATCCAAATTGACCAAGACCAAGAAAAAATCTAAAAGAACCCAATCTATGAATCTATATGGCAATTGGAATAAGAATCTTGTTGGCCATGCCATTGAACTATTGCTAGTTTAAGAGCCTATTCATAGAACTTATTATAATATGGACCTTATTGAAATGTAGGAGTTGAAGGTATAAGTTCAAGGGTTACTATAAAATTGGTTTATTAAACCTAGCGTATCACCATGGGGTGCACCAATTATTTTTGTTAAAAAAATGATGGTTCGCTAAGGTTGTGCTTCGATTATAGAATTTTGAGCAAAGCAACTATTAAGAATAGGTACCATTTACCTAGGATTGAGGATTTGTTTGATCAACTCAAGGGTGCCACCATATTCTCAAAGATTAATTTGAAAATAGGATACCATCAACTATGAATTCATGAGGATACTCACAAGACAACTTTCAAGACAAGGTATGGGTACTATGAGTTCACATTATTTCCTTTTGGTCTGACCAATGCCTTGACAATAGTCATGAACCTGATGAACAGTGTGTTCAAGAAATATCTAGACCAATTTGTCCTAGTATTCTTGGATGATATTCTGATATATTCTTAGATTAAGGAGGAACACAATAAGCATTTAAATATTGTGCTTGGGTTGTTGACAAGGAATAAAATTTATGGAAATCTATCAAAATGTGATTTCTTTGTTCTAGAAGTACATTATCTAGGACATATTATATCTACATAAGGGATAGCAGTGGATCCTAAGAATATTGAGGTCATTTTTAACTAGCCTCCTACTAATGTACCTAAAGTGTGGAGCTTCATGGGTTAACGAGATATTATAGGTGTTTTGCAAAGGATAACTCCAAGATAGCTTATTTTATAATCAATATTCAAAGAAAGGGAAGGGAATGTAAGTGGATGGACAAGTGTGAAGCTGCCTTTGAACTACTTAAATAAAAGCTTAATTTTTCACCTATTTGAAATATTTCAAATCCATAAGGAAAATTTTTAGTCTATACTAACGCTTCACTAGAATGTTTGGGAGGAGTGCTATCCCAATATGATTTAGTTGTAGCATATGAGTCAAGGAAACTCAAGAAGCATGAGGTCAACTATGCTACACATGATCTAGAACTAGTAGTTGTAGTGCATTATCTTAATAGTTGATGACGTTACTTTCTAGGGAATCCTTCTGAGTTGAGGACTAACCATCATAGCTTCAGGTATATCTTCACTCAACCAATGCTCAATGCATGACAAAGAAGGTGGATCAATTTCTTAGGAAAATATGATTTTGGTATAGAGTATATCAAGGGCAAGGAAAATAAGGTTGTTGATGCCTTGAGTAGAAGAAGATATATAATTTCTTTGACCCATTGTCACATAGACTTAATGGACCAAGTCCAAGAAAAGCAAACACAAGATCAATTTTGTAGTGAAATTTTGTCTAAGATGGAAAGGAACTTTGATGAGGGTAAGGACTTTGGCATGAAACATGGAATTTTATGTTTTAATAATAGAGTGATGATCCATATAGCTAGTGATTTAAGGAATTTGATTTTCCAAGAGGCACATAGATCTTACTTCACTCACCTAGGAGGGTCTAAGATGAGGGAGAATATTAAGAAGACTTCTATTGGTCAAGAATGAAGAAGAATATCACCAATTTGGTGGCTTGATGTCTAGAATACCAGAAGGTGAAAGCCAAGCATAGAAATCCAATAGGGTAATTGTACACACATGACATACCAGTGCAAAATTGGCAAATGATATATATGGACTTCATAGTTGGTTTACCTACGACTAGGTACCAACATTATGCAATCCTTGTAGTGGTCGATAGACTAACCAAGGTTGATTTTTTTTCCCAAGAAACACCAAGGCCAATGCCATGATAGTAGCTAATAGATTTTCCAAAGATATTTTTAGGTTGCATGGTTTTCTTGAGATGATCATTTTAGATAGGAACTCTAGATTTACATTTAAATTTTGGCAAGTCCTTCATCATGCAGTTGGCATGAATCTAAATATTAGTGTAAACACAAAATCCTAGACACTTGTCATATATGCACCCTCAAATCATAGCCACTCATTATATCTATTAAATAAATATAAATATAAAATATATATATTTTTTATACTTATATATATATATATAATAAATATATATGTATATATGTGAATAAATATTATCCGCCCATCACGACTTAATATTGACCATTAATTCATCATGATCCATGTCATTTGTCAAAATCTCAATCTCAACCCTTCATCATGTTTTAATCTTGACTATCCGTTGGTGTCATTGAAACCCTAGCATGATCAAGAGTAAATTATAAAATATGATTCATTTTGGTGAATCAAGGCTAGAAAACCAACATCTTGAAAGGTTGGAATATTTTGGATTAAAAAAACCTAGCACTCTACTAACACCTTCCATCCACGCCATTGCTCAAACCCTCGTTGCTTCCCCATCTACCATATCCATCATTGAAAGCTCTACAAACCCTACCTGAATTTTGCATAGCATCCCCCATCACCTCCAAATATCTCAAGGCATTCCTCGAACACTACAAATAATATCCAAAAAAACTATAGGGCATCCAAAGTCATCCCTAGACACTTCAAGGTATTCATCGTTAACCTTATTGCAGTCCCCAAACCCTTGGATGCTTGTGTATTTTGTAAAGCAAAAATTATCAACATTGATAAAAGTAGTAAATCAAAGCAAATAACAATGTATGCATAAAATGAAAGATATTATTTATTATAAACTTGAGGATCTTGGATCTCCACTTTACACATAGATATTCTCCAAATCATGGGTTACAATACAATATTGCTTTGATATAGTTATTACAAATCAAAGGGTTTTAAAACCCTTGTTCAAATGAATATTGGTGTCTCTAGGTTGTTCTTGCTTCAAATAAGTACGAGTGATGGGAGATAATTTGCAAAATTTGAGGATTCATAAAGATTTTAGTGGTAGATATGGTGGATGTGGAAGTAGTGAGAGTTTGAGCAATGACAAGGATGGAAGGTGTTAGCATAGTTCTAGGGTTTTTGAATCTAAAATATTTCAATCTCTCAAGACATTAATTTTGTTGTCTTGATGCACAAAAATTAATTATCTTTTATAATTTTCCCTTGATCATGTTAGGGTTTCAACGACATCTAAGAATGATCGAGATTAAAACATGATGAAGGGTTGTGATTGATATTGGATAAGTGACACGGATCATGATGAATGAATGGTCAATATTAAGTCATGATGGGTGGTTGAGATTTATTCACATATATACATATATATTTATTATAAATATAAATATAAATATATAATATTTATATAAATATACATATATATAATGAGTGGTTGTGATTTGAGGATGCATAGATGACAAGTGGCTAGGATTTGGTGTCTATAGATGCTTCTTTTTGTATTGTGTTGCATGAAACACAATGTGGTGCAAAAACAAAAGACATCTTGATTGGTGAAGCAACTTCTTTCCTCGATGCACAAGAAGATCATGGACATAAAACTTGTTGTTGTAGATTACCCCCTCAATTGGCGAATGAGTTAATAATGAATATCATGAGCCAATTGATAGAATTGAGGATGATATGAATGATGTAAGGGAATGATGAATGGTGCAATGATTTTGAATGGTGCAATTATTGATTCTATTTTTTTCCTAAAAAAAAGGGGTTTTTGAATGATGTAGATGAATATGCAATGATTGGGAATGATGCAATGATTGATTCTACTTTTCCCTAATAGAAAAAATTGGGTTTTGACTTGGATAGTGCAATGTAATTTGAATGGTGCAATGATTGATTATGTTTTTGTCCCAACAGAAAAAAGGGGTTTTTGATTGGGATAGTGCAATGGAAAGTGAATAGTGCAATGATTGATTTCTACTTTTACCCCCAAAAAAATGGGTTTTGAATGGATGATATCAATTATGTTAAGGAATTATGTAATAATTGGGAATGGTGCAATGATTGATTCTATTTTTTCCCTAACATAAAAAAGGGTTTTTGACTTGGACAGTGCAAGGGAATGTGAATAGTGCAATGATTGATTATGTTTTTGCTCCAACATAAAAAGAGATTTTTGATTTGTAAATATTCAATGAATTATGTAAATGGATATGCCAATGTTGAAATCAAAGTCAAGGTTGGTTGCCCCAAGTTTGGGGATGTTTCCATATTTTTGAAAATTTGCTCTTAGCACAATGTGCAATGTTATTATTGTTGTGGATAAATTAACCAACGTTGGTGAACATGTGGTGGAGGTAGGGATACCACCTCACTTCATGCGACCACACTTTTGAACCTAACTATTGGCCTAATGCAAGGAGAATTTGTAATAGAGTTTCACATTTCACCTTCGAAAGGGCTAATGATAGCTTTAAGTAAATTTTTGTGAACATGGTCACATTCATAAATGGATTGACCATCTTGATTTGATGTCAAATATGACATGGGATGATGATTTGAGTAAGCATCCTTATGTCGATCTAGCCATACTACAAAATTGCATGGATGACCAATCACTACAATCGCTAGGGGAAATAGAGTAAACTACTATATATGAGGTTCACTTGAATGATATGAATGATGTAAAGGAATGTGAATGATGTGATGTATGTGAATTGTGTAAATATTAATTTTTTCTTTTGCCCTAATATAAAAAGGAGTTTTTTATTGGATGTTATGAATGATGTAAATGAATGTTAGCTGATGTTATAACCAAGCATCCTTATGGTGATCTACCCATCCTATCGAGTTGCATGGATAACCAATCACTACAATCACCAAGGAAAAAGATTAAACCACTAGATACGAGGTTCAATTGATAATGTAAGTGGATTTGATGATGCAACATGATGATGTAAGTGCATTGATGTGTTAATATGGTAGTTTTATAAAATTTTAAATTTTTTTGATGCAATTCAGGCGTTTTCATAAATTTTGTTCACAATAAAATATTAAGCACCCAAATAAATCCATTTTATCATAAAACATGGTGTGTTGATGTAAGGAATGCTTAGAATAGTGAATGTGGTAGTTTTGTGAAATTCACCTTGCACTAACTTAAACATTTCCATTGGCATGGATTTGGTCTAGGACACTATGAATAAGGGTTACGAACACCTATCAACCCCAATTTTCAATTTCCAATAGATAAATTTGGTTTAGGTTATCACCCCTATGCTATGCACATGCTTGAGGATGAGATTCAAGACCTTTCTTTACATCCCATGCCAATCCCTACACACACACTAGAAGACTACATTAACATGGATATCCTAGATGAGAGCCTATATCCTCATTCCATCATCACCATTCCATGCACCTTATTCCAAGACATGTCTCTCAATGAAACAACCCCCACTTATTATATATACATGTTGGTTAACCAATTTGTTACCTTATCCCCTACGAATCCTAATTTAGAGTGCCCCACTTCACCTATTTTTCCATTGTCTATACATTTGACCATACCATTGCGTATTTATCAAAAAATTCATCTATCCACAACACACCCTCTCTCTCCACATATGGTTTTATATCGATCATTAAACCTCACATGATGTTCAAATGTTTCTAAATCCTCATCATCAGACTCATCATCTTCTAGGATCTCTATTGCTTTCGTCAATATGGTCGATGTGGATTTATTCTCACCACTTTGATACTCATTTCCTATGAATCATGACAACACATCAAACCCTAATTTCATTAATTTCACTCACATTATACCAACACCTTCGGCATAGGACTTCTTACTATCTCCACCTATCTTACGCATAACTAATGCACCTTCACCATCTATCTCATCTCACATTTCATGGATTTATTATACTGATGTATATATGGATGATGATTTTGAGTTACCCAAGGTTATTAATGACCTCCATATTATATCAATCCTAGAAAAACTTCAATATGGTTCACATATGCTTGTGGAAGAAACTATCGATGTTTTTATTGGTGATGATCCCACCAATCCACATGTTGTTAAACTCATCGCTAGCCTCTCACCATAAGATCACATATTGCTTATTGTCTTCCTTAAGGAATACATCAGAGTCTTTTCCTGGTCCTATAAGGATATACCTAGACTCAATCCCTCCCTCATAGTTCACAATATTACTCTTAACAAGGATGCCAAACTCGTCAAGCAAAAATTGTGATGCATGCATCCAATGGTCACGTTGCTAGTAAAATTTGAGCTCCAAAAGCTCCTTGATGTAGATTTAATTCAACCTATTGATTACCCCAAATGGGTCTCCAATATGGTACCAGTACCTAAGCCCTCAGGTGAGGTTCACATATGCACCGACATCTATGATTTGAAGAAATTTTATCCCAAGGACAACTTCCCCCTCCCAAACATCGAGTTGCTCATTGACTCTATCGCAGGTCATGAAATGATCTCCCTCATGGATAGGTTTTTTTTGTTACAATAAAATCAAAATCAACCCTATTGACCAACACAAGACTTCTTTCACAACCCCCTAGGGGACATTTTACTATAAGGTCATACCTTTTGGTCTTAAAAATACTGGGGAAACCTCCCAGTGTGCAATGAGTTACATATTTCATGATTACATGCATAAAATCATGGAAGATTACATTGATGACCTCATCGAGTCCAAAGAACATTTGCAACACCTCATTGATCTATGTAAGATATTCAATCGTCTCCTAGAACACAATGTTCACCTTAACCCAAAGAAAGGTGTATTTGGTGTTACATGTGGTAAAATCCTAGGGTTCATCGTCTCTCAGTGAGGCATTGAAGTGAATCCTAACAAAGTCAAAGCCAATATTGAGATACCTCCACCCACAAATATCAAACAACTATGTAGCTTACAGGGCAAAATTTAGTCTATCTACCATTTTATTGCTCGACTTTCAGATAAGTGCAAGCCATTCAATCATCTCTTACAAAAGCGGGTCACCTTCAAATGGGATGAAAACTATCAATAAGCCTGTGATTTAATCAAAGCCTGCCTCATATTACCACATGTTAGGACAACCATTATCATGATTCTATCTTATCTTCATCATCACCCCATCTATCCATCTTTAGATATGATTTCTAACCTCATCAACTTACATTTCACAAATATCTTCTTGTAGATACTTTCTCTTCATGTCATATCTTTCACATTGCATCCATTTTCTATATTTGTTGCTCTTCTTCTACATTTACATTCATGTTTGTATATTCCCCTTATATAAATGCACCCATAGCAAGAATAATATACACACTTGTTAGCATCACCACTTGGATGTCCAACCCTTTCTCAAGATTACAGAGTATATGGTGTCTTTGTATATTTTTGACCATTCACTAGTTCAGTCAATCAAACATCACCTCTAGCTGATAGGTTCTTAAAATTAATTATAGCTTTCTCTGGTTGGTTCAACTTCTTTCAAGGACCACTCACACAGGTTACATTTTATGCACATTTTAATTTTAGGGAAGACAACACCTTGCATAGATATCGCCATCTAGTGAACAATTTTCCCTGCTCATCCTATCATTTGCATGGTCAACATATGGCCTAGGGATTAAAAAAGGGATAAGAATAAGAAAAAATATCAAAATAATGGGTAGAAAACAAAAGCCAATGCCCATACGAAAAAAAAAGGAGTACCACAAAAAGACATTAAAAAAAATGAGGGGCTAAAAACAAAAGTAAAAGCCTTCAAAGAAACACAATTGCGATGCTTCATAACCTTTGGTCCTTAGGTTAAACATAATATCATGGGATTATTTTCATCGCCAACTATAGGCCTTAAGCTCCTGCATACCAGTGGAATAGTGTTACAAGTTGCGACACATCTATCACATTAGAGATCTTATTTTATACATATCATTGAATGCTTTTGGATGAGCTAGCTATCTTGGCTATGTTTACAATGGGTTAGTCCTACCTCTCTCAAAATGGATAAATGAACATCACTTATTTGCACATGCTGATCCTTGATAGACTTTGACCTAGCTAGGTTAGTTATGAGTTATAGAAAAATCTCGTTCAATTTTTCATGAAGTTTGATTGCTATAACTATGATTGTCAAAATTACTGCATACACCCTATACCATCCTACATCCCTAAGATTATGAAATATATTACATTCACATAAGTTTATGCTATGATACGAGTGCTTCCTCTATGTATTTCAACTTCCACATACATGCATCTTTGCATCTATTATACATGCATTTATTTACATTACACTATGCATCATCACATCTATCTTACATCATACATCATTGTACCTACTCTACATTCATTTACATTACATCACTCTACATTGTATCTACACTACAATGATATCATTATACTACATGCTACTACATGCATAGCTATTCATGCATCATACATTTACCTATCCATAATCTACATCACACATACATGAGAAAACATACACACATTCCAATCAAATCACACAACATATATATAAGAGCCACAACCAAATGTGTATCTATATATATAATGATCAAAAATACCCTTAGGCTACAACAAAAGAAACATATCCACACTCCATCATCACACATGATCATAGGCTACAAAATACAAAGCCCCATAAGCAAAACTCATCCTTACTATCCACTAAAAGTCTTCCCACTCTCCTCATGAGCTACCCTCACCTACTTTACCCCATGTGCCACTACCCCACTTGACTCAATTACTACCCCTGATATCTATGTAACTACAGGCACTGCCACCCTATCCAATATTGGGATAAATCATTCTATCTACGATACTATTGGTGCCTTTGCCCCTAACTCCCTCCACACCATTGATGTTGTGCTTCGATGACTCTTCTATGACTACATCTATGCTCATGATTGTGATCTTGATCTTGATCATGACCTATCATAATCTAAAAGCAGACACTCGTACAAAGCTAAGGCAAGTTCACAATCATATCGCATCACTCCTTCCTCCCTAAACATATCTGACACATACTCATTGGTATTCTGCAACTACTCTATCTTAGCTCTCAAAGTAGCCACATCCATAGGGGCCTGCTCCACTACCCACGCTAGATCCACATCCTCTCATTCCTACTACAACCACCCTATCTCAGCATGCAACTCAACCATCTCCACCATAGAAACTACATGCTTAGCATCCTATGCTCCTCGATCTTACATATCTCTCTAGTTGTCATATTATCTATTAATAAGACACGTAAGTCCTCCATGACCTCAGTGTACCTCACCTCCCCTGCTTTGAGCCACCCACGTAGCTCCATCCATTGAAGCTCCAACTCCCTCCTCTCTATGGCATGCACCTTCTCCGCTACCACTAACATCTCCTCTAACTCCTTCTTGTGTGCATCATTCACTATCTCAATAGCCACCAACCTCTCCTCTAAATTATGTTGCTCCTGTCTCCATTTCTTCAATTCCATTACCTAGCCTTCCTCACTCATATATTTACCCCTCTAGCTAGTGTACTCTCTCCTGTAATACCAATAGCTCCTCACCTACATCCCTCCTCTCTTGCTCATAGAAGGGTATATCTCCCATATCATCACATCTGACATCAACATCCACCTCCTCCATGATCACCGTATCATCCATAGGTTGCTCTCCACCAGTAGCATGTACCTTTGGTACACTCCCAACAGGAATACTATACTAACTACCTCAACATCACCTTGACCGTCGAAGAGGCACCTCTACCTCATCCCTCGATCCTTCCTCTAGCCTGGACCTCAATCCCCCTGGCACCTATACCTCTTGTAAAGGCATCCCACCAATCAGTTGCACCCAATGATCAATAACCATTGGTGGATATCTCTCACCACTCCAAGGAGGCACTACAGGGTGACTCCCTCTGTCACCTCATCTCTTATAAATCACAACAAGTGCACCTGACATACCCTGTTGTAACCCAAAATACCACATGATCCTACTAAAGGGAAGGAACTTTGCTTATCAAGTATATCACCCATCATCCTTTATGGATAAATATTAACTACTCCTCATACTTCTTCCATGTTACCCACCCTTCTAGGGTCTCTAATAAATATGCTTAGGCTCCAACAACCCAAATAGTCCCCTCCATAATAAATAATTGCCCTCATGTGGTCTCTTCATCCCCTTCTTCTTATTAGTCTACCACCTCAAGACATAGGTACCAATGTACTCATATTTATGTGCATTAGATATGAAAATAACATCCATTGCTCTATGGCTATATGCTCCCATGCCCACACTTGTAACAATGGCATCCAAATAAATCTTGTTCATGTAGCTCGCACAACATCATGTAGCTCTTTATAGACTTGTGCCAACAATGCATGTACCCATACAAATACAACCCCATGCTCTGCCATATTGCACACTATATCCAACATGTTCTAGGTAAACTTCATCCTAGAAGTATTTGGCAAAGCATATGACAAAATCATCAAAATCATCGCACATTAACGATTAGAAAACATCTTATGATACCGAAAATACTCATAATCTATCCCATTTTTGGTGTTTATCTCCCCCACCTCACACCAAAATGCTAGCTATAGTACCTTATCCTACGTCTCATCCATCATTGCTTGCATCAGAACACCCATAAAAAAATGAAAGGTGTTCCTATCTAAATCCCACCTCTCACATAGTATCAAAATGTAAGCCCTATTCACATGAATACTCACACAATCCCACACTCCTTTTAGCCACACTATCTCTAACAACTTTATATCTACCTCACCCAAGGCCTTACCCAAATCAACTCTCATCGATCGTACATGATATTACGGCTCAAACATCTTCACCTGTTTCATCTACAAATATTACAACAAAGTTCATGTTAGTTCCACACACAAATTAATTCCATTTATTTTAGTTATTATTATTTTAGTTACATACCCATTGCACACAACATTATTATAGCATATCACATGCATTTACACACAAAAAAATCAACACTCAGGCCCAATTCATAGGTCACCCTACAAACTCAAGACCAATTCATAGGTCACCCTATGAATTCAGGTCTGATTCGCAATTCGACCTATGAATTCAGCTAGATAACCACTTTTGTACACCTATTGGCATCCTTCAATGGTAAACATACCAAAACACACAAAAATAAATACAAATAGTCAAATTCAAATGCCAACATCATGCATTTTAAGACATGCATGTAGTTAACATTCCAAACCACATTTCAAAACAACACAGTCACATTTTTGGATACTAATTTTACTCTTTATGATGAAATTTCAAATGGATTCCAAAAATAGTACATATCTGGCATCCAAAAAACACATTCCTACTTGGTCACACATATCTCATGGTGCAAAAATCAAACACTCATCAAATCAATACAGAACGTAAAATAGATCATATTTTTGGATACCCATTTTCCCCTTTTATAGTGAAAGTTTCGTCGGTTTTCAAAAAAATGATACACCATTACTCACATACATTGGAGTCAAAAATTCAATGATGATACATCAATCAGTACACATTCACACAACTCACTACACCACAATAAAATGAAAAATAGTCATATTTTTGGATATCCATTCCCCACTTTTATGATGAAAGTTCAAATACACATGGAAAATAGTACATCATTTACACCCAAAATCGAGGTCAAACCAACTACATGTAATTCATATCATATAGTCAAACTACGTCGAATATCGATAAAAAAACATTGGTAAACCATTCGAGATACCTATTTGGCCATTCTAACACAAAGTGTACATATTTTATTCAAGCGTCACATACACATGTAAATACACACTCTAACATTTTCACGTATTTTTAAAATTCAAAATTTATTCAAGTTAAGTTTCAAGTACTTACCAGTCGATCCCTGTGTCGACCGCCAGTACTTGTCTATTCCCTCACTATATCCATGTCAGCTCTAAAATCTGTAAGTACTTCACATCACAAATCGTCACTCGCTTCTCACTCCCAAACTCACACACCATATAAATGACCCCCCACGCACGTCCAAAAGGGTTTTATATATCCTAAAACCCCAATCCGTAGGCCACCCTATGAATTGAAGTTTAATTCATAGGTCACCATATGAAATCAAAACCAATTCATAGGTCACCCTACAAATCACAACCCCAAGAAGCATATTCAACTTTTCTTTCACACAAGCAATTTCTCCTTGACTTTCCACCTTTGCTAAACCAAATTCTCCATATTTTCTCACCATTTTCTTCTATCAATCGATTCATCACCATCATCATTATATTTTATGTCTTATTGATGATTCTTCATTTGAGGAGGTATTCATATCTAAATCCTCTTTGCATGCAACCAAACAATCAAATATCCAAATCATGGATATCACATCTATCTACAAGTATTTTTGCTAAAGATTATCTCAAGATAAAACCTCATCCTAAATAAAGCATTTGTTAAGTCATGAGAGCCATGCACAATATCGAATATGTCTTTCTTTCATTCATGTTTATCGATGGTGATCACAGACTGAAAGTTACATTTGATTCATCCATGTCACTTAGCTCAAATTGTTTAGCAATTGTCACCATGCACTCATCAATCAATCAAAAGCAAAAATTTGAATAGGTATTTGTTCTATTTATATTTGGATCATCACGCATTAGTCGCAAAAAGTAAATCAAATCATAATTTTCCCTCACAAACAACTGGTACAATATTGTAAATATTGTACTAAATTGGTAAATCATCAATATCACAATCATGTTCCATGTGTACCCATCCATCCACATCTCATCATTCGTATCACCCCTACTTATCTTCTTCTTCAATTTCTTTCTACATCTCTTTGGTTCTTGATCAATGTTGTATGGTCACGCTTCGAGAAGCTACATACCTTTGATTAGGATCATGTTCCTCGTTTAGACTTTATATCAATGTTGTATGGTTAGACTTCAAGAGGCTACATAACTTTAATTGGATTTCATTCTCATATTCCCCTTCTTATCTTCATCCTCTTTCAATTTTTGATCAATGTTGTATAGTCATGCTTTGAATGGCTACATACCTTTTATTAGGATCTTGTTCCTCCTTTGGAGATTTTATCAATGTTGTATGGTCACGCTTCGAGTGGCTACATACCTTTGATTGGATTCCATTCTCATCTTCCCCTTCTTATCTCCATCCTCTTCCAATTCTTGATCAATGTTGTATGGTCACGCTTTGAGTGGCTACATACCTTTGATTAGGATCCTATTCCTCATTTGGACTTTATATCAATGTTGTATGGTCACATTTGAGTGGCTAGATACCTTTGATAGGATTCCATTTCTCTCCTCTTTATCTTCTCCCTCCTTTTAGTTATCAATCAATATTGTATTGTCATTCTTTGAGCAGCTACATACCTCTAATTTGATATCATTCCTCCATTTCCTTTTATCCCCCATTTCACAAACACCTCATTGCCTTCTTCCATCACATTATTTTTGTACTAAACTGTGTTCACACAACATAGTATAAAAATGGGTAAATGAAGACAACAAAAAGTCCAATATTCTTATTTCCATATACTTGTAGATCTGCATAGACACTTGTAGATTTGCATAGGCCATCATATGACATCATAGGCCATTGCAGACTGCCATAGTCATCCATAAGCTAAAAACGTATAAAATTGAATGAAACATGACCAAAACACCTTCTACCCACTAGGAAGCCATATACTAGCTCCCGAAGGCTACCTAAGCCCTTTCCTACACCTAATTAGGACCCCATGAGACCATTCTCTACTGAAAAATCTAATTAGGCTAATTAGGATTCTAATTTGCAAGTGAATTTCACTAAACATGCACTTTATCAATAATAGGATTTAATTAGGATTAATGATCTAATTAGTACTAAGCATGTCCTCACACATCAATGCACTCTAAGTTAGTTACGATATTTCCTAGAAATCCTAACTAAACCTCAATCTAACCTAGGATTTAGCTATTCCTAGTGAACCCTAATCCTTCCTCATACATGTGTAAGGATAGGATATTTCTCTTAGGGGATGTGAACTTGACACTTCATAAACCCTAACCTAACCTTGCTAGGAATTGAATTTAAAGTTTGGTATACCTAATAATCCCCCTAACCTTGGGTTTTCCTATAAATAAAGGTTATTTTTCCTCATTTTATCTCTCACATACTAAAATCACTCCAGAATCTCTTTTGATAACTTGGCACCATACAAACAACATCAAATCACTTTTGGAGCCCATTTGGACAAAGAATCTCCATTAGAAGTCAGCTACAGACCAATTCATCCCTCAACCTATGAATTTGGGATCTATTTCGTAGGCCGCCATGTGAATTGACCATACAGTAGATCTACAATAGCAAATCAAGTAGGTATCAACTATTTAGTGTTTTTACATTATTACTTCTAGTTTTAAGCATTTTTCAATATAGATTTTATATCAATTTGTCTTTATAATCATGGGGCTTGACCAAGGTAGGCTCTCAAATGCACTAATGATATTTTATAGGCCCTAAATAAGTACAAAGGAGCACACATCAACAAACTACCAGTGACACACACGCATAGAAGCCCACCTTCACTAAGGAGCTCTAAAGGACACCATCAAAATGCTTCATATTTATGAAGAAAATAGGGAGACTTATTTTGTAACCTAAAAACACTCTTTATAAATAAAAGTAGAATTTCTGAACAATTTATATTTTGTTAGTTGTTTGATCAAATGGTTGTCTTTTGATCACTTCAAATATAAATTAAACAAAGCCAAAAAAAATCTAAATATTTAAAAGAATTTTTTTAAGGCTTCATAAAAAAACAAGAACTAAAACAACAAAAATAATTCATCGCTATCCATGTAAAAGAGTAAAGATCCCAAAGAAAAGTAAGACATGTGTCTTCAAAAATAACATATTGTATCATTTTTATGACACTAAATATTGTAATTAATTAATAATCAATTAAGGTTCTTTGATCTAGACGCTTGTATTTGATATTGTTCTCATGTAGAAATATAAATTCATCTTTTGCATTGTAATGTTAGAATCTCAAAATAATTATACTAATCAAAATATTATTACAAAAAAAAATTGTTTCCTTATTAACTAATATAAAAATTATATGCTTTCAGCGGTGTAAAATGTTTAAAATGATTGTGGCATGGTGGTTATAGGGGTGGACTACGCGCAGAATACTATGGCAGCTTCCGAGGTGGACATCGCAGAATACTATGGCGGCTTCCGGGGCAAGACATCATAGAATACCGTGGTGGCCATAAAAGCTGCACAGCCTGCCCGGTTTCATGGCGGCTACCGATTCCACCATGTAAATACAAAAAAAATATAAAAATTATATAACTTTTTAATATAAATTTTTATTTATAAATTTTGAAAATAAAAATAATATATATATTATATTTTCAAAATATTTGAAAATAAAATAGTAATTATAATATAAATACAATTTATAACTAAATTTTATATTTTAATATATATATTAAATTGTTTCAATTATATATCTAATTAAAAATAAATATATATACTACACATCTTACTTTATTATAGTAAATTATATATTTATAATATATAACTTTCATTTTTTAAAACTACACATTTATGACCACTTTCAAATTTCTCTCCGAACCTTCCCTTATTCTCTTTTTTTTTTTTGTAAAAGAGGGTAAAAATTTATTAACTCAGCAAAAAATTCATGATACAAAGAAAAAGCAGAAGCTATTCAGACATATCAGCTCTCAATAAAGAAGAGAGAGATTGAGAGCAATCAGAAGAAAGTTGAGACCAATTTTGAACATCCCAACCATCTTGAAACTTAGAAGCCCATTTAGCTAACAAATCCGCTACCCTATTCCACTCCCGAGGAATATGCACAAAAGAAATGAAGTCCAAGTGAGCAGAGATATTAAGAATTTTTTGAGCAACCCAACTCAACCGCCAACAACCATCATCGTTTTGTTTTTATTTTGCCTCTTTGCCTATCTATCTATTTTACTTTGGTTATATAAAATTGAAAGAACATTACCTATATTAAATCAACATTTTTATTATTAAAATAGTTTTTTTTTTTTTTTTGGTAAGTAAGAGAATATTATAATTAACACCGGGTTTTAACTGGTTGACCCAAAACCATTTTACAAAATAGGGTCCACTGACCAACTGGACAAAGGCCAAGCCCTAAAAGTTTAAACTGACAAAAAAAATGGCCAAGACCTACTCTTCCATTAGAATACAGCCAAACTAAACTATGGAAGCCTAATATTATGGCCATCAAAAAAGAAAGACGCAAAAAAGAACTAACAAAGACAAAAACTAATCATGCAAGCACCATGCAGAGTAGCTTGTGCCCATATAAAAATAATAGAATATGGTAAAAAAAAACATCCCATAGAATGGACAGCCAAGAGGCCAAGCAGTCTTCCTTGTAGTCCTCATCTAACTTCTTATCATCGTTCTTGCCATCATCTTTAGATTTTGCCTTCGACTCCTTGTGCCCCTGGAACCGTCGGCTATAAAACGAAGATTTAGGGAATCACACAAATCAACAACTGACCGATGAGGCCGCATGGACTCTTCAATCTGGTTGATACTCGTTGGAGGTCGATGAAATTGTCATATTCTCCAAGACTATTATGGTGGGGTCTGGTGCCTCATTGTCAGGGATCTCCAACACTTTGTTATTTCTTGCTAGGGCCTTTTTGTGACACCGAATCCAAACACACCTTGGGAAATACTTGAGGCCAAAGCGGATGTTTCCCATGCATGAATTTGTAGATAAAAAACCTATATCGGTGCCCCACCAGCTGCAAAAAACACTAGTCACATGAACAAAAAAAATAAATATGACAAAATCCATTATAAGGTTCAAATTTTTTTTTTTTAAAAATGCCCCCATTTTCTGTCATTGATCCACTTTGAGCCTTCCAATCTAAAGTTTTTCATTATCTATCACCATTGAGACTGCATGAGGAAGATTTTCAATCCACGTGATCAAATTTGTCTGCTACAATGCCTTCATTTGCCGACCTATCACCTGCCATGTTTGCTTCCGGAAGGTATGCAAAATTATGGCCTCAAGTCGGTCATGAATTAGAGCCCTTGCTTCATGGATGTAGTCATCAAATCTCCAAGGAGCTCTCTTAGTGTTCTTTAGAAGATTTATAATAATAAGAGAATCACCTTCCACCAACAGTTTCCCTGGATAATTCTCTGCCACTTTGAGGCTCCTCCAAACTGCCCTTGCTTCACCCACATTATTAGTTTGAGCTCCAAGATGTTCAAGCAAAAGCTACAAGCACCTCACCCTTGTGGTCTCTGAGTAAGCCACCAACCCCGACTTCACTTGGGTTGCCCCTAGATGCCCCATCAAAATTTAACTTAATCCACCCTAGGGGGGGTGGGGTCCATGTGATCATGGTTCTAGGACAGACTTGAGGATGATTGAGGCCATCAATGAGAGGTAAGTTTAATGACTGGCCTAATGAAGCTTCAAAAGGATTTGGAGGTCTAGATGCTGCAGGCACTAAACAAGCATTCTCATTAGCATATGCTAAAAATTTTGACAGGACAGAGGATGACTGAGAAACCTTATCCAAGAAGGCCCGATTATTCCTTTCCAACCATATCTGCCACAAGTAGTGATGAAGGCAGATCTTCCACATATACCTAAGACGCCTATTCAAAAAGGGGGAAGGTCACTGGAAAAATAAGTCAAAAATGGACTCGAGGATGGACCCAATAAATATGAAACACTTGTAACAGACCTAACAAGATTGAGATAGAAAAATTACAATACAGAAACAAATGATCAATAGACTCCCACTCAGACATACAAAAATAACACCTATTAACAACAATCACACCTCTTTTTTTTAAGTTATCCATGGTGAGGATCTTATTTTGGATGGCCAACCATGCAAAAAACCCAACCTTCGGAACAATGCTTTTGGGCCAAACTTCCAAGTGAGGGAAAGTAGGTTCATCATTATCAATAAGCATCAGATAAGCAGTCTTGACAGAAAATTCCCCATTGTCTGAAGCTTCCCAGATAAGCTGGTCCTCAAGAATGCCAGAAGGGAGTAAAGACTGTTTTAATTCATTCTCCAGTGATTATTGATGCCCCTGGTAGATCATTATTCATTATTGGCTTCCATACCCTTCTATTGTTTGACAAAGTAATAAAATATGCAACTTTGGTACCAAAAACTTCAATTGTCCAAGCTCTAAGGGTTGAAATTATGGGGTCTGCAGAGAGGGGATAGTCCTTTAACCATTTGTGGTCCCAAAAATCAATGTTTCTTCCATTTCCCAGTTTCCAACGTAGCCCTTTGCTTAGCAAGTTTTTAGTTTGAAGGATTGATTTCCAAAAAAATGATCCCCTGGGAGGAAAGGAATAACTTAAGAATTCAATTTCTTGCAAATACTTTCTTTTGATTATAGTAATCCATTCTGCATTTGCATTTGTCAAAATACGCCATGCTTGTTTGGCCAGGAGGGCCATGTTTAAATGTTGTATTCTCCTTAGCCCAATACCTCCAAACTCCCTTGGTTTGCAAACCCTATCCCAGGACACCAAGTGAAAGCGTTGCTAGATTCGGAACCAGTCCATAGGAACCTCTTCTGGATCTGTTCAATTTTAGTGTAGACACTTGTAGGAGCTTTAAAAACAGAGAGAAAGTAGACAGGGATGCTTTGAATGGAAAACTTGGTGAGAACTGCCTTGCCAGCTTGAGATAACAAATTCCCTTTCCATCCAGCCAGCTTCCTCTGAATTCTTTCAATTACATTAGTCCACATGGAATCAGTAGCTCGCTCGTAAATAAAGGAATGCCTAGGTATGTGGATGGAAGAGTAGACACTGAGCATCCAAGAATCCTAGCAATCTTAATCTGCCTCTGAATGGGAGTGTTAAAGAAATAAATTTTACTCTTTGAAAAATTTACCTTTTGCCTCGCAGCATCCTCATATAGCTCTAGAATATGTTTTATGACCTTAGCCTCAAAAACTGATGCAAGAGTTAACAACAAAGTATCATCCACAAACTGTTCATGTGTAACTCGCTCGTGTTTGTGATGATGCTTTAATTCCCGAAATAAGACCAATATTACAGTGCACTTTGATTGTCCTCCCAAGGGCTTCAGCCACAATGATAAACAACATGGGAGATTGCCTTAGGCCCCTTTTACTTTGAAAGTATCCAGCAGGAGCACCATTAACAAGGACTGAAAACCAAGGTTTCATAAAACATCCTTCCAAAAGCTTGATCCATTCATGATGAAAACCAAATTTCTGAAGAATGGCAGAGACAAAACTCCAGTTTATGCGGTCATAAGCCTTGTTCATATCCAGCTTGAGAGCAAAAGCAGGTTTTTTAGTCTGGACTACCGAATGGAGGGCTTCATGAACTCGTTATGACCCCATCAAGGATGGACCTTCCAGGGACTGGAATCGCCTTGACAAACATCAATAAACATAGGAAGGATCTTCCTCATTCTATTTGCAATTTCCTTGGTCAAAATTTTATAAACAACATTACAAAGGCTAATAGGTCTAAAATCCATCATAGATCTAGGAGTAGGAATCTTTGGGATTAAAGCAATAAAAGTGGAATTAAAACTTCTCGAAATATTCTTTGTGGACTGAAATTCCTTTATAGTAGCACATACATCAAAACCTACAATACCCCAAAAAGCCTGAAAAAAATGAGGTGAAAACCCGTCTGGACCTGGAGCTTTATCAGGGTTCATTGAGAAGAGGGCCTCTTTGATTTCTTCATCCGTGAAAGGCTTAATTAACTCCCCATTCAAGTCATCAAAAATTAAATGAGGAATATGGTAAAGCATTGATTCTGAAGCTAAGGCAGAACTGAAATGTTCTTCTCCTAAAAGATTCTAAAAATAGGAAACTGCTTCATTTCTGATTTCATTAGGACTAGAAAGGAGTGATCCATCATCTCTAACAAGTTCTTTAATTCTATTGTGGCTTCTGTTCCTTAAGGTAGATGCATGAAAAAATATTGTATTGGCATCACCTTCTTTTAGCCAGGTAGCTCTAGACTTTTGCCGCCAAAAAGTCTCCTCGCAGGCTAGAACATTATGGTACTCAAACAAGGGATTTCTTTTCATCTGCTCGTAGGGAAGGGTCCGGCAATCCCTCTTCAAGTTTTTTCTCAATGGTTGATAACCTTTCGGAGATGGCTTTCTTGTTTTCAAAAATATTTCCAAAAATTTCCTTATTCCGGATCCTTAGATTTTATTTCACCACTTTAAGTTTCTATGCTAATATGAATGAAGGCCTGCCCTAACAAGAATGCCGCCACCACTAAGAAATTCTGTCTCTGAGATCAGGGTGGTGCATCCACATAGATTCAAACCTAAAAGGCCTTTTGAATTTTGGAGTCTCTTCAATTTCAAGTAAAATCGGGTTGTGGTCAGACCCAATGCGAGGCAAGGACAACAGATTTGCATCCCCAAAAGATTGTATTGCTTCCTCGTGACAAAAAAAACCTATCAAGCTTTTCCATTATAAGTTGATTTCCAGACCTCCTATTGCTCCAAGTAAATTTAGCATTTTTTAATTTGACATCCAATAAATTGTTTTTGTTGATGAAATCTTGAAAGTCCTCCATACTTCTTGCTAGAATTCCTACTCCCCCTTTTTTATCAGAGGGGTAAATAGGGGTATTAAAGTCCCCCGCCACTATCCATGGGATATCCTGAAAAGCTTCCTTGAAATGACCGAGTAAATTCCATAGATCGCCTCTCCCGGATATAGAATTAGGGGCGTACACATTTGTTAATATCCAAGAAAGGTCATTAACCTTATCCTTAAAAATAATGCTCATTACCCTTTCCCCCAATTGAATAACCTTGCCTTCCACCTTCCCTCGATTCCAGATACAAAGAAGACCACCCGAGGTTCCATTGGCTTTGCAAAAAATTGCTTCTCCATTTTTCCGGATTTTGAGGGCAATTTTTCTAGACAAAACTTCATCGACTTTAGTTTCTTGCAAAATAAGAATAGTGGGATCAAAATATCTTCTTAAATATTTGACTAACCGCTGTTTAGGAAGGCCATTGACCCCCCTTACATTCCAGGATATGATCTTCATTTGGAACTTTTAAAGTTTTTTTCCTCTTCCCCTGCCTTGGACTTGAGGGGGCTTAAGAATTTTGTTTTCTTCAAAGGGAAGATTTCCAGTTGGTGGAAACAGAGTAGTCTGAATTCCATTAGCTATCTCATCTTGGACCTCTTCTTTCCATTGCTGGGCATTTGACTTTCTTCCCTTTTTTTTCTCACCTCCACAGTCAATCATGGGGGATTTCATTGAGCTTCTAGTCTTGCTTCGGGCTAAATTTTGTTTGGGTGACTCGTTGGATAACAAGATCTGGAAACCCCTTCTCTCGGATTGGGACAAAGACAAAGGTGAAAAATGTCGCTTGGAAGGGCTGATTAACTCAAAGCACTTTTTCTCTTTCTCGGGAGTAAAAGGACTCATCATTAGGGCATTCTTTATGGCCAACAGGAGGAGGATTGGAAGGTCCAGATTTGGTTGGGGAATCAAGGCTAGCGGGAAGACCAAGAATTATATCCTCAACATTAGACCCTTCATTCTGATTTTCCTCTGTAATTATTTGGTTTTCAGCCAAAATGTTAAATTTATTTAGATTATCGAAAGGAGAGCATACCTTTTGTTGGTCAGTTTTTGATGTAGCAATTTGCTTGTCCTTACCATTGTCCATGTGAAGCTCAGCCTCATTCTCCATTTGTCCCAAACCAGAGGCCTTTGCCTTTTCAACATTTGGATCTTTAACCCCGTACATTCCCGTGTATTTGCCATTATTTCGAAATACCGCCGCTTGGAATCATTATTCCTAGGAAGGGTTTGTTGGCTTCTCAAAAAAGAGCATTGTCCTTTGAGATGGCCTTGAATATTACAAATCAGAGCAAAATGCCGGTCTATTTTCATATTCGATGACCTCGTAATCTTGTTATATTTCCATATTCTAACTCCACATGAGTAGGAAGCTCGGATTCTAGGTTTGCATTTACACAAATCCTAGCATGCGTCATTCGGGTGCGTGCAAGGGTTGGATTATCAATGGCCACCAATTCCCCTATGGTCTTGGCAATACCCTGAAGAAAATACTCATGCCACCAATGAAACGGGAGATTTGGGAGACGGACCCAAATGGGGGCAAAGTTTATGCTCGCTTTTCGGGTCAAAATCCTCAGCCCATCTCCTAAGAAAAAGACTTCTTCGGCCCAAGAACCAAGGTCCTCCTGTTAGAATACGACTAGCATCTTCACTATTGTTAAGGCGTACCGCAAAAACCCCCTTGATAATGCAATAATCTCCATGTGTCCAGAAGTCTTCCACTTCAAGGATGCCCATCGTCGAATCGTTTCAATATCTGGCCTGCCCCCTATGAATTTGCCTACCAGAGAAAAATTTTCCATCGATATAAAGTCTGCCATTACGCTTTCAGGCACGGATACCTTCTGCCCATTGGGAGTACTGGAAACCCCTTATATTCTATTATAATATAATTATAATATAATATAATTGCCAATATCTCTATATCAAAGAACGCCACATATTACACATCCAACAAATTTTCTTATCTACAGCCAATATCTCTATTATAATCAATCGCCTTCAAAAGTTCAATTATTGAAAAAATTTACCACAGGCAATCAGAGACTTTTTAAAACAAACGAACATGGCTCCGTCTTTTGTGTTACCCTATCCGACTATCCTGCTCAACCGTGTACAAACAAAATCATGCACATTTGAACACGCGATGGACCCCACTTCGTGTGTATTTTTTTTTTCCGGGATGTGCAACGCAAGGGAAATTTTACCGTTATAAATTGGCTATTTCATACACTGGCCAAGCATATGCAGAACTCCACCTTCAAAAAGGAAGAAATGGATTCCCTCTCGTCTCTTGTTCTGCTTATCTTGATCATGCTCTGCTCATTCGCAGGTTACTAATATATCTAATCTAGTTCTTTTAGACGCTACACGTTCTCTATCATTTTCTATGATGTTAGTGTATTTGTTGCTTTGCAGGCGGAGGGAGCGCAGAGAAGGCAGAAGCCTTATTTGTCTTTGGAGATTCTTTAGCGGACACGGGAAATCGTAGTCCTTATAATCATTCAGTAAATCAGCCATGGAGACGGCCATACGGTTTGACGTGGCCTGGCCAACCAGCAGGCCGATATTCCTCCGGAAAAATCCAAACCGATTTCTTGGGTACAATCTTATCAGAAATAAATCTGGCCCATATCATGTTAAAATTCATATAATCTCATATTTTGGTGTATTATGTATGTCATATGCAGCGGATATATTGGGCATTCCCAGTCCAGTGCCATACGAGCTGCTGAGAAGGCACAACTGTAGCTCAACTACCGACAAAATTCGATGGGGAGTAAACTTCGCGGTGGGAGGCAGCGGGATATTTCGCGCTTACGGTTTCACCACGGTCCCGGAACAGGTCAAACAGTTCAAGAAATTGATCGCAGGAAGTTCGGCGTTCGATTCCCGCAAGCTCTCACGGTCCGTTGTGCTCATTTCTGTGGCTGGGAACGACTACAATTCGTACAAAGACAGCAGAAACGGCTCTATCGAGGTAATATAAGTCCCTATTCTTTTGTGCTAGAGTACAGATATTTCGTTTTCTGAGTTTGTCTCAAACCTATGGACTGACTGCAGGGCCTAGAGAGCCTGGCGAAACCCGTGGTTATCGGCTTAGTGGACGTTGTGAAGGATCTCTATCACTCGGGTCTTCGGAATTTTGTGGTGAGTAATGTTGGCCCTCTTGGGTGCTTGCCTGAGATAGGAAAGACATCCTGCGACTCCAGGTACGATCACACAATAGCGCACCACTCGAGACTGCTGACACAGAGCGTGAATCAACTCAAATTGCATCTCAAGGCGTTGTCCATCATACTTCCAGACATGGTGTCGGCATTTCATCATGTTTTCTCCCATCCTGCTCAATATGGTATTTGAATAATATAAATCTGTTAATATACCCTTAATAATTCCTCTTGTTAGTAAGTAACTTATGTTGTAACTTGACTTGCAGGTTTTGTGGATTTGTTCGTGCCGTGCTGCGCCGAAAAAGGTGGAGTGGGAATGTGTGCAGAAGTGGATGAAAAAGGGAAACCTTTATTTGAGGTGTGTGGCAGTGTAGACGACAAGTTTTTCTGGGATGCCGTCCATCCAACCCATAAAGGTTGGTATACTCTTATGTCGCTCTACAGTTATGGCGCTTCTGCTTCAGAAAAAACGAAAAAGGTGATATTTATTGAGGGGACGTCCAACATCATTGAGTGGGTGCTCTCTCTTGGATTTCATGCGAACAATATATCTGCAAAGGTGTGAATTAATTTATCAGTGGGCATTTGATTGCGATCTGTTGTTCCTGCCCATAATGATTCCAGTTAAAGGAGTGGACAGGAGGGCTCGCATTCTGTTGCATGTTAGGGACGCATTTGTCTTGCTAATGAATTATCATTTGACTTCAATGCCTCGTGAAATTATTTGCACTGTCTTGTTATTTTCAGTCAATTACGGATGTGAGTACCTTGAAAGAACTATTTTTTTTTTGTTTATTTATGGGTTATAATTCAGCGTTCTGAATTTTATGACAATGGTTGAATAATCTACGTCTTAAAACGACAAGCTTGCATTCGAATAAACGGTTGTGGTTCTTAAATCCAGTTTATGGTTAGAGTGAATTAAGATGAGACACAATAAAATGACTACGTCAGTTTTTTTTTTTTTTAATAAACAAATGGTCGCCTTCTTCTCTTGGTATATAACCCGATAATATAAAAGGAGGTCAGCTAGTCTCTTAGTCTTCTACGATCGATCTCAATTATTTGAATTTAGTTTATTAAAAAATAAAAACATTAATACTTATAACTATGATACACATATGAGGATACTTTCTAGATTTTTAAGAATCAATCTATTTGATGGTCTTATGTTTAATAAAATTTAGTCATAATTAAGAATGTTATATGTGGTTCTTTTTTCAATAATTGATAATAATGTTATACTTATTATTTAAAAGAGTGAATCATTTAACTTTTTAATTTTATTTTGTCAAAGATTTTATTTAAGATTTTATAACATAATATAACTTATAAGAACTAACATATTAAATAATTATGCATAACGTGATAATAGAAAAATGTCTTAAGACTTGTTTGTACATACACTAAATTTGTTCTCATTAGGCAATAATTACTATGCACATCTATCTTAGGATAATGAAATTATCTAAAGATATATGACCGAGTGATGGTAATTCTTGGCACATTCTTTTATATACTACATTAAATTTAATTAATTAGAATTATAGTTCTTTTATTTATTATTGGAAAATTTTAGTCTCGTATTATTCCTATAGTATAATTCAAATTTGGAAAGCTACCACTATTGTCTCACCGTATTTTGATAAAGTTTTTATTCCAATTGATGGGACCCTGGAGGGGCTCAGGATTGGAATGAGGGGCTCAGAATTGGAATTGTCAACCTCAAGCTAGCAAACACTCAATGACAACAAGGTGATCTACTACCTATTCCTGTCTATCTAGTTATCTTACTTATAGCTCTATTTATTTTGGTTTTATACTTATGTTATTAAATAAAACATTAATTGATAAAATGATCCTTGGTATCTTATGTTAATAATTAGATTATGTTTTAAAGGATTTGATTAGAAGTAGTTTTTCAATTTTTTGGTTATATCTTTAACTATAATTATTTCTAGTAGTTTCTAAGATGAATTGATTGAATGTTTAAAGATGATGTTAACTTTTTTTTGTAATGGTAATATAATGAGTTTGCAAATATAAACATATGTGGATTATCTTTGGTTGTTATTAAGTAAACAACTAATATCTAAGAAAAATTGTGTAGAGTTATAAAATTCTTATGACACCTCATTGTATTTTTAATGGTTATTGTTATCAAAATTATTATATTTATAAACATGTAGCTATGATAAGAGTTAGAATTATTACATGTCAATTGGTTTTAGTACTTTATTTATTAATCTTCATTAATATTCCATTCAATCCTATGCATTTAAATTAAGTGTAAATAGTGCATCATGGATTAGAATATTTTGACTTGTTTTCTAAACCTTTAAACTAGCAATACGATGATATTGTTTAGACAATTCTATTTCATGTTGGTAAAATTTAAAACCTTCTTCATTTCATTAGGATGGGATGGAAACATGGTATGATATGAACCATAATTTTGATGATTATTTTTCTTGAATTATCATAAATCAACTTGTAACTTCTATTAGCATTATTTATCTTTGTCTCTTAGAAAAGTCTTGTGTCCATCAAAGAATATCTTTTTTATAACTTATTTATTTCAATGTCAACTCACTTGTAAAGTTAGATTCAAGAATATGCAATGAATAAAATGCAATTAAGATAAGTGAAAAAATAAAGCAAAAGATATTATATATATATATATATATATATATATATATAATGGTATTTAATCAAACATCAAAACATAATGAGGAATATGTATATATAACTTCTCAAAATGTAAGCTTTAGAAGCCCATATTTTTAGCTACTTGATCCCATAGATAATAATTTAATTTTACATATTATTTATGCTTTTGATGCATATTTTCTTATAAGTTTAAGGATGATATGATATGAAAATATTAAATTGAATTTAATATTTGCATACCACATAAAAATAAATAAAATGAACCTCACTTCTATTGTATTTCTATTGTATTCTATGTAGTGGTATTAGAATAATATTTTATAATCAAATACCTTGAACTCATACTATGTGATAAAAATTATGCTAAAATATATGTATAAGTTGATTCTCCTTCTAAAGGTTAAATGAATTTTTTTTTTTTTTTTTTAATAGGATTACATTAGTTATTTATTTATTTTAATCGTAGGAAAATTAAAAGTTACTTTCTTCTCCATAAACAAATTTCTTAAATATATTTGGTATACTTTTAGATATAATTTATAAATTTGTGTAGTATTTTAAAGGGTTTAATGGAGGAATATATTATGTATATAATAAGCATAGACCATTAAAAACATATTTATAGATTGTTATGGATCTTCAATTTTTATGATTCATAATATTTATATTGACACATGCCTTGTAAAACAAAAACTAGCTTCTTTTGAATGGTTTTCATAAAGTTTACAATTTTATAACATTAAAATTACTTTATATTCCTATTTGTTATAATTTTGTAACTTTCAAATTATTTTACATTTGTATTTGTTAGAATGTTTCACTTGTTAAATTTATCTATGGAATAATAGGAAAAATATAATTTTACTTAAATATGTTGAAGTTATCATTTTATAATAATTTAGAGTTAATAAAATAAAAAACAATATCAAATTTCATCAAATAGTATTGGGTGAACTATTTAAATTCCTCAACTTTTAAGGAGGAAACTCATATTTTAATCTTCTCAAACAATATATATAATAGACAAGCTCTTACAATACTACTATGTAATTATGATGTAATACAATAGATATTTTTTTAATCCCATAATCCAATTGAAATAAAATTAATATATATATTATTTTTGAATTCACTTTGCTATATTTTAATTTTAAAAAATTTAAAAATAATATTTTTATAATATTAAATCTACTTATAAACATTAATAAAAATAAACAAAGATGAAAACATTTATTTTAATATAAATTTTATAGCAAGGTATTATATCATCATTATGACAATATTTGTAGAGAGTTCACATTCTTAACCACTTCAACTAATATGATTTGATAAAAATAAAATTATTACTTAAATTTAACTTGTAATATATTTTTATCTAATTTTTTATTTTTAAATTAACATCATTCATTGTTTATATTTTTTATATTTTTTAATTAACATCAATCATACTTAATGATTTGCACAAATTGAGTGAGCCTAACAATAATATTTTGGGGTAGATTTATACACCATACATCAATTGCTAGAGTTTGGTTAGATATTAGATAAAGATATTTGGACAAAAAATAACATCCTCTTTGAGGGGGTTGTCTACCATGTTAGATCATGGATGTTAGAAAATATTTTACATTTACCTAAAATGTATAATAAAATAAAATAAAAACTATTTATTTAATTTATATATTTTATTTATTTAAAAATAAAATAAAAAGTAAAAAAATGCTATATTTGGGATTGAAACACATCCCACATATAGACTATCACATAGTGGTATTATAATACCTTATCTATTATTTATTTATCACTTAAAAATATTCAAACCTAGGTATCCTACTTGAAAGTTAAAGAATCTAGTTGGTTGAGCTAGTGTCATTTTTTTATCAATTTTTATCATTAAATTGGTTTTGTATTTTATTTTTTAATTGGTTGTATGAGTTGAAATGGTTCCCTAAACATATAGTTGTATTACAATAACTTGAATATTACATGTTAGATTATAGAAACGTTATGAAATTCACTTCTTATGGTTCTATATTGTATTTATTCTCTATTCATAAATGTTGAGATGTCATGTTGTTGGGAGTTTTTTAGTTAGAAGTTACCATTATCTCAATGGTTTGTACTGAATCTTCTCAATGAGATCTTTATGTAGGCTTACATATGATTGAACAATATAACAAGTTGATGATGATTAATATAATATCTTTGATGTCACCTTGAAATCAATGTGTGGTATCAAAGTGGAAGATCATGACCCATGGATGGAGAGGATCATTTATTTTTATAATATTTTTAATGTTGAATTTTTGGAAATCCAAAAAAAATGATACCTTTGGGTAGTCCAAAATATAGATTTAGCTTTTTTATTTTTAAAATAAATAGGTCTCAACTTTTCTTTGTTAGTTTCAATTGTACTACATGCATTACCTAATTCATACAATATTTTGGTAACTTCTTTGTAAGTGTCTAATCATAGAGTTTTATTTGAATAACTAATCAATATTCTACAACAACATAAACTTGAACTTCAATTACAAGATGATTCTTCAAATAATGCTCTAATATCCATAAATAAATATTAAGGAAATACTAGAACTACTACTAACCCATCCTCATTTTTTGTATCAAACCAAATAGAATGGAGAAGAAGATAATATCACATATGTGAAATAGAAGGTCATGATACTCAATTTTAGTAATTCTCAAAATAGGAGGAATCAAACTCTATTTCCTTCTCAAACAAGGTCATAATAATCATATCAATATGGTAATAAAAATAATCTACTCAATCCAAATTAGAGATATAGTTCAACTTTTACATGTGGCACAAGAAATAGCAAAGAAGAAATAGAATTCGACCTTGATGATAATAAGAAACAACCTATAAGATATTAATAATCCATAAAAAGAAAATATCAAATATGATAACTAGTATATAAAATCTAGTGCTTATAATCATATAATAGAAATATTCATTGGTTTTATATACATGGATGGCCAATCAAAATATAATATAACACAAGTCACCACATAAAAGGAATATGAATAATTTCTCTGAAGTTATCTTTTATAGAATGCACCATTGTAAATGTTCTATATGTTTCGGGATTTCCTAACAATTTACTTTCTACTGTACAAATTATGGATAGAGTAGTTTATATTGATTCTGAGTTATTAATGGACATAAAAGATGCTTTATATCATGAAATAAAATTAGAAGGTACAACATCTACAACATTAGACTATTTGTTTTAGATATTATTATACCTTCATCCCTACTTCGAGAAATAAAAATATCATCCCAAAAATAAAAATTAAAAATGGATAGAGATATAATGGCCAAAAAGGGTAAAAATAAAATGATAAAAAAATAGTTCAAATAAAACAAAAGATAACCAAAGTGAAAATTTTATGCTTGATGCATAAGAATACGATGTATTTACAATACTTAAATCTTGGTTATAAATTATCACCAAAAGAGTTGCTGGTCCAAAATATTTAGAACCAATCTTCCAAGAGGCTAATAATAACATAATTATTACACTCAAGGCTTATATAACTCCTCATATTCATAAAGCAATAGAATATGGGGACAAAAATATTAAATTTCCTATTGATTTAGTACAAATCATGTATTTGTCACCTATTACTCTTGATGAATATAAACAAAGAATATGAATCAAGAAGAACTCACATAGATACAAAAAATAAACCTTTAATGAAATATTTTGTGTATGATATAGGTGATCTTGTTAAATGTAATGATATTTATTGTAATACACATAAGTTTATGAATATTATCTCATGTGATACAAGTGATATTATCATAATGAAATAAATTACTTGTGATACATGTAGCATTCAAAGAGGGTCATCAATTATGACACTAATGACATGGAGATTGTTCAAAAATATAGCACTATAGCAAAACAAAACTCTATTTTTGATCAAAGAGATATTATATAGATTGATGGAAAGCCTACAAAATATATTGAGCATAATAATCATGCAAATAATAATGTATTAGAGGTTGATCTCACAAGACAATCTTCCCTAAAAATAGTTGTACATATTATCAAAAATTCAAGTATACATCCAAGAGATATTGGAACACTCAAGGTAAAAACACCAAAATCAAATTGAATTAAGGTTGGATGAATATTATAGAATTTTTATAAGATAAATAAGAATTTTTACATGTATTTTAAAAGAAAATATTGTATTTTGTTAACCCAAAAGTAATCCACAAAGAGCACAAATATTTTTATTGAAAGAGTCAACTTATGTCTAAACTCAGTGAGGACATTTACTTCATTTTTTTCTCTATCAAAAAATGTAATAAGGAAGGGATATTAGAGTATAGTAACATTATTAAATTCACTTCATATAGTTCTATATTATATTTTTCTTCTATTCATACCATATTATTTAAAATTGGGAGTTATTTAGTTAGAAGTTCCTATTATATCAATGGTTTATACTGGACTATTCTCAATGGGATTCTTATGTAGCATGTACTTTATATGGGCTTGTGTATGATTGATCAATGTATCAAGTTGATGATGAGTAATGTAGTCTTTCTGGTTTCACCTTTTAAGCAATATTGCACATGTATCGTTTGGTAAGGTTTGAACCTATATCTCATACTTAAAATTTAAGGAATTTAATCCATTTGAATCATATCATCTGATAATTTTTTTTTTTTAAATTATCAATATAACATGTTTATCAAATGATATGAACTCAACTAGTTAATTTATTTGACTTTCAAAAAAATTATTATCAAACAATACACATACAATTATTGAGATATTGTCATACCATTGTATGATCATGATGTAATAAGGGGGACTAATTCAAATCCATATATATAGGGGGGAAAATACCCTACTATATATGATTCTCGATTGGATCCACTAGGAGCCGAGCTGAACCGTAGGGGTGTGTTATATTCTCTACACTTAGTGATATGAAAGGATGGGTTCACCAAGAACAGTTTTAGGACTTACACCATGTTTTGGGGTGGAAATGTTTGATGTGTCAATTAAGCATACATCTATTATTTGGATTTTCTATGCTAAACTATAAAAAAGAAATAACAATGCAAAACACACAAGATGCAAGAAGACAGTGTCTAACCCTATTGTAATTTTTTAATTGAATAATTTCTAACCCTAGGTTGCAAGAAATAAAGTCCTTTCTCTTTGAGCAAGGGTACAAGTGAAATGCACAAACAAGGCTAAACCCTAGATGCACACTATATGCTCTTTTTATTTCAAATGCCTAGAAAGTAATCAAATATATATATATATATATATATATATATATATATATATATATATATATATATATATATATATATATATATATATATATATATATATATAATTATGATCTAAGTTAGAACAAGAATGGATAAAAAGTAAGCAACACACAACCTAGAAGTTTTACCAAGGGTACTTATCTGATTCCAGTGTTTTATCCAAGCTTTGTCTTTTGTCCAGAATATCCCATAACTTCAAATGTACAAAATAGCTTCACAAAACTCTAGAAAATATGATCCAAATTTGGGGGTCTACTTAGGCCGCTACAAGACTAAGCTTGGAGGTGTAGTAATCAAGCCCTTATGGTCCTTTTAGTTGATCATTGACCTTTGAAATAAACATAACAAAATATGATAGCATGGAATAGTAAATAAAATGCAAACAAAATGGATGCAAAAGCTTGATCAATAATACAATTTTAAGACTAGAGTTTAGGGATAAATAGTTGCCCCTAAGCTAATATAAAATTAAATGCAAGCAAAACAAGATGATTACAATCAAACATAGAATAAACAAAATGGAAAGCAAAGGGTATGCAAAATTAAGCTCTAGGGTTTTGGAGTGAAAAGTCACCCAAAAACTCAACTAGACCGAATCTATACCCTATAGGATACTGAGCATGGATTCGGTAATAATGTTGATATGGATGTAAAGCACCCAATGATTGAAAGAAAGGTTTTCATAAAATCCATGCCCTTTAGCATATGGTACATATATTCACACATGAGGGTTTAAAAACCCTAGAACATAGACAAAATACAATAGAATAAGATCTAGAATGAAAATGTAAACTAATGAATGCAATGAAACAACTTAGTGATCTCATGGAATAAGCAAGAGCAAAGGAGGAAGACCTTCCCTCCCTTAAAAATATAAGTTATCATCAAAGCTTTCTCCACTAGCAATTGCATCATAAAAACACCAAAAGCATCAAAAGAAGATTGCACAAGAAGACATTTAAGACTAAGTGAAGATTTCAATTTATCTCTTATGTTGCTTATTATTACAAAAGAGGAATTGAATTATT
The DNA here is from genome assembly GCA_028583015.1 of Wollemia nobilis. Taxonomy (NCBI): domain Eukaryota; kingdom Viridiplantae; phylum Streptophyta; class Pinopsida; order Araucariales; family Araucariaceae; genus Wollemia; species Wollemia nobilis. Next base: position 430,115 of record JAQPPZ010008406.1, read on the forward strand.
TTTATAGAGTAATTGGAGGGCTAAAATGTCATAGAATAATAATATTGATCTATAGAATTGGCCTCATCCTTATTACATCATGACCACATCATAGTATTACAATAACTTGATAATTATGCATGCATCACTCACAAGATTTGAACTTGGGTATCCTCCTTAAAACTCAAGGAATTTAATCAGTTAAGCTAATGTAATTCGATAAATATTAAGTTTCATCCATGGTATTGGACCCTTAATCTATGGTGTAAAACTCATATTTCTCATTTGCTTTCCCAAAATCCCTTAGTAATGTTAAGGTTCATCAATGTTATTAAAACGTTTATTATTAATTGTTTATATATGATTGAAATGGGTCCCACTTATATTACATTATGACCACACAATGGTATTATAATAATTTAACAATTATGAATATATTGCTTAGCAAGATTTTGGGTTTCCTTTTTTAATATTAAGGAATATAACCAAATTGAGCTATACCATTTGATAAAATGTTAAAGTTCACCTATGATATTTGAACCTAATTTTAGGGTGTGAAACACTCCATACAAACTAATTACTTCCCAAAAAAACTATAGCTAAATTATTGTATTATTGATGTTATATGTTTATTTTTTATTATTCCATATTTTAGTTGCATTTTTTTCTATGCATTTTACATGGTCTTTCATTCTCAAAATCTAAAAAGTCTATGCTAGAACTGAACATGATATAAAAATTATAGATAATTGTATTTAAAGCACATTAAAATCTTTGTTTGTATTAGATTAAGGTTTTTATGAATTGTTCATATTTTGTTTTTAATACCTAAAATTGTTTTTGAACACAAAAAAAAAAAACTAATTTTATAAGTAATTAATGAGGTTTATCATAGTTTAAATGAAAGAAACCCACAAAAACTAAATGTTTAAAGCTTCGTTAAAAAATAAAAACTTAAAAAAAAATTCATGGCAAATCAACCCATCGTGCTGGAGTTCCATGGTTTAAAAGAAAACCTTAAAATAATAATATGTTTGTGAACCTTCATTAAATAGCTAAACAATGAAATACTACTTTATTCAAGTAAAAAAAAAAGTAAAGAGACCAAAAAAAAACTAGACATGCGTCTTCAAATACAAGTACAAGTACAAGTACAAATATAAATATAAATATAAATATAAATATAAATATAAATATAAATATAACACTAAATATTATAACCAATTAATAAGCAGGGTTCTTTGAACTAGATGCTTGTTTTGATCTTGTTTTCGTGTAGAAATATAAATTCATCTTACGCATTGTGATGTTGGAATCTATTATATTAATCAAATGATTAGTATAAGAAATTTCTTTGGTACAATCTTATTAGAAATAAATCTGGCCTAGTAGACGTTGTGAAGGACCTCTATCACTCGGGTCTTCGGAATTTTGTGGTGAGTAATATTGGCCCTTTTGGGTGCTTGCCCGAAATCCTGCTGACGGAGAGCGTATTGTCCATCATACTTCCAGACTTAGATCCCGTCCATCCAACTCATAAAGGTTGGTATATTCTTATGTCGCTCTACAGCTATGGTGCTTCTGCTTCAGAAAAAACGAAGAAGCTGAGTTTTATTGAGGGGACGGCCAAAATCATTTTGTGGGTGCACTCTCTTGGATTCCATGCGAACAATAATATCTGTGCTTTGTACTGCAAGCAAGGGATGCATTTGTCTTGCTAATGAAGCATCATTTGACTTCATTGCCTCTTGAAATTATTTGTACGGTATATAATTTTCAGTCAATTACGGATGTGATTACGTTGAAAGAATAATTTGTCTATTTATAGGTTATTATTCAGTGTTCTGAAAATTATCACAACGGTTGAATAATCTACGTCGTAAAACGACAAGCTTACATTTGAATAAACGCTCGTGGTTCTTAAATCTAGTTTATGGTTAAAGTGAGTTTCGGCATACTTTCTTTCATTGTCGTTAATAGTTGCATCTAAAGATCTAGATGAAGATGGACGACTCAAGATTAAAAGGGGGACCTGCTAAAATGACTACGAACGTTTTAGTTTTAGTTAGTTTTGTTTTTTTTTTAATAAATAAATCGTTCAAAATTTTAAACTTTTGTTTTTTTTAACTTCTAGTTATTTGAATGAACACGAAATCCATGGAGTTCCAAGGAATCAAACATAAGTGACATACCGATAACGATAAGCACTGGGTTGCTATCAATAAATAAACACGAAATCAATGGAGTTCCAATAGTTTAAGAAATCTAAGCACTGGGTCGTTATCAATGAGTAAACACAAAATCAATCGAGTTCCACTAGTTTAAGGAATCAAATATAAGTGACATACCTATAAGCATTGGGTTGTTATCAATGATTTATTTTTTTCAGTTTTAAAGGTTTTTTATTTTTTTAGATTTAAAGATTTTTTAATTTTATTTTTTTAGATTTGGTTAGTGTGAGAAATCTTACTACCAATGCTTAGGGTTGGGCATATTCATACTACCATGATATCTCATAAAGGGGATACTACCATGATATCTCATAAAGGGGAGAGTGGAGCTTATTAATAGAGGTCAAACACACACACACAACCCCTCTCATACTCGTCCACACCATGGTTTGAATCTTAGACCTCTTGAAGAACTAAAGATTATTTTTTATGAACACTTCTGTTTTTCTTAAATATTTGAATTTGGTTCTCCTTCTTGAAATACTAGAAAAGAATTTCAAGTATGCAAGTAAAAAATACTAGACACAAAAATGGAGACCAAGTGCTGCAACAAATATTATTACTGCAATTTTATTATATAAAAATCAACAAAAGAATTGTATACACAAAACCTGCACTTTTCTTTGCATCAAAATAAACTTACAACAGAAAAAATATAAAATTAACACTACTATACACAAAAAATTATGCTCTCCTCATCCTGCACGTATGTGACAGATTTCACTATATTCCTATCAGTGCAATCATAAAAAATAGTAAATACAATCCCAAATAAAAATAATAACCACTACAATATTTTCGCCATTGGTGTTGCAATATTCCTAGCATTCTCGACTGTAATATTTTTGACACTGCAATTATTCTTGGTATTGCAATCTCGTAAAACCTGCAATTTGGAAAAACCTACAATATTCCTGCAACCTGGAAAACCCTACAATCTATAAAAAATGCAATATTCCTCATATGTTACACATTAAGCATTAATTCATAATTCTCACCCTTAATGCTTAATGTCATAACACCTAGCATCTTTCTCGTCCTTATAATTTTTTTGTTGATAAGGCTTTATTGAACATGTTAGCAAGCTGGTAATCAATTATATAAAACATCAATTCAATATGACCTTCTACCACAAGATTTATAATAAAATGATACTTAGTATTAATATGCTTAGTTAGTGTAGACACCAAAACAACACCAATCCAATTATGTGACAACAAGCATTGATCACATTGACACAAACAGCCCCTAGGGCAGCCCCCAGAGGTTAAAAAGTGGTCCTAACCACTTCCAAAAGCAATTTTGGAGGTTAGAGGTCAATTTGGCACCTTTTTGGCACCTGTCTCTCTACTCGTCTCACCCCAGGATGAATACAAACTGGCGTTCGTCTCACCCAGGGATGAATAGCAGCATTCACCCCAGGGTGAGGCGAATAGCAAGTTTGACTGGCAAAAAGTCAAACCTCGACAAGTTTGCTAGTTAACTGAGGCTTCAGGCCATGCAATTGCGAGGAATAGCTTTAAATCAAGGAGAGAGACTTCTATCATGCATGTATTTATTTTAGAGACCTCATGCAAGGAGATTCTAAATCAGGGAATGATCTTTTCTCTCAAAATAGGACAATCAACTCAAGTGGCGCCCTCCCATGTTCATTCAAAACAAAGAGACCCTAGGTCTATAAATTGGTGAGTTTTCTCACCCAAAAGATATACAGATAAGGAGCATTTGAGCAACGAAGTGCTACCAATTTACATACCTACTTGCGATTTGTGCCTTTCACATCCTTAATCTCTCATTCAAAAGGGAGGTTATTGGGTGATTATTGGAAGCATGAATCCGGACCCAAAACCCGATATTTGGCCACAATATTCCACAAACATTGTCCAAAACACCCCATAAGAAGTTTTGGACCCATCCCAAGTGGATTGGTGCCGAAACAGAGTCCCAAACGATGGGCGTTCTGCCACCGGGCGCCCCCCAAGTTGTCATAGTCCTATTCGCCCCGGGATGATTAGAAATATGTGATATATTTCTCTAATTTTTCTTTTTCATATTATTCTAGATCAATTAAATAGGCTGTAGTTTAAATTTCATTTCATTCTAAGCAATTTTGACGAGGTTTTTATCATTTCCCATCTTTACTAACTTGCAGATGGCATCAACAAAATCTGGGTGATAGAGGCCAAATTGGAGAAATCTGAACTTCTGGGTCTTCCCAAAACACCCCCAATTAGCTAACCCCAACTTTGCAGGTCATTTGGAGCTTTCTGGATAGGACATTGAAGAGGGTGCTTTCTCATAAGTTATTGCAGGTCTATTCGTCCCACCCTGGAGTGAATACAAATATGTGAGGAATTTCTAGACTGTTCCTTTTACAGTGGCTTCTTGGTAACATAGTTATGCTTCTGTTAAAATTTCAAGTCGATCTGAGATCATTTGATTATCGTTTTAATATTTTCATGCATATACTGACAGTAGGCCTTAGGAAATACATGTTTTATTCTATCTGCAGGTGCTACTAATATTTTATATTTCTTTGAACGTAGGTTTTCAACATCAGAAGAGCAGGAAGGAGTGAACAAACATATACACAAGCGACGCTGATGTTTTGGTCTGCCCATCTTACATGTGGGCCTGCAGAAGAAGGATCTCTATCATGGATGTGATCAAAAACATATTTAACACTTCTATCCCCTAAAAAAATTGGAAGGAGACGTATTGTAACACGACTTTGAAAGCATATCAATAAAGAAGGCCATATTTCATATTGCTTTTATCTTGTGTCAATTCGTCTATGTTCTTTCAATATATAGGCTTTTAACGTTAAGTTTGGTTTTTCACGCATCGTATTCAGCATAGTCCTTTTTGTTTTCCATATCCTCGTGCTTTCAGTTAGAATATTGGAGATTGGATTTTTTGCTATGGCAATTGCAGAATTGTTATCACGTTGAATGATTGTTTTCATATTTGGTGCATACCTTAAATCTGCCAAAATCCTCTTCAACCATATTGCTTGACATGAAGCTAATGTTGTTGTAATATATTTTGCTTCTGTTGTTGATAGTGCAATTGTTGATTGCTTCGTTGAGGATCAATAAATCACACCTGATCCCAATTTGAATATATTTCCTCAAGTATTTTTTTGATCACCAAGTAACCATATCCAATCACTATCTGTATACCCAACCAATCCAAAATTATTAGTTGATGTGTACAAAATACCAAAGTTACTTGTAGCATGAACATACCTGAGTATTCTTTTTGCTACACGAAAATGAATCTCACTTGGATTTTGCATAAATCTTGATATCAAACATACAACATACATGATATCAGGTCTTGTGGCAGTAAGATACATAAGACTATCAACTAAGCTTCTGTATAGTGTAGCATCTACCCTTTTACTACCATCATTCTTGACTAGCTTCTCACTCACATTCAAGGGTGCTTCAATGGTTTACAATTTCTCATTTTAAACTTCTAAAAAAAATCAACATATTTTACTTGTTGTACACTTTCTTTCCATTTCCATACTTCATTTTCAACAAAAATTACGTCACAATTAACTATCAAGCTTAAAATCCAAGAAATCTATGCATTTTATGATACACTTTTGTACACTTTTTATGCATTTTACATGGTCTTTCATGCTTAAAATCTAAGAAGCCTATGATAGAACTGAATATGATATAAAAATTATAAATAATTATATTTAAAACACATTGTAAGCTTTGTTTGTATTAGATTAAGGTTTTTATGAATTGTTCATATTTTGTTGTAACATCTAAAATGTTTTTGACCATAGAAAAGTAATTATAAGAAAACCACATACACTAAATGTTCAAAAAAAATTGTTTAAAGGTTCGTTAAAAAAATTTAAAAAAAAATAAAAAATTCATGGCAAAGCAACCCGTCATATTGAAGTTCCATGATTTAAAAGAAAACCCTAAAATAATAATATGTTTGTGAACCTTCATTAAATAGCTAAACAACGAAATACTACATTATTCATGTAAAAAAGTAAAGAGAACAAAAAAAAAAAAAACTCTTCAATAACATTATATTATATATATTTTTATGACACTAAATATTATAAGCAATTAATAAGCAAGGTTCTTTGAACTAGATGCTTGTTTTGATCTTGTTTTCCTGTAGAAATATAAATTCATCTTACGCATTGCGATGTTAGAATCTATTATACTAATCAAATGATTAGTATAAGAAATTTCTTTGGTACAATCTTATTAGATATAAATCTGGCCTAGTAGACGTTGTGAAGGACCTCTATCACTCGGGTCTTCGGAATTTTGTGGTGAGTAATATTGGCCCTTTTGGGTGCTTGCCCGAGATGGGTAAGAAATCCTGCGACTCCAGGTACGATTCACTCTAGCGCACCACTCAAGACTGCTGACACAGAGGGTGCATCAACTCAAATCGCATCTCAAGGCATTGTCCATCATACTTCCAGACTTGGTCTCGGTATTTCATCATGTTTTCTCCCATCCTGCTCAATATGGTATTTAAATAATATAAATCTGTCAATATACCCCTTAATAAATCGTCATGAACGTAGATTATGTTGTAATTTGACTTGCAGGTTTTGTGGAGTTGTTCCTGCCGTTCTGTGCCGAAAAAGGCTGAGTGGGAATGTGTGCAGAAGTGGATGAAAAAGGGAAACCTTTATTTGAGGTGTGTGACAGAGTAGACGACAAGATTTTCTGGGATCCCGTCCATCCAATTCACAAAGGTTGGTATACTCTTATGTCGCTCTACAGTTATGGTGCAGAAAACGAAAAAGCTGAGTTTTATTGAGGGGGCGTTCAACATCATTGAGTGGGTGCACTCTCTTGGATTCCATGCGAACAATAATATCTGTGCATTGTACTGCATGTAAGGGATGCATTTGTCTTGGTAATGAAGCATTATTTGACTTCATTGCCTCATGAAATTATTTGTACTGTATGTTATTTTCAGTCAATTACGGATGTGATTACGTTGAAAGAACAATTTGTCTATTTATGGGTTATTATTCAGTGTTCTGAATATTATCACAACGGTTGAATAATCTACGTCGTAAAACTACAAGCTTGCATTTGAATAAACGCTCGTGGTTTAAATCTAGTTTATGGTTAAAGTGAGTTTCCACATACTTTCTTTCATTGTCGTTAACAGTTGCATCTAAAGATCTAGATGAAGATGGACGACTAAAGTGTAAAAGGGGACCTACTAAAATGACTACGACCATTTTAGTTTTAGTTATTTTTTTTTTAATAAATAAATCGTTCAAAATTTTAAACTTTTGTTTTTCAAAACTTCTAGTTATTTGAATGAACACGAAATCAATGGGGTTCCAGTGGTTTAAGGAATCAAACATAAAAGCCATACCCATAAGCATTGGGTCGTTATCAAATGAATGAAGATGAAATCAATGGAGTTCCAATGGCTTAAGAATTGGGTCGTTATCAATGAATGAAGATGAAATCAATGGAGTTCCAATGGCTTAAGAATCAAACATAAGCGACATACTACTGATAACCATTGAGTTGTTATCAATGACTTAGTTTTTTAGTTTTAAAGATTTTTTATTTTTTAAGCATTTGGTAGTTATCAATGATTTTTTTGTTTTAAAGATTTTTTATTTTTTTAAATTTAAAGATTTTTTATTTTTATTTTTTTAGATTTGGTTAGTGTGAAAAATCCTTACAACCAATGTTTAGGGTTGGGCATCTCCATCCTACCATGACCTATCATAAAGGGGAGAGTTGAGCTTATTAATAGAGGTCAAACACACAGACAACCCCTCTCATACTCTACTCGCTTACACCGTGGTTTGAACCTTAGACCTCTTGAAGAACAACTAAAGATTATTTTTAATCAACACTTCTATTTCTCTTAAATATTTGAATTTGGTTCTCCTCTTTGAAATACTAGACAAGAATTTCAACTGTGCAAGTAACAAATACTAGACACAAAAATGAGACCAGGTGCTGCAACAAATATTTATTACTACAGTTTTATTATATAAAAATCAACACAAGAAATGCACACACAAAACCTACACTTTTCCTTGCATCAAAATAAACTTACAATAGAAAATTATAAAATTAATCTAGCACTACTCTACATAATAAATTATGTTCTCCTCATCCTGCACGTATGTGATAGATGTCACTATATTCCTATTAATGCAACCTTAAAAAATAATAAATACAATCCTAAATAAAAATAATAACCACTACAATATTTCTAACACTGGTGTTGCAGTATTCTTAGCTTTCATGGCTATAATATTCTTAACACTGCAATTATTCTTGGCATTGCAATCTGGCAAGACCTAGAATCTCGCAAAACCTGCAATATTCCTGCAACCTGGTAAAACCTGCAATCTGGAAAATTTGCAATATTCCTCATCCATTACACATTAAGCATTAATTTCATCATTCTCCCCCTTAATGCTTAATGCGGTAACACCTAACATCTTTCTCATCCTTATAAAAATTTCTGTTGATAAGGCTTTAGTGAACACATCAGCAAGTTGGTTATCAGTTCTACAAAACTTCAATTCAATCTGACCTTCTGCCACAAGATTTCTAATAAAATGATACTTAATATCAATATGCTTAGTCAGATTGTTGGAGATTGGATTTTTTGCTATGGCAATTGCAGAATTGTTATCACAATGAATGATTGTTTTCATATTTTGTGCATACCTCAAATCTGCCAAAATCCTCTTCAACCATATTGCTTGACATGAAGCTAATGTTGCTGCAATATATTCTGCTTTTGCTGTTGATAGTGCAACTATTGACTACTTCTTTGAGGACCAAGAAATCACACCTGATCCCAAGTTGAATACATTTCCTGAAGTACTTTTTCGATCATCAAGGAATCCTGCCCAATCACTATCTGTATACCCAACCAGTCCAAAATTATCAGTTGATGTGTACAAAATACCAAAGTTGCTTGTACCATGAACATACCTGAGTATCCTTTTTGCTGCATGAAAATGAATCTCACTTGGATCTTGCATAAATCTTGAAATCAAACATACAACATACATGATATCAGGTCTTGTGGTAGTAAGATACATAAGACTACCAACTAAGCTTCTGTATAGTGTAGCATCTACCCTTTTACTACCATCATTCTTGACTAGCTTCTCACTCACATTCAAGGGTGTCTTCAATGGTTTACAATTTCTCATTCTAAACTTCTCAAGCAAATCAACAACATACTTTTCTTGTGAGATAAAAATTCCATCATTCATCTGTCTTACTTCTAAGCCAAGGAAGTAATGCATCAACCCCAGATCTATCATCTCAAATTCATTCTTCATGGCATTCTAGAATTCTTCAATTAACACTATGCTATTGCCAGTATAAATAAAATCATCAACATACAAGCAAGCAATAAGTAGTTCATCCATACCTCTATATTTGACATAGAGTGTAGGTTCATTTTCACTCCTGTTAAAGCCATTTTTCTTAAGATACCCATCTATTCTGCTATACCAAGCTCTTGGTGCTTGCTTAAGCCCATAAAGAGCCTTTTTCAACCTGTAAACCTTTTGTTCCTTTCCTGCAACTTCATAACCTGGTGGTTGTTCAACAAATACTACTTCATCCAACACACCATTTAAAAAAGCTGATTTAACATCAAATTGATATACTGGCCACTTAAATTGTGTTGCTAATGCCAAAATAGTTCTAATGGTTTCCAACCTTGCAACAGGAGCATAGGTCTCATTGTAATCTATACCTAGTTGTTGTGAGAAGCCTTTAGCTACCAATCTTGCTTTGTGTCTCTCAATGGATCCATCTGCCTTATATTTTGTTTTGTAGATCCACTTTAGCCCAATCACATCCTTTTCTAGTGGAGGATCTACTAACTCCCATGTTTCATTCCTTTTTATGGCATCCATCTCCTCATCCATGGATTTGCACCAAACTTCATGTTTCACTGCATCTTCAAAACATCTAGGTTCTACCTGAATATGAGATAAAGCAAAATTCATAAATTGACTGCTAGTTCTTTCATAGATTTCTTCAAGAGTTCTGACCTTCCTTGGAGGAGGACTCATACTTGAATGAGGACTAGATGAAGGAGATGTTGACCTTGAAGAAGTGGGAGTAGAACTTGAGCTACTACTTGGGCTAGTAGAATAAGATGAAGCATCTTGTTCTATATCTACAATTGCAGGTTTTTCTTGTTGCACACTTTATTTCCATTTCCATGCATCATTTTTCAGCAAAAATTACATCACGACTAACTATCAAGCTTTCTGTCACTGGATTATACAACCTATAACCTTTTGTCTCCTCACTATAGCCAATAAAAATGCATTTTTCACTTTTATCATCAAGTTTTTTTCTTTTTTCTTCAGCAATATGAGCATAAGCAATGCAACCAAATACCTTAAGATGAGCCACACTAGGCTTCCTTCCACTCCATGCCTCATAAGGAGTCATATTTCTTACACTTTTTGTTGGACATCTATTAAGCAAGTAAATAGATGTTGCTACAACTTCAACCCAAAAAATATTTGGAAGATCCTTGGCCTTTAGCATGCTTCTTGCCATCTCCACAATTGTACGATTCTTACGTTCAACTACTCCATTTTGCTGAGGAGTATAGCTTGCAGTCAATTGTCTTTGAATACCATACTTCTTGCAAAAATCTTGAAATTCATTAGATGTAAACTCTCCCCCTCTATCTGTACGCAGAGTTTTCAAAAAACAACCACTTTGCTTTTCTACATTAGCTTTAAATTGCTGAAACATAGAAAAAGCTTCTGACTTTTCTTTGATGAAATATACCCAAGTTCTTCTACTGTAGTCATCAACAAAAATGATAAAATACCTATTTTTGTTGAGTGACAAGGTTTGCATTGGACCACATATATCAGCATGTACTAATTCAAGTGGTTTCTTTGCCCTCCATGCTTCTCCTACTAGAAAAGAATCTTGATGTTGTTTACCAAGAATGCAACCTTCACAAACTTGATCATCCCGATCAATTAATGGTAATCCTCTCACCATCTCCTTTTGACATAGTAGTTTTAGCCCTTGAAAATTCAAATGTCCATACCTCATATGCCATAACCAAGAGTCATCATTCAAGACTACTTTCATAGCTTGAGCTTCTCCATATGCAAGTCTAAGAGGGAAAATTTTGTTTTGTAGCATACTTACTTTTGCTACAATCTGATTGCTATCATTTTTGTCATAGATAACACATTCATTATTTTTAAAAATAGCTGAATATCCCTTTTCAATAAGTTGCCCTATACTCAACAAATTATGAGCCAATCCAGGCACATATAAAACATCATGAATGAACCTTATCTCACCTTGTTTTGTTTTAGTTGCAATGGTGCCTTTGCCTTTGACCTGAACTTCCTTGTCATCTCCAAGCCGAACTTGAGATTTGAAAGACTCATCCATCTTTACAAAAATATTTTTGTTCCCTATCATGTAATTGCTACAACCGCTATCCAGAAGCCATACTTCATCAGAAATTTCTTTTGCAACATCACAAGCAAAAAATAAACTATTTTGTTCTTCTTTTTCTTTAGAAAAATTAGCTTGTTGCTTTTGCTTTTTCCAGCAATCACGTTCATAATGGCCAAAATTTTGGCAATAATAACATTGAACTTGTGATTTATCAAAATTTTGATTACCTCTTTCTCTGTTGTTGTTATAGTTTCCTCTTCCTCTGTTATTGTTGTAGTTGCCTCTTCCTCTGTTGCCATTGTTGTTGCCTCTTCCTCTATTGCCATTGTAGTTGCCTCTACCTCATCCATTGCTACTTCCTCTTCCTCTGTTTGCACGTCCTCTTCCTCTACAATTTTTTGTTCCTTCACTAGATGATTCTCTTCCCTTATCCATTGAAATATCAAGCTGCGTTTGAAAATCTTGTTCAACAGATTTTTCAGTAGATCTATTCATCCTCTGCTCATGAGTTTGAAGAGATCCCATAAGCTCATTAACTGAAAATGTGGTTAGATCCTTTGATTCTTCAATAGCAATCACAATGGGATCAAAACGTGGAGTAAGACTTCTCAATATTTTTTCTACAATTTTTTGATCTAACAAATTCTCCCCACAAGATCTAATTTGATTCACTAATCCCATCACTCGAGTGAAAAAATCTTGCATAGATTCAGAATTTTTCATAAAAATATTTTCAAAATCTCTTCTAAGTGTCTGAAGTTTGATAATTTTTACCTTCTCTATCCCTTGATATGCATTTTGAAGTAGATCCCATGCCTCTTTTGATTTTGTTGTTGCAGCAATTCTTGGAAAAACTGACTCATGCAATGCTTGCTGAATAAAGAAAAGGGCCTTTGAGTCCTTTTTCCTATTCTCCTTTAACTGATCTCATTGTGCTTGAGACCAAGTAGCAAGTACTTGTGCATCTGCAGGTTCTGTGTAACCTGTCTCAACCAAATCCCACAAATCTTGAGAAATAAAGAGTGTTTTCATCTTAATGCTCCAAAAATCATAGTTCTCCCCCTTGAACACTGGAATCTGCTGAGAAATATGGTGACTACTGTTGTTGCTTGTAGCCATTATTCTCTTTCCTTTGCTTTTATTGCTGCTGCAACTGCTCTTCTTTTTACTGCACCCTTCTTCGTCTCATTCACTCTATGTTGCAGGCTTCTCAACCTTCTCCTCACACTGTAAGCTTCTTCGTCTTCTCATAAACAAACCCTGCTCTGATACCAATTGTTGGATTTGCAAGGAGAATTTCAACTATACAAGAAACAAATACTAGACACAAAAATGGATATCAGGTACTACAACAAATATTTATTACTGTATTTTCATTATACAAAAATCAACACAAAAACTACACACAAAACCTGCACTTTTCCTTGCATCAAAATAAACATACAACAAAAAATATAAAATAAACCTAACATTACTCTGCACAAAAATTATGCTGTCCTCATCTTGCATATATGCATATATGTGATAGATGTCACTATATTCTTATCCGTGCAGCCATAAAAAATATTAAATACAACCCCAAATAAAAATAATATTCCTGGTGCTGCAGTATTCCTAGCATTCCAGACTACAATACTCCTGACATTTCAATTATTCTTAGCACTGCAATATGGTAAAACCTGCAATCCGATAAAACCTGCAATATTTTTGCAACTTGGCAAAAACCTGCAATCTGGCATACCTGCAATATTCCTCATCCATTACACATTAAGCATTAATTTCATCAATTTTGTGGTGAGTAATATTGGTCCTCTTGGATGCTTGCCCGAGATGGGCAAGACATCCTGCGACTCCAGGTACGATTCACTCTAGCGCACCACTCAAGACTGCTGACGGAGAGCGTGCATCAACTCAAATCGCATCTCAAGGCATTGTGCATCATAGTTACAGACTTGGTCTCGGCATTTCATCATGTTTTCTCCCATCCTGCTCAATATGGTATTTGAATAATAAAAATCTGTTAATATACCCCTTAATAAATCTTCACGTTTTTAAATCATGTTGTAATTTGACTTGTAGGTCTTGTGGATTTGTTTCTCCCGTGCTGCGCTGAGATAGGCGGAGTGGGAATGTGTGCAGAAGTGGATGAAAAAGGAAAACCTTTATTTGAGGTGTGTGACAGTGTAGGCGAGAAGTTTTTTTGGGATCCCGTCCATCCAACCGTAAAGGTTGGTATACTCTTATGTCGCTCTACAGTTATGGCGCTTCTGCATCAGAAAAAACGAAAAAACTGAGTTTTATTGAGGGGACGTCCAACATCATTTTGTGGGTGCACTCTCTTGGATTCCATGCGAACAATAATATTTGTGCATTGTACTGCATGTAAGGGATGCATTTGTCTTGGTAATGAAGCATCATTTGACTTCATTGCCTCAGAAATTATTTGTACTGTATGTTATTTTCAGTCAATTACGGATGTGATTATGTGATAGGACCATTTGTCTATTTATGGGTTAGTATTCAGTGTTGTGATACCATTTGTCTATTTATGGGTTATTATTCAGTGTTCTGAATATTATCACAACGGTTGAATAATCTATGTCGTAAAAGGATAAGCTTGCATTTGAATAAACGCTCGTGGTTCTTAAATATAGTTTATGGTTAAAGTGAGTTTCTTTCATATACTTTCTTTCATTGTCGTTAATAGTTGCATCTAAAGATCTAGATGAAGATGGACGATTAAACAGTAAAAGGGGAGACCTACTAAATTGACTACGACCGTTTTAGTTAGTTTTGGTTTTTTTTTAATAAATAAATCGGTTAAATTTTTAAACTTTTGTATTTTAAACAAAATCAATGGAGTTCCAATGGTTTAAGTCATTACCAAAGACTTATTTTTTTCAGTTTTAAAGATTTTTTAATTTTTATTTTTTAAGTATTGGGTTGTTACGAATGATTTTTTTTTTTTTAATTTTCTTTTTTTAGATTTAAGGGTTTTTATTTTTATTTTTTATATTTGGTACTATCAATGTTCAAGGTTGAGTATCCTTATCTTACCGTGACCTCTCATAAAGGAGAGAGTTGAACTTATTAATAGGGACCAAACACACACACTCTTTGATACTTGCCCACATCGTGGTTTAAACCTTAGACTTTTTGAAGGACAACTAAAGATTATGTGAACACTTTCGCTTCTCTTAAAGATTTAAACCTAGTTATCCTCCTTGAAATGCGAGGAATATAATCAGTTAAGCTCATGCAATTTGATAGATATTAAGGTTCATCCATGGGATTGAACCCTTAATATATGTTGTAAAACTTATATTTTTCCATTGCTTGCCCCAAATGATGCAAGAACCTATTTTTTGGAGGGCATAGCTTCTGATCTGATCGTTGGATCAGCTTAAAATTTTATAGAGAGTTAGATAAAGAGGTGGGCATGATATGGGCTAGACAATATGTGTCATCTAGTTGTTTTTTTAGGATTTTATCGAGTTCTAATTCCTTCATCTAGTACCCCAAAAATGGGATTTAGTATTTTTTTTAATTTGGAAGAAACATATCTCGAATAACTTCTTATTTAGGCATGAGTGTTAGAATTTCCCAAATAGATATGCAAATCATTACAAGAGATTGAAGAAGAAAAGAAGAACTGATTGATTTATTCCAAGGATCAACTTTGTATAAATAGCATAGTTGATCATTGAGAGCCATTGGATTACAACAACTCATCAAACCTGATGAAGACACCACTAAGAGTTCTCCTGACACATGGAGGAGTGGAAACTCAAGTGTCTATCCTAGTGGAACTTAAGAGAATATTCTCTTATTCTAACACCCCCCTTAAGTGATACTAGGGGTGAATCTTACAAATGAGTCCTGGAAACAAGGCCTGATGAGGTACTTATGTACAATGACTTCTTTTGAAGAGATGGTAAAACCCAATGGGAAAAAACCATCAATCAAAAGGAAGTTAGAGGCTTGTCTTCCTATGGTGAATATTGTCCTCCTAATACAATAGATAGTTGGTAAAAAAACCCATGTGGAGAAAAACCAACTATGATAAGAAGAGAGGTATGTCTTCGTATGGCAAATATTGTCCTCTTTGTACAAGAAATAAATATGAGTCCTGGCAACTTGGCCTGATTAGGTACTCATTTACATAATATTGTTGGTGAAAAAACCCCTGTGGAAAAAAACCAACAATGAGAGGCTTGTCTTCGTATGGCGAATATTGTCCTCTTTATACAAGAAATAAAGATGAGTCCCAACAACTTGGCCTGATTAGGTACTCATATACAATAAATAGTTGGTGAAAAAACCCCTATGGGGAAAAACCAACTATTAGAAGAAGAGAGGCTTGTCTTCGTATGGCAAAGATTATCCTCATAAAAGCAATCAATGCAGTTGTATAACTCCAAGCTTATCTTGCAATTGAAGGTAACGTGGAGAAGGAAATGACTTGGTGAAGATATCTACAATTTGATTCTCAGTTGGAATATATTCCAAGTGTATGTCCTCACTTTGAATATGTTGCCTTATGAAGTGCATGTGTATCTCAATGTGCTTGGTTCACTGATGTTCAACTAGATTTCATGCAATATGAATTATGCTTTGATTGTCACACCAAAGAGTTATAGGCTTCTCATGGGTGAAACCAAATTCTCTTAGAATTTGACGAAGCCAAAGAGCTTCTCGACTAGCCAAAATTGTTGCCCTGTATTCTGCCTCTGTAGAATATAGAGCTACTGCTTGTTATTTCTTGCATAACCAGGCTATTGGTGAAGAACCAAGGAAAAAAACATAGCCTGAGGTGGAACATATATCTTCTATTGAACCTGCCCAATCTGAATCCATGTAGCCAATAATATCCATGGATTTTTCCCCTGTAGAAGAGCCTAAAGTGAGTAGTGCCTTGCAAGTAATGGAGGATCCTTTTTGTTGCTTGCCAATGACTGAAGTGAGGTTGATGAGAGAATCTGGATATGAGGCCAACTGCAAATGAGATATCTGGGCGAGTATGAGTAAGGTATAGCAAACTCCCTACAAGTTGATGGTATAGAGTTGCATCACATAGAGGGGATGAGAAGGAAGTACTAAGATTAATTCTAGATTGAAAGGGTGTAGGAGAAGGTTTGCAATCTATCATTTTAAATATTTGTAGAAGATCTAGAGTGTACTTTTATTGGCACAAAGAAATACCTGCATCGGTTTGACTTATTTGGATCCCAAGGAAGTAATGAGCTTTACCTAGATCAGCCATTTCAAATTTTTTAGAGAGGGAGTATTTTATAGTCTGTATGTGAGTCAAGTTACTACTAGTGAGAAGAAGATCATCAACATATAGAACAATAATGGTGATGTTGCCTTCATTTATCCAAATGTAAACTATGTTATCAGACTCACAATGAGAAAAACCTGCTAAAAGAAGGAAGGAGTCCATATTTTCATACCAAGCTCTAGGGGCTTGTTTGAGGCCATAGAGAGACTTTTTAAGCCTACAAACAAGAGAGGAGTCTTGAGTGAAACCAGTAGGTTGTTCCATGAATATTTCTTCCTTTAAGTCTCCATGTAAGAAAGCATATTTTACATCCATTTGATAGATATGCCACTTATGGGAAGCATCTAGAGCAAGAACCAATCTTACAGAATCCATTTTAGCAACTGGAGCAAAGGTTTTTGCATAATCTATGCCTTCAATTTGAGAGAAACCTTTGGCCACTAGACGAGCCTTGTATTTTTCTATTTCTCCATTAGGCCCATATTTTTTTTTGAAGATCCATTTACAATGAACTAATTTCCTTCCTTTAGGTAAGGGAACTAAATCCCAAGTCTTGTTTTTGATCAAGGAAGAAAATTTATTTTCCATGGCATCATCCCATTCCTTAATACCCGAGGCTTATTTGAAGGATTGAGGATCAGAGAAAATAGACTGACATACAATACCGGTGCCTATGGGGTTGGATGATCTAGTTGAAGGAATATTTTGGATGTAAGTAGTAGCTTCTTTAACAATGGTGCGAGCCCATTTTGGCATAGAGGAAGGAGTTGAAGGAGTTGAAAGACATTGATATGGAGTTATAGGTTCCTCATATTGATTATCAATGACCAAGTTAACTTCAAGAGTTGGCTCTTCATAATATTGAGGTTCTACTATAGGAGAAGGCTCAATGGAGGAAGAGGGCTTTTGAGGATCTTTTTGAGGGAATGTTTCATCAAATTGGACATTCCTATGAAAGAAAACCTCATGAGTTGAGGGATCAAGAAGCCTCGTATGCTTTCAATTCTTCACAATAACCGACAAATATGAGCTTTTTGCTTTTCTTATCAAGAGCCTTCCTTTTCTTCTTTGGGATGTGAGCCCAAGCAGTACACCCAAAAATATTGAAGTAGGAAACATCTAGTTTTAAGCCAGACCAAGCTTCTTCAGGAGTTAAATGGTCAAGAGCTTTATGAGGTGTGTGATTTTGAATATAATTTGCATAGTTAATAGCTTCTGCCCAAAAAACTTTTGGAATATCTCTTGAATGGAGCATACAATTAGCCATCTCTTTTAATGTTCGGTTTTTCCTTTCTACAATACCATTTTGTTGAGGATTATGGGAGACAAAATGTTGATGAATGATGCCATGACTGGATAAAAATATGGAAAACTCATTACTACAATATTCCCCCCATTATCTATGTGAATCTTCTTGATTTTGCAAGATGCCTGATTTTCAACTAAGGCTTTAAAAACCTTAAAGTGGGATAGAACATCACTCTTATATTTTAGGAAGTAGACCCAGGACCTTCTAGAAAAATCATCAATAAAGGTTAGAGCATACTTTGCTCCTTTGAAATATGGTTCAAGAAAGGTCATTAAGTCACTATGGATTAAATCTAGAGGGGATGAGGTTTTTAGAGAACTACTTGGGTGGAAAGGATCTTGATGTTGCTTTCCAAGAGCACATCTAGGACAAACTCCATCACTAGAAGAGACTTGGGGTAATCCTGTAACCATATCATGGGTGCTCAAATCCTTTAGGTAGTTGTAACTAAGATGACCAAACCTTTCATGCCATATTTGACTTTCAAGATCACCATGAGCCACAAAATATGAGGCTCCTTTTGGATTTTGAAAACCTTTGAAGTGAAAAATATGAGAGTTATGATCAATATTCCCTTTGGCTATAAGAGAATGGGGATCTTGAAAATCTCTTATCTCAACTCCTATTGGAGAGAAGAGAATAATTTTCCCATTTCCATAAGTACAAATCTGATAGACGGATAGGAGATTGGTGGTAATATCTGGAACATAGAGAACATTATTTATGGAGCCACCATCAATGGTTATATCCCCTTTTCCTTTGATAGGGATGAAGGAAGAGTCACCCACTTCTATGCTACAAGTAGAGCTAGAGGAGATAGAAGAGAAAGACTTATCTGAAGTAGTCATGTGATGAGTAGCTCCAGAATCTAGGACCCAGTAATTAGAGGAAGAATTGGAGGTTTTTCCTTGAACATTAAGGGCTTTTCCTATTTGATTTTTATTTTCTATATTTTGATCCTTCATAGCTGCCTCTAGTTGTTGTAATATTTTCCAACATTTGTTAGCAGAGTGACCATTCTTTTTACAGTGAGTACAAGTAATGGGAGTCTTTTCCTTCTTTTTGAATTTTTATTTATAAGAGGTGGAGGCTACTAAGGCTTTTGAAGAAGAGGAAGAAGAAGAGATTTCATATCTAGCAAGTTTGGTTTCTTCCCTAGTTAATCTATCACAAAATTCTTCTAAAGAATGCATTTTAAAGGTTGCACCAAGAGCATCTTTGGTAGATATAAAGGTGGTAGCAAAAATTTGAAAAACACCATTTAGCTTAGAAAGGATTAGATAAATGCATTCTTCTTCAGTCTTAGTCTTCCCACTACCTTTGTATTGAGTGAGGACTTCTTTTAATTTAGTGAGGAAGTCAACAATACTACTAAAATATTTAGGAGACAAAGATGTTAGTTCGACTTCTAGTTGCATTGATCTCATCTGATCTACTTTCCCAAATAAGGTCTTTAGTTTCTCCCAACTTTCATGAGGAGTTTTACAATCTGTAATATGAAACCACAAACTTTCATGAACATTAGAGCTAATAATACCCATTGTTTCGTGCATTTTTCCTTTATGAACAAAAATTTCATATTCTTTATCAAATTCTGGTTGCTTTTCTTCTAACAAATGAGTAAGACCTTTTTGAGAGATAAGATTTAAAATTTTAGGTTTCCAAGTGTGAAAGTTATGAGGGGTGAGAGGTTCAATTGAATTCATCATTTTGACACAAAATAAAATTTGAAGTTTTAACCAATATATCCCCCCTTAGAACTTCAAATTGATGCAAATGTTAAAGGGAAAGAATGAAGCTTTTCAATATTTAAAAAACTCAATATACCCGCCCTAACGAGAGGGAAACTATAAGTATAATGAGGTTCGAATATTGTTTGCTTGAGAAATGCCAAGTCCTTTTAGTTCCTCTTAATACCCGCCCTTACTTGAGGGAAACTGTAAGTATAGAGAAGAATTTGTCAAGGGTTGTAGGCTTGAAATGCATTGAGTTCAACCAGTTTTTAATTTTGGATTTTCTCAAAACTTGCCCTTACTAGAGGGAAACTATAAGTGAGAGAGGTATCCAAAAGAAATAATGGATGAATGAAAAATATATGCTAGGCCTTTATACCAAGTGCCTCCAAAAACCTGCCCTTACTTGAGGGAAACTATAAGTTTTTAGTGGTAATGATACATGGAACGTAGGCAATTATATTTTGAGGGAAAATTTATAAGTTTTATTAAAAAATTATAGAGATTTACTTTTAATATATTTAGAAATGATAAATATTAACATACATAAGAGAGTATATTGGAAAATTTCTTGAAGTATATATGAGAAACAAATAAACTTAATGGGATATTTCCTTTTTGAAAAAAGATAAATAAAAGAAGAATAACACCTTAAAGAATTAAAATTTATCCCTTGTTCCAAATAAGAATATGAGACTTAAATAAATATCAATCACAATTTTTAGTTATTTTGAATAAAACAATTTTGAAGTATATTGCTTTAGAAAAAGGAAAGAAATAATATAAAATTCTTGATGATGTTAAGCAATATAGATTTTGCAATAAATAAAATTTTAAAAATTATAAGTTTTAATTAAAGTTTATATAAGAATTAATAATTATTAAAACTTATTTGATATATGTTAATATCCTTCATGCACAACAAATAAAAAGTGGTGTTTCAAAATAAAAGGAACGCAGAGAGAAACAAAGCACTCCCCCCTAAGATTTGATAGGTGCAAAATTGCACCTCCCCCCCAAATTTTATTAAAAAAATTACAATTTTTTTCTGAGGTAAAAGGAGTCAGAAATAAGGAATTGGAATGGATACAGAAGATGAGAAAAATGAAGAATACAACTTCATAGAATACGTCTCAAAGGAAAATGAGGCTATACAAAAAACTTGAGCTTTTTGAAGTTTCGAAGGAAGTATGGAAAAGCCATACTACTTGCAATAAGGTTAGATATTAAAAAAAATTAATGATACCTAAGAGAGTTACAGAGGACACCAAAGAGAGCGAGCGTTATAGATCAGAGTGAAAGAGAGGATGATGACCAGGACAAATTTTAGGACTTGAATATCATTGCAGATGCACGATATTTCACTCGAGAAGAAGGTGCCACAAGTTTAACCATGATGTTGATGAAGAGGTAAATGAATGTCGAGGCTAAGGTACAGGAGATGAGAATAAAATACAGAACAAAGCTATTGCAAAAAAATATATAGATATGATCCTTCAAAATTTCCAATGGTGCCATAGATTGCACTCAACCATGGTGTTTAAAAAATGTCGAGGATGAGTGAGAGGCGTCGAGAACAACCTATAGAAGAAAATTTATTATAAAAAATATTATAGATATGGGCCTCTAATATATCCCAACGGTGCCATAGAATGCACTCAACCATGACGTTTGAAAAAGTTTCAAATGGACGTCGAGGGACAGTCTTTGAGAACAACCTGCAAAACAAATTCTTTTTTGCAAAAAAAATACAGTGATGGGCCTTTAAACACTATCAAATAGTAGAGATAACAATGAAATTAGATTTCATAGAAGGAAGGCTTATAAAGAAATAAATCTCGATGATTCTCGGAGTGCCGAAGGACACAACGGGAAGGAGATCAAGAAAAAATCATTTAAAATAATCGAATAATTAATATTTGAATACGCCGTTAGGTGTAGATTCTATCATGCCAAAGGTAAGTGGGATTTTACAAGTCCACGTGCTTGATGGAGGATTTTTAACATAGTTTTTAATTACACCAAAAATATTCCTTTATGTGAAGAGGGAACCAAAATAATAATTAGACGAAGACTCAACGAAATATTAAAAAACAAATCATGATTACTACGTTCCTTCACTAAAGATGCAGCGATGGTTGCGGGAACCCAATCGGTTGCAATATGAGGAGAAAAAATGTAGGAAAAATTGAATTATTTTAAATGACCTAAAAAATAATTTCTAATGTTTATGAACTCCTTTGAAATAATGCAGAAAAATGCAATGAAGATGAGAGAACTACGATTGACGAAAAAGTATTACATATACAAGAAAAAAAAGAAATAGAGGAGGGCATTTAAAAAAATAGATATTAATATGGTAAATCAGAAGTTTAAAAGAACTTTAAAAGGAATTACCATAAGTAAATATCTAAAAAAATTATCTAAGATAAACTATAAAATATTTTCTTCTTAAAAAAATAAAGAAGAAGAAGATTGAGAACCAGTTCGGAAGACGCCCTTCAAGAGAGAATGCTAGCAGAATATATCCTACTCTGGTACCATGTTAGAATTTCCCAAATAGATATGTAAAGCATTACAAGATATTGAAGAAGCAAAGAAAAGCTGATCATTGATTTATTCCAAGGATCAACTCTGTATAAGACATCAGAGTTCTCTTGACACATGGAGGAGTGGAAACTCAAATGTCTATATGTAGACACCAAAACAGCACCAATTCGATTATGTGACTGCAAACACTGATCGCATTGACACACACAACCCCTAGGGCAGCCCCTAGAGGTTAAACAGTGGTCCTAACCACTCACACAATAGTTTTGGAAGGTCAGAGGTCAATTTGGCACCTTTTAGGCACTCTGCTCTCTACTCGTTCCACCCAGGGATGATTACAAACTGGTATTCATTCCACCTAGGGACGATTAGCAGTATTCACTCTAGGGTGGGGCGAATAGCAGGTTTGATGGGAAAAAAGTCAAATCTTGACAAATGGCAGCTCAGATCCACCACTTAACTCTTCCTTCATTGCATGGGAGTGTGAGTGAGCATTTTTGAGTGCTAGAGGCAGTTACAAGGGCAGTCATGGAGCCCCTAATCAGGGAGGAATCTTCTCCCCCCTGGGAAGGCATGATTGCCAAGTGGCGCCTCTGCATGCTCATCCAAAGAGACCGTCAGGTCTATAAAATGGTGAGTCTTCTCACCCCAAAAATATACAGAGAAGGAGCATTTTGAGCAATGAAGTGCTACCATTTTACATCCTCACACCTTTTGATTTGTGCCTTTCACATCCTTGATCTCTTTTGGAAGGGAGGTCATTGGGTGATTATTGGAAGCACAAATCCGGAACCAAAACCTGACATTTGGCCATAACATCCTACCAAATTTGTTGAAAACACCCCACAAGAGGTTTTGGACCCATCCCAAGTGGATTGGTGCTGAAATCGGGCCCCAAACGATGGGCGTCCTGCCCCGGGCGCCCCCACACTGCTCGTAGTCCTAATCGCCCCACCCCGGAGTGATTAGAAATCTGTAGAAGATTTCCTTTCTATTATTTTTGCATCTGATTCTATGTTGCTTAGATAGGTTTTCATTCAAATTTCACATCATTTTGAGTTGTTTTGATCATGTTTTTGTCATTTCTCGCTTTTGCTAACATGCAGGTAGCATCATCAAATTCCTGGTGATAGAGGCCGAATTGGAAAAATATGACCATCTGGGTCATCCCAAAATACCCCATTTTACCTAACCCCAACTTTTCAGGTGATTTGGAGCCTCCTGGATGGGACATTTGGGACAGTGCTTTTTGACATTTTGTTGTAGGTCTAATCGTCCCACCCCGGAGCGATTAGAAATCCATGGTAAATTTTTTGACTATTCCATTTGCAGTGCCCTCCTGGTAATGTCCTCATGCCTTTGTTAAATTTTTAGATCATTCTGATGCTATTTAGTTATCATTTTATTTATTTTTTGCATGCACTAATCGTAGGCTTGGGGATTGCATGTTTCATTTTATCTACAGGTGCTACTGACTATTTTCTATTTCCTTGAACATAGGATCTCAACATTAGAGGAGCAGAAAGGAGTCAAGACTCATCAACGCAAGTGGCGGTGATATTTGGTCCACCCATTCTACATGTGGGCACGCGAAAGAAGGAATACCATCTGTTGATGTGACAAGAACATATTTAACGCTCCTAGCCCCTAAAAAGGGAGGAGACGGATTGTAACTGGGTTCTAAAGCATATTAATAAAAAGGGTTGTACTCCATATTTGCTTTTATACCTTGTTTCAATGCGTTTATGTTTCTCTCCTTTCATGCATTTCAGTTCATAGGATTTAGCGTTAAGTTTAGTTTCATTTACATCGCATCTTGGCATTTCCTTTTTGTTTTTGTATCCTCGTGCTTTCAGTGGTGATCACGGTGGGACCTTGTCCTCTATTTTTGAGATCAAAAATATGATCAAAAATTGTTTGTTTTTGCTTGCAGGTACCAAGTTTTCAAACGCTGGACTATTGTTCGTTCCAGTCTGTGACGAGTACAGAGCTGAAATTCGTGCCACCCTGGGGCGAATGGGCATTCGTCCCACCCTATGATGAATACAGTTCTATTATTCATCCCACCCAGGGATGAATAGCTCTATGTGCAGTTTCAGGATAGAAACTCAGAGGCATCCTGTTTGGGCAGAGAAGAGGTAGAGGTCCTAAACACCTTCTATCATTTTCTATTTTTTGTTTTCTATTTTTTGGTTATTTGCTTGCTTAGGGAAAGTTTTTACTGCATGTTTTATTTCTTTTATGCAAAATAAAAATAACCCCACACATCACATGGCAATTTAAACACCAAGGAGCTGGTCGTAAAACCCCAGCCCTTGATCAAGACCAACGGTGGATTTCATCACCACCTTGGCTTGAATTTTTGCATCCATAACCCCGATCGCTATTGTTGCTAGACGTAAATCCTGATGAAAGCTGACCAAGTGTAGCTGGGGTGATTCCCAGTGCATGAGGATAAGTCTTCTATGGTAGGTGTCAAAAATAGGGTGATCCCCCTTCCGTACCGCCTATGTTCCATGTACCATTCTGCTCTCACGTACCAATAGTTTCCCTCACATAAGGGCGGGTATATAGAGAGGTTTGGTATAATGGCCTGGCAATGGTATATCGAAGGGGTGACCATTTTTGGGAGTCATAAGAGCCATCATATTGCATTTGCTACAAAATATTCTTTACAAAACTGTCAAAACAAAAATCAAAACACACTAAACCAGGTTTAGGGCACACCTTTAATCTTTAAACGAGATAATCATTGCTTTGTGTGTGTGTGATTTTTTCTATTTAGTGTAGCATAAAAATCATAAAAAGAAATAAAAATCTACGCATCTTGTAGGGAGA
Source organism: Wollemia nobilis (assembly GCA_028583015.1). Lineage (NCBI taxonomy): Eukaryota > Viridiplantae > Streptophyta > Pinopsida > Araucariales > Araucariaceae > Wollemia > Wollemia nobilis. Next base: position 455,488 of record JAQPPZ010008406.1, read on the forward strand.
CACCACCATGGTGTACACCCATAGCCAAGCCCAATCAAGGGTGGAAGCTGCGGAGAGTGTACAAGGGGGCACAAGTCACCTCCGCTATAGCCCCAAGGACTTGGTCATTCCACCTTGGTGGCCTGACCCACGAGATAGTCCACATCGTGCCTTGATGGAATGGGACTATAGAGGCACCCCTTCGAGGGGCACGCCCACTCAACATAGACCCTTTCAGGAGGAGTCTCTACATGTGGCACTCAACATAGATGGGAAAGCTCCCTTAGATGCTCGCTACGAGTGGCCACCATGTAATGAAGTGCTAGGACAGCATAGGGTCCATCGAGGAGGGCCACATGATTACATCATCCCTCCTTTACCCCCTCTTATTGTCAAAAACAATAGGACAAATCCAGAGCACAAGGCTCTTCTGGTAGGGCGAGCCAACTCCACCCGCCCCTTTCACATTTATGAAAGGGAAAATGAGGAAGACCACTACATTCCTCAAGAGCAATATACAACATGGGAGCAATGCGCCTCCGCACCTGCTATTTATCAGGGTCACCCACTGAGGCCAGAACCTCAGGTGAATGTCGCTAACCTCGATAGAGGGAAGCGACCTATAGAAATCTCAGATCACCATGATCAAGATAGATGTGTAGGAGAGGCATCTAGGCCTCCTAGACTCAAGACAGTAGAGCAGATCGACCTAGAATTTTCCAGACATGCCACCCACCAAGCGCAGATCATGCAGCTTGAGCAAGACCAACAACAGCTAGAGCATCTATATCGCCTTAGCAAAGAGTGCATTCGGTGCCAAATAGATGAGCTACTCCATCAACACTATGCCTGAGAGGGTTCCAACCCCTCAAACACAGAGGGTATAAAGGTATGAGATGCATAACCCCTTAGTGCAAGACAGGTCTCCAAGACCTTACCAAGTGCTACCTTCGAGACCCCCTAGACCTGAGCGAGAGGCCACTCCCAGGAACAATGATGGGTACCCTCCACGGGTGCCCACCCATGGTCATGGGTCTCACCCAGGAACTCCTCAAGAAGCTTATGAGGAGTATGAGCAAGAAGAAGAGTGGGCAAAAATGCCCTACCAAGGCAGAGGGGGCGCTATTCGGCCACCCCTCTATAGGCCTCAAGTTCCCCATAACCCGCAACGGGAACAAACTAAGGAGGAAGAGATTAAATCTTTTGATGCATATAAAGCGTTGCTAGAGCGCTTGGAGTCTATGGAGACCAAGACTTTTAGGCCCCAAAAGCCCACTTTACGCCAACTCCATAGTCATCCTATGCATCCATCAGTGCCGACACCCCCTTACCCTGAACACTTTAAACTGCCTTAGTTGGCAATATTTAGAGGGGAGGAAGATGCCCAAGAGCATGTGACTAGATTCCTAAGCCAATGCTTTGGCATTCAAGACAATGATGCTTTGCTGCTAAGAACATTCATCACCATGTTCGTAGGCCCTACCTCGGATTGGTTCACTCAATTGCCAAAGCACAACATTAGTAACTTAGATCAGCTAGTGGATGCGTTCCTCGAATGCTTCACCTTCAACACCAAGAAGAAGGCATCACTAAGCGACCTAGCCAGCCTCAAGCAGTATGAGGAAGAAACCATGGTGGCCTATGGGAACCGGTGGAGGACTTTGCTTTCAAAGCTGCCCTACCTCCCTCCTATGTCCGACCTCACCCAAATGTTCTCAAAGAGCTATTTGAGATCGATCTCCATGCTATTGCAGCTGCAACAATATGCCACTTTAGAGGAAGCTCTGGCGCAAGCTAGAATCATTGAGGAGATCAAGATTCAGGATGGCGAGATAGCCAAGCCAAAGAAGAAAGAATGGTCTAAGAACACCAAAATAGGGACCACGCAATAGAAACCCACTACGGTCAATCAGGTTGCTATAAACGTCCCTAAGCCTGCACAAGCAACACAGCCCCAAAAGGCTAACTATCAGGTGGTGCCTCTTAATAGTTATGATAGAGAAAATTAGAGGCAAGAACAAAATTAGTAGCGTCACCCTAGGTGACAATTCACACCTTACACAGAGTCCAGAGACTCCCTGTTTGACCACTTGTCAGTGGCAAACTTGATCAACCTACCCGAGAGTCAACCCATAGACCCCAATGCACCAAAACCTAAGGGCTACAGGGAAGACTTGTATTGTAGGTTCCACAGATGGAAGGGACATGACCTTAATGCATGTTGGAAGTTTAAAGGCTTGGTGCAAGACCTAATAGATAACAAGACATTAGCGGTGGATAATCCTGTGGCACCAAGCAACCAACAAATGGAGGTCTTTAAGGACCCCTTGCCTGCCCATGATGCACAGGAAAAGACCCTACAAGTCAATGAGGTAACACAGAACTGCCCCATGCAGGGGTATGTAGGGATGATCAATATAGTGACTCGAAACAAGAGGTACCCGAGCATAGCTGCCCCTACGGTAGCTACAGGAGAGGTGCCAACAATGTCACAACCACAACAACACCTTACGCAACCTGCTCCACCTAGACCAATGGCCACGATTCGAACCAAACTCACCCAAAGTTTGAGGACCACATCGGCTAGGCTCTCCATCTACGAGCTCATACAACAATCATCGCCCCATCGGGAGGCTCTAATGGAGATACTAAAAGCCATCGAGTTGCAGCCCCATGAAGCAAACTCCTTCAACAACTTTGTGGGACATGTCAAAAGATGCATCGAGCCAGTCATCACCTTTAGAGAGGACGAGCTGAAATCAGTGACTGGTGACATGGCGGATCCACCCCTACACGTTATTGCATGGGTCAATGGGATTCCGTATAAGAGGGTGTTGGTGGACACTGGCTCATCCAGTAATATCATTACAATAGTGGCATTGAAACATCTAAAGTTGCCAGCATCTCACATAGTGGCCTCCACCTACACACTACGAGCATTCAATGATGCAATATGTTCGACAGTTGGCACAATTGTCCTACCCATCCAAGTGGGACAAAAGACTATTCCTACATTGTGCCACATCTTGGAGGGTGAGATGGCTTATAACATTTTGTTGGGCCGGCCATGGATCAAGGACATGAAGTGTGTCCCTTCGATAGCTCATCAGTGCTTAAAGTATACATTTGAAGGGCAAGTGCATGTAGTCCCGATGGACTTGGAGCCCTTCAAGTATTGCAATACGGTGCAACTAATGCCGCAATCGACCCTTCCATCAACGCATTTGGATTTTTAGTTGAATCCATCTAAATAGGGTCCGATTCTACAGGCATCCCCATTGACAAGTCCATCAAATCCCTAGCTAGGTCCATCTTCATCATCTGGTCCTTCACCAACGATGCCACCTACGATGGCCACATCGAAGGACAAAGGGAAGAAACCCTTGGAAGAGGCACCGCCATCAGTCTCAACCATCTCTACTAAGGAGATGCCTAGCAGAATGGAAGTCGAGGCTCCTAGTTCACCCGACATGGAGTGGACTCAGGAAGAACTTCCATTCCCTCCCCCTCAACCACCAACAATCATCATTGAGATGGCCAATACGGGCCTGGGGGAGTATCCGGTGTGGAACATTGTAGCAACACCCACACTTGAGTCCATGCAAGACATGGGGAGACCTCGCCTCCCCATAGGCACTATTGTTCCTCTAGGCTACCCACCAAACCAGACAAACTTTGTATATGGGGGCCTTGATAATGGCATTGAACCTTACATGCAAGAGGACGAAGATGAAGAGCCTTTTGCTGAAGACGTCAACTATTTGTCCAACCCAAAATTTGCTTTGAGATATCTTGGCCAATGCAATTGGCATGGATATGGGTTAGGCAGATATGAGCAAGGAGTGCGCGTTCTTTGCCAACCAAGATATCAGATGCCATACGACAAGTCAGGAGTAGGGTTCAACCACCCTCTACCCCTGGACATCTTGGTAGAGAACATGCAAGGCCTAGGGATAAGCAACAAGGATGGGTTGGCATTAGATCCATATGCCAATCCTAACACAACATATACATTGGGGGATTATCTCCCATTATGGACAACCAACCTTGTTGACCTCAACAACCCTTTCCCTTCGATCGAGAAAGGAGAAAGTTTGAGAACTCACCTACAAGAGGGGTATAGACAAGGTCAAGAAGGATCTTCAGAAGATGAGTCAGAATATGAAGTAGCACCATGGGACCCCTTCGAATCGGATAGCAATCACTCACAAGTGACCCCCATGGATGATTATCAAGAAAGCCTCTTGGCAATGTTCCCTTTGGATGCTCCAATCGAGCAAGTGCCACCTCAAGAAAATTAGGTCCCCCCGTAGAGAGCGGAACAACCCCGATGGGGCCAGATCAATTTGCTCGAGCAAGATGAGCCTCTCATGTCACAAATAGTTGTTGGAACCAATGAAGGCCTTTGGATCTTCGATAGTGATTATGAAGATGAAACTGAGATGGCATATCTCAATCACATGCGGCAGATGCAGCAACAATACCCCCTGGATATTGATGACATATTTGAACAACTAAACATAAGGCCAGGGCATGAGTGGCACCTAAACCCAACGCAGTGGGACCAAGTGTTGAATCCACCACTTTGGGCATATAGAGAGCACCTACCGCCCAGAGACCCTATAGAGATATCAGTGTCGAGGGCAGACCCTGTCCTCCTCTCCACACATAGGGCTGATCCATTCATGCCAATACCTCCAGAGCCAGATCTAGAGCACAAAAATCATTCAGGATGTCCGAGTCACCACACCCATGGTAATGGAGACCAAAATCATTTCATCAACATGATCTCCATTGACTTAACCACCCCCATCCACAATCCGACCGATCCAACAAAGTCATTATATCTAGACATAGATGCCATAGACTGGGATCACGTCAATTCACCACCATCCCCATCAGAGTACTGGCCTTTCGGTGAGATGCTTCATTTCACCCTAGGGCCAACTCAGGATATCTTCCATGCTGAAGAGGAACCCGAGGTTCCCAACGTAGATCTAAACTTAGCAAATGATATCCACTTGATCCCAACTCCACACCAGTTGGAGGACGGATCCCACATGTCGATCGAGGAGATGACTGACGTAGACATCGGCTCTGATCCAATGAATCCATAGATTATCAAGTTGGGGGTAAGTCTATCCCCCAAAGAGCAAGCCGACTACATTGCCCTTCTCAAAGAGAAGAAGGAGGTTTTTGCATGGTCCTACAAAGACATGTCGGGGCTAGATCCATAGCTAGTCACGCATAATCTAACGCTTGATCCGAAAGTCAAGCCAGTTAAGCAAAAACTACGTAAGATGCACCCAACAGTGGCCTTAATGGTCAAAGATGAATTACAAAAGCTGTTGGATGCACAGTTTGTCATCTGCATGGATTACCCACCATGGCTGTCCAACATGGTGCCCATCAAAAAGCTCGATGGGAGGATTCGCATATGCACTAATTTTTGAGATCTAAACAAAGCGAGTCCTAAGGATGATTTCCCCTTGCCTAGCATCGACGCATTGGTAGACGCTACAACGGGCCATGAAATGCTTTCCCTCATGGATGGTTTCTCGGGATACAATCAAATTCGTATCAATCCCGAGGACCAACTAAAAATGGCATTCACAACGCCTTGGGGGACATTTTGTTATAAGGTCATGCCCTTTGGCCTTAAAAATGTTGGCGCCACCTACCAACGTGCCATGACATACATCTTCCATGATCACATGCATAAAACTTTGGAAGATTACATGGATGATTTGTTGGCCAAATCTCTTTTGCGCCCGGATCATCTCGATGACTTAAGCAAGATCCTCGATCGCCTCATGGAACATAAAGTCAGACTGAATCCCAAGAAGTGCGTATTTGGCATCACATCTAGAAAACTCTTGGGTTTCATAGTCTCAAAGCGAGGCATCGAGGTGGACCCAAACAAAGTCAAGGCAATCCTTGAAATGCTTCCCCCAACTACCATCAAGCAGCTCAGAAGCCTACAGGGAAAGGTCACGTCAATCAAGCGCTTCATAGCGCAGCTATCTGACAAGTGCCGACCCATGAATAAATTATTGCACAAGGGGGTAGCATTTCACTGGGATGACGAGTGCCAGTCAGCCTTCGACGATATTAAACAATACTTGGCTTCATCGCCAATATTGGCACCACCTAGACCAGGAGTGTCATTCTACTTATACATCTCAGCTACTGAGGTGGCATTGGGCGCCATGCTAGCCCAAAAAAATGAACTACACAAAGAACAGGCTACTTACTATCTTAGCCGCACCCTGGTCAATTATGAACTTAACTATGCATACATTGAGAAGCTCTGCTTGGCAGTGGTGTTTGCTACCAAAAAGCTATGCCATTACATGTTGAGAAACATGACGTATGTTGTGTCTAAGGAGAATCCATTGCGGTACATGATGAGTCATACTTATCATAGTAGCCGCACGACAAAATGGATCATGTTGTTGATGGAGTTTGACATCGAGTTCATTGGATAGAAATCCATCAAAGGTCAAGTCATAGCCGATCAACTAGCAGAGGCTCCTCTCGAAGATGATCAGCCTTTGACCATAGAACTACCCGATGATGGGGTCTTCCATGTCTCAGAATCGCCAGATTCTGATGAGCCTGAGTCACAGGCCGACATAACCCTATTTTTTGATGGTTCTAAATGTGAGCAAGGGGGTGGCATGGGAATTGTATTCTTCACACCGCAAGGGGCTCCAATGCCTCTATCATTTAAATTAGATTTCTCGTGCACCAACAACAATGTCGAATACGAAGCCTTGCTCATAGGTCTTCAGACAACAATCACCATGAACATCAAACAATTGAACATCTTTGGTGATTCGTTGTTAATTGTCAACCAAGTCAAAGGGGTATTCCAATGTAAATGCCTAGTTCTACAGGCCTACAAAGCCCTTGTGGACAAATTCCTGGCAAATCTTGAATGGTACGACATCGAGGCACTCCCTCGATCATCGAATCATTTTGCGGACACTATGGCCTCCTTGGGGTCACTAATCTCGTAAGACATTTTTGGTGATATGACAACCATTCAAGTCAAAACACTATCACAATCCGTGATGGAGCATGCAAGCTCTGACTTAACGCCAGGAATCCACCTGATCCAGATTGAACCATCCTCGGACAAGTTCTCTCGAATCCATGATTGTCTGAATCATGCCAACTAGGGGTCCTTGTTCTCCCCTACTCCCCTTAATAGCAACACAACGCTATTCTTACAAGTTCTTTCCCACTCAACTTTTGCTAGGGATGAACTTCAAGAGGGATTGGTTGTTCATACTATCGAGGTTTTCGATCAGCAAGATTGGTATACACCCATACGAGATTACCTCAAGTTAGGTAACCTCCCACTTGGATTGACACATGCCACAAAATTATCATTCAAACAGAAAGTGGCAAAACATGTCTTGCTAGGAGACATTTTGTACCATCGTAGCTATGAAGGAATCCTCCTTCGTTGCTTGGACCAGCAGGAGTCCACTTGGGTGATCACCCAAGCGCACGATGGTACATGTGGTGGCCACTTCAGTGGTATGGCCATCGCAAAGCGCATTCTCTGCATGGGCTATTATTGGCCATCTTTAGAGTGAGATTGTTGCACGTATGTAAGGAAGTGCATGAAGTGTCAACACCATGCCAATTTGACACACGTACCTTCTCAAGCCTTGCAGCCGATCCAATCAGCTTGGCCATTCTCATAGTGGGGCTTAGATCTAATCGAAAAGATCTCCCCTACATCGTCAAGTCATCACACGTTCATCATAACGGCCACAGAGTACTTCACCAAGTGGGTGGAAGCAATTTCGCTTACCTCTACGACTGGAACCCGCATTTTGGAGTTCATTTTACATAACATCATATGTCATTTTGGTATTCCATCCAAGATCATCTCGGATAATGGGATGTCATTCAAGAACAAAGACGTGCGTGCTTTGACCACAAAGTACAAAATTTAGCACAATTTTTTGACACCCTATTATCCGTAGGCAAATGGGCAAGCAGAGGCATCAAACAAAATGCTAGTCGCCATCCTCAAAAAGATAGTCACAGATAGTCATAAGGATTGGCACATTCAAATCCCACTTGCCCTATGGGCTTATCGCACTAGCATTCGGATGCCCACTGGGGCAACTCCATTTTCATTGGTGTATGGCTCCGAGGCAGTCATGCCTCTCGAGTTGGAAATCCCTTCCCTACGCATATCAATGCAAGAGTTCATCGATGATGACACTGCGTGGCAGGCCCGGTTAGACCAACTTACATTGCTCGATGAACGACGCGTCAATGCTCTCGAGCATTTACGTATCTATCAAGAGCGACTTAAGAAAGCATACAACATGAAGGTTCACCTGAGGGACTTTCAGGTTGGTGACTTGGTCTTAAAAGAGAACCAACAAAATTCTAACTTGCCACCCCATCTAAGGGACAAGTTCACGGCAAACTGGTTAGGTCCTTATGTCATCGATAGTAAAATAGGACCTGGAACATACCGGCTAGCCTCTCTTGACGGAATCAAGGAACTAGAACCCTTGAACATCAGTCATTTGAGGCCATTCCATATTTAAAAGAGCCATAGCCCAAACCAAAAGCTCCAAGGATTCTCATAATCGCTTGGTCAACCCCAAAATGCCCCAAAGGTGCCCATAAACCCTTTGGTCAAACCAAAAAGCTCCAAGGATTCTCATAATCACTTGGTCAACCCCAAAATGCCCCAAAGGTGTCCATAATCCCTTTGGTCAACCCAAAAGCCCCAAAGGTTCCCATAATCCCTTTGGTCAAACCAAAAGCTCCAAGGATTCTCACAATCGCTTGGTCAACCCCAAAATGCCCCAAAGGTTCCCATAAACCCTTTGGTCAAACCAAAAAGCTCCAAAGGTTCCCATAATCCCTTTGGTCAAACCAAAATCTCCAAGGATTCTCACAATCGCTTGGTCAACCCAAAAATGCCCCAAAGGTTCCCACAATCCCTTGGTCAACCCCAAACGCCCCAAAGGTACCCATAATCCCTTTGGTCAAACCAAAAGCTCCAAGGATTCTCACAATCGCTTGGTCACCCAAAAATGCCCCAAAGGTGCCCACAAACCCTTTGGTCAAACCAAAACACCCCAAAGGTACCCATCATCCCTTTGGTCAAACCAAAAGCTCCAAGGGTTCCCACAATCGCTTGGTCAAAAATAAGAAAATTCAAAAACAATAAAATCATCAAAAATAACAAAAAATTTGCATCTCATTTCCATGCATACTCAAAATCATCACAACAATAAAGAACTCTTTTTGCATCTCATCTTCATACTCACAAAAATCAATCAATCGAAAACACAAAAATAATAGCTGCATTAAGCATCACATCCATACATTGCATATTTGTTGGTCATACGGGTCAAAGGCACCATAGACTGTAATTACTCGGCAAATCCATCATTTTCCACATTTCTCCACTCTATAAATAGTCCATCAAAAATAAATGCCATCCACAGTTTCACCATATCATGCATTAGTTGTCTTCTAATGTATCTAGAGTTTTCGTCATTCAGCTATCTTTAGCTTTCTAGCCAAATATTGTACAAAGTCAGACAGATTTTACAAAGGTAGAGTTCTACTTGGATCACACCTTGTTACGTAGCATCCCAACACAAGTTAAAACACATTAAAATTCCCAAGTTGTGTGAACGAAAGATGAAATCTGCAAAGCAATCCAGGATACCATCTAGTGAAAAGGTTATCTTGCTCATCCCCCTATGCGAATGACCCCAAAAATGCTGAGAGTTGGCAAAAGGACAAGCATCTTCCCTACCCAATTCCCCAAGAATCCCAAGTTCTCAAAAAGTTGCAAAACATCAAAAATTTGCAAAAGTCAATACTACAAAGTTTGACATCACAATCCCACAAGTGCATACATCAAAGAGCACATACAATAGTGATTCTCATCACTCAATATTCAAATCCCTTGCTCAAAAGAAGAAAAAACAAAAATAAATAGTGATTTTTATCACTATAGAAGAGCAAGTATCCCAATACAATTGAAGAAAAGAAGGGAGTCAAACTTGAATCCCTGGAACTCTCAGCATTCAGAAGGTCATGAGGTAAACCTCAGTATCGGTTTGGTGGATAACCTATCGGTCCATTGGTGGCAAACCTCCTGCATGATGATATATCTGTCACATTAACTTGTGTGCAGATCAATGTTTGCATGTGGATGAGCTAGCTTATGGTATCCTAGATAGCACCACAGATTAATCTGACTAAATACAACAAAGGAGTTAGTGGAGCTAATTAGGTGATCCTCAGTACAGGTTTGGTTGACAACCTATCTAGCACTGGCGGTATCCTGACAAATACCACATAAACAAACTCAATTGCACACACAGGGATGTGAAATAACTTGGTCAAAGACAAGTCGGATTCATACCTTGTTCAAAAGTCTTGTAAGATAAAAGTACAGTCTTGGCTAGTTAGTTAAAACATCTGAGTCTCAGAAAACCTTAACTACATTCTAAACCAACTATGATATCTTTCATCCTTGCATCGCCATCAGAAAATACAAAAAATAACATGTATACATAAAAAGTCATTTACCACAGCAATCGCCTAGGACAAAAAGCCATAAGTTCTAAACAGTCTATGGTGCCACCGCCAAAAATCACAAATTCAATTCATCCATTCCATTTGCATATCATATAAATTAGGAAACATTAGCATTCATCACAACATATCCATACATAATGTAAATTAACATGCATCCATCAAACATCAGTCACTATGCATAAAATCAAATCACAACACATGTATAAACAAAAGAAAGTCATATGTATATATATATCATCAAAAATGCCCGTAGGCTACAATAAACCGGTCCTCTGACCTCACAAAAATGCAAAAGCTCAAAAACCCCCAAGCCTAGGGCATCGACCACCATGATCACGTAGGATCGGTGCGATGGGAACTACCCCTCATGGTGTGGGTCCTATGGGACCCCTCAGGGCGGCTACTGCTAGCCCCCGCATCATGCCTACTAGTGCCTCCCTCATCTAGTCACTTGCACCGAGAGGATGTTGACTGCTCAGTATCGCTCCCTCTCATGCGACGTGATGATCCACCTCCACTAACCGTAGGGATCCACCCACCGAGGTGGATAATCTCCACCTCTAGCTCAAACCGATGCTGAATCAAGTCCATCTCCCACTGATGAACTATCGCCAAGTTCTCATCATGCTACACCAATGCCTTCTCCCTCTCTGCCAATTGCATCCATAGGAGATCCATCTCCCATGCAGCATCTGTATCCCCATCCCATCGGTGGTACACCACAAATGCGTTCTCCCTCTCTACCAGCTACGTCCATAGGAGATCCCTCTCCTGTAGCACATCCTCGAGCTCCTCATCCCATCTTCGGAGTAGCCCCTCCAATCATGCTATCTCAGCGTGCAACCCTGCCTCCGTATCCTCCGAGACTGCCTGAGGCATCGACATCTCCGGAATGGCAGCCTGCTCTGGCTCCCACTGCTCCAGGATGTCCTACATATCCGGATGCTCCCAAACCCCAAAATCATCCCCCACATCATCCACCTCTACCATGTCCGCATCCTCCAGCGGAACCCCCCAACCCTCTCCTGATGCCTCTGCATCCTCACCACCTACTGCTACCACCTCTACACCCCCTAGAGGCCCCTCGCCTCACCACCGTCACAAAGTCCACCACTAGTCATACTCAGCGGTAACCCCGACGTCATCCACGTCTAGGACATCAATCGCTGTATCTGAATCCTCACCCAACGGCGCGATGATCAGCCAGGCTAGAGTCCTCTCGTCACCCCGATGTCGATAGATCAAAGGCTCACTAGGAAACCCCTGGTGCACCCCAAACTATCATGTCACTCGGACGTACGAGAAGTACTCCTGCTCGGTCCCGTGTTACCCGATCAGCCACCTCCCCCTGTGAACCCATCGAAGCCACTCTCTAGCCTCAAGCAAGGCTAGACAATCCAGGTATGGGTGCCAGAAAACCTCCCCTGGAGCAAGCCAAGAGAAGGCATCGACATAGTGCCCTACGACACCTACCCATCATCGACTTTGCCCCTGCTCCTCAGACCACCGCCACAGTACCGCATACCCTATCTCTCTATCAACCATCTTTTCCCGAGTCATCCATGACAACCCCACCGGCCTCTCCACAACTATGTGCTACCAAGCCCAACACTACAACAAGTAACTACATCCAATACCCTTCCACCTCCGGTAGCGGACCTCATACAACTCATCGTAGAGCTATGCCAGTAGTGTCTGACCCCATCTCATAATCAGGGGCTCTATGGTCGGACACTCCACCAACCTGAAGACCACCTCCAACAAGTTCCACGGGAACCTCATGCCCGAAGAGTCGGGTAGCAGCATGTTGGAAATGAGGGTCATCAGTAATGCATGCCTCACTCCCAACACGCCCCTCTCTAGCCACCATCGTACCAAAATACCGCCAATCTGGCAGTCACCCTCTGCCCTCTCCACTGGGTTATCCACACCCAACTCCTCCCCATGCCCGAAGCATCACGTCAGTACAGTTGTCCGTTGATCACGCGAAGTCGTCTCGATCGGTAGCCCATCTATCAAAATCCACAGAATCCGATAGACATCCTCAAGAGTCACCGTCATCTCCCCTATTGGGAGATGGAAGGTATTGGTCCGAGGATCCCACAAGTTGATCAAGGACGATCGATAGGCCCGATCCCCCACCACCGACTCTAGCCAAGTCACATGCTTGAGCCCAAGGGCATCAAGCCACTCCCAATCAGCCAAAGTCAACGCCTCCCAGGCGTCCAAGAAAACCGTAGGCACACGATACCGGCTCTTCACCACCTGAAACACAAAAACAAAAAAAACATTAAAAACATGATAAACTGTATAAAAAAAAACAAAAACAAATTCAAAATCAAAAAACAATTTTTCAGTACCTAGGGTTTTTAACTCTAAGTCTACAACTAAATAAAAACAAACAAACAAAAAATTCAAAAAAACAAACAGTTTGTCAGTACCTAGGGTTTTTTAACTCTACGTTTAAACTGATAAATAAAAACACAAACAAAAAATTCAAAAAACAAATAGTTTGTCAGTACCTAGGGTTTTTAACTCTACGTTAAAACTGACAGATAAAAAAAAACAAACACAAAAAAAAATCAAAAATAGTTTGTCAGTACCTAGGTTTTTTAACTCTACGTTTAAACTGATAAATAAAAACAAAAAAATCAAAATCAAAATAACAGTTTTTCGTTAACCTCGGGTTTATAACTGAAGTTCACAAATAAAAAATCAGAATAAAAACAATTTTTCTAAAGCTAGGGTTTTCTCTAAGTTTAACCTAGAATTTTAGTTTAAAAACAAAACAACAAAAAGAACACATTTGAATCTAGGGTTTTTTAAATGAAAATACAAAAATTTAAATTAAAACAATTTTTCTAAGCTAGGGTTTTGCTCTAAGTTTAACCTAGGGTTTTAGTTTTAAAAACAATAAAAAACATCACATTTAAACCTAGGGTTTCTTGTAACCTTAAAAAACATACAAACAAAAAATAAACAATAAAAACATTTCTTTTTAGCCTAGGGTTTTACCTTAGTTTAAACGGAAAAACAAATTCAAAATAAATTATGATTTTAAAACTATAACATAAAACAAAAGCTAACTAAACGAGAAGGAGCACTTACCGGTCTCGCTTCGGCTCCACCACTCGATCTGGTTCATGAACTCATGGCATTAGGAAAATTTCGACAGCGCTTCGCTTCGCAGACTTGACCTCCTCCTCCTCAGAGCTCCAAATCGCTAGAAAAATCGAATGCAAATGAGCCCAAACCCTAGTTTTGGCCCTTAAATAGGCTTTTAGGCCTATAATCGTTCCACCCTAGGATGAGCGCTCTAGTTAGCACTCATCCCACCCTAGGATGATTACAAAACTAGTATTCGTCCCACCCAGGGACGATTACAGAGCAAAAATTGCAAAAACAACAAAAATTGCACCAAAATGCACAAAAACAAGCAATAAAATTGTCCAATAAGAGTGCTTTTGCACTTGACATTTCGGGCATGCAAAATAGACGTCGGGGTCACAAATCCTCACTATCCTACTCCCTAAGAAGGCTACCATAGCCGGACCGCTCCACGGGAGGACGGATTGCAGAGAATTTCATCCCCAAATGGCGTCCCAAAAAGGGTCCAAACCCACCCAAAAATAGCAATAACATTGTCGAACAAGGTGCCTTTGCGCCTCTGCTTCTTGGCATGCAAAACAGATGTCGGGGTCACAAATTCTCACTATCCTACTCCCTAAGAAGGCTACCATAGCCGGACCGCTCCACGGGAGGACGGATTTTCGAGAATTTCATCCCCAAACGACGTCACCAAAAGGGTTAAACACCCACCAAAAATAGGTCTAAATGTTGGGAAACTGCACACACATTCAAAGATAAACAACTGAAGGCACCCTTACAAAAGTCATCTTGGGTCAAGCGACTCATCGCTTTTCTCATGTTGGTCATTCCCTCATCGATTCGTCGCTTGAGGGGGTAGTCACACTTAGTCACCAATCAACAAATACACACCCAATTAAGGAAATGGCATGCATTCAAAGAATCATTGACAAAGACAATCACGCCCCTTCTTGGGGTAGTAAACAAGCAATAATCACAAGCTGATCAAACACTTGGCATTCATGAATCATGAACTCAAGGTTCCCACAGACAAAAGGTTGCGCCCTTTGCCTATTCATGACTGATCAATGTCCAAGCTCAAGTAACACCTCACCGAAAAAGGTTAACACTTGAATTAAGTTCCTTCGCTCATCAGAAGCAAGGATTCAAGAATGCATGCCCTTTCCATACTTGGGGCATCAAAATTTGGTTAGGTTACTAAGAAACCCTAATCATTAGTGCTTTGGTTATCTATTTTTGCTCAACACTATGCCACGCATAATGCATCCCAAAAAGGGGCATCTGTAGACACCAAAACAACACCAATCCGATTATGTGACTACAAACATTGATTGCATTGACACACACAGCCCCCAGGGCAGCCCCCAAAGGTTAAACAATGGTCCTAACCACTCACACAATAGTTTTTGGAAGGTCGGAGGTCAATTTGGCACCTTTCAGGCACTCTGCTCTCTACTCGTTCCACCCAGGGACGATTACAAACTGGTATTCGTTCCACCTAGGGACGATTAGCAGTATTCGCTCCAGGGTGGGGCGAATAGCAGGTTTGACGGGAAAAAAGTCAAATCTTGACAAATGGCAGCTCAGATCCGCCATTTGATAGACATACCACTTATGGGAAGCGGCTAGAACAAGAACCAATCTTACAAAATCCATTTTAGCAACTGGAGCAAAGGTTTCTGCATAATCTATGCCTTCAATTTAAGAGAAACCTTTTGCTACTAGATGAGCCTTGTGTTTTTCTATTTCTCGAGTAGGCCCATATTTTGTTTTGAAGATCCATTTATAACGAACTAATTTCCTTCCTTTAAGGGAACTAAATCCCAAGTATTATTTTTGATCAAGGAAGAAAAAAAAAATTCCATGGCATCATTCAATTCCTTAATACCTGAGGCTGATTTGAAGGATTGAGGATCAGAGGAAATAGACTAACATACAATACCAGTGCCTATGGGGTTGGATGATCTAGTTGAAGGAATATTTTAGATGAAAGAAGTAGCTTCTTTAAAAATGGTGCGGGCCCATTTTGGCATAGAGTAAGGAGTTGAAGGAGTTGAAATACATTAATATGGAGTTATATATTCCTCATCTTGATTATCAATGACCAAGTTAACTTCAAGATTTGGCTCTTCATAATATTGAGGTTCTACTATAGGAGAAGGCTCAATGGAGGAAGAGGGCTTTTGAGGATATTTTTGAGGGAATGGTTCATCATATTGGACATTATTATGAAAGAAAACTTCATGAGTTGAGGGATCAAGAAGCATGTATGCTTTCAATTATTCACAATAACCAATAAATATGAGCCTTTTGATTTTCTTATCAAGAGCCTTCCTTTTCTTCTTTGGTATGTGAGCCCAAGCAGTACACCCAAAAATATTGAAGTAGGAAACATTTGGTTTTAAGCCAAACCAAGCTTCTTCAGGAGTTAAATGGTCAAGAGCTTTATGAGGTGTGTGATTTTGAATATAATTTGCACAGTTAATAGCTTCTACCCAAAAAACTTTTGAAATATCTCTTGAATGGAACATACAATTAGCCATCTCTTTTAATGTTCATTTTTTCCTTTCTGCAATACCATTTTGTTGAGGATTATGGGAGACAGAATGTTGATGAATGATGCCATGACTGGATAAAAATATGGAGAACTCATTACTGCAGTATTCTCCCCCATTATCTGTGTGAATCTTCTTGATTTTGCAAGATGCTTTATTTTCAACTAAGGCTTTAAAAACTTTAAAGTGGGATAGAACATCACTCTTATATTTTAGGAAGTAGACCCATGACCTTCTAGAAAAATCATCAATAAAGGTTGGAGCATACTTTGCTCCTTTAAAATATGGTTCAAGAAATGTCATTAAGTCACTATGGATTAAATCTAGAGGTGATAAGGTTTTTAGAGAGCTACTTGGTTGGAAAGGATCTTGATGTTGCTTTCCAAGAGCACATCCAAGACAAACTCCATCACTAGAAAATACTTGGGGTAATCCTATAACCATATCATGGGTGCTCAAATCCTTTAGGTAATTGTAACTAATATGACCAAATTTTTCATGCCATATTTGACTTTCAAGATCACCATGAGCCACAAAACAAGAGGCTCCTTCTGGATTTTGAAAACCTCTATAGTGAAAAATATGAGAGTTATGACCAATATTCCCTTTGGCTATAAGAGAATGGGGATCTTGAAAATATCTTATCTCAACTCCTGTTGGAGAAAAGAGAACAATTTTTCCATTTCCAAAAGTACAAATCTGATAGACAGATAGGAGATTAGTGTTAATGTCTGGAACATAGAGAACATTATTTATGGAACCACCATCAATGGTTATATCCCCTATTCCTTAGAAAGGTATGAAGGAAGAGTCACCCACTTCTATGCTACAAGTAAAGCTAGAGGAGATAGAAGAGAACTTATATGAAGCAGTCATGTGATGAGTAGCTCCAGAATCTAGGACCCAATAAATAGAGGAAGAATTGGAGGTTTTTCCTTGAACATTAAGGGCTTTTCCTATTTTCTTTTTATTTTCAATCTTTTGATCCTTCATAGCTACCTCTAGTTGTTGTAATATTTTCCAGCATTTGTTAGCAGAGTGACCTTTCTTTTTACAGTGAGTACAGGTAATGGGAGTATTTTCCTTATTTTTGAATTTTTATTTATAATATGTGGAGGCTACTAAGGCTTTTGAAGAAGAATAAGAAGATATTTCATATCTAGAAAGTTTGTTCCCTAGTTAATCTATCACAAAATTCTTCTAAAGAATACATTTTAAAGGTTGCACCAAGAGCATCTTTGGTAGAAATAAAGGTGGTAGAAAAAATTTGAAAAACACCATTTAGCTTAGAAAGGATTAGATAAATGCATTATTCTTCAGTCTTAGTCTTCCCACTGCCTTTGTATTGAGTGAGGACTTCCTTGAATTTAGTGAGGAAGTCAACAATACTACTAAAATCTTCAGGAGACAAAGATGTTAGTTCGACTTCTAGTTGCATTGATCTCATTTGATCTACTTTCCCAAATACGGTCTTTAGTTTCTCCAAAATTTAATGAGGAGTTTTACAATCTATAATATAAAACCACAAACTTTCATGAACATTAGAGCTAATTATACCCATTGTTTCGTGCATTTTTCCTTTATGAACAAAATTTCATATTCTTTATCAAATTCTTGTTTCTTTTCTTCTAACAAATGAGTAAGACCTTTTTGACAGATAAGATTTAAAATTTTAGGTTTCCAAGTGTGAAAGTTATGAGGGGTAAGAGGTTCAATTGAATTCACTATTTTGACACAAAAGAAAAATTTTGAATTTTTAGCCAATATATCCCCCCTTAGAACTTCGAATTGATGCAAATGTTTAAGGGAAAGAATGAAGCTTTTCAATATGTTAAAAAACTCAATATACCCACCCCAATGAGAGGGAAAATTTAAGTATAATGAGGTTTGAATATTTTTTCTTGAGAAATTCCAAGTCCTTTTAGTTCCTCTTAATACCCGCCCTTACTTGAGGGAAACTGTAAGTATAAAAAAGAATTTTTCAAGGGTTGTATGCTTGAAATGCATGAGTTCAACCAGTTTTTAATTTTGGATTTTCTCAAAACTTGTCCTTACTAGAGGGAAACTATAAGTGAGAGATTTATCCAAAATATATTATGGATGAATGAAAAATATATGCCAGGCCTTTATACCAATTGCCTCCAAAAACCCGCCCTTACTTGAGGGAAACTATAAGTTTTTAGTGGTAATGATACATGGAACGTAGGCAATTATATTTTGAGGGAAAAAATAAGTTTTATTATTTAAAAGTTATAAATATTTATTTTTAAATATATTTTGAAATGATAAATATTAACATACATAAGAGATTATATTGGAAACTTTCCTGATTTATATGATGAGAAAAAAAAGAAACTTTTGATATATATTTTTTTTTAAAGTAAATAAAAGAACAATAACACCTTTAAGAATTAAAATTTATCCCTTGGTCCAAATAAGAATATGAGACTTAAAAAAAATTTCAATCATAGAAATATATTGCTTTAGAAAAAGGAAAGAAATAATATAAAATTCTTGATGATGATAAGCAATATAGATTTTGCAATAAATAAAAAAATTAAAATTGTAAGTTTTAATTAAAGTTTATATAAGAATTAACAATTATTAAAAGTTATTTGATATATGTTCATTTTCTTTATGCATAGAAAAGCAAAAGTGGTGTTTCGAAATAAAAGGAATGCGGAGAGAAACAAAGCATCCCCCGAGATTCGATAGGTGCAAAATCGCACCTCCCCCCCCCAAATTTTATTAAATAAATTACAATATTATTTTCGAGGCAAAAGGAGTCAAAAAAATAGAATCAAAACGGATACAGAAGACCAAAAAAATTAAGAATACAGCATTGTAGAAGATAGAATTCAATACGTCTCAAAGGAACTTTGAGGTTATAATAAAAACCTGATCTTACTAAAGTTTTGAAGTAAGTATGGAAGCACTAGACTACCTGCAATTAAGGTCAGATAAAAATAAAAAATTAATTATACCTGAGAGAGCTGTAGAGGACACCGAAGAGAGCGATCATTAAAGAAAAAAATGAAAGAGAGTATGATGACTGGGACAAAGTGTAGGATTCAAATATCATTTCAAACGGATGATCTTTCACTTGACACAGACGCACGATCTCAGACGT
The DNA here is from genome assembly GCA_028583015.1 of Wollemia nobilis. Taxonomy (NCBI): domain Eukaryota; kingdom Viridiplantae; phylum Streptophyta; class Pinopsida; order Araucariales; family Araucariaceae; genus Wollemia; species Wollemia nobilis. The sequence goes on from JAQPPZ010008406.1 coordinate 474,862, forward strand.
GCTACCAAAGGAAAAAAAAATGTACCATAGATTCAACAATGACATTGATGAAGAGGTAAACGAACGTCCATCGAGGCTGAGGGAGAGGCTTCGAGAACAACCTACAGAACAAATATCTTGCAAATTTTTTTTTACAGATATGGGCCTTAATAAATTCCAACGGTGCCACAGATTGCACTCAACCACGATGTTGAACAAGTTTCAAAACGTCGAGGCTAAGGGAGAGGCGTTGAGAACAACCTGCAGAAGAAAAGTTTTTTGCAAAACAATTGACAGAGATGGGCCCTTAAAATATCCCAACGGCGCCACATAATGCATTCAACCACGACGTTTGAACATGTTTCAAATGGACGTCGAAGGAGAGACTTCAAGAACAACCTGCAGAACAAATATTTTTGCAAAAAAAAAATACAGTGATGGGCCTTTAAACACTATCAAATAACAGAGATAATAATGAAATTAGATTTCATATAAGGAAGTCTTATAAAGAAATAAATCTCGATGACTCTTGGAGCACCGAAGGACACAACGAGAATGAGATCGAGAAAAAATAATTAAAAATAATTGAATAATTAATATTTGGATACACTGTTAGGCTTAGATTCTATCGTGCCAAAGCTAAGTGGGCTTTTACAAGGCCACGTGCCTGATGGAGGATTTTTAACTTAGGTTTTAATTAAACCAAAAAAACTTCCTTGATGCGAAGAGGGAACCCAAATAATAATTAGATGAAGAGTCAATGATTTTTTAAATATTAAAAAGTAAATCACGATTACTACATTTCTTCACTTAAGATGCAGCGAAGGTTGTGGGAACCCAATCGGCTGCAATATGAGGAGAAAAATTGTAGGAAAAATAAAATAATTTTAAATGACCTCAAATATAATTTCTAATATATATGAACTCCTTTGAAATAACGCAAAAAAAGGTAATGAAGTCGAGAGAACTGCGATTGAAGAAGAAGTATAACATATAAAAAAAGGTAATAGAGGAGGGAATTTTAAAAAATAGATATTAATATGGTAAATCAGAAGTTTAAAAGAACTTTAAAAGGAATTACCATAAGTAAATATCTAAAAAAATTATCTAAGATAAACTATAAAATCTTTTCTTCTTAAAAAAAAATAAAGAAGAAGAAGATTGAGAACTATTTCGGAATACGCCCTTCAAGAGAGAATGCTAGCATAATCTATCCTACTCTGGTACCATGTTAGAATTTCCCAAATAGATATGCAAAGCATTACAAGAGATTGAAGAAACAAATCAAAACTGATTGATTTATTCCAAGGATCAACTCTATATAAATATCAGAGTTGATCATTGAGAGTCGTTGGATTATGTAGACACCAAAATAGCACCAATTCGATTATGTGACTACAAACACTGATCGCATTGACACACACAGCCCCCAGGGCAGCCCCCAGAGGTCAAACAGTGGTCTTAACCACTCACACAACAGTTTTGGAATGTCAGAGGTCAATTTGGAACCTTTCAGGCACTCTACTCTCTATTTGTTCCACCCAAGGATGATTACAAACTGGTATTCATTCCACCCAGGGACGATTAGCAGTATTCGCTCCAGGGTGGGGCAAATAGCAGGATTGACGGGAAAAATTTCAAATCTTGACAAATGGTAGCTCAGATCCGCCACTTAACTCTTCCTTCATTGCATGGGAGTGCGAGTGAGCATTTTTTATCGCTAGAGGTAGTTACAGGGGGATTCATGGAGCCCCTAATTAGGGAGGAATCTTCTCCCCCCTGGGAAGGCATGATTGCCAAGTGGAGCCTCTGCATGCTCACCCAAAGAGACCGTCAGGTCTATAAAATGGTGAGTCTTCTCACCTCAAAAATATACAGGGAAGGAGCATTTTGATCAACGAAGTGCTACTGTTTTACATCCTCACACCTTTTGATTTGTGCCTTTCACATCCTTGATCTCTTTTGGAACGAAGGTCATTGGGTGATTATTGGAAGCGAAAATCTGGAACCAAAACCTGACATTTGGCCATAACATCCTACCAAATTTTCCAAAAACACCCCACAAGAGGTTTTGGACCCATCCCAAGTGGATTGGTGCCAAAATCGAGCCCCAAACGGTGGGTGTCCTGCCCTCGGGCACCCCCCACACTACTGTAGTCCTAATCGCCCCACCCCGGAGCGATTAGAAATCTATAGTAGATTTCCTTTCTATTATTTTTGCATCCGATTCTATGTTTCTTAGATAGGTTTTCATTCAAATTGCACATCATTTTGAGCTGTTTTGATCATGTTTTTGTCATTTCCCGCTTTTGCTAATATGTAGGTAGCATCATCAAATTCTTGGTGATAGAGGCTGAATTGGCAAAATCCGAACATCTGGGTCGTCCCAAAATACCCCGTTTTATCTAACCCCAACTTTGCAAGTGATTTGGAGTCTCCTGGATGGGACATTTGAGACAGTTCTTTCTAAAATTTTGTTGCAGGTCTAATCGTCCCACCCCATAGTGATTAGAAATTCATGGTGAATTTTTTGACTATTCCATTTGCAGTGCTCTCCTGGTAATGTCCTCATGCTTTTGTTAAATTTTTAGATCATTCTGATGCTATTTAGTTATCATTTTATTTATTTTTCGCATGCACTAATCATAGGCTTGGGGATTGCATGTTTCATTTTATCTATAGGTGCTACTGACTATTTTTTGTTTCCTTGAATGTAGGATCTCAACATTAGAGGAGTATAAATGAGTCAAGACTCATCAACGCAAGTGACGGTGATGTTTGGTCCGCCCATTCTACATGTGGGCACGCAAAAGAAGGAATACCATCTGTTGATGTGACAAGAACATATTTAATGCTCCTAGCACCTGAAAAGGGAGGAGACATATTGTAACTGGGTTCTAAAGCATATTAATAAAAAGGGTTGTACTCCATATTCACTTTTATACCTTGTTTCAATGCGTTTATGTTTCTCTCCTTTCATGTGTTTCAGTTCATAGGATTTAGCGTTAAGTTTAGTTTCATTTACATCGCATCTTGGCATTTCCTTTTTGTTTTCGTATCCTCGTGCTTTCATATTACAACAACTCATCAGACCTGATGAAGACACCACTGAGAGTTCTTCTGACACATGGAGGAGTGGAAACTCAAGTGTCTATCCTAGTGGAACTTAAGATAATATTCTCTTATTCTAACAATGAGTAGGTGTTGATATTTTCTAGGAGGCTTAATATAGATGATACGATGGTGTGTATTAATTTAGGGTGATATTCAAGTTTTTATGGGTGATTCAACTTTTGGCATTAAAGACGAAATAACACAAGAAAAAAATTGTAATTTATTATTTTTAGGGCTTTAAGATTTAGGGTTTTGTTTTAGGGTTTATTTTGGGATATATATTCCCTTAGTATCACATTGTGAAGGGTGAAATCCAAGAATGTGAAAATAGAGCATGTTTCAATTAATTTCCATTGCAACTCTTATGTGGTTGGGAATTATTCTGCTTTGTTTCATTTTATCACAGTTTTATGTGATTAGAGGTTCTTGTTTTGGCCTATTGTAGCTGGATTTACACCACCAAATCCCTTAGGTATGTTAAGGTTCACCCATGGGATTAAAACCTTTTTTAAATTGGTTATATAGGATTGAAATAGGTCCCACCCATATTACATTATGACCACATAGTGATATTATACTAGTTTGTCAATTATGCATGTATTACTTGGAAATATTCAAACCTAGGTTTTCTTTTTCAAAGTTGAGGAATATAACCAAATTGAACTAGTACCATTTGATAAAATTTTAAGGTTCATCCATGATATTTGAACCTAGGTTTATGTTGTGAAAATCATCAAACAAACCAATTTCTCTAAACCTCAAAGTCATTATTAGAACCTTGGTTGCTAGTATGAAATCTTCAATTTCAACCAATTGCTTCCAAATCCTATGGATAAATTATTTTATCATTGTTGTTGCATGTCTATTTTTTTTATTATTCCATATTTTAGTTGTATTTTTTTATTATATGTATTTTACATGGTTTTTTATGCTTAAAATCTAACAATTCTAATCTAGAACTAAAAATGATATAATAATAATAAATAATTGCATTTAAAGTAAGCTCTTTATGGATAGTTCGTATTTTTTTCTTAATAGCTAGGAGAATTGTTTAGCATAGAAGAGTAATTTTACAAGTGATTAATGACTAGTTTTATTATAATTTAAGTGAAAAAAAGCGAACGAACACTAAATGTTCAAAATAATTTGGTTAAGACTTCATAAAAAACAAGAAATTAAACAACAACAACAAATTCATCACAAAGAAACCCTTATGATTGAAGTTCCATAGTTTTAAAAATCTATAATAATAATATATTTATTGGCCTTTATTAAATACCTAAACCATTAAATGCTACAGTATCCATGTAAAAGAGTAAAGAGCCCAAAGAAAAACAATACATGCATCTTCAAAACATCATATTATATCAAATTTTGTATGACACTAAATATTGTAAGTAATTAATAAGCAATTAAGGTTCTTTACGATAGAAGCTTGTCTTTGATTTTTTTGTCACAAAGAAATAAAAATTTATCTTATGCATTGCGATGTTGGAATCTCAAAATAATTATACTTTTTTCAAAAAAGAGGATTATTATATCAATTTATTTGAAAATCAAATTATATCTCCTACCTTTCTGGGTTTACATTATTTCATGCCAAGTTCTTATAGAGGATGTGAGACTATGCTCTATCATATCTAATCTACTACAACTATCTATTCATAAGACTAGCCATGTAAAGCAAGGATATATAAATCCAGATATATCAGGCAGTACTATCATTAATTCTAAGAAAGGAAAAAATATCTTCCCTAGTCTACTGATTCCACCCTTTGGGAGGGTATCCATAGCATGTGATGTATCCTTGGTCAAGAGTCCAATTAGTCATTGTATATGCCACCATGTTCTAATCTCTAAATATGTGTATGAACTCCACTATCTCAAAGTGCTATTGTTTCATATGAATTTGTTCAATTATTCTCTAAATTCTCTAGTCTATGTTATTTTGTTTATCTGGTCATTTTAAATGGTTAATCATAATTTAGGATTTTATTTCCACCTAAATTTTCCTCCCTAATCGCCTTAAGATGTCATATCACTCTACCAAGTTATTAGATAATATTTCTAGATCTTTTGTAAAGATAAAAGGAGCACCATTTGAGAGGTGAATATTCTCCCATACTCACTCTTCATGGGTTTCTCCTTTAGGATCCATATATATTAATCTTACCTAGTCTTTTTGAAGGAGAATTCTAGTTTCCAGTTTATATTACTTGTGCATGATTTAGGGTTACCATTTTTATGTGAACATTGTCGGAGGCACTTGCAATTTTGATATTATCTGAATCCACTTATGGTTAGGATTTTTAGGGCATTTTAATAGGTATTACACTGAATCCTTCATATTGGATGTGATACTTTTCTAGAAAAAGTGGTTTTATTTATAATCCTAGTTGAAGATATGATTATTTCTCCCCTTCCACAAATTCCACATAGAGGAATCATACTCAACCAAAAACTCTTTTGAATGGTTTGGTTCATTTCCTCCCATTTTTTCCACTCCCTCCAAAGTTATTTTATAGATGATATCCTAGACCATCATATTCCTAGCACAGCTATCATTTTTTTCTATAGTTTAATTATGATGGAGCATTCTATGAAGATGTGAGATATCATTACCTCATTATTCCAACACATCTTACATCTGAAAGGCTAATGTATCTCTCTTTCATTAATTATTCCCTTGTGAGAACCCTTCTATGAAGTAGAAGCCAAATGAAGAATCTCACTTTGGGCCAAAGGTTCTATGCCCATAGCTACATGAATACATTTCTTAGTAGACTCTGGGTACTCTAGAAAAGGGCTAAGTATCTAGAGGTAAATGCATATTTACTTCTTCTTTTTTACCCTATCCAAGAGTATCCTCCTCTTGAGACCATGAGAGTGACCTTGCTTATATGGTCCTATACATTTTTTTATCTCTAATACTTCAAATTTTATATTGGCCATTCATCTATTGGGATTAATTGCCTTTCTACTAGCTTTTGCTTTGAGGCCTATAGTAATTGGCTACCTTAACCTAGTTATTTCTATATAGGTTCTCCTTAAATGGTCTCCAAGTTAGTAATTGTATTAATAGAGGAGGATGACCATCCTATGAATCTATCTAGAAGTTAACCTTCTATCCATTATGGATACTATAGAATAATACTTTATTGATCATATCCTCTCCTATTCTAAGTCCCATTAATATGGATTATCCTTTACTAGGAACCAAAAATCAAATAAACTCTATTGGGGTTTTATTCTCTGCATATTTGACCCTCAAAATTGAAGCCCATAATTCCTCAAGGGATTTAAGAAATCTCTAATATAGCTTTGCTACCATTACCTTATTCTTATTATCTATTAATCTAGTTCCTTGTCCTTCCTCCTTTCTCTATAGATATAAATTATCCCATTTCACTAGTGCCCATATTTTTCTTCCTTGACTCCACTCCATAGGAATATATAGCTTATTTTATCCAATCCTTTAATAACTACCTTAGGGATGTCTAACATTGAGGAGACATAAGTAGGTATGGCATGGAGAATTGATTTTATTAGGTTTATATGACCTCCTATAGAAAGCCACCTATTAGTCCATTTTCTTAATTTGGCTTTCACTCTCTCTAACAACCAAGTTCATTCCTCCTTTTTTTACCTCCTAGCTAAAATGGAATTCCTAGGTAGTTCATTGGAAGAGATGCCTTGTTGTATCACATTTTATCAAACAAAACCATCTCTTGCCTAGGTGAGCAATGTAAAAGTATGACCTTAGACCTTTTTTCATTTATAAATTGTCTTGTTGCTTTTGTAAACCATCCTAGAATCATTTTAATTTTGGAGGCCTCCCTTGATATGGATTTTACTAATAAATTAAAATTATAAAACAAATGTAATTTGGTAATTTATTTAGCTCTATTTGCTATTATTACTCCCTCAAAAGCTTTTATTTCTATATACTTAACTAATGTTCTTCCCAAAATATTAGGCAATATGATGAACATGTATGGGGATAAGGGGTCTCCTTACTTAATACCTTTGGAGGCTATAAATATATGTAGGAGCTCTATTTACTAGTATTGAATACAAAAATGAGGAAATACGTCCCTTGATCCACTCTACCCAATCCACCAAGAATCCAAATTGCCTCATCACCTTTAGGAGGAAGTTCCAAAAAACTCTTTCATATACTTTAGATAGGTCTAGGCTAATAAATATTGATGGTATTTTCTATACCTACATAGAGTGGATGACCTCCTAAGCTAAGACTATCTCATCCAAGATTTATCTTGCTTCAAAAAACTATTAGAATATATTACATTATTTGGTACATGCTAATGAACCATCTTGGGTACATTGCTATATTAAGAGAGTATCTTAGATTAGAAATTGAGTATTTAATTTATATAATAAATAAATATACACGTATTATTAGAATGTGCAATGATGTAAATGTGCATGTTGTTTATGTGCACATGAGTCTAGAATAGGAATATAGTGAGTCATGGAAATATGGAAGGCCAAGAATAATACTTCATTATATATTGGACTTTATAATAGAGAAAGGTGAATGAGTAGAAAAAGTAAGAGAAAGTGCAAGAGCACAATAGAGTAGAGTAGCACTCAAGTTAGATACAACATAGAGCATGAATGAAAAATGGAGCATTTAAGGTCTCCATATTTTGTATGAAGATCTCATTTTCATGAGATTTTCATTAATGGTTATTTTATGAGTATTTATAGAATTTTATCATATTATTTACATGCTTAAGATATTGCTTTTATCATATATTGATCATTACATGCTTATTTTAGATCTTGTGGTTGCATTTCCTTAAATATATAACATCAAAAGCTAACAGTGGTATTAGGGAAAAAGGTAGATTGATAGAAAATATAGAGAGCCACAAGAGATATTGAGAAGAGATAGGAAATCTTATTCTTATAATTTTTTAAATTAATTTTTGGATAGAGTCTTTCTATAGAGTTGCAAGAAAATTCGTGAAGACTAGCACTCAACATTGATTCCACTAGATTGACAAATCAATTAGTGAATTTCATTATCTTTAAGATCTAAAGAATTTTTAATATCATATTTTAATATTTTGTTGCAGAGAAGAGTTGATTCAAATAAAGTTGATAAGCTTCGTACAATATCTAGGAAGAATATATTCTTTGAAATTGATCCATAATTTAAAGCAACAAGTTGAAGATTGAAGAATTTGGAGGTCTAAGAAAAAGGTCCCATTGTAGAATTTTCAAAATAGGAGAAACAAAATGGATATCCTCATAGAATTTTAAAGATTGAATAAAGAAGAAAGCATCCCTATAAGGAGAAGACCCAATATAGAGGTCTCAATTAAGAACTTCCAAACTTGGAAGATTGAAGATTGAAGATAGAGGAGGACTAGGAAAAGTCCTATTGAAGATTTGAGAAGCTTTAGAATTTGAATATCCAAGAGGAGAGGTCTCAAGAAATGTTAGAAGGAGAATTTAAAAGGAGGCTAGATAATCCTTATTGAATGGAGTTGAAGAAGTGGCCATTGGAGGATATTTTAAGAAAGCTCAAGGGAGAATATTACAAGAAAGAGTAGCTCCTAAAAAGAAGAATTTGGGATAATTATCACCATTCAATAATAAGCCCAAAAGGAAAAAGGAATTGGCAAGAAGTTTGCCAAATTTTGGAAAGGACTCTTGAAGACCTCAAGATATTCAAATTATTTAGAATGAGGCCACTAAATATGCTAAGTTTGAAGTTAGAATGTAACAAGATATAAGGAGGAGAAATAAGGTAGAAGAAGCCACTAGATTTGATAATTTTGAGAACAACCACAAAGGATTTGTAGGCTGATTTACAAGAAGGAGATTGCTAACTTTTACAATATAAATTGAAAGGTATTATAAAGTAAGATTGAGACAAAAATTGGAAGAGTTTCTAGGCATATCTTATATATTCTAGGACAAAAAAATGAAAGAGGAATTAACTATGTTAGAAGCTAAAAAGGTACACAATTTAGCTGCAAATTTCAAAGTCCAAGAAAGCAAAGTTGAAGGATGATTGGAGATATAAAAATAAAAATTTTGAACAATTTAAAGGTTATAGGTAGAAAATTTGGACAACATTTAGAGTTGCAAAAATTAATAAATTTAAGGTATCATTTTGAGTATAAAGGAGAGTTGCAAGTTTTATAAACTCAAGGCAGAAAGTAGGTGAATCAAATCACGAAGAAATCGAGCTACAAAAGGAAACCAAAAAGGTATGCAATATTGGTTTTAAAATGTTTTATTATTTAAACCATTATATTAGCTTCTAATTAAGTCTTTAAAATAACTACATTCAAGGTTTTAAAGTTGCAAATGAAAAGGTCTCAATTTTATGTCTTTAAGGTTGAAGAAAACAACATTGCAAGGGATTAAAACTTGTACAAAAGAAAGGAAAAGTTAGAAAAGAAACTTCTTACTATCTATTTGAAAACAAATAAGTCAATGCTATATAGCAATACAATAAACTATCCAAAAGGAAAATATTTTGGCATAAGATCTTGGAGTCACCAAAGGAGATACCACCAAGCATAAAGCCTAGAAAGTTTGAAAGAAAGTGTAGCAAAATGAAAGCAATCCAACCAAAATGAGGGAAGCTCAAAATTTTTTAAAAATAATATTGAAGCTACCCAGAGGAGTGTTGCTCAAAGAAGAGCCACCGAGTTCAAGGAGAAGCCACCAAGGTTACACAGAAGTGTCACTTCAAAGGAGTATTTTGGAGAACGTACATCATTTGGAGGATCCAAAAAATGTTTTTAATTTCACCATTGAAGAGTCACTTGAAGAAAAGAAAAATTGAAGCTGAGCACCCTAGTATTGGAAGTTGAATGGACTAGTAGCCAAGCACATTAAAACTATCACTTTTAGATATGCTAAGACACCATTGAAACCACCAAACCAAAAAAGCAATTGGATGCAAGAAAGAGCATTAGATTTGAGCACCATGGAAAGAAGTCAAAGACAAGTCAGTTGAAAGTAAGAGACTAAATAAAATGAGTTGCACGTAGGAGTTACTAAAGTACATAACAATAAAAAAAAAACATAAGGGATGCAATAGATGTTTGGAGAGTTAGGGTAAAGAGGAATTGTAATTTAAACAAGAACCACTAATCTTGAGCAAGTGAAGAAGCCATTTGCCAGTTGTCATCTCATAAAACCACTAGGTAATATCATTTTGATCAAGTGAAGAATTTTTTTATCACTTATAATTTTAAAAAAATGAGAGAATCAAATATAGTAAAAAACCATTCATCATCGAGCATTACATTGCAAGGAAGAGCGTTGATCAAATATCCTATTTGGTTGGTAAATCAAAGGAGTAAAGCAATTACTTGCAACTTGTTATGACAGAGGGCCAATCACTATAGAATAATCTAAGTGCAAGGGAAGCCCAACAAACACTACATGGGAGTACAATGAAGTGGAATATAGAACTATAACCAAAGATTCATTACAATTTGTATGCAAACGTGCATACATGGAGGAATGAAGAGCAAGTTTAAGCTCATATATAGAGGTTTCTTTAGTACCTCAAGCCCACCTGCAAGAGTGAGAATTATTTTGAATAATGAAGAGGAATTGAAGAGGTGTTAAAAAATAATATTGAAAAGCTACATTGGAGAAAAGTGAGAGTTACGTTGAAACACCCTAGAAAAGCATCAAGTTAAGTTCCAAATTTTAACATAAAAAAAAACACCAACCATCATTTTTATAACACCTTTGTGCATACATGAAAAGCTTGAGTTAAAATACAACGTATGCAAGCAAGAATGATCGAGAAATGCATGATAGGATAGAGTACAAGTGATGCAAAGTAAATAAGAAGGAGACATATTGACAAGTCAAAAATATTGAGCACCAAAGAAGCATTAAATGCAATAAGATCATATTTAGAACACTGGTCACAGATTTAAAGAGCAACAAATTGAAGCTTTAGGCACCACATTCAAAAGGTAAGAAATATTTAAATTGAAGCCTTTGCAAAGTCTAAGGAGGAATAAGGCATAATATATTTGAAGTAAAGATTAATTAATTATATTTAAGGTTATTTGAATAATAGAAGAAATAAGGTGATAACCTTAGAAAAATATTAAGTGCCTTAGAAGGTATTTGAAGTAAGAAGCTTTATTACTCTATTCATTCTTAAAAATGATATTATATTGAAATATTTGCAAAAATATTAACTTGGATAAATAAGAACTTCTACACCAAAAATTAATTTCTAAATTTCCAACTAGGGAGTTATAAGGAGTTCAACATCAAATTCATATTATTGGAATTTGGAAATTATATGGTTTTTTTTCTTTTTGCACCTACCGTACAGACATATTTGATGAGTTGATACCTAAAAAATATCATCAAAATGAGCAGATTCTAGCAAAAACAAGGAGAACCACTCGTGAGCTATATCAAGAAATTTTAAACCCAGAGGACTGCCCAAACTATCGAACTTGTTTCGGCCATATCTCACTCATCCGGACTCAAATTAAGCTAAAATTTTAAGGGTAGATGCCTGAAAAAACCTATAACGTCTCCACCAAAGCCACACAGATCCTAGTGTATCCCTATGTGTGAATAATATTTTTGGCAAGCAGTTATGTGAGGGTTTAATTTGGGCTGAGTGCAAGTAGCTCCAAAGGTTGGTTTTTAGGGCCTTCGGGCCCTAGCGACCAATATTTTTATGGTTTATGCTCAATATTTTAGTAGGAAATGTTACAAGGGATCCAATATGGGTTAGAAATTTGTCTTTCATTAGATCATATTGTGAACTTGAGTGACAGTAGTTTCCAATTTGTTGTACAAAAGAAAAGTGGAAACCATACCTTTCCATGATGTATAGGGTAAGGATTAAAGAGATAATGAAAAAAGTTTCAAGCAGTTGATCAAAAAATGGCTCATATCTCAAGTGAATCTGGTGCTAAGTTGCACCCACAAAATAATTCTACTATGAAAACCCCTGTCAAGGGTAAGAATTTTGAAAACTCAGCCCCAAAAATGAATTTTAGGGATGCCCTTCATGGTGGACAGCCTCAGCCCAATGCTAATATCAATCTTAGGGCTTCCCATAAACCTCTAAGAATACCTAATATTGATCCAAGGAAAACGAATTCAGGATGTCTTAAAGCATCTGATGGAACTCCTATTGTTAAGCTTAATATGGGTAACATTCATACGGGCACTGAAGATTTGGAAAAAAGAGGACTAACTTTTTGGTTCATGGTTTTTCATCTGAGCCTATCTGCTTTCAAAGTCTGGGCTGCAAAAATCTATAAAACTAAAGGTGATTTGCAAATCTCTATTTATCCAAATGGTTATTTTCTTGTTTTATTTGCTAATAATGAAGATAGAGAGAAAATGTTTCAAGTGGGTCCTTGGTTTTTTAGAAGGGCAAGGCTTTTCATGAAGCCCTGGCATACTAAATTTAAATTCGAAGAAGAGATGCCTTCTATAGCTCCCATGTGGGTTAGACTCTTTGGCCTCCCTATTGAATTTTGGAATCCTACTATTTTTTCTTCAATTGGAAACTCTTTAGGAACTTTTATGATGATTTCATGATTGTACTCCAAAATTTGAACATATTATTTATGCTCGAATTTGTGTTTTAATGGATTTTGACAAACCCCTACCTAAAAATATCACATTACAATTTGGGGAAGACACTTGGGAGCAAGTAGTGGACTATGAGAACATTCCTTTTCGTTGTATAATTTGCCATGAATATGGTCATTTGGCCAGTGCTTGCCCAAATAAAATTCCTGATCAAAAGAAAGAAGATATAAACTCAGCAAGTTTCAAAATTCCTAAGAAGAAGAACACTTAGAAAAATCCAGTTATGAAGGATCAATCAAAGTCATCTGCTAATATGTTTGAAATCCTTTCCACAAATGATGTCCCAAGTGAGGAAGAGGAAATAATGGAAACAAAAATATTAGAAACATAATTTAAATATGAAGGGAATTTTAAGAATGAATAGAGTATTTTACACCAAAAATTAAAATATTATCTGCAAATATCATAATTTCTAAATTTCCAACTAGGGAGTTATAAGGAGTTCAACATCAAATTTATATTATTGGAATTTGGAAATTATATGGTTTATTTTCTTTTTGCACCTACCGTACAGACATCTTTGATGAGTTGATACCTAAAAAATATCATCAAAAGGAGCGTATGCTAGAAAAAAAAAAGGAGAACCACTCATGAGCTATATCAAGAAATTTTAAACCTAGAGGACTGCCCAAATTTTTGAACTTGTTTCGGCCATATCTCACTCATTCGGACTCGGATTGAGCTGAAATTTTGAGGGTAGATGCCTAAAAAACCCTATAACGTCTCCACAAATTTTCATATAATTTGGAGCAACACATATCCTAGTGAATCCCTATGTTTGAACAAGATTTTTGGCAAGCGATTATGCGAGGTTTTCATCTGGGTTGAGTGCAAGCATCTCCAAAGGTTGTTTTTTAGGGCCTTCGGACCCTAACGACCAATATTTTTATGGTTTATGCTCAATATTTTAGTAGGAAATGTTGTAGGGGATCCAAGATGGGTTAGAAATTTGTCTTTCAATAGATCATACTGTGAACTTGAGTGATAACGGTTTCCAATTTGCTACACAAAAGAAAAGTGAAAACCATACCTTTCCACAACGTCTAGGGCAAGGATTAAAGAGATCATGAAATAAGTTTCAAGTAGTTGATCAAAAAATGGCTCATATCTCAAGTGAATCTGGTGCTAAGGTGCACCCACAAAATAATTCTACTATGAAAACCCCTGTCAAGGGTAAGAATTTTGAAAACTCAGCCCCAAAAATGAATTTTAGGGATGCCCTTCATGGTGGACAACCTCAGCCCAATGCTAATATCAATCTTAGGGATTCCCATAAACCTCTAAGAATGCCTAATATTGATCCGAGGAAAATGGATTCAGGATGTCTTAAAGCAGCTGATGGAACTCCTATTGTTAAGCTTAATATGGGTAACATTCAGACTGGCACTGAAGATTTGGAAAAAAGAGGACTAATTTGTCGGTTCATGGGTTTTCGTCCGAGCCTATCTACTTTCAAATTTTGGGCTGGAAAAATCTAGAAAACTAAAGGTGAGTTACAAATCTCTATTTATCCAAATGGTTATTTTCTTGTTTTATTTGCTAATAATGAAGATAGAGAGAAAACGTTTCAAGTGGGTCCTTGGTTTTTTGGAAGGGCAGGGATTTTCATGAAGCCCTGACATACTAAATTTAAAGTCGAAGAAGATATGCCTTCTATAACTCCCATGTGGGTTAGACTCTTTGGCCTCCCTATTGAATTTTGGAATCCTACTATTTTTTCTTCAATTGGAAACTCTTTAGGAAATTTTATGATGACTGCTGATTGTACTCAAAATTTGAACATATTATTTATGCTCGGATTTGTGTTTTAATGGATTTTGACAAACCCCTACCTAAAAATATCACATTAAAATTTGGGGAAGACACTTGGGAGCAAGTAGTGGACTATGAGAACATTCCTTTTCGTTGTAGAATTTTCCATGAATATGGTCATTTGGCTAGTGCTTGCCCAAATAAAATTCCTAATCAAAAGAAGAAGATATAAAATCAGCAGGTTTCCAAATTCCTAAGAATAAGAACACTCAAAAAAAGCCAATTATGAAGGATCAATCAAATTCATCTACTAATATGTTTGAAATCCTTTCCACAAATGATGTCCCAAGTGAGGAAGAGGAAATAATGGAAACAGAAATATTAGAAACACAATTTAAATATGAAGGGAATTTTAAGAATGAATAGAGTATTTTACACCAAAAATTAAAATCTGCAAATATTATAATTTCTAAATTTCCAACTAGGGAGTTATAAGGAGTTCAACATCAAATTTATATTATTGAATTTGGAAATTATATGTTTTTTTTTCTTTTTGCACCTACCATACATACATATTTGATGAGTTGATACCTAAAAAATATCATCAAAAGGAGCGGATGCTAACAAAAACAAGGAGAACCACTCGTGAGCTATATCAAGAATTTTTAATCCTAGAGGACTGCCCAAACTGTTGAACTTGTTTCGGCCATATCTCACTCATCCGTACTCGGATTGAGCTGAAATTTTAAGGGTAGATGCCTAAAAAACCTGATAATGTCTCCACCAAGTTTTATATCATTTGGAGCAACATAAATCCTAGTACATACCTATATGTGAACGATATTTTTTGGCAAGTGGCTATGCAAGGGTTTCATCTAGGTTGAGTGCAAGTAGCTGTAGAGGTTGGTTTTTAGGGCCTTCGGTCCCTAGCGACCAATATGTTTGTGGTTTATGCTCAATATTTTTGTGTTTTATACCTAATAACTCGGTGAACTATTCCATCCTTGCCCATGTGCATTTCCAAAAAAATAAGACACTCATCCTCGCCACTCTGTACACACAACTTGCCATCATGGCTATTCAGTGAAGTTTGACATGCTTTCCAAAGCTTATCAATAGTCTATGAGGAGTACATATTCACATGCATGCTTAATGGAATTAAGTTTTAACATTAATCAAACCTTATGCTCAATCATTACTCTTAGGTTTTAAACAATATCAATAATAACATGTGCTTCAATACAAGAAAAAATTACTATTATTACTGAAAAAATAATAATAATATTAACATTATAATCTTCAACATATGAAAAACCTTCCCTTTTATATTTAGAAGAAAATTCCAAATATGCATAAACAAGAAAGTGACTCTCATTGTCATTTCCACCTAAAAGCATTTTACATTCCATGCTAGCAAGCAATATTCAAATAAACATAGCTCACACATAGATGTAATTTTGCAATGCACCTAAATGATATGCAAAGCACAAGTTTCCATTTGCTCATGAGCTGAATCATCACTTCCCTTTCTTACCTTTTTTTTTTGACTAACTTCTATTCATTGACATGTTGCAACTATCCTGCACTAACAGAGACCATCAGTAGTACCATATCCACATGAAAAAGGTAAGTTTTATTATTTCTTTACTTCTCCATCAATCGTGTAAGGAGGGTCATTACAGATAAAATAAAAAATCTATTTCCTAAACACTCCAACCAAAATCAAAGTAGGGATATGCAAGTTACTTCAAATGGAGGAGGAAAATTTTCTAGCAACTTATATAGAGATACCCTTATTTGAGGGGAGAATGAGGATATAATTATGGAATCTAGTTATAAGTAAAGTTCAAAATAAACTACCGATGTGGAAAGGTATATGGTTATCATTAGTAGGAAGAGTGCAACTAATTAAATTAATCTTATAGGTCATTCCAACTTATTATATATCATTGTGTAGTATGCCACAACCAATAGAAAAAACATGATCATTTTTGTGGTTAGGATTACATAAAATAAAATTTACTTTGGTGAAATGGAGCAAGGTGTGTGATGATAAAACTAGGGGAGGTCTGAAAAAATCATGGGATCTATCCTCAATAAAAAGTGAAATCTGATTTTAATTTAGGGACGTTTTTCGCAGGACTGCCCAAACTATCGAACTTGTTTCGGCCATATCTCACTCATCCGGACTCGGATTGAGCTGAAATTTTGAGGGTAGATGCCTGAAAAACCCTAGAACGTCTCCACCAATTTTCATATCATTTGGAGCAACACAGATCCTAGCGCATCCCTATGTGTGAACGAGATTTTTGGCAAGCGGCTATGCGAGGGTTTCATCTGGGTTGAGTGCAAGCAGCTCCAGAGGTTGGTTTTTAGGGCCTTCGGGCCCTAGCGGCCAATATTTTTGTGGTTTATGCTCAATATTTTAGCAGGAAATGTTGTAGGGGATCCAATATGGGTTAGAAATTTATCTTTCAATAGATCATACTATGAACTTGAGTGACAATGGCTTCCAATTTGTTGCACAAAAGAAAAGTGAAAACCATACCTTTCCACGACGTCTAGGGCAAGGATTAAAGAGATCACGAAACAAGTTTCAAGTAGTTGATCAAAAAATGGCTCATATCTCAAGTGAATCTGGTGCTAAGGTGCACCCACAAAATAATTCTACTATGAAAACCCCTATCAAGGGTAAGAATTTTGAAGACTCAACCCCAAAAATGAATTTTAGGGATGCCCTCCATGGTGGACAGCCTCAGCCCAATGCTAATATCAATCTTAGGGCTTCCCATAAACCTCTAAGAATGCCTAAGATTGATCCCAGGAAAATGGAGTCAGGATGTCTTAAAGCAGCTGATGGAACTCCTATTGTTAAGCTTGATATGGGTAACATTCAGACTGGCATTGAAGATTTGGAAAAAAGAGGACTAATTTGTCGGTTCATGGGTTTTCATCCGAGCCTATCCGCTTTCAAAGTCTGGGCTGCAAAAAGCTGGAAAACTAAAGGTGAGTTACAAATCTCTATTTATCCAAATGGTTATTTTCTTGTTTTATTTGCTAATAATGAAGATAGAGAGAAAACTTTTCAAGGGGGTCCTTGGTTTTTTGGAAGGGCAGGGCTTTTCATGAAGCCCTGGCATACTAAATTTAAAGCCGAAGAAGAGATGCCTTCTATAGCTCCCGTGTGGGTTAGACTCTTTGGCCTCCCTATTGAATTTTGGAATCCTACTATTTTTTCTTCAATTGGAAACTCTTTAGGAACTTTTATGATGATTGCTGATTGTACTCAAAATTTTGAACATATTATTTATGCTCGGATTTGTGTTTTAATGGATTTTGACAAACCCCTACCTAAAAATATCACATTACAATTTGGGGAAGACACTTGGGAGCAAGTAGTGGACTATGAGAACATTCCTTTTCGTTGTAGAATTTGCCATGAATATGGTCATTTGGCCAGTGCTTGCCCAAATAAAATTCCTGATCAAAAGAAAGAAGATATAAACTCCAGCAGGTTTCCAAATGCCTAAGAAGAAGAACACTAGAAAAACTAGTTATGAAGGATCAATCAAAGTCATCTCGCTAATATGTTTGAAATCCTTTCCACAAATGATGTCCCAAGTGAGGAAGAGGAAATAATGGAAACAAAAATCTTAGAAACACAATTTAAATATGAAGGGAAGAACTCAGAGACAAACCAACAAATCAAAGGTTTTCAACAGAAAAAAAGGGAGAAAATTTACACAAGAAAAACAATATTTTAAATGTCAAAACTTCAAATAATACAGGTCCCAATATAGACTCCGTTGAACCCTCTAGTAAAATTTTGGTTGTGTACGAGCATTCTTCAAGGTTAGAAGCCATCTCAGATTCAATTGGAATAAGTCAAGAAATAGGGAAAAAAACTGAAGATGGATTCTAATCAAAAAGTAGGTCGCAAGACCAATCAATATCATATGGTAAAAGAAGGTGAAAAGCTTGTAGAGGAAGGTAAGATTAATGCCCTTCCCAAATTTTTTAGCCCTGGTATTAATGAAGATCATCACTTGGAATATTAGAGGACTCAAAGGGAGTCTTTCAAAACAAAATGAAATTAGAAGAATGATTCAGATAAATCATCCACATCTTGTTTTCCTTCAAGAAACAAAGATGTCAATGGAGGATATGGACTCAATTGCCAATAAAATTTGGCCAGCTGGAAAAGTGGTTTCCCTCAGTTCCCAGGGGACTTCTGGTGGCATTGCTTGTCTTTGGGACCCAAAAGAGGTAGTTATTCACCATATGGTTGGCAGTTGGGGTCTGTTGGCTATAGCTATTCAAAGTAGACATTCCAACCAAATTATGCTCTGCATTACTGTTTATGCTCCGACTGCTTTGGAGGAAAAAAGAAGACAGTGGAAGGATATAACTCATATTATCTCTCATTTTCCTGAAGCTTGGATCTTGATCGGAGGAGATTTCAATACCATCCTCTCTCTGGATGAGAAAAGGGGGGAAATAGAAATTTGGACAAAAGCACTGACCTCATGAGCGAATATATTGCAAACCTCCATCTTGTGGACATCCAACCAGATAATGGCCTTATGACTTGGTCTAACAGAAGGCAAGGCTTAGCTTGTATAATGGAGAGATTGGATAGGTTTTTGCTCTCTAAAAATTTCTTAATCCATGGTCACATTCCTAAAGTGAAGACTCTTAATAATGTTGGTTCGGATCATTGGCCAATCATGGTGGAAATGTGGAAAACCAATGTGAGTTTCTCTCCTTTTCGTTTTCAATTAATGTGGCTTAGAGACATTTCCTTTAGACCTCATGTGCAACAATGGTGGAAGGAAGGTAAACCTAGGCATGGGACTAAGATGTTCTATTTTGCCAAAAGACTGCAATACATTAAATCCAAAATCAAGACTTGGAACTGGAAAGAGTTTGGGGATGTTCATAAAAAAAACATGAAGTTATTGCTCATCTTGAAAATTTGAATAAGAAAATCCATTTAGATGGCCTCACAGAGAAGAGAAGTGCAGATGAAATTAAACTCACAACTCAGTTAGAGGAATGGGAAAAAAGAGAAGAAATCTTATGGAAGCAAAAATCTAGAATTCAATGGCTCAAAGAAGGAGATCGAAACACAAATTTCTTCCACAAATCTCTTCTAGCTCGAAGATCTCACAACTTTATTTCTTCCCTGAAATCAGATTCTGGAGATGTTGTTTATACTTGGGATGGCATGAACTCTATTGTTGTTGATTACTTTTCCAATATTTTTGTTGCTACTCCTCTTGACTCAAGCTTCTCAACAAAATGTTCTTCAAGCAATCCCTTCTCTTATCACTTCTGAGGAGAACTCTATTTTGACTGCTCCTATTACTATCAATGAGCTTCAACAAGTAGTTTTTAAAATGCAAAAAGGGAAAACCCCAGGTCCTGATGGTTTTCCCATTGAGTTCTACCAAGAGTTCTGGGATATCCTTCATGTTGATTTATTAGAGGTGGTGGAAGAAGCCAGGAAAGCCAAAGAAATTTTGAAGGTTATCAATAAAACTTATATTACTCTTGTTCCAAAAGCTCAAGAGGTTGATCATATCTCAGCTTTTAGACCTATTGCTTTATGTAATGTTCTTCTCAAAATCATTACTAAAATCATGGCAGAAAGGTTGAAGCCTCTTTTGCATAAGATTATTTCCCCAGAGCAAGGGGGTTATGTGGAAGGGCGTCAAATAGTAGATGAGATAGTTCTTGCTCAGGAAGCCATCCATTCCATGGATATGCAAAAATCTCCTTCCATGTTCATTCGGTTAGACTTATCCAAAGCTTATGACAGAGTGGATTGGCACTTCCTTATCAAAGTTTTGAGGCAATTTGGTTTCTCTAAGGATTGGATGGATTGGATTATGGGATGTATCTCTTCAGTTTCCTACTTAGTTCTTATCAATGGTAGGCCTTCTCAGTCATTCCCAGCTTCCAGAGGTATTAGGCAAGGTGACCCGCTATCCCCTTATTTATTCATCATTCTTGTTGAATGCTTGGGTAGGACTATAACCAAAAAGAGGGAAAACAAAACCCTTGAGGGAGTTACCATTGCTCATGGAGCTAGACCTATCTCTCATCTTCAATTTGTGGATGACTCTACTCTTTTAGGTAAAGCTACAGTTAAGGAAGCTTCTAATATTAAGCAAATCATTAGCTATTTTTCTAAGGCTACTAGGCAGTTGATCAATGAAGACAAATCTAAAGTTATTTTCTTTCACTGCTCTGCTAGACAGGAATCCATGGTCTTGGATAAATTAAGATATAAGAAGACCTCCCTTCCAATCACTTATTTAGGTATTCCCATAAATATTCAAAGGCAAAAAAATAAATATTGGAATTGGTTGTTGGACAAAGTCAAGAAGAAAATTGGAAAGTGGACCAACAGGTGGCTTTCTTCTAGGGGTAGAATCACCTTGGTAAAATCAGTCCTTCAAGCTATTCCTATTTATGTATCTTCCATGTTGAATATTCCAAAGGTTGTTCTTCGAGAACTGGATCAAATCAGTCATCGTTTCCTTTGGAGTGGTACTAAGGAGAAAAGAAAATGGGCCTTGGTGAAATGGGACACTTTATGTCTTCCTAAGAATGAAGGGGGGTTAGGATTCCGGTCTTCTATTAATAACAACAAAGCTTTAGCTGCTAAATTATATTGGAGGATGTTGCATAACCCCAATGCTCTTTGGGCCAATAATCTCCATGCTAAATATGTTGAGAACAAAAGTCCTGAAGACCTTGTTCGCTATCAACTTCCTACCAAAGGTTCTCCCATTTTAGCGAGTTCTTAAGACTGGTGAGGATTTGATAAAGAAAAATTTATTTTGGATCATTCATAATGGTCAACAGGAAAATTTTTGGATAGATTCTTGGGATGGTCACAAGCCTTTGATAACTCAGTTTCTCGATTGGAGGCCTTGGATGGAGGAGCTTCACCGAGCTAACTGGATAAAGGTGGCTAATTACTGTCGGTACCATACTGGTAATTCAAAGGTTGGTAGATATTGGATCCCTATTGAGGACTGGCCTATTCAAATCCCAGAAAGGCAAAGACAAGATATCCAAGGCATCCTTCATATGAGATCTCTCTCTTGGTCCCATGAAAAAGATTGTTTTGGATGGAACAACACTACTAAGGGTGAGTATTCAGTTGCTCAAGGTTATTTGACCTTATGCCATAATAATCCCAACCATTCTTCTGACATATTTTCTCAATTGTGGGCTCAAAATCTCTAGCCTAAGGTGAGGTTCTTTAATTGGCTTTTATTGCATCGTAGGGTGCTTACTGGTGAGCAACTTATGAAGCGTGGTTTTCATGGCCCTTTTAGATGTGAGATGTGTGAAGAGAATGTAGAAACTCTCAACCATATTTTTATTGAGTGTACTTTAGCCTCTGAGCTATGGAGGAGAATGGCCACTTTACTTGGCTTACAAGTGGTCCAATTTTTTTACTTTTGAACAACTTTGGAGGGATTGGCCTAATCAAGAGGGTGTTGATCATTTTATTAGGCAGTTAGTTTGGATGGGTTCTACCATTCTTCTTTGGAATATTTGGAATGAAAGGAACAACCAAATTTTTAATCAAGATAGGAAGGATATTCACTATATTTGGCAAAATACCATAGCCAACTTAGTTGAATCAGTCCATCAACTCCTTAATCACCCCCAAAACTCCCACCAAAGATGGGATCAAGTGATGCAAATATTGAAGATTAAATCTTCTAAGGGCAACCAACTTAAAGGGAATGTGAGTATTAGTAAGATGGATAGGACAAGAAATTGGCAACCTCCTCCTAAGGATTTTGGAAAAGTCAATACTGATGGAGCCTCTAGAGGGAACCCTGGAAAAGCCAAGGTGGGAGGAATTGGTAGACTTTCAGATGGCTCCCTGGTTTTTACTTTTGCTGAGAATTTGGGTATTCTTTCCAATAACCTTGCTGAGGGGTATGGTATCCTCAGAGGCCTTCAGGAGGCTACTAAGGTTGGATGGGAAAAGGTGTTAGTTGAGTCCGACTCTCAACTTATGATTAATCTTTTGAAGACTCCTTCTAAGAATCATAAGGTTGATTGGAGAATAAAAAGAATTATTGAGAAGATTCAATTAATCCAGATGGGATTTTTGAAAGTTGATTACAATCATGTGGTCAGAGATCAAAACAAGAGTGTTGATGCTTTAGCTAATTGGGCTTTGGACAAAGGTGATCTTACTTGTTATGGCCACCCTCCTAGATGGTGGGCTTCGCAAATTAGGGAAGCTCTTCTTTCTATCATTTCTTTGGATGGCTCCAGTTCTGAAGGTACCTAGTTTCTTCTTGCTTTTTTTTGCTTCTCTTTGGTTCATTCAGGTTTTTTTAGTTCCCTAGCTCAATCTATTCTTTCTTTTGTTTCCTTTGTTGTTTCTTGCCTTAATAGTCTTCTGGTCTAGATAGGTCATTGTTATGTTCAATTTTTTTTTTTTTTAGTTTTTTAAGGTGTGTGTGTTCTTTTGTTTTGTTTTGTTTTTGTGTTCTTTGTGTTGTTTTTTGTTGTTCTTGTGTTTTTGTTGTTTTGTGTTTTTTATGTTTTTTGTTATTGTTCTTGTGTTTTTGTCATTCTTGTTCTTGTGTTTCTCTTTGTTTGTGTTAATTCATGTTTTTTTGTGTGAGTGTTTTCTATGTTTTTTGTTTTTGTTTATTGTCTGTTGTTGGTTGTTTTTTATTTTTATTTTTATTTTATTATTTTTAATATTTTAGGTTTTGGTTGTGTTTATTTTTCATGTTTTTTTTGGGTTATGTCTTTGTAGTGTTCTGTTGTTTTTGTCTTGTTTGTGTTTTGTTATGTGGTTCTTGTGTTTTTCTATGTGGTTCGTGTTGTGGTTTCTTTTATCTTATTGTGTGTGTGTTTGGTTGTGCTTTTGTTTTTGACACACTCAAGGAGCATGTTTTTTATTTTATTTTATTATTTTTGTTGTTATTTACTTATTTATTTACTTATTTTTAAATTGGTTTTGTGTGTTTGTTTGCTCCTTGAGTATGTCAAAGGTGGTAGGCCAGGTCCGAGTCCCGGGCATTTTTGGTGGAATGGATACCCCTGCCTCCTTGGGTCTTACCCGAAAGTGGCATCCCTTTTGGGATGTTTTCCACAAATAAAAAAAAAGGAATTTTGGAAATTATATTATTAAAAATTGAAAGAAGTAAAACATAGAAATGATTGAAAGTTGGAAAATTATTTTTTATTCTAGTATCTTATACAAATTGAAGGTACATAATGAATCCAACTATAGAGCCTTGGAGATAGAAAATTATATCAATTCAAAGTGCATCAAAACTATCTTTAGCTTTCTATTTAGACATAGGGAGATATAAGGTGAAAAATAGTAGTTGAAAATTAGTGAGATAAAAGGGATTCAACTCAAAGGAAAACTAATAAAGCTAAGAAATTTATCAAGACTATAGTATATATAAAACTAGGGAGATATAAGGTAGTCTACAAGTCTTATTATAGCAACAAACGAATTCATACTTTTAAAATACTAACTTCTTAAAGGACATAATTACACTTCATGAAAAAACAAAGTGAGGTAAATATTGAGAGTTGAAAAGCTTGGGATATTGTTAAAGGAGAAAAAACTAAACATATTACATGGGATAGTGATATTTAGAAGTTTGAATAAAATGAAGCAAAAGCACTCATGTTAATATCATTTGTAATTACTGAATAAATATAACCATACATTAGTTTAGTAACAACTTCTATATAAGCTTGGAAAACTTGAGCCAAGATATTTTAAGGAAGGAATAAAGCCACTATATTGAATCTTCAAACTCAATTACATTCTCTAAAAGTTAATAGTGGTGCAAGTATTGAACCATTCCTAAAAAAATTAGTAGATATAAAAGGAAAATTATTAACCTTAAGAGAAACTGTTGAAAACAAGTTTCTTGTTCAAGTAATCCTAAGAGCGCTTCCTAAAAGCTACAAGCATCTAGTCACATATATGAAAATTCTAAGTAAATATACTTCATTTGATGATTTAGTCAATATCAGACAAGAATATGAGGTTGAAAATTTAGTAAAATATGAAATGATTAACAATGCCTTAGTCTCAAAATATAATCCATAAGTAAATGTTGACTTATTCTCAAAAGGAATATGAAAATGGAATAATAGATATTGTCAACTATGCAGAAATAAAATACATAGCACCAATTATTGTAGATTCAATCCAAGAAATCAATATCAAGGAAATCAAATAAATTTTGGAAGCCAATCGAGTAGGCCATTCCAACCAAGACAATATCAAAATAAATATAATCCACATCAAAAATAGTTTTAGTATCCACATACTTCTCAAAATAAATACAATCATCCTCAACTAAAATATAGAGAAGGAAAACTGGAAGAATTGGAAGAACCTACATATGAACATGAAGTTAAAGCTCTTTTTTTTAAAATAGTATTTCATTAACATACTAATTATTTAGTTGATTACAATATAGACAAAGAGTACAAATAAGAAATCATAAAAGAAGAGATCATGTTCTAGAACTAGGATGAAGACCACATTGAAGACTAAAATCTTTAACAAACAAATAATGTAATACTAGGGGGTGTTGGAATATGTCACATTATTTGTTACATGGTAATGTACCATCTTGGGTACATCTCTAGATTAGGAGAGTGCCTTATATTAGGGATTGATTATTTACTTTATGTAATAAATAAATGCATGATTATTATGTGCAAAGATGTCAATGTGGATGTTATCCATGTGTACATGAGTCTAGAATAGGAATATAGTGAGTCATAGGAAGATAAAAGACCAAGAGTCATACTCCATTATATATTGGCCTTTGTAGTAGAAAATGAATGAGTGGAAAAAGTGAGAGAAAGTTCAAAAGCAAAATAGAGTAGAGTAGTTCTCAAGTTAGATACAATATAGAGCATGAATGAAGAATGGAGCATTTGAGGTCTCCATATTTTGTATCAAGATGTCATTTTCATGAGCTTTCATTAATGGCTATTTTATGAGTAGTTATAGAAGTTTCTCATGCTATTTACATGCTTATGTTATTTACATTATCATATATTTATCATTGCATGATCATTTTATATCTTGTGGTTGCATTTCCTTAAATATATAGCATTAAAAGATAATAAAAACCATCCTATTCTAGAGAAATAATTTAATGAAAAAGAGGTTTGACCATTTCTACCATGATCCTAATGATAATTTTATATAAAAATTACAAAGGACTACTTCTTGAAAGCCATATATGTTTTTAGGCTTGTAGGTTTTTATAACCAAAGCTATATATGTCTTGTTCACCTCTTTGAGTAGCACTTAGTTATCCTAGCCTCTTCTAACACTTTCAATAGTTCTTCCTAAAGGATATCCCATAATTCTTGGTAGAATTATATGGGAAATCCATCTAGGCCCAGATTTTTTCCTTTTCTCATGTTGAAAACTACCTACTATAGTTTTTGGTAATAATTGGGGTATTGAAAGTTACATTATCTTCCTCTGTGATGAGATAAGGAATCTCTTGGAGTACTTCTTCCTATAATTCCTGGTCCAATGGTTCTTCCATAAAGATTTGGGAAAAATATTCTCCTACTATTTCTTTCATCTCATCCCATGTGTGTAATGAATCACCCACATCTATTTTGAGGGATAAGATGAAATTGTATGACTATCTTGCTAGCAAAAATTTATGGAAGAAGCTAGATGGTTTCTTATTTTTTGTATCATTCCTCCAAATAAGTAGTAAGCTCAGCCTCCTCCTTGCTTGAAATATTAGTAGTGCCACATGTTCATATTTGCTCATTTAGTTCCTCGAGTTTGGTTAATACATTTATTTCTTTTCATTTATCTCATCAAACTCCTCCTAGTTCTATGTTTTCAATTTGGATTTGAGGTATTGAAGCCTCCTAATAAAGTTGCACATCTTCATACCATGTTTAGGTTTACCTCTTACTACCATTTTTTAACCTTATCTCATAAATGACTATCTCAAAACCATATTAGCTAGAGTCTAAAAGGAGTATGACTAGGTTTGGTCTTCCACATTTCGACCAACACCATCAAATGGTCTTATCCTATATTATTTAGTATTTTTTCTCTTGGAATGTATCCATCACTCAAAATTTTCTATGATAATAGAAAGCTATCTAGTCTTTCTACAATACATGTTGGACCCCATCTTTCATTAGACTAGGTCATCATACCATTCTCTTGTTTGATATCTACCTAGAAAAAGATATAATGTGCTTTATCATGAGGTTAATACTAACATCTAGGTTGTGATTTCCCCCTATCTCTTCCAATGATAGGATGGTGTTGAAATATCCACCTACAAGTGGCCAAGCTTTGGGGAAATGACTAATGATATAAGCTAAACTCCTTCATTATTGTTATTTTTCATCCAGAGTAATAGGTGTGTATACATTAAGCTATAACCAGTGCTAAGGTGAATGTCTAAAATCCCCCAACTTCTCATTGTTTAGTACATTAGTACCTCTTTCAAATCCTAAATATAAACCACTCCTTTAGATCCTCCTTGGAAGCTTAGGGATTTTTGAAAATATTTGCATCTCTTCCACTAAAATTTTTATTTATTAGATGAAAACCATCTATGGATGATGTTTTCGAATAATGTTTTTTACTTCATTATGCTTTGTTTGTCTACTCGTAAGACCTCAAGCACAGGGACTAAATATTTGGGTAAGTTCCTCGAACTTACACACTGCTCTCAACTTTATAGCTCCATTTCTTATTTGATGTTGAGTAGTCTTCTTGCCTTCTCTTTGATTTGTGTCTAGTTTCATCCTTTTAGTAGACTCTTGACTCACTTTTGTTGGTTCCAACATGGATACCAAACCTATTGTAGGTGAATATACCACCATGGCCATGTTAGAATATTCTTGGGTGTCACCTCCACTATCTATTCCTTTATGTTAGAGTTATTATCTTTCTCTTGGATTTTATTTTTCCTTTAGGATCTCTTCGACTATTAGGTTGGGTTCTCTTGTGGGCTACTTGGTAGATCTAGAGTTAGCTCAATTTTATGACTTATTTATTCAATTATTGGTTTCTTTCTTAGGGCTTGAAGTGGTATTTCTAGGATCTTTGTCTCTGTGATGTTCTCCTCATCATCCATTGGGAGGTTTGTAAACTTATTAGTTGATATGGCTACATATTCTTTATTTGTGTGCTTTATTTATATGTTCTTTTATTTAGGTAAATGAAAACATCCAAGGGTTATTTTCTCGTGTGTTCACTTTGGGATCTGATATTTGCAATCCCTTGCTAGATGACCATGTTCTTGATAAATCCTACACCTAAATGGGATGTTTTCATAGTCCACATCTTGTTTCTAAGTATCCTCTCGAAACTATAGATTAATATTTTTTGGCAAGTGCTTATCAAATTAAATTAGAACGCAAATTTTGATATAGATAATTTTTTGAAATTGGTTTGTACTGTTAATTGTCATAATTTTAGACCCTAGAGTATTGTCTATTGCCATAAATACAACTTGGTTTTGAAACTCATATGGTAACCAAAAAGCCTCACCAAAAATGGAGTTATTGAAGGTATTTCCTGTTTTACCTTGAACTTGGTATGCCAAGGCTTCATGAAAATCCCCACACTATCTAAAATCCAAGGACCATTTGGAAACTTGTTCTATATTATCCTTAGAAAATAAAAACTAATAAGTAACCATTGGGGTAAACAAATATTGTTAATTCACCTCTAATTCTCCATTGTCTAGAAACCCACATCTTGAAAATAGGGAGAGTTGGACAAATATCCATAAATCAATAGATTAAACCTCTATATTCTATAGCATCAATCCTAGTTTGTATGTATAAAATCTATAGTTAGACTACGGAAGAGTCATCCACCACTTTCGTGCACCCTGAGATTGTTTTCCTAGGGTCTATTTTGGGCATTCTCTGAGGTCTATAGGGAATCTTAGTGTTATTAACTATATTTCTTTGAGTTTGTCCTCTCAAGTCATCCCAAAAGGTTATTTTTGGTGATGCTTCACTAGATTCTCTTCCCATACTAGAGATTGATTCCTTTTCCTTGATATGACCAACAATATTAGCCCTTCCTTGATTACTTACCAATGGTCCAAGTTTGTTTCTTTGTGGAGGCATTTCCACTTGTTGGAATACAACATTAGCTTATTGTTTTAAAATTAGTTCTCTACCTCTTGTGCAGTTGTGCCTTTAATTCTTTCCTTGTTTTTTATTGGCTATTGTGAAGTGAATATTTTCTCATATTTCTCTTCCTATAGTGGAATCTGATCACTAGCTTGTATTATTTGTTCCAACTGAATGTGCTCATTGTTATTTTGACCCTTCTTAAGGTCTATATCCTTTGTCTTATTTTACCTATTGTTCTTGCTCCTATGGAATCCTCCTTCCCCCATCATCTAAGGCTTCACCATTCTATTATCATCTAATCTCTAAAAATCCTCAGCCAAAGATCTTCATTAAAAATCATTCTCAAAATAATTAAACTAAGTGATTATTATAAGAAATTTCTAACAATCATATAACTTTATAATATAAATTTTAAAATATATAAATTTAAAAAATAAAAAATATACATGTATGTTTAAAATATTTTAAAATAATCAAAATAATATAAATATGATTTTTTATTAAATTTTATATTATAATAAAAATTTAAAATAAAAATTATTTCAATTATATATCTAATTACAAATAAATATATACTACACATCTTATATAGTAAATTATAAACTTGTGACATGTGACTTTCATATTTTCAAAATACATACTTATGTCCATTTTCAACTTTCTCTTCAACAACCATTTCTCATTCCTTCTTTCATATTTTTTAAATACATACTTATGACCATTTCTCATTCTCTTTTTCATATTTTTAAAATATATACTCATAACCATTTTCAACATTCTCTTGCAACCATTTATCATTTTCTCTTATATCTTTATTTTGTCTCTTTGCCTTGGTTATATAAAATTGAACAAACATCAACTATTAAATCATCATTATAAATATCTAAATCTAAACCCTAGATTTCAAAACTGAATTTACTGTATTAATACTTTTTAATTATAAACAAGAAATTAAAAATAATGATCAAAATCTTAAAATCGTAATTACACTTGTTAAACATATATGTCTCCAATAATTTATAATATACAATCAATATAATTATTCTAATCTCCCCTTAAAAATAAAAGAATTTAACCATTCTATATAACCTTTATATCACAACTAAAAAATTAATGATGATGAGCAAAAAAAATTTAAATATTCTTATCTTCGCTTACACAGTGAAAGAATCTAACCATGCTATCTAATCTTTATATCACATTTTAATTTTTTAAAATGATGACCAAATTTTTTAAATTAAACAAGGCCAATATCGCTATCGTCATCAATCGCCTTCAAAGCCAATATCCCATCAATGGCTTTCAAAAGTTTAATAATTGAAACATTTTTACCACAGTAAAACAAAGACCTTAAAACAAACCGTCAACATGCTTCCGTCTTTTGTGTTAGATGGCTATACAACGTCGAACCCCAGGGCTGGAATTTCAAAAAAAGATTGACTGTCAATATGAATTTTTACAAAGGTTACAAATTTTTATTGGATATTACTTTATGGTTTAAAATTTTATTTGCCTTTTATTTTTTTTGGATCAAGTTTTATTGTCCTTAAAATATTTGTATTTCATATATAACATCCCAATTGCAATTTAAAAGTCTTTGTTCAGTGCATAATATATATAAAACCTGGAAAAAGTAATCTAAAAGTCTTTGTTCAATGCATAATATATATAAAAGCCTAGGAAAAAGCAATTTTAATAAATAAAAGCTCGTATCAAATGATATTTAATTCAATTATTTAATTCTTCAATTTTAATCTCCGGAAAGGAATAAAAACCTCTTTTAATCTCCGGAAAAGCCATAAAAAAAACCTCCTTTTAATCTCCGGAAAGGAATAAAAACCTTAAACGTAAAGGCAGCAATAACCTGTTCCAAAGCAAAAGGAAAGGTAAACAACAAAACAATATTATCAAATTCCCTTAAAAAAAAGTGTGTGAAAACACACCGTAAATAAGAGATGAACCCTAAGCTCTCTCGCCACGGATAGGCGGGCACAGATTCGTGTCTTCGAACAACCCCATCAACCCCATAAGATACACCTTTGCCGCCTCTTGCAGCACCGACACCGCCAAACTTTGGAACCGCAAGTCCGTCTTGAAGTCCTGCGCAATCTCCCTCACAAGCCTTCCTGATCAGCAGCTCCGTGCTCTTCTGGTATTTACGGATCTCCCGAAGCGGTGCGGCTTCTTCACTCCTCCCGTGGCGGGGCGCTCTTCCTCGCCGCCTTCGTTGCCAGCTGCTTGCGAGGGGCTTTCCCTCCCGTTGATTTCCTTGCCGTCTGCTTCGTGCGCGCCATTTCTTCTCTTGAGTCTGAGCTCGAATAAAGATCACCATAAGATTGAATGAATTTGGATGGAATGGATTTGCCGGTGCACATCTGTTATAGGCGCGATGCTCCTAATTTTAAATAGTTCGCGTTTCAAATTTTTCGCGTTTGCCCGCCCACGGAAAAAGGACAAATCTCCGCCCTCCGATGTTCCACACAATCGACGGTTCACGATCCGAGACGAACAACATAACATTATTAAGTCGCTTGGCTGTTTGGGCTCATATCATTATTCAAAAAAATTATTAAGATTGTCTTCAAAGTAAAATCTACAGTTTTCAAATATCTTTACCTGCAAAATTTACAGTTTATACTAAAAATAACAAGTAGAATTTACGATTAATACTAGAAATCTAAAATCAACATATAATTAAAACCGTAATTTAGGGTTTGTTTCCAACACAAAATACGGTCATTTACCTGTCAAATTTCAGGCCTGCCGAACCCTATCCGACTAGCCTGCTCAACCGTGTACAAACAAAATCATGCTCAATTGAACGCGCGATAGACCCCACTTCGTGAGTATGTTTTTCACCAGCATTTACAACGCACGGGGAATTTTACCGTTATGAATTGGCTATTTCATACACTAGCACATCATATGCAGAACTCCCCCTTCAAAAGGCAAGAAATGGATTCTCTCTCATCTCTTGTTCTGCTTACGTTAATCATGCTCTACTCATTCGCAGGTTACTAATATATCTAATCTAATTCCTTTAGACGCTACACGTTCCCTAGCTATTTCTATGATGTAATTCCTTTAGACGCTACACGCTCTACTCAATGTATTTGTTGATTTGCAGGCGGAGGGAGGGCAGAGAAGGCACAAGCCTTATTTGTCTTTGGAGATTCTTTAGCGGACACCGGAAATCGTAGTCCTTATAATCAATCAGTAAATCAGCCATGGAGACGGCCATACGGTTTGACGTGGCCTGGTAAATCAGTAAAATTCATCTAATCTCATATTTTGGTGTATTGTGTATGTCATATGCAGCGGATATATTGGGCCTTCCCAGTCCAGTGCCATACGAGCTGCTGAGAAGCCACGACTGTAGCGCAACTACCATAAAAAACGAAAAAAGTTGGTATACTCTTATGTCGCTCTACAGTTATGGCGCTTCTGCTTCAGAAAAAACGAAAAAGGTGAGTTTTATTGAGGGGACGTCCAACATCATTGAGTGGGTGCACTCTCTTGGATTCCATGCGAATAATTCAGTGTTCCGAATATTATCAGAACGGTTGAATAATCTACGTCTTAAAACGACAAGGTTGCATTTGAATAAACGCTCGTGGTTTTTAAATCTAGTTTATGGTTAAAGTGAGTTTCCACGCACTTTCTTTCATAGTCGTTAATCGTTTCAAGTCAAGATTTAGATGAAGATGGACGACTAAACAATTCTTCTTCTTTTTTAATTTTAAATATAAATAAATCGCACAAAATTTCAAACTAAACATCTATAAATTTTAGTCTATGGGATCTCAAGTGAACCTAAACAACTTATCCATTAATATTAAATCATTATGACCTATCCTTCTAATTTCAAAAGATTGTTTTTCCGTTAAAAGTTTATAAAAATTGAAAGAATCATCTTGCGATCAGCAAGGAATTTTCAAGCACCAAAGCATACTCTATAATCCTCGGCTTTAACAAGCTGTTTTTAAGAAATATTCGAATTAAATTTCAGTTAACTTAACTACAAAAGGGAAATATAGCGCGAGTCTCTTGAACTTTTACGACCGATCCCAACTATTTGAATTTATTAGTTCAATAAATTGTAAAAATATTTATATTTTTTAATATATTATTAAAGTTTATTGATAAATATAAAAGTGAATTGTTTTTTTTTATATAAGTTTAAAAGAACTTGAATCTTTTAAAACAAAACCTAAAACCTTACCAGAGACAAGGTTAATTGTTCCAAGATCAACCGTTCCAAGTCATTAGGTAACCATTTAGGAAGAGAGGTTGGAGATGACTTAGGAGAAAGGTCCGAGAGAATCGGGAGGTGAGAAAGAAGTTTGAAATGACGTGAGAAGAGTACAAGTACCGGATAATAATCGGGAGGTGAGAAAGAAGTTTGAAATAACTCGACAAGAGTACAAGTACCGGATAATAATCGATGAGAAAGAAGTTTGAAATGACGTGAGGAGAGTACCGGATAATGGACTGAGACGTCCATGAAGAAAAGGAAAACATCACTTTGAAAGGAAAATGAGAGAACAGCATGACGAAGGGGGCTTGGAACAGAGTAGGAAGAGAACGAGAAAGTCGTTTAGGAACGATCAAGAAAAGAAGAGGATGTTGGAGGGTGTTGGAAATATTAAACCAAACATCACGTCCGAAAGCGCTTCGGCGCAAAGTCTTTCCGAAACACCTTGGGAAGATGCTTCGGCGTGAGAGACAAATCGGCAGCCCCTAAAAAATGGTTCGCCGCAAAGCAGTTCTCATTTGCCCTCCGAAGCGAAAATCGGCCGAAGTGGAAACCAAGCACGGGAATCGACGCATTAATTTCCCGATCGTGCGAGTAGCTGGGGTTGTCCGGCAGTTGGTCGAAAAGCCATTTTGGCATTTAAAGTTTGTCAGCGGGTTGGTGAAGTTATCCCGCCTTTTGTCCTCATCCCCCGCCTATAAATACTGGGGCATTTTGTCATTTAGGGGTAGAGGAGCGTAAGAGGAAAGCGTAGAGAAGAGAGGAGCGTAAGCTGAAGAGGAGAAGAGAGAGGAGAAGGTTGAAGAAGCAGTTGGAGCAGCAGCCTCCAGGAGACGGTTTTTATGTTTATCCTGCCAAGTTCTACTTGCAGAAGATAGTAATCGCTTCAGTAGGAAGCTCTTTGTAATCCGGCGTTAAAGATATATAAATAAATATTTATTCTGTGCATTTGTCTGTCTTTGTGCATGTGTTTTATCTGCAAATACTCTAGAGCTAGAGTTTGGCCTGAAGTTGGAAAACGCCTGTTTGATCCAAAAAAGGAGTCGGGTTTAGGTTGTTTGTGCCGAAGCACATTGTGGCATTTGGGTTCGTCCAAGTTGTCGCGGGCTGCCGAACTTCGCCGCCCTCCCATCTGAAGAAGTCACTTTGGAAGACATTCCCCGAAGTAAACTTACTTCGGAAGTATCCTCCCCCGAAACTCCCGCTCGCTGGAATTTCTCCCGAACCTCTCTCCCTCACCGAAGTTTTTTTTCCTCGCTGGAAAACTTCCCCGAAGTAAAAATTGCCGAAGCATTTCCAGTTCGGCAGTTTATCCCCGAAGTAGATACTTCGGGTGTACTTTCCTCCGAGACTCTTTCCCTCGCCGAAGTAAAATTGCCGAAGCAATTTTTCGTGACCCGAAGTAGTTTTCCGACACGATTTTAACTCGCGATTTGGAATTTATTTTGGATTTAATTCCTTCAAATTGGTATCAGAGCTGTGTTGTCGTGACACGGAGATAGAAGCATGGCTTCCGAGAGAAACTCGTTGCAGTTGCAGATCCCACGATTTAACGGCAAGAACTACCATTACTGGAGCATTTAGATGAAGATCCTTTTCGGGTCTCAGGATTTGTGGGACTTGGTCAAGAATGGATACCCGGAGCCGACAGATGCAGCAGCATTGGCCGCCCTCTCCCAAGCCGAAAAAGATCTTCTGAAGGAGAATCGGAAGAAAGATCAGAAAGCCCTGTTTTATATCATGCAAGCGATTGAGGAAACCATATTCTCGCGGATTGCATCAGCCACCAAGTCCAAGCAGGCCTGGGAAATTCTGGCAAGTTCATACCAGGGCACCAACAAAGTGAAGTTGGTAAAATTGCAGATGCTCAGGAGGCAGTTCGAGAACCTACAGATGAGCGAGTCAGAGACTATGAGCAATTTTTTCACCCGAACGACAGATGTCATCAACCAGATGCGATTGAATGGTGAAATCATGCAGAATCAAAGGATCGTGGAGAAAATCCTGTGAAGTCTTCCAGCAAATTTCGACTCTGTGGTAATCACAATTGAGGAGTCAAGGGATTTGACAATCCTCTCGGTGGACGAACTCATGGGTTCCTTGCAAACACATGAGCAGAGGCTGAGCCGCTCAACTCAATCCTCTTTGGAGCAAGCCTTCCAAGCACAGGTCTCAGTCTGAGACAGCGGCATACAAGACTCCCACCACAGCGCTTCTAGTTCTCAAGGAGAAAGAGGCAAAAGCAGACGTGGGAGAAGTAACAAGCAAGGAGGGAGGTCAAACCCTCATGACAGTGAGCCCAGTTGCAACTTTCATCAGCAAGGAGGAAGAGGCACTGGAAAATATCAACAAGGTAGCTCTCAACAGAAGAAGGACATGTCAAAGGTCCAATGCTACTACTGCAATAAGTTCGGCCATTATGCCTCACAGTGTAAAAAGAAAATGGCGAACGAGAATCAGCAGCAAGCTCATTATACGGAGGAAACTAGAAATGCGGCAGGAGGAAATATGCTGCTGACTTGCAGTGTTGAGGAGGAGAGCAAGAAGAACATATGGTATCTTGACAGTGGGTGCAGCAACCACATGACTGGGAACAAGGAGATGTTCTCACAGTTGGATGAAACAGTCCAATCTGAAGTCAAGATGGGGAACAACAACAAAGTTCATGTGATGGGGAAAGGCAAAATATCCATCTGCACCCGACACGGTGAAAGAAAAACAATTCAGAATGTCTATTATGTGCCTAGGTTGAAGCATAATCTGCTGAGTGTTGGACAACTTGTGCAAAATGGACACACTGTTCAGTTCAAAGACGGTGTTTGTTCAATCAGAGACAAAGTGCATGGACAAATCGCAACTGTGTCCATGACGAAAAACAAAATGTTTTCGCTGCAGATTTAGAATGAATCTTTGATGTCTCTAAGTGCAGTTGTGAAAGATGCTACCTGGTTGTGGCATCTCAGATTCGGTCACTTGAGTTTCAGTGGCATGAATTTGCTACACAAAAAGCAGATGGTGAAGGGTTTACCCCTTATTGAGCAACCAAACCAATTTTGTGAAGGTTGCCTTGTCGGCAAGCAGCACAGGGACGCATTTCCTGTAGGACAGTCTTGGAGAGCATCACGGCCATTGGAGCTAGTGCACTCAGACATTTGTGGTCCCATGCAGACCACCACATATGCCGGCAACAAGTTTTTCCTAACTTTTATTGATGAATTCAGCCGGAAGACCTGGATTTATCCCATCAAGCTGAAGTCAGAGGCATTTGGGAAGTTTAAGGAGTTCAAGGCTCTGGTTGAGAAATAGAGCAGATATTATGTGAAGACTCTCAGAACTGATGGAGGTGGAGAATACATCTCCAACGAATTCCACAACTTCTGCAAGCAGCATGAAATTCGGAGGTAGATCACTGCCAGATACACACCATAGCAGAATGTTGTAGCTGAGAGGAAGAACAAAACAATCATGGAGATGGCACGGAGCATGCTGAAGGCAAAAAGTTTGCCACATGAGTTTTGGGCAGAAGCTGTGTCATGTGTAGTTTATCTGCTGAACCGATGTCCCACCAAGAGTGTGAGAGACAAAATTTTGGAGGAATCCTGGAGCAATCTGAAGCCAAGTGTGGCTCATTTACGAGTTTTCGGGTGCATAGCATATGCACATGTTCCAGATGAGAAAAGGCAGAAGCTGGATGAAAAAGCTGAAAGATGCATTTTCACAGGATACAGCGAACCAACAAAGGCATACAGGATGTACAATCCTGTGACGAAGAAACTTGTCATCAACCGAGATGTGAAGTTCCTGGAGGATGAAGCACGGAGCTGGAAATCGAGATCGAGTCGACTGAACCAGCGATTCTTGAACTCTGTAAACTTAGAGGAAGATAGTGTGCAGCCACCTGTACCTTCAAGCAGCAACAGTGGTGCCAGTAGCAGCACAGCCACATCATCCCGATCACCTTCACTTGCAAGTAGAATTCAAAATCTAAGAACACCTACGAAGACTCGAAGCTTGCAAGATATTTATGAGGTAACCTGTAATCAGATGGATGAAGAATATTCTGACTTTGCCCTATTTACGGAGTGTGATCCAATGGAGTTTGAAGAAGCAAGTCAAAATCGCACATGGGTGAATGCGATGGATGAGGAGATAGCAGCCATTGAGAAGAATGATACATGGCAGCTGACAGATCTTCCAGCAGGGAAGAAGACCATTGGGGTCAAGTGGGTGTATAAGACGAAGTTTAACGCCCAAGGAGAAGTTGACAGACATAAGGCTAGATTAGTGGCGAAAGGCTACAAGCAGAAGTCAGGAGTTGACTATCATGAGGTGTACACACCTGTAGCCCGACTTGACACAGTCAGAATGATTCTAGCACTAGCAGCTCAAAAGGGATGGAGCATGTACCAGATGGATGTCAAGTCTGCCTTCCTGAATGGAGTGTTGGAAGAAGAGGTCTACATAGACCAGCCACCAGGTTATGAAATCAAAGGACAAGAAGACAAGGTCCTGAAGCTGAAGAAGGCCCTGTATGGGTTGAAGCAAGCACCCCGGGCATGGTACAGCCGTATTGACGACTATTTTCAGGAGAATGGGTTTCAAAAATTCCCATATGAGCACTCCCTATACATGAAGACAAATGAAGTAGGTGATCTCATCATCGTCTGCCTGTATGTGGACGATCTGATATATACTGGCAATAGTAGCAGCCTATTTGCACAGTTCAGAACAGCCATGAAGTCCGAGTTTGAAATGACAGACATGGGGCTGATGAAATATTTTCTTGGTATTGAAGTTGACCAATCAGCAGATGGCATCTTCATTTCTCAGGGAAAGTATGCAAATGATGTCTTGAAGCGGTTTAAGATGGAGGACAGCAAACCTGCCATCACTCTGACAGCCACTGGCATCAAGATGTGCAAGACTGACAACAGCAGAAGTGTTGATCCAACTCTCTATAAAAGGTTAGTTGGAAGCCTAATGTACTTGACAAAAACCAGGCCAAATTTGATGTATGCCGTGAGTTTAATCAGTCGGTTCATGGAGTCGCCCAAAGACACTCACTGGCAAGCAGGCAAGAGAATCCTATGATATGTCAAAGGCACGAGGAACCATGGACTCCACTATGCCAGAAAGGACCAGCTAGAGTTAATTGGCTACACCGACAGCGATTGGGCTAGTAGCGTAGATGACAGGAAGAGCACTTCGGGATATGCATTCCACTTTGGATCCGGAGTTGTCTCTTGGTCCTCGAAGAAACAGCCAATTGTGGATCTATCTACAACAGAAGCAGAGTATGTTGCTGCCACCTCAGTAGCCTGCCAGGCAGTCTAGCTGAGAAGATTTCTGAGTGAACTACAGCATCCGCCCGAAGCAGCAACAACCATATTTTGCGACAATAACTCTGCCATCGCGCTCTTGAAGGACCCAGTATTCCATGGCCGAATGAAGCACATTGATATCCGATATCATTTCATCAGAGAGCTGGTGAAATTCGATGAAGTATGGTTGCAGTTCTGTAGGTCGAAGGAGCAGCTAGCTGACATCTTCACGAAGCCCTTGAAGGAGGACTTCGCCAGATTGCGAGATATGTTGGGCGTCAGAGAATGTGTGAAGTTTGGTTTAAAGGAGGGTGTTGGAAATATTAAACCAAACATCACGCCCGAAAGCGCTTCGGCGCAAAGTCTTTCCGAAACACCTTGGGAAGATGCTTCGACGCGAGAGACAAATTGGTAGCCCCCGAAAAATGGTTCGTCGCGAAGCAGTTCTCATTTGCCCTCCGAAGCGAAAATTGATCGAAGTGGAAACCAAGCACGGGAATCGACGCATTAATTTCCCGATCGTAAGAGTAGCTGGGGTTGTCCGACAGTTGGTCGAAAAGCCATTTTTGCATTTAAAGTTTGTTAGCGGGTTGGTGAAGTTAACCCGCCTTTTGTCCTCATCCACCATCTATAAATACTGGGGCATTTTGTCATTTAGGGGTAGAGGAGCATAAGAGGAAAGCGTAGAGAAGAGAGGAGTGTAAGCTGAAGAGGAGAAGAGAGAGGAGAAGGTTGAAGAAGCAGTTGGAGCAGCAGCCTCTAGGAGACGGTTTTTATGTTTATCCTGCCAAGTTCTACTTGCAGAAGATAGTAATCGCTTCAGTAGGAAGCTCTTTGTAATCCGGCGTTAAAGATATATAAATAAATATTTATTCTGCGCATTTGTCTGTCTTTGTGCATGTGTTTTATCTATAAATACTCCAGAGCTAGAGTTTGGCCCGAAGTTGGAAAACGCCTGTTCGATCCAGGAAAGGAGCCGGGTTTAGGTTGTTTGTGTCGAAGCACATTGCGGCATTTGGGTTCGTCCAAGTTGTCGCGGGCTGCCGAACTTTGTCGCCCTCCCGTCCGAAGAAGTCACTTCAGAAGACATTCCCCGAAGTAAACTTACTTCGGAAGTATCCTCCCCCGAAACTCCCGCTCGCTGGAATTTCTCCCGAACCTCTCTCCCTCACCGAAGTTTTTTTCCTCGCTGGAAAACATCCCCGAAGTTCCTCCTCGAAGTAAAAATTGCCGAAGCATTTTCAGTTTGGCAGTTTATCCCCGAAGTAGATACTTCGGGCGTACTTTCCTCCGAGACTCTTTCCCTCGCCGAAGTAAAATTTTCGAAGCAATTTTTCGTGACCCGAAGTAGTTTTTCGACACGATTTTAACTCGTGATTTGGAATTTATTTCGGATTTAATTCCCTCAGAGGGCGACAGGAAGAGGAAAGAAGAAAGAACATAAATACAAGTTGAGAAGAGGACCTTAGAGGCGGAAAGAAGGAAGACAAATCTGAAAAAGAAGATATGAACATGAGGCACGTAAGGAAGAGATAGGTGAAAGAGAAAGTATGTTTGAGATGGCATAACAGTGAGTTGTGTAGGCAAAAATAGTATCAAGAGAGAGCTCTGATTTCATTGTCCTTTGAAGAGCAATTCCTTTTTGTTGATTGTACAAGAACATAATTAATATAATATTGTTTTGAACCATGTAAGAAATAGCTATAGAATAAACATAATTATGATTCAAAAACTTAGAGTATATTAATTATGATCCACTTAATAAGAAGTACATAATGAATTGAAATACA
Organism: Wollemia nobilis; assembly: GCA_028583015.1. Taxonomy (NCBI): domain Eukaryota; kingdom Viridiplantae; phylum Streptophyta; class Pinopsida; order Araucariales; family Araucariaceae; genus Wollemia; species Wollemia nobilis. Next base: position 514,890 of record JAQPPZ010008406.1, read on the forward strand.
AAGCCACTTCTATGAAGAAGTAGGTAAGCTACTTACATAGAGAAGTAAGGGGTAACAAAGGTAATAAGAGAGGAAAACCTCTAGTCTTTTACAAGTGAAATTTTGAGGGATCAATAACCTTTTCATTAGGGAGGTGTGATCTATATGGAGCTATGATAGGATATGACAAGAGGGTATTAATGATAAATTACCAAGTGATGGTGACTTAGTAAGCTTCCAAAACAAGGCATCACCATCTTTTAGCTATAACTCTTTTAGATAAAGTTAGATTGGAATGAAAATTTAGAAGGGAGTTCTTATAATCAAGAAGGATGTTAAACATTAATTTGGGCTCAAAATAATTTATTTGATCCTAAAAAACTAGGAAATAATAATCAATATTAATTTGTATTATTTTAGGCATAAGTAAACCAAATGAAGTCCAATTTAATTGGGAGGAAAAATTACTCTACTAGGGTTTTATGAGGGAAAAGCTGCTTTGCTAGGGTTTGATGAGGAAAAACTGCTCTACGGGGATGGCAACAGTTTTTGGAGGAGGTCTAAAAAATTGGAGGAATGTTGTGATGGCATCGAGCCCATCACAGAGCATGCATGCTAGAGACACCTTTTCATCTAAAAATGATTGGAAGGAATAGGATTTCCCATTGCATACCGAGAATCACTTTTTAAAGAACAATGGATGTTTGGAATGATGTGAAGCCAGGTCGGTTCTAGTGGTTCAACCAAACTCGATGGCGAAAGATGTGGAGTATTTAACCAAACATACGTTTATTGATAAATTTATGGGCATCCAAATTTATCTTCCCTTTGTGGATGCTTGGGTTAGGAAGACTTGTAACCCTGAAGGTGATGTGGAGGTGATGTTGAGTGTGAATAGCTATTTTATGGTGGTTTTCTCTTGTATTGTGGACCATAATAAAGCATTTGAAGGGGGTCCTTTTTTTTGTAACTAAGCGGGAATTTTTCTTAAACCTTGGCATGTGGGTTTCAACCCATTAGAGGAGTGGATATCGTGAGTTCCAATGTGGGTTCATCTTCCATGGCTCTTGTTGGAATTCTAGAGAAATGACATATTGCATATGATTGCCCTTCTTATTGGGAATCTAGTTGGATCATCACAACAAACGATGGATAAAAAGGTAATCTTTGTTGCTCGTATCTATGTTGAAATTAATTTAAACAATCCTATTCCATATTTTATTGAAATACAGTTTGGATCGACTACATGGGTTCAACAACTTGACTATGAAGCTCTTCCATTTAATTATCGGATATACCATGAATACGACCACCTGCAAAGAAATTTTTCTAAGTTTGTCCCTCCTGTTGCTTCAAATCAATGACCCTATCGGTCTGCACAAAATCTAGATAAAGTAAAATCCTTGATAAAGGAAGGGGATCAGGATAAGGCTTTGTTCTATTAAAACCCTAAAATAGAGAAAGAAGGGCAAAAAGAGACCTTAATGATAGTCAGCCAGATGCTCTTCTCAATCATTTTTAAATACTAGATGATATTGATCAGTGCATGGAGATACCTAAAATATCGCTACCTGATGCAGATATAATAGGGCCGAATCATATGTCTCTTCTTGAGGTGGAACCTAAGGAATCAGATCTAGGGGGTTTAAATGAAGAACATAGGGCTTTGGTTATGAGTATAGGTGATATGGTTGGCTCTAGCCCTGGAAGGAAAACTATTTTAGAAAGTGGTAGAGATTTACTTATGCACTCTCCTACTTAGGTACTGATGCAGTCATCCTTGGATTGCAAAACTTTTACGATGTTGGTACTACAGCAAAAAATAATTAAATAAGTTGCTTCAAATAATAATATGAAGGTGGGTCAAAAGAAAGACCAGGATAAAATTAAGTTAATGGGGGATCCTTTGGTGGAGTCAGGATTGGTGAGAACATTGGACTCCCATTTTTCTAACCACTAGAAATGATTATTCTTTCATGGAATGTAATGGGATTGAACAAAATTCCTAGATAAAAATTTATTCATGATTTTGTTCATGTTTATTCTCTAGATGTGGTGTTTATTCAGGAGATCAAATTGGATACTAATAGTATGTTTAATATTACTCCCAAGTTGTGGAGAAGGGGTCAATTCCAGTGTATTGGTGCATGTGGATATGCTGGTGGTATTTTTTGTTTATGGGATTCGGTTAAGATCTCTCCTCTTACTTGGATTTCCATCAGATGGTCTATTTCGATGATCGAGCATGATAATGAATCTGGTGAAACAATCCTACTTACAAATATGTATGCTCCTATTGATTACAATGGTAAAGTGAATTTGTGGGGGCACACTGGTTTTGTGAGAAGTCTGGCTCTCTTGTACCAATGGATTTTGGTTGGAGACTTCAACTCTATCACTTGTTTGGATGAGAAATACAGTGGGGTTGATCATCTCGAGCCTTTTACTTTGCATTCAATGCTCATATTTGGGACCTAAACTTGGTTGACATCGAGCCAAATAATGGGATATTTATCTAGCACAATAGAAGATGTGGGGAAGATTTCATATCAAAGAGACTGGATAGGTTTTTGATCTCTAGTTTTTTGATTGATAATAACATAAGTGTTGGTTTTGTGATTCTTGGAGGGTAGGTGATATGATCATTAGCCTATCAAACTCTCTGCTCTAGAGTTAGGGCTAAAGAAGAATTCTTCCTTTAAGTTCCAACTTATGTGGGTTCGAGATCCTAAGCTTCATGATTTCATGCGAGGCTGGTGGACCAATGGTAAACCTCCTCATGGCACCATTATGTACTTTATGAAGCGGCTACAATTTGTTAAGCATAAATTAAAGAGATGTCATAGACTAAATTTTGGGAACCTTTCCTTGGCTAAGTTAGAGGCTCTTAGGAGTTTGGACGAAGTTTCAAGTAATATTAGATATCAAGGACTCACATAGGAGCTTCTTGTTGAGGAATATGAGGCTATGAAAGACCTTGCTAAATGGAAATTGAGGGAAGAATTTTTTTGGAAACAAAAAGCTTGAGTAGATTGGCTTCAAGAATGGGATATGAGCACAACCATATTTTATAACTCAATTAAGGCTCGTTGTAATGGTAACCTGATTACCTCTCTTATGAATTCTCAAGGTGCCCTGCTCTCTTCTTTCAAGGATATTTCAGAAGAGACTAGGAGGTATTTTTCCTCTCTCTTCAAGGAGGACTCCCTCTTAAATGATGAGGATGAAAAGATTATTCTAAACTGTATTCCCTCGATTATTTCTAGAGAGATGAATGAGCACTTAATGGGTCTAATTTCCCTTGAGGAGTTGGAAAATATTGTATTCAAGATGAAAAAAGGGAAAGCCCCGGGTCCGAATGGATTCTCGATTGAGTTTTATCAGGATTTCTACGAGTTAATCAAATTTGATCTTCTGGAGGTGGTCCATGAGTCCTAAAAGAACAAATAGATGCTATGGGACCTAAATGCTATCTTTGTGGTGCTTATTCCCAAAAAATATGGAGTGAATTCCCTAGATATGTTTAGGCCTATCGCTCTCTATAATGTTGTGTATAAGATCATCATAAAAATTATTGTTGAGAGGCTGAAGATATGGTTGAGCAAAATCATCTCTAAGGAGCAAGGTGGGTTTGTTGTTGATCAATAAATCCTGGATGGGGTTTTTATTGCTATAGAAGCTATTTACTCGATGGAATATTCTAAGGAGAAAAATATGTTCATTAATTTTGACATGGCCAAAGCCTATGACCAGGTTAGATGGTCCTTTCTTCAAAAATTTCTTACTACTATTGACTTTTAGAAGGAATGGATTAGATGGGTGATGAGCTATTTTTATTCTTCCTCATTCTCTGCTCTTGTTAATAATGAGCCATCGAAGCTATTTTAAGCCTCAAGGGGTTTGAGGCAAGGAGATACTTTATCTCCATATTTGTTTATCATTATGGCGAAAGGGTTGGGAATATTTCTCAAGTCTCAGGTTATGCAGGATCTCATTCAGAGATGGAAGTGGGACAATAGTTTTCCACCTCTTTCCCACCTTCTATTTGTTGATGATACTACTTTGTTGGGAGTTGCCACTATCAGGGAAGCTAGAAACATTAGACGATCTCTTGACATATATATTGGTGCTTTTGGAAAGTTGATTAATGAGGACAAGTATTCTATTTTCTTCTTCACTACCCCTCCTCTTATTCAAGTCAGGATTTCTCGTATTCTAAAATTCTAGGTCAGGACTCCCCCTTCATTTATCTTGGTATATTGATTTCATCTCATCCTCTACCTAGATCTTCTTACTATCCTATGCTTGATAAGTTTAGAAGGAAGGTGAATCACTGGATCGTCATATGGCTATCCTCTACAGGTAGATTGTTGCTTTTAAAATTTTTTGTTTAAGCTTTACCCATTTATAGGTGTTTTGTGCAAATATCTCCCTCTCGTTTCATCAAGGACATTGATTCTTTTTCAAGACAATTTTTGTGGTCTGAAAAACTTGATCAATCTAAATGGAGTTTGGTTAAGTGGGATTCTATTTGTATGCCGGTTCAAGAGTGAGGCCTTGGGTTGCGACATGAAGCTCTTTCTAGGTAGGCTTTGGCTGTGAAATTTTTTAAATTTGGTGTACTTCTCAAGATCAAATTTGGGCTAAAATTTTATCTTGTAAATACTTGAGATGTATTTCTAAGGCTGAGATCCCTAGATTCAGCTTGGTTGGGAAAGGTTCAGTTATTTTGGACACTACAAAAATAGGAGCTAACTTAATTAAGCAGGGCTTGTTCTGGATTTTCTATTGAGGATCAGATGCTCTTTTTTGGGAGGATTCTTGGGATGGCCACCCTCCTATCTTGACTTAATGTCCCAGGTTACATTCCCCAAGTGTTTATTTCTTGGAAGCGGGTTGGTCTCATGTGGAGGACTTTAAAAAATCTAATCTTTTAGAAATTTGGAGATGTATAGGTGGAAAGATCTGCAGGAATGGTCCTAGGGGGGATTAGTTGAAGATAAATATGTGCTTGCTCTTATTCTTATGGGGAGACCCTATTATTCATTAAGGGGTAAATACATTCTAGCTTGGAACCTTAATCCCAAGGGAACCTACTCTGTAGCCTATGGTTATTAGGTTCTTGATAAGCAAAAATTTGGGAGTCTCCCTATCACATGGTGGAAAAATGTGTGCAATAAATATACTTAGCCAAAATGTAACTTCTTTCTCTGGCTGGTAGCTTGTAATAAATGCCTCACTTGGAATAACATGAGGAAGAGGGGATTTTAGGATCCCTCTTTTTGTGTCTTTTGTAGTAAGAATGAGGATGACTCTTCTCATTTATTTTTCCAATACTCCCTTGCCAGAGACATTTGGCACCATTGGTGGAGTTCCTAGAACCATCCTTGTTTTCATGTGCTCTCCCTAGTGGATTTTTGGAGGAAGACCTTCGACCAAGACCCCCTTCCTTTAGGTTTCTTGGAATTTGGTCCCTTCTTGCATCATCTGGCAGATAACCATCACATATTTTAGGGTAGTCATTTGGTTATTCAATAGATCTAGCAAATGATCATGTGTATGGTTCAAGAAACTATCTATAGAAAATGTGATGTGGACCCTATTTTGGACTCTAAGGAGGAGAAGGTACGATAGGCCCTTGGTCTCTTTAGGGTTGGTGTGAAATCTTCTAGCCCTAGCAGGGTTCCTCAGCTCTGTAATAAGGTTAGGAGAAATGGTAGGTGGAGGTCACCCCCTAAAGGAGTTTTAAAAATTAATATTGATGGGTCATCTAGGGGTAATCCTAGACATGCTGGAATTGGTGATGTTGGGAGAGATCCTACTGGTGTGGTCATTTTTTTCTTTTCCATTTATAAAGGTGTTCACTCCAATAATTTTATGGAAGCTCTTATGATTCTCGAGGCCTTGCAGAAGGGGTTTTCTCTTGGTTGGCGTAGGATTATCTATGAGTTCAACTCTCAAATTTTAGTTAATATTTTAAACAACAAAAGGGTGGAGGATGTTAATTAGTAGTTAGTCTCTATGGCCATTCAGATTCTCAAAATGAGTGAAGAGTTCAAATTTATATTCTTTGTGCACGTTCCAAGGGAATAGAATTGGGTTGCTGATTACTTGGCCAAAAGGGCTTCTGATTTGTTGGATCCTTGGATTATCGATAACTAGGAGATTCTCCCATATGTGGACTCTTAACGCCTTTGAGAGTTGATCCACAAATGTTTTTAGACATAATGTGGTTTGTTCTTGTTGTCTTATTCGGGTTTCGATCTTGTTTGGTGGTTTTAGCATGTTTTTTTGCTTATTTGAGTCCTGGTTGGGAGCTTAGATGTACTCTATAATCCAAAATTTTTATCAATAAAATTTTACCACTTTATTTTAAAAAGTCCAAATTGAGTGGTTTTTCATAGAAAAAGTTAACTCAAAGGATTTTGGATGGTATAAAATTATATCAAAATACATGTAAATTTGACTTTTCTCTATAGTTCTATTTTTGTCTCCCCTTATAGCTCTAAGTAAATCAAAATCTACATTGAAGGTTCTTTTCATCAATGTCCACGTGTCTACAAAATTATATCTGAAAATTAATTTGTTTAAACCTTCAAAATACTAAAAAGTATTTCAACCAACAAGTTGGCTAAGAATGGGCCGATTTGAAGATTTAAGACTTTCACTACATATATTTTTAAAACATAAAATAATTTTGAAATACAATATGGATATTTTAAAATGTTGTTTCGATCCTAGTTTCAAGAACTCTCATAAGATCAAAAATGGTAGTGAATTAGAAAAATATCAATGGGTTGATTTGGTATGTGGACGATGGCCAAAAAATTGAATTGGAAAAGTGTCAATGGGAACATATCCAGTGGAGATGCATGACACATCACTTCCATGCGTATTTATATTGAAGGTTTTTTTATCAATGCTAATGTGTCCACCAAATTCTAGATCAATATTCATCTAATAAAACCTTCAAAATATTAAATGTGTTGATTTAAAGATTTAAGACTTTCACTAGACATATTTATAGAATAAATTACAATTTGGAACACAATATGGATATTTTGAAATGATATTTCGACTCTGGTTTCAAGAAATATCATAAAATCAAAATGGTAGTGAACTGAAAAAAGTGTCAATGGATTGATTTGGTGTGTGTAAGATGGCCAAAAAGTGAATTGGAAAAGTATCGATGAGAATAGGTCTAGGGGAGAAATATGACACATCACTTCCATGCATATATATACTTGTAAGAACCTCGTAGATAAATAAATATTAGTTGTCCTAGATATGTAAATAGAAAATGCTAGAAAATAATCATTTTGAGGTAAGACAAGGAAGGAGAATGGATTTTTGAAGAGCAAGAATTAAGAAATTGTAAATTTTAACAACATGGAAGAAAGAATACATCAAGAGGAACTATGTGAGAATCCAAATAATTTTATAGTAGTTATGCATCTCAACCAAGGCTAAATTGATGATCACTATCTCTTGTGTGTTCTTCATATTTATAAATAATATGAAGCTTTATTGATTGAACTATGGATTTTATTTTTCTAAAGGATTTATCCCACAATAAATTATTATGTTATACTATTTTTTTAATTGGTTATAGAGGATTGAAGCAAGCCCCATCCATATTACATCATGACCATATAGTGAAATTACAATATCTTGGCACTTTTGTATGCACCATAAGATTTAAACCTAGGTCTCCTCCTAAAAACAAAAGGAATTTAATTGGTTGAGTTCATGCAATTTTATAAATAATAATATTGATCCATGGAATTGGCCCCATCCATATTACATCATGACCATATGATACTATCACAATAACTTGACAATTATGCATGTATTACTTACACCTAGGTCTTCTCCTTGAAACTCAAGGAATATAACCATTTAAGCTCATACAATTTGATAAATATTAAGATTCATCCATGGGATTGAAAGCTTTTTTATTAGTTGGTTATATAGGATTGAAATGGGTCTCACTCATATTACATTATGACCACATAGTGGTATTATAATAGTTTGGCAATAATGCATGTATTGCTTGGCAATATTTGAACCTAGGTTTCCTTTATTAAAGTTGAGGAATATAACAAAATTGAGCTAATGCCATTTGATAAAATGTTAAGGTTCACCCATAATAATTGAACCTAGGTTTAGGGTGTGAAACTCTTTACACAAACCAATTGCTCTAAATATCATAGTCATTAGAACCTTGGTTGCTAGTATGGAATTCTTCACATCCAACCAATTGCTTCTAAAATGCATGGGTAAATTATTGTATTATTGTTGTTGCATATCTTATTTTTTATTATTTCATATTTTGGTTGCATTTCTTTTTATTTTATGCATTGTACATGGTGTTTTATGCTTAAGCTAACAAGTATAAGCTAGAACTTTACATGATATAACAATAATAATAGATAGTTGTACTTAAAACACATTCAAAGCTTTTTTGTATTGGATTAAGTTCTTTATGGATTTTTTATATTTTATTCTTAACATATAGGAATATTTACAGGCATAGAAAAGTAATTTACAAGTGATTAATGTCTAGTTTTATTATAAATTAAATGAAACACTAAATGTTCAAAAGAATTTATTTAAAGCTTCATAAAAATAAGGACTAAAACAACCACAAAAATTCATTACAAAACAACATTTTTATTGAAATTCCTTGTTTCAAAATACCTTAATATGTTAATGAACCTGCATTAAATACCTAAACCATCAAATGCTACAATATTCATGTAAAAGAGTAAAGTGCCCAAATAAAAATAAAAGATGCATATTTAAAAATATCATATTATATAAGTTTTTATAACACTAAATAATGTAAGTAATTAATAAACAATTGAGGTTCTTTGATCTAGATGTCTTTGATTTTGTCATCATGGAGAAACAAAAATTCATCTTATGTATTGCGATGTTGGAATCTCAAAACAATTATACTAATCACGTGATTATTGTAAGAAATTTTAATTCTTTATTAACTCGTATAAAAATCATATAATTTTATTATGTAAATTTTTAAATATATAAATTTTAGAAATAAAAATAATATATATTATATGATTAAAATATTTTAATAATATATATTTAAAACATTTTTAAAATATATATAAATACAATTTATTATTAAAATTTATTTATAATATTTTTTATATAAAATTGTTTCAATTATATTTAATTGAAAATAAATATATACTGCACATCTTACTTTACTATAATAAATTATAAACTTTCATTTTTTTAATACAAGTTTTGACCATTTTGAACTTTCTCTCATCCAACCTTTTCTCATTCCCTCCTTGTTATAACCATCCTCCTTCCTTATTTTGCCCCTTTACCTGGGTTATATAGAATTGAAAGAACATCACCTATATTAAATTATATTTTGTTAATATAATAATTTAAATATTATGTTTATATTTAAAATTTATTATATGAAAGATTAAAAAATTATAAGATATATGCATCCAATACATTTTCTTATGATTATCCTAATCTTAGAATCTAACCAATAATATTGTTTAATTTTATATTACATTTTTAAATAAAACAACAATTATATATTATATATCTAAAAAATATTATATTCCATTATTAAAATTCCATTATGGCCTTCAAAAGTTCAATAATTGCAACATTTTACCACAGGAAAAACAGAGACGTCAAAGAAAACAAACGGTCAATATGCCTCCGTCTTTTGTCTTCAATGGCCATACAACGCCGAACCCTATATGACCAGCCTGCTAAACCGTGTACAAACAAAATCATGCACAATTGAACACTTGATGGACCGCACTTCATGAGTTTGTTTTTTTGCGAGGAATTGCAACGCACAGTGGAATGTACCGTTATAAATTGGCTATTTCATACACTAACAAAGCATATGCAGAACTCCACCTTCAAAAAGGAAGAAATGGATTCCCTCTCATCTCTTGTTCGGCTTATCTTGATCATGCTCTGCTCATTCGCAGGTTACTAATATATCTAATCTATTTCTTTTAGACGCAACACGTTCTCTATTTATTTCTATGATGTTGTGTATTATTGATTTGCAGGCGGAGGGAGCGCAGAGAAGGCAGAAGCCTTATTTGTCTTTGGAGATTCTTTAGCGGACACCGGAAATCGTATTCCTTATAATCAATCAGTAAATCAGCCATGGAGACGCCCCTACGGTTTGACGTGGCCTGGCCAACCAGCAGGCCGATATTCCTCCGGAAAAATCCAAACCGATTTCTTGGGTAAAATCTTATCAGAAATAAATCTGGCCCATAGAATGTTAAAATTCATCTAATCTCATATTTTGGTGTATTGTGTATGTCATATGCAGCGGATATATTGGGCCTTCCCAGTCCAGTGCCATACGAGCTGCTGAGGAGCCACGACTGTAGCGCAACTACCGAAAAGATTGGAGAGGGAGTAAACTTCGCGGTGGGAGGCAGCGGGATATTTCGCGCTTACGGTTTCACCACGGTCCCGGAACAGGTCAAACAGTTCAAGAAATTGATCGCAGGAAGTTCGGCGTTCGATTCCCGCAAGCTCTCGCGGTCCGTTGTGCTCATTTCTGTGGCTGGGAACGACTATATGTCGTACAAAGACAGCAGAAACGGCTCTATTGAGGTAATATACGATCCTATTCTTCTCTGCTAGCATACAGATATTTTTTTTTATTTCTGAATTTGTCTCAAATCTATGGAGTGACTGCAGGGGCTAGAAAGCCTGGCGAAACCCGTGGTTAGCGGCTTAGTGGACGTTGTGAAGGATCTCTATCAGGTAGGTCTTCGGAATTTTGTGGTGAGTAATGTTGGCCCTCTTGGGTGCTTGCCCGAGATAGGCAAGACATCCTGCGACTCCAGGTACGATCACACTTTAGCGGACCACTCGAGACTGCTGAAAAAGAGCGTGCATCAACTAAAATCGCATCTCAAGGCATTGTCCATCATACTTCCAGACATGGTGTCCGCCTTTCATCATGTTTTCTCCCATCCTGCTCAATATGGTATTTGAATAATATAATTCTGTTAATATAGCCCATAATAAATCGTCTTGTTAGTAACTTATGTTTATGTTGTAATTTGAGTTACAGGTTTTGTGGATTTGTTCCTGCCGTGCTGCGCCAAGAAAGGCGGAGTGGGAATGTGTGCAGAGGTGAATGAAAAAGGGAAACCATTATTTGAAATGTGCAACAGTGTAGACGAAAAGTTCTTCTGGGATTCCGTCCATCCAACCCATAAAGGTTGGTATACTCTTATGTCACTCTACAGTTATGGCGCTTCCGTTTCAGACAAAAAGAAAAAACTGAGTTTTATTGAGGGGACGTCCAACATCATTGAGTGGGTGCACTTTCTTGGATTCCACGCGAACAATATCTCTGCACAGGCGTGAATTTCTCCATAATGGTTCCAGTTAAAGGAGTGGACAGGTGGGCTCGCATTCCACTGTTAGGGATGTATTTCCCTCATGGAATTAGTTGAACTGTCTTGTTATTTTCATTCAATTACGGATGTGATTACGTTGAAAGAACTATTTTGTCTATTTGTGGGTTATAATTCAGTGTTCCGAATATTATCAGAACGGTTGAATAATCTACGTCTTAAAACGACAAGGTTGCATTTAAATAAACGCTTGTGGTTCTTAAATCTAGTTTATGGTTAAAGTGAGTTTAACACACACTTTATTTCATAGTCGTTAATCGTTTCAAGTCAAGATTTAGATGAAGATGGACGACTAAACAATAAAAGGTGAGACATACTAAAATGACTACGACAGCTGCTGCTTCTTTTTTTTAATTTTAAAAATAAATAAGTTGCACAAAATTTCAAACCAAACTTTTATAAATTTTAGTCTCAAGTGAACCTAAACAACTTATCCATTAATATTAAATCATTATGACCTATCCTCTTAATTTCAAAAGATTGTTTTTCCGTTAAAAGTTTATAAAAATTGAAAGAATCACCTTGCGATAAGAAAGGAATTTTCAAGCACCAAAGTCTACTCTATTATCCTCGGCTTTAACAAGATGTTTTTAAGAAATTTTCGAATTAAAGTTCAGTTAAGTAAACTTAACTACAAAAGGAAAATATAGCCCTATGCTATAAAATGAGGTCAGCGAGAACTTTTACGACTGATCCCAACTATTTGAATTTAGTTCAATAAATAGTAAAAATATTTATATTTATATTTTTTTATATATTGTTAAAGTTTATTGATAAACATCAAGGTTAATTGTTTTTTACACAAGCTTATTTTTATAAGCATGTACATATACCTAGTTTTATAATAATTTGAACTTTGGTCTTTTAAAAGAAAGCTCAAAACCCTAACATGGATGATTTGAATCTAGGTCTTTTAAAAGAAAACCCAAAACCCTAGCATGGATGTCCCATGAGGACAAAGTTAATTGTTCAACAACCGTTCAGAGTATTAGGTAACCATTTACGAAGAGAGGTTGGAGTTGACTTAGGAGAAAGGTGCGAGAGATTCGGAAGGTGAGAAAGAAGTTTGAAATGGCGTGAGAAGAGTACAAGTACCGGATAATAAACCGGAGGTGAGAAAGAAGTTTGAAATTACTCGAGAAGAGTACAAGTACCGGATAATAATCGGAAGGTGAGAAAGAAGTTTGAAATGACGGGAGGAGAGTACAAGTACCGGATAATGGACTGAGACGTTCATGAAGAAAAGGAAAACAACACTTTGAAAAGAAAATGAGAGAACATGAGGAAGGGGGCTTGGAACAGAGTAGGATTTGAATGAGAAAGTCGTTTGAGAAGAAGAGGGTGTCGGAGGGCGAAAGGAAGAGGAAAGAAGAAAGAACAAAAATAGTGGTTGAGAAGAGGACCTTAGAGGCGGAAAGAAGGAAGACAGATCTGAAAAAGAAGATATGAACATGAGGCACGTAAGGAAGAGAGAGGTGAAAGAGAAAGTATGCTTGAGATGGCATAACACTGAGTTGTGTAGGCAAAAATAGTATCAAGAGAGAGTGCTCTGATTTCATTGTCGTTTGAAGAGCTTTTCTTTTGTTGATTGTACAAGAACATAATTAATATAATAATGTTTTGAATTCCATTATATCCTCTATGCATGTCGAATTTTAAATTGTGAATCATGCCTTGCTATGGTGTACCTACAATTGTAGGTTGGTAGAAGAGGACAAAGGATAACAACGTGGGCTGTGAGATTAAGCACATGTGGAAAGGAGAGTTGAGTACACTAGAAAAGGACTACCAGATGGAGGATGTTGATCTGAAGCCTAATGAAACAATGTTGCCTTAAGATTCCTATATAGGACAACACATATTAAGATTGCAAGAATAATTCTATGCATGTTCTCTTGATTAATTTTGAGAACCCTATAATAGACATGCGATCACCGTCCAAGTGCAATCCAAAGAATGGTCTCCATTAAAGGAGAAGGGCTAAGTTTCGATAGTGTCATTCAAACTAAGGAATCTTATCATTCAATTGAATGTTGTATCATTGGAGTTGCATATCATACAAAATAAAATTGTAAAATTGAACATTTAGTAGGAAAGTGTTATACGAATATACTATCATGATAAATATTATTACACAATCAGGCTTTAATGCAAATGATTACTTATACAATTTTTTTGGTTATACAATAGAGTCATCTTCTACATCATTTTTGTATTAGAGCTAATAGATCTTTGAGGATTGATATGTGCTAAAAGAGAGATGAAACAATGGGGAAGAATACCATGAGGCTCTTAAGCCATAGATATAGCTGAAATGCTAAGAGGAATTATCGTTCAACTTGATGCAATCAAAACTTCCCAAAGGAGGGGCATTAAGATAGAAGATATGAATGATAGTGAATAAGTTGGTCAAAAAGAAGCTCATGATGAGGAGAGAGAGGAAGAACCAAAGGAGTGATTAATCTTGGCAATTTCTAACACGGGAAGGAAACTGAAGATAGAAACTCTTTCATACAATGGAAGTTTGAGTCCTAAAGAACTCGTTTTTTGGATCTCGAAGATGGAGAAATATTTTAATTTTGAATCAATAAAAGATCCCAAGAAGGTGAATTTTTCCTATATAAAATTGAAGGGGCATATGCCCTCATGGTGAGATCATGTCCAAACAAAAAGACAAAGAAAAGGATAAAGAGATAGAGGATTGATTAATCTACGTAATTTTTAACATGGGAAAGAATCCAAAGATAGAAACCCCTTTATACAATGGAAGTTTGAGTTCTAAGAAACTCGTTGATTGGATCACATAGATGAAAAATATTTTGAATATGAATTGATAGAAGACCCCAAGAAGGTGAATTTTACTTGTATAAAATTGAAGGGGCATGTGTTCTTTTGGTGGGATCATGTCCAAACATAAATACAAACAAAATATTAAGACAAAAAAAAATGGTTACCAAATAGGGTCATTTAAAATACTTCAGAACGTCAAGTAAAATGAGCTAGAAGTGAAGGATTATAAGGAAGAGTTCTATAAATTGACCATAAGGGCAGGTCACATTGAAAATGATGAGGAGGTGACAACAAGATACATAAATGGACTAAGATTATCCATACAAGAAAAAATTGATTTGCTTTGAATCAAAACCATTTAAGAGGTATATCAATATGTGCTCAAGGTTGAGGAAAAGTTATTGCGCAGACAATAAAATAATACAAGACCTATCAAGGAAGAAAACAATAAAATAATAATAAAGGGAAGCATTTGCAATAAGGATATGTTAGTACTTCTCAAATTTATTTTACCCAAAGTACTTGGAAAAAAGGTTAATTTCCAAGAGGGCAAGTTGAAGAGGTAGAGAAAGTGGTTTTACTGGAAAGTGTTATAGGTGCTTGGAAGAGGGACATATAGCATTTTGAGTGTCCTCAAGCACAAGAGATTAATGGGTATGGAAAGGAAACATGTAATTAAATTGTACAAGTAGATGAAGACAATATTCCTTCACCAAAGCACATGGAAGAACCATACAAGGAGAATTTTTTATGATAGAAAGGGTATTGTTGAAACTAGTAACTAAGGTGCATGAACCTAAGAAAAGAAAAAACTTGTTCAGGGTTATTTGTAAGACAAGAGGTAAATATTGCAAGTTGATTGTGGATAGTGGGAGTATAGATAATCTAGTTTCTATAGAGATGGAAGAAAATCTAGGGTTGAAGAGGATTGAATACCAACTTTCTATAAGATCTAATGGTTGAAAATGGGATATCAAATTTTGGTAATTGAACATGTATGGTAGATTTCTAGATCATTTCTTAGACGGATGGGATGCTATGTGATATTATTCCTATGGATAAATGTCATGGCTTATTGGGAAGGCCATGGTAGGTTGATAAAAAGGTAGTGCATGATGGTAGGGTGAACACCTACACTATTGAGAAAACATGGCAAGAAGTATGCATTAATTCCATTGAAGAATAAAGGAAAAATAGTGGAAAAAAGTCCTACATTGTACCTGAATATAGATAGATAATTCTTGAAGGATTATGAGACGAAGTTGAATGAAGGTTAGAGAATGAAGGTTAGAGAAAAAAAGTCCTACGTTGTGCCTAAATTGTTTTGAGACCAATTCAACATGTACATATAAAAAACATATTTAATTTAAATGCATAAATAATTCAAACATGTACATATGGATAAACATGCATAATTAATTTAAAATACATATTTAATCCACATGCATTTTTAGTTTAGCATGCACATTTAAATTAAATAAATATATTTAATTTAAATGCATAAATAATTCAAATATGCACATACAAATAAACATGCATAATTAATTTAAAATGAATATTTAATCCACATGCACTTTCAGTTCAGCATGCACATTTAGTTAACATGCATATCAAGTACATACGCATTGTAAAATTACACACACAATCTTGGTGATAAATTTGAGGTGTGTATATCTGATTATATTTCCAATATAAGATTATCCTCCTCTACAGGTATGCATCCTTTGGGATAATATCAATGCAGAAGAAAAGCACCAACTAACACCACTTAACTGGTTGAGCCACCACCTCATCCATTCCCCTTGAGAAGTCTTTAAATGCACCATATCCTCCTTCATGGAGCAATAGGATGGAACATGTAAATATTTTCTAATAAAACTTAGAGCTTATTTTACGTCAACTACCCAATTTATCATACACCACCATCTTCATCATGTGTTAGACACCAATCATAAAATTCCATAGGCCCATATAGACCTATACATTCAGTATTCGATCCATGCACAGATTTCCAAAAGTAGCATGACACAAAACCACAACAACAAAAATCACAAAGAAAGGCAAGATACATCCAAATTTACTTTCCTTATATGCATTTCCACTTATTTATTGCATTCTAAGTTTATTTTATTGGCTTAAACCTAGGCCTTACTTCAAGATGCCCGACATATACTACTAATACATTTAAAATTGATTTGTGTAGAAATATAGATTTGGAGTTAGCAAATCCATACATAGATCTAGACATAGATTCGAACATAGATCTAGATTCATCTAGGAAATTCCACATAACCAAATCCACTATATTTAGCCTTCAAAAATAGCTGGAGAATCCAACTCTCAATCATCTAATCTTAGATAATTGTATCTCACAATCATCCTACCTCTAGATTATTAGAATACCCCATCATTAGCCCATCTCATAACCAAAATTTAGATGCTATCCATCAGATCCAGATGACCCAGATGTAGGTTTAGTGCATCCAAAAAATCTAACACAGATCTAGATCCACAACCAACAGATCCAATTCTAACAAAATGATGTCACAAGAAACCATCCATTGAATTTTGTGGCAAAAGAAAAAAGTTGCATCATTTTACTTGTAAATTAGAATTGATCCCTCGATGATTGTATAACCCTATGAGAATTTTATGTTGAAACCGAAAAGAAAAACAAGGAGCATAAAATCTATATTTCCTTTCTATTTTAATTATATTTGTAATAATACACCTTTTTATTGTCTACACTATTAAAACCTTCAAAATGTTAAATGTGTTGATTTGATTATTTAAGACTTTCACTAGACATATTTATACAAACAAAATACAATTTGGAACACAATATGGATGTTTTGAAATGGCATTTCAACTCTATTTTCAAGAACTCTCATAAGATCAAAATGGTAGTGAACTAAAAAAGTGTCAATAGGTTGATTTGGTGTGTGCAAGATGACCAAAAATTAAATTGAAAAAGTGGTAATGGAAATATGTCTAGGGGAGACGCATGACACATCACTTCCATACATATATATACTTATAAGAACCTCATAGATAAAGAACTATTAGTTGCATTCCTAGATATGTAAATGGAAAACACTAGAAACAAATTATTTTTGGGTAAGACAAGGAAGGAGAATGGAGTTTTGAAGAGCAAGGAGTAAGAAAAAGCAAAATTTAACAAGGGAGAAATACATCAAGAGGCACTATGTGAGGATCCAAATAAATGTATAGTAGTTCTACATCTCAACCAAGGCTAATATGATGACCACTATCTCTAGTGTGTTCCCCACTTTTACAAATAATATGAAGCTTGATTGATTAAACTATGGATTTTCTTTTGCAAGAGGGTTTTTCCCACAACAAATCATTGTGTTATATTATAATTTTTTAACTGGTTATAGAGGATTGAAACAATACCCATCCATATTACATCATGAACGCACAAAAATATTACAATATCTTGGCACTTATGCATGCATCATAAGATTTAAACCTAAATATCCTCCTCAAAACAAAAGGAATTTAATTGGTTGAGCTCATGCAATTTGATAAATAATAAGATTGATCCATGGAATTAGCCCCATCCATATTACATCATGACCACATAATAGTATCATAATAACTTGGACAATTATGCATGAATTACTTGAGAAGATTTACACTTGGATCTTCTCCTTGAGACTCAAGGAATATAACTACTTAAGCTTATACAATTTGATAAATATTAAGATTCATCCATTGGATTGAAGCCTTTTTTTCTTAGTTGGTTATATATTATTGAAATGGGCCCCACTCATATTACATTATGATCACATAGTGGTATTATAATAGTTTGATAATAATGCATATATTGCTTGACAAGATTTGAACCTAGGTTTCCTTTTTTTTTAAGTTTAGAAATATAATAAATTTGAGATAATATCATTTGATAAAATGTTAAGGTTCACCCATGATAATTGAACCTAGGTTTAGGGTATGAAACTCTTCACACAAACCAATTGCTCTAAACCTCATAGACATTAGAACCTTCATTGCTAGTATATAATTCTTCACATCCAACCAATTGCTTCTAAAATGCATGGGTAAATTATTGTATTGTTGTTGTTACACATCTTATTTTTATTATTTTATTATTTAGTTGCATTTCTTTCTATTTTATGCATTTTACATGGTTTTTTATGCTTAAAATCTAACAAGTCTAAGCTATAACTAAACATGAAATAACGATAATAATAGATAAGTGTATTCAAAACACATTCAAAGCTTTTTTGTATGGATTAAATCCTTAATGGATTATTCATATTTTATTCTTAACATCTAAGAATATTTATGGGCATATGCATAGAAAAGTAATTTTATAAGTGATCAATACTAATTTTATCATAATTTAAGTGGAACAAAGCCAAATAACACTAAATGTTCAAAAGAATTTGTAACTAAAACAACAACAACAAAAAATGTAATTTATTGAAGTTCCTTGTATAAAATAACCCTTAAATAATAATATGTTAACGAGCATGCATTAAATGCCTAAACCATCAAATGCTACAATTCTTATGTAAAAGAATAAAGAGCCCAAATGAAAACAAGACATGCACATTCAAAAACATCATATTCTATCACTTTGTATGACACTAAATATTATAAGTAATTAATAAGCACTTAAGGTTCTTTGGTCTAGATGCTTGTCATTGATTTTGTTATAGAGAAATAAAAATTCATCTTGCGCATTGTGATGTTGGAATATTTAAAACAACTATACTAATCAAGTGATTATAATAAGAAATTTTAGTTGACTCTTATCACAATCATATAACTTTATAATATAAAGTTTTAAATATATGAATTTCAAAAATAAAAAATATATTGTATGATCAAAATATTTTAATAATATATAAAATATATGCACCTAGTGCAACGATACGGCGTACGGGCTTTGGCTCTTCTTCGAGAGATCCAAGGTTCAAACCATGGCGTGGGTGAGTGTGTGAGGGGTGGGTGTGTGGTGGTTTTGTGTTAAATTATTTATTAATAAGTATAACTCTCGGTTTTATGGGGGATCATGGTTGAAAGGAGACTGCTCAACCCAATACATCGTCAGGTAGATCATGGTTGAAAGGAGACTGCTCAACCCTATACACCGGTCATATTGGTTTATCACAATAACCAAATTATATATATATATAATTTATAATTAAAAATTATTTTATAATAATTTTTTAAAATTAAATTATTTTAATTATATTTAATTAAAAACAAATATATACTACACATCTTACATTACTATGATAAATTATAAACTTATCACATGTAACGTTATTTTTTTTTGACAATAAAAGTTATTACCATTTCAACTTTCTCATCCAACCTTTTCTCATTCTCTCTTTGTTATAACCATATTCCTTATTTTGCCTCTTTGCCTTTTGCGTGGGTTATATAGAATTAAAAGAACATCACCTATATTAGATTATTTTATATATATAATATAATACAAAAAGTAATTAAAAATCATAAGATATATGTATTTAATACATTTTTTTTAATGATTATCTTAATTTTAGAATTTAATCGATAATACTATTTAATCTTTATATTAATAATACCACTCACATTATGAGTAATATGACCCAAGTTCAATCCCTATAATGAATACATATAAAAAAGTTCAATCCCTATAATGAATACATATAAAAATATTACTAAAAAAAAATGATTGAGCAAGATCTTAAAACAAAAGAACGCTAAAAATAAAACAACGCTACGTATTACAGTCAATATCGTTATGATCAATCGCCTTCAAAAGTTCAATAATTGCAACATTTTACCACAGGGAAAATAGAGACGTCGAAAAAACAAACGGTCAAGATGCCTCCGTCTTTTGTGTTACATGGCCATACGACGCAGAACCCTATATGACTAGCCTGCTCAACCGTGTACAAACAAAATCATGCACAATTGAACACTTGATGGACCGCACTTCGTGAGTATGTTTTTTCCCCGGATTTGCAAGGCACGGGGAATTTTACCGTTATAAATTGGCTATTTCATACACTAGCAAAGCATATGTAGGAAGTCCAGCGTTCGATTCCCGCAAGCTCTCGCGGTCCGTTGTGCTCATTTCTGTGGGTGGGAACGACTATAATTCGTACAAAGACAGCAGAAACGGCTCTAATGAGGTAATATCCTTTTGTGCTAGAGTACAGATATCGAGGTAGTATCCTTTTGTGCTAGTGTACTCGAGACTGCTGACACAGAGCGTGCATTAACTCAAATCGCATCTCAAGTTATCCATCATAGTTCCAGACCTGGTCTCGGCATTTCATCTATGTTTTCTACAATCATGCTCAATATGGTATTTAAAAAACATATATATGTTATTATACCCCTTAATAAATCTTATGTTCATTAACCTAAGCAAAGAAAAAACTTGTTCAAGGTCATTTGTAAGACAAAAGGGAAATGTTGCAAGGTGATTGTGGACAGCAAATGTCTACAAATATGGGAGAAAAATTAAGGTTGAAGAGGATTGAACACCCAAATTTATATAAAGTCTAATGATTGTAAAGGGACATCAACTTCTGGTAACTAGACATGTATGATAGATTTTTAAATTGGTTTTTACATGGATGAGATAGTATGTAATATTATTCTTATGAATGCATGTCATGTCTATATAAGGTCTACTGGTTGCAAAGGGGACATCAAATTTTGGTAACTAAACATGTATGGTAGATTTCTAAATTGGTTTTTACATGGATGAGATACTATGTAATATTATTCTTATGAATATGAATGCATGTCATGTCTTGTTAGGAAGGCCATGGAAGGTTGATATAAAGGCAGTGCAGGATGGTAGCATGAGCACCTACACTATTGAGAAAAATGGCAAGGAGAATACATTAAGTCCATTGAAGAACAAAGGAAAAAGAACTACACTATTGAGAAAAATGGCAAGGAGCATACATTAAGTCCATTGAAGAACAAAGGAAAAAGAATGGACAAAATTCCTATATTGTGCTTGAATATATATACAATCTTTGAAGGATTATGAGACCAAGTTGAAGGGAGAAAAGGTAATGTTGAGAGAAGTTGTGAAGGGAGGAAAAGGCTAAAAGAAGCCAAATAATAAATGTGGGGAAGAGGTCATTAGTCTGGGTTACCATTAAAAGTGATAATGAAGATGACAATGCAATAATTCTTGTTGTAGATACAAAGAAAGAGAGAAAAAAAGTGGTAAAAAGATAATAGAGGAAGATGAACCTCATTAGGTCATTGATGGTTGTGATAAAGGCCACATTAGAAATAATGGTACTTCAAAGTGTGGTTAAGGACATTGTGATAAGAGTAGGGATGAAGATTTTGGGTTCTTTAAAAGACACACAAAAGGAATTGGCTCAAAATTAATGAGAAGAAACTGGGTACAATAGCAAAGGAAGATATGGATAAGGTGTGAAAATATCCACAACGCTAGAAATAAGACCAAGAAATGAAGGCCTTGGATATGTAGGATAAGTTGAAAGCAGTGAGACTAAATTTGTAAAAAGAGAGAGCGACATAGGGAATGAAGGTTCAAGAATGGATTGTTGCAGTTAGTGTGGAAGATCTAGATATGTAGCAACTAGGTGTTGGAATGTACATCCTTGTGAGGGTTGTAGAGGATATAATCACTCCAAAGAAGGTGTTGACACCAAGAGAAGTTAGCTAACATGATACATGTTGATTACAGTTGTATGAACATGATATAACGGGACAAGATGAAACAAATGTTGAGTGTATTCTATAAGAGAAGATTGTGTTCTCAAATGAAGGCAAGGACAAAAAAACAAAGATGGCCTTGTAGATATAACTAAGCTAGAATGTCAATATCTTGGAAGATCAATTCATGTTCATAAGATAGAGCTCATAGAACATTTCCTCTTACCTAATGAGTATGATATGGAAGCATCATGAAGATTAATTGTTTAGTAGTCCAATAGTTGAGAAACTAGAAAACCTATTACTATGGGTCATAAGATAACTGTTCCCAAAGTTATAAATCAAGGAATTTATCTTCAAGAAGAAATATTGAAGATAACTTAGGAGAAAGGCTAAAAAGAGAGAATCGAGAGTAATAAAGAAGTTTGAAATGACATGAGAAGAGTAGAGGTTTAAAAAATTAGAAGAAAGAAAACGAAAACAACATGCCAAAAAGAAGAGAGAATAATGTAATGAAAAGGGTTTGGAACAAGAGAAGGAAAAGGTCATTTAAGAATGATCGAGAAAAGAAGAGGATATTGGAGGATGATAATAAGAAGAAAGAATAAAGAATAGAAAGATAGATCGAGAAGAGGACCTCAAAGGCGAAAAGAAGAAAGATAGATTTGAAAAAGATCTGAACATGAGACATGCAAAGAAGAGAGAGGCAGAAAAGAAAATATGCTTGAGATGGCACAACATCGAGCTGTGTAGGAAGAGAAAGTATTGAGAGAGAGAGAGCGCGTTTCAATTTCATTGTCATTCATATAAAGTTTATATGTTCTAATATATTAACCACGATAAATAATAATGTTATGCTCTGTATGCATTATTGTAATTATGTATTATAATTACGTTATATATTATGATAGGTAGTGATGATGTTACGCTTATTACGTTCAAAGAATGTTCTGAAATTTATCAGGACTGTTAAATATTCTACGTCTTAAAACGACAACCTTCCATTCGAATAAACGCTCGTGGTTCTTAAATCTAATATGTAAAAGAGTATTTTTTTATTTTACCGTGTTAATATTTAATGACCATCTAAAGATACTGGAATATATTTGCGAGTGATGGTAATTCTCGACACGTTTTTTTTTAATATAGTTTTACATTAAATTAAATTTGATCAATTATAAAGTATGTCATTTTTATTTATTGCTGGAAATTTTTAATATTTATTTAGTTATCTTATTCACGTATCTTGTTTATTTTGGTTTTATAGTCATGTTATTAAATCAAACATTAATGGATATCAATGATCCGTGTATCTTAGGTTAATAATTATATTATTTTTTAAATGATTTGATTAGAAGCAACTTTCTAATTTTTATTATATTTTGAATATTGATTGAATGTTTAAAGATGATGTTGAGTTTTATTATATAATTGCAAGATAATGAATTTGCATTTTTTAATATAGTGGTTTTGTTTTACATTTTAAAAAAAAAACATATGCTGATTATATTTGGTTGTTATTGAGTCAACAATCAAAACTTAAAAATATTGTGTGCAGTTATAGTTCGTAAGACATCTCATTATGGTTTCAATGGTTATTAATATCAATATTATTGTGTCTAGCATGTTAATATCCATTATTCTTAGGTTATTTTAAATATATAGTTATGATAGGAGTTAGAATTTTTACATGTCAATTGGTTTTGATAGTTTAATTTTTCATTTTCATTAATATTTCCTTCAATCCTATGCATTTAAACTAAGTGCAAATAATACAATATTGATTAGAACATTTTAAGTGATTATGACTTGTTTTTTAAAACTTTGAACTAGCAATGTGGTGAAATTGTTTGGACAATTCTATTCCATGGTAATAAAAGTTTCAAAGATTTCTCATTTCATTTTAGGTTGGGGTAGAAATATGGCATGATATGAACCATAGCTTTTATGATTTTTGCTTTATATTATTTTTTTGAATTATCATAATACTAACTTGTAACTCCTATTAGTGCTAATTGTTTTTTTCTTTAGAAAAGTCTTTTGTGCATCAAAGAATGTCATTATCAAAACCTAGTTATTTATTTCTATGATAATTCATTTGTAAGATTACATTCAATAATATGCAATGAAAAAATACAACTAGGATAAGTGACAAAGTTTGTATAAGTCTCCTAAACCAAAACAAATGATATCTATATAAATATTTTATAAGTTAATTATATAGGATTGAAATATCCATATTATAAGATGATTACATTATGGATGTATTTTAATGGACTATGTAATTGTATTACATCCAACATCAAACCATATTGAAGAATAAAATATATCACTACTCAAAATTTGAGCTTTACAAGCCCATGTCTTTAGCTACTTGATCTCATAGTTAATACATTTATTTTACATACTATTTATGCTTTTGATGCATATTTCCATATACACTTAAGGATGATATGATATAAAGATATTAAATTGAAGTTAATATTCACCTATCACATAACAATTAGACTAAAAATTATTGTATTAAAAGTTAATTATATGTGATTAGACTAAACCTCACTCCTATGGTATTGTGATATAATAACATTTTACAACAATTTATAATAACAATATATATAATATTTGAATCAAATCTCTTAAACCCATTGTATGTAATAATAATTATATTAAAAGTTATATATTTTGAATAATGATAATTAAAAGTTGCTTCCACTAAATATCCTATGATTTAGGATTGTGTTAGTTAACTATGCACATGCTTTAATTTAGGAACTATTTTTTTAGCATATCCAATAAAGCATCTTACATGATGCTTATAACTAGTTGATAATTTTAGGATATTCAAAGAATACCTAGGCATTGGAATTTTGGGTATTTTTATCTTTTTTTTCTAAATTATTGTAACAAATATTTCAGAATACAAGTTAAGAGCAAAAAAATATTATCCATAATTCTCATACAATTGGTGTGTTGGAGTTCCTCTATAATATTTTTTTTTTACATTGCTTCAGCTATTGGATGAACAAGATTTATCTACCATTTGTGGTTTATTATATTTGTTCTTTGTATCTCTGATCATGTTATGGATTCAACCATTGATTTCTAATTGTTTAGTCCTTGTTATTGCTACAATAAATTAAAAATCCCAACCATATTAGTTTGTATTCAATATCATAATATTTCATCTTGTGCAAGCTAGTAGATGTTCCTTTGTATCTTCTACATAGCATTAAAATATTCAAGGTTTCAAATTGCCCTCATGTCTGCAACTGTGCAAATAAATATATCCATAGTCTCTCTATCTCTTACTCATAATGTGTGAAGTTGAAGATTAAGAATAGTGGATTGGTTTTTTCCTTCATAGATGTTTGTAAGAGTATCTCATTCTTGAGTGGAATTTTTTGCATCATAAATATGGGAATTTTTTGTAAGAGTATCCCATAATTTATAGCAAGGGTGACTAGCATCAGTGCTCATTTCTCTACTTTAACATTCTTTTATGCTTGGTCCATATCTTGAGGATGCATTTTGATATTTGTTACAATATCTAATAGCTTATCCATATTAAGATAGTCTACATGTTTATTTTCTATAGTTTGAAGTTAGGTCCTTTTAGGAGCTGAGAATCTATGAGAAACACTTTGGAAGTGAAAATTATGAGGGTTTCTTATCTCTTCAAAAATATTTTCCCTTTTGATATAGCATACCTTCTATATACATACCTTTTGATATAACCATTAGTACTCAAAGAGCTAGTCCTCTTGATATATGTGGTTGTATGTGAGAGAGACCTTAAGGTACGTGATAGAGTATAGTAATTGGTACCTAAGTAGTATGAAAAGGGATTTGTCATGTCTTGACACCTGCTTAGAAATACTTCTAAGGAGATTCTTCATTTTAGGGTTTACATCAAGTGACATTGGCAAATAAGGTGAAGTACAAAGTGAATATAATATTTTGGGATTTCTTATTTCTCCTTGATAATTTATGAGGATAAACCTTGTATTTCATTGTTGTAACTATATTAGGCATTAAGCATAGTAGAAAATCATGATATCATTACTTTCAAACAATCACCAAAGGTACTATTTATACCAAACACTACTTCAAACCTTGAAGGCTTGAGAAAAGAGTGTTTGCTTGTTGTAAATTCCTTTTTTCTCTAGTACAATAAAGCATGAAATTTACTCATATGTTCTAGGTGAGTTGGAGAGGGTAGGGAAATCTTCCAAGGGAGGTCCCCGATTCGAATCTCCACCCTACCAAACACAGATTGGGTATCCAAAATCTAGTTGAGAATTTTGGTGCGGTTAGGTTTGAGCATGACTCCTAGGTGATTTTTATGGTGTAGAACCTCTTGGTCATGGTTTCTCAGACCAAGGCAGCCCCTAAAGGGTTTTTTTGCTAAATTTAAAAAAAAAAAAAATTAAGCATGAAATTTTTTCAAAATATGACCTAGAAAAATATATGAAATGCAAAACATGGAAGAAGAATAAAGATGTCAGACTCCATTGAAAATGCACCTTAGTTACAATCACAATATTTGCAAAAATAAATTTTAAAAGTTTGCAAATAATGAATATATCACCCTTATGAAAAAAGAGAACCCCACTAGGAAGTGTCTTTTCTTAAAAATTAGACCCCCTAAAAAAAGTATTCCTCTTTTTTATTTGAATTCAAAATATCTCTTCTTTTTGTTAAATAGAAGAGGTCCCCATTATTAAAACAAAAGCGCTCCTTTTTAAAAAAATAAAGTGCTTTAAATTTAAAAACCCCTAGTTAAAATAAAGCAAATCACTTATTTAAATATAAAGTGTACATTTTTTATTGTAAAAAAATGAAGTAGGTGCGAGGTTCAAACCTGGGTTAGGCCATAAAACAATCTTAGCACCGCATGCTAACCACCTTAGTAGATGAATCATGAAAGGTGTACCATGCATATTTGATAACTACCCTACAATCCTTCTCTTTAGTGGTTCTTGGCCTTGGCCTAGGAGATGTTGCTTGAATTTCGCTTGATGACTCTATTTTGCATCATTTTACTTTTGCCTAGCCTTGCTATGACTCTAGTGTTGTTGTTGCATCCTAGTCTTTCACAACTTGGTCTATCTTGGAGTGGAGATTGTAGTTCTCTAGATATTTTTTGCCTTTCACATCTACCATGAAGGTCAATAGAACTATAGCATATATTCATCCATATATGTATGCATACACTGTAATTGAGCCTCTCTTGAACTTTGTAAACTTTATTAGCTAGTTGAAGCCAATGTTATTTGGTATTTATTATTATTTAGTTGTCACTCTAATCACTTACAAAGCAACATATTGCTTTATTTTTCTGATATTCAGGTTTTTCTTTCAACACTCAAACCAAAAGGTATATCTATCTTAAACGTTTAGGAGATATTGGGTATTAATATTTGGATATAAATTCATTTTATACATCAAATTTTAAAGAGGAAAGACTATACAAAGAAGACTAGTTTGGTTTAGAAAAAAAAATTGTTACTTCATGGAGAGATGTGAAGGTGCCAAGTCCAACTATTTGCATGCATGGAGAAATGTTTGTGGGGGTTTCAAAATATGATGTCAATGACCAATGTGTGGAGGGGATGTTGTGAACCTACAAAGAGGTGTGTCAATGTCAGTCTTCAATTCAGCATAGTCATTTGACTACAACCACATTTCTATATCATCAATGATTTTAAGGATGAGCAAAAATTGAGGGAATTTAGGGATAAGGTACCAAATTCAAAATTTTAACCAGATTGAGCTATCAAATCAAAGAAATCTGATGTTAGTCATAAAATAATAGGATTTTTCTCCTTGCTAGTGATACAACAGATCACTCTAGTCATTGATTAGGGTCTCTCTTGTGTTTTCCATAAATCAAACCTACAAACACTCAAATTTTCATCAAATTTATGCAATTCAAGTAAATGGAAGGGCTTGTTATTGGATAGCAATGATTGTCCCTTATTGGACCTCATACACTTGATGGTGATTCAAAACAAGAAATCATTTTTAATAAACTAGATCAAACTAATGTTATAGGTTTAGAGAATACTTGGAATACCTTGATCTAATACCAATGATAGCAAATTAAATCAATTCATTCATTGAGGTATAGACCTATATATTACATCCTTTAGGGTTACAAACTGGAAGATCGAATTAACCCATCTAAAAATGAATGACCTAGTCATCTATATATGCATGACCTAATAATATTAAAATAATGGAAGAAAAAATCCCTAACAATTATGTAGTATGTGAACATTAAATTCAATCCAATATTTTCATATCAAAAGCATAAATGAAATATATAAAAGAAAATATATTTAGATTATTATTTTAATATATAATAAAATATAAATCAAAAGCATAAATGAAATGTAAAATAAAAGTATTATCTATGATATCAAGTAGCTAAAGACATGGGCTTCTAAAGCTTAGATTTTATTTATTTATATATGCATATTCCTCACTATGTTTTGATGTTTTATATAATTCCATTGTGTAGTTTATTAAAATGCATTTGTAATGTAATCATAGCCTAATATAGATATTAAAATCATATATAATCAACTTATAAAATATTTATATAGATATTTTGCTTTGGTTTAAGAGACTTATACAACCTTTGTCACTAATCCTAGTTGTTGCATTTTTCATTGCATGTTCTTGAATGCAACTTTACAAATGAGTTGTCATAAAAATAAACAACTAGAATTTGATAATAGCATTCTTTGATGCACACAAGGCTTTTTTGGAAGATAAAAACAACTAACACTAATAGGAGTTACAAGTTCTAGTCATATAGTAGGAATAAAAAAATAATCAAAATTATGGTTCATATCATACCATGTTTCCATCCTATCCTAAATGAAATCTTGAAGCTTTGAAACTTTTACCAAACATTGAATAATATTTTCCAAACAATTTCACCATTTGCTAGTTCAAAGTTTTAGAAAATAATTCATAGTCATTTAAAAATATTCTAATCCATTATGCATTATTTACACTTAATTTAAATGCATAGGGTTGAAGGGAGCATTAATTAAGATGAATAAATAAACTACCAAAACCAATTTCCATGTAAGAATTCTAACTCCTATCACAACTACATATTTAGAAATATATTAATTTTGATATCAATAACCATTCAAACAATATTTAGGTGTTTTAAGAATTTATAACTCTACACAAATTTCTTAAAGCTTAGTTGTTGAATCAATAACAAACAAAGATAATCTACATATATTTATGTTTATAAATTCATTCTTTATAATTATAGAAAAACTCAACATCATATTTAAACATTTTGGATAAAAAACATTATATTAAAATGGGTTAATAATACAAAAAAAAATGTGGGTGGAATTAGCACACCCCGAGCACACAACCAACACACTAACTATATGCTAAAAAGCTAGCAGAGCTACCAAAATAACTTACAGAAGTTCACAAGAAAACCATACAGAGAACTGCCTAAAAAAACAACTAATAAATTATGCATCATTATTGTGTAGGGGCTAGAGGAACAAGATTCACTGCACAAGGAGCATTACCCCAATGATTAATAAGGTCCCATAAGTTATGAAGCTTTATATTCACTTTTTCTTCTTGCACTAAAACCTGCAGCCAACAATCATAGAAAACCTAATACTTATCAGCAATAGAAAAAGTAGAAGGATCCTGCTAGCTAAAAATCACTCTGTTGGAAGTTTTCCACAAATGAAAAATAATACCCAATTTAAAGATATACCACACAGGAACAAGCTTCTCAGAAAACTAAAGTGGATCCCCTAACAAAATATTCTCCCAAGAATAGGGACCTGTCATATATGGTCTGAAAAAAGAGAAAATCCACTGCTAAGCATCTTGAGCTCTCACACAAGACCAAAATAGATGATCCACATTCTCCTCTGCTCCACAATATCTACAAGAAATATCATTCACACCCAAATATCTAAGTCGCTGACTAATAGAAAGTCCTTGAAACAATAAACTCCAAGAAAAAAATGATTGCTTAGGTTCAAGATACTTTACCCAGGGTATATTAAATCTGAGACTCCATCTAGACTGAAGAGATACTACATCCCACCTATAATTAAGCTTCTTAGCCATAGGCACAACAGGGGAAAGTCAAGAGTATCCCAAATGAGGTTTATACTTTGTGAGAGAAACATATTTGGGCCAAGACCAATCAGTCCACCAAGGTTTCTGATAATATCAAAAAACTTTACCCCAAACAGATAAAGGAGTGGAATTAATAATAGCCTCATAAGTAGTCTTATCAGCAGAAGATAAACCAAAACAATTCCTAAAAATTTCCCAAGGTATCCAAGACCTTGAATGAAAATCCATGAAATCAGATAACCGAGCAATACCACGTTTATAAAATTTCTAAGCATGTATCCACTAGACTTGAGCAAGGGGAGTCCCCTACAAAGTGATGACCGAAGACCACCAGACATTAAGAAAAGGTATTGAAGCCCCCAGCTTCCCCTTGTGACCTTTCCAAGAAATCCAGGATTTAATGGCCTCCTAGGCCTTGCAAATGCTTTGCATAACAAAGGACCCATAAATATTTATTGGAACAGGGGCTATAAGAATGATTTGCAAATCAAGCCCTTTCCACACCTTCTTACCAAAAGTAAGCAGCGTGGAGATGCAGTGACGAATTAAAATTTTCCAGGCTTCCCTGTAAAGCTCTCACAATCCATTTATCACAGAGGGAAAAGCCTTGTTGCTGACAGTCAAACAATCCCATTCCTCCAATTGTTTTAGGAAGACAACAAATATCCCAAGCCACCCTATGAAATCCCTTCTTACCAACAGTAGTGGACCATAGAAAATATTAAAGCAACTTCTCTAATTTGGCATAACAAGTCTTGGAAGGGACAAAAAAAAGAAGAGTAATACACATGAGTAGAGGCCAATACCTTGGAACAAATCTGAAACTTGCTAGCTAAGGATAATTTTTTGGTACACTAGTACAGAAGCTTCTTCTCAACCTTTTGAACAACATAATCCCACAAACATGCAGGAGAACACAAAAAAGCAAAATGAATACCCAAAAATTAAAAGGTTTCCCTAGGTTGAATCCTCTTCCAATTCTTATCAGCTAACCAGGGAGGCATATCTTTTCCAGACTATCTATAGCAAGAATTTTTTCTCCATTTAATATTAGAATTATAAGCTAAGCAAAATGTATGAAGACAATATAAAGCATGAGTAACAGAGATCTCATCTTATGCAATAGTCAAGAAAGAATCATCTGCAAAATGACCATTAATAAACTACTTAGGGGAGGAAGGGAGAAAAATTCCCTTGATCAATCCTTGAGCATATCTATGAGCTAGAAGATAACCAAAGGCCTCAGCAGCAAGAATAAACAAAGAAGGCACCAATGGACAACCTTGTCTGATAGAACAGGCTAATTGAATATTCTAAGATTGTCTCTTGCTCAGAGTTAAAACATCAGAGGTATCTTTGAATAACATAAGTATAGTCCTGATAAAATAAGGGCCAAACCCCAGAGCCTTTAGCATAGAAGTAATAAAGAACCATTCTATTCTATCATAAGCCTCCTCAAAATCAATCTTAAGTAAAATAACATCATGACCAGAGGATCTAGCCCATTCCATCCCTTCCCAAACAACAATAACATTATCCATAATATATTTGTTCTGAACAAAACCAGTATGCTCAGGACTGATTATCTCAGGAAGAATAGGTCTGAGTTTAAGAGCTAAAGCCTTGGCAATTATCTTATAAATGACATTAAGCAAGGTGATTGGCCTCTAATTAGAAATAATTTCAGGGTCTCCCCATTTTGGAATGAACTTAACATTACCTTTGTTGATGAGATTCCCTAATGACCTAGTAAGCATAGCCTATTTATACACTTGCAACAAATCATAACCCACCAATTCCCAGCATTCTTTATAAAATTCACAAGGAAAACCATCTAATCTAGGTGCTTTGTCATTTACCATATGAGACAGAGCCTGTTTGAGATCCTCCAGGGTTAAAGGTGCATCACAAAAATCCTACTGAGTTTGAGTAAGCTTAGTAGATATGACTTGACAACACGATTCTAGAGCTTGCACTCTATTATGGATAAGGCCCTAAGAAGCAAACACTATTTGATAATGATTAACAAAATCTCCAGAAATATCATCAAGAGATGTGAACCTTTGACCATCAACTTGTAGAGTAGTGAATTGGGAAGTATGAGCAGGAGGGCGAAGGCGCTTGAAAAATTATTTAGAGACTTTGTCACCCAACTTTAACCAATGTATCCTGGCTCTTAATTGTACTCCTTTGGCTTCATATATATCAAATTTTTTAAGCTCATGTCGAAGGGCAGCCATGAAAGCTTGAAGATCAGAACAAAAAGGATTAGCCTCAAGCTGCACAGAAACTTTTACTAATTCCAACTTCAAAACAAAATTAGCTTTCTTCCTCCTCTTGGATACTTCCACTCCCAGAGTGCGAAGCAAATAGGTGGTTCTAAAAATAGAATAATTCCACCAAGAAACCCAACCAAAGTCACCATAGTGTCTCGGAAGCAAATTCCAAATTCTACAAATATGAGCCTTCATAGCCGGGTGATGAAGGAAGAAAACATTAAGATAAAACTGGGTCTAAAATTACCAGGGCTGATGAAGAATGGCTTCCACAAAAAAAAAATAGGAGCATGATCAAACAAAATAGTACCTAGGATAACCAAAATAGGAGGTTGAGAAGGTGAAACCCTAGAAATTTTAAAAGTCTCATTGCAAGATATCATGGCTCGATAAAGATATTTTAACACCTTGGATTTGCCTGCTTGAAAATTGGACCATGTAAACCATTGAGCTTCTGAAAAGTTAGTAGGAGAAAATTAGATATTAGGATCACTAAGACTCGGCTTATTTTTCATAAAATAAAAAGCTTCCCGCTCCCCAGCACACCAGCGGTTAGGAGATAAACTAACTTTATCATAAGGATTTTACACCATATTAAAATCCCCACACATCACACATGTGGCAATATGCAGAGACAAAGCCAACCACCACCACAAGGCGCACCTTTCTAGATCATTATTTCAAGCATAAACATTAATAACTCCAAATTATTTACCATGTAATTCCACCAAAGTCCAAATTGCTTTATTTGACGGATCCACTCCCCACATCACAATATTCGAGTGCCACTTTGGGGAAATAAAAGTGATAGCTCTACCTATCCCACTAGAATAATTTGTTACATAGAAAATACCACGAGGCCACAGAAAATTACAAATACACTACATATTAAAATCATAAACTTTCACTTCTTATAAACACATCACATCAATATTGCCAAATTTACGAGTGACAGAAGTCATATCACTGCGGATCATATATTTATGGATTGGATCCGTCAGTCCTCTTACATTTCATGAGAAGAAAATCATTAAGACCTATCAGTATGTGAAATTTCCAAAACATCCTCAGAGGCTCTCAGCTGAACAAGAGACCTAAAGGAGTTAGAAGCATACTGATCCTGACCATCCTAGTAAACATGAGAAGCCTCCTTCATTTGGTGGCGCTTATTAAAATGCAGATTATTTCTTGGAGGGCTACGGGAACAATGAGATTTATACCCATATTGACCTTCTGATAAAGGTTTTCGGAAGGCATCAAATACATTCCTCCAGAGAGGTAGTAGGACTCGGAATGGCCGCCACAACTTGAGCAAAAGTCAGAGGAACCCAAATGGATTGCACTTCTGAAGGAGCAATAGGAGTTTTTCAAATAGAAACATCTTGAGGCACAGAGGCTGGTGGTGTGACAATAGGGGCAGAGTGTGACAAAATAGGCTATGAAGCACTCTCAGGATCTTAGGATTGTAATGCACTCTGAGAGTGGTTTCACTGATTAACCACCTACCATTCCTCTTGCCCCCTAGTAACCCTAGTTGCCTGAGCACTAGATGTCAAGGCACCAGGTGCCTAAATAGAAGAATTATTAGGAGCTAGAGGAGGGTTTTGTTGGAATTTACCTGCCATAAGTGGGAAATATTTTATCTTATGGGCAGCTGACTGACAATGAAAGCAGGTATTCGAGAGGTTAATATAGGCCACCCTTTGTCTATGGGTATAATATCCAGCATTAATCTCAATTTCCTCGGGTAAATCCTTGGAAAGGTCAAGCTTGATGCATACCCTCCCAGTGGGTTGGGTTGAGAAGAAACGAGGAGGTTCAATACAAACAAACTTTCCCAAGGGAGCAACCAGTTTATCTAAAAAAATTCCAAAAGGGAATGGGAAGACCAGGGAACTCGACCCAGACGAGAACCTCCAAGGAAGAGACCTTAGAAATAGTGAAATATCGTGTATAGGGTTGTAAAATAAGCAAGGAATTCCTAACCGTCCAAGGTCCTTTAGCCAGCATATTTTGTGTATGCACAAGATCATCAAAGTGAAATAAAAACTACCCTTTGGTAAGATTATGAACATTCGAAACCTTGACACCATAAGGGCCCCAAACTTGGTTGACCCAGGTACGAAGCAAAGTATCATTGGGGATTCTACCTAGAAAATACCCCACCAAGTGATGGCATTCAAACCATTGACAAGTAGATTGAAATTCATGATCAGAGATAACAACTTGAAGAAGAGTAGCATTACCTCTTGTTACAGTTTCAAATTGAGCTCCGACAGCGGTAGGATCAACTGAGCTTGCCGAGTGAGCGACCACCATAAGGTAAAGGGCAGAGCCACCGCCCGAGGCGGTGAAAGAAAAATACCTGACAATATCTAAGGCCAAATCTTGTGCAAAAACTCCAAGGCCAAATCTTGCACAAAAACTCCAGAAGGAGGGCTCAGTATTCCTCTAGAATCCCTTGTCTGCAATTTAAAAATTTTGGTCGCCTGAGGAACACATCTGAAGCTTGTTCAGCCTCTTTTTACTTCATAAGATCTTTACTCCAAATCCTTGACAGGTTCTTTCAATAGATCTTAAAAACCATCAGATCTTGGTCGCCTGTTCAACCCTGTTCAGCCTCTTTTTACTTCATCAATAGATCTTAAAACCAATTACAAAGAATGATAGTCCAAAATATAATAAAAATTAAAAAGTTGCTTCTAATAAAATTCTTTAAAAAATAATATATTTATTAACATAAGACACTAAGAATCATTGATATCAATTAATGTTTGATTTAATCACATAATTATAAAACGAAATTAAACAAGATTCATAATAACTAGAGAGAAAATAGAAACTTTCCAACAATAAATAAAATAATAATATACATTTTAATTAATCAAATTTAATGAAAATTTATATAAAAGAATGTGTCAAGAACTACCATCACTCACCAATATATCGCAAAATATTTTTAGATGGTCATTTCATTGTCTTTGATGTAATTTATGCCTAATAAGAATAAATCCGTTGCCTGTTCAGCCTCTTTTTACTTCATCAGATCTTTAAAGAAAATGATACCGCAAAATATAATAAAAATTAAAAAGTTGCTTCTAATAAAAAT
The DNA here is from genome assembly GCA_028583015.1 of Wollemia nobilis. Lineage (NCBI taxonomy): Eukaryota > Viridiplantae > Streptophyta > Pinopsida > Araucariales > Araucariaceae > Wollemia > Wollemia nobilis. The sequence continues at coordinate 550,334 of JAQPPZ010008406.1, forward strand.
TTTAAAAAAATAATATATTTATTAACATAAGACACCAAGAATCATTGATATCAATTAATGTTTGATTTAATCACATAATTATAAAACGAAAATAAACAAGATTCATAAAACGAAAATAAACAAGATTCATAATAACTAGAGAGAAACTTTCCAACAATAAATAAAAGAATAATACACATTTTAATTAATCAAATTTAATGAAAATTTATATAAAAGAATGTGTCAAGAACTACCATCACTCACCAATATAGCCCAACATATTTTTAGATGGTCATTTCATTGTCTTTGATCGTGGTAATTTATGTCTAATAAGAATAAAATTGTGTATGAAAGGAACATGTTCACATATGTATTAAGAAGAAGTTTTCTATCATTATCTTATGCACAATTTTTTTAATAACATATGAGTTCTTATAAGTTGTATTCCCGTAACCTTTTGTAATTAAACAAAGAAGTTTTACAAAATAAAATCAAAAAATTAAGTATGTCATTATTTTATATATACACAACAAATATAAAATAACACATAATAAACATAACAATCAATCACATATAATATAGAATTCTAAAGAAAAATAGACCATAACTAAATTTTATTAAGCTTAAAAACATCAATGTAGATTGATTTGTTTTCAAGATATACTTCACATTAATATAGATAACATAGTTAACTATGAAAAATTATATCAATATTAATATAAAATTTAATAATCTATAAAAATTAATATAAGTATTAATTTTTTTTATTAAACTAAATTCAAATAATTTAACAAATGGTTTTCTTGGACTATAAATTAACAAGGGTGGTATCAAATTTATCCCAAGGCTGGAGATCCTAAGTTGATCACCAATTCATCTAATCACACTTCTAAATATGTCCTACAATATCATTGCCAAAGCCTTAGCCTTGCATCTATGCTATTTTCTTCCTACCATCATCATACTAGAGCAAATAGGCTTTATTAGAAGTAGATATGTTTTAGATAATATCTTAGTTGTCTTGGAGGGAATGGAATGGGCAAAAATATCCAACCAACTAAACATTTTTCTCAAAATTGACTTTGAGAAATCCTATCACCGCATTAAGTGGCACTTCATTCTTGCCATGCTCAAAGCTTTGGGTTTTAGCAATGGTTTCATCTCTACAGTCAAGATTCTCTATATAGATACCCATATTGTCCTCACTATTAACAAAACTCAATCAGAGGGTATTGGCATTTTTCACTCAATCAAATGAGGTTGCCCTCTTGCCCCCTCTCTCTATGATATTGTAGCTAAAGTTTTTAGTTATCTCGTGGTTCATCAAGCAAATTTGGACCCCATTAAGGGTATTTTACTTCCCACCAGTCAATCTTAGATGATAAATGGACACTTTACATATGACTCTTTCTTCACATTAGTTGAGAATACATAATGCTTTACTCAATCTATTCATTACTTAGATATATTTTGTCTTACCTCTAGCTCCAACATCTAGTGGTAGAAGACTTTTCATTTCTAGTAGTCTACATATCCCTTCCCATCTTGGTTGATTCAATTTCAGTGGAGATGGATATAGGATGGGAAAGCATTTTAGTTCTTGGATATCCTCTTCACCTTCCATAGTTTCCCTTTTGTACTATGGAAAAATATCATACAAAAAATAGAAGCCAAGCTTACCTACTAGACCACTAAAAAGCTTTCCCTTGTTGGCAAGTTTTAAATCTACTCCAAGATCCTAGTTGTGACCCATGTGTATTACTCCTCATGTTGGGTCCCATCTAAGGCTTGTTATCAAAAGCTAAAGAAGTTGCTTGGATATTTTCTTTGGGCAAGTTCTATCTTTGGCTCTAGTTTCCACATAGTAGCCTAAGATTTTTGTTGTTTATCTAAGAAGAATGGGGGAATGGGTATTCTTGATTGCAAATACCAAGGCATGGTCTTATGTGCTAAATGGATAATCAGAGTCATCAAATACAAGGAAGCCTAGAAATTGTTGGTTTGACATTTCATTACCTCAGGCTCTCCCTATGGGTGTAAAGGATGGGGAGGTATGGATTTCCCCTCCCTTCTCATTGCCCCAATTTCCATCAAAATGTTAGGTTTTTTCTCATTCGTAGCATTTGGTAGACTTGGAAAAATATCAAACCATGAATCTAGTGGAAAGGCAATGGTCTTTGTGGTGATTTGTCCATCAATACTATGAACCTTTAGTGGTTTAACTATCTAGGGAATCTCTTTTTATTAAATCCCCTAGATGCATACTAAAATTCGAATGCAGAGTGACGGTGTACCAGATTATTGATGCAAACGAAATAGATATGAGGTGCAGATGCTAAGTCCTACGAATGCGATGAACAAATGCCTATAGGAAATAAAGCATAAATGAGACGAGATGTAAGCAAAACAAAGTAGGGCCTCTTTTATTAATGTTGTTTTCAATCCGGTTACAATGTGTCCCCCCTATAGGGCTCATAATGTTTGATACATTTCGTTACATCAACAGATGGTACGCTTCCAATGTCTTTCGCATGCCCACATTTGAAATGAGCGGGCCAAACGTTGTCGTCGCTTGCATCCATATGTTCATGGTTCTTTGTTGACCCTTCGATGTTCCTAGCGGTGAGATCCTGCACTCAGAGAAATAGCAAACAATTAATAGCATATGTGGATATTAGGAAAACATGCAATCCCCAAAGCCTTCGGTCGGTTAATGTAAAAAGGAATTAAACGATGGTCAAAACATGTCATAATGGACCCAAATTTTGACAGAAGCATCAATACATCATTAGGGACCCATTGCAAAAATAATAGTCAGGAAATCATGCATGGATTTCTAATCACTCCGGGGTGGGATGATTAGGACTGTCACAAAACGTGCAAGAGCGACCTTGCAAATGTCCTACCCAGAGGCCTCCAAAACTCTTGCAAACTTGGGGTTAGGCTAAAAGGGGCATTTTGGGATGACCCTGAAGAACGAACAATTTGTATCCAATGGGCTTCTTTCCTTGTGGCAGATCGATAAGCTCCCAAGTTTTGTTCTTTTTCAGAGACTTGTACTCAGCATCCATAGCATCCTTCCATTGTGGCTTGCTAAGAGCATATTGTACAGAAGCAGGTTCATGTTCATTCATTGAAGACAAAAACACCCTGTCATCATCTATATCCATATCCTTTGTTTCCTTATGTGGAGTTACAGAAAGTTCCTCAAAATATTGACAAATATCATCAACCTCACTGGTCTCTACGGCTACTCTTTCCCTTTGAGCCATACTGCGAGTACGAGGTCTATCCAAAGTCAAATCTGGTGGAGTGGATAACTTTGCGTCCCTAATTGTGCTTGTATACCATTTTGAATTCTTTGTTTTTGGTGTTGAAGAAGATGTGGAATGACCTCCTGTCTGTGTTGACAAAGGGAACTTCTCTTCCTTAGATTCCACAAGATCTAGGTATACCTTAGATGTGTTTTGTGATGTGAAAGCTTCATCAAAAATAACATCTCTACTGATATGAATTTTCTTGGTCAAAGGATCTATCAAATGATAACCTTTAGAGTGCTCATCATAGCCAAGAAAAATGCATCTCAATGTCTTCTCATCTAGCTTCTTCCTTTTCTCTTTCGGTATGTGCATGAAAGCTTGACATCCAAAAATACGAAGATGAGATATGGAGGGTTTACAACCACTCCATGCTTCCTATGGATTTATTCCTTTTAGGGCCCTTGTGGGTGCCCTATTCAACATATATACTAAAGTGGTGACAACTTCTGCCCAATATTGTTGCCCAAGAGTAGCTCCTATGAGCATACAACAAACCATTTCCATAATAGAATGGTTCCTCCTCTCAGCAACTCCATTTTGCTGAGGAGTGTAAGCAGTAGTTAACTGTCTTGAGATCCCATGCTCAGTTAAGAATGCTGAAAATTCTTTAGAGGTAAACTCCCCCCCTCGATCTGAGTGAAGAGTTTTAATAGAAGTCCCTGACTCCTTCTCAACAGATTTCTTGAATTGTTGGAAGAAATCAAAAGCCTCAAATTTTAGTCGAAGAAAGAAAATCCACATCTTTCTTGAGTAGTCATCTACAAATAACTGAAAATACCTCTTCCCCCCACAATTGTTGGGTGTGAAAGGACCACACAGATCGGTGTGAATCAACTCCAAAGGTTTATGTGCTCTTGTTGAGCTCTTCTCAAAAGGTACTCGATGCTGCTTTCCTACCAAGCAGTCAGAGCACACTGGCAATGTGGAAGAAAGGGAAGGAATACCCTTTACCATCTCATACTTACTAAGCTCAAGTAAGTAGCAAAAACTAAGATGCCCATATCTCTTGTGCCATAGGGAATTTGCCTCCTTGGTAGAGACTGCCATGGCAACATGGGGAGTAGAGATAGCATCTAGGGAAAATAAGCCATGCTTATATGAAGCTGTTGCAATCTTCTTACCTTGCCTGGTAATAGAACAACACTTCTTGCCATTCTCAACATGAAAGTTGACAACCATATCTTTATCCAGGATTTGTGTGACTGAAAACAAATTGTTAGCCAGTCCTGGAACATAGAGGACTTTGTCAATATGAAACTTTCCATCAGGAAGAGTGATTGAAATTGTACCCTCTCCCTGAACCTTGTAGGTTTTATCATCAACAATAGTGACAGGTCTGCCCTCTTTGGCCACAAATGATTCAAACCATGATTTGTCGCCAATCATATGCTTACTAGCACCAAAATCGACATACCATACATGATCCTTCTCCTTGGAGGCTGTGGTAGTCATGAGCACCTTGTGTGCCCATTTAGAATCTGAGTCAGATTCTTCAATAGCAACATTCACCTTGGGTTGCTTGTTCTTGTTTTATGGTTTGTTCTGGCATTTTTGCTTATTCTTATGCCAACACCTGTTGGTGTCATGGTTGTCTTTATCACAAATTTTGCAATACCTCTTCTTATGTTGAGGTTGTTTCCCTTTTCCTTTTGAATCCTATTGAGAATTGCCTCCTTTCTAAAAATTACCTTTCTTCTTAGAACCCTGTTGGTTGGAGTATAGGGTTGTATTAGAAGAATCATCCCTATGAAGTTGGTGTGCCTCCTGTTGTTGAAGCAAATTGACCAACTCAATAAAGGTAATTTGTCGTTGTGACACCTGAATGGAGGTGATCAACATATCAAAGGAATCAGGAAAAGCTCTCATCACTATTGAAGTGAGAAGCTTGTCGTCCACTGTATCTCCCAAAGAATTCAATTTGCCTTTCAATTTAGAAACTCTGCAAAGAAAGAGTTCAACTGTCTCACCTTGTCTCAAACTCAGATTGTGAAGTTGTTTTTGAAGATGAAGAATGGTGGAATCATTCTTTCCCTCATAAATGGTTTGAATGGCATCCCATGCCTCTTTACCACTCGCTTTGTCAGCGATATGAGGTTGAACTTCATTTGAAACAACAAACAAAATGAGCACTTTTGCTTGACTGTATTTCTTATCAAATGCTATCTGATCAGCAGTAAGAGTTATGGATCCATTTACTGGTGAAGGTCTTGTTGTTGCTCCAGAAACAACATCCCATAAATCTTCCATGATGAGGACTGCCTTCATTTTTTTTTCCATGGTGTATAATTAGGACCTTTCAATAACTGATGAGCATCAGTCATTAACTTTGCAGCAGAAGCCATAGTGAAGGTTTCTTATATCACCATTTGGTCACCCTTTCTATATACCTTAATTCCAGTCCATTATACCATACAAAATACCTACCCTTACGTGAGGGAGACTATAGGTATTTTGAAAAATCATAAAAAATTACCCGCCCTTACGTGAGGGAGACTATAGGTAATTTTTAAAGATTATATGATATGTGGTAATTAGGCGGTACTAAAATGGAATCGACTTGTTGATGGCACCTACCATAGTAAGTCATCAATCCTCATGCGTGGGGCATAACTTCCCCTAAACACTGTGGATGTCAGAACTCTCGTCAAGATTTACGCCTAAACACAAGAACGATTAGGGTAGTGGATGGAGTAAAAAAATAGCAAAATGGCAAACTTATCTCTCCCCGATGATTTATAGAGAACAAGCTCAAAAGTCGTTTTGGCAGCCATATTAGGCGACGGATACAGTAGCACAATCATGACAAATTTACCTATAAGTGCTGGCCAAAGGTATCAAAAATACCGAATGTTATAGTGCAATAAATTGCATGGATGGGTTTTAATTATTTCGGGGACTTAGGGAGTGAATTTGATTTTAACTTTTAATGATGTAGTGCAAAGTAAGAAAAAATGCAACATACAACATAAAAGTGCCCACAGAAATAGACCACGAGGTGTCGGGCGCTGCCGAAAATGCACCTTTACAATAATGCCAAAAAATTGCCTTTTCAGAAAAAATTACTCATCATCCCCCTTTTTTCAAGTTTTGAAAAAAAATTGGTGTTTTTTTTTTTAAATAAAAATAAAATCCCCCCTCTTTTAAATTCCAATGTTTAAAAAAAATAATTAAAGTTTAATTAAATAAATAATTTTTTTTTATTTTCAAAAAGAAAAAAAAAATTCCTTTTTGTAAAAAAAATTTAAAAAAACATTTAATTAAACTAAAAATATTTTAAATAAACATTAAAAAAAAAATTAATTACCGGGGGCTTCTGTCGAAGGGGTTTGAACCCCTGACCTCATGGCTGCTAAGGCTCGGTTGCTAACCAGCCAAGCTACTGCCTCGGCTGAGAAACAAGGGGTTAAACCCTTTATTTAAAGCTACCCGAGGCAGGCTCTTCCTTAGAAGCGGCACCACTCTGGTGGCGCTGCTCGGGTGGTGCTCCTGGCGCTGGCCCTACTGCGTCAACAACACCTCCTTTGCAGCAGCAATTGGAACGTTGCTCATCACCTGGCGGCCACTCCTCCTTGGCAAAAATAGATCTGCTCAATCACTTCGTTGGCGGCTTCTCCTCCTCGAACCTCCTCTGCAACTCCGCTGGTGAGCTACTGTGACGGCCTATGAGGACGAGTGGGAGCTTGCATGGCCAATCTGAGGGCTAAGAGGAAATTTTATTTTGGCCAAATTCACTGCAATGGCCTGCTATGTTGATCCAATGCCTCAAATTTTTGATCCAACGTCTCAGGAGGTAACGAAAATTTGGTCTTCGTGCACAGATGCGACGTCGGGTTTCGCCTGGTTTTGAAAGTTTTTTTAAATATATATATCCCACACTCGTGGGAACGGAGAGACTAATGAGGTTTAAAAGTAGAAAACCTCACTAGGCCTTATGTCTCCTCTCGGGGAGACATTGCCCGAGAGGGCGGTGGGGCATCCTTGCTCACGAGAGGGCCATGCTGTTGTGCGTTGTTGTGCCACCGTAGTCACGTCACGTCCTTCTGAGCCGATGGTTGCCCTGAGTCTGTCGAGCAATTTTTGGTCCGTCGAGTCACCGGTCCAGTCGAGTCTGAGTCGCATCGGTGTCCCCCGTCCAGTGGCAGATTGCCACGTGTCGTCCAGGTCAGGGTAGCGTCAAACTTCTCACAAACCTACCATGTGGCACTCGGGTGTGAGAGCGTCAAACTTCTCACAAACCTACCATGGCTCTGATACCATGAAGAACGAACAACTATTGATTAATATTGATCATTGTAATATATAGAACAATTAGGGCTCAAATTAGCCCGTATTCATAGGATCTAAATAACAATTTAGTCCTCGTAATATATAGGCTAATGTTAGGTTCTAACAAATAGTAAACCTAATATACGCTAACAATGGTTGTTAGCGTAACTAACCTAGGTAGTTAACTAACTACCCTAATAACTTATAATAAGGTAATAATATAGAATTACTATAGTAATTCTAACATACCCAGAAGGTTAGATTTGGCAGATTCTGCCCAGATTGTCCTGTATCCGAAAGCACTCCCTATATGTTAGTAAACGCATAAAATGATAAAAACACAGTCAAATCAAGTCAGAATGACATGAAACTTGAACAACAACATAAGTACATGAAATATGACAAAATGCAAAAAGAACAGTAGAGAAATCCTTTGCATATTTCTAATCGCTCCGGGGTGGTACAGTAGTGTAGGAGGCACCCGAGGGCAGGATGCCCACCGTTTGGGGCTTAGTTTTGGCACCAATCCAAGTGGGATAGGTCCAAAACCTCCTAGGGGGTTATGTCAATGAATTTGGTGTGGTATTATGGCCGATTTCTTGGGTTTTGGGTCGATATTGTGTTCCTAGTGTTCACCCGATAACCTCTCTTCCAAAAGAGAAATTAGGGATGTAGGAAGCACAAAGGGGAATGGGGGTACAATTTGGCAGCACTCCGTTGCTCCAAATGCTCCAACTCTATTCCTTTTTGAGTGAGGAGGCTCACCCTTTTATAGACCTCAGGGGTCTCCTTTGAATGCACATGCGAGGGTGCCACTTGGCTTGCCATGCCCTTCTTGGGGGAGAGAAGATTCCTCCCTAATTTAGGGCCTCCTTGCATGAGGACTCCATGATCAGGGCATGCTTGACTACAGTCCCTCTATCTAATTTGAAACCGTCCCTCGCAATTGCATGCTCTGAAGGTAAATTTGATTGGTGGATCTGGGCTACCATTTTTCAAGGTTTGACTTTTTGCCAGTCAAACCTGCTACTCGTCCCACCCTGGGACGATTGCTGCTAATCATCCTGGGGTGGGACGAATAGGATTCCAATTGTCCCAAGGTGGGACGAATAGGGAGAAAAGTGCTTAAAAGGTGCCAAATTGACATCTAACCTTCTAAAACTGATTTGGGAGTGGTTAGGACCACTGTTTAACCTCTGGAGGCTGCCCTAGGGGGTATGTATGCCAATTTGGTCAGTGTTTGTAGTCACATAATTGGATTGGTGTTGTTTTGGTGTCTATAGATGCCCCTTTTTGGGATGTGCTATGTGTGGCACAGTGCTGAGCAAAAATAGATGACCAAAGCACTTAATGATTAGGTTTTCTCAATAACCTAACCAAATTTTGATGCCCCAAGTATGGAAAGGGCACGCATTCTTGAATCCTTGCTTCTAACGAGCTAAGGAGCTTAACTCAAGCATAACCTTTTTTTAGTGAGGTGTACTTGATCTTAGACATTGTTCAGTAATGAATAGGCAAAGGGCACAACCTTTTGTCTGAGGAACCTTGTCTTCATGCTTTCAGAATGCCAAGTGTTTGTTCAGATTTGTGATTATTACTTGTCTACTGCCCCAAGCAGGAGCGTGATTGTCTTTGTTAATGATTCTTTGAATGCATGCCATTTCCTTGATTGGGTGTGTATTTGTTGATTTGGTGACTAAGTGTGACTATCCCCTCAAGCGATGAATCGATGAGGGAATGACCAAACATGAGAAAAGAGATGAGTTGCTTGACCTAAGATGACGTTTGTAAGGGTGCCTTCAATTGTTTTTCATTGAACGCTTTTGCAGTTCTCCAAGCATCGGATCTATTTTTGGTGGGTTTTGACCCTTTTTGTTGACGCCTATTGGGGTAGAAATTATCAAAAATCCTTCTTCCCATGGAGCAGTTTGGCTATACTAGCCTTCTTAGGGAGTAGGATAGTGATCATTCATAACCTTGACGACGATTTTTCATGCCATGAATGTCAGGCGCAAAGGCACATTTGTCTGTAGATTTATTGCTTTTGTTTTTGGTGCATTTTTTGGATTCTGTTTTGGTTGCTTTATTTCTTGCTCTGTAATCGTCCCAGGGTGGGACGAATACCAATTTGGTAATCGTCCTAGGGTGGGACGAGCGGTAACCATAGCTCTCATCCCAGGGTGGAACGATTACAGGCCTCACAGCCTATAAAAGGACCAAAACTAGGTTTTGGGTTCATTTGCAACATTTTTTTTCTATCGATTTGGAAGAGTAAGGAGGAGGAGTGCGAGTGTGCATAGCAGAGCGCTACCAAAATTTTGTGGACATCATGAGTGTGAGAAACGGATATTCAAGCGGAGGAGCCGAGACAAGACCAGTATGATGTTCCTTCTCCTTTCCTGTTATTCGTTTTTTGCTTTATATGAAGTTAAAAACTTGCATATAAATTTTTGTTTGCATTATTTTGTTTTTTTTTGTGTTAATATTAAGATCAAAACCCTAGTATTAATTTTTGTGTTTTATTATGTTTTTTTTGTTCACACTAAGGTTGGAACCCTAGGATGATTTTTCATTTGATTGTATTTTTTTTGTTCATACTAGGGTTGAAACCCTAAGATGATTTATTTGTTTATGTTTTGTTTGTTTTGTTTTTTTTTGTTTTTGTACGGCTATTTTTATGTCTGCGGTCATTGTTGTACGGTTTGTTTTGAATGCTTCTGTACTTTTGTCGTACTTTGTTTTTTTTTGTACTTTTTATGTACTTTTGTTTTCCTGTACTTTGTTTGTCTTTTGTACAGTTTTATTGTATTGTTTTTTGTTAATATTAAGTATGTACTTAATATCATTTGTTTTTTTTATTTTTTTTAGGTTGTGAAGAGTCGGTACCGCCAGCTGACTATTTTCTCTGATGCCCGAGATGCCTTTACAGTTGGGTATTGGGAGTGGCTTGATGCCCTTGGGCTCAAGAAAGTGATGCGTTTGTACCTTGTGGTGGGGGATCGAGCATCTTTTACTGCCCTGATCAATCTGTGGGATCCCCGCACCAAAAATTTTCATCTCCCAACAAGGGAGATGATGGTGACTCTAGAGGATGTGTATCAGATTCTACGGATTCCAATACATGGGCTTCCTATTCAGATGACCCACCGGGACTAGCAGATGGCAGTCCTAACATGATGTTTTGGTCAGGCGAGGGAGATGGGGGTGGAGAGGGCTGTAGAGAGGGCTGAGGCTGACTACTAGATAGGCGGTATTTTGGTGTGGTGGTGGCTGGAGAAGGGCGTATTGGGGGTGAGGCATGCTTTACTCATGGCCCTCATTTCTAATATGCTGCTTTCGAACTGTTTAGGTGCAAGGTTCCATTGGAACCTGCTAGAGTTGGTTTTCACTTTGGTGGAGTGTCCGACATCAGCTCCACTTATTATGAGGTGGGGTTAGACATTGTTGGCACAGCTGTATGATGAGTTGTATGAGGTCTACTGCCAGAGGCAGAAGGGGATCAGGTGCAGCTATCATTTGTAGTGTTGGGGGTGGCAGTACATAGTTGTGGAGCAACCATAGGGTTTGCCTTGGACCACCCAAGGTGAGATGGCAGATCGAGAGATTGGGTATGCCAATCTATGGCGGCAGTCAGAGGATCATAGACAGAGTCGATGACGGGTAGGTGACATAGGTCACTATACTGATGCCTTCTCTCGTCTGATGCCAGGGCAGGTGTTTTGGCAACTGTACTAAGACTGTCCAACCTGGCCTGAGGTTGGAGAGTGGCTCCGGTAGGTGCGTAGGGGTAGGTGGCTGATTGGGCATCATGGGACAGAGCAGGAGTACTTCTCGTATGTCCAGGTGATATGATAGTTTGGGATGCACTAGGGATTTCCTGGTGATCCCTTGATCTATCGATAGTGCGAGGATGAGAGGACCCTAGTCTGGCCGATCATTGAGCCGCTAGGCGGGGGGTCTGATGCAGATATTGATGTACCCAACATGGACGATGTCGAGGTAACTACACAGTATGACCGGTGGTGGACTATGCAGCGATGGCAGGGTGAGGGGCCTCTGGGAGGCGCGGATGTGACAACAATAGGAGGTGGGGTGCATAGGCACTGATGGAGGGTTGGGAGGCTCCGTTGGATGATGCGAACATGGTGGAGGTCGATGACTTCACTGGTGATGGAGGTGATGCAGGGGTTTCGAAGCAACTAGATGTACAAGATGTCCCGAAGTAGTGGGTGCCGAAGCAGCAGGCTGTCCCAAAGGTGCCCATGCCGTAGGCTATCCCAAGGGATGTGGAGGCTGGGTTTCATGTTGAGATAGCATGACTGGAGGATATTTTGTGGAGATAGGATGAGGAGCATAGAGACATATTGCACGAGAGGTATCTCCTGCAGGCTCAGTTGGCATAGTGGGACAACAAGTTGGTTGTGTATTGCCAATAAGATGTGGAGTGGGGGCGTTACCAGGTGGAGCTAGAGATAGAGTTTATCTACCTTGGTGGATAGTTATCTGATCTCAATGGAGGTGGTTCGTCATGTCGTACGAGAGGCAGTGAGACTGAGCAGTCGACATCCTCTTGTCGTAGGAAGTTGGATGAGGGTAGTGTTGGTGAGCAGGGTGCGCAAGCTAACAGCAGCCACCCTGAGAGGTCCCATAGGACCCATACTACTGGGGGTAGTTCCAGTCGCACCGATCCTGCGTGATCATGGTGGCTGACTCCCTAGGCTTTTGGGATTTAGAATTTTTGGTTTTTTGTGAGGTCAGAGGATCTTCTTATTGTAGCCTGAGGGCATTTTGACTTGATATATATACATGACTCATTTTTTGTTTGATGATATGCTTGTCATGGTTTATTGTTCTTTATGCACGTTTATTTTTGTTGATGTATGCATATGCTATTATGACTACAGATGATGTTAGCTATATGATATAGATGTATGCATATGGAATGAATGAAATGATTTGTTGGTATACAGGCGATGGCACCATAGACTATACAAGATTTACTGGCTTTCTGAACTATGTAATTGCTTTATGGAATAACTTTGCATTTGTTTTGTATTTTTTGATGGTGGTGTAAGTAATAAAATGTACAATAATTGTTTGAGAATGTAGTTAGGGTTTTTCTGAGACTCAGATGCTTTAACTAACTAATCAAGATTGTACATTATCTTACGATACTTTCAATCAAGGTTCGAATCAGACTTGAGTTGGACCAAGTTATTTCACATCCCTGTGTGTGCGATTGAGTTCGTTTATGTGGTATTCATAAGAATATCGCTAGTGCCAGGTAGGTTGTCCACCAAACCTGTACTGAGAATCACCTAATTACCTCCATTAACTCATTTTTTGTATTTAGTAATATTAATCCATGGGGCAATCTAAGATACCATACGCTAGCTCATCCACATGCAAACATTGGTCTACTCACATGCAAATCTAATGTGATAGTCATATCGTCATGCATTTAGGATACCGCCATTGCCAGGTAGGCTATCCACCAAACCCGTAATGAGGATCACCTAAATGGTTTTTTGAATGCTGAGAATTCCATGGATTCAAGATCAGGCGCCTTTCGGTTGCTCAACTTGTTGGGATACTTGCTCTCATACATAGTGATGAAAATCACTATTTATTTTTCTCTTTTGTTTTTTTCTTGAGCAAGGGGTTTGAGTAGCGGTGATAACCACTGTTATGTTTTTTATTGTTGCCCTTTGAGGATTTAGGTTTTGAATTTTGATTTCAAATTTGAGCTCAGGGTTTTTGGCTTGTGGATGGCATTGATCCTTTTGGCATTGGGGATGACTACCCATCCTTCTCAGGGGCATGAAGTACAAATCCTTATAACTTTGGGGATCAAAAGTGGTTGGGAATTTTTCTTTGTAATGGCATTTATCTTTTAGGCCTTGTAGATGACTACCCATCCTTGTCAGGGGCGTGTAGTACGAATCCTTATGACTTTGGGGATCAAAGGTGTTTGAAATTTTTGATAGTGGTGAAAACCACTATTTATTGTGGGGAATTGGATGGGGAAGAGCTTGTCCTTTTTTCAATTCTTAGCATTCTTGAACCATTCGCACAGGGGGATGAGCAGGATAACATTTCACCTATGGTAACCTAGACTGCTTTGTAGGTTTCATCTTTCGTTCACACAACTTGGGAATTTTTTTTATGTGTTTTAAGCTTGTGTTGGGATGTTATGTAACAAGGCGTGATCCAAGTAAAACTCTACCTTGTAAAAATTGGTCTGACTTTGTACAGCATTTGACTAGAAATCTGAAGACAACTGAATGACGAAACCCTAAAGACATTAGAAGACAACTGACTGTGATATGGCAAAAATACGAAGGGCATTATTTTTTATGGATCTTTTTACAAAATGGACTGAATATGGAAAATGATGGAATTTTTGAGTAAGTACAGTCTATGGTGCTTTTGATGTGTATGACCAGCAAATATGCAATGTATGTATGTGATGCCTAATGCAGTTTTTCTTTTCTTTTTTGTGTTTTGATTTTTACGGATATGCATGAAAGTGAGATGCAATTTTTTTGTTATTTTTGATTATCTGTTGTTTTGAATATTTGTTATGGTGGTTTAACCCTAATGGGTGCGGACCAAATTATTCTTTCGGATCCTTGGAGGTTTTGACCAAAGGGATGATAGATCTCTTTGGGGTGTTTTGGGTGACCAAGTGATTGCAGGAATCCTTGGGGCTTTTGCTTTGACCAAAGGGATTATAGAGACCTTTGGGGCATTTGGGTGACCAAGCGATTGTGGGAACCCTTGGAGCTTTTGGTTTGACCAAAGGGATTATGGATACCTTTGAGGCATTTTTTAAGGTTGACCAAGCTATTGTGGGAACCCTTGGAGATTTTGGTTTGACCAAAGGGATTATGGATACCTTTGGGACGTTTTGGATGACCAAGTGATTGCGAGAATCCTTGGAGCTTTTGGTTTGACCAAAGGGATTATGGATACCTTTGGGGCATTTTGGGTGACCAAGCAATTACGAGAATCCTTGGGGCTTTTGGTTTGACCAAAGGGATTATGGATACCTTTGGGGCATTTTTGGTGACCAAGTGATTGTGGGAACCCTTGGAGCTTTTGGTTGGACCAAAGGGATTATGGATACCTTTGGGGCATTTTGGGTGACCAAACGATTGCAGGAATCCTTGGGGCTTTTGGTTTGACCAAAGGGATTATGGATTCCTTTGGGGCATTTTTGGTGACCAAGCGATTGTGGGAATCCTTGGGGATTTTGGTGTGGGCTATGGCTTCTCTAAATGTTGAATGGCCTCAAATGACTAATGTTTAAGGGTTCTAGTTCCTTGATTCCTTCCAGAGAGGCAAGCCGGTATGTTCCAGGTCCTATTTTATTGTTGATTACATAAGGACCTAACCAATTTGCTATGAATTTGTCCTTTAAATGGGGTGGCAAGTTAGAATTTTGTTGGTTCTCTTTTAATACCAGGTCACCAACCTGAAAGTCCCTCAGGTGAACTTTCATGTTGTATGCTTTCTTAAGTCGCTCTTGATAGATACGTAAATGCTCGAGAGTATTGATGTTCCATTCATAAAGCAACATAAGCTGGTCTAACCGGTCCTATCATGCAGTGTCATCATTGATGAACTCTTGCATTGACATGCGTAGGGAGGGTATTTCCAACTCGAGAGGTGTGACTACCTCGGAGCCATACACTAGTGAAAATGGAGTTGCCCCAGTGAGCATCCGAATGCTAGTGCGATAAGCCCATAGGGCAAGTGGTATTTGGATGTGCCAATCCTTATGATTATCTACAAAAATATTTTTATTAATGGCAACTAGCATTTTGTTTGATGCCTCTGCTTATCTATTTGCCTGCGGATAACAGGGTGTTGAAAAATTGTACTAAATGTTGTACTTTGTTGTCAAAGCACACACATATTTATTCTTAAATGATGTCCCATTATCCGAGATGATCTTGGATGGAATACCAAAATGACATATGATGTTATGTAAAATGAACTCCGCAATGCGGGGCCCAGTCGTAGAGGTAAGCGAAATCGCTTCCACCCACTTAGTGAAGTACTCTGTGGCTATTATGATAAACGTGTGATGACCTGACAACGTAGGGGAGATATTTTTGATGAGATCTAAGCCCCACTACAAAAATGGCCAAGTCGATTGGATCGGCTGCAAGGCCTAAGAAGGTACGTGTGTCAAGTTAGCATGGTGTTGACACTTCACGGACTTCCGCACATATGCGCAACAATCTTGCTCTAAAGATGGCCAATAATAGCCCATGCAAAGAATGCACTTGGTTATGGCCATACCACTGAAGTGGCCATCACACGTACCATCGTGCGCTTGGATGATCACCCAAGTGGACTCCTATTGGTCCAAGCAACGGAGGAGGATCCCTTCATAGCTCCGATAGTACAAAATATCTCCTAGAAAGACATGTTTTGCCGCTTTCTGCTTGAATGATCTTTTTACGACGTGCAATAATCCAAGTGGGAGGTTACCTAACTTGAGATAGTCTCTTATGGGTGTGTACCAATCCCGTTGATCAAAAACCTCAATGGTATGAATGATCGATCCCTCTTGAAGTTCGTCCCTAGCAAAAGCTGAGAGAAAAAGAACTTGTAGAAATAGTGTTGTGTTGCTATTAAGAGGGGTTGGAGAGAACAAAGACCTCCAGTTGGCATGATTCAGACTATCATGGATTCGAGAGAACCTATCTTGAGATGGTTCAATCTGGATCATATGGATTCCTGGCGTTATGTTAGAACTTGCACGTTCCATCGCAGATTGTGATAATGTTTTGACTTGAATGGTTGTCATCCCACCAGAAGGGTCTTGCGAGATTAGTGACCCCAAGGAAGCCATAATGTCTGCAAAATGATTCGATGATCGAGGGAGTGCATTGATGTCGTACCAATCAAGCTTTGCCAGGAATTTATCCACAAGGGCTTTGTAGGCCTGCAGAACTGGGTATTTGCATTGGAATATCCCTTTCACTTGGTTGACAATTAATAGTGAATCACCAAAGATATTCAAGCATTTGATGTTCATGGTGATGGTTGTCTAAAGACCTATGAGCAAGGCTTCATATTCAGCATTGTTATTGGTGCACGGGAAATCAAGTTTAAATGATAAAGACATCGGAGCCCCTTGTGGTATGAAAAACATGATTCCCGTGCCACCCCCTTGCTCACATTTAGAACCATCAAAAAATAAGGTTATTTCGGCCTGTGACTCAGGCTCATCAGAATCTAGCGATTCTGAGACATGGAAGACCCCATCATCGAGTAGCTCTATAGTCAGAGGTTGATCGTATTCGATAGGAGCCTCTGCTAGTTGATCGGTGATGACTTAACCTTTTATGGACTTTTGTCCAATGAATTCGATGTCAAACTCCGTCAACAACATGATCTATTTCACCGTGCGACTACTGTGATAAGTTCGACTCATTATGTACTACAATGGATTCTCCTTAGACACAACATACGTTGTATTGCTTAGCATGTAATGGCATAGCTTTTTGGTGGTAAATACCACTACCAAGCATAGCTTATTAATGTATGCATAGTTAAGTTCATAACTGACCAGGGTGCGGCTAAGATAATAATTAGCCTATTCTTTATGTAATTCATTTTTTTGGGCTAGCATGGCGCCTAGTGCCACCTCAATAGCTGAGATGTATAAGTAGAACGACACTCCTGGTCTAGGTGGTGCCAATACTGGCGATGAAGCCAAGTATTGTTTGATGTCATCGAAGGCTAACTGGCACTCGTCATCCCAATGAAATGCTACCCCATTGTGTAATAATTTATTCATGGGTCGGCACTTGTCAGATAACTGTGCTATGAAGCGCTTGATTGATGCGACCTTACCCTGCAAGCTTCTTAGTTGCCTGATGGTGGTTGGGGGAATAATTTCAAGGATTGCCTTGACTTTATTTGGATCTACCTCGATGCCTCATTTTGAGACCATGAAACCCAATATTTTTCTAGATGTGACGCCAAATACGCACTTTTTGGGGTTTAGCCTAACCTTGTGTTTGATGAGGCAATAAAGGATCTTGCGTAGGTCATCAAGATGATTTTGGCATAAAAGAGATTTGGCCAACAAATCATCCATATAATATTCCAAATTTTTATGCATGTGATCATGGAAGATGTATGTCATAGCGCGTTGGTAAGTGGCACCAGCATTTTTAAGGCCAAAGGGCATGACCTTATAACAAAATGTCCCCCAAGGCATCGTGAACGCCATTTTTAGTTGATCATCGGGATTGATACGAATCTGGTTGTATCCCGAGAAACCATCCATGAGGGAAAGCATTTCATGGCCTATTGTAGTGTCTACCAATGCATCAATGCTAGGCAATGGGAAATCATCCTTGGGACTCACTTTGTTTAGATCTCAAAAATTGGTGCATATGCGAATCCTCCCGTCAGGATTTTTGATGGGTACTATGTTGGACAGCCATGGTGGGTAATCCATGCATTTGAAAAATTGTGCATCCAATAGCTTTTATAGCTCATCTTTGACCATCAAGGCCACTATTGGGTGCATCTTACATAGCTTTTGCTTGACTGGCTTGACTGGCGGATCAAGTGTTAGATTATGCGTGACTAACTACGGGTCTAGCCCCAACATGTCTTTTTAGGACCATGCAAAAACCTCCTTCTTATATTTGATAAGGATAATGTAATTGGCTTGCTCTTCGGGGGATAGACTTACCCCCAGCTTGATGATTTGCGGATTCATTGGATCAGAATCGATGTCTACGTCAATCGTCTCTTCAACTGACATGTGGGATTCTTCCTCCAACGGATGTGGAGTTGGGATCAAGTGGATATCATTCGTCAAATTTAGATCTGCATTGGGAACTTCGGGTTCCTCTTCAGCATGGAAGATATCCTGAGTCTATCCTGGGGTAAAATGGAACATCCCACGGTAAGGCCAGTACTCTGACGAGGATGGTGGTGAGTTAGCATGATCCCAGGCTATGGCATCTAGGTCTAGATACAATGGTCATGTTGTATCGGCTGGGTTGTGGATGGGGGCGGTTAAATCAATGGAGATCATGTTGATAGAATGAATTTGATCTCCATTACCGCATGGGTGTTGACTCAGACATTCTTGGTGATCCTTGTACCCTGGATCTAGCTCTGTGGTTACTGGCACAAAAGGATCAGCCCTATGTGTGGATAGAATGACAGGGTCTACCCTTGGCACTGGTGGTCCTATAGGGTCTCTAGGTGGGAGGTACTCTCTCTATGCCCGAAGTGGTGGATGAAGCACTTGGTTTAGCTATACTTGGTTTAAATGCCACTTATGCCTTTGTCCCATATTCAGATGTTCAAACATACCATCGATGTCTATGGGGTATTCTTGTTGCCTCATATGATTGAGATATGCCATCTCAGTCTCATCCTCATAATTGCTATCAGAGATCCATAGTCCTTCATTGGTTTCGACAACTATGTGCTCCTCTTGCTGGTATAGCCTCCCACTAGGCGTTTCTTGATCACTTGGCCTTATGGCCGGCATGGGAGGCTCATTTTGTTTGAGCATGTTGATTTGGTACCTTCTTGGTTGTTCCACTCTCTGTGAGAGGTTTGGATTCTCTGGAGGTGGCAATTGCCTGATTGGAACATTAAATGGGAACATCGCCATGAAGTCTTGTTGATAATCATCGATGGGCATCACCTGTGAGTGATTGCTATCAGACTCAAACGGGTCCCAAGGTGCTACCTCATAGTCTAAATCATCTTCAAAAGAGCTCCCTTGATTTTTTTCATATCCCTCTTGGAGGTTACTTCTTGAAATTTCCCCTTTCTCGATCAAAGGGGAGGGGCTGTTGAGGTCAACAAGGTTTGTTGTTACCAATGGGAAATAATTCCCCAATGTGTATGTAGTGTTGGTATTGGCATATGGATCTTGTGCCAACTCATCCCTGTTGCCTAGACCTAAGCCTTGCATTTTTTATACCAAGATGTCGAGGGGCAAAGGGTGGTTGAAACCTACTCGTGATTTATCATATGGCATCTGGTATCTTGGTTGACAAAGAGTGTGCATTCCTTATTCGTATCTTCCCAATCCATATCCATGCCAATTACATTGGTCTAGGTATTTCAAGGTGAAGTTTGGGTTGGACAGATAATCAACATTCTCAACGAATGGCTCTTCATCCTCTTCCTCTTTTAGATAGGGTTCCAAGCCGTTCTTGAGGCCCCCATATACAAAGTTGGTCTGATTTGGCGGGTAGCCTAAAGGGATGATAGTGTCGATGGGGATGCAAGGTCTCCCCATGTCTTGCATGGATTCTAGCATGGGTGTTGCCATAATGTTCTGCACTAGGTACTCCCCCAGACCCGTATAGGCCATTTCAATGGTAATCGTTGGCGGTTGAGGTGGAGGGAATGGGAGTTTTCCCTGAGTCCACTCCATGTTGGGTGAATCAGGTGTCTCGACTTCCATTCAATTGGGCATATCCTAGGGAGAGATGGTTGAGACTAATGGTGGTGCCTTCTCTAGGGGCTTCTTCTCATTGTCCTTCAGTGTGGCCACCATAGGTGGTATTGTTGGTGAAGGGACAGACAATGAAGCTAGGCCAGGTCGATTAGTTGAGGGACTCAACAGTGGGGATGTAGGAAGAATCGGACCCTACTTGGATGAATTCAATTGAAATTCCAAATGTGTCAATGGGATGGTCGATTGTGGCATCAACTGCATCGCATTGCAAAACTTAAAGGGCTCTAAGTCTGCTGGGACTACATGTACTTGCCCTTCATATGTGTATTTGAGATATTGATGGGCTATCGAAGGGACACATTTCATGTCCCTGATCCAAGGCTAGTCTATCAATATATTGTAGGCCATCTCACCCTCAAGGATGTGACACAACGTAGGAATGGTCTTTTGTCCTACTTGGATGGGTAGGACAATTATGCCAACCATCGAGCATAACGCGTTGTTGAATGCTCAAATATTGTAAGTGGATGCTACAATATGGGATGCTGGTAGCTTAATGTGTTTTAATGTCATTGTTGTGATCATGTTGCTGGATGAGCTAGTGTCCACCAACACCCTCTTGAATGGAATATCATTGACCCGCGTGATGACATGCAGGGGTGGATCCACCATATCACCAGTCACCAATTTTAGTTTGTCTTCCCTAAAGATTATGACTGGTTTTGTGCATTGTCTCACATGTCCCACAAATTTGTTGAAATAATTAGGTTCATGGGGCTACAGCTCAATGGCTTTGAGTATCTCCATCAGAGCCTCCCGATGGGGCGGTTATTGTTGGATGAGCTCATAAATGAAGAGCCTAGCCGACGTAGTCCTTAAACTTTGGGTAAGCTTATTCTAAATCGTGGCCACTGGTCTAGGAAGGGGAGGTTGCGTAGGGCATTGTGGGGGTTGTGATGTTGATGGAACATCTCCTGTAGCTACAGGGGGTGCGGCCATATTTGGGTATCTTTTGTTTTGTGTCACGATGCTTATCATCCCTATGTATCCTTGCATGGGGCAGTTCTATGTCACCTCGTTCACTTGTATAGTTTTTGCCTACACGTCATGGGCAGGTAGGGGGTCTTTGAAGACTTCCATCTATTGGTTGCTCAGCGCTACGGGATTATCTACCACGAGCGTTTTGTTGTCTATCAAGTCCTACACTAAGTTTTTGAATTTACAACAAGTGAAGATGTCATGTCCTTTCTGTCGGTGGAATCTACAATATAAATATTCTTGATAGCCCTTGGGTTTTGGTGCGTTGGGGTCTATGGGCCGACTTTTCGACAATTTTATTAGGTTTTCCATGAACAAGCGGTCAAACAAGGAGTCTCTAGACTCCGTGAACTGTGTGAATTGTCACTTAGGGTGACGCTGCTGATTTTGCTCTTGCTTGTGGTTTTCCTTTTCATAGTTAGTAAGAGGAACTGTCTGATAATTAGCCTTTTGGGGCTATGTCATTTGTGCAGGCGATGGTATAGTTATGGCAACTTGATTAACCACGACGGGTTTCGGTTGCGTGGGCCCAATTTTGGTATTTTTAGTCTACTCCTTATTGCACGACTTGGCAATCTCACTGTATTGAATTTTGATCTCCTCAATTATCTTGGCTTGAGCTAGGGCTTCTTCTAGGGTGGCATATTGTTGTAGTTGCAATAGCACGGATATCGACCTTATGCAACTCTTTGAAAACATCTGAGTCATGTCGGCCATGGGATGGAGGTAAGGTAGCTTTGAAAGCAATGTCCTCCATCGATTCCCATAAGCGGCTATGGTCTCATCATAATATTTCTTAAGGCTAGCTAGGTCACTTAAGGATGCCTTCTTCTTTGTGTTGAAGGCAAAACATTCAAGGAACGCGTCCACTAGCTGGTCTAGATTGTTGATGCTATGCTTTGATAATTGGGTAAACCAATCTGAGGTAGGGTCTACAAATGTGGTTATAAAAGTTATCAAAAGCAATGCATCATTGTCTTGAATTCCAAAGAATTAACTCAAGAACCTTGTTACGTGCTCTTGGGCATCCTCATCCCCTCTAAAAATTGCCAATTGAGGCATTTTGAAGTGGTCGGGGTATGGGGGTGCCGAAACTGAAGGATGCACAGGGTGACTGTGGAGCTAGCGTAAAGTGGGATTTTGGGGCCCTAAATACTTGGTCTCCACAGACTCTAAGAGTTCTAATAGCGCTTTGTATGCATCAAAGGATTTGATTTCCTCTTCTTTAGTTTGTTCCCATTGTAAATTGTGAGGAACTTGAGGCCTATGGAGGGGTATCCGGTTAGCGCCCCCCTGCCTTGGTAGGGCGTTTCCTCCCACTCTTATTCTCGCTCAAATTCCTCATAAGCCTCTTGAGGTGTTTATGAGTGTGACCTATAAACATGAACGAGCACCCGAGGAAGGTGCCCATCATTGGTTCTAGGGGTGGCCTCTCGTTCAGGTCTCGGAGGTCTTAGAGGCATCACTTGATAAGGTCATGGGGACCTGTATCGCACTAAATGGTTGTGTCTCTCATAAATTTCTATCCTATGTGTGTGAGGGGTTGGAATCCTTTCATGCGTAGTGTTTTGGATCAATTCATCTGTCTGGCACTGAATGCGCTCTTTGTTAAGATGATATAGTTGCTCTAACTACTACTGATCTTGCCTAAGCTACGTGATTTGCGCTTGGTGGGTGGTATGTTTGGCAAATGCCAAGTCAATTTGTTTTGTCGTCCTATGTTTAAGAGGCCTAGATGCCTCCCCTACATATCTATCTCGGTCATGGTGATCCGAGATCTCTATGGGTCGCTTTCCTCTGTTGAGGTTAGCGACATTCACCTGAGGCTCTGGCCTCCATAGGTGGTCTTGATAATTAGTAGGTGTGGAGGCGCATTGCTCCTGTGTGATGTATTACTCTTAAGGAATATACTGGTTTTCCTTGTGCTCCCTTTCGTACATGTGAAAGGGACGGGCGAAGTTGGCTTGCCCTGTCTGAAGAGCCTTGCACTCTATATTTGGCCTATTAGTTTTAACAGTAATGAGGGGTGGAGGAGGAATGACATAATCATGTGGTCCCTCCTTATGAACCCTATGTTTCTCTAGTGCTTCATCACGCAGTGGCCACTCATAATGAGTGTCTAATGGAGCCTTACCATGTATTTACTTCTCCTGAGAGGGTCTGTGTTGAACGGGAGTGCCCCTCAAAGGGATGCCTCTATAGTCCTTTTCTGTAGTGGCATAGTGTGGACCACGTTGTGGGTCAGGTTGCCAAGGTGGTATAACCAAGTCCTTGGGGCTATAACGAAGGCGACTTGTGCCTCTTGTACACTTTTTGCAACTTCTTCCCGTGATTGGTCTTGGCTACAAGTATACACCATGGTGGTGGTCTTTCTAGAAATATATGTGTATTTTTATCTCCTTTATAAAAAAAATTATGCTATACCAAACAAAAGGGGACCACACAAAAAAAGAAATGATTATCTTGTTTATAGATTAAATGTGTGCCCTAGATCTGGTCTAATGTGTTTGATTTTTATTGTGTGAATCTCATAAAGGAAGCTTTGTCATGCATGCAAAATGAGGGCTCTTGTATCTCAAAAATGGTTGCCCCTTCAATATACCATTGTCAGGCCATTATATCGAACCTCTCAATATACCCGCCCTTACGTGAGGGAAACTATTGGTATGTGAGAGTAGAACAGAACGTGGAACATAGGCAGTATGAAAGGGGGGTTGCTCTATTTTTGACACCTACCATAGAAGACTTATCCTCATGCATGAGGAATCACCCTTGTTACACGAGCAACAATTATGATTAGGGTAAATGTATGCAAAATCCAAGCCAAGGTGGTGATGAAATCCACCGCTGGTCTTGATCAAGTGTTGGGGTATTAAGACCAACTCCTTGATGTTAATTTTATTAGTTGACATGTGTGTGGTTACTTTTAATCATGTAAAGAAATAAAACATACAACAAAAGATGATTTTCACTAATGCAATGCTTTAAAGTACGTTTTATCTTTCAGAAACAATTAGTAGCAAAAAAAGAAGATCACAAACCCTACCTAGAACTGAAACCTATGATGAGGACTTGCCATTGGTGCAAGTATCATGCAAGCAAACCAGAAAAGAATGCATTCCTAATCAAGTTCATTTCATTTAATTTACTCTATGTTTTCTTTTTATCTTTTAATTTTTTATTGCAAGAAAGCAAAGAAAATAGAAATTTGTAGAAACAGAAACTAGAAAAACACAGAGGATGTTCAGAAGGCCTACCTCTTCTCTGTCCAAACTAGATGCCTCTGAGTTTCTACTCAAAAAATGCACAGAGATATAATCATCATGGGATAGGATGAATAGCAAGTATGTATTCATAACAGGGTGGGACAAATACATATTCGTCTCAGGGTGGAACGAATGCCAGGTCTGTATTCATCACAGGGTGGCACGAGCAGCAGTCCAACACCTAAATGAGTAACACCTACAAAGAATCCACAAAATTTTGATCAAAAAATTGATCCCAACAATAGGGGAGATGGTCCCACCATCATCGCCACTGAAATCCGAATGCGAAGCGACGGTGTACCAGATTATTGATGCAAACAAAATAGATATGAGGTGCAGATGCTAAGTCCTACGAATGCGATGAACAAATGCCTATAGGAAATAAAGCATAAATGAGATGATATGTAAGAAAAACAAAGAAGGGCCTATTTTATTAATGTTTCTTTCAATCCAGTTACAATGTTTCCCCCCTCTAGGGCTCAGAACATTTGATACAGTTCGTTAAATCAACGGATGGTACGCTTCCAATGTCTTCTGCATGCCCACATTTGAAATAGACGGGCCAAACGTTGTCGCCGCTTGCATCCATATTTTTGTGGTTCTTCTCTACCCCTTCGGTGTTCCTTGTGGTGAGATCCTATGCTCATAGAAATAACAAACAGTTAATAGCATATGCGGATATTAGGAAAACATGCAATCCCCAAAGCCTCCGACCGGTTAATGTAAAAAGGAATTAAACGATGGTCAAAACATGTCATAATGGACCTAAATTTTGATAGAAGCATCAATACATCATCAAGGACCCATTTCAAAAAGAATAGTTAGGAAATCATGAATGGAGTTCTAATCGCTCTGGGGTGGGACGATTAGGACTGTCACAAAATGTGCAAGAGCGACATTTCAAATGTCCTACCCAGAGGCCTCAAAAACTCTTGAAAACTTAGGGTTAGGCTAAAATGGGAATTTTGGGATGACCCAGAACATCATATTTGGAAGATTTTTCCCAGATTGCCCTGTATCTGAAAGTGCTCCCTATATGTTAATAAACGCATAAAATGATAAAACACAATCAAATCAAGTCAGAATGACTTGAAACTTGAAAAACAACATAAGTACATGAAATATGACATAATGAAAAAATAATAGTATAGAAATCCTTTGCATATTTCTAATCGCTTCGGGGTGGGACGATTAGGACTGCAGCAGTGAGGGGCGCACCCGGGGGCAGGACGCCCATTGTTTGGGCCTTATTTTTGGCACCAATCCAAGTGGGATAGGTCCAAAACCTCATAGGGGGTTGTTTCAATGAATTTGGTGTGGTATTATGGCCGATTTCTTAGGTTTTGGGTCGAGATTATGTTCCTAGTGTTCACCCGATAACCTCTCTTCCAAAAGAGAAATTAGGGATGTAGGAAGCACAAAGGGGAACGGGGGTATAATTTGGTAGCACTCCATTTTTCCAAATGCTCCAGATCTGTTCCTTTTTTGGGTTAGGATTCTCACCCTTTTATAGACCTTAGGGGTCTCCTTTGAATGCGCATGCGAGGGCGCCACTTGGCTTGCCATGCCTTTCTTGGGGGGAGAGAAGATTTCTCCTTGATTTAGGGCCTCCCTGCATGAGTACTCCATGATCAGGGTATGCTTGACTGTAGTCCCTCTCTCTGATTTGAAACCGTGCCTCAAAATTGCATGCTTTGAAGGTGAAGTTGAGTGGCAGATATGGGCTGCCATTTGTCAAGGCTTGACTTTTTGCCAGTCAAACCTGCTACTCGTCCCACCCTGGGATGATTGCTACTAATAATCTTGGGGTGGGACGAATAGGATTCCAATCATCCCAGGTTGGGATGAATAGGGAGCAAAGTTCTTAAAAGGTGCCAAATTGACCTTTGACCTTCCAAAATTGATTTGGGAGTGGTTAGGACCACTGTTTAACCTCTGGAGGCTACCCTATGGGGTATGTATGCCAATTAGGTCAGTGTTTGTAGTCACATAATCATATTTGTGTTGTTTTAGTGTCTACACATACCCAAAAATTCTATAATATGGGTATCTCTGTAGTGGTTGACTTGCTTTCCTGATCGACTAGGGATTGATATCATTGGGATTATATTAAATCCAGGTTTAGACTTACCTCCATTGATAAGAAAAAATTTGAGACAATTAAAGCTAATATGCTTAATTCTATGCTTCACAATATCATAGTGCACTTTTAGTATCCTTGGTAGAAGGATTGGTAGTGGTATCTGGAGACATCCCTACTTAATTAAAGGCTAGATTTTATTATGAATGGCTATCACCATACTTACCCATGATTGACAAACTAAATACTTGTTGGGACCTCTCTTCACCAAGGTATATTTATGTCCATAATTTTTATATAGTGATGAGGACATCCAAGAATAGGCATATATTATTGTTACGTGAGATTCAAATCATGTTCAACTGAGTTGTTATTTTTTTGGAAGCTATCTACAGTTAGCACTTAGTTATTTTTATGTACTAATTATGTATTTTTATGTGCTATTTAAGCACTCCTAAATAATATGAGCATAGTTCGATGTGATTCCACATCAGTTGGTATCAGAGCTTTGTGGCTCCTAACCTGTGAGGGGGAATTTCCATTCCCCCTCCCACTTTCACAAATTTTATTTTTTTATCCTTGTTTTTTTTTGTTTAATGTCTATTTTGGAATATTTTAGTGTCCCCATGTTTGTTTAATTTGATTCATGATGGACTTAGCACTTACTCTTGTCGTTCACATTGGTTTCAATGTGATGATCATCACTACCCAAGGGAAAATAGCCTATGACCCTTTGTAGCAATGATCTCTCATTTGTGTCCTCCATTGATCCATGTCTTGCATTGTCTCAATACAAAAGTATTATTAGGGCCTGATATTGGATCCCAACATAGACAATCCAAAAGACAACCATTGGATCACTGAAGGTTCAACGTTGATCTGACCCTATGTCTGCATTTGGGCACAATTTCTTTAAATTATTTCCTATTCGATGACTAATGGATCTCTATAAATACATCAATATTATGGTCGTAGAAGAAGAAAATATACCCGAGCATGTTTTTTCTATACATATACAGCTTGGAAGATCACGCAATCGAAGTGTGGATGCATTATCTTAGATTTTGCACAAACATTGTCGCAATGGAGATACGATATTGCACTACAAGATGGATATTGTTAGAAGGAGGATGGATCATTGTTTTCATCTGCACCATCTATAAGGCTATATGCTCCATATTCACCTTCATCTTAGGACCTGCATCATGGAATCCCTACCTCATTGTTTTTCTATGGCATTGTCAATAGATGACGTTAATCATCAGAAGACATTTAATTGACATCATTGAATTACCACTTTAGTGATTTTCATCCATCAAGTCTCATCCTCTAGAAAAGTGCCCTCGTGTCTGTATTAACATTTTGAATTAAGTATCGACCTTAGTATTTATTTAAGGACCTCATCGAGAACAATCATGAAGTGAGGGTTTTGGTATTCAATGGTTGTGAATGGCTTAGAAGCTGCTATGATCGACTTCAACTTGGTGTTCTGAAATGAAACTCTCATCTACCACTGTCTATGTTTTGTTTTCCTCCCAACCATAGCATGATGAAATCAATGATGGTCTAAGAACCACCAAGGAGGTCGGGCGATTTTCTTCATTTCATCCGTTGCTCAGCACTCACTTGCATTCACTTTTTTTGTGAAAGCAATTTGAGGCTCATCCCTAAACTCCAAATTGTTTTACACCTAAAATAGTCATGATGATCCACATCCACTGCCCTTGATTGCTTATTACCATATTTATTTGTGTGTATTTTTTATGATCATTATGACAAATAAGATACATGACACTGGATGATGGTCTCATACGTGGCACTATCAAAACGTAGAGGAGTATTTCATCACTTTGGTCATGTTGGTACATTGGATCTATGGTTTCACTTTGAGGATGAAACACTATATTGGGCAATCCATTTTAGCAGATGTTGCTTCCTAAATTCACATAGATAAGAGAGCAAGGTCAAATTATGCATGTATAACAGATTCCTTTGGCCTAGGGTAAGTGAAATATGAATTCCTTAAACACCTGCTCGATGTAGTCTGCATTGAGCAGATCCAAATGGCCTCCACCTTGGTCATGTGGTATTTGGCCAGATATGGTCATTGTATCATTGAAGAAGATCCTAAACAACCAATTGAAGGTGATTAGAGGCCGAATATTTGTACCATGTACTGAAAAGTACGAACTGCTTGGTGCAAAGATATGGTAATAACTTGTGTATTCCCCTCTCTCATGTGGCAACTTCAAAATGTATGATTGGTCATGATATGACCTTTTACCTTAACCACCATGACATAGCACAGTGACATGTGGTATACGCACAATTGTTTGTGCATGGTTTGTTGGGCTTTATGCCACAACTTGTATTTGTTTGATGGAATTTATTATTGCCAATCAACTTGGGACACATGTTCTTATTTTTCATGATCGCTACCTCTAGTATCTTATTGTCAATTTCAATATTTTTGCCCCACATTTTATTTTGAAATATGTGAATATTTTTTAGAATATTCCAATTTTCAAATTATAAGGACACTTCATTTCTTTTTATTTTGTTGCAAGAGAGTTCACTATTTTTCACAATTTTAGTGGCTTGATATTTTTGCAAGTATAGGCTTGCATATAGTCGTTGGAAAGCTCTTTTCGATCTGGTTCTAATGGAATTATTCTTTTACCATTTTGTAAAGGTCTTCCTTGACCTATGGTGCTCTAAATTTTGGGATGACAAAACCTTCTTTGGAACCTTTGTATTAGTCCTACTATGGACTTTATTTTTGGCTCAAAGCCATTTGTAAGCTTTTATCCTCATGGATTTTTAATATGGAGTGCATGATCGGTGGTACCCAACACTCCTCAATACAAGTGAACCTCATAAGTAGTAATCTCCTCTATAACACTTGGTGGTTGCAACGACTGGTTATCCATGCAATCCAATAAGATGGGAAGATTACCATAAGGACACTTGGAGGATTTGTGCCTTTGTTATTTTATTCTCTTATTGCATTGAGCATCATTGTGAAGCTCCTAAGGTGATAGGCCCTACACCGAATATCCTTGAGCATCATTATGAAGCTCCTGAGGTGATAGGCCCTACATTGAATATCCTTGAGCATCATTGTGAAGCTCCTGAGGTGATAGAGGGTGTGAATATTACCCCTACACCAAATATCTTTGAGCATCATTGTGAAGCTCCTGAGGTGACAAGTGCCTGCACCAAATATTTTTGAGTTTCACTTTGGGGTTTTCATATCACCATGTTTTTAGAAGCATGATTGATGTGAGGAGTAGGAAACATTTTGAGAAAGAATAAAATAGCCCATGGAGCATGATATCCTTGGGTGCTCACTTTGTAGGAGTGTTATTGATTCCTTAGTGGCGATGGTTTCTCTTTGTGATAGAGCAAAGTCTTCTAAAGGGTCTTCATTTTCTTCAAAAGTTTAAGGACTGTATTTTGGGCACTTGTACACTCCCACGTTCACTCCCACTTTCTTGTAAAAGCATTCGATTCTAATGATTCTATGGTTATGAGGAATGATGAGGACATCCAAGAATAGACATATATTATTGTTACGTAAGATTCAAATCATGTTCAACTAAGTTGTTAGCTATTTGGAAGCTAGCTACAGTTAGCACTTAGTTATTTTTATGTGATATCTAAACACTCCTAAATAATATAAATAAAATTCGATGTAATTCCACATCACATAGTCTGGTCTGCTTATCTCAAACCCAAACAAGAAGTCTTCACCTAGAGTTTAACTCACCAAGGTCTCCCACTTGGTAAATGACTTATCTATATTGGGATTCCTAACCTACTATTTTCATTCTTCTATGAGCATAAATATCTTCTTCACCTCTTTTGGATATGTCATAAGGCTCAAGATGCTTGGAAGTGGAATTTTTCTTTTTCAACCTTTTCTCCCACAATGGTTCACATGGCAAAAAATTTTAAATTTCCTCCAAGTCAAATGAGATTCATTTATAGTTAAAAAAAAATTAGATCCATTCGTTTTTGTTTATGGTCTATATATTCTAATTCATTCCTTGGAGACCCTCCTCTCCTCATTTTGGTATTTCTAGAAGTTTGGTACCTCTTCAAAATTAGCATTTTGTTTTCTTTATGGAAAACAAAAAATGATTCCTTGTTCTCTCAGGCCTTTATTGTTCCATTCTATAGTGTTGTTGATAGGGATAACATTGTTTCTTTTGTACTAATACATACTTTAGTGCAGGTCAAAAAAGTGGTAATAACGTTGGCCCATTTGTAGGAATTGATTAAACACTAGGAGAATGCCCCCTATGCTATTTTCTTGCACTAGTCATTCCTCTGGCTAGATACACAAATATTGAGGTTGAATATGGTAGGTTTGGCCATCGAGGTGACTCATCCTCTATGCTAAGTCAAAACAACACTTTAGACAAGAGGGGGTGACTATGAGTAATCTACCAAAGACAAGCCTCCAAAGTATTGGTAGATGTGATAAAAATAGTTAGTAGTTTGAGACATGTTTGACCTCCATTTTTTATAGATTATTAATAACCCATTTGTAGGAATTGATTGAACACTAGGAGAAAGCTCCTTGCACTATTTTCTTACATTGGTCAGTTCTTTGATTAGATAACAAATATTGAGACTAGATATGGTAGGTATAGCCATTGAAGTGCCTCATCCTTTATGTTAGGTTGGAATAGATGCTACAAGTAGAAAGTAATAGCTAGAAGAAATCTACCAAAAATGAGCCTCCACAATCTTGATAAATGTTATAAAAATAATTAATAGTATGAAATATATTTAACCTCATTTTTTATAAATAATTAATAATTATTTTAAAATATACATATAATTTTTTATATTTATAAAATTATCATATTTTAATTACTATAATATTTTTATCAACTAGTTCAACCAGATTAGATTCCTCAACATTTAAGGAGGATACCAAGGTTCAAATATTGCAAAAAAAATAAGATGATATTTAAGCTTTGTTGTAATATTTTTTGATAGGTAATAGGGTTTTGAAAGGACCCTAAACCTTTTACAACTTAGATGCTGAAAATGGTTGAAACCTCACCATAGAAAAGAAGGAAATCATCCTTGCAAAAATAGCCACGGACAGGTTCAACGGACCATAGGATATATGCAAAAGGAATTCATCCCTAAACACGAACGTGCCAAGGATGACTTCAACAGATCAACTAACAAAACTTAGAGGGCATCCCAGACTTACAAAGGTAAAATGCCAAAAAATGAAGATGAAGCTAGAAGGGAACACAACCCACAAAAATAGCCCTAAAATGAATGAGCCATTAGGAACCAAGAAAAAACTTGATAACCCTAGTAGGCCATCACCTTAGTCTTCATGATTCTCTTGTTCAAAATATTCAATGGTAGTGTCAATCTCGGCTCCCTAAGTGTTGCCTTCATTCATAGTGGCAATGATTTTTCCAGATTGGAGGAGTGTGGAGGAAATAGAACTCAGGAGATCGACCATACAGGCCCAGGATTCATTCTTCTTTGAATATTTCTTGATGTCACGGAGTGAGTCCAAGTGGATATTCCTTCAGACTTGATTTTCTTTGCTTTCACAGGAGTCATCTCAATAGCAGAGTTCGATAGGTCCATCTCTATTTTTTGGGCCTTGGATCTCGAAGCTCCCCTTATGGATGAGCGATGATAGGATCTCACTCTAGTCAGAGAGGATGTGTAGACCATAGTGACCTTACCCTTAGTTTCACCATCAAAATTGCTCTTTAAGTCATAATTGAGAATAGAAGCAATAGGGTTGCCCACTCCCTGGCTTCCAATTACCATGAGGGCAGCTCTATCTACCTCCTACACAACATACTGGTATAGCAAAATATAGAATCCTTGATGCTTAGGATGGGTGTAAGACCCATCCTTGACATTGTCAATTGAAAGCTCAATCAACCAAAACAAGTATTTGAGTATATTGATGTCTTTTACCGAACGTATGTGGTTTAGGAAGGCCATGTGTAAACTCTGTAAAGGTGCATTGATGTCATCCACCATGAAATACTCCATTGTAGGAACCATGACTCTATTCCAGGGTATAAAAATATCCTTTTGCATAATGTCTCCTTTCTCTTTTTCAAGATGTTTGCCCTTGTCCCAAAAATAAATAAGCTCGCCAACCAGAGTGTGCTTGTCCCTATGGACATTATCAGCATCAATGGGTAATTTGAAAAATTTAGCACTTAAGTGAATGTTCACCTTGAACTTAAGGCCCTTGATAACCACTTGACCTTTGTCCTAGGAAGCAACAAACTCTTTAGAAAAGGTTGGATTGCTACCATGAAACTTTTGTATGAACGACATCATCTATCAAAGAGTCAAAAATGCTTCGACTAGGGAATCAACATGCAAAAACATGGGCTTGAACAATGTTGTGGTGAAAATATTCTCCTAGTCAGGGTCCCACTTATCCCACCACTCGAAATGAAAAATATTCAACCAAGAAAGCTTCATTATAATATCATTATGTGGTGATGATATAATACAAGTGAGACCTGTTCCAATCCCATATAACCAATTGAAAAAAAATAATATAAGATATATTTTTTAAATCAAATAATTTAAATGAGTCTTAAAAAAATAAGATAGTAAGTACCCTAAATTTATAGTTTAAAAATATGGTCTTAAAATACCAAGAAACTAAGCTCAATCGACCAAAATAAGTATTTGAGTATATTGATATCTTTTACTGAATGCATGGGGTTTAGGAAGGCCATGTGGAAACTTCACAAAGGCGCATTGATGTCATACACCATGAAATACTCCATTGTAGGAACCATGACTCTATTCCAAGGTGCAAGAAGACCCTTCTGCACAATGCCTCCTTTCTCTTTGTCAAGATGTTTGCCCTTGTCCAAAAAATTAATGAGCTTGCCAACCAGAGTGTGCTTGTCCTTGTGGACATTATCACCATCAATGGGTAATTCGAAAACTTTAGCAATTAAGTGAATGTTCACCTTGAACTTAAGGCCCTTGATAACCACCCGACCTCTATCTTAAGAAGCAATGAACTCTTTAGAAAAGGTTGGATTTCTACCCTAAAACTTTTGGATGAACAACATCATCTATCGAAGAGTCGAAAACTCTTCGACTAGGGCATCAACATGCAGAAAAATGGGCTCAAATAGTACCAGGGTGAAAATATTCTTCTAGTCGGGATCCCACTTATCCCACCACTCGAAATGAAACAACTTTAACCAAGAAAACTTCATTGTAATATCATTATGCAATGATGATATAATACAAATAAGACCTATTTCAATCCCATATAACCAATTAAAAAATAATAATGTAATATATATTTTTTAAATCAAATAATTTAAATGAATAAGACTACGTAACCTCAATTTATAGTTTAAACTAACTAACCTCATTTTATAGTTTAAGACTATATTTACCTTGTATAATTACGTTTACTTAATTGAGAATTAATTCAAATATTTCTTAAAAACATCTTGTTAAACTTTATGATAATAGAGTAGGTTTTGGTGCTTGAAAAATCCTTGCTTATCCCAAGAAGATTCTTTAAATTTTATAAACTTTTAACATTTAGAATGTTTCAGTAATTTATGGTGAATGTTATCTTTAAATGGTTCAAATTTAAACTACTACATAGTGGTATGTTTTTAGGTTTTCATCCCAAAATACCCAAATTCAAAGCATTGCACATAGTGGTATTTTTTATCCACAAGACTCTGTTTGGAATACTATATTAGTATGTCTTTAATCCAAAAGGGGTAGGCTGGTTGGAAGTAGTCTAGTGCTTATTGGCAAAAAAAAAAAAAAAAAATTAGGTTGGTTGGTAGCAACCAAGTGCTTGTCTGTAGAAAGACTCAAGTTCAAATCAAGTGTTTGTTGGCGACCCAAAAGGATAAACTGATTGGAAGCAATCAAGTGTTTGTTGGCGAAAAGATAAATTAATTAGTAGCAACTAAATGCTTGTCTTTGATTTAAAACAATTAAAATCCTATTAATTTCATCTATATTTAATAAACTAAAATTTATAAAAAAATCCTATTAACCAGTTTTTAAAATTAAAAAAAATTAAAAAAAAATTATAAAATAAAAAAAAGCTGTCTTAGTCATTTTAGTATGTCTCACGTTACTGTTTGGTCGTCCATCTTCATCTAAATCGCCGACAATGAAGGAAGTTTGTTGAAACTCCCGCTCAACGTAATACCTGCTCCTGAGCTTTATAAGCATAAGCATACTTATTCCGTTAAGAAATATCCATTAAGAACCTACAACCTATGCTCATGTTTAAAGAACCACGAAACGTCCTTTCAAATGCAAGGTTGTCGTTTTAAGACGTCGAATATTCAACTGGTCTAACTTCTGATAAAATATTCAGAACACTAAATTATTACCACTTCTTTAACTGGAACCATTATGAGGAGGAACACAACACATTGAGGGCAAGAGATCACAATCCATTGCCAACTGATACATTATTTCACACCTTTGCAGAGATATTGTTCGCTTGGAATCCAAGAGAGTGCACCCACTCGATCATGTTGGACGTCCCCTCAACAAAACTCAGCTTTTTCATTTTTTCTGATGGAGAAGCGCCATAACTGAAGAGCGACATAATAGTATACCAACCTTTATGGGTTGGATGGACGGCATCCCAGAAAAACTTCTCGTCTACATTGTCGCACACCTCAAATAAAGGTTTCCCTTTTTCATCCACTTCTGCACACATGGCTTCTCAGCAGCTCGTATGCCACTGGACTGGGAAGGCCCAATATATCCGCTGCATATGACATACACAATACAGCAAACTATGAGATTATATGAATTTTAACATGGTATGAAGCAGATTTATTTCTGATAAGATTGTACCCAAGAAATCGGTTTGGATTTTTCCGGAGGAAAATGGCCCTGTTGGGTAGCCAGGCCACGTCAAACCGTAGGGGCGTCTCCATGGCTGATTTACTGATTGATTATAAGGACTACGATTTCCGGTGTCCGCGTAAGAATCTCCAAAGACAAATAAGGCTTCTGCCTTCTCTGCGTTCCCTCCGCCTGCAAATCAATAATACACAACATCATAGAAATAAATAGAGAACATGTTGCGTCTAAAAGAATTAGATTAGATATATTAGTAACCTGCGAATGAGCAGAGCATGATCAACATAAGCAGAACAAGAGAAGAGAGAGAATCCATTTCTTGTTTTTTGAAGGGGGAGTTCTGAATATGCTTTGCTATTTTATGAAATAGCCTATTTATCCATCGCGTCTTCAAATGTGCATGATTTTTTTTGTACATGAATATAGCTAGTTAATAGTTGGTTTTGACTTCTCTGTTTTCCTGTGGTAAAATGTTCAATTATTAAACTTTTGAAGGCCATTAATGATGATAAGGATATTGGGTTTATATAAGAAAATTTGTTGGATGCTGTCTTATTTTAAGATTTCAGTCATTCTTTTTAATTCCTCGTTTATAATAAAAAAGCATTATAATGATAAGTTTGAATTTTTAAAGAGATACTTCAGAACTAAGTTTTGATCTATAATTACAATATTTATATAGGATGATGTAATTTCTCCTTTATAATAAGAAGTTAGATTCTTTCTATTTTAAAAAATACTTTAGAACTAAGTTTAAATATATAATTATATAGGGACAATGTAATATAAGTAGTTCGCCTTTTAATTCCATCCAACAAGGGCAAAGAGACAAAATAAAGTCAAAAAGATGTTATAATAAAAAAGAATGAGAGAAGGTTGAAGGTGATCTAACTGTGTGTTATAAAAGAAAATGAAAGCCACATGTATAAGTTTATAACTTATGACCTAAGATGTGTAGTATATATATCTTTTTAATTAAATATATAATTGAAATTATTTTATTAAAAAAAAATTAATATAAATTGTAATTGTAATTATATTATATATTATTTTTTATTTAAAATATTAATATATTTTATTTTATTTATTTTTAATTTTATGTATTTTAAATTTTATATTGTTATAAGATTTAATAATGAATTGAATTTTTTTATCATAATGTTCAAAAGAAGATAGATTGGTTGGTAGTAACTTAGTATTTATTGGTAGTTTTAATTTTTCAGAGGATAAAAATTTTATTTACTTTTTTTCTTTACTTAATAATCTAAAATATTTGACTTTCTTAAAGATAAAAATTCTATTAATTTTATTTTTATCTGACCATCTAAAAATTATAAAAGTTTTTTTGAATTCTTATTATAATCACCTGATCACAGTAATTTTATTATATCAAAAGCACATAAGATAAATTTTTCTTAAGATAAGCTTCTAGCTTAAAGAACCTTAATCACTTATAATATTGAGTGTCATAAGAAATAATACAATATATTATTTTGGAAAATGAAGATCTTGAAAAAGGTTTTTAAAGATACTTGTTTATATATAAAAAATATTATTTAATTTTTAAATTATAGATTCTTTACTATTTTATATGAATATTGTAGCATTTGATGGTTTACGTATTTAACGAAGGCTTTTAAACATATCATTATTTTAGGGTTTTTAAACCATGAAACTTCAATAAGAAAGGTTGCTATGAGATGAGTTTTTTTTGTTTGAGTTCTTTTTATTATTGTTTTAAAGATTTTAAAATTATAAAAGTTTAATAAGAAGGATTGCTATGAGTGAATTTTTTTTGTTTTTAAATAATTTTAAATAATTTTTTTTATTGGTAAAGAGGGATTTTTTTTTTATTGGTAAAAAGGGTTTTGAAAGGGTCTCGTAACCTTTTACATCAGAAAGACTATTACAAGAAGCTCCAAGGAGACAAAAAGACATAGGAAAGACAATCCTGGTTGGGAAGCCCAGGAGAATCCAGCTAACACCCTAGAGAAGCCATTGCAAAAGATCAAAACCATCCCAGAAGCCCACACAGGGGTAGGACCTGAACACCAAAAAAGGCCCACGTAGGGGCAAAAACATAAAACTAGAAAATAACCCACACAGGGGCAGGACCTGATAACCAAAAAAATCCCCATGGAGGGGCAGAAACATTAAACCAAAGAAACCCACACCAGGGTAAAGACAACAAATCCACAAAAGGGGAGGACCCCCACGGTCGAGAGACAACCAACATCTCTGATTAAGCATTTGGTCCCTGACCATTTCCCATAGGGCTCTCTCCCACCAAACTTTTGAATTCCTCAAGGACCTCATATTGATCCTTGTATTCCTCGAGGAGGGAGTCCACCTAAACCAAGAGGGAAGTGATGGTCCTAGCCACCCGACCAAGGGCTTTAAAAAGATCCTGGATCTCCTAGATGTGCCCGCGATCAAAAAGATTTGAATAATTTGTCACTCAAGAGGTTAGCAAGGGAGCTTGAGTAGAGGTCCCCTCATTGGGGATTGTTCTTCTCATCGGCTTATCCTTCTTGGCCTGGAAGGACAAAGAGTCATCCAAAACATCATCGATAACAAGAGGGGCCTTTCGTTTGCTACACCCCACCTTGGCCCGAAGGGGGTAACATCGGGGCTCAGATTTTTGGGAGCCAGGGGTGTCATCCGCTCTAGCTGCAGATCCTGGAATGCAATTGGGAGGAGGGGTTACCGGGACATCTCCCCCAGCCTCTCCCTCGAGGTTAGTAGGACCTACAACAATGAGAACAAACCTGGCAGGCCTAGTTGCCCTGTAATTCTGCTCCATGACCACGAAATTAAATAGAACAAGGTGGAGGCCCTGGTGGAGGGGGGAGGAGGAGATTCCCCTCTTCACATTTAGGATGAACCTTTCCATTGATCGAAACATGTACTCGAGGATGTTTATTGTCTTCTTCCCCCGAAGATGGTTCAGAAATGCGAGATGAAAACTATGGAGAACAATGTTCGGGTTGTCAAGGGTGAAGTACTGCAGCACCATAACCATAACCGTGTCCCATGGTTTTGGTAAAGTTTCCCTCACTATGCCACCTTTCTCCTTGTCGAGGGACTCTCCTCTATCCCTGAACAGAGCCAATTCTCCTTGGAGGGAATGCTTTTCACGATTGATGATTTCCCCATCATTGGGGAGGCCAATGACTTCAACCAGTAAATCCATCGTGACAGTAAAGCCCATCCCTCTAAGGACAACATGTCCTCCATTCCAAGTGCGAACGAAATCCATAGACAAATCCGACTCATTCCCATTGAAAAGCTACAAAAAATTGAGGAGACCATGGTCTCTAAAAATATCTTCGACCAGGGGGTGAGCTAAAGGGAGGCTAGCTCAATTTTGGCCATGGCAGAAGGAAAACTCAGAGGTGACAGATAAATTTTGAGGGGGTGGCAATGATGAGAAAATAGAAGGATGATGAAGGTGGTAATGTAGCTACAGGAAGACTCTAGAAAACACCACCACTCGAGGTGGCTCGTGCCCCATGTCATCCAAATCATACAAAAACCAAGGGACACGGGTGAAATGGCACACCAAACAAGAGGGAGGGCCAGGTGGAGGGGAGCGGGGGTGGCACCAAGGCCGACTAAATGGGTGGGCCAGTTCAGAACATGATGGAGGGGATGATCATCCTTGTTGGATAGACAGACATGGTAGAGGTGCATGATGAGGATGATGGTAACGAAAGCCAAGGGGTTGCTAGAAACAAGGGAAAAACCCAATAATGGAACAGGTGGCAAAAAGTCAGTGAGATTTGGTTGAAGACGAGGAAACAAACGGGACTACCAATGAGCATTAAGACTATGGCAGTGACCAAAATGAGAACACGGGCGAGGGAGGTAAACATTCCCAAGGTCTAGGCACACCTATCAATGCCAAACAAAAAGGTGGTATGATTCTCATAGCTTACACTTCCGATGGTGATGTCCTCCCGGTTCCACTTGTATGAGGACTGATGAGTGTGCCACCAGGGGGTGGTATTGGTGGGCCAGACTGACAGCTGGTTGACCCTGGGAAGCCTTCTGACCTTCCAATGATTGGAAGGGTCCACCTAGGGGTGGTGGGTATGAAAAATTCCCTAGCACAAGAGTTGACCAAAATTGGAGCTCACGGTGCAAAGTTGATAACTTGCCAATCTGGCCATAGGCTGACCAATCAACATGCTGAGGTGGTGATGGGCTTGAAACCGATGGAGCTGGTTTCTAAACCTGGCCCACCATGAATCACTGGATGATGATGTCAGCAACATTGGTGTCGATGAGCATCTGGGGAAAGGAATCTCTCCACATAGTGAGACCATGCTCTGAGATTCCCATATTAGCTAAGTGATCAACTGCATGATTTCCTTCCCTGTAGGTGTGGGTCATCCTTATGTTCGAGAAGGAGAGCATCAGATGATTGACTTTTGTGATCATGTTGGAGATGTTCCATGAAGCAAGGGAAGTTCCGGAGGTCAGGCAGGTGATGATGTTTTTGGAATCTCCTTCCACCACAACATTTGGAACCTACAAACTGTGAATAAGGACAACACCTTGGTAGAGAGCCCTAGCTTCAGCGAAGTGACTGGAGTTGAGCCCCAGGTTCTCGACGTAGGCTAGGATGATATTTCCCATATGATCTCGAATGATGCTGCCCACACCAACTACCCCTGGATTTCCTTTGGCTGCACCATCAAAATTTAGTTTGAGGAAACCTAGGGGGAGGGGTCCACCTGACAAGGGAGCGATCAACCTTGGGAGAGACCTGCTTGTACATGCCATCAAGGATTCTGAGGGAAGAGGCAAGACGAGCTTCACATCGCGGCTCGGGATCGTTCTCGCCCTGAGTGATGGACACATTCTCAGCAATAGTAGCTATGATTCTGGAGAGGACATACTTCTCACTATGGGTAGAGTCTTGGAAGGCACGGGCATTGTATTCATGCCAAATCTCCCACAAGAAGTGGGGGAGGTAGAAGGACCAGAAAGTCTTCAATCGGTGGCCTCTGAATGGAATAGGCCACTGAACACAAAGATCACTTAACAGGAAGGGCGGGACCTAGGAGATACCAACCGAGGAGAACAAGGAAGAGAGAATGGATTGGGAGAAGGGACAAGATATGAAGATGTGTTGGGTAGACTCACAATCCGAGTGGCAAAGGTAGCAATGGTTGGGGAGGGATAGACCATGATGATGGAGATTCGGGATGGTGAGGATCTTATCCTAGATAGCAAGCCAAAGGAAGAAGTTGACCTTAGGGATAAGGTGGGGCTTCCATATGAGCTTGGAGGGGAACCAGGGAGGACCAAGGTTCTCAGAGAGGGCATAAGCTAATTTGATGGAGAAGAGGCCATTTGGGGTGGGAGCCCAGAGGATGGAATCTTCCATCGAGGAGGAGGGAATGACACAAAGGTGAAGAAGGTTGGAGAGGTCGATAGAGGCTTGCTTCTGCTCATCAGAGAGGAAATCAACCGATAAGGGTTTCCAGGAGAGGCTCTCAGGAAGGAAGAAATTACACACCTTGGGCCCAAATAGGGCATCGATCACCAGCTTGAGACACACGAGATTCTCACAGTTCTATAGCGGATAGTTGCCCAGCCAGAGGTCATCCCAGAAGCTAATCCTGGCACCATTTCCTAGCTTCCACCTGATGCCCTTCTGAAGGATATGCTTCGTCTTGAGGATTGAATTCCAAACAGTAGATCCATGAATGGGGTTAGGGTCATCCAAAAATTTTGGTTGTGCCAGAGGTATTTTGCCTTGATGATGGAAACCCATAGAGAGTTTTCATTGGTGAGGATCCACCAGCCTTGCTTGGCAATGAGAGCAAGGTTCATATTACGGACCTTCTAGAGCCCAATGCCACCATACTCCTTCCTAGAGCAGACCTGATTCCAAGCCACCAGGTGAATCCGTTGCTTGTTCTCTGATCCTGACCAAAGAAAATTTCTTTGGAGTTGCTCAATGCGGTTGCAAACCTCAACAGGGATCTGGAAGATGGAAAGGAAGAAGATGGGGATGCTCTAAAGGGTAGCTTTGACTAAGGTGGCTTTGCCTACTTGACTGAGGAGACTCCCTTTCCAACTGGCCAATTTTTTTTGGATGCGCTCAATGATAGGGTTCCATAAGGATTTTTTGGAATGGCCTTCGAAGAGAGGAAACCCCAGGTAGGTGGTAGGGAAGGCGTCAATGGAGCAGCCAAGGATGGCAGCAATGCGGGCTTGGCATCTCATCGGAGTATTGATGAAATAGATTTTACTCTTGTTGAAATTCACCTTTTGGCCAGTTGTAGCCTTGAAGGAGAGGAGGATGGATTTGATGCATTGGGCTTGGGGAACAGAGGCACGGGTGGCAAGAATGGTGTCATCAACAAACTGCTGGTGGGAGATGGCCTGGAGAGAGGAAGCAGGTTTGATGCCAGAGATGGACCCTTCGAGGTAAGCATGGGTAAGAGCCCTCCCAAGAGCTTCAGCAACAATGATGAACAAGAAAGGGGAGATGGGGTCTCCTTGTCTGAGGCCTTTGAAGTTCTTGAAGTAGCCTGCCGGGGAGCCATTAACCAGGATAGAAAAGTTGGCCGAGGTAATGCAACCTTTGATCAGATCAATCCAGTCTGGATGGAAGCCAAATTTGTGGAGGACCACAAACAAGAAATCCTAGGAGACTCTATCAAAGGCTTTGTTCATATCGAGCTTCAGGAGGAAGCCCGCTTGGCCACTCGAGGAGATGGAATGGATGAGCTCATGGATGGTGATGATGTT
Organism: Wollemia nobilis; assembly: GCA_028583015.1. NCBI lineage: Eukaryota > Viridiplantae > Streptophyta > Pinopsida > Araucariales > Araucariaceae > Wollemia > Wollemia nobilis. Next base: position 592,403 of record JAQPPZ010008406.1, read on the forward strand.
ATCAATGATTTGTCTTCCTTGGATAGAGTTACCTTGGTTTGGAGCTATGATGCAGGGAAGGATAAGCTTGAGCCTAGTAGCCAGGGCCTTGGTGAGGATCTTATATAGAACATTGCACAAGCTTATGGGGTGGAAGTCGAAGAGGGTGTGGGCCTGGTTAACTTTGGGGATGAGAGCTAAGAAGGTGGAGTTGATGTCCCCTAGGATCTCCCTATATTTTTGCATCTTTGGATGGCAGAGACCACGTCTGGGCCTAGGATGTCCCAGAAGTGTTGGAAAAAATGGGGGGAAAGCCATCCGGACCTGGAGCTTTCCCTCCTTGCATAGAAAAAATAGTGGTCCTAATTTCTTCAGTAGTGAGGGCTTTGATTAAACTTTGATTTTGGTCATAGTGACTAACCTGGGGATGTTCCGGAGAAGGTCCGCAAAGGTTTGATGGTCACAGTTGGGAGAGGGGCCAAGCAACTCTTCGAAGAAATTAACTACCTTGGATCTGATTTCCTGAATGTCCATGACTACCTTGCCATCCTACTGCACTAATTCCTTGATCCTGTTGCTTCCCCTGTGCCTCATTATTGTGGCATGGAAGAACTTAGTGTTCGAGTCACCTTCTTTGAGCCAAGTAACCCTAGACTTTTATTTCCAAAAGACTTCTTCACTTTTGAGGATGTTGTGATAATCGGAGAGGAGGATCCTTTCAGAGTCTTGAAGAGTGGGATCAGGTTCTCCATTCTGCAAACTGATTTCAATATCTCTAAGCTGGGACTGAATTTGTTATTTTTTGTAAAAAATGTTCCCGAAAACTTCTTTGTTCCACCATTTTAGATTGTATTTCACATGTCATAATTTGTTGCTCACCTGAGAAATTTTGGATCCGTGGAAGGGATGGGCCTACCATTGGGAGATTAAGGATCTGATATTAGGATCGTGGAGCCACATGGATTCAAATATGAAGGGGGATTTGAAAGAGGAGGCATGAGGATGACAATCCAATAAGAGGGGATTGTGGTCGGAGCCAATCCTGGGTAGAGAACGCATAGTTGCATCACCAAATTTTGGGATGGCATTGGTGGAAATGAGGACATGATCAAGGTGCATCTGGATCAGCTGGTCACCCTTCCTACGGTTGCTCCAAGTGAATTTTGGCCCTCTAATACTGATGTCCATCAGTTCATTGTTATCAACAAAGTTTGCAAAGTATTCATAGGACCTCTCAGTGATTGGAGACCCTCCTTTCTTATCAGAAGGGAAGAGGGGGGAGTTGAAGTCTCTGACCAGCATCCAAGCTTCTGAAGAGAAGATGTCCCTTAACTGGCTGAGAGAGTTCCATAATAGGTTCCTCCGAGAAGGAGCATTCGGAGCATAAACATTGGATAGGACCCATCGAAACCCATCCTCTTTGTTGAAGAACAGAATGTTAATATAGCTCTCAGTTGTAGACAACACCATCCTGTCGACCTTGGTTGGGTCCCATAAGCACAATAGTCCCCTTGAAGCTCCGTTGGCTGAACTAAAATAGGATGCAGAGTCCTTCCAAATGTAATTTGAAATGCAAGAAACATCCTGAGAATCAAGCTTGGTTTCTTGGAGTAGAAGAATGGTGGGTCTATGTTCTCTCCTCATGGACTTAACTAAGCATTGCTTATTTCATCCATTGAGGCCTCTCACATTCCATGAGAGGATCTTCATTTGGAAACTCTTGATGATGTTCGCTTCCCTCTTTCGAGCGAGGGGGGAAGATTGTTTCTGCTCTATTCCTGGGTCTTCAAAAGTCGGGAAGACCCTCTAAGGGTGAGTTGGGTGCCATTTGCAACTTCGTCTGAGGCTTCCCTATTTTTGATGTCCTGTGTCGAGGGGCAACCCCTCTTTTTCACTGAACCCACATCAGCCATTGGTTTCCTCAAAGAGCGAGAGAGAGGAGGACTAGGGGAGGTGGCGCTAGGGGAAGGGGGAGACTATTCGGAGATGTCAAGGCCCTATGCGGGGAGGGAGGGGAGGGTGGAGGGCATAGTGGGTAGTTGAAGATAGGTTCAGATGGATCGGAGGGAGGGTCATCGAAGGACAAGAGGGAGAAGTGGTTGGACACAAGGATGGGCATGCTATGGGTAGGATGGGTTTGACTGGGGGGTCTCGGGGGATCCATATCCCGGTGGGGGGTCGTAGAAGGGGAGATAGGAGGGTTGAGGTTGGGATCGAGATCGAAGGGGTGACTAGTTTTAGGGAGATGGTGACTCTTTTGGGAGGAGATGGTTGGGGGCTTGGAAGGGCACTGGGAGTTTAAATGACCTTGCTTGGAACAAAGGCTGCAAAAAGCAGGTTTGTTTTCGTATTCAATAACTTGAGAAAAAGTACAGACCTTGGAGATGAGGTTGATAGAAGATGGAAGATCTACATCCAAGTTGGCATTGATGCACATACGAGCCTGGGTCATCCGGGTCCTAGATCATGTTGGAGGATCGAAGGAGATCAGTTCCCCAATGCTTCTCGCTATGCCATGAAGAATGTCTTCGTGCCAAAACTGGACCGGGAGGCCAAGAAGGTGGATCCAGATCGGAGCAAAGTTGATGCTCTGGGTAGTAGGGTTGAATTCCACCCCCCATTTTTGGAGGAAGAGACCTCTCTGATCGAAGAACCAGGGCCCACCTGTGAGAATCCATCGGGAGTCTACAGGGTTGTTTAGTCGGATCAGGAAAAATCCTCTAGGGAGGGCTACTAGTTCCATGGATCCGATCGGGTGCCAGGAGGTGTTGGCCCATTTGCGGATGGACTCCATGTTAGGCACCATTTTGGATTTGGGGGAAGCAATGGAAAAAAAAAGTTTTCACACCATTTTAGATATTAAAGTTTATCTATGGAATTCCACCATTTTTTTTCCATTGTATTTGGCCCATTTGTTGATGGACTCCATTGAGTTCCAGAATGACGATAAATCATGTTTAATTTCCAATTGCACAATTTAAAATAAATTTCAAATGCATATATTATTAAATTAATATATAATAGTTGCATGCAATATTTTTAAATATTATAACATGCATTAAATAATATATATTAATTTACATGTAAATATGTATATATTATATTATATATTATTTGGGGGAAGCCCTTATACTTACACATGGTACCCCCACGTTCAACACACTTAGCCCTTACTTTCTAACACGCTTGCTTATCTTGTTTCAAGAATCAAATCTATATTTAGATTTCTAGGAAGGGAATATCATCAATACATTCTAAAGATCCTTCCTGTATGTCCCCTTTGTGTAGTCAATACCACATCATTGGCCTCCTGTGTGGTTGTCTCCTTATCCTTCAGTCTTTTTTCCTTCTATTTTGAACACACTGGGGACCAATGGACATATCATTGGGAGAAATGAAGAGGAATAAAATTAAAATTCAATTCAATATTAATTAAATTAAAATTTTGATCGATAGCTTTGGAGGGTTTTTAATCCATAGTTGAGTCAGGCGATGGTGGTTGTAGAGGGTTTGAAGCTAGGCAATGATGATTCTGGAGGGTTCTTAATCCACAACTGAGACATGCGACTAAGGTTGTAGAGGATTTTAACTAAATAAATGGTGGCTCTTGAGGTTTTCTAATCCATAACTGAGTCAAGAAGTGGTGGTTGTAGAGGATTTGAAACCAAGCAATGGTACCTTTGGAGGGTTTTTAATCCATAGGTGAGACATGCGACAGTGATTGTAGAGGTTTTGAAGCCAGGCGGTGATAGAAAGGTAAGTTTTGATATATCTAATTTAGTGCTTGAAATTATTTATATTTTAGGAAAGTCTTATAGGAAGCAAGAAAGAACAGATCAATAATATAGGGGTGGTTCAATAATTGGAATAAGAGAAATAGTAATTACAAGGACAAGTAGAAACCATAGGATAGTTGGTCTCTGTGAATTCACATACGATTCCAATCAATGAAGCTAATGAAATATGAGTATTTACATATCCACAAACAATAGGGCATGCAACAATACTACCATCTGATACACCCGAAGAAGAAATATTAAAACCTATTTATGTCAATGTAAAATAGTACTTGAGAATAATAAGGCACCGACAAGCTCAAACAAGGGCAACAAAAATGAAGAGGACTAATAAAAAAATAATAGTAAAGAATATTCTTCCACATAAACATTTGGAGAATAAGGAACAATCAAAGGCATTAACCATCATCGAACGGGGATATCATTCAAACCAACATAGGGGATAAAATAAGGAAGACAAATGAGATAGAGGCAAAATGGCAACACACAAGCAAGGATAAAAAAATAAAAAATGAAATCAATAAAATATTTAGTGTGGAAATTGTAGGTCACCAAAATGAGTTTCAATATAGGAAAGAAATTTACAGTCCCACAACCACGCCACTCATGTGGGCACCAAGACTTTATGTGCAAGAGCTAATGAAGATGAAAGAAAAACTTGAGAGCATGGAAAGGAGGGAAAAAATAAGAGATACTAAATTATATGAGATCATAAACATTAATCAGAGGTTGGAAAAGAAAACAACCAACTCCAGGAGCAAGTGTCAAAGCTACAAAACCTTATGAACATGGATAAATGTGAATGGTGTATCCTCAAACAAGCCATCCACTCCCCAATCAATGATACAATAGATGTGGAAAATGAATGCAGGAAAAATAAAAGAGGTACGAGAAACACTCCAAAACATAAACAATAGAAAATAAACTATGAAATGAATTAGCAAAGGCAAATTCATGGTCTCAAGTAGTAAAAGAACCAATAAATTAGCAAAAATATTTGATAGAGAAGCAAGTAAAAAATAAAATAACAAAAGAGAAAGAAATACATGAGAAGTTATCAAACATAATAATCAAAGGGTTAAAATATTATGGGGATAGGAAAGACACAATTTTTAACTAGGGACTTCTTTTCATATCAGTTATAATGGAAAGGTCAAATCAAACAAGCAAGCAGAATTGGCAAGCTAAGAGAAGGAGGAAGAGATAGGCATATTTGGGTCTCATTTATGAGCTATGAGGATAAAGCAAGGTTACTAAGAAACAAAGGCATGTTGAGAGGGTCACAATTCTATTTAGATGATGACCTAACCTTTCTACAATAGGAAGAAAGAAATAAGGAATGGGAAAATATGAGGGTAGCAAGGAATGAAGGGAGATGGGCATATTTAAGAAATGGAAAGGCGTACATCACATCCAGGGTTATGCATAAGCATGAAATATCATAAATTGGCTCTATTTAGGATTTTTAAAATCTTGAAAAGGCTAATTTTGGATCATTTCACTGGGGCCCATTCACCCGAAAATTATGGGGTGAAAGTTTTTTTGGGGTAAATTTGCCTACCATTGAAAATAATTAAAATATTTTATTTTAATTCGTCGACCTCAAATTATAAATGAAATTTATTTTCCTGCCCAATTCGCCCTCAAATTATAAATGATTTTATTTTTCCTGCACAATTCGCCTCATATACCCAAATATATACTATAGTGGGTATCGATAAACATACATCACTCTGAAATAACAAAAAACTTGCCAAGGTTGAAGAGGAGTGTTAGTCGACATAATTCGATCGGTTGCAAAGGTGTGTTGATCTATTGTAGAGGTTTCTATCAGTTGCAGAGGTGTATCAATCAGTTGCAAAGGTGTCGATCAATTGTAGAGGTGTCGATCGATTGTAGAGGTGTCGATCGGTTGCAAAGGTGTCGATCAGTTTTAGACCCATATCTGTTGATATAAGCTGATCGATTGTAGATTCATGTCTATCAGCATAAACCGATGGGTTGCAAAGCCATGTTTGTGGGCATAATCTGATTGATTATAGAGCCGTGTATATCAACATAAGTTGATCGATTACAAAGCTATGTTTGTTGGTATAAACCAATTAGTTACAGAGTTGTGTCTATCAGTATAAATTGATTGGTTGTAGAGCCGTATCTATTGGTTGTAATAGATCTGTAAGCCTACAACCGATCAACATATCCTAAATCGATAAACATGGCTACAACCGATTGACATAGCTACAACTGATCCGCATAGCTATAATTTATCGACATGTTTGCAACTGTTCAACATATATGCAACTGATCAACATGGTTGCAATTGATTGGCATGGCTAAAATCGATCGATATAGCTACAACCGATTGGCATGGTTGCAACCTATCGACATGTTTGCAACCAATCAATATGTTTACAATAGATCATGATGCTTGCAACCAATCACCATGGTTGTAACCAATCACCATGGCTACAACCAATCAGCATGTCTACAACTGATCACCATAGCTGGAACTGATCGACATGTCTGCAGTCGATCAGCATGCCTACAACCGATCAAATTTTATGTCTCAAATTGATCATCATTAATTGTAAAGGCTAAAAGCCTTTCTTGTTGGCCTAAATCCTTTAATTTTGCTGTATATTTTTAGATTTTGCAAAACCGATATTCATGGCCCCAAACACAGAAAAAATCACCACGGTTTGAAAATGTTTGGAGAAAAATAATTACAATTCGCCATGGTTTGAAAATTTTTGGAGAAAAATAATTGGAATTCACCATGTATACTTCTCCATATTTTTTTGGGATTCCAAGATAATTCACCTTCAATTTATAAATAGATTTTGGGGCCGACCCCTTATGCATAACCCTAATCACATCTAAACAAGCCCAAAACAATAGGGAGTATGGCCCGTCCAAGAATATCTTATGATGGTAAGTTGAAACTGTAGAGCTTACCCTTGGAGAAGAGAACCTGGGTTAGGGCCCATTACTAGAGATATAGATATAATGATCCTGACGAAAACACATGAGCATGATGGATGTAGGACTCCAAACTTTGTGGGATACAATAAAATAGCAATATGGAATAAAGCAATAGAAAATGGTAAGGGGCAGGGGGTATTATGATTTTAATAAAAGAGGAATGGGATAGGGTTATTAAAATTGAAAAGCAAGATGAAAAAAAACAATTTATTTGGATAAATATCCTAGAAAATAAATTAGTTATTAGTATAACATGTTATTTTGCTCCTAAGAATTCTAATTTTTATAAGAAACATGACCTTAACAAAGAAGACTTGTACTTCTCCCTAAAAAGAGATATTTTGACATATAGTAAGTTGAGGGGGATTATATTAATTGGAGACTTATATGCAAGGAAAAAAAATAAGCAAGCTAACATTCTAGTAGGTAACGAATATATTGAGAATAATCCTCTTTGGATTCCAGAGGAGGAAAATCAGTAGTGGATGAGGACTTCAAAAGATGAGCATGGGGTTATCACGCAATATGGAGAAGAGTTGTTAGACCTTTGCAGCATACACAAATTCGTTATTTGCAATGGGATGAAAAATTTAGGAAAGTATACATGCAAAACATATAAGGGATAAAGTTTAATAGACTATGTAATATGCTCACAAAATTGCATGCCAAAAATAGAGGAGATAGAAGTGGAAGATTCCCTGGTGGAACTTAAGTTAAATCACAACCCAATTGTTATGAAACTTCAAATGCAAGGAGATAAACCAAGGGAAAAACACAATCAAGGTAATAAAAACAAACTTCCTCACAAGGAAAAAATTATCTTAACATAAGAAAATTGATAGAGTTTCAGGGCAACATTGAATAACAAGTTACATGAAAGGAAAAGAAATGAATTACCTCATAGTAACAAAGATTACAATAAAAGTGAAAGGTTAATGCATGTTATCCAAGAAGCTCTAAAAAAATGCAAGAGAGCTAAACCTAGAAAGAAACAAATAAATAGCTTCCCAACCAACTTATGGTTCAATGAATATTGCAAGGAAGCACAAAAATTACTAAAGGAACCAACGGGTAAAACAAGAGCAAACAAAAAAACATATGAGAAATTAGTAAGGGAAAAAAAGAAGAATACACTAGAAAAAGGAGGAAAGAACTGATTTACTTAGGGATGCATGAACCAAAGAAATTTTGGAAGAAACTAAGCTTGAAAAAGATGCAAACTAAAAATAACATAATAGCTAGTTAGTGGTTGAAGTATTCAAAACAATTGTATGAGCACAGTAACCAGCATGAGACACCCCCTACTATCATTATCAAGAAAGAATTTTTCATAAATGAAGACATTATTCAAGGGATAAAAAAATTTAGCAACTGGTAAAGCCCGTGACATAGACAATCTTTAGGTAGAGCATATAAAATGGGGGTAGATATTCTTCTACCACAGATTAAAGAGATTTTCAATGAGGTCATACAAAATGGCTTCCCTACAAAATGGACAACTAGCTTGACCATGTTTAAAAGTGGAGATGTAAATAATCCCTCAAACTATAGAAATATCATGATCAAGCCTCTCTTTGCAAATTTTTTTAGGAGTATGATAGAGTGTAGGATCTATATATGGGCGAAAGAAAAGAGAACGAGAGCAAAGGGGCAAGCAGGCTTTAGGCCCAAGCACTCAACTATTGATCATTGTATCACGCTTAGACACATGGTGGAAAAAATATGGGATAAAAGAGAGGAGGCTTTTTGTTGTTTTGTAGAATTAAAAAGGCATTTGAATACAATGCCAAGGAAACAATTATGGAGCAGAATGGAAGAGCTAGAGCTTCCAATTCACTATAGGGCAATAATTCATAGATTATATGAGCATGTAAAGGCTAGAATTAGAACACATGAAGGGTTATCTAAAAATTTTAGAAGTGACATAGGTGTCAAAGGTTTCTCTCTATCTATGATATTATTTGGGTTGTACATTGACAAGTTAGAAGAATGGATAAAAAAATTTGGGGGAGAGGGTGTGCACTTAGCCAAATATGTGGTAGAACTCCTCATGTATGTAGATGATGCAATTCTTGTGGTCAAAACATATAAATATCTATAATATCACATTCGGGATCTAGAACTCTTTTGTAAGGAAGTTGGGATGCAGGTGAACATGAGCAAAATAAAAATGATGATTTTTTTAGCAAAAAAGAAGAAACATCTTGAAATTCAATTTGCAGGAGAACCTCTTGAGGTAGTGGTGGAATACAAATACTTACGCATAGACTTTCATGAAAAGCACAATTGGAATACATGTAGGATGAAAAGAACTCTAAGTGATTGGAAAGCACTATATGCACTTCAAAATTGATGTAGAAATATCTATTTGTGGGACTGAAAGACTACCAAAGTCTTATTTGGTCTACTTGTCACACTTATTGTGTTGTATGGTTGCACAAAAAATATAAAATGGAGGTAGATAAAAAGGATTCAAAAATATCTAATGACAAATTTTCTTAGAATTAAGGCCACAATCCCTTATGAAGTTGTTCTAGCCGAAACTAGAATGTTCCCTTTAGAGGCAATTGTTATGACCAAGTTGTTATGTTACTTGAAAAAAATAGAAAACATGAAAAACAATAGATGGCTTAGGGTAGTTAGGGATGGATAGGTGCATAGATGAAAGAACAATGTACTCTATGCAACACGAGGGCAACAAATATAGAGTAACATTTCATCTATGAATGCCCAAGTTTTTTTAACATCCATGGCAAATACAAAGAAATACTTGCAAAATGGTCCATGATAGAGTTATTTGAAGACAATAAAATAAAAAAATTTGGGGAGTTGCTAACCCAAATTAGGAGGAGAAGGAACCACCTTCTCAAGGATATTAATGGTCATATGATTTGAATAGTTGTATTTCCATATTTGGGGGTCCCATAGGCCATGTTTGGGTCTCGCGGACTTAATTAAATTTTTCATTTCGTTTCATTTCAATTAACAATTAATATAAATTTATGAAAAGTTATATATAAAGACACATGAAGTGTCTTTTCATAAAATATAATATTTATATTGAAAAATCATGAAAGAAATAATTTGACTTTGCATTGATAAATTAAAATAAAAACACACATGTTGTCCTACAAAGCCTTTATCTTCCAAAGCACACATTGCAAGAGGGCTTTGCACGCATATTATAGAATGTGTTGCACATTAAATGTTGCACACATGCTAAATGCATTTGGTGTTATACCCTACATATTGTAATGCGCTACGCACAAAGAATGGCACCCATTCCTCCCCCTCCTTACATGTGGCACATCCATGTGCAAAAATTCCTATTCCCATTCCCTTCCCCCACCCTTAAAAAAATCCCTTTAAAAATTACTAATTAATTAAGTTTAAAAATTAAAAATTAAAAATTAATTGAGTAAACTTTTATAAAATTAATTGATTGATTTATTATAAAAGGGAAATCAATTGATTAGAAAATTAATTAATTAATTAGTAACCTTTTTAATTAATTGATTAATTAATTAATTAATTAAATGAGGTATTGTAGACACCCAAAAGTCACACATTTCCACTTCTCACATCATCACAATCAATCAATTTGCAAAACCCATGAAAATTGCATAAATTGGCTCAAAACACTATTCATTTATCAAAATCACTATTCATCAGGCTTAGCCCCCTTGGGCTAGCTAAGCCCCTTCCTACGCTTGAATCTAGGTCCCCATGTGACCTCATTCATAACTCAACTAAGGTTGAATTCTCAACCATGGTCAAAAAGTTAACATTTTTGGTCAAAGTATGCTTTATGGCTAAACACATGCTTAATTAGATATAATCTTGATTTAAGCTAAGCCTACCACCTTAGCTAGTCTACTTTGACTAGCTTAGCCTATCCTAGCCTAACCTTTCCACATCTCACTCAGATATTTCTTCCATCTCACACTCCCCTAGGTCATAAATGAGAAATGAAGACTTTTGCACCAAAAAGGCATTTTCAAATTAGAAGATATTTCCAAAAAGGTTTCAATAAAAGTCGAATGGAGACTTTCATCCACGTCATCATGTCTTGTATATGGATGAGGGATTATCTCACCCGGTATCATTTATGAGGTAGGACACCTCTTAGGTGGACACCTCACCACATATATCTCATAGGGGACACCTCATCCCCTCCCCTAACCTTGGCCAAGTCCATAAATAGAAGACCATTTTCACCATTTTAGAGATATCAAATTTAGCTTACGAAATCACTCCAAAAACATAGCATCCATCACACTCATATTGCAATAGTAGTATAGTCACTTTCATAACATTCCTTGTGGTCTATATAGGTTATATCATCAAAAAGACAAAATCTGAAGGTGACCCGTCGAATTCATCAATGAGCAATCACATCAGAAAAAGCCCAAAAATCCCATTTTGCAAGTTCAACTAGAAAAATACAGGTTTGCATGCCCCCATGTGAACTTCTCAATTTAGACCAGGTTTGCACCCCCCATGTGAATCTTTGCTACAACAAGACAAAATCACCCAAACAGGTAAATATGTCTTAGTTTAGTGTTTCATGTTGATATTAGCAATTTATTTCAAATTTTAAGTTGATTTAAGAGTCTCATTGTCTTCATAAACATGGGTTTTGACTGAGGTAGGATCCCTAACATACTAATAAAATTTTACAGGTCTAACAGGTACAAAGAACACATCAAACCAATGATGACCCATGTGCAAGAAGCCCATATGGACTGAGGAACATCCAAAAGAGAGATCTTGCTATCTTTGGAGCACTTCTAAAAGGTTTTCTTTCAGGAAGACCCCATTGTAGCCTTTAGGGCAAGGATTATAAAGGAGATTTAACTTTGTAACCTCTCCTTTTTATTTTAATATCAAAGTAGTGGATCACTATGGTTTTTGAATAAAGAATTGTAGTGTAAATATCTCTTTTGTTTGGTTTCATTTTGGCACGTCGATCATCCTATGTCCGTCATCATTGTTGATGAGCTCATTCCACCTCCTTCACAATCTGCTACCCATCCCTTTCTAGAGTATTCATCTCATCTAATCTTGGGGGATTAATATGATGTCATCATTTTCTAAATCATACCTGATGTCATCACTACTATACAAACCGTAGGTATAATTTCTACACCTCCTTCTTCCACACCACCCCTTGCTACATCCTCTTCTCAAATCTCACATTCATAGTAGGCTTCATCAACCTCCCAACCCCCATCCCAACCATCATCCTCATTTCCACCTTAGTATTCTCAACATCCACCTCAATACTACCAGATACTATCATAGCACCCATCCCATACTTCACAGTAATTTCAATAGCAATAAGTCACCCCATCTCCACAGCCACCTCCATTCACTCCATAGTTCGCTACCAATTTACCTACTAGCCACCACCATTCTCATCATATGGACCTCCATTGACATCTTATTCATCATTTTTCTTACCCCCACCACCTTCGTTTCGAATCCCACCATCGATTCCATCTTACATTACCAATCCACCCTAATATTTGATCTAACCTGAATATTTGCTTTCCATTCCTTCCATACCACCCCAAGTCTCATAGGCCACCACTTCATCTTCTAGCCAATTATTTTTTACTACACCTTCATATCTCCCACCTCCATATTCTACACCACCCACTTTCTTCACTTCACCACCTACTTGGTCCTCTACCACCACCGCTCAGGCACAATTGACTTTCCCATATGCACAATAGTAGGAACCCATGCCTAACCAATAGATTCTTAGGTACTATGATCAGCAACAACAACCTACAGTCCACTCTTCTTACATCTCACCACATCCATCTCATGTTCCTTTCCCATAGTACCAAGCCACGTCGATACCTGATCCACAACAGGCTGCTTACTACAACAAATGGGAAGAATAATAGTTGCAATACCCACCATATCTAGTTTATTCACAAGCATCATCATAGCCACTACCTCCATCTTCTTCTTCACATCCATTCCCACCTCCACCAAATACCACCATGGTGCTCTCTAGTGAACTTCAAGCTATGAAATAGTAGATCCATACTCTATATTTATGCACAACTAGTTATGGGCCTAAAAAACCCACATATGATGAGTTGTGCAATGAACCAATTCATCCATTTGTTCCCATGCATCCTTATCCTTACCAGTTTGAGATCCCTAAATTTGACAAATTTAAAAGTAAGGAAGACCCTAGAGAGCATATTAACAATTACCATTTTTCTTGTTACCAACTTCATGGTAGTGATCCCCTTATGCTCTGCACATTTGCACTTTCTCTTGAGGGAAAAGCACTAGATTGGTACAACCATTTGCCTCATTATAGATTATTTAAGTTTGAACAATTGGTCAATCTCTTTCTTGAGAATTTTTTGATCAACATCAAAACCAATACTACATTATCATATGTCTATGCTTTAAACCAGTTTGATGATGATTCCATTACTAATTTTATCTCTCACTGGAGGGTGATCATTCATGATCTTTCTTTTACCCTTCCACCTTTAGAGCTCGTCAAAATATTTTCCAATTGTTGTCACAAGCAAATCTCTCAAACTTTGCAAATCCATTAGAGTTGCACATTTGAGGAATCTATTGCTCAAGCCAAGGTTATCGAGGACATCAAGGTCCATACAAGAAAGATCAAGCTTCATCCGAAGCAACCCTATCCATACAACCACCATTACAATTGCAATCCATATGTCCCACCCACTTCCAAACCACCTCAGACCAATCATGTGCTCCTCACTTCTCCATCTCAACCACCATAATCCACACCATCCCAACCCCCATAATTCACACCACCTCGACCTCCACAAGCTGCATACCAAGTTAACCCTCCATCACCTTCTAATCCATATTAGGAGCATAATCCTTGACCCCCTCGTCCACCACATAATTGAACACCTTTGTTTGATCCCATGCCCACTGTATTCTATCAATTATATGATGGAGGTCTCATCACCTTGCATAACATCCAGCCTAATGATCCAAATCATCCTCTCCCTCAAGACCACAATCCATAGGCATTTTATGATTTTCATCGCCAACATGGTCATTATCTTGACACATGCCATATCTTTCGACATACTATGCAAGATCTTATCGACCATGGTACTATTTAGGTCTCCAACCCCCTTGCACCACAAAATAAAAACTTGGAGATATATCAAAATCCATTACCTGAGCATGGGGGTAATCCACCTCAATACACCCCATGCCAGATTAATCATGTCAATCGAGGTCCTTCCTAATAGGGGTTTGTGGGTATGATCAACATTTCTACATGTAACAAATGTTACCCACCTTCTATTGAAGCCCAAAGCTCTTCTACTTATCTTCCTTCATCTTCTTCTAATCCTCCCATCCCTCCACCATCTCTTGCTACTATACCACAAAATGTCATTACTATTCGTGGTTGTCTTTCTCATTAGGTCTACACTTCCCTTGCAAGTTTATCTATCTATGACCTTCTGCAGCAATCCCAACCTCATCACGAGGCCCTCAATTCCATCCTCCACTCTCTCAATCTTGAGGCCAATGATACTAATACCTTTGCCAACTTTATTGGTAATGTTTAGATGTTCTTACAACCTTCTATTAGCTTCCATGACCAGGAGATCACTGAAGTTGTAGGTGAAGGAATGGATCCACCTCTACATGTTCAAGCCTCCATAAATTCAGTCACATACAAGCATGTCCTCATTGATACAGGTTCATATATCAGCATCATTTCTATAGCCACCCTATGTCATCTTCACATTCCTCCCACTCATCTTGCCACCCCTTCCATGGACCTTCGAGCATTTGATGGATCTATGCACCCTATGGTTGGCTTAATCGTACTCCCCATTCAAGTTGATGCCAAAACCATTTCCACCCTCTTCCATTTCATTGAAGGAGATATGCAGTACAATATCCTTTTGGTACACCCATGGATTTGGGACATGCAATGTGTCCCTTCCATGCTACATCATTGTATTAAATATATTCATAATGGGTTGGTCCATTGTATCCTTGTTGATGGTTACCCCTTCAAATTTTACAATATTGTCGCTCTACCACCAGGTCCACCCCTATCATCTACTCAATTTGCTCCCACCCCATACCGCTCTCTTACTACCACCTTTTAAGCATCTACACCCTCACATCCCACACCTAAATTGTGTGAAATTTCCTCATCTTCTTCACATCCAACCTAGGCTACCAATACTCCTTATACATCCATATCTTCCAATCATCCTCCATCCTTTTCCATGGCATCATCCTCCAAGGGACCATTCCCTCCATTCACATTTTTTGCTACACCGTCCCCACCTACCCCTTCCACCTCACCTCCCATCCTACCTACTTCATCCTCACATTCATGCCGCTTTTTTTCTTGCTCATCTCGATCACAAGTCACATCACCCACCCTCTCTACACCTTTTATTCACATATCCCAATTCACCCATGCTAACCATCCCAATCACCAGAATACCTATTGAATGCTATGAGTGGACATAGCACACCGCTCAGCTCGATGACCAATTGGCCCAATATAATCCTACCGCTTCACCCACCTTACCTTCACCACTATCTGCACCCATCCAATTGCCATATTCATCACCCAGGGGGTGTGTTCCCCAAATCTAGAATCATGCTCCTCCACATGTCTCTATACTCATGACCACACCTAGTCCTAGTGAATATGATATATGCAATGCTTGGGTTATTTCATCTACCATTTAGTCCACTCATGACTTTGGTCAACCCCACGATGTACCCATCACTATCGAGGTCATTTTTCCTCTTTTTATGCTTGACAATTGCATAAATTTCATATATGGGGGACTTTATTCATTCATAGAGCTTCCACGGCCTCCACATCCCTAGCCTCAATTTTACGATAATCTTGATCACATGTCAAATCCAAAATTTTCCTAGCACTCGTCGATGCAATTGGCATGGCTTTATACTTGGAAGGTACGAACAGGGGTGTCACACCCTAGTCATTCCTCCTATACGGTTCCCTATTGATATATCTAGAATAGATTATCACCTAGTAACAATAAACACCTTGAGGATAATTTACATCATCTCTATTTTGACCCCCTCGAGGTCCTTACGGATGACAAACTTGAGTTCAATTTTTTCCTATCGATTGTTTGTCTCCTCAATCTACAATTGACATTCCATATACATTCTTTCATTTATCTCCACCCCATGAGACACTCCCTTCTTACGAGGTTGAAGACCTCATTGATCAATTCATCGACTTATCACTCGATCCACCCATACTGATCAACCGACTTTCCTCTCCTCCACCCATCATTTTGTGCATCCCTTTTCATGAAAAACACCAAATATTTGATCCCCACCAGCGATCCCATTTGCCATCCATGGTTCTGCTTCTTGGTCGCAATCAACCATACCCTGATGCACCATCACCCTCTACTAAATCTTCATCACCCTAATCACCAACCTCTGCCATATCTAGTTCTTATGTCAACATGATATATGTTGATTTATATGCTCCACTTTGCTATCCAAATCATCCAACCTACATCTCACTCCCCCATTACCAACTTTTTTGACTTCAAAAATGTCTCATCCACACCTTCACCAACTAAGTTCCTTTTGTCGCCTGAAGTACTATGATCTTCTAAATGCACTTTTTCCTTCCATTCCACCCTATTTTCCTTGGATTAGTCATACGAATATTTATCTAGATGATGAATTCCAGCTTCCTGATGTCATTGATGACATTCATCTCATCCCAACACCTTCTCAACTTCATTATTGTTCTCACATTCTTGTCAAGGACACCATTGAAGTTGATATTGGTGATGACCCTGATCACTTCATATTTTTCATCTTGTCGCTAGCCTCTCTCTTGACGAATGTATCATTTTCACCAATTTCCTTTAGCACTACATAAAGGTGTTCATATTGTCCTACATGGACATGTCGGGCCTTGATCCATCATTAGATATGCACAACTTAGTCTTGGATGATAATGCCAAACCTGTTAGACAAAATTTGCATCAAATGCATCCCACCATTGCTCTCATGGTTAAAGAGGAGCTACAAAAACTTCTCGATGTTGACTTCATACAACCTATTGATTACCCTTAGTGGGTTTCAATATGGTTCTCATCGAAAAACTCAAGGGGGATATCTGATAGGGATTAGGTGTTAGGTGTGGTATATCCTATGTAATAAACCATTTTCATTTAACGATCGTCTTTGGTTGTCTTTGTTTAATGATAGTTGTTGTAACGGATAAGGTGCACCATAATCATTAAATGTGACCTTATCCATCACTTGTGATGTAATTGCCTATTTATAGGCCTTTTATTAGCAATGGAAATTAGTTTTTGGGTTTGTCACTTATTCATCTTGTGCTTGTTATAGCTGATCCACATCAGTATTCGTATCTGCATTGATTTTAAGAATATTAATAAAGCTTATCCCAAGGACAATTTTTCACTCCCTAATATTGACACATTGGTTGATACCACAATAGGGAACAAAATGCTATCACTCAAGGATGGTTTCTCTGGTTACAATCAAATTTATGGTAACCCTAATGACCAGTATAAGACATCTTTCATAACCCCATAAGGGATATTTTGTTACAAGGTCATGCCCTTTAGCATTAAGAACACTGGGTCAGCCTACCAACTTGCAATGACATAAATGATTTAACACATAAGACTATCAAAGACTACGTTGAAAATCTCACTGCCAAATACAAAACCCATGATCAACATCTTGATGACCTTCACCAAATCTTCGATCACCTCCTAGAACATAATGCCTGACTAAATCCAAAAAAATGTGTCTTTGGTGTTACCTCATGCAAAATATTAGGTTTTATTGTTTCAAAAAGAAGTATCAAGGTTGATCCCCAAAATTTCTAGGCTATCATTGATATGCCTCCCCTACGAATATCAAGTAACTACGTAGCTTGCAAGGAAGAATCCAATCCATCCAACGATTCATCGCCCAAATTTCTGATAAGTGTCAATCATTCAATCATCTTATTCAAAAGGATATCTCTTTAAATTGGTACAATCAATGCCAAATCATTTTTTATTCCATCAAATCATACCTTACATCTCCACCGGTTCTATCACCACCCTATCCATATCGACCTTTCCATTTGTATATTTTTGCCATTGATTTTGCATTGGGTATGCTTCTTACCCAAAATAATGAAATGAACCAAGAACATGTCATATACTACATCATTTGTACATTGATTAGTTATCATACATGGTATGCCTACATGGAAAAACTTTTCCATACCATTGCTTTTTCTACACAGAAGCTACAACATTACATGATCAATCACACCACCTACGTAGTAGCCCGCAATTATCCACTTTGTTGCATGATGGGTACGAGCTACCATAACAGTCATACATCCAAATGGATCATGCTTCTCATGGAATTTGACCTCAAATTTATTAGTTAAAAATCCATCAAAGACCAGGTTATTGTTGATCAGTTGGTTGAAGCACCTTTACCAAGTGATGCACCACTACTCATTTAGCTTCCTGATGATTTTGTATTTCATACTACTAAAGCTGAGGAACTTGTGGAACCTGATTCAACCATTGATTTAACCCTCTTTTTTGATGCCTCTCATTGTGAGCATGGAGAGGATTCTGGTATAGTATTTTTCACATCGCAGGGGAGCCTCTCCACTTCTCTTTTAAATTAGGCTTTCCATGTACCAATAACAATGTCAAGTACAAAGAACTCATCCTTGGCTTGAAGAAAGTAATTTCAATATACATCTGACACCTTGACATATTTGGTGACTCCCTTATCATTTTGAATCAAATTAAGTGATAATGGCAATGTCGTTACCCTATCCTTAAATAGTATAAACAAGTCATTGAACACTTACTCGCTCAATTTGACTGGTATGGCATCACTACTACTCCACACTCCACCAATATATTTGTTGACACTATGGATTCTTTAGGATCACTCATTCCACAAAATTCACTTTTTGACAACACTCACATGTCCATTCACACCCTCTTCCATTCTGCTATTTCTATCGCCCCGCTTTCTCATGATGATGGCATCAATATCATCGAAGTTGAACCCCATGATCCATGGTTTTCCTAGGTCAAATATTACATTAAATTTGGTATTATCCTACCATATCTAAATCACACTCACAAATGAGCTTTCAAACTATGATAAATTTGCTACACATTTCTAGGATATATCCTTTACAAGGAAAGTTATGATGGCATCCTACTACGATATCTTGAACCACATGAAGCCCAATGCGTTATCCAAGAGGTACATGATGGCACTTGTGGTGGCCACTTAAGTGGCATGGCCATTACCAAACATATTTTGTGGATGGGCTATTATTGGCCCATAATAGAGCATGAATGTTGTGGTTATTTTAAGAAATGTGCCAAATACCAACACCATGCCAATATTACATATTTGCCTTCTCAAGCTCTTCAACCCATTTAATCAATGTGACCCTTTTCACAATGGGGTTTGGATATCATTGGAAAAATTACCCCCACCTCATCTAAAAATCACAAGTTCATCATCATGGCAACAAAATATTTCATGAAATGGATTGAGGCCATCCCTTTAGTCCAAATGACCAGTCCTAAAATCATTGATTTCATCACTCAACACATTATTTATCATTTCAAAATCTCATCCAAGATCATCTCTAAAAATGGTACACCATTCAAGAACAAGAATGTTCATGTATTATGTGAGAAATTCAATATTCAATATAGCTTTACCACTCCATACTACCCATAGGGTAATGGGTAAGCAGAAGCTATAAATAAAACTATTTACACTATTCTTTGCAAGATCATTGTAGAATCACATTGATACTGGGACAATCAAATGCCCTTGGCCTTATGGGCCTATTACACAAGCATTCGTACTCCAAATGCAGTAACCCTAGTTTCTCTTGTATATGGTGTTGAAGCCATCATGTCCTTGGAGCTTGAAAGTCCATCATTATGGGTCTCTATGCAAGAATTCATTGATGATGACACTGCTCGTCAAGCTAGGATAGACCATTCATGCAATTGAACATACACATGTTTATCAATACCATATTCGGAATGCCTATAATTCTAAGGTACACTAACAATAATTTCAAGTGGGAGACTTAGTCCTCAAGGATAACCAATAAATTACTAGCTAATCGTACCATCTCCACAACAAATTTACACCCAATTAGCTAGGTCCTTACATGGTTATTCACAAGTCTGGGGTATATAGCCTTGCCACGTTGGAAGGTATTGCTGACCTTGAGCCCATTAAAATTATTCATGTTCGAGCATTTTACACCTAAGTGTTGGCATCACAGCTCATAATTTTTTGTACATACCATCATGGTCACAAACAAAAAAAAACAAAATAAAAAAAATACATCTTTGGCATTCTACGACATTATATCAAATTACATTTAATCAAAATTTGCTTCATCCTCATCCTTTCTTTCCTCTTTCTCTTCCCCTTCTTCTTTAATGAATGTTGTATGTTCATGCTTCAAGTTGCTACATATATTTCATTCCCCTTCTTCTCTTCTTTCCCTTCCCCTTATCTTTCTTCTTTTATTATTGTTACTCATCAATGTTGTATGGTCATGCTTCGAGTGGCTACATACCTTTTATTTGTTTTATTTCTTATCTTCTATTCTTCTTATTTTTCCTCCCTCATCTTCTTCTTCTATATTTCTTTCTTTCACATTCTTTTACCATCATATTTCCATTCACCACATCACCCCATTTCACTGGACATAATACTGGGGCAACCTTGTACAAAAATTCCCACCCTTCATCTATTACAACATCACATCATTTACTTCACACTTTTCTCCATATTCATGCATCCTTGCATATGTTAGAGTAATATTCCATTCTTTGGTATATTTACCCTTTTACTCTGATAGGTAAAAGAGGTAGTATATTTCATTACACTACTTAGGTAGATTATTACATTTACTTTTTTACTTTCTACAATGTAGATATTTACTATCTTAAATATCTAATGGTTAATTTCCTAAATATCCTTGGTGCAAGAGTTCTAAACCAAACTCTCTTCCTCTTGGAAAATTTTTTGGTGTGATCTCATGTTCATTCAGTTTGATTACTATTTTGTAACCTATTTAAAGGCTATAGTTTCTAAACTATAAGCTAATGCAAATATTCAATTATTAAACTATTTTGGATCTCCTGGTCACATTGGAATCAAAGCTAGAGGAGGGAGCTGGGAGGAGGAATTGAAATTCACACTCGCTGGAGAAGCCGAGCGCAAGAAGCACCAATTTTCAATTTGGTGACTTATTTTTTCCTCTCATATTTCCTAATAATCCTAAGTTTTTTAATTGTTTATCATGTTCATTTCTCGAAGGTTGAGGAGGTGGTGAATTCCCAATTTTTTTTGGGCCACCTCACTCCATCTCTATGGGCATTGAGGTCCATAGGATAGGGTCAAGGGAGGGCCTATAGGGGCTTGACCAACCAGGTCCACCTCCTTGACCCGACCCAGCCCACAAGGTTGATCGATCGAGTAGCTTTGCATTATCGACGATCGCGCTTGCTCACAGGCCCATAGGGCCTATGTCAAGGCCCGCATCCCTGAGGCACGTGTAGGCCCACAGGACCCATTCCCCCAAAGTTGGCCAATAGGAGCACCTTGAAGGCAAGAGCACCCTCACACTCCCATGTGGCCTCCCTGACTAGGATTGCTTCGAGGGTAGGAGAGCCCTCACACTCCTGGTGGAAATGAATCGGTGGCTTACACCTTTGAAGTCTAGACAAACCATAGCAAGACACACAGGTGACAAGTGGCATGGACAAGACAGAGACACATGGCTCCAATCGAGAGGTGACACATGGCGAAGCCAGCCAGGAGGGCAAGTACAACAAGGTGACACGTGGCATAAGGCAAATTTTGTTTGTTTTGGCAACAAGCTACCACATGGTGATGTTTAATTGGGTGTGTAGGTAACACATGGCAGAGGCAGGTTACACATGGCAATGAGTGACAAGCATAGCAGGCTACGTGATTACCCACAGGAAATCAAGCGCTTAATAACATTGCTAGGTTTTTAAATCTTGTCTTCATCCCTCATGGGATGAATGTGGGATAAATCCCACAAAGGTCAATTTGTCGTCCGCCTCCTCCTTAAGTACTAGCACGTGGGGCTAGCTTTAAAAACCACCCCAGTAGTGTAGTGGTTAAGCTTGAGCTTGATGCACGCGAGGTCGCGAGTTCGACCCCCACGCGCTCTATTTTTGGCAAAGTAGGTGCATTATGAATTAATTTGGTTAAGTTTCCAATTTTTAAAACATTTTTTTTCTTAAAATTTAATTTTTTCTTAGATAATTTTTAATAATTTTTCTATTTTTTGCCTAAAATAATCATTTTTTTTTAAACTTGATTATTTTTTGTCAATTTATGTTAAATTATTCAAAATTAAGTCTTTAAAATTATTATTTTTAGCATTTACATTGGAAATCTATTACAAACCATTTTTTTTTTGCAACTATAACAAATTTATTTCTTTTGTTTTCTCCACAATTGGGGATAAACAGAAAAAGAACCAAACAAATTTTTGTTGCAAACCATAAAAAAAATATCTTCTCAACCTTGTTAATTTAGCATAAAAGAAAGGATCAAACTTGAATTCTTTTTGCAAATTAGAAAACAAGGAGACTCCAAAATTTGCAAAACATCAAACTTGACATTGTGCATTTGTTTACTCCAAGGGGGGATGTAAGACATAAAATTGCACATATTTTTTGCAACGTTGAGAAGAATTTGAAGCCTTGGGCCCATAAAAACTAAGTTGTGTGTCGAATAGTTCTAGAAGCCTTTCAAACGCGGGTCATGTGTCGACTTGTCTTGAAAGGAGTGCTCGATTTGTTAATTTTGCAAAATAAATGGGGGAAGACAACATTGATATTCTTTGCAAAATTGTAACACAAAAGTGAGGAGCACTTTAAAACAAAATCAAACTTGTTAAATTTGCAATTATTTCATGCCACATCCTTTGCAAATTTGGAAAACAAGAGGAGACAAAAACATATCAATTTTTTGCACATCACACATTCATATTTTGTTGCAAAAATTAAAAGGTGCATTTTCGATTTTACTCGACACCTTCATTGGCAAATTAGGTGCATTTTTGGTTGCATCCGACACCTAGGTGATAAGAATTTTGTGGGTATTCTTGTTTTATTATTGCATTATTTCTTTTACAATTATAATTCATAGAATCAATAACGCTCCTACCCCAAAATTTCACTAATAAATTTGTGTTAACCATTGCATAGATTTAAAGCCAATATTCTTGTACCTTTGGTGCCTCCATCAGCACTATTGGTGCCACTCACACTATCTGTGGTGTTGCAGGTGTCACTATCTATGGGCTCCTCCTTGCTACCAAAGGTGTACTTTGTTAGCTCCATCATGATGGAGTCTGTGATAATGACATTGATCTTGAATAAGCTGATACCACTAACCAACGCATCAACAACTCACCCTCACACTTAGCCCTCTTTGTAGCCTTTTTCATGTTGGCTGCTATCAATCTTGTGTTTGCTTTTTGTAAATGCTCCACCTTGATCTGTAGACCACCTACCTCTGCTTGCACATGCTCCAATAGTGGCATTGTCACCCTCAAACCTTCAATATTTGTAACCACCTACCCTCCAATAGCCTCCATATCATGCACTCATTTCTCCAGTTCCATGACCCTCACTATATGACTGGCATTCACGACCTATGTCTCTACCCTTGCTACCTCCAAAAGCTACTATAGTTGCTCAACAAACTCAATCATCTCATCCCACTCTACCCTCACAGCATCTCACTCACCAATGAGCGTATATCGCTCACTTCTCAGTGCATCCATCTCCCTAGAGATTTGTATCACCTCACCTCTTACCTCATCCCTCTTCGCTATCGTTGCATCACACTCACCCATAAGCACATCCCTATCCTCGATCACCTGCTCCAATATCACCCTCACCTTGTCCCTCTCCCCTAGGGTTACCATCAGCTCTACCTCCACCTTGAACTTCTCCTCCTTTATCATAAAGTGATCCATCACCTAATCCAACTCCATGTCTAGTGGCTTATATTTAAGCTTCTTCACCTCTACTCATAGCCACTGTACCTCATCCTACATTGTTATCATCTCTCGCAACCCTATCACAAAATCAAAATTTGTTGGCTCTGCCATCGTATCCCCACCAACATCACCCTCCTCTATCATGGGTAACTCGTTCAACTCCACTGCACCCTCATCATCAACATCCATCACTAGCACATCCTCCATAATTTTTGTACCCTCTATCATCCAGTCCCTACCCTCCATCGATGGTCCTACATCCCTACCACTCACTAATTGATCCTGATCATTGCGGTGCAATCTCACCCGCCTGATCAACTGATCCAACTTCACCTTCTCCTCCTCACCAGGCTTAGGTGATACCTCATCCTGATCCCATATAGGCACTTGACATCCTCCTACATGTCCTGGTGATGCTACCCTTGTCCCACTTGGCAGTACCCCACCTGGCAACACTCTTGCTACCTCACCCCATCCATCCACCACCTTGATCACATGCTCCCATCGCTGCTTGGACCACCATACATCATAATGTAGTGTGGTCCCCACATTATCCATGTCAAGAACAACTATCAGCTCATCATTTTTCAAATCTAGTGGTGGTACCATTGGCTTTGGACCTATATCACCTAGTACTCTATAGATCACCATGGGTGGATATGGTCACCCCTGTCACAACCTAAACTATTGCAACACCCGTGAGAATAGAAAATACTCTATCACTAGATTTGAATTTTGTGGGTATTCTTGTTTGATTATTGCATTATTTCTTTTACAATTATAATTCATAGAATCAATAATGCTCCTACCCCAAAATTTCACTAGTAAATTTGTGTTAACCATTGCATAGATTTAAAGCCAATATTCTTGTACCTTTGGTGCCTCCATCAGCACTATTGGTGCCACTCACACTATCTGTGGTGTTGTAGGTATCACTATCTATGGGCTCCTCCTTGCTACCAAAGGTGTACTTTGTTAGCTCCATCATGATGGAGTTTGTGATAATGACATTGATCTTGAATAAGCCGATACCACTAACCAACACATCAACAACTCACCCTCACACTTAGCCCTCTTTGTAGCCTTCGTCATGTTGGCTGCTATCAATCTTATGTTTACTTTTTGCAAATGCTCCACCTCGATCTATAGACCACCTACCTCTGCTTGCACATGCTCCAATAGTGGCATTGTCACCCTCAAACCCTCAATATTTGTAACCACCTACCCTCCAATAGCCTCCATATCATGCACTCGTTTCTCCAGCTCCATGACCCTCGCTATATGACTAGCCTTCATGACCTATGTCTCTACCCTTACTACCTCCAAAAGATACTATACTCGTTCAACAAACTCAATCATATCATCCCGCTCTATCCTCGTAGCATCTCACTCACCAATGAGCATATCTCACTCACTTCTTAGTGCATCCATCTCCCTAGAGAGTTGTATCACCTCACCTCTTACCTCATCCCTCTTCGCTATCGTGGCATCACACTCACCCATAAGCACATCCCTATCCTCGATCACCTGCTCCAATCTCACCCTCACCTCGTCCCACTCCACTAGGATTACCATCATCTCTGCCTCCACCTTGAACTTCTCCTCCTCTATCATAAAGTGATCCATCACCTAATCCAACTCCATGTCTAGTGGCTTATATTTAAGCTTCTTCACCTCTACTCATAGCCACTGTACTTCATCCTACATTATTATCATCTCCCACAACCCTATCACAAAATCAAAATTTGTTGGCTCTGCCATCGTATCCCCACCAAAATCACCCTCCTCTATCATGGGTAACTTGTCCAACTCCACTGCACCCTCATCATCAACATCCATCACTAGCACATCCTCCATCATTTTTGTAACCTCTATCATCCAGTCCCCACCCTCCATCGATGGTCCTATGCCCCTACCACTCACCAATTGGTCCCGATCATCATGGTGCAATCTCACCCGCCTGATCAACTGATCCAACTCCACCTTCTCCTCCTCACCAGGCTTAGGTGATACCTCATCCTGATCCCATATAGTCACTTGACATCCTCCTACATGTCCTGGTGATGCTACCCTTGTCCCACTTGGTAGTGCCCCACCTGGTAACACTCTTGCTACCTCACCCCATCCATCCACCACCTTGATCACATGCTCCCATCGCTTCTTGTACCACCATATATCATAATCTAGTGTGGTCCCCATATTATCCATGTCAAGAACAACTATCGGGTCATCATTTTTCAAATCTAGTGGTGGCACCATTGGCTCTGGCCCTATATCACCTAGTACTCTATAGATCACCGTGGGTGGATATGGTCACCCTTGTCACAACCCAAACTATTGCAACACCCATGAGAATAGAAAATACTCTATATACCATAGGTATTTCCCCATCAACTATCACCCTCATCTCAAATAGATCGACTGCTCTACGTCCTCATCCCACTCAGGCACTTCTCGCCATGGTGTCCATATCACCTCCTCCATCCTCAAGCCTCCTAGATGCTCTTGGTAGTACATCAGATCACCCTTGCGCACTCTCTTCACCTTATTCTCCATATCTACCCTTCATCTCATCACAAATGGTACATCACAACTATCCAATGTATGAGCATCATGTGACAACAATTATGGTCACAATATCGTGATGTACTCCCAAACCCACACCTGCAACAGTGGACTAACATTGATTCCTATCTACTCAGTCCTCACTACTCCATGGAGCTCCCTATACACCTACACTACTAATACGGGCACCCATGATTGCTATCATTTATTTTTTTGTTTAGTTTTTTAAGGTGGGTGGGTTCTTTTTTTTGTTTTGTTTATGTGTTCTTTGTGTTGTTTTTTGTTGTTCTTGTGTTTTTGTTGTTTTTTTTTTATGTTTTTTGTTATTGTTCTTGTGTTTTTTTGTTCTTGTTCTTGGGTTTCTCTTTGTTTTTGTTATTTCGTGTTTTTATGTGTGAGTGTTTTCTATGATTTTTGTTTTTTTTTATTTTCTGTTGTTGGTTGTTTTTTATTTTTATTTTTATTTTGTTTTTTAAATTTTTTTAGGTTTTGGTTGTGTTTATTTTTCATGTTTTTTTTTGGTTGTCTTTGTAGTGTTCTGTTGTTTTTGTCTTGTTTGTGTTTTGTTATGTGGTTCTTGTGTTTTTCTATGTGGTTTGTGTTGTGGTTTATTTTATCTTATTGTGCATTTTTGGTTGTGCTTTTGTTTTTGACACACTCAAGGAGCATGTTTTTGA
This sequence comes from Wollemia nobilis, assembly GCA_028583015.1. Taxonomy (NCBI): domain Eukaryota; kingdom Viridiplantae; phylum Streptophyta; class Pinopsida; order Araucariales; family Araucariaceae; genus Wollemia; species Wollemia nobilis. Next base: position 619,552 of record JAQPPZ010008406.1, read on the forward strand.
TTTTATTTTATTTTTTTTGTTGTTATTTACTTATTTTTAAATTGGTTTTGTGTGTTTGTTTGCTCCTTGAGTATGTCGAAGGTGGTAGGCCAGGTCTGAGTCCTAGGCATTTTTGGTAGAATGGATACCACTTCCTCCTTGGGTCTTACCCGAAAGTGGCATCTCTTTTGGGATGTTTTCCACAAATAAAAAAAAACAATTGTAACTCCTTCAATACTTATCCAAAGTTAACAAATGAGTAGTTGTTTTTGTCATACTCAAAAAAATCTACATAATGGTGCAAAAAACCTCTAAAAATAGCTGCAAAAGAAATTAATATGATTCTTTTTTATTTTGAAAAAAAATCATGTAGCCAAAAAAATACCATAAATAACTCGATTTCAAACAACTTTCTTAATAGTTATCAGAATTGAACAAATGACTATTCATTTTTGTAGTACTCGAAACAATCTACATGTTGTGTAGACATGGAAAATTGACCCATCCAAATGAGTCACTTTTCCTTAGATTCCCTAAGGAAGGCATCCAAATTGACCAAGTACAAATTGGACCCTTTATTTCCCCTTGTTTTCCTTTTCTTTTTGGATTTGACCAAATTTACACCAAGTAAACCTAGGGTGGGAATTTGGCTAAATTAGGGTTTTTCTCTCAAAAGCACTATTTTTTAGGCCAAACTTTAGGGCATCAACTTGGCCAAGGTTGCTTTTTGTTTTCCCTCATTTTTATCCCTCCATATCCCTATAAATAATGGTATTGAACTACCTTTTTCTATCAGTCCTATAAATTCTTAGTGATCTAAGTACACTTTTTGTGCAATATTGATCTTATTTTCATCTGGTGCTCTTGATGCTCTTGGAATACTTTAGCACTACACTATTAGTGTGTTTCTTATGATTATCAAGTGAAGAAGCCTTGATGACAAATTGCTTTCTTGAGGAGGAGAGGTCTTCCACCATTGCTCTTACTTCCCTTACAAGACTTATCAGGTCATTTTTATGCGTTCATATTCTATAGATAATTTAATTATAGTTTTAATTCACATTTGACCACATTTTGTTTGATTTTATATCTTATTAGAAAAATTTGCATCCCACCCTTAGGGGGTCCAAATTCAGTGAAATCCTTGATTTCATCTTTTTATTGTTAATCGAATTCATGCTTGCCTCTTGCAGAGCATGAATTTGATCATAATAGTTACTTTCTGGAACTCTCTTGAATGGATGACAATGGAACATATAGCTTGGAGGGGTGTCCTCACATCACATTGTAGAAACAATGTGACAACTAAGCAAGGTTTTAATCACAAATTTTTATGGGACTCAAAACCTAGATGGTCATATGTGTCAATGGAAAATGATGCATAACAAGAGAATCTCAAGGGAGGAGTTAGACTAGATTGTTTTTGGGGATTTTAATACTAAATTATCCTCTAGAGATCATGTAAGGGGAACCCCAATTTTAGATCCAATAAATTGACTTATGATTTCCCATGTCCATGCATTATAATTGGTGGATATTAAATGTCCTAGAACCAAATATACTTGGACTAATAAGAGGAGGTAGCCATATATTATGAAGGTGAAGTTAGACCATTTTTTGGTTTCAAAGGAGACAATTATGAAATGGAATATAAAATTTCAGATTTTGGAGGGTCCAGTTTTAAATTACTTTCCCATTTTTTTGGAAAGGGGGATCAAGATAGTGCAACATCACAAACCATTCAAATTTGAAAACTTTTGGTTACAAAAAGAGGAACGTCATAAAAATTTCGTATTTGTGGGAAGAGGGAGGCTCAACATATGGGACTTCAATGTTTATATTCCACAAGAAACTTCATTATTTCAAGGATCAACTGAAACAATGGAGGTGAGTTAACATGATAGACTTCCAAGTCTGAAAATCTCCATTGGTAGCCAAATAGGATGAGGTTCAAAAACATTTAGGGAAATATCAATTATAGAGCAACTCAAAGAAGAGGATGATGCATTGCATAAAGTGGTTGAGGACATTGACCAAGAGGATATCTATTGGAAATAAAGACCAAGAACCACTTGGTTATTAGAAGGTGAGAAAAACACCAATTTTTTCCATCAGGCTGCTTGTGCTAGGAGATAGATGAACAAGATGGAAGATCTTTAGGATGATAACAGGTAGTCCTTTGATATAATCCCAGGTATGCATTTCCATTCAATGGATTATTTTTCTAAACTATTTAAGGAATTTATGGTGCAATATGAAGAGGCTCAAAAAGAAGTTTTTGTTTTCATACCCTCTATTATCTCTAAAGAAGAAAATTAGGTCCTACTTAAACCCATTGATAGAGAGGAACTGAATAACATAGTCTTTAGAATGAGTACTAAAAATTACCAGGTCCATATGGCTTTCCAATTGAGTTTTTTTAGGCCTTATAGGACAATTTGGAGGAGGATGTAATGATTGTTATAGAGGAGTCCAGAGGTAGTAAAATAATTCTTAAAGCATTAAATCATACATTCATTGACTTAATTCTAAAATGGGAGGAGGAGGTGCATATTTTATATTATAGACCTATTATCTTATGCAATATCATATATAAAATAATCATAAAGGTAATGGCTAAGCGGCTAAACCTATTCTACACAACATTATCTCCTTAGAGCAAGGGAGTTTTGTAGAGGATAGGTATATCTTGGATGGTGTGGTTCTAGGTCAAGAGGCAATCCATTCAATGCAAAAATCTAGCAATAGAGAAATATTTATAAAATTGGATATATCAATGGCTTATGATATGGTGGAGTGGAGCTTCTTGCCAAGGATAATGGTAGCCTTTGGTTTCTCTTAGGATTGGATAGAATGGGTCATGAGTTGTATTTATACTCCAACATACTTAGTGTTAATCAAGGACCTTCCCTCGTAACCGTTTATAGCTACTAGAGGCCTTTGTAAAGGAGATCCTTGTTCCCTTTATATTTTTCTCATAATGGATAAAGGCTTTGGTAGAATCATCATGAGGAGAATACAATAAGGTATTCTAATAGGTGTCAATGTGGACGAAGATGTTTTGTGGGTGACACAGGATTATGGGAGTGGTAAAATTTAGGGAAGCAAGAATGATTAGAGATACACTTAATGTCTATCTTAAGGCCACAAACCAAGTCGTTAATGATAACAAATCCAAAGTGGTCTTTTTCAATCTTTATCAAAGGCTTAAAGATAAAATTTTAGAGATCTTGGGATTCATGAGGACTTGTCTCCTAGTGGTATACTTGGGGGTCCCTTTACATTTTAAAAAATATAAAATATATATCTAGAGGAACCTTTTGGATTGTATCAAAGAAATAATTAATAATTGGTATCACAAATTGTTAAGATATGGGGGAAGATTAATATTTTTTCCATAAATCATTCAGACCATGCCAATTTATAAATTTTATATCCTTGTTGCCCCACATACCATATGGAAATAGTTGGACAAGATGGCTAGTAATATTTTATGGGAAGAAGTAAAATGAGAGAGGAAATGGGCCTTAGTAGGTTGGGATAAAGTAAGCTAACCCAAGGTAAAGGGAGGTTTAGGACTGAGGAGATCAGAGTTAAATAATAATGTTTTGGCTAGAAAGCTTTACTAGAGATGGATTTCCCAACCAACTTTTTTATTTAATAGAGATTTAACTAGTAAATAATTGGGATAGGTAAACCCAAATAATGTGATTCATTTACCTTCGGATGTTAATGTGTCCTTAGTATGGAAAGCTCTAAATTTAGGATCTTAGGTAGTGAAATATGGATTATTTTGGAATGTGGGGAGAGGGGAGAAGGCACAATTTTGGATAGATTCATGGGATCAATACTCACCTATCATTATTAAATTCCTAGAATTACAACCAATAAAAATAACCATGGAAATTAGGGGTTAGATCCATATTGAAAGTTATTTCAACACTAGTCAGTTGGGGGATTATAAGTTTAAGCAGTTTAAGAAGTTGGATGAGTGGCCAATTCCAATCCCTCCGGAATTGACACCCATCATGACTAAAATCTTGGTAGAAATATTTCTCACAGGTAGAGATGAGGAGGATGAATTAGCTTGGGGCTATGGGAGCCTTAGAGTCTACACAGTGAAGGATGGATATGATAATATCCTTCCAAAACCTCATCTTCATGCATATCAAGTTGAGGATTGGAGAAATAGTTGATAGTCCAAGGGTTGGCTGAAAGTAAACTTCTTTGCCTGAAAGTTCATGCATGATGGAATTTTAACTTTTGATAATCTCATACGTAAGGAAATCATGGTCCATCTCAATGTGTTTTATGCTACAAGAGGAATGAAAATACTGACCACTTAATGATTGAGTGCCCATTCATTAGGGTACATAGGAATAGATATTTGGGGATATATTATTATATTGTATAAGAGTTGGCATGGGCCACACATAACCCAAGATTGATTGTATTATAATTTTTTTTTTTTTTAAGCGAAAAATCCCTTACGAGGCTGCCTTGGTCTGAGGGACCACGAACAGGGGGTTCTACATCATTAAAGTCACCCGAGAGTCGCACCCGACCCTGCCCGCACCAACATTATCAATTGGATTTTGGATACCCGATTCAGCTTTTTGGTAGGGTGGATATTTGAACTTGGGACCTCCCTTGGAGGATTGCCCTCTCCTCTCCAACTCTCCTACAACACCTAGGTGATTGTATTATAATATTATATTATATTATATTATATAATAATATTATATTATATTATATTACAGTATTATATAATATTATAATATTATATTATATTAGTAGTCGGTTCCCTAAAGTAGAATTAGAATATGGATATATAAATAAGATATATTTATCATTGTAATCATCATGGAGATCAATCATATGTAATCATATTTACCCATGAAGTGGCTTATGGGACTTTACCCTCCTTAAGTGGCACTCTCATCTTGGGAGATCTTGTGGAGTTATTCCTTCCTTAAGGAGTATTATTGGTGTTTACCTACCTTAAGGGTATTATCTATCTTTGTCTCATTTGTGGATTGTTATTGTGGATAATTATTTGTGGATGAATGATTTGATATTTTTGCATATTGGTGAATAATTTATGTTAATAAGAATAATTTTTTTTAACAAGTGGTATCAAAGCAACAATTTTGGCAAAGTGGGGATTACTTTATTTTTTTATTGCAAAATTAGGGTAGAATTGTTTTTTGGAAAAACATCTCATCTTTTAGGAGCCATATCTCTACGAAGGTTTATCTAATTCAAATAATTTTTTAATCATTTTGTAGGAAATTTGAAGAGCTTTAAAATGAGTGGTCATATGAAGGAATATGAGTAGTATTTAGGGAGATGATATTTTGAAGTCAACCATCTAGAATGGGAGTGACGAATTTTGCAATTTTTTTCTGGAAAAATGTCTCATCTTTCAGGAGCCATATCTCTACGAATGTTTATCTAATTTAGACAATTCTTGGATCAGTTTGTGGAGAATTTGAATTACTTCACAATAAGTGGTCATATGAAGGGATCCAAGCAATATTGAGGGAGATACAATATTTTGAAGCTATACATTTGGAACAAGGGTAGTGACAATTTTTCAATTCGTAATTTTTTTTAAAGACAAAATTTGTTAGTTCAAGTAAGCAAATCAGTTGCAATTTATTTTGTTTGGAAAAAAAATTGTAGATCTAGTTGTCTATGTGGAATTTTAGCTTCAACTTAGTGGGAAGATATTTATTTTTATAAAACCCTAGTTTGCATTGGGGTATGATATATATTTTCATGAAATCCTAGTTTGAATCATCTTAGGGTGTGAACTTATGGAGATACAACATTCTTTGGAGAAGATGATATGGATGTTAGGGATTGGTGGAAATTTTTTAAATCCTTTTATCATAATTATTCTCTTTGTAAAAGTATGCTTTCTTGTTGTCTTGGAGGAGAAGCTTGGTCTTAGTTGAATGATTTTTGTAATGAAAGGAATTATGAATACACTTGAGATGAAATGGAGCATGGATTCTTGAGTAAATGGGACACATATAAAAAGATAGCTAGTTTGAAGAACAACATCAAGGGATATGAAGAAGAAATAAACATGCTTCAAAAACAACAAAAGAAAATAAAAATAGAGCTAGAAAATTTCAAAGAAGTTGCAGAAGATAAAATAGAGGCCAGTATGAAGACAGAGGAAACCATACCTTTGGTAGAAGATAAATTACAAAGTGGATAAAGGAATTATTTTGAATCTAAAAAGTATATTTTACAGGTTCTTGAAAGCATTCAAAAGGCATAGGTTATTATTTCCATTAACCATAGTGGAAAATTTAATTTTATTAATATTGCATACAAAAATTAAGGACATACAGTTGGAGGGTGAGAATGTTCAAATTTTTGAATATTTGAAGATCACCATGGATAAATATGTTTTACATTCATATTTCTATGCTATTGATATGGATGATAAGGATATTGTTCTTGGTTATACTTGGTTAGATTATTTGGTTATTTTTAACATTAATGTGCAAAATAAGTTTATAAAGTTATGGTATAGGAAAAAGAAGATAACATTACAGGATATTTCTCGGCTTAAGGAGTAAGGATCCAAGGAAAAATAAGAAGTGGTTCTAGAGAAATAAATTGAAGAACAAAAAGAAGAACATGAAATAGAATCCAAGAAGGTAGTAGCAACAATAGATTCCATGGAAGCAGTATCAACTGATACCATGGAAAAAATTGTAGCAGAGTCCAAGGAAACTTTGTTAGAAGAGCACAAGAAAATACCAAATAAAGGGAACATGAAACGACATTGTGTAGAAGAATTTAAAATAGTGGAGCTAAATTTTGAGGAGTCAAATAAGGTAGAATATCAAGTTAATGTTGCACCATATCACCATCCATACCACCATGAGTAGTAATAATCTTGGAGGTATGGCTCATGATAGCTATATTATGGTTATACATGGAATAAGAAGAGCACCAAGTATATAAGTGTTTGGTAGAGAAAGCATAGTGATCCCAATTTTCAAAATGGTTCATCATCATCAAGAAACAAGTGGATCTGTTATTCAAGTTATCAAAATACAGTAGCAAAAGCATGGAGCCAACGAAGTGTATTTGGATACTCAAGAGGAAAAATGACATACCAACATCAAAGATTACCACCACTAATCAATGTTTCACTAGGATAGAAGGGTGGACGAGATTGGTACCAGTTGCTAACATTGCTTAACAAATCATATTATCTTATTTCTTCATATATTTCGAGGATGAAACATTTGTAAGGAGGGTGGCATGTTAGGGTACATAGGAATAGATATTTGGGGATATATTATTATATTGTATAAGGGTTGGCATGAGCCATACATAATCCAAGGATGATTGTATTATAATATTATATTATATTAGTAGTCGACTCCCCAAAATAGAATTATAAGGTAGGTATATACAAAAGAGATATTTTTCATTCTAATCATCATGGAGATCAATCATATGTAATTATATTTTCCCACAAAGTGTCTTATGGTACTTTACCCTCCTTAAGTGGCACTCTCATCTTGGGAGATATTGTGGAGCTATTCCTTCCTTAAGGAGTATTATTGGTGTTTCCCTACCTTAAGGGTATTATCTATCTCTATCTCTTTGTGGATTTTCTTTGTGGATAATTATTTGTGGATGAACGATTTGATATTTTTGCATATTGGTGAATGATTTATGTTAATAAGAATAAGGTTTTGTAACACCATTCATGTGCTATATTTGGAAGCGATGGTTTTTATCATATAAAATTTGAGTCAATGGTGATATGAATCGGATTAATATTTCAAAAATATGGAAAGGGGGTATATTTAAATCTAAAGCACTTTGTATTTATTTGAATCTTGGATTAAACTTCATTTTGTGGAAAGTATGGTTGGAGAGAAATGGCAGAATTTTTAGAGAAACCTTTTCATATTTAGATGGTGTTTGGTAGGTCATTTGGAGCAAAGTCACAAAAATTGTAGTAGTGTATGCTAAAGATGAAACTTAGGCTATTATAGGGACAATGGAGAAGGAAGTTGAATTGCAAGAGGGGCAAGGTAGAGCTAGTTGGAAACCACCCCCAGAAATTTGGATTAAAATTAATACTGGTGGAGCTACAAAAGGCAATCCAGGTAGAGCTAGAATTGGAGTGGTTTGTAGGAATCATGTTGGAACATTGCTCTATTGGGAATTGCAAGACCTAGGAAGGGCCATGAACAATGAAGCAAAAGCCTTCGATATCAAATATTCTTCTATTTGGGTAGTAAAACAATGTTATAGGAGGATAATACTAGAATCAGACTCACAAATATTGGTAGGATATTTGGATTGCAAGAGGAAATTTGCTTTAAAGACATGGATGTTGAGGATTCTTATCACTCAAATTAAGGAATTATGGAGTGAAATATATGAAGGGACTCTAGTTTATATGAGTAGAGATCTAAATAAAGTGGAAGAATTCCTAGCTAATATGGGTACTGATAAGAAGGTAGGAGTTTAGTGGTACAATGATATGGCTATTGAAGATGATATGATTATGTAGGTTGGTGAGCAAATCTAGTGTCTAGCTTATTTGGACAACCATTGTAGAAATATGGTTTAGGATATTTGGCTCCAATGTATATATTCTTTTACTATTGTAAAAAGGTGGACAACCATTGTAGGAATATGGTTTAGGATATTTGGCTCCAATGCAAATCTTCTTTTACTATTGTAAACATGTGTTCTCTTTGGCTAAGGCTAGGAGAAGTCTCATCCCAACTTGTAAATGATCTTGTTTTAATATAAGTTTTTCAAATTATTTTTCAAAAAAAATGTTAGCTGAATCAAATGTTATTATTGATTAAAAGAATGATTAATGTGATGTTAGTATTAATAAAAGAATGATTAATGTTATGTTGGTATTAATCAATTGATTTACGGTTTTCCTAATGTTAGTTTTAACACTAATCAAAGGAATGAATAATGTTATTTTTCATATGGTGTTAAAATATTCTAATATTTTGGTTTATTTATGGCTTTGGCTATGGATGTGCTTGGCATTGAGTTGTCTCTCCTTTATGGTGGCTTTATTAACGTATTGGAGCCGCCCCCTCTTAATTATACTTTATTTTTCCTTTTCATGTGGTGCATGGATTTTGAAGCATGGCTTGGTGGCTATTGAATAGCGCTAGTGTTACTCCAAAGTGGAGGTGCTTGGGCTCCTTTGTGGCCTTTCCCTTGATTTTTGTTTTTTGAATTTACATGGTGGAATCGGTAGCCTCCACGAATCCGGGCAGGATGTCCAGCTTTTTATGTCCTGCCATAGTATTCTGGATTGTCCACCCTAGAAGCCACCACACATATCTTCGTGCATTCTGCCCCTATAACCATCATGCCACAATAATTTTAAACCTTTTACGCCATTGGAGGCACCAGGAAAGGTACAAGCGTTCAGTACAACAAGGCCCGAGATTTGAACCTTGGACCTCCACCCCTCTTGTGGGGTTTGGATGAACCAATTGGTCTACACCTCGGACCTTCTTTCCCTTGATTTTAAAAGAAGGATGTTGGTTGTTTTCAGAAGTCAACATGTATGGTATAGAAGAATGAATCCAATGAGGAAGTAAATAACAAGGGACCCTAAGAAGGGCCCGAGTGAATGGAAAGGTAGCATTGGAAAATTTCCTTGTCTGGGTACTACTTTATTTTGCATGGTGTTGTGTGCCTCCTTATGATTGTGTTTATCTTCTATGTGTTGTATGCATTGGATGGTTCTTATTTACTATGCATCATTTTTTTTTTTTTTCTCCCAGCTTGGAACTTGTTCTCCTTGCATGATGATAATGAGTGATACATGGATAACATTGGGTTGCATGCGCTGAAAGTTCCTTGAGCTCATTTGAGCATCTTATGAAACATTGATGTCTATATTCACCTATGCTTGGCAAGGCATTGTCTTATTTTTTGTAATATTGTTGGTTGATGCACTATGTGTGTTATTCATCTGCATGGCTATGCAAATTATTACATGGGGTTAGAACCTTTCATTTATCCTCAAGTAGTGTGGAGTTCTTTGGTTCAAGACATCTTTACTAATCCTTATGTTTGGCTTTAAATTATATATGCTAGGAGTGTTTGTTTTATTAAAGCATATGATATGCTAAAAGTTAGCCTAGATTGTTTTAAAAGATTAAATGGACCTTGGTTTCATTTTTATTAGTTTATTTGGAGGTTTGTAAATGTTCCATTAAACTTATGGGTAACTTGATATAATATTTAGTTCGCCTAATTATATATTAGTTGGTAATTTTTTTTATTGATAGATTAATTATTTTATATCTTAGATTTCAATTAATCAAATGTTAGATTAGATGGTAACTAATATAATTAAAGGATAATTCTTTTTTTAATATTAGCTTTCAATTAATCAAATGATATATTAGTTGGTAATTAATCTAATGGTAGATTAATTATTTTTAATCTTAGATTTCAATTAATCAAATGATATATTAGTTGGTAATTAATCTAATGAAATATTAAATATTTTTTATTTTAGATTTCAATTAATAAAATGATAGATTAGTTTAGTACTTAATCTAGTGATACATTAATTATTTTTAATCAAAATATGGATTAATTTATCTCCATATTTAGATTTGCAATTAGAAAAAATATAGAATGACAAATTAATATCTGGTCTTGCAAACAATTAACAAGAATTGCTTAGTGGTATATTTTGTAACTAAAGATAGACTAGTTTAGTTATGGACTTACTACATGGCTTGATTTGAGTATTTGGGGAAAATATTTTGGAATGAAGTACATGATTCTTTTGCTTATGGAATAGTTTTGTTTGTTTTGAATATTTGGGGAAAATATTTTGGAAAGAAGTATGAACATATTTTGCTTATGGAATAGAATTATTTGTTTTTAATATTTGGAAAAAATATTTTGGAAAGAAGTATAGGCTTCTTTTATTTTTATGAAATGAATATAGTTGAAATGTTTTGGAAAGAAGTATGAGCTTCTTGTTTATGTGTTGCTTTATGGAATTGTTTTGCATAGGACTACAAGGCTTGTGTTTTAAGATATTTGTGGCAAATATTTTAGGAATGAAGTATGGGCTTCTTTTTCATATCTATATTTATGCAATAAAACATATAGAATGCCTTCATACCTACATATCAATTTTTTTTTATCCCTACCTTCCTATCAACTACCGTGGAGGCCAAAGAAAAAAAATGCAAGATCATGCTAAGAGATCTCATATTTCTTGGAGTACTATTGAAAAAATTCCTTGTTGAAAGAGGATTTTTTTTTATTATTTGTGGAAAACATCCCAAAAGGGATGCCACTTTCGGGTAAGACCCAAGGAGGTAGGGGTATCTATTCTGCCAAAAATGCCTAGGACTCAGACCTGGCCTACCACCTTTGACATACTCAAGGAGCAAACAAACACACAAAACCAATTTAAAAATAAGTAAATAACAACAAAAATAATAAAATAAAATAAAAACATGCTCCTTGAGTGTGTCAAAAACAAAATCACAACCAAACACACACAATAAGATAAAAGAAACCACAACACAAACCACATAGAAAAACACAAGAACCACATAATAAAACACAAACAAGACAAAAACAACAGAACACTACAAAAACATAACCCAAAAAAAACATGAAAAATAAACACAACCAAAACCTAAAAAATAAAATAAAATAAAATAAAAAACAACCAACAACATACAATCAACAAAAACAAAAAACATAGAAAACACTCACACATAAAAACATGAAATAGCACAAACAAAGAGAAACCCAAGAACAAGAACGAAAAAAACACAAGAACAATAACAAAAAACATTAAAAAAAACAAAACAACAAAAACACAAGAACAACAAAAAACAACACAAATAACACAAAAATAAAACAAAACAAAAGAACCCACCCCCCTTAAAAAACTAAACAAAGGGGTTACTGGGACATCATCCCACCTTGGCTCGAAGAGGATAACACTGAGGCTCAATTTTTTTGGTGCCAAGGGTATCATCTGCTCTGGCTACAGATCTTGGAATACAATTGGAAGAAGGGGTTACTGGGACATCTCCCTCATCCTCTCCCTCAAGGTTAGCTGGACCTGCAGCAATGAGAACAAACCTAGCAGGCCTAGTTGCCCTGCAGTTCTACTCCATGACCATGAAATTAAATAGAACAAGCTAAATGCCCTAGTGGAGGGGGGAAGAGGAGATTCCCCTCTCCAAATTCAAGATAAACCTTTCCACTTATTAAAATATGTACTCAAGGATTTTTATTGTCTTCTTCCCCCAAATATGGTTCAAAAAAGCGAGATGAAAACTACGAAGAACAACATTTAGGTTGTCAAGGGTGAAGTGTTGCAGAATCGTAACCATAACCATGTCCCATGGTTTTGGTAAATTTTCCCTCACTATTCCACCTTTCTCCTTACTGAGGGACTCTCCTTTATCCCTAAATAGAGCCAATTCTCCTTGGAGGGAATGCTTTTCACGATGATGGTTTCCCCATCATTGGGGAGGCCAATGACTCCAACCATTTAATCTGTTGTGACATTAAAGCTCATCCTTCTGAGGATAATATGTCCTCTATTCCAAGTGTGAACGAAATCCATAGATAAATCTGAATCATTCCCATTGAAAAGATACAAAAATTTGAGGAGACCATGGTTTCTGAAAATATCTTCAACTAGGGGGGTGAGCTGAAGGGAGGCTGGCTCAATTTCGACCATGGAAAAAGGAAAACTCAGAGATGAAAGATAAATTTTGATGGGGTGGCAACAATGAGAAAATAGAAGGATGAGGAAGGTGGTAATGTAGCTACAGGAAGACTCTAGAAAATACCACCACTCGATGTGGAGGCTCGTGCCCCATGTCATCCAAATTGTACAAAAACCAAGGAATACGATTGAAATGGTACACCAAACAAGAGGGAGAGCCAGGTGGAGGGGAGCGGGGGTGGCACCAAGGCAAACTAAATGGGTGAGCCAGTTTAGAACATGATGAAGGGGATGATCATCCTTGTTGGATAGATAGACATGGTAGAGGTGCATGATGAGGGTGATGATAATGAAAGCCAAGGGGTTGCTAGAAACATGGGAAAAACTTGATAATGGAGTGGTAAAAAGTCAGCGAGATTTGGTTGAAGACGAGGAAACAACCTGGACTACCAATGAGCTTTGAGACTATGATGGTGGCCAAAATGAGAACATGTGCGAGGGAGGTAAACATTCCCAAGGTTTGGACACACATATCAATGCCAAACCAGAAGGTGGTATGATTTTCATAGCTTGCTCTTTCGATGGTAATGTCCTCCCATTTCCACTTGTATGAAGACTAATGAGTGTACCACCAAGGAGTGGTATTGGTGGGCCAAACTGACATATGGTTGTCCCTAGGAAGCCTTCTAACCTTGCAATGATTGGAAGGGTCCACCTGGGGGTGGCAAGTATGAAAAATTCCCTAGCACAAGAGTTGACCAAAATTAGAGCTCACGATGTAAAGTTGATAACTTGCCAATCTGGCCATAGGCTGACCAATCAACGTGCTGAGGTGGTGACGAGATTGAAACTGATGGATCTAGTTTCTGAACTTGGCCCACCATGAATTAATGGATGATGATGTCATCAACATTGGTGTCAATGAGCATTTGGGGAAAGGAATCTCTCCACATAGTGAGACCATGCTCTAATATTCCCATATTAGCTAAGTGATCAGCTGCATGATTTCCTTCTCTATAGGTGTGAATAATTCTTATGTTTAACGAGCAAATAATTAGATGATTGACTTATGCAATCATATTGGAGATATTCCACGAAGCAACAAAAGTTCAGGAGGTCAGGCAGGTCATGATGTTTTTGGAATCTCCTTCTACCACAATGTTTGGAACCTACAAACTGTGAATAAGGACAAAACCTTGGTAGAGAGGCCTAGTTTCAACAAAGTGATTAGATTTGAGACCTAGGTTCTCGACGTAGGCTAGGATGATCTTTCCCATATGATATCAAATGATGCTGCCAGCACCAGCTACCCTTGGATTTCCTTTAACTGCACCATCAAAATTTAGTTTGAGAAAACCTAGGGGATGGGTACACCTGACAAGGGAGCAGCCAACCTTGAGAGAGATCTGCTTGTACATGCCATCAAGGATTTTGAGGGAAGAGGTAATACAAGCTTCACATCTCAGCTTGGAATCATTCTCGCCTTGAGTGATGAACATATTCTCAATAATAGTAGCTATGATCATGGAAATAATATACTTCTCACTGTGGGTAGAGTCTTGGAAGGCATAGGTATTGCATTCATGTCAAATCTCCCACAAGAAGTGGGGGATGTAGAAGGACCAGAAAGTCTTCAATCGGTGGACTATGAACAGACTAGGCCACTGAACACAAAGATCACTTAATAGGAAGGGCGGGACCTAGGAGATACACATCAAGGAAAATAAGGAAGAGAGAATGGATTGGGAGAAGGGACAGGATATGAATATGTGTTGGGTAGACTCGTAATCTGAGTGGCAATGGTAGAAATCGTTGGGGAAGGACAAACCACAATGATGGATATTCAGGATGGTGAGGATCTTATCCTTGATAGTAATCTAGAGGAATAATATGACCTTAGGGATAAGGTGTGGCTTCCATATGATCTTGGAGGGGAACCAAGGAGGACCAAGGTTCTCAGAGAGGGCATAAGCTAATTTGATGGAGAAGAGGCCATTTGGGGTGGGAGCCCAAAGTATGGAATCTTCCATCGAGGAAGATGGAATGATACAAAGGTAAAACAAGTTGGAGAGGTCAATAGAGGCTTGATTCTACTCATCATAGAGGAAACCAAACAATAAGGGTTTCCAAGAGAGACTCTCAGGAAGGAAGAAATTACACACCTTGGGCCCAAACAGGGCATCAATCATTAGCTTTATACACACAATATTCTTACATTTCTATAGCGAATAGTTGCCCAGCCAGAGGTCATCCTAGAATCTAATCCTGATACCATTTCCTGGCTTCCACCTGATGCCCTTCTAAAGTATATGCTTCATCCTGATGACTGAAGTCGAAATAGCAGATCCACGAATGGTGTTAGGCTCATCAAAAAAAAAATGATTATGCTAGAGGTATTTTTCCTTGATGATGGAAACCCATAGAGAGTTTTCATTGGTGAGGATCAACCAGCCTTGCTTGGAAATGAGAGCAAGGTTCAAATTACAAAACTTCTGGAGCCCAATGCCTCTATACTCCTTCCTAGAGTAGACCTGATTCCAAGCCACCAGGTGAATCTGCTGCTTATTCTCTAATCCTAACCAAAGAAAATTTCTTTGGAGTTACTCAATATAGTTGCAAACCTCAATAGGGATCTGGAATATGGAAACAAAGAAGATGGGGATGCTCTAAAGGGTAGCTTTGACTAAGGTGGCTTTGCCTACCTAACTGAGGAGACTCCCTTTTCAACTGGCTAACTTTTTTTGGATGCACTCAATGATAGGGTTCCATAAGGACTTTTAGAAATGGTCTTTGAAGAGAGGAAACCCCAAGTAGGTGGTATGGAAGGCATCAATGGAGCAACCAAGGATTGTAGCAATACGGGCTTGGCATATCATCAGATTATTGATGAAATATATTTTACTCTTGTTTAAATTTAGATTTTGTCTAGTTGTAGCATCGAAGGAGAGGATAGATTTGATACGCTGGGCTTGGGGAACAGAGGATCAGGGGAAATAATGGTGTCATAAACAAACTTCTAGTGGGATATGGCCTAGAGAAAGGAAGTGGATTGGATTCCAGAGATGGATCCTTCGAGGTAAGCATGGGTAAGAGCCTTCCCAAGAGCTTCAGCAATAATTATGAACAAGAAGGGGGATATGGTGTCTCCTTGTCTAAGGCCTTTGAAGTTATTGAAATAGCTTTCTAGGGAGCCATTAACTAGGATATAAAAGTTAACTGAGGTAATGCAACCTTTGATCAGATCAATCTAGTTTGGATGGAAGCCAAACTTGTGAAGGACCATGAATAGGAAATCCTAGGAGACCCTATTAAAGGATTTATTCATATAGAGCTTGAGGAGGAAGCCTGCTTGGCTACTCGAGCAGATGGAATGTATGAGATCATAGATGGTGATGATGCTATCCATGATTTGTCTTCCTTGAATAGAGTTACCTTGGTTTGAAGCTATGATGCAAGGAAGGATAAGCTTGAGCCTAGTAGCCAGGGCCTTGGTGAGGATTGTATATAGAACATTGCATAAGCTTATGGGGTGGAAGTCAGAGAGAGTGTGGGCTTGGTTAACTTTAGGAATGAGAGATAAGAAGGTGGAATTAATGTCCCCTAGGATATTCCTATATTTTTGTATCTTTTGGATTGCAGAGACCGTGTCTGGGCCTAGGATGTCCTAGAAGTGCTGGAAAAAATGGAGGGAAATCCATACAAACCTGGAGCTTTCCCTCCTTGCATAGAAAAAACAACAATCCAAATTTCTTTAGCAATGAGGGCTTTGATTAAACTTTGATTCTGGTTAGCGATGACTAACCTGGGGATGTTCCAAAGATGTTCCACAAAGGTTTGATGGTCATAGCTGGGAGAGGGACCACACAATTCTTCAAATAAATTAACAGCCTTGGACTTGATTTCCTGAATTTCCATGACTACATTTCCATCCTATTGCACTAATGAAGAACATGGACTTATACTGAGAGGGGGGGTGAATAGTATAAGACTTAACCAATTAATAATTTTAACTTTAGATAGCAGTGGCATCAACACAACATTAATAAAGACAGAAAGCATCACACATTGAAGACCCATTTTTAACGTGGTTCACCCAAAATGGTTGGGCTATGTCCACAAACTCTTTTCTCTAAAAGTTATCTCAAATTTCTTTAGGAATCCTTCCCAATTACAATGTTTATGAGCCTCGACCCAAAGGAAATACCTTCCCCTCTGCTCTAGAAATGATCTCTCAGAAGATCAACTGCCTCTACCTCTTGCCAGCACGTGGAACTCCTTTCCATCAAAGACCTCCTATCCTCAATGCTTAGCCTAAGAGACCTCTACCTTCTATGATCATGTCCACAGTAGCTCAGTAACATGTACCAAACATAGTCAGTTGGTCTAGTACAATTCTTCCTCTATCTGTCATATCTATCCAACTCTTAAACAAATCAATCCTCTACATACAAGCCTTCTCAAAGACTTGCCAAATCTGTCCTCAGGTTCTTCTCATAGAACCAATGCACCTCTGTCCTCAAGTTCTTTGATAGAACTATCAAACTCAGCTCACAAGTCCTCTGCTAGGACCTGTCCAAATCTGCTCACAAGTCCCCATTGGAACCTGTCCAAAAATTGCTCACAAGTCCCCACCAGAACCTGTCCAAAACTGCTCACAAGTCCCCACTGGAACCTGTCCAAAAACTGCTCACAAGAATAACTTTCTTAGTAGGAAATCACAAAGTGAATTGTTAGAGACCCAATGTGATTTTTCAAACTCATAGAAGCATAAAGAGAATTGTTAGAGACTCAATATGTTCTATACTCAAAGCCCAATCTCAAAACTCAACTCAAATCAACTCAGCTCAATCTCAATCTCAAATCTTAAAACTCAACTCAATATCTGAAATGGATAGGATAGAATATTTTCTTTCAATAACATGAAACCCCAACAATTGCCAACTATGCAAAGAATCACATAACAATGATACTCATGTTCTTTTCACCATCAATTAGGGTTTCAACAACAATGCTCATCAAACAAGGTTTAGTCAACAAACACCATTCAACTCAACATAAAATTTGAAGCATTCAACCAATCATCACAAGAAAAGGAAACAAGTAGAAATCCTTTTCCCTCCAAATATATTTGAACAAAATAGCCACCAACACAATATCACCAAATGCAAAGAATAACTTGCTCAAATCAACTCAATGGAGTAAGCCCAATATCATGAATCAAGTAAAGCAATAACTTGATCAAACAACCTCTATGGAAGCAACTCAACCATCAAACTCAAAACAGCCAACTAAGGGTTCCACCAACTCAATGCAAGTAGCTAGACTCACAAATACAAACCCTAGTGCACAAAGCTTCCACTATCTCAAACCAAAAATTATGCATTCACCAAAAACTCTCCTTAAAGATAACAATGCATAAGTAGTCTCCAACAAACCAGAAAATAGGATTTACACCTAGCCAAAGGATACCTAGTAGAATACCTTTTCACTCCAACCTTATTTCAGAAAACATACACCAATCATACTCATTAGAAGAATGTGCCCATACCTTATTGGAGTAGAAGATAATTGAACCTTCAAGCTGTCACCACACACAACTCTCAAACTTCCAACCAAGTTAGGGTTAGAATAAAAAGAAATGAGCAATAATATAAACTTCCTTTATTACACATTTTAGCTCCACTTCTTTAAACACAACCACCATAACATGCCAATAAATCAACAATCACAGACTCACACCTTATACCTCCATTTTTAATTTTAGCATAGCAAAGAATAATCTTAAAAATACATCCAAAGAAATATGCCCTTATTTCTCCTAAGCTTTTATTCAATGCTAATCACAAAAGCCAAAACTCATAAAATTTAATCACACCTTATAAATCGTTGTCCAAGAAACTCCGAATTTCGTGGCATAAAGATGTTTTAATAAAAACGTGTTACTATAGCAAAGCACCCTCGCGAGACTCGAAACGGCGACCTCCGCCAATGCAGTGCCCAACAGCAGCCTTCGCCGCCACTAGCCCACGCGGACTACGAAGTTCACAAGTGAACTTCCCTCCACTTCACCCTCAAAAAAAAAACTCCCGAAGACTTTTCAACCGCACGTGCTTCTAAGTCTTCCTTCGATCGCAGCGAATACAGAGCACAAACACCGCAAATTGCATTCAAGGAATTTCAAATTAATTAGCCTTCCAACCTTAGGAGTTGGAGAATAAATAGTCTCTTCAAAGACACCTTGACATCGGCAAAAATAAAGACCATTTCAAAATTAATCAAAAGTCTTTTCAAAAAAGGGTTTAAAAACCCTTAAATAATTTTAATAAATTAAGAATAAAAAAAGGTTTAAAAACCTTTAAGTATTTTTAATAAATTAAAAATAATTTCTCCCTTAATTAATTAAATAATTAATTAATTAAAACCTTGAAGGGTTTTAAATAATAATTAAATAAATAATAAAGAGAACCTCCATTGGTTTTAATAAAAACCATTTAACTTGGTTTTAATAAAAAACGGTTTGGTTTTAATGAAAAACCCTTGCCAATGGAATCTCTCCGGATTCTCTTAAAAATATTCTCTTGGAATCTTCCACATTTGAAGCCAACACATCCTCTTAACATTAATGCCATTTCCTTTTGACATCAATGACAACTCATAGACAAGAAGCTAGGATCTCAAACCCAAAATTGCCAACAACTAATTCCCTAATCATGTTGCTTCCCATGTGCCTCATTATTGTGGTATGGACGAAATTAGAGTTTGATTCACCTTCTTTGAGAAAAGTAACCCTAGAATTTTATTTCCAAAGTACTTATTCACTTTTGAGGATGTTGTGATAATCGGAGAGGAGGATCCTTTCAGAGTCCTAAAGAGTGGGATTAGGTTCTCCATTTTGCAAAGTGATTTCAATATCTCTAAGCTGGGACTGAATTTGCTATTTTTTATAAAAAATGTTCTAAAAAACTTCTTTGCTCCACCGTTTTAGATTGTATTTCACATATCATAATTTGTTGCTCACTTGAGAAATTTTGGATCCATGGAAGGGATGGGCCCACCATTGGGAGATTAAGGATATGATGTTAGGATCGTGGAGCCACATGGATTCAAATCTGAAGGGGAATTTGAAAGAGAGGCATGAGGATGACAATCCAGTAGGAGGGGATTGTGGTCGGAGCTAATCCTAGGAAAATAATGCATAGTTGCATCACCATATTTTGGGATGATGTTAGTGGAAATGATGACGTGATCAAGGCACATCTAGATTAGTTGGTCACCCTTCCTGTGGTTGCTCCATGTGAATTTTTGTCCTCTAATATTGATGTACATTAGTTCATTTTTATCAATGAAGTTTGCAAAGCATTCATAAGACCTCTCAGTGATTGGAGACCCTAATCTATTATCAAAATGGAAGAGGGGGGAGTTGAAGTCTCTGACCAATATCCAATCTTCTAAAGAGAAGACTTCCCTTAACTGGATGAGAGATTTTCATAATAGGTTCCTCCGATAAGGAGCATTCATAGCATAAATATTGGATAGGACCTATCAAAACCCATCCTCTTTGTTGAAGAATAGAATGTTAATATATCTATTAGTTATAGATAACACCATCTTGTTGACTTTCATTAGGTCCCATAAGCACAATAGTCCCCCTAAATCTCCATTGGCTAAAGTAAAATAGGGTGCAAAGTCCTTCCAAATGTAGATTGAAATACAAGAAATATCCTGAGAGTTAAGCTTCGTTTCTTGGAGTAGAAGAATGGTGGGTCTATGTTCTCTCCTCATGGACTTAACTAAGCATTTCTTATTTCATCCATTGAGGCCTCTCACATTCCATGAGAGGATATTCATTTGGAAACTCTTGATGATGTTCACTTCCCTCTTTTGAGCAGAGGGAGAAGATTATTTTTTCTCAATTCTTGGGTTTTCAAAAGTTGGGAAGACCCTCTAAGAGTGAGTTTGGTGCCATTTACCACTTCATCTAATGCTTACCTATTTTTGATGTCCTATATCGATGGGCAATCCCTCTTTTTCATTGAACCCACACTAGCCATTTATTTCCTCAGAGAGCGAGAGGGAGGATTAGGGGAGGTGGAATTGGGGGAAGGGGAAGACTGTTTGGAGATGTTGATGCCCTATGCAAGGAGGGAGGGGAGGGTGGAGGGCATAGTGGGCAGTTAAATACAGGTCTAGATGGGCAAGCTATGGGGAGGATGGGTAGGCTATGGGGAGGATGGGTTCGACTGGGGGGTCTCAAGAGATCCATATCTCGGTAGGGGGTCATAGAAGGGGAGATAGGAGGATTAAGGTTGGGATCAGGATCAGAGGGAAAACCAGTTTTAGGGATATGGTGAGTCTTTTGGTAGGATATGGTTGCGAGCTTGGATGGGCACTGAGAGTTTAAATTGTCTTGCTTGGAACAAAGGCTACAAAAAGTAAGTTTATTTTTGTATTCAATAATTTGAGAAAAATTATAGACCTTGGAGATGAGGTTGATAAATGATGGTAGATCTACGTTCAAGTTGGCATTGACACACATACGAGCCTGGGTCATCTGGGTCCTATATTATGTTGGAGGATAGAAGGATATAAACTCCCCAATGCTTCTCACTATACCGTGAATAATGTCTTTGTGCCAAAACTGGATCGAGGGGCCAAGAAGGCAGATCCAGATTGAAGTAAAGTTGATGCTCTGGGTAGCAGGGTTGAATTCCACCCCCCATTTCCAAAGGAAGAGATCTCTCTAATTGAATAACCAAGACCCACCTATGAGAATTCATCAGGATTCTATAGGGTTGTTCAATCATATCAAGAAAAATCCTCTAGGGAGGGCTACCAATTCCATGGATCCGATCGGGTGCCAGATGGATTTGGCCCATTTGTGGATGGACTCCATGTTAGGCACCATTTTGGATTTGGGGGAAGCAATGGAAAAAATGAGTTTCACACCATTTTAGATATTAAATTTTATCTATGGGATAGCACCATTTTTTCCCATTATATTTGCCCCATTTGCTTATGGACTCCATTGAGTGCCAGAATGACGATAAATCATGTTTAATTTCCAATTGCACAATTTAAAATAAATTTCAAATGCATATATTATTAAATTAATATATAATAGTTGCATGCAATATTTTTAAATATTATAACATGCATTAAATAATATATATTAATTTACATGTAAATATGTATATATTATATTATATATTATTTGGGGGGAAGCCCTTATACTTACACATGGTATCCCCACGTTCAACACACTTAGCCTTTACTTCCTGACACACTTGCTTATCTTGTTTCAAGAATCAAATCTATATTTAGATTTCTAGGAAGGGAATATCATCAATACATTCTAAATATCCTTCCTGTATGTCCCCTTTGTGTACTCAATACCACATCATTGGCCTCTTGTGTGGTTGTCTCCTTATCCTTCGGTCTTTTTTCCTTCTATTTTGAACACACCCAATGGACATATCATTGGGAGAAATGATGAGGAATAAAATTAAAATTCAATTCAATATTAATTAAATTAAAATTTTGATCAGTAGCTTTGGAGGGTTTTTAATCCATAGTTGAGTCAGGCGATGGTGGTTGTAGAGGGTTTGAAGCTAGGCAACGATGATTCTGGAGGTTTTTTAATCCACAACTGAGTCATGCGACTAAGGTTGTAGAGGATTTTAACTAAATAAATGGTGGCTCTAGAGGTTTTCTAATCCATAACTGAGTCAAGAAGTGGTGGTTGTAGAGGATTTGAAACCAAGCAATGGTACCTTTGGAGGTTTTTTAATCCATAGTTGAGACATGCGACAGTGATTGTAGAGGTTTTGAAGCCAGGCGGTGATAGCAAGGTAAGTTTTGATATATCTGATTTAGTGCTTGAAATTATTTAGATTTTAGGAAAGTCTTATAGGAAGCAAGAAATAATAGATCAATAATATAGGGGTGGTTCAATAATTGGAATAAGAGAAATAATAATTACAAGGACAAGTAGAAACCATAGGATAGTTGGTCTCCGTGAATTCACATACGATTCCAATCAACGAAGCTAATGAAATATGAGGATTGACATATCCACAAAAAATAGGGCATACAACAATACTACCATATCATACACCCGTAGAATGAATATTAAAACCTATTTATATCAATGTAAAATAGTACTTGAGAATAATAAGGCACCGACAAGCTCAAACAAGGGCAACAAAAATGAAGAGGACTAATAAAAAAATAATAGTAAAGAATATTCTTCCACATAAACATTTGGAGAATAAGGAACAATCAAAGGCATTAATCATAATCGAACGGGGATATCATTCAAACCAACATAGGGGATAAAAGAAGGAAGACAAAAGAGATAGAGGCAAAATGGCAACACACTAGCAAGGATAAAAAAATAAAAATTGAAAGCAAGAAAATATTTAGTGTGGAAATTGTAGGTCACCAAAATGAGTTTCAATATAGGAAAGAAATTTACAGTCCCACAACCACGCCACTCATGTGGACACCAAGACTTTATGTGCAAGAGCTAATGAAGATGAAAGAGAAACTTGAAAGCATGGAAAGGAGGAAAAAAATAAGAGATACTAAATTATATGAGATCATAAACATTAATCAGAGGTTGGAAAAGAAAACAACCAACTCCAGGAGCAAGTGTCAAAGCTACAAAACCTTATGAACATGGATCAATGTGAATGGTGTATCCTCAAACAAGCCATCCACTCCCCAATAAATGATACAATAGAGGTGGAAAAATGAATGCAAGACAAATAAAATAGGTACGAGAAACACTCCAAAACATAAACAAAAGAAAATAAATTATGAAATGAATTAGCAAAGGCAAAGTCATGGTCTCAAGTAGTAAAAGAACCAATAAATTAGCAAAAATATTTAATACAGAAGCAAGTATAAAATAAAATAACAAAAGAGAAAGAAAGACATGAGAAGTTATCAAACATAATCATCAAAGGGTTAAAATATTATCAAACATAATCATCAAACATAAAGCCAGGTTACTAAGAAACAAAGGCATGTTGAGAGGGTCACAATTCTATTTAAATGATGACCTAACCTTTCTACAGTAGGAAGAAATAAATAAGGAATGGGAAAATATGAGGGTAGCAAGGAATGAAGGGAGATGGGCATATTTAAGAAATGGAAAGGCATACATCACATCCAGGGTTATGCATAAGCGCAAAATATCGTAAAATGGCTCTATTTAGGATTTTTAAAATCTTGAAAAGGCTAATTTTGGATCATTTCACCGAGGCCCATTTGCCCGAAAATTATGGGGCAAAATTTTTTTGGGGTAAATTTGCCTGTCGTTGAAAATAATTAAAATATTTTTATTTTAATTCGTCGACCTCAAATTATAAATGAAAATAATTGGAATACATGTAGGATGAAAAGAACTCTAAGTGATTGGAAAGCACTATATGCACTTCAAAATCGATGTAGAAATATCGATTTGTGGGACTGAAAGACTACCAAAGTCTTATTTGGTCTACTTGTCACACTTATTGTGTTGTATGGTTGCACAAAAAATATAAAATGGAGGTAGATAAAAAGGATTCAAAAATATCTAATTACAAATTTTCTTAGAATTAAGGCCACAATCCCTTATGAAATTGTTCTAGCTGAAACTGGAATGTTCCCTTTAGAGGCAATTGCTATGACCAAGTTGTTATGTTACTTGAAAAAAATAGAAAACATGAAAAACAACAGATGGCTTAGGGTAGTTAGGGATGTATAGGTGCATATATGAAATAACACATGGATGAAACAAAATTAGAAATGGATGAAACATTGGGAAATCAACATAAATGAATGCCCAAATTTCAATAAAGACATAAAAAACTATGTGAACAAAAATTTTAGAAGTGGAATGTGGAAAAATGCAAGCAAGAAAAGACAATACTATATTGCAAAGTTTAACCCAACATATGACCACAAGGAAAAAGCATATATAGGCACTGAAATCAAGTGGAGGGAAAAATCCTCATTGCTAAAATAAGGACTAGCTCTCATAAGCTTAGATGTGAAACAAGGATATGGACAATGCCCAAGGAACAATGGGAAGAAAGAACATGTACTCTATGCAACACGAGGGCAACAAATATAGAGTAACATTTCATCTATGAATGCCCAAGTTTTTTTAACATCCGTGGAAAATACAAAGAAATACTTGGAAAATGGTCTATGATAGAGTTATTTGAAGACAATAAAATAAAAAAAGTTGGGGAGTTGCTAACCCAAATCAGTAGGAAAAGGAACAACCTTCTCAAGGATATTAATGGTCATATGATTTGAATAGTTGTATTTCCATATTTGGGGGTCCCATAGGCCATGTTTGGGTCTCGCAGACTTAATTAAAATATTTCATTTCATTTCATTTCAATTAATAATTAATATAAATTTATGAAAAGTTATATATAAAGACACATGAAGTGTCTTTTCATAAAATATAATATTTATATTGAAAAATCATGAAAGAAATAATTTAACTTTGCATTGATAAATTAAAAGAAAAACACACATGTTGTCCTACAAAGCCTTTATCTTCCAAAGCACACATTGCAGGAGGTCTTTGCACCCATATTATAGAATGTGTTGCACATTAAATGTTGCACACATGCTAAGTGCATTTGATGTTATACCCTACATATTGTAATGCACTACGCACGAAGGATGGCACCCATTCCTCCCCCTCCTTACATGTGGCACATCCATGTGCAAAAATTCCCATTCCCATTCCCTTCCCCCACCATTAAAAAATCCCTTTAAAAATTACTAATTAATTAAGTTTAAAAATTAAAAATTAAAAATTAATTGAGTAAACTTTTATCTAATTAATTGATTGATTTATTATAAAAGGGAAATCAATTGATTAGAAAATAAATAAATTAATTAATTAATTAGTAACCCTTTTAATTAATTGATTGATTAATTAATTAATTAAATAAGGTATTATAGATACCCAAAAGTCACACATTTCCACTTCTCACATCATCATGGTCAATCAATTTGCAAAACCCATGAAAATTGCATAAATTGGCTCAAAAAACTATTCATTTATCAAAATAACTATTCATTAGGCTTAACCCCCTTGGGCTAGCTAAACCCCTTCCTACGCTTGACTCTAGGTCACCATGTGACCTCATTCATAACTCAACTAAGTTTGAATTCTCAACCATGGTCAAAAAGCACTTTATGGTCAAAAAGTTAACATTTTTGGTCAAAGTATGCTTTATGGCTAAACACATGCTTAATTAGATATAATATTGATTTAAGCTAAGCCTGCCACCTTAGCTAGTCTACTTTGAATTGATTAGCCTAGCCTAGCCTAACCTTTCCACATCTCACTTAGATATTTCTTCCATCTCACACTCCCTTGGGTCATAAATGAGAAATTGAGACTTTTGCACCAAAAAGACAATTTCAAATTAGAAGATATTTCCAAAAAGGTTTCAATAAAAGTCGAATGGAGACTTTCATCCACATCATCATGACTTGTATATGGATGAGGGATTCTCTCACCCAGTCTCATTTATGAGCTAGGACACCTCTTAGGTGGACACCTCACCACATACACCTCATAGGGGACACCTCATCCCCTCCCCTAACCTTGGCCAAGTCTATAAATAGAAGGCCATTTTCACCATTTTAGAGATATCAAATTTAGCTTACGAAATCACTCCAAACACATAGCATCCATCACACTCATATTGCAATAGTATTTTAGTCACTTTCATAACATTCCTTATGGTCTATATAGGTTATCATCATCAAAAAGACAAAATCTGAAGGTGACCCATCGAATTCATCAAGGAGCAATCACATCAGAAAAGCCCTAAAATCCCATTTTGCATGTTCAGCTAGAAAAATACAGGTTTGCATGCCCCCGTGTGAACTTCTCAATTTAGACCAGGTTTGCACCCCCATGTGAATCTTTGCTACAACAAGACAAAATCACCCGAACAGGTAAATATGGCTTAGTTTAGTGTTTCATGTTGATATTAGCAATTTATTTCAAATTTTAAGTTGATTTAAGAGTCTCTTTGTCTTCATAAACATGGTTTTTGACTGATGTAAGACCCCTAACATACTAATAAAATTTTATAGGTCTAACAAGTACAAAGAACGCATCAAACCAACGATGACCCATGTTCAAGAAGCCCATATGGACTGAGGAACATCCAAAAGAGAGATCTTGCTATCTTTGGAGCACTTCTAAAAGGTTTTCTTTCAGGAAGACCCAATTGTATCCTTTAGGGCAATGATTGTAAAGGATATTTAACTTTGTAACCTCTCCTTTTTATCTTAATATCAAAGTAGTGGATCACTATGGTTTTTGAATGAAGAATTGTAGTGTAAATATCTCTTTTGTTTGGTTTCATTTTGGCATGTCGATCATCCTATGCCCATCATCATTGTTGATGAGCTCATCCCACCTCCTTCACAATCTGCTACCCATCCCTTTCTAGAGTATTCATCTCATCCACTCTTGGGGGATGAATATGATGTCATCATTTTCTAAATCATACATTATGTCATCACTACTATACAAACCGTAGGTATAATTTCTACACCTCCTTCTTCCACACCACTCCTTGCTACATCCTCTTCTCATATCTCACATTCATAGTAGGCTTCATCAAGATCCAAACCTCTATCCCAACCATCATCATCATTTCCACCTTAGTATTCTCAACATCCACCTCAATACTACCAGATATCGTCACAACACCCATCCCATACTTCACAGTAATTTCAATAGCAACAAGTCACCCCATCTCCACAGCCACCTCCATTCACTCCATAGTTCGCTACCAATTTACCTACTAGCCACCACCATTCTCATCATATGGACCTCCATTGACATCTTATTCATCATTTTTCTTACCCCCATAACCTTCGTTTCGAATCCCACCATCGATTCCATCTTACATTACCAATCTACCCTAATATTTGATCCAACCTGAATCTTTGCTTTCCATTCCTTCCATACCACCCCAGGTCTCATAGGCCACCACTTCATCTTCTAGCCAATTCTCTTTTACTACACCTTCATATCTCCCACCACCATCTTCTACACCACCCACTTTCTTCACTTCACCACCTACTTGGTCCTCTACCACCACCACTCAGGCGCAACTGACTTTCCCATATGCATAGTAGCAGGAACCCATGCCTAACCAATAGATTCTTAGGTACTATGATCAGCAATAAAAACCTACAGTCCACTCTTCTTACATCTCACCACATCCATCTCATGTTCATTTCCTATAGTACCAAGCCACGTCGATACCTGATCCACAACAGGCTACTTACTACAACAAATGGGAAGAATAATAGTTGCAATACCCATCATATCTAGGTTATTCACAAGCATCATCATAGCAACTACCTCCATATTCTTCTTCACATCCATTCCCACCTCCACCAAATACCACCATGGTGCTCTCTAGTGAACTTCAAGCTATGCAAGAATAGATCCATACTCTAGATTTACGCATGACTAGTTATGGGCCTCAAAAAACCCACATATGATGAGTTGTGCAATGAACCAATTCATCCATTTTTTTCCATGCATCCTTATCCTTACCAGTTTGAGATCCTTAAATTCGAGAAATTTAAAAGTAAGGAATACCCTAGAGAGCATCTTAACAATTACCATTTTTCTTGTTACCAACTTCATGGTAGTGATCCCCTTATGCTTTGCATATTTGCACTTTCTCTTGGGGGAAAAGCACTAGATTGGTACAACCATTTGCCTAATTATAGATTATTTAAGTTTGAATAATTGGTCAATCTCTTTCTTGAGAATTTTTTGATCAACATCAAAACTATTACTACATTATCAGATTCTATGCTTTAAACCAGTTTGATGATGAGTCCATCACTAATTTAATCTCTCACTGGAGGGTGATCATTCATGATCTTGCTTTTACCCTTCCACCTTCAGAGATCATCAAAATATTTTCCAAGCGTTGTCACAAGAAAATCTCTCAAACTTTGCAAATCCATTAGAGTCGCACATTTGAGGAAGCTATTGCTCAAGCCAAGGTTATCGAGGACATCAAGGTCCATACAAGAAAGATCAAGCTTCATCCGAAGCAACCCTATCCATACAACTACCACTACAATCACAATCCATATGTCCCACCCACTTCCAAACCACCTCAGACCAATCAGGTGCTCCTCACTTCTCCATCTCAACTCCCATAATCCACACCATCCTAACCCCCATAATTCACACCACCTTGACCTCCACAATCTGCATACCAAGTTAACCCTCCATCGCCCTCTAATCCATATTAAGAGCATAATCCTCGCCCCCCTCATCCACCACATAATTGAACACCTTTGTTTGAGCCCATGCCCACTTTATTCCATCAATTATATGATGGAGGTCACATCACCTTGCATAACATCTAGCCTAATGATCCAAATCATCCTCTCCCTCAAGACCACAATCCATAGGCATTTTGTGGTTTTCATCGCCAACATGGTCATTATCTTGACACATGCCATATCTTTCAACATACTATGCAAGATCTTATCTACCATGGTACTATTTAGGTCTCCAACCCCCTTGCACCACAAAATAAAAACTTGGAGATCTATCAAAATCCATTACCCGAGCATGGGGGTAATCCACCTCAATCCACCCCATGCCAAATTAATCATGTCAATCAAGGTCCTTCCTAATAGGTGTTTTTGGGTATGATCAATATTGCCACATGTAACCAACATTATCCACCTTCTATTGAAGCCCAAAGCCCTTCTACTTATCTTCCTTCATCTTCTTCTAATCCTCTCATCCCTCCACCAGATCTTGCTGCTATACCACAAAATGTCATTACTATTCGTGGTAGTCTTTCTCATCAACTCTGCACTTCCCCTACAATTTTATCTATCTATGACCTTCTACAACAATACCAACCTCATCACGAGACCCTCAATTCCATCCTCCACTCTCTCAATCTTGATGTCAATGATACTATTACCTTTTCCAACTTTATTGGTAATGTTCAGATATTCTTACAACCTTCTATTAGCTTCCATGACCAGGAGATCACTGAAGTTGTAGGTGAAGGAGTGGATCCACCTCTACATGTTCAAGCCTCCATAAATTTAGTCACCTACAAGCATGTCCTCATTGATACAGGTTCATATATCAACATCATTTCTATAGTCACCCTAGGCCATCTTCACATTCCTCCCACTCATCTTGCCACCCCTTCCATGGACCTTCAAGCCTTTGATGGATCTATGCACCCTATGGTTGGCTTAATCGTACTCCCCATTCAAGTTGATGCCAAAACCATTTCCACCCTCTTCCATGTCATTGAAGGAGATATGCAGTACAATATCCTTTTGAGACACCCATGGATTCGGGACATGCAATGTGTCTTCCACGCTACATCATTGTATTAAATATATTCATAATGGGTTGGTCCATTGTATCCCTGTTGATGATGACCCCTTCAAGTTTTACAATATTGTCTCTCTACCACCAGGTCCACCCATATCATCTACTCAATTTGCTCCTACCCCATACCGCTCTCTTACTACCACCTTTTAAGCATCTACACCCTCACATCCCACACCTAAATTGTGTGAAATTTCCTCATCTTCTTCACATCCACCCCAGGCTACCAATACTCCTTCTACATCCATATCTTCCAATCATCCTCCATCCTTTTCCATGTCATCATCCTACCAGGGACCATTCCCTCCATTCACCTTTTCTGCTACACCGTCCCCACCTACCCCTTCCACCTCACCTCCCATCCTACCTACTCCATCCTCACATTCACGTTGCTTTGTTTCTCGCTCATATCGATAGTAAGTCACAAACCCACCCTAGCTACACCTTTTATTCACATATCCCAATTCACCCATGCTAACCATCACAATCACCGGAACACCTATTGAATTCTATGAGTGGACATAGCATACTGCTCAGCTCAATGACCAATTGGACCAATATAATCCTATCGCTTCACCCACCTTACCTTCTCCACTATCCGCACCCATCCAATTGCCATCTTCATCACCCATGGGGTGTTTTCCCCAAATCTAGAATCATGCTCCTCCACATGTCTCTATACTCATGACCACACCTGGTCCTAGTGAATATGATATATGCAATGCTTGGGTTATTTCATCTACCATTTAGTCCACTCATGAATTTTGTCAACCCCATGATGTACCCATCACTATCGAGATCATTGTTCCTCTTGGTCTGCTTGACAATTGCACAAATATCATATATGGGGGATGTGATTCATCCATAAAGCTTCCATAGCCTCCACATCCCTAGCCTCAATTTTACGATAATATTGATCACATGTCAAATCCAAATTTTTCCTAGCACTCGTCGATGAAATTGGCATGGCTTTATACTGGGAAGGTACAACAGGGGTGTCACACCCTATTCATTCCTCCTATACGATTCCCTAGTGATACATCTGGAATCGATTATCACCTAGTAACAATTAACACCTCGAGGATAATTTACATCATCTCCATCTTGACCTCCTCGAGGTCCTTATGGATGACAAACTTGAGTTCAATTTTTTCCTATCGACTGTTTGTCTCCTCAATCTACAATTGACATTCCATATACATTATTTCATTTATCTCCACCCCATGAGACACTCCCTTCTTGTGAGGTTGAAGACCTCATTGATCAATTCACCTACTTATCACTCGATCCACCCATACCAGTCAATCGACTTTCCTCTCCTCCACCCATCATTTTGTGCATCCCTTTTTGTGAACAACACCAAATATTTTATCCCCACCATTGATCTCATTTGCCATCCATGGTTCTGCTTCTTATTCGCAATCAACCATACCCTGATGCACCATCACCCTCTACTGA
Source organism: Wollemia nobilis (assembly GCA_028583015.1). Taxonomy (NCBI): domain Eukaryota; kingdom Viridiplantae; phylum Streptophyta; class Pinopsida; order Araucariales; family Araucariaceae; genus Wollemia; species Wollemia nobilis. The sequence goes on from JAQPPZ010008406.1 coordinate 651,171, forward strand.
ATCTTCATCACCCTAATCACCAACCTCTACCATATCTAGTGCTTATGTCAACATGATATATGTTAATTTATATGCTCCACTCTGCTATCCAAATCATCCAACCTACATCTCACTCCCCCATTACCAACTTTTTTGACTTCAACAATATCTCATCCACACCTTCACCAACTAAGTTCCTTTTATCACCTAAAGTACTATGATCTGCTAAATGCACTTTTTCCTTCCATTCCACCCTATTTGCCTTGGATTAGTCATACAGATATTTATCTATATGATGAATCCCAGCTTCTTGATTTCATTTATGACCTTCATCTCATCCCAAAACCTTCTCAACTTCATTATGGTTCTCACATGCTTGTCAAGGACACCATTGAAGTTGATATTGGTGATGACCCTGATCACTCTCACATTTTTCATCTTGTCGCTAGCCTTTCTCCTGACGAACGTATCCTTTTCACCTATTTCCTTTAGTACTACATAAAGGTGTTCATATTGTCCTACATGGACATGTCGGGCCTTGATCCATCATTAGATATGCACAACTTAGTCTTGGATGACAATGCCAAACCGGTTAGACAAAATTTGCATCAAATGCATCCCACCATTGCTCTCATGGTTAAATAGGAGCTACAGAAGCTTCTCGATGTTGACTTCATACAACCTATTGATTACCCTTAGTGGGTTTCAATATGGTTCTCATAAAAAAACTCGAGGGGGGTATATGATAGAAATTAGGTGTTAGGTGTGGTTTATTCTATGTAATAAACTATTTTCATTTAACGATCGATTTTGGTTGACTTTGTTTAATGGTAGTTTTTGTAACGGATAAGGTGCACCATAATCATTAAATGTGACCTTATCCATAACTTGTGATGTAATTGCCTATTTATAGGCCTTTTATTAGCAATGGAAATTAAGAATCTGATCCACATCAGTATTCGTATCTGCATTGATTTTAAGAATCTTAATAAAGCTTATCCAAAGGACAATTTTCCACTCCCTAATATTGACACATTGGTTGATACCACAATAGGGAACAAAATGCTATCACTCAATGATGGTTTCTCTGGTTACAATCAAATTTATATTAACCCTAATGACCAGTATAAGACATCTTTCACAACCCCCTAAGGGATATTTTGTTACAAGATCAAGCCCTTCAGCATTAAGAACACTGGGGCAACCTACCAACATGCAATGACATAATTTTTTCATGATTTAATACACAAGACTATCGAAGACTATGTTGAAAATCTCATTGCCAAATCCAAAACCCATGATCAACATCTCGAGGACCTTCACCGAATCTTCGATCACCTCCTAGAATATAATGCCTGATTAAATCCAAAAAAATGTGTCTTTGGTGTTACCTCAGGTAAAATATTAGGTTTTATTGTTTCAAAAAGAGGTATCAAGGTTGATCCCCAAAAATTCTAGGCTATCATTGATATGCCTCCCCTACGAATCTCAAGTAACTATGCAACTTGCAAGGAAGAATCCAGTCCATCCAATGATTCATCGCCCAACTTTCCGATAAGTGTCAATCATTCAATCATCTTATTCAAAATGATATACCCTTAAATTGGTACAATCAATGCCAAATCATTTTTGATTCCATCAAATCATACCTTACATCTCCACCGGTTCTATCACCACCCTATCCATATCGACCTTTCCATCTATATATTTTTGCCATTGATTTTGAATTGGATACGCTTCTTACCCAAAATAATGAAATGAACCAAGAACATGTAATATACTACATCATTTGTACATTGATTATTTATGATATATGGTATGCCTACATGGAAAAACTTTTCCATACCATTGTTTTTTCTACATAGAAGCTACGACATTACATGATCAATCACACTACCTACATAGTAGCCTGTGATAATCCACTTTGTTGCATGATGGGTACGAGCTACCATAACAGTCATACAACCAAATGGATCATTCTTCTCATGGAATTTGACCTCAAATTTATTAGTTAAAAATCCATCAAAGACCAGGTTATTGCTGATCAGTTGGTTGAAGCACCTTTACCAAGTGAAGCACCACTACTCATTTAGCTTCTTGATGATTCTGTATTTCATACTTCTGAAGTTGAGGAACTTGTGGAACCTGATTCAACCACTGATTTAACCCTCTTTTTTGATGCCTCTCATTGTGAGCATGGAGTGGATTCTGGTATAGTCATTTTCACATCGCAGGGGAGCCCCTCCACTTATCATTCAAATTAGGCTTTCCATGTACCAATAACAATGTCAAGTACAAAGATCTCATCCTTGGCTTGAAGAAAGTAATTTTAATGTACATCTGACACCTTGACATATTTTATGACTCCCTTATCATTTTGAATCAAATTAAGAGATAATGGCAATATAAGTTGTCATTGATGTCAAAAGGTATTTTTTTTTATATCAAAAGAGTGTGATGTCAAGAATATATTGAGAAGCTTCTTTATGTTAAAGGGTTTTTATTAAAACCATGGTGACAAGGCTAAAGGTTTTTCTTAAAACCATTTGGACTCATTAAGGGTTTTTATTAAAACCATGGTGACAAGGCTAAAGGTTTTTCTTAAAACCATTTGGACTCATTAAGGGTTTTTATTAAAACCAAGCTTAACTTAATGCAAAGGTCCATGTTTATTATTAATAATTAAATTAACTCAAACATTTGTCAAAAGGTCCAAGTTTAATTTATTATTAATAAAATAATAATTATTATTTTAATTATTATTAAAGGGTCTTTCAACCCTTAAGCGACGAAAGAAAAAAGAATTCTTTCACCGATATGTTGCCATCGTTGGAGGAGCGCCGACGTCAAACAGTTAAGGAAGAATGGCTATATAAGTGGGGATGTTTTTCTAAAGTGAGACCCTCCAATTATTATTGATATCTGTGATTTGTGGTTACTCTGTATTTTTTGATTTGCGCTTGGCATCTACGATTTGCACTTGCTCTGTTTCGTTTGATTTGCACTTGGCGTCTGCGATTTGCACTTGCTCTATTTTGTTCGATTTGCATCTGTAATTTGCACTTGCTCTGTTTCGTTCGATTTGCGCTTGGTGTTTGCGATTTGCATTTGCTCCTTACCTTTTGAATAGCACTTGGTGTCTTCGAGTTGAGCTTGCTCTGTGTCTTTGAATCTTCGATTGACGTCTTTGAAACCGTGCTTGGCATACTCGAATTTGAGCTTGGGTTGCATCCTTACTTTTTGTGTGACGGCAGTGGATTGGCAATTGCTCCTGAACTATGTTTTTCAGACTGTGTTGTGATATGACTAATGCAAGCATTCAGGGACTTACGTCTTGGACAGCGCTCACCAGTTTGCATGTGATTTGTGGAAGACGTTTACGTTTTCTAGATTCTTGGCGTCAAAGGAAGATAAAAGAGAGGGCAGCGATGTAGTATTTCATTGGGCACTTGTGACCCAAGGGCGGTGGCGTTTAAGCGAAAGTGCTAGAAGGCAGAGGTGTCGAGTTTGATTCTCTTCGTTGGATTTTTCTTTTGGTCGCGGTGTGCAAAGGATAGTGGCTATGAATGCGCGGGAGGTATAAGGTTAAGGTATCATATTTGTTTTGACATTGTTTTATTGATGTTTAATGTTTATATGGAGTAATAAGGTGTAAAGAGGTTTTACTTTGTATATATATTGTACTTTGGTGGTTTTTACTAAGTTGGAGAAATAAGGTGTTATTTTGGATCTTTATTATTGTGTATTATTGTATAGTTGCTAACTCTAATTAGTGGCAAATTGAGAGTTAGTGTTGTGACAGATTTTGAGTTCTCCTTCTTCATCAAAGTAAAGGTATGGGCAACATCTTCCATGTATGTTTTTTATGGTATATTTTCTGAAATTGAGTTTTGGAGTGAAAAGGTTGTCTACTAGGTATTCTTTGGTGTGAATCTTATTTTCTGGATATTGAATATTTTTTATGCATTAAAGTTATTGTTGAATTTTTGGGTGAATGCATAATTCTGGTTGAGGAAGAGGAAGCATTTTTGCAATAGGGTTTATGTTAGTAAGTCTTGCTACTTGCTTTGAGATGATGAAACCCTAGTTGTTGGTGAAAATAATATAAGTATCATTGTTATATGAGATATTGCATGGTTGGCAATTGTTGGGTTGTGTTTCATATTCTTGAGAAAATCATACTACATCTATCTTATTATTTTGAGTTTGATATTGAGTTGAGATTGAGATTGGGAGTTAAGTATAGAACATATTGGGTCTCTAACAATTCTCTTTATGTTTCTATGAGATTTGAGATTGAGATTGGGAGTTAAGTATAGAACATATTGAGTATCTAACAATTCTCTTTATGCGTCTATGAGATTTATGAATCACATTGGGTCTCTAACAATTCTCTTTGTGGGTTCATGCTAAGAAAGTTTTTCTTGGTGAGCTTGCTAAGGTTTTGGATAGGTTCCAGTGGGGACTTGTGAGCAGATTTGGACAGGTCCTAGTAGAGGACTTGTGAGCTGAGTTTTTGAGAGTTCTATCAGAGAACTTGAGGACAGAGGTGCATTGGTTCTTTGAGAAGAACTTGAGGACAGATTTGGCAAGTCTTTGAGAAGGCTTGTGTGTAGAGGATTTATTTGTTCAAAGAGTTGGACAGATCTGACAGACAGAGGAAGACTTATACTAGATCGACTGACTATGTTTGGTACAGGTAGCTGAGCTTCTGTGGATGTGATCATAGAAGGCAGAGGTCTCTTTGGTTAAGCATTGAGGATAGGAGGTCTTCAGTGGAAAGGAGTTCCACATGCTGGCAAGAGGTAGAGGCAGTTGATCTTCTGAGGGATCATTTCTAGAGTAGAGGGGAAGGTATATCCTTTGAGTAGAGGCTCATAAATTCAGATTGGGGGAAGGTATCTCCTTTGGGCTGAGGCTCATAAACATTGTAATTGGGAAGGTTTCCCAAAGAACTTTGAGATAACTTTTAGAGAAAAGTTTTGTGGACGTAGCCTAGGCCTTCTAGGTGAACCACGTTAAAAATGGGCTTCCAATGTGTGATGCTTTCTGTCTTGATTAATGTTGTGTTGATGCTACTACTATCTAAAGTTAAAAATATTAAATGGTTAAGTCTTATACTATTCACCCCCCCTCTCAGTATAAGTCCATGTTCTTCATCACTACTACTCCACACTCCACCAATAGATTTGTTGACACTATGGATTCTTTAGGATCACTCATTCCACAAAATCCACTTTTTGACAACACTCACATGTCCATTCACACCCTCTTCCATTTTGCTATTTTTATCGCCCCATTTTCTCACGATGATGGCATAAATATCATCGAATTTGAACCCCATGATCCATTGTTTTCCTAGGTCAAATATTACATTAAATTTAGTATTCTCCCACCATATCTAAATCACACTCACAAATGATATTTCAAACTATGATAAATTTGCTACACATTTCTAGGATATATCCTTTACAAGGAAAGTTACGATAGCATCCTACTACGATATCTTGAACCACATGAAGCCCAATGTGTTATCCAAGAGGTCCATGGTGGCACTTGTGGTGGCCACTTAAGTGGCATGGCCATTACCAAACATATTTTGTGGATGGGCTATTATTGGCCCATAATAGAGCATGACTATTGTGATTATATTAAGAAATGTGCCAAATACCAACACCATGCCAATATTACATATTTGCCTTCTCAAGCTCTTCAACCCATTCAATCAATGTGGCCCTTTTCACAATGGGGTTTGGATATCATTGGAAAAATTACCCCCACCTCATCTAAAAATCACAAGTTCATCATCATGGCAACAAAATATTTCATGAAATGGATTGAGGCCATCTCTTTAGTCCAAATGACCAGTCCTAAAATCATTGATTTCATCACTCAACACATTATTTATCATTTCAAAATCTCATCCAAGATCATCTCTAAAAAAGGTACACCATTCAAGAACAATAATGTTCATGTATTATGTGAGAAATTCAATATTCAACATAACTTTTCCACTCCATACTACCCATTAGGGTAATGGGTAAGCAGAAGCTATAAATAAAACTATTTACACCATTCTTCGTAAGATCATTACAGAATCACATTGATACTGGGACAATCAAATGCCCTTGGCCTTATGGGCCTATTACACAAGCATTTGTACTCCAACTCTGGTAACCCCATTTTCTTTTGCATATGGTGTTGAAGCCATCATGTCCTTGGAGCTTGAAATTCCATCATTATGGGTCTCTATGCAAGAATTCATTGATGATGACACTGCTCGTCAAGCTAGACTAGACCATTCATGCCATTGAACATACACGTGTTTATCAATACCATATTCGAAATGCCTATAATTCTAAGGAACACTAACAAGAATTTCAAGTAGGAGACTTAGTCCTCAAGGATAACCAATAAATTACTAGATAATCGTGCCATCTCCACAACAAATTTACACCCAATTAGCTAGGTCCTTACATGGTTACTCACAAGTCTGAGGTATATAGCCTTGCCACATTGGAAGGTGTTGTTGACATTGAGCCCATTAAAATTATTCATGTTCGAGCATTTTACACCTAAGTGTTGGCATCACAGCTCATCATTTTTTGTACATACCATCATGGTCACAAACAAAATAAAATAAAATAAAATAAAATACAAACAAAATACATCTTTGGCATTCTACGACATTATATCAAATTACATTTAATCAAAATTTGCTTCATCCTCATCCTTTCTTTCCTCTTTCTCTTCCCCTTCTTCTTTAATGAATGTTTTATGGTCATGCTTTGAGTGGCTACATACCTTTCATTCCCCTTCTTCTCTTCTTTCCCTTCCCCTTCTCTTTCTTCTTTTATTATTGTTACTCATCAATGTTGTATGGTCATGCTTCGAGTGGCTACATACCTTTGATTTGTTTTATTTCTTATCTTCTATTCTTCTTATTTTTCCTCCCTCCTCTTCTTCTTCTATATTTCTTTCTTTCACATTCTTTTACCATCATATTTCCATTCACCACATCACCCCATTTCACTGGACATAATACTGGGTCAACCTTGTACAAAAATTCCCACCCTTCATCTATTACAACATCACATCATTTACTTCACACTTTTCTCCATCTTCATGCATCCTTGCATATGTTAGAGTAATATTCCATTCTTTGGTATATTTACCCTTTTACTCTGATAGGTAAAATAGGTAGTATATTGCATTACACTACTTAGGTAGATTATTACATTTACTTTTTTACTTTCTACAATGTAGATATTTACTATCTTAAATATCTAATGGTTAATTTCCTAAATATCCTAGGTGCAAGAGTTCTAAACCAAACTCTCTTCCTCTTGGCATATTTTTTGGTGTGATCTCATGTTCATTCAGTTTGATTACTATTTTGTAAACTATTTAAAGGCTATAGTTTCTAAACTATATGCTAATGCAAATATTCAATTATTAAACTGTTTTGGATCTCCTGGTCACATTGGAATCAGAGCTGGAGGAGGGAGCTGGGATGAGGAATTGAAATTCATGCTCGCTGGAGAAGCCGAGTGCAAGAAGCACCAATTTTCAATTTGGTGACTTATTTTTTTCCTCTCATATTTCCTAATAACCCTAAGTTTTTTAATTGTTTATCATGTTCATTTCTCGGAGGCTGAGGAGGTGGAGAATTCCCAATTTTGTTTAGGCCACCTCACTCCATCTCGATGGGCATTGAGGCCTACAGGAAAAGGTCAAGGGAGGTTCTATAGGAGCTTGACTAACCAGGTCCACCTCCCTAACCCAGCCCAGCCCACAAGGTCGATCGACCGAGTAGCTTTGCATTGTCGATGATTGTGCTCACTCACAAGCCCATAGAGCCTGCGTCAGGGCCTGCATCCCCAAGGCACGTGTAGGCCCATAGGGCCTATGACCCCAAATTTAGCTAGTAGTAGTGCCTTGAAGGCAGGAGCACCCTCATGCTCCCATGTGGCCTCCCTAACCGATAGTGCTTCGAGGGTAGGAGCGCCCTCACACTCCTAGTGGAAACGAATAGGTGGCTTGACATCTAGACAAACCGTAGTAGGACACATAGGTGACAAGTGGTATGGATAGGATGGAGACACGTGGCCCCAATCGAGAGGTGACATGTGGTGAATCCAACCATACGGGAAAGTACAACAAGGTGACATGTGGTGTAAGGCAAAAAAAAATTGTTTTGGCAACAAGCTACCACGTGGCGAGGTTTAATTGGGTGTGCATGTAACACATGGCAGAAGCAGGTTACAAGTGGCGACGAGTGACAAGCACAGTAGGCTACGTGATTACCCACAGGAAATCAAGCTCTTAATAGCGCTGCTAGGTTTTTAAATCATGGCTTCATCCCTCGTGGGATGAATGTGGGATAAATCCCACAAAGGTCAAATTGTCATCTGCCTCCTCCTTAAGTACTAGCATGCAGGGCTAGCTTTAAAAACCACCCCAGCAGTGTAGTGGTTAAGCTCAAGCTTGATGCACATGAAGTCACGAGTTCGACCCCCGCGCGCTCTATTTTTGGCAAAGTAGTTGCATTATGAATTAATTTGGTTAAGTTTCCAATTATTAAAACAATTTTTTGCTTAAAATTTAATTTTTTTTAGATAATTTTTAATAAATTTTCTATTTTTTGCCTAAAATAATCATTTTTTTTTAAACTTGATTATTTTTTGTCAATTTATATCAAATTATTCAAAATTAAGTCTTTAAAATTATTATTTTTAGCATTTACATTGGAAATCTATTACAAACCAATTTTTTTTTTGCAACTATAACAAATTTATTTCTTTTGTTTTCTCCATATTTGGGGATAAAGAGAAAAATAACCAAACAAATTTTTGTTGCAAACCATAAAAAAAACTCTTCTCAACCTTGTTAATATAGCATAAAAGAAAGGATCAAACTTGAATTCTTTTTGCAAATTAGAAAACAAGGAGACTCAAAAATTTGTAAAACATCAAACTTGACATTGTGCATTTGTTTTCTCCATGGGGGGATATAAGACATAAAATTGCACATATTTTTTGCAACATTGAGAAGAATTTGAAGCCTTGGGCCCATAAAAACTAAGTTGTGTGTCGACTAGTTCTAGAAGCCTTTCAAACGTGGGTCATGTGTCGACTTGTCTTGAAAGGAGTGCTCGATTTGTTAATTTTGCAAAATAAAGGGGGGAAGACAACATTGATCTTCTTTGCAAAATTGTAACACAAAAGTGAGGAGCACTTTAAAACAAAATCAAACTTGTTAAATTTGCAATTATTTCATGCCACATCCTTTGCAAATTTGGAAAACAAGAGGAGACAAAAACATATCAATTTTTTGCACATCACACATTCATATTTTGTTGCAAAAATTAAAAGGTGCATTTTCAATTTTACTCGACACCTTCATTGGCAAATTAGGTGCATTTTCAGTTGCATCCGACACCTAGGTGATAAGAATTTTGTGGGCATTCTTGTTTGATTATTGCATTATTTTTTTGCAATTATAAGTCATAGAATCAATAACACTCCTACACCAAAATTTCACTAATAAATTTGTGTAAACCATTGCATAGATTTAAAGCCAATATTCACTTGATATTCTCTCCTACAAATAAAAACCCCTAATTCACTCTATTTGTTTGGCTGAATTTATTCAAACTGATTATCCCTCTTCAAGAGGATTTTCAGGCAGGTGCCATTAAATATATTTTTGAGTGAATTATCTTTCATATCTTATTTTTTGGCTTAATTTCCTCCAACTGATTATCTCTCTTCAAGAGAATTTTCAGGCAAGTGCCATTAAATATCACTTAAGAGTGAAAGAAAGATCATCTTAGTACAAAATGTAGGACCTTCATCATGGCAACTATCAATAAATACTTAAGTGATACATAATTTTTGAAAGGTCCTAACTATTCAGCATGGAAAACTAAGATGAAAGCCATCTTGACTGTAGAGGACATGTGGGATTTAGTTCATGGCACTGAAACAAGACCCGCATAACCAGGAGTAGATCAAAAATCATGGGATAAAAATAACAACCTTCTTCTCATGTTGATACTCCTTGCAACTACTGATGAGATCCAACCTCACATAAGTGAAGCTAAAATTGGTAAAGCTACATGGGATGCACTTAGTACCATTTTTGAAGGTAAGAATCAATCAACTATTCTAAACCTTCAAACACAACTTCATACACTCCATATGAAGTCAAGTGAATTAGTAGAACTATTCCTCTACAAAGTGGCAGATCTGAAGTCTAAGCTTAATGCTTTGGGGGCCAAATTTGAAGACACCATTTTGACTTTCAGTAATCTTGAGAGCCCTTCCCAAATCCTACAAAATGTTGATTACATCCCTTAATTTTTCACAAAGAGTTGTCACCTTTGTGGAATTAGTCAATTTGCTTCAAACTGAGGAAGAAAATCAACTCCAAAATGATGAAGTGTCGAACAATACACTTTATTCAAACTATAAGGGTGATAAAAATAAATAAAACTTTCAAAAGGGAGGATCATCCTCAAAAGGTAATGGAAAACAATCTCAAAAGAGGTTTTGATCATATTGTAAAAAGGACAACCATGACACCAATCGGTGTTGGTTCAAAAACAAGCAAAACAAGAAAGACAAAGGCACAACACAGAAGCAAAACCAAGGCAATATTGCTAGTGAAGTGTCTAGTTTCGATTATGATTCTAGTTTAGAGAAAGTACACATGCTCATTTCTAAGACAATATTGTAGAGGGAAAACACATTTTGTCACCTTAAGCAAGCACCATTTCCTCTCTCTTTTTTAGGATTCATAAATAGCAAACTCTCATTGTTTGAAGTTCTTGTAACAAAAGGAGGGAATTTTTTGGTGTAAAATTGCCTAGGAGGCAATCTTTGTAAAATCCTTCACAAAACTCTTAAGTTGCACATATTTTGCAATTAAGGGGGGATATACATTTCTTTTCTTCACAATTTTTTGTAAAAAGGGAAGAAGACTTATAAGGGTGCATTTTCGGCAGTGACCGACACCTTAGTCATACTTCTTTCAGAAATTAATTACATGTTTTGCAACAAGAAGGGGGGAACTTATAAGGGTGCATTTTTGGCAGCGATCGACACCTTAGCTACCTTATATTTTGCAAACTCATATTGTAACTAAATGAACCTCGTATGAAGCTATCTATTATACTACACCTAGTGATTGTAGTGGATGTTTACCCATGCAATTCGGTTGGATGATGAGATTACTATAAGGACATTCGTTGGTGTGAAGACAAAGTGAGGAATGATCCACTTTTTTCTTAGAAGCACAAAGAGTACTATGAAAGAGCAAGAACCAACAGATCGACATTTTTCTTCACTATATTGGGGTAGTTATATACTTTACCCAAATATTGTTGTATACGAGAATAGGTATGTATTACCCAAATAATGTAATAAGGGGGGATGTTAGAGTAATATTCCATTCTTTGGTAGATTTACCCTTTTACTCTGATAGGTAAAATAGGTAGTATATTGCATTATACTACTTAGGTAGATTATTACATTTACTTTTATACTTTCTACCATGTAGATATTTACTATCTTAAATATCAAATGGTTAATTTCCTAAATATCCTAGGTGCAAGAGTTCTAAACCAAACTCTCTTCCTCTTGGAAGATTGTTTGATGTGATCTCCTGTTCATTTATTTTGATTACTATTTTGTAACCTATTTAAAGGCTATAGTTTCTAAACTATATGCTAATGCAAATATTCAATTATCAAACTATTTTGGATCTCCTGGTCACAACATATTCATAAATTTTATTCATGCATGCATATGTACATATTCATTGTGAATACCTGTTGGCATTTTTGCCACATTGATTCTCATTGATGAATGCATTGATGTATTGTTGGGGATCTGACCTTTGATTGATGCAGCTTGGGCGAAAAAAGGAGAAAAATTGAGCAAAAAATGGCTAAGTCTGAAAATTGCGGCGACGCGACGACATGTTGCGAGAATCGCGGTCCAACGCGATCCAACGCGAGCGAGGTTGGCGGAACCGTCGCGATATCGCGACGTGTTCCGAAATCGCGGGTCGGCGGGCAGAAAAAGCACTAAGTTGAAAACATGTCAGCGAATCGCGACTCGGGGAGCGTCGAAGGCAAAAAGTGAAAACTTGCAGCGCGTCGGCGACATGTCAGCGAATCGCGACCGAAAATGGCGATTGATGCGGAGAGAAGGAACATGTAGCGAAATCGCTACGTGTTCCGTTTCGCGGGGCAGAGCGCAGGGAGGAGCGAAGGGAGCCGGACATGTAGCGATATCGCGACATGTTCCGGAATCGCGGGTCTTCGGCAGCGAAGCGTACGGCGTAAAATCATGTCGCGATTTCGCGACCCGTCGCGTTTTCGCGACCTGCGCAGTTTTCCCGCCAAGTGCAGTATGAACGGCCGAGAGGGTTTTTCCGATTTCCGATGATTTAATGCTGACCCGAATTAAATAATTTGCGGATTTCCAATGCGGTTAAGGTCAAAGAGTGCCCAGGCTACCAAAATTAAAGGGTTTATTGGTTCGAAGTTGCCGTTCGTGGATTAATTCAACGGTTTTTCATGCACATATTCAAAGAATCGAATTTAATGAAGGGCCGCAAGCGTTTCATGGAATTTAATTTTTATTTCTTCGAGGCCGCGATTAAGGGGATCATGTTCCTCGTTTCCTTCGCATGATTGTAGATCACGAGGAAGTTGGTTTTAATTATTTAATGTTGCAAAGAGGACGGACCTCTATAAAAACCAATGTAATTCGCATTTCAAAAGGTTGGAAGTTTTGCTAAAAACTGGAAGTGCATTTGCAAGAATAAATTATTGGCTTCGGATTTTTCAAGCGATTGTTTGGGTGATTGTCTTTTACGTTCGTTGCATTTCTAATCAAATTTATATTCCTTGAGTCTTTGTTACATTCAAATTCTGCATATTGGATTTGAATATTGCTTATAAGGATATGATTCTTGGAGTGTAGTCTTGGAGAGATTTTACGCATACGGTTGTGTGGGAGTTGAGTCATTATATTCTGTTGCTTGTTGTTGCCGCACTTTAAGTTTTCTGCTGTTGTTCTTCTGATCCCATAACTCCGGCCTGTGGCCATATTTCATTTCTTTCTGCAACTTTTAATTTCTTTCCAGCAACCCTTATCTTCAAACAGAAATTTAGAATAGTAAAGGGAACCAACCCACTACGGAGATTGGTCTAGGAGCCATTTCTTGCTTCCAGCCTTTCAATGTTGGCCAGGTCTAGGGTGCAATTATAAAATCCTTTCCTGTGGCAGATTTTGGACCAACAGTTTTTGGCACGCCCGGTGGGACGGACTTCTTCTGTCTCACAAAAATCCACATTTGTTTTAACACCCGGAGGTCTCAAGATTTGATGAGCTGTCTTGGCCTCATAGCGGAGATTTGTAAGTTCATCTGGCGACTTTGTTGAGTTGAAGATCCAGATTTTTGATCGTGGGCCTTTGCTGTTATTTGGTGATGTGTCTTGAACTCGGAAATACTTCATGATCACAAGATCACGAGTCAAAGAAATTTGGCGATCTTGTTCGATTTTTGAACTTGATAGTTCGAGAAGTGGTGAGCATTCTAGATTAGTTTCCTCGTCTCTTCCATCTTCTGCTGTACAAATACCCAATATTGTTGCTAGTGTTGCACCCCTACAAGTTCCACCAATGGCACAATTTCCTCCACCCAGAAAATTCTTGGCATGGAACAGCCCTGGAGCCTTGAATCTGCAGGCCTCGGAATCCGAGTACCACGAGTCGCCTTGAAGGCTTTGCCCACTTACGATGAGTGCTGGCAAAACGGCCTATGAGCACATAAATGATGTGGCTTCTCTGTTGCTATTCATGACATTCTCGATGAAGATGTAATGATCAAATTGTTAGTGTGTTCATTGAGAGGTAAAGCTGCTTGTTTTGGTACGGAACTACGCCTCCGGCACCATAACATCATGGGATCAATTGGGTGATTTCTTTGGTGAAACATTTTCATGAGCAGGTGACCCTTTCTCATTGTTAAATCGGTTCTTGTCATACAGAGACATCCACAAGAAGAGATACCTGATTTTAATGTTCGGTTTACCAGAACTTGGCAAAGGATTCCTGATGGTATTCGACCTGCTGATGAATTAGCTGCGATGTACTACCTCAGAGCGTTTCACTCAGATATCGGATGGGCGGTTCGGCAGTCTAATGTGGTGACGTTTCCAGAAATCTTTGAACAAGCAATTAAAGCAGAAGCTGATCTGGTTGTTTGTAGGAAGAGCGCCTCCAAAGGTAACTATGCCTCTTATTCCAGATTTGCCTCAATATTTATATGGTTCACAACCACACCCCATGCCAGCTATGTATCCTACACCATCATGGAGTTCTAAAGCACCTCAGGTTGCAACTGTCCCAGCTCCTCAATTGCCTGCTTTAACTCCTTTACCGCTCCCTGCACCCAGCATTCAACCATCTCCCGTTTCCACTGCATTTCCAGCTTTGCCAGCACCACCAGCTCCTTTGCCCTTACCAGCACTTCCTGCACCTGCAAATCCTGATCCATATACAGCATTATTGCAAGAGGTTAAGTCTGCAAATTCTGCTATTAGAACCATGGGAAACAAGATCACACTCATTGAGAGGAAGCAGGCTGAGAGAGATTTCCAGCCAAGGAGATTTCAACCTCCTCAAGTTACTAGAGATCAAGTCTGCCTCCACAAGCAAAGCACACGAAAAGGGCTTAGGCTGTTCTAGCAAATGAAGATGCAGCCCATGCGGATGGAGTATATTGGTGCTCGACTTGTAATGATCCTCACGGAGAGGATACATGTATGGTCCACTTAAATTATGTGCGAGACCTTGGCGGCCGGCACCTCGGGTGACCATGTTAATATGATCTCGGAAAGCTGGTTGTAATTTGATGAGCTGCGGTGGAAGATCAAGTTTCGGTTCTAACAAGGAGTGGAAAGAAGCCTATGAATGTTGATCCCTCTCGACTTAGAGCCGTTAAGAGTACCGGCTGAAGTGAAAAGGCCGGTGAAAGCTCTGTGCTAGCTCCAAAGCCTTTGCCCAAAGATCCAACTTTTAACGAGTTCAAGAAAAGGCAGCAGTTTGCACCGGTGAGGTCGGAAGCGAGAGGAGCGAGCACGTGAAAAATTGAAGTATCCATCAGCGACCAAGAGGTTGAGAGTGGAAGCTACACAACGATACGAGGACTAGATTTGAGCAACCTGCTTGAGATGAAAAATTCTGTTGCGGTTTCATACAACATTGTTGATGATCTTAAAAAGACTCCTGCTAAGGTAAGCCTTTATGATGCTTTGCAATTACCGGTCAAGTAGATTTATTACAAGAGTCATTGAAATGCTGTGAAGGAGAGTGAAATAGGGCCTACCCAGACCATCTATGCCCAAACTTTAACCACCTCCATTATTGGCAAGAACAGGACCTCCTCCTTTTTACTTGTCATTGCAAATAGAAGGTTGGGTTGTACACAATTGTATGATTGATTACGGAGCTGCAACCACTGTCATGCCTAAGGGAGTCTGTGAAGCCATGGGAATGGAGTATACCCGGAGTAGTCCTGGAGTTCTGCAATTGGATGGTATGCCTGTAAAAATAGTAGGTGTCATTAAGGATGTACCCATTGTCCTGCATACAATGCCCCAAATCACTGTGATTCAAGAAATAGTTGTAGTAGATTTAGAGCCCTATTTTAGCATGTGTTTATCCAGGGAATTTACCGCAAAATTAGGGGGTTATCTGGCATTGGATTATTCTCATCTGGAAATTCCTTTTAAGAATAGACGTCTCGAGAATACGAGAATGAAAAGCCTTCCCCTTTTCACATTGAGAAGTTGGAAGATGTTGGAAAAGACATGCGGTCGAGTCCATATGCTCATTGAAGAGTGCGAAGATCTTTGTGTTAATGAGTGAAGTTTTAAACAATCTTCGGTTGGAAGACCGATTTTCAATGCTTAACTTCAATGCCATGATGGAAACGAGAGATTGGTTGCTATGCCATTCGAAAACCTGAGATTAAGACAAAGCAGAAATTGTCTAACCCGATTGATCGGATCGAGGTTATAGATCGATTATGGCAGCTGTATTTCGATGGAGCTAGATGCGGGAATGGTGCCGGAGCGGGTATTGTGTTAATTTCTCCTTACGGTGTACGAGAGAACTTATTCATATCGACTTACATGGAGTTGTACTAATAATGCTTGCTTGAATATGAAGCATTGTGCTTGGGTACGAAGAAAGCGAAGAAGTTAGGAATAGAACGACTCAATATTTTTGGTGATTCCGAGCTTATTGTAAACCGGGTCACAAATAGATGCATCTCAAAGCGGCATTATCCGAAAGCATATCGTAATCGGGTTTGGGATTTGTTTGAACTTTTCAACTGCGCTTAATATTCAAAGTTTGTTTCCAGAGAGATGAATAAACATGCTGACTTATTAGCATCTCTTGGAGCGAATTTTTCTCCTGTTGATCAAGTTGTGAACAAGCCCAAGACAGTGAGAATGGTATACAGACCCAGTGTGCCAGATAAGGAAAATTTTTGGCGAGTCTTTGAAACAGATGAAGCGGATTGTGAATTTCTCGATACATGAAGTTGCGATTGTTGAAGGCGAGAACTTTGGAAGATGAGGAAGGCTGAAGGTCTTATTCAATTAAGGAATAACCATATTCCAAAGGGTCTAATAACTATGGAGAGCTTGTTTGACCAACATGATCGTTCCAGAAAGCCTCGAATGGAGATTGATAGAAAGGAATTCATGGAGCTAGAGCTTCAGCCTGACAAAGTGATTAAGGTTGGCACTGACTCAACCCCAGAAGAACTGCAAAAAATCGGGCAGCTCTGTAAAGAGTTTTATGATATTATAGCTTGGAGCTATAAAGACTTAAAGGGTTATAACAAGCAGATTATACAGCATACAATTGAACTAGAAGAAGGAGTTAGGCCTTTTCGGCAGAAGCGAGAGACACTGTAAACCCAAAGATTGAGGCGTTGATGAAGGTGAACTCGTTAAAATGCTTGCAAGCTAAGATCATTTATCCGATCAAGCACTCCACATGGGTCGCCAATTTGGTCCCCGTCCAGTAAGAAGAATGGAGATATTAGATTGTGCGTTGATTTCGGGAATTTGAACCGTGCTTCATTAAAGGATCATTATCCTTTGCCGAGAATAGATCAAATATTGCATGTTGTGGGTGGTGCACGGCGTTTTTCTTTCTTTGGATGGATTTTACGGGTATAACCGGATCCGGGTAAAAGATGAAGATCGGTTTAAGACAGCATTCACCACTATGTGGGGTACCTTTGCATATCAACGAATGCCCTTTGGGCTCGTCAAATCTTTGGAGCTACCTTCCAAAGAGCTATGGACATTGCTTTCAAGGATTTGTTGAACAAGATCATTGTAATATACCTTGACGACATGACGAGTCTTTTCACATAGAAGAGAAGACCACTTGTTCTCACCGAGGCTGATTTTTGAGAAATGCGAGAGAATTCGGAATCTCCATTAATCCAAAGAAGTCCGTGTTTCTTTGTAAAAGAGGGTAAGCTTACGGGTCATGTGATTTACGAAGATGGATTAGCAATTGATCCGGCCCGTGTTGAAGCCACTGAAGAAATTGTCACTCCACTGCAAACAAGAAGGAACTTCAATCTTTCTTTGGACGAGATAAATTTCATTAGAAAATTCATTGCTGATTTTGCTCGGGTTGTTAAACCAATGAGCTGAATTGTTGAAGAAAGATGCGGTTTTCCAATGGACGACTCAAAGAAAGGAAGCATTTCGGGAGATCAAGGAAAGAATAGTGCAGGCCCTGTCTCGATTAATCCCGACTACTCCAAGGATTTCATCTTATATGCGGTTGGAGAAGATGACGGTTATCTTTGCGGTTTTGACGCAAAAGGAGATGATGGGAATGAAAGGCCCATCGCTTTTACGAGCCAAGTTATTTTACCTCACGAAGCAAAGTACAATTTTATTGAGAAACAGGTATATCTTTGTGATGAAATCCCTGAAGAAATTCAAACATTTTATTTCCCGGAGCGGGACATTTGTTCATGTGCTTCACCAAGACGTGAGAAATTTCATTCTTCAAGGAGAATTGGGTGATAAACGTCTTGGTTGGGTCACCAAGATCCGGGAATTTGATGTAGAAATTCACCCGACTAAATTAGTGCGTGGTAAAGCTACGTGCCGGCGATTAGCAAAGATAGCGACATTTGATGTATGCGAAGATCGGGGAGAAGCTCTTCCTTGGTAATAACAATTTAATGAATTTCTTAATTACGGAAAAAGATTGGACGAGAGGACACGATTGATTATTTCACAAGCTGGAAAATGTCCGTCACAATTGGTCGCTTCTCGAGAGAAGGAGATTTCGGTTGCAAGCTCTGCGGTATGTTTTGTTTTCGAGATGGTTTGTTTTTTAAAAATATTGATGGTGTTCTTTTGAAGTGTGTTAAACAAGCGAGACAAGGATAGGATCTTGGAAGAGTTCCATTCCGGTCTATCGGGAGGACATTTTGCGGGAAGACCGATGGCCTTGAAAATCATTCGAATTTGGTTACTACTGGCCGACCACTGTTCTCGAGATTCCTTCAAGATTGCACAAGCTCTGTGATAAGTGTCAAAGATATGCGGGAAGAGTAAGGAATGCGGCTACTGCCTTTGCATCCGATTCGAGGTTGAAGCACCCTTTCGGCAATGGGGGTTAGATTTTATTGGAATAATTGATCCTAATTCCTCAGGTGGTCACGAGATACATTTTAACGACTACTGATTATTTCACCGAGGTGGTGCGAAGCCATACCTACAAAGATGGCCAATCAATCTGTAGTGATTTCTTTCGTTGAAAGTTTAATTACACGTTTTGGTGTTCCAGATGCCATCATTACAGATAATGGGACTCCATTCATTGGAGCTGAATTGGCTGAGTTTGCTAACAAGTTTGGCATTTTCCTTAAGACATCTTCCAATTACTATCCACAGGGAAATGGCTTGGCAAGAGTCAACGAATAAAAATTTGCTCGAGAATTTTGAAGAGGTCATTGGGAGAGAACAAAAGATCTTGGCACTTATTCTTGAATCGGGTGTTATGGGCGAGACAGGATTTCTGTTAAGAAGTCCATTAAAACCTCACCATATGCCCTAGTCTATGGCAAAGAAGCAAGGTTGCCAATCCATCTTGAGTTGCCAGTATTACAGCCGTTGCAGTCTTTTCAAGATGATGAGACAGACCTGAGTTCCTTGGATCTGCGAATAGCACAATTGTTGGAATTAGAGGAGCATCGTTCCAAAGCATATAATGAATTTGACAAGCACATACAAGGGATTTCGAAGTGGTTTTATAAGCATTCTGCATCCCGTCCATTCAAGACAGGAGATTTGGTGCTGAAATGGAATGAGAATAAAGCTAAACCTGGCAATCATAAGAAGTTTGATGCATTACGGGAGGGTCCGTTCCGTATTTCCAGTACTGGTGCAGCTAATTCTTTCTATTTGGAAGAGATGGATGGTAGCCCACTTCCAATTTCAGTTAATGGCTTTCATTTGAAAGCCTACTTTTCATGACTTCGCAAGTTCAATTTGAGTTTGTATATAATATATAAAAAAAAAAAAAAAAGTATGTATATATGTGTTGCCTTTTATTGTCACCTTGGCTCTTGTTGCTTGTGGGCTGTAGGTGTTGGTTTCCCTTTTTGTCTCCTCCTTTCCCAGCAGTTGGTGGCTTTCTTCTTTTCCCTCCCCTTTTTTCTTTCCTTTCCCTTCTTCATCTTCCTTCTTTTACTTCTTTTCCTTATGCAGTTACAGAATAAGCCACGGCTGTTGTTTCTTCTCCCCTTTTCTACTTTTCCCATGTCTTCTTATCCCTTTCTTCTCAGTTTAAAGGCATTTCCTTTCCAGCTTAGTTCATTTTCATTTCACGCTTCAAAACTTCCACTTATGTTCCATCCATTCGTTCATTCCATCTATTGCCACTGGTAGTGTATCAACATGATGTTGTTATGTCTATCTCATTCATCACTTGCTTACTTCCACATCACTCCATTGCAGTCACCGCTTGCGCAATCGCGGGAGCTCACTCCACCATCACATTCCATTTCTTCGGTTTATAACCGCTTCTATGCAGGTTCTTCCAGTTCTAGTTTTCCGTAGCAGAAGAAGTTTGGCAGCAGTCCCCTGACATGTTTTGCAGCAGCTAGTTTACAGTTCCAATATGACTACGTGCCCAATGGACTAAGGCCTGGATTCTTGCATACGGTGAGTTGTATACCCGCGAGCCGCCAAGAATGTTGGCATTTTTGCCACATTGATTCTCATTGATGAATGCATTGATGTATTGTTGGGGATCGACCTTTGATTGATGCGGCTTGGGCGAAAAAAGGAGAAAAATTGAGCAAAAAATGGCTAAGTCCGAAAATTGCGGCGACGCGACGACATGTTGCGAGAATCGCGGTCCAACGCGATCCAACGCGAGCGGGGTTGGCGGAACCGTCGCGATATCGCGACGTGTTCCGAAATCGCGGGTCGGCGGGCAGAAAAAGCACTAAGTTGAAAACATGCGGCGATTCGGCGACATGTCAGCGAATCGCGACTCGGGGAGCGTCGAAGGCAAAAAGTGAAAACTTGCAGCGCGTCGGCGACATGTCAGCGAATCGCGACCGAAAATGGCGATTGATGCGGAGAGAAGGAACATGTAGCGAAATCGCTACGTGTTCCGTTTCGCGAGGGCGAGCGCGAGGGAGGAGCAAAGGGAGCCGGACATGTAGCGATATCGCGACATGTTCCGGAATCGCGGGTCTTCGGCAGCGAAGCGTACGGCGTAAAATCATGTCGCGATTTCGCGACCCGTCGCGTTTTCGCGACTGCGCAGTTTTCCCGCCAAGTGCAGTATGAACGGCCGAGAGGGTTTTCCGATTTCCGATGATTTAATGATGACCCGAATTAAATAATTTGCGGATTTCCAATGCGGTTAAGGTCAAAGGGTGCCCAGGCTACCAAAATTAAAGGGTTTATTGGTTCGAAGTTGCCGTTCGTGGATTAATTCAACGGTTTTTCATGCACATATTCAAAGAATCGAATTTAATGAAGGGCCGCATAGCGTTTCATGGAATTTAATTTTTATTTCTTCGAGACTGCGATTAAGGGGATCATGTTCCTCGTTTCCTTCGCATGATTGTAGATCACGAGGAAGTTGGTTTTAATTATTTAATGTTGCAAAGAGGACGGACCTCTATAAAAACCAATGTAATTCGCATTTCAAAAGGTTGGAAGTTTTGCTAAAAACTGGAAGTGCATTTGCAAGAATAAATTATTGGCTTCGGATTTTTCAAGCAGTTGTTTGGGTGATTGTCTTTTACGTTCGTTGCATTTCTAATCAAATTTATATTCCTTGAGTCTCTGTTACATTCAAATTCTGCATATTGGATTTGAATATTGCTTATAAGGATATGATTCTTGGAGTGTAGTCTTGGAGAGATTTTATGCATACAGTTGTGTGGGAGTTGAGTCATTATATTCTGTTGCTTGCTGTTGCCGCACTTTAAGTTTTCTGCTGTTGTTCTTCTGATCCCATAACTCCGGCCTGTGGCCATATTTCATTTCTTTCTGCAACTTTTAATTTCTTTCCAGCAACCCTTATCTTCAAACAGAAATTTAGAATAGTAAAGGGAACCGACCCACTACGGAGATTGGTGCGGGAGCCATTTCTTGCTTCCAGCATTTCAATGTTGGCCAGGTCTAGGGTGCAATTATAAAATCCTTTCCTGTGGCAGATTTTGGACCAACAATACCATACTTGGATAATTAAATATGCACTTGCTAGCACAACAGTTTTGGTACCCAATCCCATTTTCATGAGACAAGATTATTGAAATGTTTTGAGCACTTTTTCCATATACAATTATTTCAATCAACCACCATCCAAATTTGGTAGATTACAAACACATATTAAGACTTCCCTTGGTTGACTTGCTCTCATTCATGGATTAAATTGCACCTTTTATAAACTAAGAAAATTTTGAGAATAGGATTCGCAACACTGTTGGCAATTTTGGGTACCTTGGGTACATTGCCTTTGCTCAAGTGTAGATGTTGTCATTGATGTCAAGAAGTTCTTGAAGCAATTTGTTTTGATGTCAAAGAATTTGTTTTGATGAAGGTTACAGCATGGACAGTGAGATTCCAAGAAGAGCAGAGTAGCCATGTGCAAAAAATCAAGGAAAAAGATAAGTTAGAAAAAGTTTGCAGCTGGTTGGAAAAACTGTCGCGATTTTGCGACATGTTTGAGGAGAGAAAAAGTGTTGGCAAAACTGTCATGATTTTGCAACATGTTTGAGGAGAGAGAAAGTGCTAGCAAAACTGTCATGATTTCACGATATGTTTGAGGAGAGAGAAATTACTGGCAAAACTGTCGTGATTTCACATGTTTGAGGAGAGAGAAAGTTTGGGCAAAACTATCGTGATTTCGTGACATGCTGAAAGAAAGAGAAGAAGCTGGCAAAACTGTCATGATTTCGTGACATGTTGGTAGAGAAGGAGAGCAAGATGGAAAGTTTCGTGATTTCGTGACATGTCGCATTTTTGCGACTCAAAAAGTGCAGAAAGACAAAGAAGGAAAAGTGTCGCGATTTTGCAACATTATGCAAAGAAGGTTGTACGGACAAAAAAGTGTCACGATTTCATGACATGTTGTAGAAGAGAGAGTCCGCAGTGTGAACTGTCATGATTTCGTGACAAGATCGAAGAGAGAGAAAGTGATTCAGGAACTGTCATGATTTTGTGACATGATGCAAAGTTCCAAGTGAGGACTATCGTGTTTTCATGACATGCTATAGAGGTCGAGATAAGGACTATCATGATTTTGCAACATGCTAAAAATATTGAAATGAGAAGCATCGCAATTTCGTGACATGCAACAAAGGGAAGAGTCTTAAAGGAGAGGCGTCACGATTTTGTGACAGGTTGCTAAGAAAGCATACGAAAGCCAAAAGTGTCGCAATTTTGTGATAGGCAGTGGAGAAAGCGTACGGAAGCTAGAAGTGTCGTGATTTCACGATAGGTAGTGGAGAAAGCGTATGAAAGTTAGAAGTGTCATGATTTAGCGATAGGTTGTAAGAAAAGCTTTCGAAAGCTAAAAGTGTCATGATTTTGTGACAAGAAAAAAAGATAGCATTCGAGAGCTGAAAGTGTCATGATTTCATGACAGGCAAAAAAGATAGCGTACGGATGTAGGAAGTGTCACGATTTCACGACAGGCAGAAGTGAAGAAGCCAGCAGGAGGAAGATGTGATTTCATGACATGTCACAGTTTTGTGACTAGAATGCAAGTGCAGACTCCAGCGCAGGAAGATGTCACGATTTCACATGTCACAGTTTCATGACTCAAAGGGGAGAGAGAATGTACGGAGTCAAAAATGTCATGATTTCATGACATAAGCAGAAAGGAAGTCAACAAATGTTGTAGTGTCACAATTTTATGACAACAGGAAAAAGAAGATGTATGACAGGAAAAAGTGTCACGATATCGCGACAAAGGCCAAAGGAAGGCGTACGGTTGCAAAAGGTGTCATGATATCGTCACATGTTGTAGTTTCATGGCAGAAGCTATAGGAAAGTGACAGAGGTGGCAGAGGCGGTTGAAGCTAACAAAGTTAATTCTAGGTCGACGAAGATTAGGGTTTTGTAGCTGATGATCTTTAGGGTAGCAGTCAACTAAAGATTAAGTTTTTGATCATGAATTTATGCTATAAAAGGACTATTTCGATATTGAATGTATCAAATGTGAGTATCAAACTTGCACAAGTAAAGTCTGTGGTGCATAGAGACTGATTCGAATCGATTCGAGCGAAGTGTGCGAGATGCAGCCATAACAGTGCAGATAGCGCAGAAGTGATGATTTGATGTGCAGAATGAGGAGTTTGATCACAGAGTGTTGAAGTACTGCTATATTTGCAAAGATAGTGCAAAGGTTGGAATTCGATCAAGGGTGGCTATGATTGTGGTTGTGTTTGTGCAGACAGATTTGTGTTTCATATTCTTAAGAAAATCATATTACATCTATCTTATTCTTTTAAGATTTGAGATTGAGATTGGGAATTAAGTATAGAACATATTGAGTCTCTAACAATTCTCTTTATGCTTCTATGAGGTTGATGAATCACATTGGGTCTCTAAAAATTCTCTTTGTGAGTTCATGCTAAGCAAGTTTTCTTTGTAAGCTTGCTGAGGTTTTGGATAGGTTCAGGTGGGGATTTGTGAGCAAGTTTTGGACAAGTCATTGAGAGGGCTTGTTGGACAGCATTGAGCAAGCTTTTGTTGAATATTGTGGAGCATTTTGGGCAGGTTCTAAGTGAGAACTTGCAAAGCAAATCTGAAACAAGTCTTGAAGACTTGGGTGAAGATCAAGCCAGCATTAGTGCAAGCTGGTGAACCATTTCTATGAACCAGATTTGAGGACCAATTGAGGACAGAGATTGATGAAGAGTTGAGGACAGATTTGTGCCAGATCGAAGGACTATGTTTGGTGTAGATCAAAGAAATAGGAAGAGGACATTTGTGCTAGATCGAAGGACTATGTTTGGTGCAAATTTGAGGACCAGCTTTGAGGTGATAGAGTTGATGATAGAGGTCTCCAGCTAGAGCAGGGAAGACAGGTGTCTTCTATGGATAGAGATCCATTTGCTAAGGACAGCGGAGGCAGAGGTCTTCTAGAGGATCACCAGCCAGATCAGATTTAGGGGAAGGTATATCCTTTGAGAAATGGCTCATAAACATTGTAATTGGGAAGGTTTCCCAAAGAACTGTGATATAACTTTTAGAGAAAAATTTTATCCATGGAGTAGCCCACTTTGGGTGAACCACGTAAATTGTTGTGTCACTTTGTGGATGATTTTGTGCATTGCTTTGGGTATATTACTTTACTATTTTGAAGTATAAAGGAAAAAGTAAAAAGAGGTCTTATACTGTTCACCCCCCCCTCTCAGTATGAGCTTGTGTTCTTTAGTTGGTATCAGAGCCAGTGCCTTCAAAAAGTTTAACAGCTTGAAGGAAGATCTTACAAGAACACAAATGGCAAGTAAAGGAAAAAGCAAAACCATAAGACACAAGAATAAGAAAACTGACATGGTCATGAAAGAAAATGAATATGAACTCAATGTTGCTGTTTTGGGAATGGAAATAGATTCAAGAGATGAATCAAACAGTGGATAACAAGCCAGATTAATAAATTTTTGCACCAGATGTGGAAAGACCGATCACTTTGCAGCTGATTTCTCATAAGGAAGAGAATGTTTTGTTTATGGTCAACTCGGTCATAATGAACGTCAGTGCCATGGGTTTAGTAGCAGTGAAGATGAAGATGATCGGTTCAAAATCGATGAAGAAACAGATTCAAAACATGAATGTGATGAAGAAGGAAGTGATGCAAAAGCAAATTGGAAACAGAAACTAATTTTAGCTCTGAGTAAAAAGGTTGAGGATGCAAAAGATATAATCACCAGTTTGAAAGTACAAACAGAAGATTACAAGAAAATTTTTGAAGATCTCGAAATGCAATTAACTAGGAAAATAGAGTATTGCAATAAGCTAGAAAAATAAATTGATAGTTTAAGAATGCAGACAAAAGAAATGAGTAATAAAGTCGATATATGCAGCAAACATGAAAAGGAATCTAACAAAGTTGTTAGCAATTTGAAGCTGCAAATAGAAGAGTCCAAAAGGAGTGAAGAAACTCTCAGGTCTCAAATCAATGAGAAAGAGACTGTTTGCTACAAAAAAGAAAAATATATTGTTTCTTTGAAGAAACAACTAGAAGAGGCCAATACAAATCTTAAAATCAAGGATGATCTTATAGAAAGTCTTGACTTCTCTATGACTAAGACACAAGAACTCAAGGATGAGTTAGAGTCTAAGATTCTTCAGTATAATGAGTTGGAACAGGAAAATGGCTTCTTTGGAAGTGGAAACTAAAGAGTACAAGGATAAGCTATACAAGTTTCAAGATAGCTCCAAAAATGTTAAGTCTCTCATCAAAGGTCAAAGAAAGACAACAGATAAAATAGGCCTCGGTTTTGTTGAGCCGCACAAGGAACAGGTTGGGGAATCTAGCAAGAGATTTCAAAAGGAAGAGAGTTCTGATGAAGAAAATACTTTAGATCATGAGTCTATGAGTGATAGATGCACAAAAATAGAAAACAAAATTTAGATTGAGAAGAAGAATTTTTTGGGACCCAAGAGGTCGAATAAAAGAAATTTTCACGGTAGATGTTTTGCGTGTCACAGGTTTGGTCACATGGCTGTACATTGCATGGCTCAAGTGAAGAAGGTAAATGACAGTTTCAGAAGTGGTAATTTCTTTCATGGGTATTGCTACTCTTATAATCAGTTTGGGCATAAGCCAATTTTCTACAAAGTAAATAATAGGTACACTGTTAGTCAGAACAGGTGGATTCAAAGAACAGATATGTCTAAAAGAAATTACAATGTTATTTGTTATAAATGCAACAATGCAGGTCACACAGCTAGATAGTGCAGAGCTAAAATGCCAAGGTACAGGAACAGGAAAAGTGGTATGAACAGGTTTGTGGATCAAGGCATGGATAAGAACAAGAATGATAACAGAAATAGGAATAGTAGTATGAATAGATCCGAGGATCAAAATAGTAACAAGAATATGGACAAAGAGTTCAAGAGAAGGCCCAGCAAGGAAGTCATAGACATTGATGATGATCAGTTCCTAATGGGAGATTTACTCCTAACCCTCTTTTAATCACCTCATCAGGAGGTGGGGGAGGGACTAAGCTAAGAGGCTCATTCTTAGTCCCGAGCCCCAAAGGTGACCTTTTGCCATTGATGACAAAGGGGGAGAGATATGAGTAAGGGGGAGAGCTTCAAAGTGAAGAAGAGAGCTTCAAGTCAGGGGGAACAAAAACTTCAAAGACAGATTCTCAGTTGTTGGATCAGTTGGTTTCAGTTTTGGCTCTTGAGATGTGTTTTCCATAAAGGTTTGCCATCAATGACAAAGGGGGAGATTATTGGCAATTTTGGGTACCTTGGGTACATTGCCTTTGCTCAAGTGTAGATGTTGTCATTGATGTCAAGAAGTTCTTGAAGCAATTTGTTTTGATGTCAAAGAATTTGTTTTGATGAAGGTTACAACATGGACAGTGAGATTCCAAGAAGAGCAGAGTAGCCATGTGCAAAAAATCAAGGAAAAAGATAAGTTAGAAAAAGTTTGCAGTCGGCTGGAAAAACTGTCGCAATTTCGAGACATGTTTGAGGAGAGAGAAAGTGTTGGCAAAACTATCGTGATTTCGTGACATGTTTTAGGAGAGAGAAAGTGTTGGCAAAACTGTCATGATTTCATGACATGTTTGAGGAGAGAGAAAGTGCTAGAAAAATTGTCACGATTTCGTGACATGTTTGAGGAGAGAGAAATTTTGGGCAAAACTGTCTCGATTTTGTGACATGCTGAAAGAAAGAGAAGAAGCTGGCAAAACTATTGTGATTTCATGACATGTTGGCAGAGAAGGAGAGCAATATGGAAAGTGTCACGATTTCATGACATGTCGCATTTTTGTGACTCAGAAAGTGCAGGAAGGCAAAGAAGGAAAAGTGTCGCGATTTCACGACATTCTACAAAGAATGTTGTAAGGATGAAAAAGTGTCATGATTTCATGACATGTTGCAGAATAGAGAGTCCGCAGTGTGAACTGTCATGATTTCGTGACAAGATCGAAGAGAGAGAAAGTGAATCAGGAACTACCATGATTTCATGACATGATGCAAAGTTCCAAGTGAGGACTGTCACGTTTTTATGACATGCTACAGAGGTTGAGATGAGGACTGTCATGATTTCACGACATGTTGAAAAGCTCAAAATGAGAAGCATCATGATTTTGTGACATGCAGCAAAGGGAAGAGTCTGAAAGGAGAAGCATCATGATTTCGTGATAGGCTGCTAAGAAAGCGTACGAAAGCCAAAAGTATCATGATTTTGTGATAGGCAGTGGAGAAAGCGTACGAAAGCCAGAAGTGTTATGATTTCACGAAAGGCAGTGGAGAAAGTGTACGAAAGCCATAAGTGTCACGATTTTGCAACAGGTTGCAAGGAAAGCTTTCAAAAGCTGAAAGTGTCATGATTTCACGACAAGCAAAAAAGATAGCGTTTGGGAGCTAAAAGTGTCGTGATTTTGCGACAGGAAAAAAATATAGCATACGGATGTAGGAAGTGTCACGATTTCGTGACAGGCAGAAGTGAAGAAGCCAGTAGGAGGAAGATGTCATGATTTCATGACATGTCGTAGTTTCACAACCAGAAGGCAAGTGTAGACTCCAACGTAGGAAGATGTCACGAGTTTGTGACATGTCACAGTTTCATGACTCAAATGGGAGAGAGAATGTACGAGTCAAAAATGTCATGATTTTGTGACATAAGCAAAAAGGAAGTCGACAAATGTTGTAGTGTCATAATTTCGTGACAACAGGCAAAAGAAGATGTACGACAGGCAAAAGTGTCACGATATCGCGACAAAGGCCAAAGGAAGGCATACGGTTGCAAAAGGTGTCACGATATCGTGACATGTAGTTTCGTGGTAGAAGCTATAGGAAAGTGATAGAGGTGGCAGAGGCGGTTGAAGCTAACAAAGTTAAATCTGGGTCAACGAATATTAGCGTTTTGTAGCCGACGATCTTTAGGGTAACAGCAGACTAAAGATTAAGTTTTTGATCATGAATTTATGCTATAAAATGAGGACTATTTCAATATTGAATGTATCGAATGCGAGTATTAAACTTGCGTAAGTAAAGTCCGTGGTGCACAGATACCGATTCGAATCGATTCAAGCGAAGTGTGTGAGATGCAGCCATAACAATGTAGATAGCGCAGAAGTGGCGAGTTGATGCACCAAATGAGGAGTTCGATCACAGAGTGTTGAAGTGCTACTGTATTTGCAAAGATAGTGCAAAGGTTGGAATTCGATCAAGGGCGATTGTGATTGCGGCTATGTTTGCACAGACAGATTTGTGTTTCATATTCTTAAGAAAAGCATATTACATCTATCTTATTCTTTTGAGATTTGAGATTGAGATTGGGAATTAAGTATAGAACATATTGAGTCTCTAACAATTCTCTTTATGCTTCTATGAGGTTGATGGATCACATTGGGTCTCTAACAATTATCTTTGTGAGTTCATGCTAAGCAAGTTTTCTTTGTAAGCTTGCTGAGGTTTTGGACAGGTTCAGGTGGGGATTTGTGAGTAGGTTTTGGACAAGTCATTGAGAGGGCTTGTTGGATGACATTGAGCAAGCTTTTGTTGAAGCTTGTGGAGCAGTTTGGGCAGGTTCTAAGTGAGAACTTGCAAAGCAGATCTGAAACAAGTCTTGAAGACTTGGGTGAAGATCAAGCTAGCATTAGTGCAAGTTAGTGAACCATTTCTATGAACTAGATTTGAGGACCAGTTGAGGAAAGAGATTGATGAAGAGTTGAGGACAGATTTTTGCCAGATCGAAGGACTATGTTTGGTGCAGATCAAAGAAAGAGGAAGAGGACATTTGTGCCAGATCGAAGGACTATGTTTGGTGCAAATTCAAGGACCATATTTGAGGTGATAGAGTTGAGGACGGAGGTCTCCAGCCAAAGCAGGGAAGATAGGTGTCTTTTGTGGATGGATATCCATTTGCTAAGGGTAGCGGAGGCAGAAGTCTTCTAGAGGATCACCAGCCAGAGCAGAGTTAGGGGAAGGTATCTCCTTTGAGCAGTGGCTCATAAACATTGTAATTGGGAAGGTTTCCCAAAGAACTGTGATATAACTTTTAGAGAAAATTTTTATCCGTGGAGTAGCCCACTTTGGGTGAACCACATAAATTGTTGTGTCACTTTGTGGATGATTTTGTGCATTGCTTTGATATTGCTTTGGGTATATTGCTTTACTATTTTGAAGTATAAAGGAAAAAGTAAAAAGAGGTCTTATACTGTTCACCCCTCCCTTTCAGTATAAGCTTGTGTTCTTCAAACACTGTATGCATACTAGCCGCCTAACAAAATCCATCTTGCTCATCCTATAATTTTCATGATATAAATCAAACCTGGGGATTGACAAAAGGACAAGCTTACCATAAAAATACCATGGGCAAAAAACAAAAGCAAATGCCCAAAAAGAGCACTACCAAATGTTATAAAAAATAATAAATAGGTAGAAAACAAAAGGAAAACCCTCAAGAGTACTATCAAAATCTTGAATCCATGAGGTCCTCAGGTCCATATTGATAGGCATAGTTAAAATGCAGTTGAAACCATACTTTTATAAAATGGTCAAATTAACACCACTTCACACACACTAATCCATGCTTGAGGTTTTGTTTACCAAGATAGCCAAGATTTATCAAAGAAATTTTGGTCGGTTATTCAATGGGTTTGATTATTTAAAACTATAATGTTTTAATACCTTCAATAACATCTTCATATCCAACTTCTTAGAAAAAATAGAACATATTACACTATCTTCTAATGCTTTATTCAAGCATTACTTTCAATCACTCGCACTTTCATGTAGTACATACTCATCACAAATTATTTCATACTTTATTTTACATTCATTTATTTTTTAGGTATTCCATGCATATACACATCTATCATATTCTCCACATGTATAAATACACACACCTATACTCTACCACAATCACACCATTCATACTCATACATAATCCAAAGCAGAAACAAACATACACATAAATGCAATCTCATACAAATATTGCAGAACGTCATATATATATGTATATATCTCAAAAATGTCATCAAGCTACAATAAAGTGTGTGCCCTTGCAGGCACATTATCACATGTTCATATCATATATATCTATCAAAAATACCATCAGTCTAAAATAAAGTGTGTGCCCTTATGGGTACATTGTCACATGTCCATATCATGTATATATCTATCAAAAATGCCATACAACTACAATAAAGTGTGTACCCTTACGGGTACATCACCACAAAACAAAATCATCATCTGTACATCCATAAAAATAAAAAATAATAGGTAGTCTCCCCATAACCACCCTCGTAGCTCCATCATGTGTGCTACCCCATGGGATTCTCTCCACTCCCCTCATCTCCTATCACATGCTCTACTACCCCTAACACTGACTGAGCATCATCTATTTATTGTACCTTTGGTGCCTCCATTAGCACTATTGGTGCCACTCACACTATCTGTGGTGTTGCAGGTGTCACTATCTACGGGCTCCTCCCTACTACCAAAGGTGTACTTTGTTAGCTCCATCATGATGGAGTTTGTGATAATGACATTGATCTTGAATAAGCTGATACCACTAACCAACGCATCAACAACTCACCCTCACACTTAGCCCTCTTTGTAGCCTTCATCATGTTGGCTGCTATCAATCTTATGTTTACTTTTTGCAAATGCTCCACCTCGATTTGTAGACCACCTACCTCTGCTTGCACATGCTCCAATAGTGGCATTGTCACCCTCAAACCCTCAATATTTGTAACCACCTACCCTCCAATAGCCTCCATATCATGCACTCATTTCTCTAGCTCCATGACCCTCACTATATGACTAGCATTCATGACCTATGTCTCTACCCTTGCTACCTCCAAAATCTACTATACTCGCTCAACAAACTCAATCATCTCATCCCGCTCTGCCCTTGTAGCATCTCACTCACTAATGAGCGTATCTCGCTCACTTATTAGTGCATCCATCTCCCTAGAGAGTTGTATCACCTCACCTCTTACCTCATCCCTCTTCGCTATTGTGGCATCACACTCACCCATAAGCACATCCCTATCCTCGATCACCTGCTCCAATCTCACCCTCACCTCATCCCATTCCACTAGGGTTACAATCATCTCTACCTCCACCTTGAACTTCTCCTCCTCTATCATAAAGTGATCCATCACCTAATCCAACTCCATGTCTATTGGCTTATATTTAAGCTTCTTCACCTCTACTCATAGCCATTGTACTTCATCCTACATTGTTATCATCTCCCACAACCCTATCACAAAATCAAAATTTTTTGGCTCTGCCATCGTATCCCCACAAAAATCACCCTCCTCTATCATGGGTAACTCGTCCAACTCCACTATACCCTCATCATCAACATCCATCACTAGCACATCCTCCATCATTTTTGTACCCTCTATCATCCAGTCCCCACCCTCCATCGATGGTCCTATGCCCCTACCACTCACCAATCGGTCCCGATCATCGTGGTGCAATCTCACCCGCCTGATCAACTGATCCAACTCCACCTTCTCCTCCTCACCAGGCTTAGGTGATACCTCATCCTGATCCCATATAGTCACTTGACATCCTCCTACATGTCCTGGTGATGCTACCCTTGTCCCACTTGGTAGTTCCCCACCTGGTAACACTCTTGCTACCTCACCCCCATCCATCCACAACCTTGATCACATGCTCCCATCGCTTCTTGGACCACCATACATCATAATTTGTTGTGGTCCCCATATTATCCATGTCAAGAACAACTATCGGGTCATCATTTTTCAAATCTAGTGGTGGCACCATTGGCTCTGGCCCTATATCACCTGGTACTCTATAGATCACCATGGGTGGATATGGTCACCCTTGTCACAACCTAAACTATTGAAACACCCATGAGAATAGAAAATACTCTATATACCATAGGTATTTCCCCATCAACTATCACCCTCATCTCAAATAGATTGATTGCTCTACGTCCTCAGCCCACTTGGGCACTTCTCGCCATGGCATCCATATCACCTCCTCCATCCTCAAGCCTCCTAGATGCTCTTGGTAGTACATCATATCACCCTCATGCACTCTCTTCATATTATTCTCCATATCTACCCTCCATCTCATCATGAAGGGTACATCACAACCATCCAATGTATGAGCATCATGTGACAACAATTATGGTCACAATATCATGATGTACTCCCAAGCCCACACCTATAGCAGTGGACTAACACTGATGCCTATCTACTCAGTCCTCACTACTCCATGGAGCTCCCTATACACCTACACTAGTAATACGGGCATCCATGCATATACTATCCTACGCTCTACCATATCGCATACTATCCCCATCATATTTCATGGGAATATTACCCCTACAGTATCTAGAAATGCACGGTTGGCTATCATCAATATTACCATTGTATGGTGATTAGACAAGAACTTCTCCCAATACTTCACATAGTCTACTCCATCCCTTGTATCCACCCTCTTCCACCTATGCCAAAATACCCTCTACAAGATGTCATCTCGTGCATCTTTCTTACCAGTCATCATCGTAATCCCCTCTATCGATAGTCAATAGATGTGATATATGTCCTCCAAGGTCACTATCATCTCTCCTATCAAAATATGAAAGGTGTTCCTATTAGTATCCCACCTCTCACACACCACAAATATGTATGCATGATTCACGTGCACCTCATGCATATCACATACCCCATAAAGCCCCACTACATGCAACCACTCTCCATCCTCTGCGCACCATACATCCTGCAACTTCATCCTAAATTTTTGTAGTTGATGTCACATGAATATATTTTTCACCTGCATCCAATTTTGAACCATCTGTCAGTTATCATCCATACACTTCCAAATCACATTACAAATAACATCATTTCATACATTTTAATTTTTTGCATTCACATGTCACATAAATTTCATGTCAAATAAATCTCATCCATCGCATTTCAATTTCCCGTATTGCAAACACATCATGTACATTTATCCCACCTTTCACATGTCCAACAAAAAACAATAAAAAAAACAAACAAAACAAGCACAAATACACTAATTTGCACAATCCCGTGTGAACTACCCCCGTTCACACAACCCCATGTGAACCACCCTCATTCATATGATCCCCGTATGAGCCACCCCATTCGCATGCCCCCATGCAAAATTCGATTCTCAGGATGCGCATTGACCCATTGGGCCAATCAATGAAATGGTCCCACAAATTTTGCTCCTACACAGTTCTATGCTATTAAATGAAAAAATATCCATGCACATCTTCAAGCACACCAAGCATGCAATATGAGTTCAACCATGTCAAGTCAAAATAGTCATCTACTTGCATATTTGGGTACCCATTTGGCCCCACATTGTCACTATCCCACCCATTTTCATCCAACATGCATCCACATAGCAAAAACAATCACACGCCATCATGCACACTTTTATGCACACTCTACGAGGTTCCTAAAAAGTCACATGGCCAAAAACAAATAGCAACTTGGGATATCCATTTGGATTATTTTCCACAAATTATACACATTGTACTCAAATCTAGCATGCATGCACACTCCATACCATTTCAAACACTAACACTATTCTAATTACCCTAGCAATTCACACATATTTCAAGCTAGCATAATTAGCTTACCTATGGCATCACCACCCTCGCACTCATGCTCACTGACACGCTCACCATCCCGTATCATCCATTCCATAGTTTGATAGTGCTTTGCTTAAATTTTCTCTCCCTCACCTCTACTCTTCCTTCGTGCATCATGCAAAAATATCCTCAACCACATTATTTTTAATTCATATATCTGCTTTTTGTAAATTTGCACCCCATTCGTGCGAATGGACCGATTCACACGCTCCCGTGTGAACCACCTCATTTGTACCTGATGTGCAAACCTCTATTCGCAAGTCACATTCACTACTCTCACTCAAATTCCTCTTGGATTCCTCCAAATCTTCATTTTCTTATATTTTTCATTCACATTTTGCCATTCCTTCTCATCACTATCAATCGTTTCACCACCAATTTTCACCTCCTCCATTGCCAACTCATCGCTTGAGAGGGTAGTCATACAACACATCAAAAAACTATCAATCATATGATCAAACAACCAAACATCCAATCATGAATACAACAATTACCTAGGAAAATTTTTGTTGAAGATTATCTCAAGTCCTCATGCTAGAAAAAATACAAAATTGAAAGTTCTCTTCTCAATCAAAACTCCAATCCAAAAAAAATCAATGTTTGATAAATCTCAAAACACCTCTGACTGTAGATATCTCATGGATTCCCTTCTTCATTGCGGTATGTATAAGAACACTCTCAAATGAAGCACTTGAAAGTTCTACCCTACAGCTCCAATGGTTTATCAAATATTGTCAAAAGAGCTCATCAATCAATCAAAATCAAAAAATAGCAAAGGTATTTGTTCCTTCCACAATTGAAACATCTCAAGTTGATCATAATGCAAGGCAATCTTATGCATTCCCTCAAAATCAATCATTACAATACATAAAAGTGATGTACCCAATCACAAACTTTTTTTATCAATGCATCTCTCTCGAAATCATTCACTATTAATAATCACAAAAATTTATCTATTCCAAATCATCTCATCAAATAATATCATTAGTTTTTGTACTAAACAATGTTTTCACACAATCCAGTACAAAAAAGGGTAAAATATAGACATCCAAAAGTCACACATTTCCACTTCTCACATCATCACAGTCAATCAATTTGCAAAACCCATAAAATTTACATAAATTGGATCAAAACACTTTATTTATCAAAATAACTATTCATCAGGCTTAGCCCCCTTGGGCTAGCTAATCCCCTTCCTATGCTTAACTCTAGGTCCCCATGTGACCTCATTCACAACTCAACTAAGGTTGAATTCTCGACCATGGTCAAAAAGTAATTTATGGTCAAAAAGTCAATATTTTTTCAAAGTATTTAATCTTGATTTAAGCTAATCCTGCCACCTCACCTACTCTACTTTGACTAGCCTAGCCTAGCCTTGCCACCTCTCACCTAGATATTTCTTCCATATCACACTCCCCTGGGTCATAAATGAGAAATGGAGACTTTTGCACCAAAAAGGCAATTTCAAATTAGAAGATATTTCCAAAAAGGTTTCAATAAATGCCAAATGGAGACTTTCATCCAGGTCATCATGACTTGTATATGGGTGAGGGATTCTCTCACCCAATATCATTTATGAGCTAGGACACCTCAAGGGACACCTCTTAGGTGGACACCTCACCACATACACCTCACAGGGGACACCTCATCCCCTCCCCTAACCTTGGCCAAGTCTATAAATAGAAGGCCATTTTTACCATTTTAGAGATATCAACTTTAGCTTATAGAAACTCTATAGAAATCACTCCAGACACATAGCATCCATCACACTCATATTGCAATAGTAGTTTAGTCACTTTCATAACATTCCTTGTGGTCTAGACATGTTATCATCATCAAAAAGATAAAATCTGAAGGTGGCCTGTCGAATTCATCAAGGAGCAATCACATCAGAAAAACCCAAAATTCCCATTTTGCAAGTTTGGTTATAAAAAGACAAGTTTTCACATCCCCGTACAAAATTCTCGGTTCATACTAGGTTCACACCCCCCATGCGAACCTCTACTACAACAAGACAGAATCACCCGGATAGGTAAATATGGCTTAGTTTAGTGTTTCATGTTGTTTTTAGCAAGTTATTTCATGTTTTAAGTTGATTTAAGAGTTTTTTTATCTTCATAAACATGAGGTTTGACTGAGGTAGGCAATCCTTGGTACCTTATGGAAAAAATTATATTAAGGAAGAAACTAACACTATGTCTCTTAGCCTAGACTTCAAAGAGAGGGGGACCAATGAGATGGCATAGTATATCAAAGAGCTATGTGTCCACATAGAGCAGACTGTGTCAAGCATGACTGATAGAGGTTGGAACAAGTTCCTTGGTGTTAAGGACTCTAAGCAGTACATTAAAAATTTATCCAATCCATGCTCCATTAACTACAAACCTTATCATTATGGACAACAAAATTAGCATGATCAAAGCCAATTTGTAGAACAATCTTGAGACTATTGCTCAATCCATGGAGGCCTTGCAAACAAGGACCAATGTGAGCATGAATGGGAAGAAAGTGGTAAAGAAATTTTATGAGATTTCTTGGCTTCAAAAGGTATAATGGAATACAGAAACCCTTTTCCTTTGAAACTATTTAATGAGGCATCTTTGACTCAAGAGGCAACTCCTCCTCCACCTCCCTAGTGTTTATCAAGGAAGATGATGTTTTCAACCATGTTTTACCTCAAGATATGTCCTTCCTTACTAGCTTAGTGGACTAGAAGCTTGACAATAGTTTGAAAAATACATCTAAATGCAAGATCATTAAGGATGAGATTCATTTCTTCACTCAACCACTTATATTGTATGGACTATGATCACTCTATGCAAACCTATTATTAGAATTCTAAGTTGAATAATAAATTCTTAGATGGAATTCTTGCCCAACCAAAGTTACCTATCGACACACCTGCTTCTATTGTTCTAGAAATCAAATACATCATTGTGAATGATTTAGATTCTTGGGAAGAGAATACCATTAATGCACTCCAAAGAACCTTCATGTGTGCCCCCTTTGCACGGTTGGTGCCACATCATCAGCCTCCCCTATTATTGCCTCATCATCCTCCAAATATTTTCTTCCTCCTATTTTGAATGCATTGGGGACCAATGCACATATTGTTGGGAGGAATGATGAGGAATAAAATTTCTCATTAAATTCAATAATTTAATTAAATTAAAATTTAATTAATATAACTTTATGAAAAATTATATTGTAAAAAGACACATCTATTCAAATTGTGTCTACTCATTGTAATATTTATATTGTAAAAATATACATCTATTCAAAACATACATATTCATTGTAATATATTTATTGAAACAAGGGCGAGTTCGTAGCCGAGTTGGTGTGAGGTGGCTAGTTGATGAATATGATCTGTATGGTACAGATCCATGCGACTTCGATTTAAATCATATTGGTTTACCATAAATCCTTTTAAGGCCTCCAAGGGCTGGGTGAATTGGTAAGTGCTTATCTGGCAAGGCACTTATCAAGAAGACACCCAAGTTCAAACCTTAGGGGTAGCTTGTTTGCAAAGGTAGTAGTCTAATCTGAATCCTCTAAATGCGTGATAAATCGATGATGATGGTATGAATCTTGAAAAATCAGTGATCCCCTCCATGCCAGGTCAATAATAATGAGGTGAAATATATTTGGTGGGAGCAACCCCTATGGTTTGAACCCTATGCTTGTCAATTACTAAAAATAGTGTGGTTGTGACCAACTCTCCTATGTAACCATATATATATATATATATATATATATATATATATATATATATATATATATATATATATATATATATATATATATATATATATATATATATATGTATGTATGTACCGTATGTATATCTAAGTGTGCACCATATCAACGATGATGGTATGAATCCCGAGAGATCGGTGGTCCCCTTCATGTTGGGTCAACAATAACAAGTCAGAATATATTTGGTGGGATTAGCCCTTGTGGTTTGAACCCCGCACTTGTCAATTACTAAAAATAGTGTGGTTGTGACCAATTCTCTATATAACCAAATATATAAATTTATTTATTTATTTATTTATATTGAAACATAATGAATAAAATTATTCAACTTTGGATTGACAAATTAATATATTTTTACCTATTACATTTTCTTATCAAATATAAAAGATATAGTGGCCATCACCTTGGTCTTGGTTGAGATGTACAACTACTATACTCTTATTTGCATCCTCACATAGTCACTGGATGTATTCTTGCTCTTGTTTTGTTAAAACGTTTTTTCCTACTTCTAGCTCTTCAAAACTTCCTTCTCTTTCCTTGTCTTGCCCCTAAATAATTCCTACCTATTGTTTTCCATTTACAAATATAGAAGTTTAAATAATATGTATTGATCTATGAGGTTATTCCAAGTATATATATGCATGGAAGTCATGTTTCATACTTCTCCCTTGGACATGTTCCCATTGACACTTTTCCAATTCACTTTTTGGCCATCTTGCACACACCAAATCAATGTATTGATAATTCTCTAGTTTGCTACCATTTTTATCTTATGAGAGTTCGTGAAGCTAGAACCGAAATGTAATTTTAAAAACATCCATATTGTGTTCCAAAATTGTTTTGTGTTTTATAAATATGTCTAGTGAACATCTCAAATCTTCAAATCAGCCCATTATTAACCAACATGTTGGTTGAAATAATTTTTATCATATTGAAGTTCTAAATGGATGAATTTTGAGCAAGAATTTGATGGACATATGGACAATGATGCATAGAACCTTAAATATATATTTTTATTTATTTAGATATTTGGGGAGAGAAAAAATGGGAGTACAAAGGAAACTAAGTTTTACATGTATTTTTATATAATTTTATACCATACAAATTCCTTTGATTAATATTTATCTATGAAAAATCACTCAATTTAGACTTGAATTGGTTTACTTATGCCTAAAATAATACAAACTATGCTTGATTATTCTTTCATAGTTTTTTAGGATCAAATGATTTATTTTGAGCTTAAATTAATATATAACATTCTTCTTGATTTTAGGAACCTCACTCTAAATTTTTATTCCAATCCAACTTCATCCATGTTATGGCCAAAAATATGATGATGCCTTATTTTGAAAGCTTATAGAATCACCATTACTTGGTCATTTATCATTGATACCCTCTTGTCATGGCCTATCATGGTTCTATTTGAATTGCATATCCCTAATGAAAAGGTTATTAGTCCCTCAAAATTTCACTTGGAGAAGGCTAGAGTTTTTTTACCTTATTATTACCTTCTTTACCCCCTTACTTCTCTATGTAAGTAGCCTACCTACTTCTCCATAGTAGTGGCTTTGGATTTTAATTTGTTTTGTACTTCCTATTAAGTGGATCATAATTAATACATTTAATCATTTGAGTCCTTGAATATAATCATACTTAAGATTATTATACATCTATTACTTATGTAATAAGGGGGAAAGATATTGTGAAGGGCCTCTTAGGGGATCCACCACATCTCTCCCTCTTATCACCTCGAGACTAGGGGATGTTGTGAGCTAAATTCTAGTTTGTTGGGTTGATTTAAGAACACCAATATTTTTCAAGAAAATTTATTTCTCCTAAGATACCTCTTTAGCTAATCCTAACCTTAATCTAGCCCTAAATGCACATACAAAATACAACATACAAGGCCTATAATTAGAATATTTTTTCATTTTTTGATGTTAAAATAAATAACAGCTTTTCTTTTAAAAGCAAGGGTGCAAGAGAATGCAACAAACAAAGTCTAAGATACAATTATCTACAATTTTGATTTTTTGCCTATGCTTAAATATTAGATTTATCTCCTTTGCGATTATGATTAACTAGTTCCTTATTTCCTCTTTGTTTAGTTCAATAATAAACATAAAATAGAATCTAGTTTAAGAACACAACAACAAAATCTAAACCCTAAATGCTAAAATAATAGAGATTTAGGATAGAATGACCTATTTTTGCCACTATGAAAAAATTATTGTGTGCTTATAGAAGTGCCACCGATGCTTTTGCCTATTGATGGCGTTATCACCTAACCTATAAAATAATAAAAAATTGGTAGTTAGTGTAGAGGGGCATATCTGAGCTATAAAGGATAAGTAGACTTCCTTGACACAACAATCAGACCCTTATTCAAATAATACAAAAATTATACAAATATAGAAACCTAAAATCAATGTTGAGATGGTGAAAGTTCCATTGGGTCATAATAGCATTTCCAATGCTATCACTTAGTGCCTATACTTCCACTCTATGTAAAACAAAGAGAAATAGTGCCATAAACCTGTAATATGATGACACTACTACTTTTGAGAGTAAGATTAAATGCAAGCTAGATTAATATTATGATGATAATGATGAATGGCTTTAACTTGGGAGTATAGAAGCACTGATAAATAGAAAAAAATTAGAGATTTGGTTGCTTGAAACTAAGATTAAATGATCAAAATAAATGACTACCTAATGCAAATATAAGATGCAAATATTAGCTAAATGTAACAATATTAAAACTAAAATCTACAAAATAAAGATGATACCAAAATAAAATAAGAGGAAAGATCTAAATCCAAGATAGCAAGTTGTTTCCCTTGTATTAAAAGCTTACTAGCTTGCTTGTTGATGGCCCTTGATGCTTGAAGACTTGATGTGTGCTTGATTGATGATTGCTTGTAGACTTGATAGGAGACTTTTTTGGATGCTTTGAGGCTCAATTGCTTGCAAGAGATAAGTGAATGAATGCTTGCAAGAATGAGAGCTTAAATGATTGAAGGAAGAGAGATTGAATGCTTACAATATTATAGCAATATTTTGGCATAATATTTCCAAGAAAAATGCTAAAATACCTATAATTCTAAGGATATTTTTGCAGAGTTTTGGCATTTGAAGAACTTTTAAAAAATTCCTACAAATTTTGATAAAGTTTTGCTACCATAAAAACTTGATGAAATGGTTATCCCAAGTGTTGGTTTTATAGGCATACATGTGGGAGAAGATGCATTGAACATGACATGATTGAGACAATGATTGAAAATGGAAAAGGAAAATATTGGTCTTAGGGTTTTGCTATAGGGGATGAATATCATAAGTTATGAATGGGTTCATTAATAGCAAGTGACTTGAAAGAGAAAGGAAGTTACACCTCTTGATTCTAGTATGTGATAGTCAAAATAATCAAGAGGAATAGCATTGCTAGCACTATTGCACTAATGCTTTCATATCATGCCCATTGAAGGTCAAAATGGGTAGAAAATGATCAAATTTGAATTTTTTTGCAAAATCAGTACAAGGTGACAATAGTGCCATCAATGATATTACTCATGCTCCAACTCTATCACTTTTGGATCAATAAATGCTTTAAATTTTGGCACAAAGAAGATTTATTTAAATTGTCTAATTAAAATGTTAATCGATGAAAGGATTGGCAATATTTTAAGATTAACCATATGTTAAAAATTGGGTATTTACATTTACCCCTTTTTGATGCATTTAATACATAAAAAATGCATCAAAAATTAACATAGATGCCCTAATTTAAGATAGAAATAATTTTCTATTGCTTATGGTCAATGATTCTAGATGAGTAATGCAAATATTATTTGCTTAAAAATTATGTTAAAAATTATGTTTTAGATAGCATTAAGTTTTGTCATGTCCGAGTGTTCCCTCTCAAGTTTCGAAGGGAAAATCAAGTTAGACCAAGAAAACTAGACTTGATTATGATCCACACTAGTGCAATGATGAAATATTGGGATAGATGTTTGATTTGGATGGATGATGTTAATGATTAATGATTAAAATTGATTACTGGATTATTAATTCAATGTTTGAAATATATTTGTAGATTAGACTACGAAGGTTTGATTTAGATGTGCATGGATTAATATTAAAAGTGTTGTTTAAGTATTGATTAATAGTTATTATGATATTATCATGGGGAAATGCATGATGTGAAACATTGTTGAGATGAGATGAGAGACACATGAAATACCTAAGAGAGCATTGTCATAGTATAGCTTTTTTTTAAATATATACAATATGTACAACTATATACATAGAGATTTTTGCAAGAGAACTTTAGTTAGATTTTCTATTATCCATTGGGACTTCTAGTTAGCTTTTAAACTTTGCCAATGTAACTTTAGTTAGATTTATGTGGAGGACTTATGGTCAACTTTTAGACTTTCCAAAGGGGACTTTAGTTAGCTTTACATAGAGGACTTCTAGTTAGCTTTGAGACTTTCCAAGAGGGACTTTTGTTATCTTTACCCAAATTATTTATGGTTAGTTACTATGATACAAAGATATACAAACATAAAAATAATTTATTTTACTTTAAACAAACATCTAAAGGATTTTTTCCTTTCTTAAAGGACTTTTGGATTTAGCCTTACTCAAAGGACTTCTAATTTAGCTTTACCTAGAGTACTTTTAACTTGTGCTTTGTCTAGAGGACTTTTAATTTAGCTTTGCCTGGAGGAATTTTGATTTAAATTGAAATATTTTCCTTTAAAAAAAGGTATAAAGAACTTTTGATTTATCTTTAAACAAATACGTAAAAGACTTGCTTAGACTATTTTGCCTCATAGAGAAGTATCATAGAGGACCTATGAGTGATTAGTGTGGCAACGAGTGATGCCCCCAGTTGGGAAGACAAATTCATTGTTGACCAATTGCCTCTACAAGAGGTTGTGTGTGAAAACAACAAATTACGATATTGATCTTGTTATCAACATCTATAAACTTTGTCGTATTCATCATCTAGTGATTAACAAGATAGAAGAATTTGATTTAACTTTTCCATTAGCACCCATAAAAGATATAGTATTCATCAATAGCAAGGGATTTGTAGTTTGAAATATGATAGATATGATTTAAGATATATCAAAGTGAGCTAGATATAAAACGATGAGAAAGATAAAAATTGATAAAGATAGATAATTGTGTAAATTCTAAGTTGGTTCATAAATATGGGACTAGGAAGATTTACTTGCATCAATC
The DNA here is from genome assembly GCA_028583015.1 of Wollemia nobilis. Classification (NCBI taxonomy): domain Eukaryota; kingdom Viridiplantae; phylum Streptophyta; class Pinopsida; order Araucariales; family Araucariaceae; genus Wollemia; species Wollemia nobilis. The sequence goes on from JAQPPZ010008406.1 coordinate 694,619, forward strand.
ACTAGTATAATGAAAAATAAACTATCTTGACTAGGATTATCATTTGCATGTCATTACGGATCCTTGACTTGAGATGCAACAAGTAGTCCAAACATAAAAAAATGCATGCATGTAAGCAAGCAACATTAGGTAGCTAAAAGAGATAAGCAGCCAATGTAGACTCAAATGTAATACCTTTTAAGATGTATTATGTCAATTGATCCTTTAAGTTATTTTTCATCAAGCATGGCAAGGTGGTAAGCTCCTAAACCAAACTTGGTGGTTATGATGAATGGACTTAGCCAATTAGTCTTATTTTTTATACTAGTTTTGGTATTTCTATTATTTTTATTCTATTTAAGAATGATATCACCAACCTCGAAGGAGCAACATCATACCTTTTTTGCTATATGTATGCTTAAGCCTTTACTGGTAGACCCATAGGTGTTATAGGGTATGGATCCATTTTTTGTCAAGTAGTTCCAACTAGCAAAGATGGGAAAGATGATATTCACCTCTAATAGAGAAGTCCTACAACAAAATATGCAAGTAAGGAACCTCAAGATCAAAAGGGAATATGAATTCAGCTCCATAAACCAAGGTATATGGTATCAGTGGGAGTTCAAACACTAGTGTGATAGGTCCATAGGGTAGGATATAACTTAATATGCCAATCTCAATATTTTTTTTTAATGAGCATATTAAAAATATTGACAAGAGTCTTATTAGAAGCCTTAGCTTGATCATTCCCTTGAGGATATTAAGGTGTTGACCATTTATGCTAAGTCTTATATTTATCATAATTGTTTTGGATATCTTATTCTTGAATGGTGTTCCCTTGTTAGAGATTAACATGGAAGTCACATTATAGTGACTAAGGATTTGATTAATGATAAACATAGAGACTTGAACTCTAGTGTTTGAGGCTAAAGGTATGGTTTTGAACCATTTAGTACTTAGTAACTATGATGATGAACTTATGCTTATTAGGCGACACTAGGTTGATCTTCCCAATGATGTCTAAGACCCAAATGGAAAAATACCAAGGAGAAGTTAAGTATTGAAGAACTTGGGATAGAGCATGGATAATTCTATAACTTTTTTAGCACTTATCACACCTCCTAACATAGTCTTAAGAGTCTTTTTCCATGGAGGTTCAATAATAACCCATCTGTAAGAGTTTATGGGCAATGGAAACTCCACTAAAGTGGCCATCACATGATCCATAATGGGCTTCTTTGATGACTACATTGGATTTAGCTAAGGTGAGGCATCTAAGGAGAATGTGTTCAAAGGAATAACTATATAAGATATCACCAATGATGACATGTTGGTAGTGTTGTTGTCATTGCACAACTTACCCCAAATTTGGGGACCCACCTAAAATTTTGAAATTAAAATGAAATTTTGGTTTGCTTTGAGTGATTTGTCGAGAAGTCCCTACCAATGAATTTTGCAATATGAATTCCAAGGTTTTTAATATTTCCTTTAATCCTTTTAATTTTTTAATATTTTGTTAAGTTTAATATGTTTAATTTCTTTTTTTTTTTAAATTGATATCATGTTGAGTTTTATATTTTTAATGATTTTAATTTTAATGTCATGTTGAGTGTCATGTTGATTTTTATATTTTTAATGTTTTTAATTTTGATGTTATGTCAAGTGTTATGTTGAATTTTATATATTTAATATATTTTATTTTAAATATTATGTCTAATGTTATATTGAGTTTTATATTTTAATGTTTCTAACTTTAAGGGTATGTTGAGTGTTGTGTTGAGTTATATATATATATATATATATATATATATATATATATATATTTTTTTTTTTTTTTTTTTTTTTTGAAAAATGTTAACTTTATGTTTTGAATTAAATTAATTTTAATATTTAAAGTGAATTTAAATTAAAACAATTTGACAAAAAAGGTGTTGTTTTAATGTTTGCAGGTTTCAATAGGTGGCATAATGTTCGAGGTAGAAGGCAGGTTGGACTAACGGTCGTAAGGTATGATTTTTGAGGTAAACCCCTGACTCGACAAACCAACGAATGTAATACCAAAATGCGGTCAACATGGAGGCACAGATTCTAAGGGGCACATTTAATGTGAGGCACAAATACCCTTGCCATAGCTGAGTCAAATGACATATGCGCATTGGTGTTAATAAAGCTTCCACCATTCCATCCCTAGCTACATTTGGGACTAACCCATTATGATTTTGTGAGATGCGTGATAAATAAAAGAGGCAGACTTTCGACTCACACGTGAATAATTTTCAAATGTGATGTAGCATTCAGAATGGTATTGGAATGATAAAAGGTTTGAAATATGGTATGCATAGTTTATGCACTGGACTCAACATATACCGTGGAACACAACAACGTTAGGGTATAGTTGGGCACATACACTTCTGTATTGCAAATGTGTATGGATAGGAAGACATTGGTGGAGTTCAATATGATCTATGAACAATTGATCAGAAGCAGAGTTTGGATCAACATATTTTTGGGCAACCATCTCATCAACATGTATTCCAAATTTGAGAAGATCAAGGATGTGTGCCAAGTGTTTGACAAAATGAATGCACAAAACATGGTTTCATGGAGTGTCATGATTGCAAATTCTCAAAATGCACATTACCTAGAGATTCTATAGGAATTTCGTAGATTTTTTCTTGCATGTCTTAAGCCCAACAAGTTCCTATTTTCCAGTGTTCTCATGGCTTGTTCAAACTCGGTAGAGCTGAAAATAGGTATGCATATTTATGCTTACATGATCAAGTGTAAGTGTAACTCATATGGGGTGTTGGTAAGTGTCATGGTTAACATGTTTGTGAAGTGGGAGTGTATTGAATTGGCATGCATTGTGTTTGAAATATTGATAGTTAGAACTCTTATGGCATGGATTGCAATTAGGGTGGGATATGCCCAGGATACAAAGGGAAGTCGATACCAGGTAGAAACCAAATAATACTATAGGGCAAAGGGAATAATTTTTTGTTTATAAAACATACTTGCAAATATTTTTTTGATGATGGTACAATAAATTGTATTGAATTTTAGCAAGGTTGAGGCACAGGTTGTGGATATAAAGCCTGGCTGAAAATCTATTGTGAGTGATTGGTGATGTAGATGGTAAGCTAACAAAATGAGGTATTCACAGTTAGTGTAATATTAATTGATCATTTAAACTGGTACCTCCTTGCCCTCAATTCAAAGCAATGGTAGAATGCAACAGTGGATCACTTCCTCGCTCGAAACAGTTAAAATATTAATGGGTCAACATGATGTGGAATAGATAGATGTAGGGTGATATTCCAATTATGAAATATGTAGGACATTGAAAGCATGATAACAATTTGGTACAATAAAATTTGGTTGGTAATCCCTAAAATTTCAACACATTTGTCCGTTCATGGAGCAAACATCAAGATCATGATTTCAATACATGTTTTTCTTATGCTTTGTATATAATGGTTATTTCTTATATTTGCTTCAATCCAAATTTAGAGAATATTAACACAAATGATGGGATACCGATAAGTTAGGTTTCAATATGATGGTAGCTTGGACAGGAGGTGCTCCATTAGTATAGGGTGTTCAAAGTTTTGGTTGTTCCTAGACTTGACAAATTTAAAAAAGAAAAAAAAATGATTTAAATAATCATTTCATCCATGCAGAGAAAGAAGAAGCTTTGAATAAAATTATTTTCAAAATATATCATAAAGAGCAAACGCATTTTCGAATGAAAAATGTGAATAATTATTTTCCTGTCATGGTAGAGTGAAAGATGAGTTTATTAAATGATTATAACAGAGATAGCATACCATTGAAGAATATTTATACAATGATAAAAAGGTATTATCAAAAGAAATTTAAATAAATGAAACGTGATGGTTACAAATGGAAGAAAAGAAAGAAGACGAAGAGGTTTTTGTTGGAAAAAGTGTTACAAAACTAAATAGCCAATATTGGAAATTATAAAAATCCATTGAAACTCACGAAAAGGGTCACAAAATTTGTAGAGCAAGTGCATGTTGGAAGTTGGATTTTATTGAAGAACATCTCCTCCTTTGTTGCTGGACTGCAAAAATTTCACCATTGTAATCCATTTTTAAGCAAGGTATTTTGCAAGCATATTCATTAAAAATATTTCATTTTGGAAATATATTAGAATTTTTTAATAAGTTATATGCATGTGGATGGTATGCTTATTAATTTTTTTAATATATTGTGCTTTTCCCTTTGACTATTGTATCACATTAATGTTGGACTGTGTGTAGACTGGTCGGATTAATGTTGGTTTAGTGCAGGATATTCGTTTATATGTATTTAGGATGAAATTTTAGAGTTACAATCACTTGTTCTTTTATTTTATTTTCTCAAACCCTAGATTTTACCTTTTTTAAAATTTCATAAAATAAAAAAAAAATCTATATAAAAATTAAAATCCCAAAAGGAAGTACGTCAATTTTAAAATTGAAGTTCATATTTTTATTTTACATAAGTTCACATTTTTAATGAAAATTTGAGGTTTTAAACTTTGCACAAATTTTTAAAATAATCAATTAGTTTCATTTCAATAAATTCTAATTTTTCATTAAAGTGAATAATGAATATGATCTTCCAAATTTTTCACATGGCAAAGATAGGTTCAATCATTTCATTTTTATTTTCAAGCAAATATTAACAATCGAAGATAAAAATTGATTAACAATAAAAGATAAAACTTGGTTAACAATCAAAGATAAAGTTTTATTAACAATCAAATATAAAACTTGGTTAACAATCAAAGATAAAATTTGGTTAACAAATGAAGATAAAATTTCATTAACAAAAGAAGATAAAATTTGGTCAACAAACAAAGATAAAATTTGATTAACAATTTGAGATAAAGTCAATTAAAATCAAAATTTCAAATGTTCAAATCAAATATCTATCAATTTTGGAAGGTTTTTAGTTGATTAATAATTTCACATTTTCATAAATTCCATGAACAACAAAATCATTGCAAATCAAATCAACCCAAAACAGGCCCCTTGTTAATAGGTATATGCAACACTGAGGTATCCAATTAACTTTTAGCATTTCACATTTTCACTAAGCATTGCAAGTAGATTAACACATTAAAAGAACCTTAGGGAAATTACGAATATTTTCTTTCTAGAGAGGATACCCGAGCAGAATCCTAACTATGAGTATATTCTTGTGATTGGACAAAAATATCACTCAACAAAATTGGTTCTAGAAGGAGGGCCTACTTGAAGGTAATTGAGGTGATTTATGAAGTTTTGTTGGTTTTAAGTTTTTCACATTCATTATTGGGAATTTTCTAATTGATGATACATTGATGCTAACATTTTACAAATTGCGAATTGTCCTTATTGTTATGGTTTAATTAATAATTTTTTAATGAACATGATGACTTATCACTTAAACATTTGAAATTTAGAAGTTGTTTCATTTCAAGAGCCCTAAGCACTTGTTGTTTTCATTATTAAGGTTGGAACCAAAAATAATAATCACAATATCTAAGGCTTCTAAAGATACTATTTTCCATAGTATTTCTCCTACAAAGGGGATCATAAGGTCTAAGAGTTAGATGATTTTTATTTCACCCAGTAGTGATTCATCTCTACCCATCATACCATTTATTCCTCTACCAGTAATTCCAATGGTAGGAGTTGCAGGATTAGCAGATTGGTTAGGTGCTCATAGTAGTCCTTTAAACATTGTTGGAGCAGCCCATGACATTCCAAAAACATAGACAGGTATTTACCTAAATATAAACATGATGGAATTAGAATTGCGAAAGAGTATATTCAAGCCTACAAGGATACCATGATTAGACTGCAAGTCCAACATGAGGATGTTTCTTGCAGAACATTTCCACTTACTTTAGATGAAATGGCATATGATTGGTAAATTAGTTTACCTGCCAATTCCATTCTATCTTGGTCTTAGTTGGAAACTGCTATCATAAAACAACTTAGGCTATCCATAGATCCTATTGTAATCTATCATTAATTCACATTAGCTAAGAGAGAGCCTAATGAACCTTTAATATTGTTCAATACTCATTTCCATAAGTTGTATAGCAGGTTAGTTTTTCCTTATACTCTTCAAGCAGAAGCTACCATACAAATGTACTTTAGGTAATTGGACCCTTTAGCATCTATGTTTGTAAGGAGAACTCCTCAAATAACTACACTCCCCATGGCATACAGTGAGGCTTTACTGTAGAACAGTAGTTGATACCACACAATTTTGGGATAGTTACCTTCCATAGGATAGCCAGGTGCTTAAAATCAAGTGCCTATGATCAATCAAGCTTTTTCACAACAAATACCTATGTTGAATGCCATGCCATTCAATAATTTCAATTTGCCATACAATCCACCTATCATGTCCACTTATCCTACCACTATGCTATATTTAGAAAATCAATTCACTGCTCATAAAATGGCTGAAACAAATTCTCAAATCATGCCTTCATTCTTAAATACAACACCCACTCCAAATGCGTCAACATTTCATCAAAATAATATGGCATTTCCATAGGTTGTACAACCAAATTTTCAAAACCGCACTATCACTATGAGTAACACAACCAATAAAAATATTGTAGGGCAAAATAATGAACCTAATTCCTAGGTAAACGACCTACAACAGATTGTCCAAAACTCAGCAGTGACATGGTTCAAATGCAGAAACAATTGCCTCAAAATTCTCATCAAAATAGAAATTTTAGTTTTCAGAGAAAAAATGGAATACTCATTTGAACAATGGAGTACCTAGTCTCATTATTAATCAGAACAATGCTACCACTAGTTCCAATCAAACCAGCACCATTGTTAATATTTCAGATTTGTCTTTAAATAATTGGTGTAGGATGCATTCTATGACCTAACATGGTGAGAATGAGTACCTTGAGTTCAAAACAATACTAGATATTCTACAAAAAGAGATGGATAACATGGAAATTATTTTAGATGAAGACCCTTCCCAACAGGATAGTACTAGCAAAGGGAAATAATCAGTGCAAGTAGTTGAAACATTTGAACCAATTGAGAATATGAAGAATGGTATGATGGGTCTATAGAAGAGGAAGTTCAAGCCTTCAAACAATTTTAAAAAGGTAATCATAATTATAGGATTAGGAGTAAGACTAAAGCTTAATTTACTTCTTCTACTCCTCTAAATGACACCATCATTCCTCCTGATACACGGACTAGTAAAAATCCCATGTCTCCATCTAAATTTGATCTACCTCAACCACCACATGAAAAAATTGCATATAATATTGTGGAGGATTTAAAAAAGACAAAAGCAAATATATCTTTATTTGAGGTTGCTAAGTTGACTAATCAGCAAGAATTTTTTATGTTGGTGATCAAAGCAAAAAAAAAATCCAAAAAGCCTTGGATGCACAATTTACCTCACGAAGAGACAAAGGAGAATATTCTCCCTTTCTTTTGACCATAAGAATTGCAGGAATAAAACTACACAATTGTCTTATTGATTCAAGAGCATCTGGTAATGTCATGCCTCACATTGTTTGTCAAAAATTGGGTTTGAAACCCATCCCTTATAATAGAATAGTGGTTCAATTGGATAAATCTAAAGTCCATGTGGTTGTAATTCTTAAGAATATTCACATATAGCTAGCCTTAGAACCTATGATACAACAATACATTGATATACATGTTATATATATACCTGATAAGTATGGAATGTTGTTGAGTAGAGATTGGTCTAGGAACTTGAACAAATATATGGCCGCTGATTTTTCACATATGTGGCTACCATGAAAGGGTGTTGCTAATCAAATTAGAATTGAAAAATAACCTATAATCAAGGATTTGATCAATGAATATAACAAAACCAATGAAATTATTTACAATGAGTCTGAGTTAGGTGTTTATACTTTGGAAATAAAATTAGATGTAGGTGAATCTGAAAATGAAACACCATCTATTAATCCAATTAAGGATGAAAATATTGTTTGGATGCTTAAATTTGATGGATCTAAATCCAAATAGGGTAGTTGGTGTGGAATTGATTAGTCCTAAAGGTAAGTCATTTATGGCAGCTTATAGATTATAGTTTCCTTACACTTGTAATACTACAAAATATGAGGCTTTGATATTTGGATTGTAGTTAGCCTTAAAGAAAAACATTAAATATTTGAAAGTGCTAGGAGATTCAGAATTGGTTGTTAAATAGGTGAAAGGCCAATACACATGTCATGATAAAAGGTTAATTCATTACTATAGGACCAAAATGGCCACATTCTTAGAAAATATTGAAAATTATTCTAAGGCATGAAAGTATCTATTCTGTTGAGGAAATAGAGCATTTTATAGTGGATCCGTAATGATATTTCCAAAATATTCTCAACACTTAGTTTTTTTTTGCCAAAATAAGCTAAAATTCCATTTTGCTCGGTTCCTAGTGTATTTAGAAGCGGATTCCAAGCGAGCTTTGATTTCGCAAAACTTTTGGGTAAAGATGATGCCAGCATGATAAAAAGTGTGGAATGATGATTCTTTGGGATTCTGTGTGCTCTAGCAACTAAGTACTAGGAATTTTGAGTCACTAGTTTCTAAGACTAAAAGTGAGCGAAATAGAGAAAAACTCATTTTACATTACTTTCAAAGTGGAATGGCGATCGTGGTTGGTTTTGTGCATGCTCCAACAACTAAGTGTCGACAAGTTTGATTTCGCTAAGTCCCAAGAGTATTTTGGTGTGGAATGGCGACATGAAGGCTGAAAACACTACAAAGAGTGTGGAATGGTGACAAAGGACTAATTTGCACTACTTTCGAAGCAGAATGGTGACAAAGGACTATTTGCACTACTTTTGGTGTGGATTGGCGATTCTACATTCCAACTAAGGTAAATATGATGTCAACATACTTTTTTGTGCGGATTACAATTTGCTTGATGTCGAGGAAGAGAAAAGGAAGGCTAGGTAGTGGATTGACAAGTGGACTGCATCCTACTCCTTAGTGCATTTCATGCTAGAATCTGATTCTGTAGAATCAAGGCTACTAAAGATGATATCAGAAATTAAAAAGTGTGGAATGGCATTTTGTTCTTTCTCCACCAATTTGTAGAGTATTTTTGGAGGTTTAATCACAACCGTCCATGATGAAGATCAACGGTCTAGATTTTGTCGAACACTGTTGAAGTATTTAAAAGTAAATTCTCATCGGATCAGAGAGCATTCAGTTGGAGGGTAGGAAGATGAAGCATTGGAGGGTTTTCAAGATCAAGAACCAGAGCGGTTGTAGATCTACGGTGGAACGAAGCTTCCAAGAATGATCAATGGATCAGATGTAGTTTTCAACTTCCTGAACTCCAACTACCATAGCAAGTTGCAGAGCTAAGTAGCTATGGTGGATTACTCACAACGGATTTCCCAATTTTTTCTAGCCAGTAAGATAATGCCAATAAAACTCTCTACTGAGTTGTAAATTTGTAATCTTTGTAATGTCTCCTCAATATTATTTCATTTTACAAACTATAAATAGAGGCTAAACCCTCATTTTTAAGGGTTGGATCTAGTGTGTTTGCTTGCCCTACTATAAATATTCCTATGAACTAATGGAAGGAGCATTACTCTAATTTTTTACTCAAAATTTGTCATCTTCACCATCTTTTGTGCAAGAGGTTCGAAGCTTTGAGTTGCATTTCTATTAATACTTTAGCGGTTAGTTCATTCTAGCTTATTGGATTACTAGTTGTGAGAGTAGTTGAAATTTGTTCATAGTTAGATCTATATTGTTAGGAAGTTTATTTCTATTAAATCTAACTATTGGTCTATTCTGCTAATTTGGATTATCAATATTAGATGTTGGAATTGCTTTCTGCAATATATCTCTATTTATGCTTTAATGTATGAAGATTTCATGGGTTTGGGTGTTGTTAATCTTGAGTGATGGGACACTGGAAATAGTTTGTGGGAGATTTTTTGTTGTAGTTGCCTATGCTGTTAGCCTATCCGACCACTATTTTTTATAATATATCTAACCCTAAACATTTTCTAACCCTTTTCTCAAAACCCTAATTGAGCTTTAATTGTGTCAACACCATTTTAAGTTGACAAGGAACCAACCTACTATGGAGGTTGGATTGAAGTTGCCTTTGGTCCATCCAATGTTGAGTGTCGAGCTATGACTATCAGGTGCATGCCTAGATAGAAAATTGGAAGATAGACAGTCGTAGTGTCAAGTAAAACTTGATGTCAATTCGGTGCCCAATAATTTTTGGCACGCCCGATGGGACCAGTTTACAAGGAACATGAAAATCCATCATATGAGTTATTGTTTTATCTCTACCCGAAGGAATCAAGATTTGGTGAATTATCTTGACCTTGCTAAGTGGAGAATAGCAAATTCACCTGGTGACTCCCTGGTCTTTGAACCTAGAAAAGAATTATCCCTGTAGACCATATTTTTTCATGTATACCAGGTCATTCAAAAGGAATAACCCTGACTCTTTTTCTATTGTGAGTTACCTTATAGAGGGTCTACTATTATAAGGAATTTAAACCAAGATTTTCATTCAGAAGAAGAGCCTCCTGAGGAAAACCCTACAGTTAATCCAATAGCCCCTCCAATAGGACCTACACCTAGAAACATGGTAGGAAATGCAGCCCCAAATCAGGGAAATGTACCCCCAAATCAACCTTTACAGAAGTACCCTAGCTGGAACACAGTTGGCCCCCTCAGATTAGCCCATATGCATGACATTCCTCAAGTTGTGTCTAAGGCTATTCCCACTTATGATGGATCTGGAAAGACTGCATATGAGCACTATCAGGATATTTTGAATCTAGCAACAATCCATAATATAAAGAATGAGGATGTTATTGTGAGAATCCTAGCCCTATCCTTTAGAGAAAATATTTTACATTGGTTTAGGACTCTTGAGGATAACACCATCACTTCATGGGCAGCATTGGTTGAGCCTTTTGTGGAAGAATTTAATGAATCTACTGACCCTTTCTCCTTGCTTAATCAGTTCACATCTATGCAGAAACATCAGCAAGAAACTGTCTCAAATTTTAATTTGAGGTTTAGCAGAACCTGGAAAAGAATTCCCCCTATAGCTAGACCAGTTGCATGCCTTGCTTATATGTATTATATCAGAGCTCTTGGATCAGAGCTAGGCCTGCAAACCCAAAAATCTAGGGTGGAAACATTTCCACAAGTTTATAATGCAGTCGTTCATGCAGAAAATATCCTAATTAATGTGGGGAGATTACCTCCCAAAGTTATGCTACCTTACAATCTAGAAACCACTAATATCCAAATCCAAGCTACTACTTCATCTTATATGGACCCTACTCCATTGTCATCCCCATTCCCATAGATGACTCCCATTCCTTAGCCAAAAGCACCATCTACTATAGTTCCTTTCCCTCCACTTCCTTCTCAGACTCCTCAAGAGTTTTCTATCATCCTTGATATACATAATACATTGAAAACTCTTAGCAACAAAATGAATTCAATGGAAAAGAGAGAAATGGAGAGGTCTCAACAAAGAATATTCCCATATGTGAATAAAGATCAAAGACCTGGTCCTAGTAATAGTACTGGGGTTAGAGTAAATGCAGCTTATGAAGAGCCTGAGTGTTCTTCAGAGATAAGTTTGGTAAATATCTGGTGTTTGGTATGTAATGATCCACATGATTCACAATATTGTGTTATGTACCAACACCATGTCCAACAAGCTATGGATCAAGTAGAAAGAAACCAGAAAGGAAGGGTAAACATGCTATGGCAACCTGACCAAATCATGGTTGGAAAAGAGTTGGATGAGGATGGACCTATCGCTGTCATGACAAGGTCTGGTAAGAAGACACTACAAGTAGATCCATAGAATATGGGTCAGTTCTAGGTCCCCTCTCAGAAGAAGAGTGCTCCACCTCCCCAAAGTAGTGACACTTTCCCTATTCCCCAAGCCAAAGAAAAATAAAATAGTCTCCCCAAGAGATTTGAGAAAGAAACTAAGGGAGATAGAATGAGGTCTAAGGATGAGGCTCAAGAGAGGCTTATATTCCCTTCTATTACCAAAATATAGAGAATAGAAGCCACTCAACAATATAAGAGAAAATATGGTGAGCCAGAAAGAAGGCCTGAGAGACCCACCTTGGCTAAGTCTGAATACAACATTGTGGAAGAAATGAAGAGAATACCATCAAAAGCTAGTCTATATGACACCCTCTTCATTCTTGGCTAGATTGACCTGCTAAAATATTCCTTGAACAAATATCCGCAAGAAAAGTAGGCCACCACAATTCTTAGTATACCCTCTAAAAAGAAAGAAATGTCCCCTATTGTTTTAAAGAATAAACCTCCTCCTTTCTACATTTCTTTAAGGATGGAAGGTTGGGTGGTCCAAAATTGTATGATTGACTCAGGAGCATCTACTATAGTTATGCCTAAAGTAGTTTGTGAGGATATGGGTATGGAGTATACCCGATCCTACCCTAGAGTACTGCAATTGGATGGAACACCTGTAAAGATAGTGGGAGTAATCAAATATGTCTTAATGAGGTTGCATAGAGCACCAGAGGTAACTATAGTACAAGAAATAGTAGTGGTGGATCTAGAGCCTTATTTTAGCTTATGTCTTTCAAGAGATTTTACTACAAAGTTAGGTGGATGTATGTATATGGACTATTCTAGCATGGTTATTCCTTTCAAAGGAAAGAGGATAAGGATAACACCTGAGAAGCCAGTGTCTTACCACATTGAAAAAATTGAAGGAGACATGTGCAATCTCACTCCTCTTGAGGAATTTGAATTAGTGGATAACTTTGAGGAGTTGGAAATTGAATATGAGCTACCTTTCAGAGAGGATTACATCCAGTTTGGGATAGGTATGGGCACATATAGTATTTCTATAGAATCATAGAAGAAAGTTCCTGCTATATCTAATCAGTATCTAAGAGAAAAGGAAACATGGACCATGCACTTTGATGGTGCCAGATGTAGAAATGGTGTTGGTGTTGGTGTGGTATTACAGTCCCAATCAGAAGGGACAAAGATTTTTACCTACATATTAACATGGGCATGCACCAATAATGCTACAGAATATGAGGCTCTATGCCTTGGACTGATGCAAGAAGAAAACATGGGCATTAAGATCTTGAACATATATGGTGACTCTAAATTGATAGTAAATCAGGTAAGAGAAAGGTGCAATAGTAAGCATCATTACCTGAAAGCATATAGAAATAGGGTATGGGATTTGATGGAATCCTTTCATGCCCTAAACATAAATTTTATTCCCAAAGGAAATAATACTTTGGTAGATTCCTTGGCAGTGAGGGGAGCTAACTTCAACCCTTCTGTAGACATAGGAGTTAAGAAAGACAAGGGAATCAAAATGATTTTTAGACCTACGATGCCAGATAAGTAAATTTTTTGGCAGGTCTTTGATAGTGATGAAAAAATCATTGATTTTCTGGTGAGAGAAGCCTATCTATCCACTGTTCAAGAGGAAAATCCAGAATAAATTGATCAATAGGATGTCATTCAACTTAAGAACAATCACATACCTAGAGGTTTGGTCACTCTAGAGAGCCTGTTTGATAATGAAGATAGGAAAAAGATCAGATCCATGGAAGTCAATGACAAAATCTATAAATAAGTTGAAATAGAAAAAGAAAATAAGCTCAAGGTTGGAATCCAGTGTTCTCCAAAGGAAGAGGAGGATATCAAAGCTTTATGTATGAAGTACCAAGACATTGTGGCTTGGTCATATGAAGACCTCAAAGTATATGACAAAAAGGTTATCCAACACACCATTGAGCTAGAGCCTAATGCCAAGCCATTCAGGCAGAAGCAAAGGCCTGTAAATCCAAGGATCAAAGCCATAATGAGAGAAGAGATCTTGAATTTATTGAAGGCTAAGATCATATATCCAATTAAACATTCAACCTGGGTAGCCAACTTGGTACCTATGAGGAAAAAGAATGGTGATATTCACCTGTGTGTGGATTTCAAAAATCTTAATTAGGCATCATTAAAGGATCACTACCCCCTCCCACATATTGATCAAATATTACAGATAGTGGTAGGGGTAGAAAGGTTCTCATTATTGGATGGTTTCTCTGGATATAACCAAATTTGGGTGAAAAATGAAGATCAGTTTAAAACAACATTCACCACAAAATGGGGCACATTTGCCTACCAGAGAATACCTTTTGGGTTGTCCAATGTGGGAGCCACATTTCAAAGAGCCATGGACTATGCCTTTGGGGAAATGATTAACAAGGTTATTCTAATCTATTTAGATGACATGACTATGTTTTCCCACAACAAGCATGACCACTTAGCACACCTTGAACAAGTTTTTCAAAAGTGTAGAGAATTTGGCATCTCCCTCAATCCTAAGAAATCATTTTTTGTAGTACATGAGGGAAATTTGCTAGGTCATGTGGTCTCAAAATAAGGTATGGCCATAGATCTAGATAGAATCAAATCCATTCTTGCTCTTCCACTACCTGTAAACAAGAAAGCCTTGCAGTCCTTCTTTGGTCAAATAAACTTTATTAGGAAATTCATCTCTGACTTTGCTCAGAAGGTGAGGCCTATATCTGAACTACTAAAGAAATATGCAAAGTTCAAATGGACTGAAGTAAGAAAGCAAGCCTTTGAAATTATCAAGCAATCCATTGCAATAGATCCAGTGCTAGTCAATCCATATTTTAGTAAATATTTCATCCTTTATGCTTATGGAGTTGAGGAAAGTTATGCATCAGTGCTCACCCAAAAAAATGATCAAGGAGAGGAGCACCCTATATTCTTTTGGAGCCAGACTCTCCATGAGTACCAGGTTAAGTATAATTTTATTGAGAAACAAGTATTTTTTGTAATGAAATCATTGAAGAAATTTAGGTAGTACTTGGTTCAAAGCAAGACCCTGGTTTATGTTGTTCATCCGGATGTAAGAAGTTTTATTCTACAAGGTGAACTAGGAGATAAGAGAGTTAGTTGGATTACTAAAATCCAAGAATATGATGTGGAAATCCATCCTACCAAGCTGGTAAGAGGAAGAGCCCTATGCCAAGGTCTGATAGAAGCAGCAGTCTCAGCAGAGGTAACAGCTTGTCAGGCAATAGCAGATGATCATATTGAAGGATTGCATTCAAGTGAATCAGACTGGGTAGATCAGATGATTAAGTATTTTCAAACTGGGGTATGCCCTCCTAATATTAATGCATCACAAAGAAGAAGATATAGACTGTAAGCTTTGAAGTATGTCTTACTTCTAGAGGGCTTGTACAAAAGGAACCTTGATGGAGTTCTCCTTAGGTGCTTAAAATATGATCAACAACAAAAGGTCATAGAGGAGTTCCATGGAGGACTATCTAGAGGATATTTCTCAGGTAGAGTTACAACTTTGAAAATTATCAGAGTAGGCTATTACTGGCCTACCATATTTTTTGATACCTTCAAAGTCACTAGAGCCTATGATAAATGCCAGTGGCATGTAGGGAGGACAAGGAATGCTTCATTCCCCCTTAAGCCAATCCAAGTGGAAGAACCCTTTCAGCAATGGGGTTTGGACTTTATAGGGGTTATCAACCCCCATTCTTTAGCTGATCACAAGTATATTCTGACTACCATAGACTACCTCACCATATGGATAGAAGCTATTCCTACAAAGAAATCAAACCAAGAAGTGGTGATAAATTTCATGGAAAGCTTGATTTCAAGGTTTGGTGTTCTAGAAGCCTTGGTGAGTGACAATGGACCAACATTCATAGGATCCAAGTACATTGAGTTTTCTAGCAAGTATGGCATCACCATTAAGAATACTTCAAATTACTACCCTTAAGGAAATGGACTTTGAAGAATCAACTAACAAGAATCTATTAAGGATTTTGAGAAGATCACTAGAGGGTAATAAGAGAAGTTGGCACCTAATGTTGGAGCAAGCTTTGTGGGTAGAAAAAATTACTATTAAGAAGTCCATCAAGACTTCTCCTTATGCCTTAGTGTATGGCAAGGAGGTAGTGTTACCTATCCATTTGGAAATTCTAGCACTCAAGATGATAAACACAGAAGAGGAATATGAAGAAAATCCAATGGAAACAAGGTTGACACACCTACTGCAGTTAGAAGAGAAGAGAACTCAAGCCTATGAGAACTTTCAAAAGCATTCAGTGGACATCAAGGCATGGTTTGACAAGAAGGTAAGGTTCAAAAAATTCTAGGTTGGAGACTCTGTACTTAGGTGGAATGTTGAAAGAGCTAAACCAGGACATCATCAAAAGTTTGACTCCTTCTAGGATGGCCCTTTCAATATAATAGAGGTTAAAGAGACCAATGTTTTCTAGCTTGAAGATCTGGAGGGAAACATACAACCGATTTTGGTTAATGGTTTTCATCTTAAACTCTATTTTGATTGAAATATAAGCTCATTGTAATATATGTACATACTTTGTATCATATTCTTTTTGCATTTTATATCAAGTTTTGTTTTGGTAGCACATTGTATAAAAGAGGAAAAAAGAGAAAATAAAATAAGAACAAGAAACACAGAGAAAAGAGAAAGTTGTAAAATAAGCTAAGTGTTCCCAAGGGTGCAACAAGTTTCCATTCCACACTCAAATGTACTAAGGAAGCAACGGAATGAGGGATGAGCTCCAATCCACACTCGAGTGAACTACAACATCAGCGAAATGATGAATGTATTATATTCCACACTTAAAAGGTCTAAAGTGGTAGCAGAATAATGGAGGTTTCTAATCCACCAGATTTCAAGTCTATTGTTGAGCGGAATAAGGAAAGTTACAATCTACAAAAATGCAAGAGTATTTTTGAGCAGAAAATGGATTTCGCATCGTGCCACTTCCAAAAGGTAAAATGTGCACTAATTAATATTCAGAGTTTCCCGCATTGCTCCAACTTGAAAATGAAAAAATGACAAAGTGATGTCGCAAGTGTATGGACTAGGTTTAAATTTCAACCAATCAAAAATTAGAATTGTACCTCCAAGCCATCGAAAGAAACAAATTTAGTTTGAAAAGCGTGCCAACAGGAAGTTTGTGCAGTAGTCGCATTAATGGCAGAGAGTGTGCATGCATGGGAATTTAAAAGTTCCAAAACATAGAAATCTACTCATTTGACCAAGAATAGCGTTCACTGAGCAAAAAAGAGCAGAACAATTGTTGAGCATTGTCTGTAAATTCTAGAAAATGAATTTAAGAATTGCTTATGGAAATAGCCTCCAAGGATACCCAAGAAGCTAAAACATCAACAAAAGAGGTAGTGGGGCACTATATCGACAAGGCGGAAGCTATTATAAATACCGAACTGGTCCTCATAGAGAGAAAAAAGCTCAGAAGGAACATCAATGACAGATATAAGAAAGGAGTAGATTTTTTGACTCAAGGTAGATGTTTCATGCTCTCTTTCTTATATTTTTATATTTGTGATTTCGTTCATCCTTGTCCAGAGTTGATAGCATCTATCATCAAATTTTATGACTCGAGGACAAAAATAGTAAAAACTACAAGGGGTAAATTCCTATTTAGCGTTATCGTCACAGACTAGCACAAACATTTTGCCATAGGAGCAGATCCACCCGTAAGGCCAAAAGAGTTCAAAATGATCATACATGTCGGGTATTACTCTTTGCAAAAGTGAGCTCATGATGGTGAACCCTTCAAAAAATGGGTCTATAATCAACTCAAAGACACTAAACCTAGGAAAGGGTTGCCCAAGGTCCCAATTCCCATTGAGCGATTTGTACACCTAGAGCTATATTCAATGTTGGCTTGTATGGAGGGTTTGGATTCTGACAGAATGGTGAATGATTGGAAAATAGCCACTATATACTACATTTCCAATGAAAGGATGTATGAAGAAGGTGTAGAAAAGAAAGGCATTAGGGTTATCTATTTTGACTGGTCAACTTTCCTTGCTCAGAGAATACATGAGCAACTAGTGAGAATGAAAAGGAGCTCTGATGCACCTTGCTTTTGATATTGCTCAAGCCTGGTCTGGATGTTTTTTGTTGTTGTAAGGGACATGATGCCCTGGATTCTGGTCAAGGACAAGAATGACCAGGGAGACCCCATTCTTATTTACTATTGGACTTCTCATCTGAGAAGCATCGAGTCTTTCTATAGATTCAACTTGGAATTCTTAGGGCCAACATTGAAAATAATGTATGGAGAATGCCCTAGGCTACCACCTTCTAGCCAAGAAATTAATAACAAAAGGTGTAGAGGAAGGATATTGGTACCTCCTAATAGAAGGTACAGTCATTAGATTGTATGGCTTCATTGGTAAGCCTTTTTGCTGCCCCATTTTGTTACAAATAGGCTATTCACCTTAGAATACTTGAGGCAAGCAAAATTTATAAATTTGAACTATGGTTCTAGGAGGAAAAGGAGGTGTTTGTTGACTTACCACAATGTTGATGATATAACTATTACCAAGAAGTAGCAAGGTGAACAAATTGACCAATACCTGGATAGGTTGGGTCTGTTTTACATCCCCCAGAGATGGAGTTATGACCCAGATGATGTATTCTATAAGAGGAACATAGCCCTGAATGGAGAAAAGGCCTACAAATTTGAGAAAATACCCAGGCCTCATTTTGAACAGGGAGAAATAACAAAGAAACTATGCTTTTGGAGTGGAATGTTTCCAATATGGATCAACTTCCTCCATGGTTAGACTTCTATAAACAAATTGTTGATTTTGATCCAAACAATAATGCAAAACATTAATTGAAGGAGTCTACCATCAAAGAAGTTGAGGATAAAACTAAAAATAAGAAGTAAGATCAGTCACAAGAGTCTGCCATCATTGGTAGTGAAAGTAAAAAATGGAATGAAGCCAAGATATCAGACTGGTGGAGGATGAGAGTCAAAATTGGTAAAGAGAAATCCAAGTTTGGGTTGAAAATTGATGATGAATTTTCTGATAGATATGACAATAATGTCACAACTTGGAAGCCAAAAGACCCAAGGAATATAGTGCTAATCTATAAGAAGTCACAAACAGGGTCTAATTCCCCATCCCCACCTTTAGAAGAAGAAGTTCAAGAAGAGGAACCTGATACTCCATTGATTGCTATCAAAGTTCTGAAGACTTTTCAGCCTTCAACTAAGCAAATAGAGAAATTTCCAAAAGGGGCATAGTTGATGAGTAAGATGCACTATTCTTATGAAAGGGCTATCAATACACCAGTCATCGAGACAATAAGTAGGACCAAGCACCTAGCCCTATATGGATAGCCCTCAGATACAGAGATAGACTGGAATAAGAAGGATGAGAACTTTAGGTTCACACCTATGAGTTTTCCCACTGCAACCATAGTGGAATTAAATTCTATTTTTGAATAGTCATTACAAGAGGAACCAGTACAAGAAGGGTTGTCTGAAGAAGATACAGGAAGTGAGAAATCAACCATGCAAGTTTTTCATAGAAAGGCCAAAAGGGCACTAAAAATATTTGAGAAGGAGATTTCCAAGAAACAAAAGTTGGATAAAGAGGAAATTGTTAAAGAAACAACCTTTTTCAACTACAAATAATTGATACAACAAGTGCAACAAAAAAACATAGAGACAACTCTAGAGAACCCTACATCAGTAGGCGAAGAAAATCTCCCTCTATTTTTGAGTAAGAGATTAAAACTAAGGTGCCTTCTTCCCCTCATAGTTCACCCCCTGTTTCATTAGTCAATACTGAGGTACAAACCAACCCATCTCCTCCAAGGTCACCTCAAATTCCATCTTCATCATCTAAGATTCCCCCTTCATCTTCTCCTATAGTTCCATCCTTGCCATTGCAACCACCTCCATCATCTGAGAAGCAAACTATTTTGAGTACACCCACTCACCCATCTGTGAGTTTTACTTTAGTTTCCATGAGTCTGCCAATTGCAACAACAATAATGGTCACAGATTCCATTGTGGTCATAGATTCCACTGTAAATACTTCTTCTCAATTGTTATCAACTGTTGATTCTACTCTTGCATACCTTGTAGCCTCTTCTCCTCTCCCTGTGAGTTACCCTACCCAAGAAATTTTGCAAAAAGAACAGGAAGCTTCACAAAAAATTCAATATTTTTGGGTAGAGAAGTTGTCCAAACCTTCCAAGAGAATGGCCATGAAAAGAAGAAGCATGTTTTTCGATCCAATTTCAAGGTAAATGACATCTAGATCCATGATTCCTCTTATGAGAAAGCCTGAAACTGAGATGAATGCATAGGATTATCGCATAGAAGAATATATAGAAGATATTGAAAAGTTACCTGCAAAAGATGAATTGGTCATGGCCAAAGCTCACTTGGACACTTTTTATGTGAAAAATGATATATACAAAGAAAAGGTGGACAAGTTGGAAAAGAAAATAGAAAAGCTTCAAAAGACCATTGACAATCAGAAACAAGTGGAGAAGGCTCTGAAAAAGGAAGCAAAGAACTAGAAAGATAAGTTTCAAGAGGCTAATAATCTCAAGGAGTAAATAGAAGAGCAGAAGAAGAAAAATGAAGAACAAGCTAAGGAAATACAGATTTTGAAGCAACAACTTCAAATCAAAAAGGCTAAATCTTCAGGCTTCTCCAAGGCTGGGCTAAAGAAAGTAAGAAATGAATTGCTCTCTAAAGTTTTGGAAAAATGCTCAGAGCTACAACCTATTATTGATTATTTGGATGATGCTAGCCACCTCCTCCAAAAAATTTAGAAGGATCTGGATAATTTCACTGGAGAGCTACAACCTATAGTGATTTCAACTGAGAAAATTTATAAACTGGTAGATAGTAGGCTCAATAACTTTGCTAAGCCGATTCCTAATAAGGAGTGGAATATTTCTAGAATTGCTGCCAGGATTGTAGTAAAGAAGCATTGATCCCTCCAAAAATCTTGGCTATTTTTTGAAAAAATTGAAGGCATGATCAAGGAAGTAGTGGATATTAATAAGGAAATAATTCATAATGGTTTCAAAGTATTATGGATGGATCAGAGAGCAATCAATTGGATGGAAATAAGACGAAGTGTCGAAGGGTTTTAAATATCAAGAACCAGAGTGGTTGAATATCTACGGTAGAATGGAACTTCCAAGAATGATCAATGAATCAGATGCAATTTTCAACTGCCTAAACTCCAACTACCACAGCAAGTTGCAAAGCTAGGTAGCCATGACAGATTACTCATAGTGGATTTCTTGGATTTCACTAGACAGTAATATAATACCAGCAAAACTCTCTACTGAGCTACAAATTTGTAATATTTGTAATGTCTCCTCAATTTATTTTATTTTACAAACTATAAATAGAGGCCGAACCCTCATTTTAAGGGTTGGATCTAGTGTGTTTTCTTGTCCTACCATAAATATTCCTATGAACTAATGGAAGGAGCATTACTCTGATTGTTTGACTCAAAATTTGTCATCTTCACCATATTTGTGCAAGAGGTTCAAAGCTTTGAGCTGCATTTCTATTAATACTTTAGAGGTTAGTTCATTCCAACTTATTGGATTAGTAGTTGTGAGAGTAATTGAAATCTATTCATAGTTAGATCTGTATTGTTAGAAAGTTTATTTCTATTAAATCTAAATATTAGTCTTGTTGAGTGGTATTTTCACCCGATTGTGAAAACACACTCTCCGATAGGATTTGGGTTCTAAATCCTCTCTTGCAAAGAAATTTAATAAACAATTTCTCCAAGGTTCCGCTATGTTAGCATTTGGTATATGTGTATCAATAATCTCAAATAAAGATATTCAATTAAAATGCTTGGAACACCTTAGTGATTGCAAGTAACTGTTAACAAGGGGCACTGTGGTTTATTTTACTGTGAAACTGTAATGATTGTTCGTTGAACCCGAATAAAGCAAATGTGATTTGATCTTCGTATGACCACGCTGCAAAAAAAAATGGAAATTTATGAAATGTCATAAAACATAACCCCTTCAATGAAATTGGAATTTTATGAAGGGAATATCATCATCTGCTCATGAATGAAAAACAAAACTGAAAAATGAAATTCTGGCCTTGAAATGGAAATTTTCTATTTTCAGACTTTGGAATTTTTAGTTTTTTATATTTTTTATTTTAATGCCTCTAAATGAAAATAAAGTGCAGAAAAAATGAAAATAAAATGCAAAAGAAAAATGAAATGCATTCAGGGGTGATGCAATCCTATTCTGACAAAACCGAAGCTAATGAGGTTTCCATGCATGCAACCTAACCTATTGAACCTGCAAACATGCACAATCCAGATAAGTCAAGTGCTGGTCTCTGGGGTTTTAACTGTGATTTCAGATTTAGACATTCGCATGAAGCAACCAAGAGAACTTGCATTAAACTTCACCTATAAGCCTAGAAATCTGAAAAGGGGAAAGATAAACATTTAATCCTTGCATGCAGAAAATAACTCCTTCTTTCTTGCCAATGAGGTGCAACTCTCTGAATTTTTTGTATTAAAAATTGATCATTTTACAATAACAGAATCTCTAGTTTTCTCAAAACCAGAAAAAGGGGAAGAAAAACACTCCAAAGCAGGCCCAGAATGGCTAATCACCCTCAGCTCTGCAACTCTGCTCGTAGCGGTTTTTGACCCTTGTACCAATCTGTGCCTCTGCTTTTATACTTTCTGGCAATGCTCTCTGTTTTGCCCTGTGACGCTTCGCTTCATCTCCCAGATCGCTTCGTTTCACCTTCCCCGCCTTTTCGTTGTTTTTGACTTTATGTTCGACATCGAGACGCTTGATCTTCTCTGTGACCTGTAACGCTTCTGTAGCCCTTACACCTTTATGCCACGTGTTCCACGCTTTTTTGCATGTTCCATAATGGCCCCCTGTAAATCATGACCAAAAATAGCATGTCATGATATCGTGACATTTTTATGTATGCAGCTTTGCCCCTCTACCTGTATCGTGAAAACAAGACATGTCGCGATATCGCGACATTTTTTTGTCAGTAGCCTTGTTTGTCATCATGCATCGCGAAAATGATACATGTCGCGATATCGTGACATTTTTCTACTTCGGACCGCATGGATGCAACTTGTCACGAAATCATGACGTTTTTCTCCTTCGTTGTGTTTTGTTGCACTCACCACGAAAACGTGACATGTCACGAAATCGTGACACTTTTTCATTCCGTACCATCTTTATCAAATCGCTTTTCTCTTTCTTTCACGAAATCCTGATGCTTTTCTCTTTCTTTCGTAAATCGTTACATTTTCACTCTTCATTTTGCTTTAGGTCACAAAAACGCGACATGTCGCGATATCGCGACAACTTCGCATTGACTCTTCTCTTGCTGCCTTCGACCGCGATTTCATGACAAGTCGCGATATCGCGACATTTTCATTTTGTCTTTCTCTCTCCTCTATGAACCGTGATTTCATGACATGTCGCGATATCGTGACATTTTGAGTCTTTAATTTGGTTCTTTGTCTTGCACCGATTTCACAACACGTCATGATATCGTGACATTTTCTCTTCATGATGCATTCTACTGCTCTTAGCCGCGAAAACGTGACATGTCACGAAATCGTGACAACTTTCCATTTCTAGCCGACGGAGCAACATGTCACAATCATGACAACTTTCATTTTAACAACATGTCACGAAATCCGTGACAACTTTTCATTTCTAGTCGCGACGGAGCAACATGTCACGAAATCGCGACAACTTTTCATTTTCGAGCGGAACATGTCGCGATATCGCGACAACTTTTCATTTCTGGTCGCGACGGAGCAACATGTCGCGATATCGTGACACTTTCTTTTTCTTGCTATATTTTGCTCTTCCTTTGATTTTTTAGCATCTGGGCCACTATGGTCTTCTTTGAAAGCATGCAAAAAAGGTGGGTCCCCAATTTTGGGGTGTGTTGTGGATCAGCCACAACAAATGGTGACTCTACTATCAAATGCTCCTGAGCATTTTGGTGAGAACCCAACCTGAAATATACAAGCTTAGATACAAGCGTCAGCACATAAAGGATAAACTAATACCGATAGATCAAAAATACATGAAACATCAGAATCATTAAGTATCAGCTCGGTGTGTGCAATGTGTTTTCATTCCCTATCGCTTGAACTTGATCAACATTCCATTATCAGTTTCACTTATGATTTGTATGCAAGGCTATGAATGATTTGTGCAGGATTTGATGTATGATGAAGATGCTAGAGATATAACAACCTGCTTTGCAAAGGCTCAAACCTTCTAATATCATGTACAAACATATTAAAGCTGTCAAACCCTCTTAGGACCAAATATATGTATATTGAATTAATTTACTAGATCCCAAAGTTGGTTATGTGTCACTACCATCTTGAACCCATGTGCAAGTGTAAGTGAGATCAGAGCTTTGGGGAATAGGATTCCCAACCTAAGCGAGATGGGAATTTAACCCTATCCTTACTACTCTGATCTGGAGTTCATTACCTCATCTTGAACAAAATGATTTAACCTGTTATGGATGAAATTGTCAGGCTAGCCTATCCATTTGAGCAATCAGTGGTCTTGCTTTTAGACAAGACATGTTGCCACGCATGAGCATACTTAACCCCATAATCCATGATTTGGCTTCATTCATTCTTTTTCTCTTTTTTTTTTTCTTGGACCTTTGGGATGACTACCCATCCTTGCTAGGGACATGTAGTACGATCCCTCCAATCCAATATTAAGATGAAATGGAAAATATTATCTTTTATTTCTTGGACCTTGGGGATGACTACCCATCCTTTCTAGGGACATGTAGTACGATCCTTCCAATCCAAGATTGAGATGAAATGGGAAATATTAGTTTTACATTTTATTTCTTGGACCTTTGGGATGACTACCCATCCTTTGTAGAGGACATGTAGTACGATCCTTCCAATCCAAGATTTATGATGAAATGGGAAAAATGGAAGCTTTGGGGAATCGGATTCTCAACCTAGGCGAGATGAGAATTATGCCCTATCCTTACTACTCCATGAAGGTCAAATCAGAGCTTTGGGGAATTGGATCCTCAACCTAAGTGAGATGAGGATTTAACCCTATCCTTACTACTCTGATTTTAGGCTTTAAGCATTATGGGAGTGGTAAAAACCACTATTTTAAGGATAATGTTGCATGATAGGACAGACATGAAATATTCTTTTCACCTCACCTTTTCTTCCAAGCATGGTTTTGATCATTTTGCCCAAGATCTTTAATGTGCATAGAACGTGCTTGGTTCAAGATAGTTCGGGCATCAGTTCCCAACCTTAGGATTTTTTATGTTTTATGTTATAGAATAACCCTAAGAGGATTCGACACCTTCTCAATGATTGCACATGAAATGAAAATGTAACTGAGATGACATGTATATGCAATGAGGAATGTGACATGAGATATGAATGCACTGCTTCTTTTGAAATGTGGATGGAATATATCATCTACTTTACCATAATGTGTAAAACTGACAACTTCATGCATCACAAGATTCAAACGATATTATTTAAGATGTTTGTGTTACTTGTGGAGCTTTCTACAACACAATTCCAATGTTTCATATTCTCCTGATTTTAGGCATAAGTTGACATCTCAAAAACAATTTTTTTTTTTTTTATAAACAAACCAAACATGTCCAAAGGAATCAAACACACAACTTAAATCCTAACCCAAATAGCAATCCCAAAAATGAAACTTGAAAACACAAACCCAAAACCAAAAACCAAAATCTATATACAAATGTACAATATAATACAAGATGATGCAAAGCTTGGATTATCACTTTCCTGGATCCCAAACATGATTAGAACATTTCAACAAAAATATAACATGATATGCATGCCAAATGTTGTAGGAATCCAAAAAAAACAATATTAGACCAAACAATGCAACCAACTTCAACTTGCCTCGCTCACCCCACCAATTAGATTTAGTTCCATTAGTAATCCCATAGGTGAGCATCAAATCACTAAATTGATTAGACAATAAATGATATTCAATTTTATCTTGTCTATTCTTTAAAGTATCCATTTCATAATTCCATTCATGATTTAGAATTAGGCTCTCTTTATCCAAAATGAGACTTTGTAAGTAAGAGCCTATTTCTAAAAATTTTAAAGCCAAATCATTTTCCAAATTTGTAGGCCAATCAAATTTGTGTAACAGTTTGCAAGCATCTAGGATATTTACTA
The DNA here is from genome assembly GCA_028583015.1 of Wollemia nobilis. NCBI lineage: Eukaryota > Viridiplantae > Streptophyta > Pinopsida > Araucariales > Araucariaceae > Wollemia > Wollemia nobilis. Next base: position 720,760 of record JAQPPZ010008406.1, read on the forward strand.
AATTAGGATCATTAAAAGTTTTTACCCTAGATTCAATTAGTAATTGTTGATGAATTTGATTTAACAATTCAAGTGCATCAACTTCTTTTCCATTCATTAAAACAATGTTATTAAAGGTGTGATTAAAAATTATACCTTGTTTTTCATTCACCTTTAACGACATTTCACCATAAACATCATTCAAATTCAAAATATGGTCATGCAAATTTTCACCTAAATCTTGGATGCTTGAACACAAAAGGTTAGATTCTAACTTTTGAACATTTTTATTTACCAAAATTTGATGGGGATTTGTAATTCCCTCTTTTACCTCATGGTCTTCATACTCTTCATTGATTACTTGTTCATCAAACATACCAAAATTGGGCACCCAATTGAAAACATGCCCATCCTTTTCAACCCTCAAATATTTTTGGTCAAAGTGTATGTCCCATGACTCATCTTGATGATCCTTCATTTGAGTTGCTTCCAATTGATCAATCTCTTTGTCATTTGGTTCCAATTCTTTGTTCACTATCCATGGTATCTCTTCATTTGAATCCTCAAAATCATCATGCAAACTTGTATCCGCATCTTCAATGAATTTATGTTCAACATGGTCGAATTTTGCAACCTTCTCAAATCTTGTGAATGTGAGATCTTCGTATGATGTAGAAAGTTCAACATCCTGCATATCAAGTGAAATATGAGTTTCATCTATAGGGATGTGAGAAAAGAATGCATTATCATATCTCCCCCAACCATTGTGAAAATTGTCATCCAAATCCATGGCATGAAATTCCATGATGTTTGTGGCATGATCTTTTGATTCATTCATAAATTCTTTTTCTTCTTTGTCCTTGGCAATAGGATCATTATAATCTTCCAAAATTTGATGAGATTTGAAACCCTCTTCCAAAACATCCTCAAATTGTACAGGAGTTGTAATATCTTCCTTTGAGTAGGCAATTATGTTGTCCTGTATATCAATTGGCACACAAGTTTCATTAGTAGTTTTGGAGAGAGTGTAGTCTTCCCACTTCTTCCAAGCATCATAATAATCCTCTTCCAAAATCAAGTGGTGACGTTCAACTACTTCTTCAACATCCTCCAATTCATCAATGTGTTTCTCATCAAATTCATCTTCACCTTCCTTAGATGGTTCAATTATTTCCAAAAGTGGGTCATTTCTTGAATTCAAATTTGTAAGGCCATCATAATCCAAATTAGTAACCCATGATTCAATTTTATCATAATTTGGAGGGTGAAGAATTTCTTGATCGTTAATTTTACACATCTCATCAATAGTATCTTCCAAGAACAAGTGGTGAAATTCTATCATATCTTCAAATTTATTTATTGATTTTCTTCCAATTTCACTTTCAACCACTTCATTCAATTCTATGGTGGGTTCCGTCCTATCACATATATCAAACATTGTTGAATTTAGAACCCCTTCATCCGGATAATCGTGTATCTCTATGAATGAGATCATTTCTGCATAATCCTCACTAGCGGATGTTGGCTTAGCAATTTGCACCTCCTCGTGGACTACATCTAAGGTGGTTGTAAGATTTGGATATTCAAATTCATCCCCTTGATCATTTACCTTAGATATCATTGGAGTGGAGGGTGCTATTTTTAATGGTTGGTGTAGGTTGGCATCAATATTTTTAGAAGGACAATCTCTTATGTGAACATGTTGTGCCTTTTCTTCTTCAAGACCTTGTCGTTCTATCTCTTCTAAGATCTCATGGATTTTCTCTAGAGACAAACCACTCAGTTTTTCCTCAATGAGTGAAGCAAGTGTGGGGTGTATGGCTCCCAGGTATACTTCCATGGCTTCCTCTTCTAATGTGTTAAAATTTTCCCACATTTGGGAGTGCAACTCACGAAATCTTCCATTGAATTGACTCAAGGATTCATTAGGCTCCTTACATATGGAGGTAAACTGATTTTTCAAGATTTCTAAGTCAACTTGATTACCAAAATGATAAAGATAGGCTGCTTCTAGTTGTATCCAAGAAGTCCTAACCTCCATGGGTAGTTGGCTATACCAAAAGAATGGTTTATCATCCAAAATGTATGCAAATAACTTACAAGCCACCTCCTCATAGAAAATCTGGAATTGACATAATGTATTCTTGTAGACATGTAGTTTTTGCAAGTATCCTAGTGGCACCTCTTGATTAAAACACCGTAAAAAATCCAATAACATTTTAGGAATATGATAGGGTATCACATGTATAGACAAACCCTTATAATGATCCTCCATTGTAGATACCATTCTTTCTCTTAGAGATGCTATTTCAGCTCTTAGGGATACAATTTGCTCCTCAAATGTTGCCATTAGTGAACTCAGAATGTAACTTTAGAACCAAATCTGTTGAATATTCAACCTGCAATGTATAAAAAAAATCAAGTTAGCATCAACTAAGAGATGTATTCATTAAAATCAAATGAAAAGTAATTGCATGGAAACAACACTTTGCTAGTCAAGACCAAAATTTTCAAAATTAAATCAAATCACTTTATTTCTGTATGAACAATCAGAAAAATATACAACATACCTGAATTGCTTAAAATAGAATAAAGTAAACCAATTCAGGCCATCCTTTTAACAATATGCCGAGTGTTAGAGGACTAAAGATAACAATCAATATAGCATGAAATATACAAAAATTTTAAATCTCACTAAAATAAACCCGTTCAGGCCCTCCTTCTAGCGCCAATCTATTGAGTGGTGTTAGAGGAGGCCGAAGATGCTAATCAAATGGACTTGAAATATTTAGCAATGTAAAGCTCTCAAACAATTATAAACCTGTAGCATTTAAAATCATAATGAAATAAACCGTTTCATGCCCTCCTTCTAGCGCCAATCTGTTGAGTGGTATTTTCACCCGATTGTGAAAACACACTCTCCGATAGGATTTGGGTTCTAAATCCTCTCTTGCAAAGAAATTTAATAAACAATTTCTCCAAGGTTTCGCTATGTTAGCATTTGGTATATGTGTATCAATAATCTCAAATAAAGATATTCAATTAAAATGCTTGGAACACCTTAGTGGTTGCAAGTAACTGTTAACAAGGGGCAATGTTGGTTTATTTTACTGTGAAACTGTAATGATTGTTCGTTGAACCCGAATAAAGCAAATGTGATTTGATCTTCGTATGACCACGCTGCAAAAAAAATGGAAATTTATGAAATGTCATAAAACATAACCCCTTCAATGAAATTGGAATTTTATGAAGGGAATATCATCATCTGCTCATGAATGAAAAACAAAACTGAAAAATGAAATTTTGGCCTTGAAATGGAAATTTTCTATTTTCAGACTTTGGAATTTTTAGTTTTTTATTTTTTTATTTTAATGCCTGTAAATGAAAATAAAGTGCAGAAAAAATGAAAATAAAATGCAAAAGAAAAATGAAATGCATTCAGGGTGATGCAATCCTATTATGACAAAACCGAAGCTAATGAGGTTTCCATGCATGCAACCTAACCTATTGAACCTGCAAACATGCACAATCCAGATAAGTCAAGTGCTGGTCTCTGGGGTTTTAACTGTGATTTCAGATTTAGACATTCGCATGAAGCAACCAAGAGAACTTGCATTAAACTTCACCTATAAGCCTAGAAATCTGAAAAGGGGAAAGATAAACATTTAATCCTGCATGCAGAAAATAACTCCTTCTTTCTTGCCAATGAGGTGCAACTCTCTGAATTTTTTGTATTAAAAATTGATCATTTTACAATAACAGAATCTCTAGTTTTCTCAAAACCAGAAAAAGGGGAAGAAAAACACTCCAAAGCAGGCCCAGAATGGCTAATCACCCTCGGCTCTGCAACTCTGCTCGCAGCGGTTTTGACCCTTGTACCAATCTGTGCTTCTACTTTTATACTTTCTGGCAATGCTCTCTGTTTCGCCCTGTGATGCTTCGCTTCATCTCCCAGATCGCTTCGTTTCACCTTCCTCGCCTTTTCGTTGTTTTTGACTTTATGTTCGACATCGAGACGCTTGATCTTCTCTGTGACCTGTAACGCTTCTGTAGCCCTTACACCTTTATGCCACGTGTTCCATGCTTTTCTGCATGTTCCGTAACGGCCCCCTGTAAATCATGACCAAAAATAGCATGTCGCGATATCGCGACGTTTTTATGTATGCAGCTTTGCCCCTCTACCTGTATCATGAAAACAAGACATGTCGCGATATCGCGACATTTTTCTGTCAGCAGCCTTGTTTGTCATCATGCATCACGAAAATGATACATGTCGCGATATCGCGACATTTTTCTGCTTCGGACCGCATGGATGCAACTTGTCACGAAATCGCGACGTTTTTCTCCTTCGTTGTGTTTTGTTGCACTCAACCGCGAAAACGCGACATGTCACGAAATCGTGACACTTTTTCATTCCGTACCATCTTGCTGCTTTCTGTCACAAAATCATGACGCTTTTCTCTTTCGCTCCTTCAAAACGACTTTTCTCTTAAAATTTCTAAAAATATTTTCCTTTCTACCATCTTCTTGAAAATGACCTATCGTGATATCGCGACGTTTTTCCTCTACGTTCATTTTGCTTTAGGTCACAAAAACGTGACATGTCGCGATATCGCGACAACTTCTGCATTGACTCTTCTCTTGCTGCCTTCGACCGTGATTTCATGACAAGTCGCGATATCGTGACATTTTCATTTTGTCTTTCTCTCTCCTCTATGAACCGCGATTTCATGACATGTCGCGATATCGTGACATTTTGAGTCTTTAATTTGGTTCTTTGTCTTGCACCGTGATTTCACAACACGTCGCGATATCGCGACATTTTCTCTTCACGATGCATTCTGCTGCTCTTAGCCGCGAAAACGTGACATGTCACGAAATCGTGACAACTTTCCATTTCTAGCCGCGACGGAGCAACATGTCGCGAAATCGCGACAACTTTTCATTTCTAGCCGCGACGGAGCAACATGTCATGAAATCGTGACAACTTTTCATTTTCGGCCGCGACGGAGCAACATGTCGCGAAATCGTGACAACTTTTCATTTTCGGCCGCGACGGAGCAACATGTCGCGATATCGCGACAACTTTTCATTTTTGGTCGCGACGGAGCAACATGTCGCGATATCGCGACACTTTCTTTTTCTTGCTATATTTTGCTCTTCCTTTGATTTTTTAGCATCTGGGCCACTATGGTCTTCTTTGAAAGCATGCAAAAAAGGTGGGTCCCCAATTTTGGGGTGTGTTGTGGATCAGCCACAACAAGTCTATTCTGCTAATTTGTATTATCAATATTAGATGTTGCAATTTCTTTCTACAATATATCTCTGTTTATGTTTTAATGTATGAATATTTCATGAATTTTGAGCACTATTAATCTTCAGTTATGGGACACTACAAATAGTTTATGGGAGATTTTTTCTATAGTTGCCTATGATGTTAGCCTATCTGGTAACTGGTTTGCATAATATCTCTAACCCTAAATATTTTCTAACCCTTTTATCAAAACCATATTTGAGCTTTAATTGTGTCAACACCATTTTAATTTAATAAGGAACCAGCCTACTTTAGAGGTTGGATTGAAGTTGCCTTTGGTCCATCCAATGTTGAGTGTTGAGCTATGACTATCGAGTGCATTCCTGGATAGAAAATTGGAAGATAGATAGGCATAGTGTCAAGTAAAACTTGATTTCAATTCAATGCCCAATAATTACAAAAATAGAGTTAGGGATTTGATTGATGAAATCCATGCTTTCAATATTTCATTGATATCTAGTAAGAACAATTGAATTGTTGATTCTTTAGCTATCACAATAGGTACTATTAAGCCTATTGATAATAGGAGGCAAAATAAATTTTCAATTGAGTTGATACCTTGTCCTTCTATACCTGACAATGTGAAAAAATTATAGGTACTTGAAAGTGATAGACACATTTTTTATTTTGTAACTATTTCAGGTATTTTTGAAAATTAGGTAATCGATGAGGATGAAAGATTGCAAGAATATGAGAACGAATATCATGAGGTAACAAAGAAAATCAATGTGATTCCTAAAGGTATAATTTCTTTCGAGAAGCTCTTTGATATTGATTACAAAAGCAAATTTGTAACAAAATCTCAATCCCGTTGGATGCTTATATTTCCATTAACCTTGGGATTAGTAAAGACATGCATAATGTACTCATAGGAAAGTCTTACACTCATTCTAAACAATAAGGGATTGTTCAATATCTTAAATATTATGTTGATGTAATAGCATGGAGTTATGAGAATTTAAGGAATTATAATGAAAACATCATAACACATACTATTCCTTTAAATCTAGGTTCAAAACCATTTAGACAAACACAAAGACCAGTTAACCCATTGTTAGAACCTCTTATACAAAAGGAGGTTAAGAAATTATTAGATGCTAAGATTATTTTTCCAATCAGACACTCTACATGGGTAGCAAACATTATACTAGTTAGGAAGAAAATAGGTAAAATTGGTTTGTGTATTGATTTTTAGGAATCTCAATAAGGCTTCACAAAAATATAACTACCCTTTGCCTTCCATTGATCATATTTTGCAAATGGTGAATGGTTCTGATAGGATGTTTTTTCTTGACAGTTATTATGGATATAACCAAATTCTTATCGACCCAAAAGATAGAATGAAAATTGTTTTTACCATGAAGTGGGGTACTTTTTCTTACAGAATAATACCTTTTGGATTGCTTAACGCAGGTGCCACATTTTAGAGAGCCATGGACTATACATTTAGAGATTTGATAGGTATATGCATAGCTATTTATATTAATGACATTCCTATTTTCTCAAAGAATAGATCTGACCACATTAATAATTTGAGAAAATTTCTTCAAAGGTGTAGAGAGCATGGCATTTTCCTAAATCCCAAAAAGTGTATTTTTGGAGTAATTGAAGCTAAAATTAGGCCATGTCATCTCAAAAGATAAAATTTCCATAGATCCTAAAATAATTGAAGCCATCTAGAAATTCCTTCTCCTGGTAGAAAAAAATAATTACGATCATTTTTTGGGAAAATAAACTTTGTCAAGAAATTCATTTTAGGATTTGTTGAAATAGTCAAACCATTAAATGATATGTTGAAAAAGGATGCTAACATTAATTGTACTGGTGAAGCTAAAGCAACTTTTCAGCACCTGTGCTTGTCAGTCCAAGTTACAAGAAACCTTTCTATATTTATTCATTTGCTTATGAGCATTCTTTTGCTAGTGTATTAACTCAAAAGAATGAAGATAATTAAAAATATATTATTACTTTCTTGAGTTCACTACTAAAATATGCACAATTGAAATGCACTATTCTGAATAAATAGGTATATGCTCTTTTCAAAACTGTAAAGAATATTAAACATTATATTTTGCATAGTAGAATTTTTGCAATATTACCTGACCCAACTGTCAAAACAATGTTGATGCAGAATGAATTGGGAGAAAGGAGAGGCAAATGGTTGGCTACTTTGTAGGAGTTTGATTTAGAGATTCGTCCGATGAAGCTTTTTAGAGGATAATGTTTGACAAAGTCTCTAGCTGAAATCAATCCTCAAATTGTACGTCAGTAATGCACTGCAAAAAGCATCACCACGGATGAATGGTATAATGATATTGTGTATTTTTTTGAATGATAAGTGTCCTAATGACTTTAATGCTATGCAAAGAAGAGCACTTCAATTAAAAATCTCTAAATTTATGATTAAATTTGGTGTGTTATACAAAAGAAATCATGAAGAAATTTTTCTTAGATGTTTGAGTAAGGATGAGTCTATGCAAATACTTAAGGATTTTTATGGTATGTGGTACATATCAGCTAATACCATAGCACACCAAATTTTGAGATCTAGTTAATATTGGCCCCACATTTTCAAAGATGTCCATGCCCATGTTCATGTTTTCCATACATGTCATATTACTACCAATAAAGAATGAAATGATGCCATACCTTTATAGCCCATTTTTGAGGCTAGACCATTTGCACAATGGGATTTAGATTTTATAGGAGTTATAAAACCAAACTCTTCACCTAGCCACAAGTACATTTTAACCACCATAGATTATTGTACCAGATGGAATGAAGCCATTCCCACTAAGAACTATACTTCTGAAGTGGTTATTCAATTTTTAGAAGAAAACATTGTTACTAGATTTGGTATGCCATATTCTATTGTTTGTGATAATGGTTCTACTTTCACTATGTTAGCATAGATTATTAAATTATATTATTAAGTCACTTATTCAAACCATAAGTTCGTTATTCGAACCATAATTCCATTAAGTGGCTTAGCTATGTATTATGTATTGCATATTTTTCAATACAATTGGTAATACTCACTTTCCTACATGGTATCAGAGAAGTTTGTTCTAGATGAAGGCAGATGCAGGCAAGCTCACCATGGACTAACTTGATCTGACTGATAGGAATCCCTAGACTGGACTTCCTTGGGCACAATTTCTAAGGAGTCCTGATAGACTGACCAAAACTAGACGAACTGACCATAGATGCGACTAGACTCGAAAAATGATCTAACATTATGTCAGACCCAACCAGACAAACTAACAACATCGATACAATATTTCTTGCATGCATATCTAGGACCATTGATAAACCCTACAACCATCCCTAGGCATGGATCCTGAGGAGCTGACATGGATCCCTATAGGTGGACACATGGCAGTCGATAGAGTTGATGTGGTAGACAACACGTGGATCAAGGTTGATGTGGCGATCCTACATGGTGGTAATGTGGTGATCTCTAATTCACTATCATAGTCTACAAAACTCTAATTAAAGGTCTTTGATTACCCACAAGCAATTAAGGGCAAAGGTAACTATTTTGAGTTTTAAATCCTTCATAGTGCATCCGCCTAGTGCATGTGGGACTAAAGTTCCAAATATTTTTTATTATACTTTCCCGCACAAGAAAACAAATAGCGCACGGCTCCCTTTTATCCTTGTTTGAAGTGACAACCGAGTCGATTGGCAATCCAGTGCGAGGGCACTCTATAGGAGGTCAAGGTTTCAAACCTCACACATCATCAAAGCATTTTTTTTGCTAAACTAAATGGAAGAGGCAGTTTTGAAATATAACCTATTCTCCCCTATGTTCCAACAGCTCGAGGAGCTAGGATGGTAGCTTATCTGCATGCAAGGCTTTTGAAAGTGGCAAGTTCAATGTTCGATTCTCACGTGAACCACATTTTAAAGAGAAAAAAGATGCTCCTTTCAAAGGTATTTTTTTTAAATACTTTGCATAATCATTTTTTTTGCAAACAAACAAAGTGATTTTTGCAACTCATAACAAAAGGAGAGATACAAAAATTTTGCTCAGATTTTTGTAAAACAAGGGGGGTCAAATTTCTTCTAATGGGGTAATAATTTTGTCAATTTTGAAAAAATTAAAGGCACTGGAACATTGATTTCTGCATTGAAACTTGTTTATTTTGCAAACAAAAAGGGGGGACAAAACTGTATTCTTTTTTGCAAAATTATAACACAAGGGGGGGAATTGTGAATATCAATTTTTGCAAACACAAAACAAAATTTCTTGCAAAAATTATTGTAAAAAAGTGCATTTTCGATTGCATTCGACACCTTAAAATTGGCATTGTAAAAATAGGTGCATTGTCGGTGGAATCCGACACCTATGCTTTAAAATTTGTGGGCACTTTTGATTGTATGTTGCATTTAATTTCCTATTTTTTGCACTTACATCATAAGTTAAAATTCAAAAGCACATAAGACCCCAAATTTTAAACCCTTTTGTGCAATTTATTGCACAGCAATGTTCGGTATTTATGGTACCTCTGGCCCACACTTATAGGTAAAGTTGTCGTGCTTTGGGCTACTATATCTAATGCCTAATATAGCTGCAACAATGACGTCTGAGCTATTGTTCTCTATAAATCATCGAGGAGAAATAAGGAAAGCCAATTTTATTTTGATATTCACTCCATCATATACCCTAATTCATTCTTATTGCTTGGCTTAATTTCCTCAAACTAATCATCCTTTTTTGGAAGGGTTTTTAGGTAGGTGCCATCAATTTGAGTGAATTCTCTTTCAGTACTCATTTGTGGTATATCGAAAGAGAGACCATTTTGGTGATATAAGGAACCTTCATAATGGCCACTATACACAAATATCTTTCAGATACATAATTGCTTAAAGGTTCCAATTTTGCTCCATGGAAAACCAAAATGAGAGCCATTCTATAGGTTGAAGATTTGTGGGATGTAGTGACTGGCACTACAAAACATCCTACTACAAGTAGGTACAGATCAGGAAGCATATGATAAAAAGGATAGAAGGTCCCTCATGCTTATCTTGCTTGCTACTACTGATGAAGTACAACCTCACATTTGTGATGCTAAAAATGGTAAAGATGCTTGGGATGCATTAGTTACCATATATGAAGGGAAGAATCAATCCACCATTCTTAACCTTCAATCCCAACTTCATACTCTCAGTATGAAGTCTGGTGAATCAGTAGAATTGTTCCTATGTAGAGTGGTAGAATTGAAGTCCAAGTTGAATGCTTTGGGAGAAATAGTAGAGGATAAGCTCTTGAATTCAATCATTTTGAGAGCTTTACTAGATTCCTACAAGGTGTTGATCACATCCCTTCAAGTGTCCATGAGACAAGTTACTTTTGTGGAGTTGGTAAATTTACTTCAAACTGAGGAGGCAAATCAACTTCAAAGAGATGAAGTGATAGATAATGCACTTTACTCAAAATAGGGGTCAAAGAAATAGGGTAACTTTCAGAAGGGGGGATCTTCTTCCAAAGGTTCCAAAGGTAAGCAACCTCAACAAGGACAAAATAAGTATTGCAAAATTTGTGATATGGACAACCATGACACCAACAGGTGTTGGTTCAAAAATAAACAACCACATGACCAAGGTCAAAAGAAAAAGGGCAAGTACAAACCACAAAAGAAGAATAAGCAACCAAAGGGACATGTTGCTTATGAGGAATCAGACTCAGATTCTGAGAGGGCACACAAGGTGCTCATGACTCACATAGATTCTAAGCAAAAGGATCATGTGTGGTATATTGATTCTAGAGCCAGTAAACACATGATTGGTGATAAATCATGGTTTGAGATATTTGAGGCTAAGGAAGGCAAACCAATTACCATAGTTGATGATAAGACCTACAGAGTCCAGGGTGAAGGAAATATTTTAGTCACTCTTCCAGATGGAAAATGTCAGATTGAGAAAGTCCTTTATGTTCCAGGATTGGCAAACAATTTGTTGTCAGTACCTCAAATCTTGGATAAAAACATGGTGGTTGATTTCAGAGTTGAGGATGGAAAGAAGCATTGCTTCATCACAAGGAAGGGCAAACATGTAGCAACAACTTCCTACAAGCATGGCTTGTTTGCTTTAGATGCCATTTCTACACCTCATGTTGCCATGGTGGTAAACACAAAAGAGGCCACTTCTCTTTGGCACAAAAGATATGGGCATCTAAGTTCAGGATATTTACTTGAGTTGAGTAAATATGAAATGGTGAAAGGTCTTCCCAACCTTTCATCCACTTTTCCTAGTTTGCTCGGATTGCTTAGTAGGGAAGCAACATCGAGTACCATTTGAGTTGAGCTCCTCACGAGCCAAAAGACCATTGGAGTTGGTACACACCGATCTGTGCGGTCCTATGCCAAATAGTTATGGGGGAAAGAGGTATTTTTAGTTGTTCATTGATGACTACTCATGAAAGATGTGGGTTTTCTTTCTACAACTGAAGTCAGAGGCCTTCATATATTTTTAGTAGTTCAAGAAAAGTGTTGAGAAGGAATCAAGATGTTCCATTAAGACCCTCCACTCAGATCGAGGGGGAATATACCTCCAAAGAATTTTCCACATTTCTTACTACACATGGGATTAAGAGGTAGCTTACTACAGCCTATACTCCATAGAAAAATGGAGTTGTTGAGAGGAGGAATCATTCCATCATGGAAATGGTTCATTGTATGCTTACAGGGGCACATCTTGAGCAACAATATTGGGTAGAAGTTATCAATACAACAATGTACCTCCTGAATAGAGCACCCACAAAATCTCTTAAGGGAATGACTCCACAAGAAGCATGGAGTGGTAGAAAGCCCTCCATTTCTCATCTCAATATTTTTGGGTGTAAGGCATTCATGCACATTCCAAAAGCAAAGAGAAAGAAGTTAGATGAGAAATCCCTGCAGTGTATTTTTCTTGGTTATGATGAGCATTCCAAGGGATATCATTTGATAGATCCTAAAACCAAGAAAACTCACATCAGTAGAGATGTGGTATTTGATGAAGCTTTCACACCAGATAACACATCTTCAATTGTATACCTAGATGATGAGGAGCCTAAGAAAGAGACTCCTCCCCCATAGAAAAAGATTCCAAAATGGTATACAAGCACAATGAGAGATTCAAAAGTGACTACACCTCTAGATCTAACTTTAGATCGACCTTGTACATGTAGTATGACTCATCAAAAGAGAGCAGAAGCATCAACTTCAGAGGTTGATGAGCTTTACCAACACTTTGAAGAACTTTCTGTAGATGCAGAGGAAGATAAAGGAGAAGATATGGATGTGGATGATGATAGGGTTTTTATGTCTTCATTGGATGAGCATGAACCTACCACAGTCCAAGATGCACTTAGTGAGCCTCAGTGGAAGGCAGCTATGGATGCAGAACATATGTCTCTCATCAAAAATAACACTTGGAAGCTAGTTGATCTACCTTCTAGAAAGAAGCCCATTGGCTGCAAATGGGTATACAAAGTGAAGTATAAGGTAGATGGAACTATAGATAAGCATAAGGTCTACCTTGTTGCAAAGGGCTATGCACAGAAAGAAGGCATTGACTATGAAGAGACTTTTGCACCCACTGCTAGAATGACTACCATTCGTGTACTTTGTGCTATGGTAGCTCAGTTCAGATGGAAGCTACATCAGATGGATGTAAAAAGTGCCTTCTTAAATGGTGATCTCAAGGAAGAAGTGTATATGACTCAGCCAGAAGGATTTGTGGTTGAAGGCCAAGAGCAAAAGGTTTACAAATTGGTTAAATCCTTGTATGGGTTAAAACAAGCTCCACGAGCTTGGTACATAAAAATTGACAATCACCTATTGCAACATGGTTTCAAGAGAAGTCCTTCGGATGCTAATCTCTATTTCAAGAAAATTGGTTCTGAAATAGTGATTCTAGTACTCTATGTTGATGATCTGATTATCACTAGTAGTTCAGAGAAATTGATAGATGTAGTGAAAGGTGACTTGAAAAAGTCATTTGAGATGATAGATCTAGGACTTCTTCATTATTGTCTTGGTTTAGAAGTGGAACAGAAGAAGAATCACATTAGAGTGACATAGAAGAAATATGCCAAGACATTGATTGAGAAATATCGCATGACTGATTGTAAGCCTAAAGCAACTCCAATGGAAACAGGGCTACAATTATCATGATATGATACTTCTCCTCAGGTAGATGGTACTCTCTATCGCTAGTTGATTGGGAGTCTCATATATCTGACCAACACCAGGCCAGACATCAGTTTTACTATGAATTATCTTTCGAGGTTCATGTAGGAACCTAAGGTTAGTCATTGGAAAGCAACGAAATGAGTTCTTCATTATGTCTATGGTAGTACAGAATATGGCCTAGAATACAAGAAGAATGACAACTTCTTCTTGCAAGGTTACATGAACTCTGATTATGTTGGGTCAATTGATGATAGGAAATCAACTTCTGGATACATTTTTCATCTTGGCTCTGGTCCTGTCTCTTGGCACAGTAAAAAGTAGTAGGTGGTTGCTTTATCATCTACAGAGGTAGAATATCATGCAACACGTGGAGCAGTCTATGAGGTGATATGGTTACATCACATTCTTTCAAGTATGGGTCTTCCCAAGAAACTTCCAATCCACTTGTTTTGTGACAACCAAGGTGTTTTGAAGCTCGTCAAGAATCCAGTGTTTCATGAACGCACCAAACACATTGACACTCAATGTCATTTTATTCGAGATGAAGTTCCAAAACACAAGATACAACTCCAATACATTCCCACCGATGAACAAGTTGCGGATATTTTCACTAAGGCACTTGCACATGTCAAATTTGAGTTGTTTCGCAACACTCTTTGTATTTCAAAATAATGTAATAAGGGGGGATGTTAGAGTAGATTTATTACATTATATTCTTAGGTTACTTATTTGAACCAAAAGTTTGTTATTCAAACCATAATTTTGTTATTCGAACCATAAGTTTGTTAGGTGGCTTAGTTATGTATTATTTATTGCATATTTTTCAATACAATTGGTAATGCTCGCTTTCCTACACACTTCACTTCAGTTTGTAGAATGGGCTTACGAAAACAAGATAAGCATAAAGTTTTATTCAAATTATTACCCATAAGTTAATGGTTTAGCATAATCTACTAATACTAATTTATTGTCAATCATTAAGAAGTTTTTGGAAATGAATTCTAGAGACTGGTATAACAAGTTGAAATATGCTTTATGGATGGATAGAACTAGATAAAAAGGGTCCATTGGTACTTCTCCTTATAATTTAGTTTATGGTCAAGATCCTATTTTTCCTGCTAACTTGAAATTACAGACTTCTCCGTTTATGAAATATTATCTTGAAACTGATGATAAAACAGAGGCAAGATTTACTCACTTAATGAGTCTAGATCAAAAGAAGGAAGATGCCCTACAATATTTTCGTAAGCATCAAGGGGTTGTTAAACTATGGTTCGATAAGAGAGAGAAGGTCAAAGCCTTTAGGATTTATGATTTGGTTTTATTATGGGATAAAGCACATGAAAGGAAGGGTGATCATAATAAATTTGACAAAATTTGGTTAGGCCCCTACCAAATTTTTGATATTCTTGGAGAAAATGCTTTTAGATTGCAGAATCTAAGTGGAGAGAACATTCCTTTGCTTGTCAATGGGTAGTTTTTAAAGCACTATTTCCATCCTTGATACAAAAATCATATCCATCACTTGTATATATTCATCCTTTGTACATGGTTTTTTATTTTGAAAGCTTTTTTTTACGTTGCTTGGTTGTTGTTTTTTGCTTTCACTTGTACATAATTTTGTGTTTGTCTACACCATTTCATTGCAATATTCACTTATTTGTTTGTTTGTTTTTCCTTTTTTCATTTTTCAATTTTTGTTTATTTGCATGTTTGTCTTGCAACAATACAGGCTCATGTCAAATTTTATATCTTGGTTTAATTTTACATTTTTGTTTCTTCACTTCCACTGCATGTTTTTGTTTTGGTTCTACAGAATGTGGTATAGATGTGTAGTTGTGATAAACTTTTGTCACTTTGTTGAAAATATTGCTTAGTCATGGAAGATGAATTGCTTGGTTGAGATGAAGTGAAACTGAAGTTTGCGAAATTATATTATCTAGTAGTTTTTCTTGAATTATGGATTAGAATGGTGGAGATTGAAGTAATGCGACATTTTGTTGAAGCTTCACATGTAAAACTACATTAAAAGGATATTTTTGACTCCTAATGGATGAAATCATTATCGTTTGTTGATTAGGCAAAAAAATTTATTGACTCCATATTAAACCTTATATGATCTCTAACCCAAGAGGCGCATATGATATTTGCAAAGCAATCAAATGCTTATAAAAAAAAAAGAGAAATGCAAATCAATCTAGTTCCCGAGTGTTTCAGATAATCTCTACCTAGGCTATAGACATTTGGCCGGAAGTAGAGCAAGATCTAGAAGAGATCAAGATCATCTCCACTAGAGCTATGGATGCTTGACTAACAATGGAACAATGTAGAGGTAATTTTTTATGAGTAACATTTTTCATAGCCTAATTGCAAATCTAATGAGGAAATTTTGATGGATTCAAAATAGAGAATGAATTCACAAAACACACACTAAGCTAAAGCAAATGAAGTTTTTATGTTCTATTGAAGTTATTTAACCCTATGTTTTCTTGGATGTTACTGGATGATTAATATTTTGCTAACCTTTGATTCTCTTGATTTTATAATGGGTTCTTTATCCAAAATGCTTAGGAGCATTTTCCAACAGAGTTGTTATTTGTTGTTGTTGGTGCACAACTTACACCAACTTTGGGGACCCACCTAAAATTTTAAAATTAAAATGAAGTTTTGGTTTGCTTAGAGTAATTTACCGAGAAGTCCCCACCAAAAAATTTTGCAATATGCATTCCAAGGTTTAAATGGTGGTTTAATGTTTCCTTTAACCCTTTTAATTTTTTAATGTTTTGTTAATTTTAATATGTTTAATTTTATTTTTAAAATATTTTTGATGTCATGTTGAGTTTTATAATTTTTAATGTTTTTAATTTTAATATTATGTTGAGTGTCGTGTTGAGAATAATATATATTTAATGTTTTTAATTTTAATGTTATGTTGAGTGTTATGTTGATTTTTATATATTTACTATCTTTAATTTTAATGCTATGTCGAGTGTTATATTAAGTTTTATATGTTGCTAACTTTAAGGGTGTGTTGAGAGCATTTTGTTGAGTTTTATATATTTTTTTAAGTTTTTAAAAATTGTTAGTTTTATGTTTTGAATTAAATTAATTCAAATATTTAAAATTAATGTAAATTAAAAGAATTTAATAAAAAAATGTTGTTTTAATAAATTAATTATTAATTTTGAATTTAATAAAAAGTGTTGTTTTAATGTTTGCAGGTTTCAATAGGTGGCACAATTTTCTAGGCAAAAGGCAAGTTGGACCAATGATCGCAAGGCATGATTTTCGACGTAAACCCCTGACCCGACCAACCAGTGGGCATAGCACAAAAGTTTGGTCAACACGAAGGCATGGATTTCGAAGGGCACAATCAACATGAGGCACAAATACCCTCACCATACCTTAGTCAAATTACATATGCGCATTGGTGTTAATAAAGCTTCCACCATGCCATCCTCGGCTACATGTGAGACTAACCCATAACGATTTTGTGAGATGCGTGATAAAGGAAAGCAATGGATTTCTGACTTGCACTGGAATAATTTTTAAATGTGATGTGGCATTCAAAATGGTATTGGAATGAGAAAAGGTTTAAAATATGGTATGCACAATTTATGCACTAGACTCAACACATACCATGGAACACAATGGTGTTAGGGTATACTCGGGTACATACACTTCTATATTTTAAATGTGCATGGATAGGAAGACATTGGTGGAGGTCAAGATAGTCTATGAACAATTGATTAGAAGCAGAGTTCAACTTGACATCTTTTTGGGCAACCATCTCATTAGCATGTATTCCAAATTTAGGAAGGTCAAGGATGTGCGTCAAGTGTTTGACAAAATGAATGCATGAAACGTGGTTTCATATAGTATCATGATTGCAAATGCTCAAAATGGATGTTACCTGGAGAGTGCATAAATTTCATATATTTGTGCTTGCACATCTTAAGCCCAACAAGTTCCTATTTTACAGCATTATCATGGCTTGTTCAAACTCGATAGAGCTGAAAATAGGTATGCATATTTATGCTTACACAATCGAGTGTAAGTGTAACTCACATAGGGTGTTGGGAAGTTTCGTGGTTAATATGTTTATGAAGTGGGGGTGTATTGAATTGGCATGCATTGTGTTTGAAGTATTTCTAGTTAGAACTCTTATGGCATGTATTGCAATCAGGGTGGGATATGCCCAAGATACAAAGGGAAGACCATACCAGGCAGAAACCAAATAATACTATATGGTAAAGGGAACAATTTGTTGTTTATAAAATATATGTGCGGTATTTTTTTACAATGCTACAATAAATTTTATTAAAGTTTACCAAGGTTGAGGCACAGGTTGTGGATACAAAACCTAGTCAAAAATGTATTGTGAGTGATTGGTGATGTAGAGGGTAGGCTAACAAAATGAGGTATTCATGATTAGTGTGAGATTAATTGATCCTTTAAACTAGTAGCTCCTTGCCCTCAATTCAAAGCAATGGCAGAATGCGACAGTGGATCTCTTCCTCGCTGAAAACAATTAAAATATTAATGGGTCAACATGATGTGGAATAGACAAATGTAGGTCAATATTCCAATTATGGAATATGTAGGACATTGAAAGCATGATAGCAATTTGGCACAATAAATTTTGGTTGGTAATCCCTAAATTTCAACATGTATGTCTGCTGATGGAGCAAACATCAAGATCATGATTTCAATATATTTGTTTCTTATGCTTTGTACATAGTGGATATTTTTTATATTTGCTTTAGTCCATATTTAGAGAAGATTAACATAGATGAGAAGATAACAATAAATTGGGTTTCAATGGAAGCTCAGACAGGAGGCTCTCCATTAGTACAGGGTGTTCACAATTTTGGTTGTTCCTAGACTTGACAAATTCAAAAAAAAAAATTATTTAAATAGTCATTTCATCCATGCAGAGAGAGGAGAAGCTTTGAATAAAATTGTTTCCAAAATATGTCATAAAGAGCAAACATGTTTTCAAATGAAAAGGGGTGAATAATCAATTTCCTATCACAGCAGAGTGAAAGATAAGTTTATTAAATGATTATAAAGTAGATAGCATACCAATTGAAGAATATTTATACAATGATAAAATGCATTATTGAAAGAAATTTTAAATAAATGAAATGTGATGGTTACAAATGGAAGAAAAAAAAGAAGACGAAGAGGTTTTTATTGGAAAAAACGTTACGAAAATGAATAGCTAATATTGGAAATTATAAAAATCCATTGAAACTCACAAAAAAGGGTCGAATAATTTGCAGAGCAAGTGCATGTTGGAAGTTGGATTTTATTGAAGAACATATCATCCCTTGTTGCTGGACTATAGAAATTTCACCATTGTAATTCATTTTTAAGCAAGGTATTCTGCAAGTGTATTCATTAAAAATATTTCATGTTGGCAATATATTAGAATTTTTTAATAAGTTATATGCATGTAGATGATATGCTTGTTCATTTTTTTAATATATTATATTTTTCCCTTTGAATATTGCATCACATTAATGTTGAACTATGTGAAGACTGGTCGGATTAATATTGATTTAGTGCAGGATATTTGTTTATATGGATTCAGGATGAAATTGTAGAGTTACAGCGACTTATTCTTTTATTTTATTTTCTAATACCCTAGATTTTACCTTTTTTTAAATTTCATCAAATAAAAAAATCTATAAAAAAATAAAATCCCAAAAGGAAGTACGTCAATTTCAAAATTAAAGTTCAAATTTTCATTTTACGTAAGTTCACATTTTTAATGAAAATTTGAGGTTTTAAACTTTGCACAATTTTTTTAAATAATCAATTAGTTTCATTTTATGAAAATTGAAATTTCAATAAATTCCAATTTTTCATTAAAGTGAATAATTAATATGATATTCCAAAGTTTTTACATGGCAAAGTTAGGTTCAATCACTTCATTTTTATTTTCAAGAAAATCTTAACAATCAAAGATAAAATTTGATTAACAATCAAAGATAAAACTTGGTTAACAATCAAAGATAAAATTTGATTAACAATCAAAGATAAAACTTGGTTAATAATCAAAGATAAAATTTGATTAACAATCAAAGATAAAACTTGGTTTATAATCAAAGATAAAATTTGGTTAACAAATGAAGATAAAATTTGATTAACAAAAGAAGATAAAATTTGGTTAACAAAGGAAGATAAAATTTGATTAACAATTTGAGATAAAATAAATTAAAATCAAATTTTCAAAGGTTCAAATCAAATATTTATCAAATTTCGAAGGTTGTTAGTTGATCAATAATTTCACATTTTCATAAATTCCATGAACAACAAAATCATTGCAAATCAAATCAACCCAAAATAGGCCCCTTGTTAATAGGTATATGCAACACTAAGGTATCCAATTAACTTTTAGCATCACATTTTCACATAAGCATTACAAGCAGATTAACACATTAAAAGAACCATGGGGAAATTATAAATATTTCTTTGCAAGAGAGGATATCCGGGAAAAATCCTGACTATGAGTATATTCTTGTGATTGGACAAAATATCACTCAATAGGTAGGCATGTTGCTTAAGGTTATTATACTTATTATGGTTCAAACCATTAGAAAACATGTCATCCCTAAGGAATAAAAAGAGATCCTTGTATCAAGGATCAAGATCAATAGACGCTTCTATATAAAAGACTCCTAGAGAAAGCTAGATAGACTCTAAGGTTAAGGGCTTTATAATTTTTTCAAATATGATTAGTTTTTATTCATCATCAAACTCAAAGTGGATAAGGGTTGTAGCCACTGCCATAGCATTGGCATATTAGTTACTAAACCTAGGGATGGTTTCAATGGTGATTTTGTCAAAAGTAGATATGAGCTTATTGATGATGACTTTTTATGGCTTAAGCCTTTTATCATTTTTATACACTATTAACTTGGTTGACTACAAGTTAGGAATATCCAAAAATAGAGAGGATTATAACCTATAAATTTAATGCCATATCTAGCCCTAAGAGATCTATACTCAACAGTGTTGTTAGTACAGAAAAAATTGAGCATAAAGATCAAAGGGATAAGTTTATGCTAAGGGGTGACTAAGCAAAGATATCGCTAAACTTCATCAAAAGCTTGGTGTATTCCTCATGCTTAGTTAAGGTCAATACGTTTCCTAGTTTAAGGATCTTGGGATTTTTAGGAGTCCTAATATCAATGTCCATGATTTTTCAATTATAATATAAGACTCATCGTCCAATTGAGGAGTAGCAGCAACACTTCGAGGCTCTCAAGCTCTCTAGGATCTAATGAATATTGGGTGTGATTGATTGGTTGTGAGATAGTAATATTCATAATTTGGAAAATATCCACAAAAATAGAAGTCATTTTAGATTAGATGGTCTAAGGTATGGTCATGAGGAGGATTGTTTGGATGTCTTCTATATCATATTAATATTTGTTAGAAATCAGCTCGATATAGGCTTGGGAGATTCACACTAGAAAAGTATGTGAATCGAAATAAGGTAGGATCTATTAGAAACTATGACCCATCATCCCAATCCAATTTGTTTAAGGATATGGCCATGGGACTTCTATCAAGGAGGTAAGCTTCATATTCACTATCATATAAAGATAAAGGAGGAAGATGTTGAATATAGCTATGGATGTAACCTATCCCAAAATTTCTTAGCAATACATTGGTCTGCAAGGGCTCTTTGATGCCCTACTCATGTAGACCTAGTCCATGATATTTCATATTAGAAAGCATTTTCTTTAGAATAGAATACAAGTTTGATAAGAAGCATAAAGCATATTATCATTTGGCTAGGAGAGGGTTACTACCATGGATTTTCTCATCATTAGTAGTACTATAACAAATAAAGAAGCAACTTTCTACTAGAAGGATATCCTAAGGTTCGAGGAGAGAAAGGAAGCTTAGCTACATCCAAAAAAGTTGATTATCATATTGTCTATTAATGTTAATGTTGGTTATATTAGAAGTTTTACCTTCAAATTCATTATGAGGTTGATTACTTAATATGAGAAGCCTAAATGCATCAATGATTGGAAGTGAAGAAAAAGAGGAAGATGGCTTGAAAGATGAATTGTTAGAAGGACAAATATGAACCTTAGGATTCTTGACCTTAATCACCTAGTGATAGATGAAGCTCTTTGGTTTGGCTAGAATATAATAATTCTTTTCATTTTATTTAAATTTAAGACATTTATGAAGAGTTGAAAGTACAACCCATATTGCATGGATTCATGGCCTCCCAAGAATAATATTGTAGGTTAAGTCACAAGGCATAACATAGAAAAGAGTGTTAAGAATGTAGGATCTAATGTTAAGGGGTAAGACTATAGTACCACTAACTTCACACTTTCCATTCATAAAATGCCATAATAGCAAGATCATATCTTTTTGAATCTTATTTGGTTAGTGTAGGTCAAATTCATGACCTCATTTCCAGTTCAAGAAGACAAACTCTTTCCTTTAAAAAATTGGCTAAGTGTTTTAAAGCCTTGAGAGTTTGCACAAAGTCATTGTGAAAAAAGTTGGGCATTTTTTAGAAATGACGTCAATGTGGCATCACGAAAGCCTAGGAATACACAAGATGACCAAAACTCGAATGCACAAAACTAGAGTATTCAAATCCCAAGAGAAAAAATTTAGGAACTTTTTGAAAGTGATGTAAGCATCTCCAAACCAAATCTTGGCATCGTGCAAAAAATAATGTATAAACAAATTTGGGATGAACAAAGTTAGGCACTCTTAACAAGTGATGTCAACTAAGAGAAAGAAAAACCCAAAATCATGCAAGCAAAAGTACCCAAGATATGATGCACAAAACCAAGATGCATAAAGCTAGAATAAACAAAGTCAATCCATTTAAGCTAGTGAAACTAGCATCCTAGCGTCAGAGCCCAAAATCTTGCAATGAATGTTGTAATTAAAGATCAAATTTAATGATACTAAAGCATCAAATAAATTTAAAAGTGCACAAATTTGAAGCTCATCCCAAGAGTATGTCATCAAAACATTAAAATAAGCCTCAATTTTATTTCAAGAAGCTTTGCAAGCGAAGTGACAAACTCGACTTCAAACCAAGTGCTCACAAAATATCTTTTTATAACTACAACCATCGTAATACCTTATATTTGTCCCAATTAATGACATCAAATCCTAAAAACAAGAGTTCTAATAAATCAGTTATAGTAGTTTGGCCACTTACAACAAGTAATTACAAATCGATGGAGAAGATTACACCAAAATTCAAATTTAAATGTAGAATGAAATCTAAAATTGCCACCTCAACATCTTGATTTTTCTCTTCCAGGCAATTTTCATAATAGACCTATAACTGATTATAAATATTCAACTATAAGTTTCAAAATATAGCTTATAAATAAGCCAATACTTCTAATTAAATTTCAGCTCTGTAGTATTTGCCTCGATGCTTGCTATATAATATTTTTTGTTATTTAATGAGAAGTGAGCTATTTGGTCTTTGTTGTTGTATAATTATAGGTTTTTATAAATTCATATTTACTTTAAGTCATTTCTATTATACTTTCATTATTAATTTATTTTGTTAAAGCAAATTTTGCTATTTGGATCATTGTTGGATTGCTATTCATTTGTCTTTGGAATGATTAAAGTATGTAATTGAAATTGAATAAATTTGTAATTACATTTGACAATGGTTGGTATGTTAAGTATCATCTAAATTGATTGTGTTAGCTTGTTATATAGTAATATCCAATGTTGTTACACTATATCCCATCCACATTTTGATCATTTTTTTAAACCCTTACTTTCTCCTAACCCTTTTATGACTACTTTTAGCTTGAAGCCCTATTTTTAATTCATAAATATTATAAGGAGTCAGCCTTCTCTGAAGTTTGAATTGAGAGAAATATTATTCATCCAAAAACCATTGGTTGAAGTCTAGGGCACATTCAAAATCCATAGACTAGGAATATTTTATACCAACAATTTGTTTCTATCACGTTCGATGGACGAATTGTGATAATTTACTCACCTACATTTTTTTAAGCAAAATCTTGGTGGAATTCTATCATACAAGATCATTTAGAATCATTCACCAAGCAACTCTACTAATTTTATAAGTAAAATTATCAAACCCAGTTGCTAATATATTTTAAGTACATATTGTGTTTTGTATGCTGACAAATTTGCAGCTAAAAAGCTAGAGAATCTACTACCATTTCTAGAATTACCTTCCTTTAAATCAAGACGAACTAAGTCTCTACCTTTAAATTTTTTATCAAAAATTATAAATCCTATATTCTCTAGCTCTTCTAAACCCTTAGGAATGACTAGTTACGAAGTCATGGTACACACTCAATGATAGGTCAATCACAATTTCCTTGAATGGAACACCATCATACCATTAGGTTTGGCACATGTAAATGATATTCCTTAAGTAGCTCTCAAAACCCTACCTACCTATGATAAAATAGGCAAGATCGCATAAAATCATTATCAATATTTGGTCACATTGGCTACAGTTCATAACAAACAAGAAGAAAATATTATGGTTAGACTTTTTGCCTTATCTTTCAAAGGAAAGATAAAACACTGGTATCAAACCTTAGAAGATGGAAGCATCCACTCATGGGCTGATTTGGCAAGGCCTTTTATCAAATAATTCAATGAGTTGGTAGATCCCTTTTCATTCCTCACCTAGTTCATGATCATTCAAAGACATCCCCAAGAAATTATTAGATTTTAATATCAGGTTTAATATAACTTGAAAAATTATTCCTTAAGATATTAGACCCCCTATTCCCTTGGCATACATTTACTACATTTGAGCATTAGGTCTCAACCTAGGACTTCAAAATCAATAGTCCAATGTGATAACTTTTCCCCAGGTCTCTCAAGCAGTTGTCATCACTAAACACACTCTAATATTTATTGGGAGGTTACCTCCTAGGGTTGTAATATCATATTATTCGAAGATAGTTCAACCTAATCAACAAAAGAAAACCCCTATCAAAATTACACATATTACTTTAGTTGTCCTATTCCTACTCCCAAGGCATTACCTCTGGTACCTACTCTACCAGCATTACCAACACCTGAGTCAAAGGAATTTTGAATAATGATAGAGGTGTTGTCTACCCTAAAGACATTGATTAATAAGGTGATGACTATTGAAAAAAGGAAAACCAAGAGATACCAATGAAGAAGATTCTCTTATGTTGTGAAAGACCATAATGATTATACTAGTAATACCATAAAAAAGGTCAATAATAGTTACCATGATCATGAAATAGAATCAGTGGCATCAGAAGGTCATCCTTGGTGTATAGTGTGTAGTGACCCCCATAATACAGACACTTGTATAAAATATCAGCATCAAGCCCAAATGGTCATCATAGAGAAAGTTGAAAAGGCTAAAAAAGGTTAGGTTAATATATTATGGGAACCATAGCAGGTTATGATCACTTAATATCCTTTGTAATAAGAGTGTATATTAGTATTGACCAAGTCTAGAAAAAGCTGCTACAATTGGATCCATAGATGTTAGGGTCATTCCAAGTCCCAAATCAACCTCAAAAAACCAAAGAGTAGATATTTTATGATACCAAAACATTTGTAGCCCATGTTGAGCCAAGAAAGTTTTATCCCATGTTGAAGCCACAAAAGAAGCAATCAAAACTTGAACAAGTAGAAAAGACAAAAGAGACTCCATCTGAGTCAAAAGAGCAAGCCCGAGATAAGTTCAAACATCCTTCTATAACAAAGATACAAAGGATAGAATCCACTCAGAAATATAGGATAAGGTTCAATAAACCAAAAATAAGATAAGGGAAGAAACAAATTGAAACATCTAATTTTAAAATTGTTGAAGAACTCTATAAAAATCCCTTCTAAAGCAAGTATATGTGACACCCTGATAATCCCTGTATAGATTGATTTACTCAAAGATTCACTAAATAATCAACTTGGGAAACAAGTCAAATTCATAATATAATCTTACTCAATATTTAATAACTCCTAGGTCCAAAAATAATAGGCCACCTCCTTTTTACATGTCCCTAAGGATGGAAGGATGGGTTGTACATAATTGTATGATTGATTCCAGAGCTATGACTACTATGATGCCTAAGGTAGTATGTGAAGCTATGGGTATGGAATACACTTTTTCATGTCCCGGAGTTTTGCAATTGGATGGTACTCCTATCAAAACAATGGGAGTTATCAGATATATTCCAACGACACTACATAGAGTGCCAAATATTACTATAATTCAGGAATTGGTAATTATGGACCTTGAGCCATACTTTGGTAATTTGTCTTTATTGAAAATTTACAATAAAATTGGGAGGTTATATGCACCTAGATTATTCTCATATGATAATCCCACATAAGGGTAGGAAAATTTAATTTTTTCCTAAAAAATCAACTTATCATATGAAGAAGGTGGAAGAAGAATGTATCAATACAATTATTGAAGAAACAAACCCTCTAGAAGATATTCTTGAAGAATTACAAATCGAATATGAGTTATCTCTAAAAGACTATAATGCCTTGATCAAAATTAGAATTAGAACATATCATATCACAGAGCCAGAATAAAAAGGGGTCCCAACTTTAACAAATAAAGAACTCAAAAAAACAAATATTTGAAAGCTTTTTTTGATAGGGCTAGATGCAAGAATGGATTCAGATTCGAGATAGTGCTAATATCTCCTTTAGAAGGAACCAAAATTTTCTCCTACTGGTTAACATGGAGCTACACTAATAATGCCATCGGATATGAAGCCTTGTATCTTGGATTAATGCAAGCAAAAAGAATGGGTGTTAATTTACTCTCAATTTATGGCGACTCTAAGCTCATGGTCAACCAAATGATAAAAAAATGTAGTAATAAATATTTTTACTTGAAAGCATACCATAATAGCATATGGCACCTAATGGAAGGCTTTAAGGAATTGAATATAAAAGCCATTCCTAGGGGACAAAATGATTTAATTGATGTACTAGCTTATGGAGCAAATTACGTACCTCGCTACCAATTATGACCAAAAGAGGAATAAATTAAAGATGATATTTGTAGGTAGGAAAATCCATATTCTAGAAGAATCAAGAATAAATTTTGGATTTGCACAATTTTGAGTAAAACGTACAATTTGGTATAAATTGTACAAGTGGAAAGTAAATTTTACAAATTGGTGAAATTATACAATTAGAAAATAAATTGAAAAATAAATGTAAAATGCATGTGATAAAATAAAATGTAAAGACATGCAAATGAAATGTAATTTGAAAAAAATAACATTAAACTTTAAAAACATTAAATAAAATTTATTAAAGTGAGTTACGGGCAGTTGTAAATAATGAATTGTCCCAGGAAACCACTTTGGAATGGTTTGGACAGCCATTATAAGCCCCCCATTTGAATTTTTGTGTTGATGGTCGTATTTTAGTAATTGTTGTTATTTTTGATGCAATTGTCATTTTTATTCATGGGTTATCCATGGAATGAGAAGAAGGATTTAATTCTACAGTTTATGCTATTGTGTGCAATGTTGTAACATGCATTGCATGTGTACAATAACCAGGAATAATATAAATCTTCAAGTCATATTTTTGTATGCATGTGTGGGAATCATATTGCAATCTCAATAATGATATTGTGAGTGGAGTTTTATTGATATTGCAGGTATTATTGATTCCAGATCTATGGTAGAAGTGCATTTTCAAAAAATGTACAACCATCCATGTGTTGTTGTGTGGAATGTATAATAAAGAGAAAATAGGATTAATGGTTATTACCCATTATTGCAATAATATTTGTGTAAATAATATGCAAATGGGTATTCTTCAAAATTATTTTGCATAATGAGGGTTTTACCAAACCGTACAAGCAGAGTACAAAATCATACAAGGGGTTTGTCAAATCGTATAGTTGATAAATTTTGGCCTGAAATTACATGTTTTAGCATCCTAAAGGTAGATCAATGGATTTCCAAGTGAATAGTTGCAAAGTGGTTGTGAATTGAAAAATTCCAACATTCTTGGAGAATATGTACAAGTGCACAATTGTAACCGTACAACTGTACATTTTAGGATTGTGCAGTCTTTGGTTGTACATTTTAGGAATTGTATAGTTGTAAATTGTACAACTATATGGATTTGACCAAATTAAGTGCAAATTGTTGTGTTTCATCACAAAATATCTCATCATACCCCTCTATAAGTAATAATTTGTTTGTGCTACATTATTCAAGCCAATAATCCCATATAAAGAAATATTATGAAAATGATTGGTAGATTATTAACTTATTGATAAGAGAGGCAATCTACTCAAATCAACAAAAATAAATGCTACAAGAATTTTATGAAGACGAAATCATTCAGTTAAAGAACAATCACATCCCAAAAGGATTTATCACTTTAGAAAGCTTGTTTGACAACAATGACAAAAATACACGGCATAAAATAAAATATAAGAGCAAGCTTACAAATAAGTCCAATTTGAACCAAGAAAAATTTTGAAAGTCAAAATATATTGCTCCACAAAATAATTTGATCAATTCAAGTCATTGTATGATGACATTCGGTTCTATGACAAAAAGATAATTCAACATACTATCGAGCTGACACATGAAGCTAATCTAATTAGGAAAAATTAGAGGTTGGTTCTCAAAATAGAATTCATGATGAAACAAAAAATTCTTAAATTATTGAATGCCAAAATCATATATCAATAAAGCATCTACATGGGTGGCCAACTTAGTATTAGTAAGGAAGAAGACCAAAGGCATCTACCTTTGCATTGATTTTTAAAATTTAAATAAAGCCTCATTGAAATATCATTATCCTTTGCCATAGATAGATCAGATATTGTAAACCATTTTAGGAGGGGAGTAGAGATATTTTCACTCCTATATGGTTTCTCAAGATATAATCATATATGGGTCAAATATGAAGACCAACATAAAATAGCATCACCATCAAATGGGGGACATTTGCATACCAAAGAAAGTCATTTCTATTTTTAATTCCAGTGTTACTTTCCAACATGCTATGGACTTTACTTTTGATGAGTTGGTTAACAAGATCATCCTAATTTACTTATATGAATTTTCTCTTATGACAAGCAAAACCACTTGGAGCATTTAGAGATGGTTTTTTGGAAGTGTCATAAATTTGGAATATCACTAAAATCAATTTTTATTGTGCAAGGGGGAAAAATCTTGGGACATGTCTCTAAAAATGGAATGGCCATTGACCCCAAAAGAGTTGAAGCTATCTTAGCTCTTCCACTCCACCTTAATAAAAAAACTTTGCAATCATTTTTTGGGCAGATCAATTTTATCCTAAAATTTGTTTTCAACTTTGCGTAGATAGTTAAACCCATGATAAATCTCCTAAAGAAAGTTGTTGCACTTGAATAGAATCCTGAGAGAAAAATTACTTTCAAATGGATCAAACAAGCCATAACAAAGGCTCTCGTCTTCATCAACCCAAATTTTAGCAAGGACTTCATCCTATATGCATATGGGTTCGAAGACAGTTATGCCACAGTTCTAACTCAAAAGGATGATAAGCAAGATGAATATTTTGTGCTTTTCTTAAGCCATACATTTCATGATTATCAAAAGAACTATAATTTTATAGAAAATTAGATATTCACTATCATGAAATCACTAAAAAAATTAGGGATTCAGATGTTAGAACTTTCATCCTTCAAGGATAATTATAAGAAAAAAAGGTTGTATGGGTCATTAAAATACAAGAATATGACATTGAGATATATCCTACTAAATTGGTAAGATGTAAAGCCCTATTTCAATAATTGGTTGTCACTTTAGAGCAAGAAAAAAATATATGCATAGAAGATAGCATCAGAGGAGATCCTAAAATTGGACAACACTTGCAAGAGCCCAATTGAGTGGATAAACTGGTAAACTATTTTCAAACAATAAGGTGTACTAGAGGTTTGGATTCCTTGCAAAGGCATTGATACAGATTATAGGCTTTGAAGTATGTCTTTTTATTGGAATGGTTATATAGAAAAAAAATATGGAATTCTCCTTCGTTGCATAAATTCAAAACAAGTCGAGAAGGTGTTAATAGAGTTTCATATGGGATTGTCTGGAGGATATTATTCAAGACAAACAATAGCTACCAAAATCCTTAGAGTTGGATATTATTCACCCAATTGTAGATTCATTCAAATTGGTTAAAACTTGTAAAAATATCAATGATTCATCAAGATAAATAGAAATCCAACATTACCACTATAGCCAATCATAACAAAGGAGCCTTTTCAATAGTGGGGACTAGATTTCATCATAGTCATAAATCTAAATTCATCAACAAGCTACAAATATATTTTAACAATAATAGATTACTTCACCTGATGGATGAAAGCAATAGCCACAAAATTGGCCAATCAAGATATAGTGATCAATTTTCTAGAGAAAGTAATCACAAGGTTTGACATCTCAAATGCTTTGATGACTAACAATGGATCCATTTTTATAGGAATAAAATTCATTTATTTTTATAGAAGATATGGTATCTATTTGAAAACGTCATCAAATTACTACCCTCAAGGGAATGGGTTGGTTGAATCCACCAATAAAAATATGTTGAAAATCATTAAAAGAACCATTGGTTATTGGATATTGATGCTAATCAATAAAAATATAAAATCAAAATTTCTCCTACGAATTTGAAGGAGCCTAAAAATTTCTATAGGCCTTGAAGAGTCACTATGACTATTGGACTTCCAGAATATGAAATGAAGAGTTGTGACATCATTTTCTCTCTTGTAAATGTAAAATAGATTAAAATAGTTGTAGAAGAATGTGGAGAAAGTATTTTAATACTTCTAAGTTTATTTGGAATGAGAAACAACATTCTATTCCATTCATTTTGTGAAATGCATGCTTGTTGTCCCTAATTTCCTAAAACCTATAGTCAACTTTTAAAACTCGTAATTTTTTTTTTTTAGATTTTTTTGCATGTGTCATATTCCATTGGAAATATATTCTTGTTTAAAATATACGCACAAAATTCATTGAATTCTAAGCATTTTTAGTCCCTCAAAATTTGGTTGTCCCATGTTGTTGCAATTTTTGCTATAATTTTTTGTTGTAGTTTTTGTTGTGGTTTTTGCTGCACTTTTTTGCTCTTTGATTTTAGGTCAAATAATTCATTTGGTATCACATCTTGGATGGTTTTTGGATTTTATTGAACTTGGTTTTATGGTTCTTGGACAAGTTCATTGAAGAAAAACTTCATTTGTTGTTACTTGAGTTTAATGGCCAACTTCAACAACTCATTACCCATTCCAGAGTTTAATGGGTTATTGGAACATAAATATAAGGACATTATTAATTGGAAAATATCTTTGGGAGGTAGTAGAGAGTTTTTATGAAGAACCACCTAATTGGAACACATTACAAAAAAATTATAGGATAGCAAAAAGAGAAACAAAGAAGAAAAAATCATTAGCCCTCTACCGTATTCAGTCTGCTCTTGACAAGAGTTTATTTCCATGTATTTCTACTGCTACATCAGCCAAGGAGGCTTGGAATTCTCTTCAATAGGCTTAAAATTTATGTGACCAAGTGAGAATGGTAAATTTTTAGACCATAAATTGAGAATCTATAGATGAAAGAGGATGAAAGTGTAGGTGATTATTGTGTTAGAGTGAACAATGTGGTGAACAAGATGGTTACCCTTGGAGAGACCTTGAAAAAAGAGGTAGTTTTGAACAAGGTATTTAGATATCTTATCCCTAAATGGAATCATGTTGCAATAGTTTTTTAGGAGAGTAAATATTTTTCTACACTTGAATTTGATTATGTAGTTGGTTCTCTTATGTCACATGAGGAAAGACTACGAGAAACTAGTAAAGAAAATGAGGATAATGTTTTAATTCTAAATCAAAAAAATTGAGAATTATGAAGTTGGTCCAAGCATGAGTAAATAATCATATGGAAGAGAAATAAAATAGAACTAATCAATAGGTAGAGGAGGAATAGGAAGAGGATATATTCTTTTTGGAAGAGGACAAGGAAAATTTGATCAAAAAAGAGTTGAATGCTACAATTTTCATAGAATGGGTCACATTGTACAATATTGCAGAGTGAAGATGACAAATGAATATAGAAGAGCTCACTATGTATGTGATGATGAAGTTGCACAAGGTAATTTTTTTTTGAATAGTGATATGGCTAAAAAACTAGTCAAGAAGTTTAGTATATAGATTTTGGTTGTTCTAACCACGTGATAGGAAAGAAAGAGTTGTTTGCTAATGTGAATGAGACTTTCAAGACCAAGATCATTCTTGGGAACGATAATGCTTTGGATGTGGCTACAAAAGGCACCATGGAGGTTGGCACTAAAGAAGGTACAAAGAAAATTCATGATATCTATTATGCTCCCAATTTGAAGAATAATTTTTTAAGTGTTGGACAACTTGTAGAAAATAACTATAAATTTATGTTTGATAACAATGAATGTATAATTTATGATAAGAATAATAGGATTTGTATGGTCACCAATGTTCCTATGATAAATAATCAGATGTTTCCTTTGAATTTTGGAGTAAAATGGAGTATGAACATGGTACATATGGCACTTGAAGATAATAATTGGCTTTGGCATCTCATATTTGGATAATTGAATTTTAGAATTCTAGAGTTTTTGTATTCACAAGACATGGTGAATGGACTACCTAAGGTTGGAGAGAACAAGAGTGTGTGTGAAGCATGTATGATTGGAAAGCATGCAAGGAAGGAGTTTCCAAAAGGAAAAGCATGGAGGGCATCATACCCACTCCAACTTATACATTATGATATTTGTGGACCTATTCAAACACAAATTTTGGGTAAGTCTTATTATTTTATCACATTTATTGATGATTTTTTAAGGAAGTGTTGGGTCTATTTTTTGAAACATAAATATGAAGCTTTTGGCATGTTCAATAATTTCAAAGAATTGGTTGAGAATGAAAGTGAAAATAAAATAAAGTATTTTAGAACTATCTGTGGAGAATAATTTTGTTCAAATTAGTTCAATAATTTTTGAAAATAATAAGGCATCAAGAGGCGGCTCACTACAACCTATACACCACAAAAAAAAAGGGGTGGCTAAGAGAAATATAGAACCATTATAGAAATGGCAAGAATCATGTTGAAAAAAATATTTGAGTAATTCTTATTGGTCTTATGCAGTTGATACAATAGTATACATTCTCAAAAGATGCTCCACAAGAGCACCACATAAGAAGACTCCACATGAAGCATGGTATGTAACAAAACCCACTATAATTTATTTGAGATTTTTTGGTTGTCTTTCAATGCACATATGAATGATGAAGTGAGAAAGAAGTTGGATCCCAAGAGTGAACCGTGCATTCTTGTGGGATATTTTGAAACAAGTAAGGTATATAGACTATATAATCAAAAAACTCACAATTTTGTGGTCTCTAGAGATGTAATTTTTTATGAAGAGGGAGTGTATAGTCATTAACAATCTGCAAGAAAAATATATGATGTTGAAGAAGATAATGCAGTTGGGGACAACCTTCAAATGTTCTCTATACTCCTCCAAGCCCACCTATAAGCCCATCAAAAATTTCAAAGGAGACTACACCAAGTTCAAGCAAAAGCATCTCATCTACAAGTCTCGCCAATAATACAAATAAAGAAAAGAGGATACTCAAAGTACATCCAGCAAGCCAAATTATGGACAAGAACTTTCAAAGGAGTTTCACAAGAAGTCAATTGCAAGAGTTGGACCACATTGTTTCAATATTGGAGAAGCTCCAAATGTATGGTGATGATGAAGAAGAACCAAAAGGTGATTTGATAAATTATCCTCTATTTTATTAAGCTAATTTGGAACCTTTATGTTATGAATATGCTTGTACCAATGATGTTTGGGTGTAAGCAATAAAAGAAGAAATTGAGTCCATTGAAAAAATGACACTTGGGAATTTATGGAATTGCTTAAGGACAAGAAGATTGTTGGATCCAAGTGGGTATACAAAAAAAAAATTAACAGTGATGGAAGCATAGAAATATAAAAAGAAAGGCTAAATGTAAAAGGATTCACTGAAATATATGGTGTGGATTATGAAGAGATATTTGCCCTTGTTACAAGACAAAAGACAATCTAGATGGTTCTTTCATTTATAGCTCATAAATAGTGGAACTTTTATTACATGGACATGAAAAGTACATTTTTGAATGGTTATCTATATGAGGAGGTTTATGTTTAGCAACCTCAAGGCTTTGAAGTGGAAGGAAATGAAAATCATGTTTACAAATTGAAGAAAGCATTGTATGGACTAAAACAAGCACCTAGAGCATGGTACTCAAGAATTGATGGGTATTTCCAATATTATGATATCAAGAAAAATAATAATGACCCCACACTTTATTTCAAGAATGAAGGTAATGATATTCTTCTTATGTTCCTATATGTTGATGATTTGATCTACATGGGAAGTATTTCAAATATGATGAATTATTTTAAGTATGCTATGATGAAGGAATTTGATATGAAATAATTAGGACTAATGCAATACTTTCTTGGTGTGGAAGTACATCAAGGAAATGGAAAAATTATATTTATCAATCAAAATATGTAAAGGATATGTTGAAGAAATATGGCATGAAAAAATTCAAACTAGTTTGGACATATGTGTAACATGTAGTGTAGAGATGATGGAGAAGAAAAAGTTAACGAAAATTTGTTTAGAAGCATTGTTGGGAGCTTAATATTCCTTACTACAACAAGGCCTTATATTGCTTTTGCATTTTCACTTGGATCAAGATACATGAATGAACCTTCACAAAACCATATGAGAGAAATCAAGAGAATCTTGAGGTATGTCAAAGGAACCTTGAATTTTTGCATACATTATTATGCTAACAACAAAATGGATCTTGTTAGATATAGGGAAGTTTCTTGGATGATGGAAAATCAACTTCTAGAAATTGTTTTTCACTTGGTTTAGGAGTTATAACATGGACCTCAAAGAAGCAAAGTGTTGTTGCTTTATCTTCTACCAAGGTAGAACATGTTGTAGCTACTGTAGCAAGTACACAAGCACTTTGGTTGAGAAATGTACTTGAAGATATTGGTGAAGTTCAAAATAGTCCAACAATAATTTTTTGTGACAATACAAGTGCAATCAAGATTGCAAAAAATCCAGTCCATAATAAAAAAACTAAACATATTGATTTCAAGATTTATTTCATAAGATACATGGTGTAAAATAATATTTTATATTTGAAATATTGTAGCACCAAACAACAAGATGCAGACCTATTTACCAAAGGTGTCAATAAAGAATAATTTTTTAGATTGAAATATAAACTTGTCTCACCACTCAACATCAAGGAGAAGTCCGTTGGATATTGATGTTGACCAAGAAAAAGAGAAAATCAAAATTTCTCCCATGAATTTTAATAAGCCCAAAATTTTCTATAGGCCTTGAAGATTCCTTGTGACTATTAGACTTTTGGAATGTGAAATGAAGGGTTGTAGCATCATTTTCTCTCTTGTAAATGTACAATAGTGTACAATAGCTATAGAAGAAAGTGGATAAAGTATTATAATAATTTTGGGTTCATTTGGGATGAGAAAAAACATTCTATTCCATTAATTTTGTGAAATACATACTTGTTGTCCCTTATTTTCTTAAACCTGTAGTCAACTTTCAGAGCTCATAATTTTTGTTTTACATCTCCATTTTGTGTGTGTTATATAACATTGGAAGGGAATTATTGTGTAGAATCTACTCATAAAATTTCATTGAATTTGAGTAGTTTTAGTCCCTCAAAGTTTGACTATCTCGTACTGCTATAATTTTTGTTACTGCATTTTTTGTTATGTTTTTTGCTTCACTTTTTTGCTCTTCGGTTTTGGGTCAAATACTTCATTGGTGAAAATTAAAAAAATTGGAACTTGTTACTTGACTAGGAATTATGGGTAGACTAAATAATAGTATAAAAGGTATTAAAAAATTTGCCATATTTGTTAGTCTATGGAAAGAAGGCTATTCTCCCATTACATATTGATCTTCCTGTAATGAAATTAATGGATTAAGAATAAGTCTCTAATTTGGAAGCAGCATAGTCTCTAATAGTACAAATATTACTATTAGAAGAATAGAGTGAAAAGACTTATGAAAATTTCCAAAAAAAATCAGCCATGATGAAGCGTTGGTTCAACAAGAAAGACACACTTCATGATTACCAAATTTGTGACCTCATTCTCAAATAGGATGAGGATGGATCAAAACCACAAAACCACCAAAAATTTGATTTTTTTTGTCTAGACCATACTGCATCACTACCAAATGAGAACACAATGCATATGAGATGTTAGATGATAATGACCAAAAAATTTTATACCGATAAATGGCCATCACTTAAAGCACTTTTTTTGGGGTGCAACCACCCATTGTATCATATGTACATAGAGACACAAAAAATAAATAAGCCATGACAATTTTGAAAATAGTTGAAAGTAAATTGGACAAAACTAAAATTAACTAATGATGATATTGTAACCCTGTACTCTCCTTTGTCGAGGGGTCATAACAGCCAAAATTAGACTAATATACAAATCTCCTACATGACCTTATGAAGCATGAAAGTTGATCATTAAGAAAAATCAAACATGCAATTCAACGGTTGCAATAACTACACAATGGCTAGTATACTACCTATAAATCAAACACTTCAATAAAATTCTACCTATAAAAACTACCAAAGAAAAGAATTATTGATCTAATAAACTATCTCGAGCTAGAGTTGCACAAGCAGTAACCAGTATGATTCATAGAAGAGATA
The DNA here is from genome assembly GCA_028583015.1 of Wollemia nobilis. Lineage (NCBI taxonomy): Eukaryota > Viridiplantae > Streptophyta > Pinopsida > Araucariales > Araucariaceae > Wollemia > Wollemia nobilis. The sequence continues at coordinate 757,080 of JAQPPZ010008406.1, forward strand.
GACAAGGGAATATACAAGTGCAAAGTGACTAGAAATGGCTAATAATTTGAAAGCTTCTACTAACACTAAAAAGGCACAGAAGGAAATGAATGTACTTAAAGACTATATATATATAATTGGGGATATAAAATCACCCTTAGGTCAAACCAAAATTAACTTTGATAAGTAGTTGAGTAGCGAGAAAATGAGATTTTACCTAGTAGCCCAAGTGTGTTTGTGTGGTATTTTTTTCGTCCTCTTACATGTATAAGCTCATTCATCCATACTCATATTAGTGCTAGTGGTTGCATAATTCTACAATCCATATTTGATAATGGTTCAAAATTGTAGAGGGTAAGTATTATTTCAGCTTACCCCTAATGTTTTCATCAAGGCCTTTGCCATAGAAGCCAAGCCCAAAACTTCACCTATGGATTTCACTATTGAAGAGCAAAAGAAATTTTATGACATTAGGAGGCATAAAGAAAAGGGTCAGTTTTTCAAGAATTGGCTAAAACGTTAGTTATGCAATACCCCATCTGGTAATAAACTCTCAAAAACCCAATTCACATCTATGAGTTCAAATTCCTAAACATTTTTTCAATGCTCACTATAATTTTTGGCTTACCCATTGATAAGAAATTTTATGACTACTATATTGCCCTAGCATATACCATTTTCAATCCACACTACTATGATGAGTCCCACTTAGACCAGTCTAAAAATCCCCATTTCTTTGAATGGGGTAAGTTTTTGTGTAAAATAATGCATGAGCAGCTTATACAACTACAAATCTCAACATATGGCACTTTTCAATTCCTTCATAATTAGCTTGGCTCTTTTTGTATAACACCATAGATAGTATTTTATGGATAGGTGTGAATAGAGTAAATGACCAAGGACAAAAAAGAGCGATAGTAGACTAGATGACTCTAATTAGGGCTTTCAAGTCCTATTATCACATCAAGAGAATTTTTAGGATCGATGTTGAAACTCATTTATGAAGAGATACCCCGATTTCCTTGAACAAAAATTGTGACATTGTAGAGTCACCAGATGGAAGAGGGGGGTTGGTATTTTTTTAATGGAAGGGGTGATGGTGAGAATTTATGACTTTGTGGGGAATCCTTTTCTATTTTCATATTATGTAACAAACTAAGTATTCATCATGAAATATTGTAGGCAAATAGACACCATAAATGTAGCATTTGGCATAGGCATAAATAAAGACCTACCTATGAATATCCCTTCACTTTTAAACTTATCATGGTAACGATAAAAATATAAGGTGAAGCGCTATATAACAAACTTGAAATATTGGAATTACAAACAAAACCACACAAATGGAAGTACAATTCCAAAGATAAATTCAATGAGAGGATAACATACTTGAACAAAGACAAGCCACCAGTGTTCCAAAAGGTGAATCGACCTGACATTAAGCAACTCTAGAACAATTTTGAGGATAATGATCTCAATTGGAAAATTAGCAAGATGTAGGAGTTACCTTCCTGGAGATATTTTTATGAGCCAAAGTACAATTACAACCCAATGATGTATAAGGATCAAAGGCTGACTCAAGAAAAGATAGACACTATGGCTAATAAAATTGGCTAGGACAAAGTATAAAATGGTGGATGTTTATGTGAGAACAAGGCTCTCAAAAATCTAAGTACCCACTATCAATAGATAAAATATTTCTCCATATATATGATGAAAATATAGAAAAATGGAATTCTTGAGAAGGGAAAATTAAATCCATAGTTTTTAATAGCTAAGGTGAAGAGGTACAAGAAGAATCTCCAGCACTATAAGAAGAAGTATAATTTGAACAAGTAGCTTCTAAAGAGGAACACATGACTAAACTTGCATGAGATACTTCAAGGTCGAACCAACAGGCTATGACCTTTGTCCCAATAGAGCTACAATAATAAATTTATTCAAATAGATCTTAGATCATAGGTAAAATAGAATATACTAGAGGAGGTCTAGAGAAAATAGCCACTAGGTCACAAGAGCTCATACAAGTATAACAATGACCCCAAAATTTAGCTTTGGAAGCACCTTTTCCTAATTTCCTACTCCAAAAACAAAAATGAAAAGGATTCATAGACATACATTAGATTCCCCAATTACACCAATCCCCAAGTTTGTTGTAGGGCCAACAGATTATCAAAGCCCCAAGAACAAGAAGTACCAATAGAGAGTGTGCAAGTACCAAGTCAATCCATTGACAACAATGAAGTATTTTATGTGAGCATGTTATACTTGCAACAATTGCCAAGAATACCTCCTAGTTACTCAACTCTTTTGAAGTAAAATGCAATGAGAAAAATAAAAGTAAATCCTCTTATGGAATGACAAGAAATATCTTGTAAGAAATGCAAGATCCAAGGGCCACCCCTAGCAACTGGATTAGTGACCAAGCCAGCAATAGAGCAACCATATAAGATAGAGATAGGTATGGTTTCTTAAACCCCTACTACTACTTATTCTATTCCTCTAGACCCCATTGATGTTCCCTCCCTTTCTCCATCACCATAAAATTCTCCACCAAGACCAATCACCCAAAATACTGTTATATCTAAAATCTCTCCAGCCACATCCACTTCACAAATACCAACCTCTAAAAGCACTACCACATCAATTGTAATCCATATTTATGTTACCACCACCGAACCATCCATCCATAGCTACCATCAACAAACTTAAGGATATGAGCTAAAATGTGTAAGAATGGTGTAAAAACAAACCACCTAGACAAGCAGAAGAACAAGATCCTTCTAGGCTAATGACTGTAGTTGACCCAAAGACTTATCAATAGCTAAGATTCATAGCCATGCCAAGGGTTGTCAAGCCAGAGGCTAAAATTATGCTAGATAATAATTAAGTGGAAACATAAGCAATAGATATCTCTCAGCTACCATTAGAAGACTCTCTATTTAGTGCATAAGCCTATATCATCACCATTTATTTACAAGGTGACAAGTTGAGAGATAAATATAAACAACTAGAGGAGAAGGTTAAAAACTTGGAGACAATGGCAAAAGAGGAGTAAAATTTTAAGAAATCCTTGTAAATTGAAAATAAAAAATGGAAGAAAATTATTATGCAGATCTCAAGTTGTCAACGGATGCAAGAGAAGGAAGAAATGAATAAAGTGTGAACAAAATATATTCATGATTTACAACTAGAAAGAGAGAAAAAATGAGTAAGAGCCTCTCGCTTCCCCAAGAAAACTTGAATCAGTTAAGGAAAGATATTTGGAACAAAATCCTTTAGTATACCTTGGAAGCTTACCCAATTGTAGGCTACCTAAATTTTAGTGCATAAGTCATAGAGGCAGCAAAGAGAGACTTCACACAGGCTCAAGCTAAACTAGAAGATAAAATAGGACAAGCTAAAATCCTAATGAATCTAGTTGGAATAATATTTGAATCGACTATGAAAGCTATACCAAACAACCAATGGAATGTAACAATGATTATCTCACAAATCATAATAAAAGATACAAGTGAGGCCAACAAGAATGGGAGATGGTAGATATGCTATATCTTAAAGCATAAAGAATGATGGATCCAATGAAATAATTTGAAGAACTAGGATTTCTAGGCTTCTGGGATAAATAATCTTAGCTTTGTAATAGAGAATATCTCTAGCCCTGAATAGAATGAATAGCTAATGGCAAGGGGGAAATAAACCATTGGTAGGATCCTATTGATGAAGCCCAAGTGATTGAGTTCTTAAATAGAGTAGCTATGATACAAGCTAAGGTTCAAGAGATGGCCAAAAGATACCAAGACCCTTCCTATGAGAAATCCTACCAACTGAGGATAATACATGATAAAGTCATGGGACTCAAGAATCGTCCCTGCAAATTCGAACATTAATCTATCAAGTCCTCTAAACAGCAAAAAATGTTGTAGTCAATGAAGAGAATCAAGAGAATGAAGAAAGGTAAATATCTACTAGGGTAGAAGTTCCCCAAGTGAAACTATTAGGGTATAAAATGTTCAAGGTACACTTGGCATGCAAGAAGCAATTCCAGAGTTATAAACGACCAAAGTATGACACATTTATACCATGAAAGTAAAGATAAAGTACAAGGTGTTCAAAAGAGAAGATGCCACTTGGAAAGTTCAAAAAAGGTATAGTTCACTTTTATTCCATCTCAACATTCATTTCACCAATCATTTCATTCCATATTATAAGTCATCCATGTTTCCCCCATTTCACACAAAATCACCCACTCATCACCTCTCTCATTTTTAGAATAATTTTCCATCATACTAACTCCATTCATATTTTGTTTCACAATCCTTTTGACTTTGTACCCAATGGAATAAGACCCTTTGAGTTCTTAATTTCCACAAGAAAAAATTCCTCAAGAGACGCCAAGAATGTAAATCAAATTCATGATCTCATTTGCTATACAAGAAGCCAAACTCTTTCTTTTAAAAATTTGGTTGTGTTTTAAAGGCTTGAGAGGCTGCAAAAAGCTATGGTGAACAAAGTCTAGCACTTTTTGACAATGATGTCAATGTGACATCATGAAAGCCTAAGAATGCACAAGATGAAGAAAACCAATATGCATAAATCCAAATCATTCAAAGCCCAAGATCACAAAGTTAGGCACTTTTTGGTAGTGACATCAACATATTTGAACCAAAGCCCAACATTGCACAAAAAAGAATGTATAAACAAATTTAGGATGAACAAATTTGGGCACTCTTAATAAGTGACATCAAAAGAGAAGAAGGAAAACCCAAAATCATGCAATTAAAATTGTCCAAGGCAAGATGCACAAAGTCAATATGAACAAAATTAGATTTTAAGCCAATGATGTCAGCATACCAGCTCAAAGCCCAAAATCATGCAATAAATGTTGTAATTGAAAAAGGCAAAATTTAAATGATACTAAAGCATCAAATAAATTAAAAAGTGCACAAAATCAGAGCTCATCCCAAGAGGACATCATCAAAACATTAGTAAGCCATGATTTTTTTCCAAGGAGCTCTGCAAGCGAAGTGACAAATTCGATTTCAAAAAAATTGTTCATAAAATATATTTTTAGACCAGAAACCATAGCAGTGCCTTCCAGCTATCCTAGTTAATGACATCAAATCTTGAAAATAATAGTTTTGATAAATTAGTTATAGCAATTTGGCCACTTGCAACAGGCAGTTGCAAATCGATGGAGTAGATTACATGAAAATTCAAATTTAAACGTAGAATGAAATTTGAAATGTCCACCTCAACATCTTGATTTTTCTCTACCAAGATATTTTTATAATATACCTATAATTGACTATAAATATTTTGTAGTAATTTTTAAAATATGACCTATATATAATCCATGACACCTCTAGTTGAAGGGTCAGCTCTATAGCATTTTTCTAGATGCTTGCTATGTAATCTTACTACCAATTAATGAGAAGTGATAGTTTTTTGGCATCCATTGTTATGTAATTGTAGGTTTTTATGAATGCATATTTACTTTAAGTCATTTCTATTACACTTTTATGATTGGTTTATTTTGTTAAAGTAAATTTTGTTATTTGGATAATTGTTGGATTGCTTTTTATTTGTCTTTGGAATTATTAAAGTATGTAATTGAAATTGAATAAATTTGTAACTACATTTGATAATGAATGGTCTATTAATTATCATCTACATTGATTGTGTTAGCTTCTTATATAATAATATCCAATGTTGTTACACTATATCTCATCCACCTTTGGTAATTTCTTTAAACACTTACTTTCTCCTTATCCTTTCATCCCTTTGCTTTTAGCTTGAACCCCTCTTTTTACTTCACAAACATTACAAGAGTTGACCTTCAAATTCTAGGGATTATTGCTAGGGATTTTAATGCTAAATCCATAGAGTAGGCATATTTTATGTCAACAGTTGGTCCAAAATTATTGATGAATTTTAGGCTACAAACATTAAGACCAAAGCCATTATCAACTAAAATTTATTTGATGAAATTGTCACTGATATGGCCCATGATATAGAGTGGGAGCTCTTCGACCATATAGGGTGGAGGTATATTATCCTTATAGAATGATATAGCTACATGATTAATCCAATGGATCCCACCATAGAAGTGAGGTCATTCGAGTTGAGATCTTAAGGAATAACTTGTTCATTTAGAAGTTTGATTAGGATGTCCCTATGAGTTAAAGAGGTTCTAAGAATCTCAAGAAGAGAAATTTTAGCCAAGATACTTTCAATTTATTGATACAAATTAAAAGTACCTTTAGGTTTGTATTGAATTATCAATGGAGGTCCTTTAGGGAGAGAAGTTCTTTTTGTGTGAAGGACCAAAGGAGGTCATGAGGGTTACTCAAATGAAGAATTTTTGGGTTTTTGTTGTCTTTTTACAACACAAATAGAAGAAGGATAATAAAAATAATTGATTGTTCCCACTATCCTTTGGATTGGAGGTGGGACATTCCTATAGTGAACATTAGTTGTTGCATTTTGATTTTTATTATGATTGGGTAGCATATTTTTAAAAATTCCAAGGTCTTAATTACATAAAGGTTGAGGTCAAAGCTGCTAAGAATGACTTTAATTTTATCAATTAGTTCTTGATATAGGTTCCTAAGGCTTATGCAATAATCAAAAGCATGACTATTTATGTGATGGAAATAACAATGCTCATTAGGGAAAAACCAAGGATATTTTTCCCTTCTAGGATCTAAAGGCTTGGAAGGTCGAAGCTCCACCATTTTGTCTTTTAGGATTTTCTTTAGGATGGCTAAATGAGGTTAGTCTAGTTGGGAGTACTTCATCCTAGGTTTTGATTGTTGGAGTGTTTCTAAGATAAGCTTTTGAAATGCTACCATAGCACTCAAATTGTTATTTTGGTATGGGTTTATAACTCCATCACCTACAACATATTTTTTTTTTACTTCCCCTTTAGGTTAGAGGAAGACTTATCTACTTCCTTATGGTATTTAAATTTTAATTATCCTTGTTTGAGGAGGGAAGTCTCTACCCTCTTTGCCATGTCAATGGAATATTCAAAATAGGTATTGGTTGTATCCAAATAGAAGGCCAATTATTGGTTAAGGTTACCTATGAAAATATCTAGAAGACCCCTTGTTGGAGGGACATATTGGATTCTTCCCACCAAGGCTCATCATATTGCTAAGCATTAAGAAAGATTATTGTCTTTAGACTACTTGAGTTGGTATAGGTAACTAATCGTGATCTTCTCCTCCATATACATATAAAATTATTTAACAAAAATCTCAACAAGATCCCTAAATCTCTTAAGGGAATGCCTCAATATTTGGTAGTACCATTCCAAGGCAAGGCCGCTAAGGCTCTTGGAAAATATTTTGAGTAGCAATGTTTCATCATAAGAAATATCACTACAAGCAATTCTAAACAACTTGATATGGTTGATAGGACCTTCCTTCCTCTTGTACATTTGAAACTTAGAAGTTTTAAATTTAGGAGGGGAAGTACCACTAGTATAAATTTTGGTTGCACAAGTCATCATAAGAGTGCTTGTAACTAGAGGAATTCCTTTGTATTGTGGTCATTTGTTGTTTCAATAGCTCTATTTGAGAAGTTAGAGTTTGAAGTTAACAAAAACTACATTTGATTGCACAAGAGGCATGTACTAAGAGACAATAGGACCTTGATAATTGACATGAGGATAAGGTTGAAAAAATTGGACATATGATATTGAGGTTGGCATAATTTGACTTACTACCAAACTATTTTAAGTGAAAGGATTAAAAGATAAAGGATGAAAAGTTGTAGTAGGGTTTTTTAGTAAAACCTATGCTTGCACTTGTGAGATTAGAAGAAAATTTGTTGACATGAAGATTAGAAATTGGAAGACTCAAAGGTACATTTAGGTTAGGAGTGTAGATAATACCCACTTATTGATATATATGATGGGTGTCATTAAACCACACTTTAATTATGTCACTTTTAGTTTTTCAAATCCTAGTGGTGTTCAAAGGATATATGCACTAGGCGTTGTTTCAATAGTAAGGTTGTTGGTAGAAGTTTCTATGGTTTATGCATGTTGAAATTAAATGCTCGCAAAGCTTTAAACTTAACTTGCAGAAATAAAATGAATTCATAAATGAAATTAGTAAATTTAAATTAATCAATTTTACTACACTTCTTATAAGAAATCTAAAATGAACAATTTAAACTAAATCTATACTCAAGCAAAAATTAAATATATAAATTATAATTAAAATTAATTCTAATATATTCAATATTATAGAGCTTCTGCATATTCAATATATTGATGATAAAATTCCTAGTAATGTGTAGAGATTCAGTTTTTGTATGATATTTTTATTGATAGGGATTCTGGTTCTTAGTACAATGGTTGAGATATATAAATTTGATGTATCCAAGGTTAAAACATGGGTGAAAATCGTGATGGCTTGGAAAGGCCAAATATGTAATATGATTTGATGATCAATATAATATAGTCACTCTTTTCACCAAAAAATATATAAATATATAGTAATTATTACTCTAATTAGACACTAGTCTTTGCTCTTGGGAGCAATATTTCAAAAAATGAAACAATAGAATATAAAATACATTCACAAAAATGCATGGCTCACAACACAATGGAAAATAACAGTGAATAACAAAGAATAAAATGAGAAAATTATACTATGGCATACCTGCCAAACACAAAAAATAAATTGAAAAATGAATATGGTGAGGAGTGAGAGAGGTTGGAGCAAGGAAGGAAACTAGAGAAGGGGTATTCGGGTCATAGGGAGAGGCCCTCTATTTGGTTCTATATTTTTTACCCTATTTTTGGTCAAGCTAGAGCCTATTGCAATTGGGATATCTTTTTTCCCTTGGATTTTGGTGGGTCTTTGTTGGAAGCCCCTCCTTTGGATTCTAGCAGAGCCTTTGTCTTATCTTCTTTCACACTCGACGACTCCTCTAGCAGGTATTTTTGCAGGTAAGGCCCTATCTTCTGAATATTGGATGGATTTCTTCAAAAAACCCTTTAGTATTCTCTTGGTGTTGCTCTAACTACTAGCCCTTTGCCTTTCTAAGGTGCTATCATACCTTTAAGAGGGGTTGGGCCTTAGTATTTTGAATTTTTAGGGGCTAGGAGGGCCCCCTTCTAGGAGCCAAGCTTTCTAAGAGCTAGGAGGACCCCCTTCTAGGAGCCAATATTTCTAGGGGCTAGGAAGGCCCACTTTAGGTTTCTTAGCTCTTCAAGACCTTTTCAAAGGTGCTCTAGTTGCTGGTTCGCACCTTTCTCTACCATTGGAACTCCTCTAGAGTTTCATCACTTTTTTCTTGCTAGGGGCCATGAGTACCCCTATCTTCCAGCAAGGATGTGCCTCTACACCCTCATCCTTGGAGAGCAGACCTTGTCAATGAATGCATCCTTGATCCCCTATTTCTAGGGATTTTCATCAAGGACCAAGATGGCCTCCTATTCTCCTTCAAAGATACATGGATGATTTTTGGAAAAGCTTATATTGTGAACACACGCATCTCTGATCCTAGTGTCATGGGAGCTCTTCCAAAGGTCATATGGATCTTTCTAGATTTGGTGTGTTTTCATAGAAAGCTTCTCTAATTTTTAAAAACTCTTTATAGCATTCTGGCTAAAGTTCCTCTATAGATTTGACTATTGCAATTTCCAAGCACCTCTAGATTAGTGTGTGGTTGGATGAGAACAGGATTGGGAGCAATCCCAACTATTTAAAATTTTCAAAGTCTGGTTGTGCTTGGGGAGACCCCCTCATGGAGGAAAAAATTTTAAGTTTTTTATTTCATGGTTTGAGCGAGATTCCCCTACTTAGATAGAATTTTCTTTTTTTAATTTTTCCTTGTCCAGGTCTTTCCTACCCTGGTGTCTCTTGTGTAGGCCCCAATTTTTATTTTTAATGGTGGCCATATCTGAGGGCTTTCTCTCTTTGTAAAAGGTTTGGGGTCACTTTCAAAATCCCTTCTTTTAAAGGTTTGGGGAACCTTTCAAAACCCCTTCCACCAATCAATAAAAAAATAATGCAACAAACAAATGATTTTCCTTTTTATTGGAGTGGGCCTAAGCTCTGTGGTCGTAGAAAAGAAAATTTAATTTAGCACATGAACCAAAATCTTGAAGCTATTATTCTCAATAATCATCCATACCAGGTTTTCTCACATATAGGAATCAAAAAGCAAATAACTCATACTATAATAATCAAAAGTTTGAAATAAAATTATTACCATCTACTAGCCTACTAAATGTCACACATTTTATTTATAATAGCATTGATTAGAGGTGACTTGTTAACTTATAGAGACAAAAAAAATATTCAAGCTATAAAATAATCAAAGCAAATGAATGTCATTTCAAATACACTCCAAACAAAGCTAGATAATATTGTCCTTGTTTGTCTACATGCCTAAGAATTAGTAAATTATTATGAGTTAACTATCCTTTATTATTGTTGCTCAAGATCAAACAACCTCACAGTTGTTTGGGGAGTGGAGTCTTCTAATTTTGATAATAAATATTTTAACTCTCACCACATATACACATCCCTTTTCATGAATTTAATAGCAGCCAACATGTTGAGTCATATTTTCCATATCTCATTGGTGGTTACTTATGTCATGGACTTTTCCTTGGTTAACAACCATCAACATTGCTTCCTAGTACCAAATCAACACATAATGTTCATAATTGTTCCTAATGCTTGGTTATTAGCATGGCATAGGCTATCATATGCTCTACATCATTCATTTCTTAATTCTTTCAATGTCCAAGGAGTTTTGGTCAAAATACTCCCATGTATCCTACAATATACTTCCTAGACCAAGAATTCAGTAGTTATATGGAAAAACCTTTCAATTAACTCTTAAAAAGCACATACAATCATATATCTAAATTAGTACTATATTTTACTTTGATTTCACCATAGGAATATATAACACAAAAATATGTTCAAATAAAAAAAAAATGGGATAATTTAGTGCATCATCACTCCACCATGCTTAAACCAATACATGTCCTCATGTCCTCATGTTATCATCAATGTTGATAGAGGAAAACTTATTGTCATGTGGACAATACCCATTGAACTGATCAGTCCTATCCATCCATTCCTAAAAAATTTCCTTGATCTAATGGTAGGATAGATAGTATGGTGGAAATAGATCCAACAATAGTAGAGGTCTAAACAGCATACCTATCCATTGAAAACTTTCTTTTTATTATAATGGGAGTCACTGCCTGAACCCTATGATAGAACCAATCTAAGTTGCAATGGGAAATGGGCTCTCGCTTTCTCAAGAGAGCTCCCATTTCACTCCATCTGTAATTATATGCCCTCTTAGCTAAATCCTACTTCACCATAATAGTTAAACTCCTGAATTCAATGATTGAATTGATTTACATATTTTGCTCTAATGTGTGCCTTGGCTATGAGGGTGAAATGTTGCTCACTCATAGAATCAAACCTAAGAAATTAAATCATAACAATAGTCCAAATTCTTCCTCTCTAGCCTCATATGAATTTACTCTATCGTCCCTCTAGCTCTAATTTAGAAGACTGGGTAGAAATTTCCTTATTTAACATCTCCAACATATATGTTGGAATTAATGTTTTAAAAAAAATGAGCCTAGATATCTTGAAGAGAAAACTAGGGCATCAGTTGGGTAAAAGAATTACTTTTTGGTTGATGTGGAATTGAAGACAATATTGTTTCTCTAGGAGGGCCCAATGGAGACACCTCCATATCCTATTTTAGAAACACAAAATTCTTTTACATATTTGTTAAAGGAAAAATCTCCAACAGAGACTAAAGAAGCACAAAAAATTGCATTAAAAATGTTGTTTATGGCTACTGGAAAAATATCATCTCAAAGAGTCAATGGATGATTGCCACAATAATAATAAAGGCCAAATATTGTCATTGAGTAAAGTATGGTAGAATAAATAGTGTTATATGGAGCCAATCATGATCTGATCTATAAATTAATGGGTATTCGCCCTACCCTAATTTTTTTAAATTCTTAGGTTTGGAAAAATTGGGAGCCTCTTGGTGATTATTATTTATGGTTTATTAGTAATGGATATATTATTGTTATTTTTTCCTCACTTTTTGATAGAAATAGGGCTTTCAAATAAAAAATAGAAATCATGGTCTGGTAGGATTATTTGTTCAACCCTAGAGACTCGAATTTGATCCTCAAATTGAACCCACTACTATCCTAGTTTGGATCCATTTGTATGTACTTCCAATGGAGTTGTGGAGTGAGTAGGTATTGTAAATTATCGATAATTTCCTTGGAATATATTTGGTTATTTCCAAATACTGTGATATCACCACTCTGATTGCCAATGATGATGGACCTTCCCAAAGAAGCTTCACCCAATGCACCAATGCCAACTGTACTATCTTATGGGTTTTTGGCCTTTTTGAAACTTCTTCCCAAATATTTATAAACATCTTCTCTCTCAATAGGTACAGGTCCTCTTATCACAAAAACCATACCACTCAATTCTCCATCCTAATCCTTGCTAAATACCAAGTCAGGCTCCTCCTAATGGCATTGTTAGAACCCTCTGAGTTCCAAATTGACCCCTTGGCCTTGTCATTCTATGAAGCCCAGGGATTCATTCCTTTATTTAAGAAATTCAAAGGGCATGAGGTAGATATTACCAATGAATTCATAAATTCATGGAAAAATGATAGTGTGAAGGTTCGAAACCTTTATTTTCAGGTGACAGTAGAGATGTTAGTAGAGGTTACAGAGCTACCAGTAGTTGGTCGCATCGTTCATAAATACAAGCACAACTAGGATTCAAAGCTCAAAGGTTTTCCTAACCACTCCAAGATTTTTAAATGGAAATGTATTGCTCTTTATCATGAATCCCTCCCTTCCCCCTAGTCCTCTCTATTATTTTCTATCTTGCAGTATGTTATAATTTTTGATCCGTCCAAGCCCCTCCTAAGTTTTCACCTTGCTCCAATAAACCATCTGAGAGGGTTCAAGTCCATCAAAATTTTTTATTTTCTCTATCGCTCGATCAGGTTGTTAATTCATAATACCTGCAAAAGGAAATCCCCGAACACCCCCACCCACCAAGGTTTGTTTTCTATTTTGTACTACCATACCCTAGCCAAACCTTTGCCCATCACCATACCCCCTCTAGTCCAATTTGCCTCAGTCTCCCTCTGCTCTAAGCCCTTCTTTCTCTCTCCTCAAGGACCTCGTGGAGCCAAAAGTGTCCCTCTAGTTTCAAACCCCAACCAAAAGCAAGGCCTCTTTAGCTTCCATCCCTAAGTCCCTGCCCTCCAAAATGAAAATCAAACTGGAGGAAAGTACCACCCAAACTTGCAGATCGGCCTATATCAAAAAAGATAAGAAGAAAACTAGTGAAAATTCCTCGGAGCACATTTCTGATGATAATAGCGGTAGCTCTGATCACGGCTCAAACATCCACCATAAAGTTACTACCATTATCATTAGCAACATTATCAACACCTTGGAGAGAATTAGTGGGAATATGAAGCAGCTAATCAAGAACTCTACTGAGAGCAACTCAGTGAAGGAGGACATAACTGATGCATGACGGAAGGGCCTGTGTGGGTGTTTTTGGTTTCTGGAATGTTATCTTTTGGTGGTCTTCGGACGTATTTCATCCCCTGTGTAGGGGGATTTTGAGATATGCTCATGGTTTTCCCTGGATGGGTATTAATGGTGTTCAGTTTTAGGGTATGTCTAGGAATATTTTCCCTTGCGTAGTATCAGTGGTTTCCCAGCAATGGCTGGTTTTTATTTCTTTTATGAAGTTGCAGTCAGTTTTGGCAGTTGATTTTTTAAATCATCGAAATGCATGGAGTTTTTGTTTTTATCCTAATCTAATAATTCCCTACGTGGTTTCCCTGATGGCATAGTTGTTTATGACTGCTATTGCATAATGATAAAAAGTGATGTATATGGTTTTGCGATTCAGTCAAAACCCACATAATACAAATACTCTAATTACCAAAAAAATAGAAGAAAATATAGCATTTTATGTTAGATTATGCATGGAAATGGATCTCAGCCAACCTTTGTCGATAGAGGTTGAACTTTAACTTGTAGGTGTATCTTGGATTCAACAATAGGATTATGATGTGTTGCCCTTCATGTGTATATTTTTTGATAAATATGGGTATTTGTCTTGGTCCTACCCAAAAAATATGAACACAAAAATGGAGGCTCCTCTAGGAATGTCAAATCTTCCTAAGGAGGATAAGTCAACAATCAATAAAGAAACATCCAATATTTATTTAGGGTAAATAATCATAGGAAGATGGTTTTGAATAACCCAAAATAATGAGAAGGCAAAAGAAAAAAGTAGCAAATAGAAAACTCAACTCAATCCCTCAAATAGGTATGAGATCTTCAAGACGCTAGTGGATAAGGAAGAAGCACAATTCATGGAAGGAGTGGATGTGAATAATGCAAACAATAAAAACCATGTTCAACCCCCTCTTTCACATCCTCCTATCCTAGAGCAAGTAATGGAGTGCAGTTATTTACCATAATTAGATATTGTAGGGGTATTGATAGTGCATAACCAAGAGCAATTGATAATTAAGGATGTCATCATGGGTATAACAGAAAAGAATAGAGAAAATACAACTCTAGGGATAACTTAGGTGGAAAATAGATTAAATAATATCATCTCTCAAGGAGTGGGTAGAAAATAAAATAAGGAATTGATAGCAGTTCAAGGAGACATGATCACTGGGGGATTGGTGAGGCCAATAGACTCTTACTAGTCTCAAGGTAACCAATGATTATACAATCATAGAAAGCTAGGGGTTTAAACATTAGAACTCATCAATATGTTGTTCAAAGACTCTTAGAAAAAAATAAAATAGATTTTTTGCTTATCCTGGAGATAAAATATCATTAGATCTTATGTGAAAAATAGTAAATAGACTTTGGAAGGGTGTTGGTAATATAAAATTTGCTGCCCAAGGGGCCTCAGGGGGCATAGTTATTTTTTGTAACTCTCTTGAATGGAAGGTAATAGAACATATACCTTAGAGGGATGTCCTCACATCAAATTTAAGGAATAATATGACAGTTGAGCAGGTTTTAATCACAAATAATTTTGGGACACAAAACCTGGATGGTAAGATTCATCAATGGAAATCAATGTATAATATAAGAGTATCAATTGAGGAGTTAGACTAGATTATTATTGGGGATTTTAATGCTAAATTATCATATAGAGATCACAAAGGGTAAACCCCAATTTTAGATCCAAGGTATCAAATTATGATTACCCAAGTCCATACATTACACTTGGTGGATATTAAATGTCTTGGAATCAAATATAATTGGACTAATAAGAGGAGGGATCCACATAGTAGGAAGGTGAATTTAGACAATTTTTGGTTTGAGAGGAGGTTTTTGTGAAATGGAATCTAAAATTTTAGATGTTGGAGGATCTAATTTTGGATTACTTCCCCATTTTTTTGGAAGGGGGATCAAGATAGGGTAGCATCACAAACCATTCAAATTCAAAAAAATGGTTACAAAAAGAGAAACTTTGAAATAAAATTCTACAATGGTGGGAAGAGGAACACCCAACATATGGTACAATAATATTTAGATTCCACAAGAAACTTCATTATGTGAAGGATCAACTGAAATGATGGAGGCAAGCTAACAAGATAGACTTCTAGGTCCAAAGAGCTTCATTGGTGGCCAAATGGGATGAGGTTCAAAAAACATTTAGGGAAGGAACTATTGGGCATCGAAATATCATCAAGCTTTACTTAACACTACAACTGTCTATCTTCCAATTTTCTATCCAGGCATGCACCCGATAGTCATAGCTCGACACTCAAGCAATGGATGGATCAAATAATACTCTAATCCAACCTCCAGAGTAGGTTGGTTCCTTTTCAACTTAAATTGGTATTGACTCAATTAAATATCCAATAGGGTTTTGAGATAATGGTTAGAAAAGGTTTAAGGTTAGAAATGTTATAAATAAATAGTGGTCGAATAGGCTAACAACATAGGCAACTACAGCAAAAGGCTCCCATAAGCTATTTCTAGTGTCCCATCACTTGAATACACATTACCCAAATTAATGAAACCTTCACACATTAAAGCATAAACAAATATATATTGCAAAAAGCAATTCCAACATCCAATATTGATGATCCAAATAGCAGAATAAACTAATAGTCAGATTTAACAAAAATAAATTTCCTAGCAATACATATCTAATCAAGAATAGACTTCAACTACTCTCACAACTAGTAATCCAAAAGCTGGAATGAACTAACCATTCAAGTATTAACAGAAATACAGCTCAATACTTTGAACCTCTTGCACAAGATAGTGAGGATGATAAATTTGAGTCGAATAATCATAGTAATGCTCCTTCCATTAGCTCATAATAATATTTATAGTAGTGCAAGCAAACGCACTAGAGATGACCCTAAAAAATGAGGGTTCGACCTCTATTTATAGTTTGTAAATGAAATAATAATAAGGAACATTACAAATATTATATATTTTCTAGTTCAGCAAATATTTCTTGCTGGCATTTTCTTACTGGTTCAACTTTCAAGAAATTCGTTGTGCGTAGACCGCCATGGCAGCTCATATCCTCTACAACTTGCTATTTTGTTGGTGATAGTTGGCATTCATTAGAGATTGCATCTCATCCATAAACTCTTCTTGGAAGCTCACTTCATCATTGATTTGTAACTACCTCTAGTTCTTGTTCTTGAAAACCTTCGATGCTTCAGCTTCATGTCTCCCAACTGATTGTGTTTGAATCCAGTGAGAAAATGCTTTTAAATACTTTAGAATTGTTAGCAAAATCTTGATCATTGATCTTCCCCATGCATGGATTCGATTATGATATTGGAATATAGTCTATATAATGGCAGGTAAAAACCAAATTACCATTCCACTATTTTAAATCAATGACATCACCTTCCATGGCTTTGATTATGTGGAATGCCAATTCGGTGTGAAATACATTAAGAGTTAAGTAGGATGAAATCCACTCGTCAACCTTCCACTTTCTTCTTTGACTTTGAAGCAACCAAAAAACCGCATTACAAAAGATGTTGATGTCACATTTGCTTTATAAATCTGTGAAACGTCAATCCACACTCAAGCAAGTGTAAATCTTCTTTGTCACCAATCCATACTTACCATAGTGTAAAAAAGCTTTACCTATCACACTGGAGTTAGAGTAAAATGCTTTTATCGCAAATCTAAAAAGAAGTCGGTTCAAAATACTCTTTTACACCAATCCATAGCTTTTGTATTGATGTACACCTATTCATCGCCAAATCGTACTAAAATACTCACAAAATTTTGATGGAATTGGTCTTACCAACACTTAACCATTTAGATCACGTCAAGAACTACAAGTGGTCACCATTCCGCACTTCAACCTAAGCTAACATCATCTTCGCCAAAAACTTTTACGAAATCGGTATGCATCACCAGTCTACTACCAAATATGTTATGAACTATGCGGAATTGCTCCAAGTGAAAAATGTACTAAGTGTTGGGTAGATTAGAAAACTCTTGTTGCAAATTCGCTCCAAAATGCATTAAAAAATATTCAGAATGAAAACTTCATAACTTAGAATAGAATTTTTAATGTTTTCTAAGGATGTGGCCATTTTGAGCCTACAGGAACAATTATAGAGCAACTCTAAGAAGAGGATGATGCATTATGTAAAGCATTTGAGGACATTGACAACCAAGAGGATATCTACTGGAAAAAAAAGAGCAAGAACCACTTGGTTATTAGAAGGTGATAAAAATACCAAAAATTTCCATCGGGTTACTTGTGCTAGGAGAGAAAAAAACAATATGGAAGCTCTTTAGGATGAGAACAAGCACTCCTTTGATATAATCTCAAGTATGCATTTCCATTCATTTGATTATTTTGCTAAATTATTTAAGTTCGGTATAAGATGAAGAGACTCAAAAAGAAGTTCTTACTATCATACCCTCTATTATATCTGAAGAAGAAAATCGAGGTCTACTTAAACCCATTGATAGAGATGAACTAAAGAAAGTAGTCTTTGGAATGAGTACCAGAAAAACACTAGGTCCAGATTTCCAATTGAGTTTTTCAGATATTCAGGGATAATTTGGAGGAGGCTGTAATGGTTGTTATAGAGGATTCTAGAGGTAGTAAAAGAATTCTTAAATCATTGAATCATATTCATTGCCTTAATTATGAAAGGGGAGGATGGGGTGCATTATATTATAGACCTATTGCCTTATGCAATTTCACATATAAAATAATCACAAAGGTAATGGATGAGTGGCTAAAACCTCTTCTACATAGCATTATCTCCTCAAAGCAAGGGGGTTTTATAGAGGGCAAGTAGATCTTAGATGGTGTGGTTCTAGCTCAAGAGGCAATCCACTCAATGTAAAAATATGGAAATATGGGAATGTTCATAAAATTGGATATGTCAAAGGCTTATGATAGGGTGGAGTGAAGATTCTTGTCAAGGGTGATGGTAGCCTTTGGTTTCTCTCAAGATTTGATAGAATAGATCATGAGTTATGTTTCTACTCTGACATACTCAGTGTTAATCAAGGGTCTTTCCTTACAACTGTTTGGAGCTACTCGAGGACTTCATTAAGGAGATCCTCATTTCCCTTATATTTTTCTCATATTGTCTAAAGGCTTGGGTAAACTCGTCTTCAGGAGAAGACAACAAGATTTGCTAATAGGTATCAAGGTGGGTGAGGAATTTTTGACTCATAGTTTATGGATGACACAGGATTGGTGGGAGTGGCTAACTTTAGGGAAGCAATAATGATTAGATATACCCTTATTTTTACCTTAGGGTCACAAACCAAGTCATCAATGATAAAAAAATACAAAGTGGGATTTTGCAATCTTGATTGAAGGGTTCAAGATAGAATTTTAGATCTTGGGATTCACGAGGACGTCTCTCCCAATGGTATATTTGGGGGTCCCTTTGCATTTTAAAAAACTGAAAATAGATATCTTGAGGAATATTTTGGATTGTATCAAAGAAAAATTTAATCATTGGTCTCACAAATAGTTAAGCTATGGGGGTAGATTAACTTTTTGTAGTCAGTCATTCAAGCCATGCCAATTTATAAAAAAAATTATCTTTATTGCCCCACATACCATATGAAAAGAGTTAGACAAGATGGCTAAAATAAATTTTGAGGAGTAAAAGGAGAGAGGAAATGGATCTTAGTAGGTTGGGAGAAAGTAAGCCAACCCAAGGTAAAGGGAGGTTTGGTACTAAGGATATTAGAGTTAAATAATAAAGCTTTGGTTGGAAAGCTTTACTAGAGGTGGATTTCCCAACCAACTTCTTTATTCAGTAGAGTTTTAACTAGTAAATATTTGGGATAAGTGAATCCAAATGAGGTGACTTGTTTTCCTTTGGATGGTAATGGGTCCTTCATGTGACATCTCTAAAGTTAGAATCTCGAGTAGTGAAAGATGGATTATTTTTGAAAGTGGGGAGAGGAGAGAAGGCATGATTTTGGACAAACTCATAGGATCAATACCCACCTATCATTTCCAAATTTCTAGAACTACAAATAGTAAAAATAGCCATGGAAAATAGGTTTGGATCCATATTGAAATTTATTTCAACACTAGTCAGCTGGAGGATTATAATTTTAAATAGTTTAATAAGTTGGAAGAGTGGTCAATTCCAATCCCTCCGTAATTGACACCCATCATGACTAAAGTCTTGGAAGGAAATATTTCTCATAGTAGATATGAGGAGGATGAATTATCTTGGGTCTTTGGGAGCCTTGGAGTCTACACAGTGAAGGATAGATATGATAAGATACTTCTAGAACCTCCTCCTCATGCATATCAGGTTGAGGATTGGAGAAATATCTGGCAGTCCAAGGGTTGGCTGAAAGTAAAATTCTTTCTCTGGAAGTTCATGCACAATGGAATTCTTATTTTTAATAATCTAAGATGTAGGACAATCCTTGTTCCATATCAATGTGTTTTATGCTACAAGAGCAAGGAAAAATTTTACCACTTGATTTTGAGTGTCCATTCATACATGAGGTCTAGGAGAAATGGTTTTTATCTTATAAAATTTAAGCCAATAGTGATTTGAATTAGATTAATATTTGGGAAAGATGGAAGGGGGGTAGATTAAAATATAAAGCTCTTTGCATTGGTTTGAAATATTGGATTAAAGTTCATTTTGTGGAAATTATGGTTGGAGATAAATTATAAAAATTTTAGAGAAACCTTTTCATCCTTAGATGGTGTTTGGCAGGTCATTTGGAGTAAAGTCACAAAAATTGTGGTAGTGTATGCTAAAAATGAAACTCACATTGGTATAGGGATGATAGAGAAGGAATTTGAAGTGCAAGAGGGATAGGATAGAGCTAGTTGGAAACCATCCTTAGAATATTAGATTAAAATTAATACTGATGGAGTTGTAAAAGGCAATCTGGGTAGATGTGGAATTGGAGTGGTCTGAAGGAATCATGTTGGGATAGTGCTCTATTGGTAACTGCAAGGCTTGGGAAGGGCCATGAACAATTAAGCAAAAGACTTAGCTATAAAATCTATTTTTATCTAGGTAGTAAGACAAGGTTATAGGAGGATAATCCTAGAATCAGATTCTCAAATATTTGTAGGAGCTCTAGATTGCATGAGGAACTTTGTTTTGAAGACATGGAGGTTGAGGATTCTTGTCACCCAAATTAAGGAATTGTGGAGGGAATTAGATGATGTGATTCTAGTTTATGTGAGTAGAGATATAAATAAAGTGGAAAAATTCCTAGCTAATATGGGTACTAAGGAGGTAGGGTTTCAATGGCACAATGACGTGGCTATTGAGGATGAGAGGATTAGGCAGGTTGGTGAGAAAATCCAGTGTTTAGCTAATTTTGAAAACCATTGTAGAAATATGGTTTAAGAGTTTTGGCTCCAATGTAGATCTTCTTTTACTATTGTAAATAGGTGGACAGCCCTTGTAGAAATATGGTTTAGGAGATTTGGCTCCAATGTAGATCTTCTTTTACTATTGTAAACAGGTATTCTTGTTAAGGCTAGGAGGAGCCTCATCCCAACTTGTAAATGATCTTTGTTTTAATATAAATTTTTCAAATTATTTTTCAAAAACATATATGTTGGAAAGAAATGTGAAATCCTAATATAGGACATATTTGTGAACATAAAACTTGCATAGCAAGTTTTTATGTTTAGGTTTGGATTGTTTATAAGCCTCTAGGAAACTTCTGGATAGTTTCTAATGAAGGATTTTGATCACAATATAATTATAAAAGTTTCTAATGATACAATTTCTCCCTAGAAAACAAATTATAGATCATAGCAAGGCATCTACACTCGAGGATTTTATCAAAAATATGACAAGTAGAGTGTATTCTTACTAGCAATGCTACATTTTTCTCTTTTTGCTCCTCCAACTCTTATGTTAATTTTTTATTCTGTTGTTCAAACACCTTAAGGGCTTGAATTATCTACTCTAATATAGACATATTTCGCATCATGATATGGTTTCTTTATGATTATATATCCAAAGTAACCATGTTTGGTGGGATAATTATAGTTGGTCATGGAGGCTCCAAGGAATCAATATATCTCTTGCTCCTTTCTCTCAAACAATTGAAGCGCTTCTAATGATTATTCTATTATTTTTAGGTGTTCTCCTTCCATATCTAAATGCATATACTCTAGAATTTCTTTTGTCAATACCTACTCTAATTCAATATTTTCTATGGGATTCCCCTACTAATAAAGGGACTCTACTTCCTATGCCAAGCGATAAAATGAGTGATTATAGGTTTTTGTTTCTTTTTTCAAGAGATGACTTGGGTTGTCACAGGTTTCCTAGGTTCCTCCTCTATCACCACTAGTATGTATCTTTGGTCACTAATTGAATCTATCCCCTTCTAGGTCTATGCCATAACCAATGGATCTTCAAGTCTATTTATATGCTCATTCTTGTCCTTCAGTAGACTCTTAAATGTTACAACCCACATTTATAGAGACTACATAATCAACTTGGTTCCTTCCAAGTCTAGATCATTCAAATCAGTATCATCTTCCCTTATTGGCCTTAAACTACTAGTGCCTTCACCACTTGGCTTCATAGTGTCCTAAATCAATTCAATTTATACATGTATATCCATTGATTGGATCGATGGGTCAACATTATCAAAAGGTATAAACAAGTGAGACTCCCCAAAAAGTGCATCTTTAATAGGCCATCCAATGCTTCTTATGGACCCTCTATTTATGTTGATTCTAGAAGTTGTGGAAAGCCTAGGGTCTCTGTTCTCTCATCATTAGTTATCATTGTCTTATGTTGGTCTATGTCATCTATTAGGATTGGTTATTATTGTATTGTCTAATGAATCCCATTAGACTATTTTGTAATAGAGTACATCCTTCTCCTAAATCTCATGTCACTGTAATCTAGGAGTATCTTAGGTCTCACTCTCTTTTTATCCCTTCTACTTTTAGGGGTTTTTAGAATGTTTACATTCTCATGTGCTTTAGAGGGTCATAGTGTCTTTGTTTTATCGTAGGGTTTCAAAATATGGTGCATCATGTTGGTCTAGTGCCCTTTTTGTCTCAAGAATACTATTTTGTAGGCTAATGGATTCTCCCTATTTCTAGTCTCCTTCATCTATCCCATTATCCTAAATATTTTCTTCAAAGTCACTTGGCCTATCAGGCCTCTAGTCCTCTTCTCCCTATGTTGGTGCTTTTGAGGGTTCTATATTTTGTGGGCTTCTTTTTTCCCTAGAGATCTCAGTATTGTCATGTATTTTTGTAGGTGAATCCTGAGGTTGGGGGTCTTACTCAATTTTTTCTAAAAGCCGCTTCCACTTCATTTCCCCCCTTCTACCCACCTTGAAGTGGAAACAACAAGTTAACTTTATCAGGCTATGATGTTTTAATTTGGTTTTCCTAGCCTAATATCTAGTGTCCATAAAAGGTAAAGTAATATGATGCTTAGGTTGATTCTCACCTCATTATAGATGAAGAAGAATATTTAATTATGGTCTTGAAAGTGTTGTGAATTGATCATCACATGTCATGAAATTCATCACCTACATTTCTACTACATCCCAGGGTCATGTGAGATTTGTTCATTTTAAACCCTTGCACATCTTATCTTTGCAAAGGTCAAATATTGATTTTGAATCAGATTCCTCTTGAAATTGTGCAAATAACTTAGGAAATCCATATATATTTTTGAAGAAATTTTGACCTATGTGGGGGATACCTAAGTCTTGATTAATGGTTGCAGTGGTAATATCAAATCTACACCCCTCATGCTAGAAACCCCATTATGGAGGTTTTCAACAAATTCCTTTGCCAACAAAACATGCTATCCATTGAAGTGCTCAAAAAATTGCATTCAAATAGCTATGTGGAATATGTTTACTACCTCAATGCCCTAGAGCAGCTATTTAGCATCATCAAGTTTGGTTTCATGTTTCTTCCCTATGGTTCTATAGAGAATGGATGTCAAAGGGTGGTGATGATATTGTGGTGGCACAATATATAGCAATTTGATAGGGTGGTGATGAAGAAAATAGATCTCCTATTTTGCTTTTTGCCTTCGACCCTTAGATTTTGGGGACTATAGCAATAGATCTTTCCATAGATCTTGTGTTGTACTTGCATAGGTAATAATATTACTACATGGTGATTTGTTACCATCCTTTAAATATGTTGGACCATTATTTCCCTAACATGTGTCCCTTATTATCTTCATACTTCTTTTTTATCACTTTAGTGTCTATGATCTCACACTTCAAATATCATCCTACAATTCAAAAAATTGTGTACACACACTTTCACAAATACTTCATTGTGTGTCATGTGCCTTTGCATGGATTAAATCCTTTTCAAATTTTGTATGAGGTAGTGAGATTATAATGGGTATGGTTGGTATGTAGCATTTTCCTCTATATTTTTACCCCCTTTATTTCTTAGACTTGATAAAATCTGATAATCAATCATGATCCACATTCTTGTTGTTACGGTGCTCACACTTTTTTTCTACATGCTAGTGTCAAATGAGTCTGGTGTTATACCATAAAATTATCCTACCATTATATCAATCAAGCACTCAAGTTATTTTTAAGATATATCCTCCAATTTTTAATCATATAACCCTTCTTTTGTGCATCATAACCTAGATTAATCACAATTCACACTAATTATTTAGATTAAGTAAAGCAAACAAGAAAAATGTGTACCTCATTAGAGTGGATGGTAGAAAAATACTTTAATGAGTTCCCTATAAGAAGAACCATATATCTAGTAGTCTTGGACTATATTTTTTGCATAGAAGAAATTGTCATTTCTAGTTTTTTTTTCTACTCCTACCCTAGTTGTGTCCACAAGGGATTTTCACAACCAAATTTTTATTCACAAAATGAGAATGTCAAAAATCAGTTTTCATACTAATTTTGTCCTAATGGCACCCCTAAAGGCGTTTTCATGACTAGATCTCTTTTTTTAGTACAAAATGAACACAATCATTTTTCATCCATGGTTGGAGAAGAGGTCTTTCCCACAACATACATATCAGACTATGAGAGTAAATAGGTAGAAAAATCTTCCTTTTTCATTGGTTTATGAGATAGTTTTAGTTGATATTCATTCATGACCACCTTCCATATTAATCCATCAATAGATATTATTTGTACAACACCATTATCAAAAACTTGATCAATCTCATGCAGTCTAAGCCATATAGTCTAGAGTTTACCCTTGAAATCAAGGTAACCCAAATTGAATAATAGCACCTAATCACCTGGTTTGTACTTATTATTTTTGATGTGATTATCATGCCATACCTTCCATTGTTGTTGAATAAACTCTAGTGGTGAAGAACATACCTTTTTAGCTCATTGAGTGCATTTGGTTGTAGAACCCTTTTCTATTGCACCTATGACAACTCAATACCCACATCAAGTGCAATGCATAAAGTTTGTAGTTCAAATTCAACCAATAAAACAGGTTTTTTTATAGACTAGCTCATTTGAGGTAAGTCCAATTGTGGATTTCCATGTAATACTATATGCCCATACAACTTTAGATAATCTATCAACCCAATATTTTCTATATGAAGTTATTTTTTTGTCAATATGTTTTCTAATTTCTTATTAGTAACTTCTACTTGGTCATTGGATTGTGGATGATATGTTGACTTTTATGTGTTACTTGGTAATATTCCATAAATGAATGGATAATGTTTGATGTGAACTAGAGTCCTTGGTCAAACACAATTTCACGAGAAGAAATAAAGCATTGAAATATGTGTTAAAATAAGAAATAAGCCACTTTTTCCTCACAAGCATACTAGAGAGTGATTACTTTAGCCTATTTAGTCATATAGTCTATACACACTAGGATATGTTATTTTCCTTGGGATGGTATATTTATGGGTCATATAAAATATACCTCATTCTTAAATGGTTTTAGAACCATATGATATTGAAGAGGCATCTCATTGTGTGCCATAGGTTTTCCAATTCATTGACATTTTTCGTAATGGAAAACATATTTCTTCATATCCTTGTGAAGTGAAGGCTAGTAGTACCTTACTCCAAGAATCTTTTTGTGGAATATTTTGCAGAGTAATACCCTCTATAAGTTTCATCATGGCATACCTGAAGTATATCATAGATTTTATCTTCCCTTACACGCATTCACAAAATGTGATCAGGTTCATATTTAAATAGTAATCCTTTTATCCATTGAGAATATGAACTTTGTTGAAGTAGCTAGCATCTTTCATTTGCATTAAGGTGGGAAGGAATCTTCCTAGTTACCAAATAGTTATAAATATTTGCAAACCATGGAGAGTGCACTAATATTGTAAATAAATTTTCATTAGGGAAAGAATCATCCATTGGTTCTTTCTCTTTGATAGTGTTTAGTCTCAATAAAAAATTGATAACTAATTTTTCACTACTAGGTCTATATACAATAGTGATATAGAATTGTTAGAGTAATAATAGCCATTTGACCACTTTTCTATTCACCATTGGTTTATTCATCAAATATTTTATTTCAAAGTGGTCCATCTACACATATACAAGGTAACCTATAATATAATAATAAAACTTATTAATGGCATAGACTACTGCTAAAAATTCTCTTTTAGTTATGGTGTAGTTCTTTTTAGCGCCCATTAAGTCTTGAATAATATAATAATAGCACATTCCCATTTTTTTGTCTTGTTGATCAAAAACTGCATCGATTGTGATACTAAAAGCATTAGTATGAATATGATATGGGAGTTTTCAATTAATTCCTCTCAATACAGGTTCAGTGGTCAATATTTCATTTATGTATTTGAATTCCTCTTGATATTATTTGGTCCACTAAAACCCAGCATCCTTGGTAAGGAGAGTGAATAATGGAGCTATAATTTTGCTAAATTTTTTGATAAACCATCTGTAATAACCAACATGTCCCAAGAATATCATAACATTCATTTGAGTCTTTGGTGGAGGCAACTGGTTTATAACTTCTATTTTCTTAAGGTCTACTTTTATACCTACTACTAGATATGGTGTCACCATACGATACCTCCATCCATCATAAACAAGCAACTTGTGTTGCTTAGAGATAGATTATGGGATTTGCATTGGGTAAGGACTCAATTCAAATTATGAAGACCCTCATCGAAGTTTTCTCCATAGATTGTGAATTCATCCATATATACCTCAATGCATTTGTTAGTAAGATCTACAAAAATAGAAAGAACCACCCATTGGAAAGTTGTAGGAGCATTGCACAAACCAAAATGTGAGACTCTATACACAAATATTCCCCAAGGATACATGAAAGTAGTTTTATATCTTATTGTACCCACTAAAACCATCCAAGAAGGAAAATTAATTTTTCCTAGAGAGAGTATCGAGTACCTGATCTGTGAAAGGTAATGAAAAATAATATTTTTATGTGGCTTTGTTAAGTTCTTTGATGCACACTCACATTTTTCCATTCTTTTTAAGAACAATAACCAATGGTGATACCCATTGGCTATCAAATATTGGGTAAATAAATCTTATGTCTAATAGCTTCTCAATATTTATCTTTACCATATCTCTCAAAGGAATATTATCCTCCTTTGGGGTTATCAGATAGGTTTCTTCCCAGTGGTATAAATCCTATCAGTTCATAAGTTGGGATGGATTCCCTTCATATCACTATATTCGCATGCAAAAGCATTAATATGTTGGCTTAAAACATCAAATAATTTAGCCTCTTTGATGTCCAACAATCAACTATTGATATTAATAAATTTTCCTAGTTGTATTTATATTTGCTTAGTTCCTAGAAGCATCAAATTTTATTACCAATGCATTTAGAGGACAATGGTGGTGTAGCATGGAATGAAAGATCCTATTGTTTTCATTGAAATTAATCCTTGTAGGAATGATATCTTTTTAAAGAACATTCAAAATATGATAGGAGTTTCCTTTGTTGTCCATGTGTCAATGTAAATGGGCTATCTTGTAGTAACACAGGTGATAAAGATTTGGAGGTTTTATCCTGATCTTTCCACAAAAATATATGGACTATAATTCTCTCATCATCTAAGCAAGATTAATTTAAATATTCTAGAAAAATAGTCTCATCCTTGAAGAGAGATTATTCTAATGGATCTAGGTCCTCTACATGCTCTTTTACTATGACCATAGCCAAACAAGCAAGATTATTTTATTTTCCAAACTCATCCACCTATAGATTTTTAGAGAAATCCATGGCTAGAGGGTAGAAATAAATCCTCTTGGAGTTCAATCCATTGGAAATGATCATATCCTCTGAAATATAATCTATAAAATCTATATTTATAGCCAACCAAGGTTTTCCATGGATCAATGGATACACATTCATCTTATCCCTTGGATGAAGAATCATGAAACTAGGGTATTCCCATGATTCTATAGTTGTTGGTACATCATCTAACATTCCTTCAGGTTGATCTATAGATTGATCTACCAATTGAAATGTAGTAGAGGTAGACTACACATTTTTTAAGGATAGTTGATTCATCATTTCAGTGGTCATGATATTTATTGTTGCTTCTAATTCAACCAATACATTCAGTATTTTTATTGTACCGATAAAGATGATAATGATTAGGTTTTTGGGATCTCCATATTTTGGTGGAATAAGCTTTTTTTCCAAGAGATCGGCTAGATTTCCATCTACTTATATTATCTTGGGGTAAGCTTTTCATTTTCTTCTAGTTTTATTAATACACATTTATTGAATAAATTTATTAAATATTGGTGCATCCTTGATATCTTGGAGCAAGGGAATTGTTATATTTAAGTGTCTTAGTTCTTCTAACATATCAAACTCCTTAGAATTCTCTTCCTTAGGTTCCATTATTTTAGGTTATGGTGGTTCATGAGTTTCTAGAATTATGCCTTATAAAATATTTCCTTCTTTATTTGTTGTCTTAGGATCCAATGGAGTTGTTTGCCTTTCCTCCTATAATTCTTCTATTTTATGAGGCTTTGGGTTAGGTAGAACTTTTCATGAGTAAATTTGCATATTATCATAGTTAATAGCATTGATATTAACAATGTCACTATGTTCTATAATATAGATATAGGTTGCCTACCTATTATTATTCAGGTTGTCCATAGGTTGTACCAATAGTGGATGTTGCTTGGGTGGTTGCAATTGTACTAGTTGAGGAGAACCAATGGGTGTTGGCAAAAATATTTTTTGTTGACTTTAAAATAATCATTACCCCCCATAGGATTAATTAGAGTGGGATGGTCCTAACCATTACTAGTTTTACTTTGACCATGACTAATTAGGCATTGGTTGTGTCCATGGTGGATTGAAACATCCTTGACTAGCCCACTCTAAATATGGAGACCATGGGTACTAGCCCCATTGTTGTTGTGGCAGAGACATATTCCATAGAACATTCCATGAATTTTATCCCCGTGGTGCTCTTTGATTGTGGGAAAAATTGTTTTAATGTCCCACATAATTAAGTTCTTTTATATTTGGATAACCCTTTCCAAAGGTAGCCTTGATTTTTAGTAAGAGATCACATTGTTCTATAGGATGAATTTTCTCACAAATGTTACAAATATCGGTTTTTTTGAGAGAGCATTCTTGTAATGCATGTTTATACCTACACCTTGGACAGTATATGGCCAATGGTTTATTTACCTTAGCTTTAGTTTGTAGTTTGTCCAACATTGTGTTCAAGTGTAGAATAATATTAGTTTTGAAGTTGGCAAATTTTTCTAATAGTTCTCCTATCTTGTTGCCACTTTTCCCTACTTGGTATATTTGAGTTCCTATCCTCATTTGGAAGTAGTTCCTATACAGTTTCATAACATCAAAAATTCTTATTTTTTTTACATCACCTTTCCCCATGAGGTTTAAGACATTCCTTGACTCATCTTGTAATCCTTGCAAAAATATTACTTTGACAAGTTCTTGGTCCATGTTTTCCTCACATATTTTTTAAAAAAAGAGGAATCTATCTAGGTAATTGTTATGACAATTGCACAACTTGCCCCAAATTTGGGGACCCACCTTTAATTTTCTAGTTTTGGGGAGTTTTGGGTTTCATTTGGGTGATGATTTTGATAGGTCCCTACCCATGAATTTGCAATTTTTGGTTGATTTTAGCATTTGATTTAATTAATCCAATTAATTAAATCAAATTTAAATGAATAAAAAGATATAATAAAAATAAAACAAAATAAAATATTAAAATATCTATATGAATATTATATATATATATATGTGTGTGTGTGTGTGTGTGTGTGTGAAAACAAAAATAAAATAAAATAAAAAATAAAATAAAAATAAAAGTAAAAGTAAAAGTAAAAAAATAAATAAATAAATATATATATATAATGTTTAGTAAACAAAATAAAACAAAAGGTTTTGTTAGAATTAAATAAAGTGAAGCATGATTTTTTGGGGGGAAGAAAGTAGAGAGGGGAGGGCTCTGGTCCCTCCCCTGCTCCCCCTCCCATGGCTCCTGGTTCCTGCCCAGTCCCTGGCTCCTGGTTCCTGCCCAGTCCCTGGCTCAACCCAGGTCATCCCTCCCGGGGAGTGGTTGTTTGCAGATGATCTCCTGGGGGGAGATCCTTCTCCACTATCTGCGCCCATCCCGGTCGGCTAGGGTTTCCTTGGTTGTTTTTTTGGACTGGTGCTTCCCAGGGATCCCTTGTTGGTTGGGGATCCCTTCCCTTTTCCCTCGAGGCTTCCCCCCAGGGGTTTTTTGCAGGTTATTCGCGTGGATCTGGTCCCCTGCGTTTCTCGGTGCGATGGAGGTGACGGTTTAGGGTTTGGACAGCTTCCCCCTTTTTCTTGTGAATCCTCGGCGGGCTCTGTGCTTGGATGGGATTCTTGGTCCTTGCTGCTGGGATCCTCTTTTGTTTTCCTGGGGCGGGTTCCTTGTGGTACAACTCTTTGGTCACTTCCTGATGGGCTGGATCCTCTCTGTGCTGGCTGTCGGCTTCCTACAGGATGGCTCTCGCTAAACGGAATGTTTTCCCGGTGGGCGGCTGGTTTCTCCACAGGGCGGGATCCGCCAAATCCGTCGGTTTTCCTGCGAGGCGGGATCCTTTCTTTTCTGTTGGTTTCCCGGATGGCGGGATTTCCCTGTTGCTTCCCGCTAGGCGGGACTGTTTGTGGTGGTTTTGACTGCTTCCCACGATGCGGGATTTTATTGTAACGGTTTTTCTTTGCTTCCTGTTGGGTGGGATCTTCTCGATGGTGGTTTTTGGCTTCTCCCTGCTGGGCGGGATCTCCAAAACTAATTTCTTTCTTATTTGTTTGTTTCCCGCTGAGAGGGATTGTTTCATGCTTTCTGTTACCGTTGGGCGGGATTTCTATTTTGGTGTTCAGTTTCAAGGGATTGATGCCCTAGGCCCATTGCTTATGTAATCAGGTTTTGGGATCCTTGTTAAAACCCGCTATAAATACAAACACTACTTACCAAAAAAAAATAAAGTGAAGCATGCAAGGTTTCATTGTATTTTCTTATCTATTTTATATACTATGCTTTTATATCCCTATGACTATCATTAACGTGATTTTATTTGTGCGTGCAGATGTTGATGTGGCTTTAGATTTAGCCTACATAGGTATTAGGAGGACTTAGATATTGTGTGGATGGACAGAGATAGACCAAAGGACTTGGATGATTCAGACACGTGACTCTATGGGAAACACAAGCCTAGACTAACTAGCGTGATGATGGAGACACAACGGTAAGCACGGACATGCGAAGAATCTGGCTACCTAGGACTTGGATGCACGTGATGACCAGGATAACCCAGACTTTGGATGTGGATAGTGTAGTGAAGGTGACATGGCAATACTTAGTATAGCATACAACTTTTAGGATAGACTACATGTGGGTAGACAATGCGTGACAATTCGAATAGGTGGGCTTATGTGTTGGACATAGCCCAGGCTGACATAAACTCCTAGACACATAGGATGAAGCTAATGACATATATTGGATATGCTAACTCAGATGTGTTTCATGGTATGAGGACCTGTAGACTAATGATGAGCTAGAAAACAAAGACAGTGAGGTATAACATCTGACTACAAGGAGCCCATGATGAGCCGGATGGTTTGTATGGTGGTATCTAGCAGACATCATGGTATACGTAGACCAAAAATTTACGTGATGACTGGGATGAATGCACATAGGCATGAAATGACACGTGGACCCTATACATGGTAGATTCAACAAGGATGATGTAGATTATCAGGACATGCAAATGGGGATCGACTACCAACGATGAATACCATTGGTATGGATAGCATGTTATGATCGAGGTCTAGGGATTACGCAATGATGTAACGATGAAGGATTTGGACCGGTTACGTA
The DNA here is from genome assembly GCA_028583015.1 of Wollemia nobilis. Taxonomy (NCBI): domain Eukaryota; kingdom Viridiplantae; phylum Streptophyta; class Pinopsida; order Araucariales; family Araucariaceae; genus Wollemia; species Wollemia nobilis. Next base: position 788,988 of record JAQPPZ010008406.1, read on the forward strand.
TTGCAAATACGTACGATAAATTCTAGAAATATGGCATTGATTGGTTATACTATCAATATAAACGGAGGATAGTGGTATGATATTTGCACCATATACAAAAGGCACGACCTAATGGAATAAAATATATGGTGGTTATGAAAATAAAGAGAAGATATAATAAAGACAAAATGGATGGTTTGAAAAGTATAATAGAAGGATGATTGGAAAAGGGGGTTACAAAACCAAACAAGTAAGTATATGGATTCATCGTCGAAGAGTGTGTTAGAAAATAGCCAAAGAAAGAAAATAAAACAAATGGTTTTCATTGAACAAAAAAGAAACGAAGGGTCAAATTGGATTTTAAAGATTCATAGAGGCCAACAAAAATGGGGGCTGGAATTTTTTGGAATAGGAGTAAGGAAAGTGGATTGGAAGGATGTTTAGCTACTGCTAAAATTTATCCTCATTTTTGTATGCAAAAAAAAATAGGTTTTGAACACAATAATATTTTATTGCATATATTTCTACATGTATTGGAACTATTTCTAATGGTGTTTTATGCATGAATTTGGTAGCATCATGGAGATAATTTTAATGCATGCTTTTACCCCTTAGACTCTTGCCATAACCATATTTAGATTGTGTGGATGTAGGTCTAACCTGGTTTTTATTTTGTGTTCGAGATCTAATATTTTCTACAAGATAGGAGATAGTTTATACAGTAGCTCTCTTTGGTCATTTTCAGCATTATGTTTCATGTATTCCAGATTTTTATTTTATTTCTCTAACCTTACCCTTTTTCATTTTTTTTTATTTTGAAAATAGAATAAAAAATATTTTAAAAAATAAAACTCCAAAAAGAGTTACATGGGTTCCAAGATTAAGCTTCAAATTTTTATTTTAAGCAATTTTAATTTTCTTTCAAAGCAAATTCAAAATTCCAATATTATATAAAGTTTACATTTTAAAAGGGAATTTTGTAATTTCAAAATCTTTACATGATTTCACATTTTGGAGATTCAATTTTCAAGATTTTGCACTTTTGTTTTTCAAGCAATAAATTAACTTCTCTTTATTAAAATTACAATTTCATTAAATGGGGGTAATTTATATGGCATTTCAAAGGCTTCTAAATTTTAAATTTGGTCATTTATTTATTTTATTTCATGCTCAAGGTTTAACAAAGTAACATAGAATCCATTCACAAAGCAAGATAAAATGAATCCACTCTTCATTCCATGTTCACATTTCATAGATAGATCCTAGTCTTTTCTTTATGCTCAAAGTAAAGTTTAACAAATAATACTTGTTAAAATATGCTCAATAAAAGAAGATAAAATCTATCTAAAATACTTCAAGATAAAATGAATTAAATCACTTTTCATCGTGGTCATATGAGGTCCAATCACATTTACATTTTCTTTTATTTTAAGTTTCATGAACAATCAATAGCATAGCATAATAAAGTAATACCAACACAGGCCCCTTGTTAACATTTGCTTGCAAATCACTAAGATATTCTAGCACTTATTTGCCAAATTTTCACAAGCACATATTAAGTAAAAGGAACCTTGGAGAAATTTCTATTTCTTTGCAAGAGAGGGTTTTCTAATCAAAATCCTAACTGTTAGTGTGGTTTTGCAATTGGGTAAAAATTACCACTCAACATTTTGGTTCTATGAGGGTTGAATTGGTTATTTTATTGCTACTTAAATGCTAAATTGTTCATTGTAATTTGAAAGGCTATTTTGAAGATATTGGTTTGGACTAATGAGGTTTTGTTGACAGGTGATGGTGTTCATTGATTGGAAATTGCTCATTTTTTTTTAAATATTTTGTATTATGATGGTTTAGTTGATGCATTTAACAAGCATTTTTTTTTTTAATTATTAATAACACCATAATCTAATCTAATGGCTACAAATTCTAGAAAGTGGTATAGGGTACACAACAATCCTTTGAACATTGCCGGAGATGTGCATGACCTACCCAATAATATAGAGATATTTTTGCCCAAGTATAAGCATGATGGCACAATATTAGCAGAGGAACACATTCAGGCCTATGTGGACACCTTAATTAGATTACAAGTTGAACATGAGGATGTGGCTTGTAGATTATTTCCTTTGAGCCTAGATAACATGACATATGATTGGTACATCAATCTACCCACTGGCTCTATTACATCCTGGGTCTAGTTAAAAACTACTTTTGTTAATCAATTTAGGTTGCCCATAGATCCTACCATAATCTATCATCAATTTGTTTCTTGTACGAGATAACCTAATGAACCATTGAGAATGTTCAACACAAGATTTCAAAAGCTCTATGCGAGATTTACTGCCCCCTTTGCTATTGTGGAAAATGTTTCTCTCTAAATATACTTTGGGGTATTGGATACCTTGATCACCATGTCCACTAGGATAAATTCTTTGGTCACTACTCTTGCCTTAGCCTACACAGAGGCCATGACTATAGAGAAACAACTAATTCCACAAGTATTTGGTATGGATAAATTACCTATGGTAGGATAGCTAGGGGTTTACAATAAAATCCTAATGATAAACCAGGCATTGGCACAGTAGAATTCAATGTTGAACGCTTTTCCCTACAATCAATTTTACCCTACCATACCCACTTATCCTCCCACACTCGCTTATTCAAATATATCTATCCATCCAACCACTCCATTATAGTTAGAGAATCAATTGGCCACTCATGGAGTCACAACAACGAACGCTCATGCCTTGAATGCATTCTCGATACCAACACCCATACAAATCTTGAATCCATTTCCAAATCCAAATTTTCAAGCTCAAAACACCTTACAAGATCAAAATGTTCAAAATCAAAACATGGTACCAAATAAAAACATTCCAATTTTATAGAATCCAACTAATCCTACCACTAGCACCACTCAATCCAATGAGCTTGATTCAAAGGTAAATAACCTAGAGAGGTTGGTCCAGCAGCTTAGTAGAAATATGGTTCCATTACAGATGTGGATCTTTATTTACACGATGATTGGGATGAATGCACATAGGCATGAAATGACATGTGGACTCTAGACATGGCAGATCCAACAAGGATGATGTAGATTATTAGGACACACAAATAGGGATCAATGACCAATAGTGAATACCATTAGGATGGACAATGTATTACAATCGAGGGCTAGGGATTATGCAGTGATGTAATGATGAAGGATTTGGACCGGTTACATGTTTCGGATATGTATGGGAAATTCTAGTAATATGGTATTGATTGGTTATATTATCAATGTAAATGGAGGATAGTGGTATGATATTTGTGTCATATACAAAAGGTACGACCTAATGGAACAAAATATATGGAAGTTACAAAAATAAAGAGAATATATAATAAAGAAAAAATGGATGGTTTAAAAAGTGTAATAGAAGGATGATTGTAAAAGGGAGTTACGAAACCAAACAAGGAAGGATATGGATTCACCATCAAAGAGTGCATTGGAAAATAGCCAAAGAAAGGAAATGAAATGAATGGTTTTCATTGAACATAAAAGAAACGAAGGGTTAAATTGGATTTCAAAGATTCATAGAGATCAATGAAAATGGGGGCTGGAGGTTTTTGGTACAGGAGCAGGGAAAGTGGATTGGAAGGATGTTTAGCTATTGCCAAAATTTATCCTCATTTTTGTATGCAAAAAAAAAAATAGGTTCTGAACACAATAAGATTTTATTGCATATATTTCTACATGTATTGGAACTATTTCTAATGGTGGTTTATGCATGAATTTGGTAGCATTATGGAGATAATTTTAATGCATGCTTTTACCCCTTAGACTCTCACCATAACTAGATTTAGATTTTTTGGATGCAGGTCTAACTTGATTTTTATTTTCTGTTCAGGATCTAACATTTTTTGCAGGATCGAAGATAGTTTACAGTAGCTCTCTTTGGTCATTTTAAGTATTTTGTTTCATGTATTCCAGATTTTTATTTTATTTCTCTAACCTTACCCTTTTCAATTTTTTTTAACTTCTGCAAATAAAATAAAAAATATAAAAAAATTAAAACTCCAAAAAGAGTTGCATGGGTTCCAAGATTAAGCTTTAATGTTTTATTTTAAGCAATTTCAATTTTATTTTGAAGCAAATTCAAAATTCCAAAATTATATAAAGTTTACATTTTAAAAGGGAATTTTGTAATTTCAAAAGCTTTACATGATTTCACATTTTGAAGGAGAGTCAAATTTCAAGATTTTGCACTTTTTTGTTTCAAGCAATAAACTTCTCTTTATGAAAATTACAATTTGATTAAAAAGGGGTAATTTATATGGCATTTCAAATGCTTCTACATTTTAAAATTAGTCATTTATTTATTTTATTTCATTCTCAAGGTTTAACAAAGCAACATAGAATCCATTCACAAATCAAGATAAAATTAATCCACTCTTTATTCCATGTTCACATTTCAGAGATAGATCTTAGTCATTTCTTTATTCTCAAAGCAAAGTTTAACAAATAATACTTGTTAAAATATGCTTAAAAAAAAAGATAAAATCTATCTAAAATACTTCAAGATAAAAGGAATTAAATCACTTTTCATCATGGTCATATGAGGGTCAATCATGTTTATATTTTATTTTCTTTTAAGTTTCATGAACAATCAATAGCATAGCATAATAAAGTAATACCAACACAGGCCCCTTGTTAACACTTGCTTGCAAATCACTAAGGTGTTCTAGCACTTATTTGACACATTTTCACAAGCACATATTAAGTAAAAGGAACCTTGGAGAAATTTCTATTTCTTTGCAAGAGAGATTTTTCTAATCAAAATCCTAACTTTGAGTGTGGTTTTGCAATTGGGTAAAATTACCACTCAAAAGTAATCTTCAATAATCTCATCCTCATTCTATTTTATCCTAAATAGTTCTTCTTTTCCATCCTGACATGATAGTATTCCTGATATTTCTCTAATAAGACCTTTTTCAACTTTACCCAGCTTTGAATACATTCTATGGCTAAACCCATGAACCATCGCATAGTTCAATCCTTAAGTGTAGAAGAAAATAGTTTAAGTTTATGATTTTTGGTTGTGCAACCATAAGTTTAACATATGGCTTTAAATTCAAACAGAAAATAATTTCACCTTTCTATTGTGTTCCCCCTAAAGATAGGTAAGTTTGATGGAGAAATAGTTTTCATATGGGTTGTACATCAAGGTCTAACAAAATAGGTTATGTGTAGATCCTAGCACCTATAGTAGTTTCCCCATGATGTATGTTGTTTTTTCCATCTCTTATATTATTTTTACCTTACCTATCTTCCATATTGTTATTTTCCCAACAAATATTATAGAATTTTCTATTTTCTTCAAAATTTCTAAATGGAAGAGGTGGAATGCTATTGTATTCTTCTAACTCAAGGAATCCTTCAAATCCTAAAGCTGATGATGATTATCCACTAGTACTTCCTTCATTTGTTTGCAGTGAACCACTTGGGATCTCAATTAGAGGTAATGAGTACTCTTGTGCAACTTCATAGAGTGGTTGTTGTGCTCCTATGGTCTATTGGGGGTTCTTTGTGATAATCCTCCCCTTGTTATTCCTAGGTCTATTCATGCATTCTAATTGATCAAAGAAATCCTATTCTAATTACCTCTACCTTTCCTTCTCAACACCACTAGTTTCACTTAGTTTTAACCAACTAGTCTCCTATTGGAATAAGGTACAAATAATGGCACTAGGTATATTTATCTATAATATTGGCTTATAATCTATCCTTGTGAACATGTATATATATATATGGCTGGTAAGGAGATGTGCTATCTCTACAACTATTCAATTTTCTAAGTGAAAGTTTGGAATGTTGGTTGTTCAGCTAATTTTTATAAAGTTCCTAGCAACACCGTGTTCCCCGATAACGGCACCAAAAAGTGATGGGTTTCATTAAAACACACTTTAATTATATCAATTTTAATTTTTCAAATCCAAAGTGGTGTCTGAAGGCTATATGCACTTGGAGTAATTTTGATAGTCATAGTTTATGCATGTTGAAAGTAAATATTCACAAAGTCTTAAACTTAACTTTCAAAAATAAAAATGAATTTAGAAAGGAAGATATTGAAACTTTGTTATAATTAAATAAATACAGTTGTCTTTGGGTTTTGAGAGTTGTGTGGAATGGAGGTTGAGCTATGAACGCCAAGGGTTTTGGATGGTTGCCAAGCTGTGAACATCGAGCTGTGAACACCGAGAGTTTTGGATGGATTCCTTGAATGATAAAAACTTCCCCCCGTTAGGGCAAAATGGTGAAATTAGGGATCCAGATGGAAGAGCTAGGGATCTAAGGAATGTTGATCGATGTGTAGAAAAGGGAATGACAGATGCAAAAAATGTTCTACAGGAAGGATCAGGAAAGGATTCTTGGGCATCGATTCTCAAAGGAAGAAAGGAAGCAATTAAAGGAGAAGTTGGTACAAAGATATCTCATGAAAATGGAAAGGTATGTATTGTTGACTCCCTAATCAAAAAAATATTGAGGGATAATGAGTTTAGCATGGTAGGCAAATTTCTAGGGCCCAGACCAGATTTAGATGTGCTTAGAAGATGGCTTCATTCTAAAATTCAAACAAAGGGTTCAATGAATGTTATTGGTCTATCAAAGGGATACTTCTTAATCCGGTTTAATATTGAGGAGGATCTGGTGGCAGCTTTATCACGAGGTCCATGTTTCTTTGGGAAAAGACCAGTTTTCCTAAAACGTTGGCATCAGGGCTTCAACCCTCAAAAGGAAGAATTTTTTCTGTTCCCATCTGGATTAGGTTCCCAGATCTACCTATAGAATATTGGGATGATCAAATTATTAAGGGCCTGGCAACACAAATTGGATAGTTTATAACCATGGATCCACCCACCCGCAACAAAACAAGAATGTTGTGTGCAAGAGTCTGTGTTAATGTGAAGCTAGAACAAGACAAAGTGGAAAAAGTGAGTATCAAATCAATGCTTGGGGAATGGGAACAAAAAGTTGAATATGAAAATTTTCTGGTATACTGTAAGCAATGTAAAGTGTTTGGACATGTGGAGGGGAAATGTCATCTACAAAGACAAACCAAATTTACTAAAAAGTGGCAACAAAAGGAGAATCAAATAAACCAGAGGACCACAAGCATGGAAAAGGAAACTTCTAGCCCACAAGAAAGGGCACAAGAAAAGGAACAATATCAAGAAATTTACCAGGAGGTAAATGAAGAGGCAGAAAGTAAAATTAGTAATGGATGTTCTATACAGTACAAGGAAGAACAACAGAATCCTAATAAGACAATGGAGTATGCAAGTAAATGCACAGAGCTAAACCAACAAGCAGATGAAGAACATAATGAGAAACAAAACTTGAGTGGTTTTGGAAATAACACTAATCAACAAGAGAATAGTATCAATCAAGAAAAAGAAAATAATTATGAAGATGGTAACCATAAGATGAAAATAAATATGATTGAAAATCATATAAATCTAGATACCAAGACACAACAACAAAATGTGATTGCGATCAGCATAGAGAATGCATACATTAATTTGGAAGTTGAAGAAGAAATATTAGTAGATGATGCTAAAATGGTAGAGGATACCCCATCCACTCAAATGGACTCAGAACAGGAGAAGGATCAGATTGAAGGAGTTTGGGGGTTTAAAATCAAAGAAATAGAGGGATGGCAAGGATTAGATCAAGTTTTAAGTTCAAAGAATGAAACTAAACAATTTGAGGAACATAAGGATCTAAGCATAATAGAAAACTCAAAGCAGTCTAAGGAGGGTATGCAAACAAGATTCAACAAAAGACTAGAGTTGGGTAAAACAACTCAATCAACAGCAGAAGAATCTCCGATAGGATGTAACCAAATGGGAGAGAATGATCCTCCTGGAAAACATACAAAAAATACAAAGAATACAGGTAATTATGGGAAAAGAAAGCAAGGAAGACCCCCAAACAAGAAGAACAAAAAGTACCAGAGAACAGGGGACAAGAATTAGATCCAAATGAAGAATGGATGGGTAAGGGTAAAAGCCCATCAAACAAAACCAAAAAATGAAAATCCTTTCTTGGAATGTGCAGGGGCTAAATTCCCCTGGGAAAAGAAGAATTGTTAGAGATCTACTCATGGAAGTAAAACCTGATATTGTTTGTCTTCAAGAATCTAAAATTGACACAAAAAACTTGACATTATTCAGAAAGAGGTTTGGCCGAATGTTGAATGGATCATAAGCCCAACACAAGGTACTGCTGGAGGTATTTGCATCTTTTGGGATAGAATGAATTTTGAGGGCACTTTAATTGTTCAAGAAGAGAGATTTTGCATAGTCAAATTGAAGAACAAAAAAACTAACTTTTGTTGGGTAATGACAGGGGTTTATGCTCAAAATGATGATCGTGAGAGATTCCATCTATGGAATAAGCTATCTTTTCAGAGGAGTCTCTTCATTAATTTGCATTGGATGGTTTTGGGTGACTTCAATACAGTCTTAAGAATAGAGGACAAAAGTGGAGGGAGGATTAACATCACTCAAGGTATGCAAGATTTTAATGATTTTATTCAGAATAATAAGTTGATTGACCTGGATATGTGTAAAGGTAAGTTTACATGGACAAACAGAAGGATGGGGGATAATCACATTCAAAGGTGCCTGGATAGAGTTCTTATTTCTGATAATTGGCTAAGTATAAACAATATTCATAGACTTACATGTATGCCCAAAATAGGATCAGATCACAATCCCCTTTTGTTAGATATGGAAAAGGAGGGGAAGCAGGGAGGAGCACCCTTTAGGTATGAGCTCATGTGGAATATGCACCCAGAAATTACAAATAAAATTCAATCTTGGTGGTAGGAGGAGGTTCAAGGATCAACAATGTACAGAGTTACCCAAAAATTAAAGAACATCAAGTATCGAATCAAAATTTGGAATAAAGAGGTTTTTGGTAACATCAATTTAAGAAAACAACTTAAAAAGGATATCCAAGATATAGAGGAAACAATGGAGAGGGAAGGGAGAAAACTAGAGTGGCATGAAAAGGAAAAACAACTCCTCATGGAGTATCATAATACCATTGCCCAAGAGGAAATTCATTGGAAACAGAAATCCAGAGTTTTGTGGCTCAAGGAAGGTGATAGAAACACTAAATTCTTCCATGTTTCGACTATGAGACATAGGAACAACAATAAAATCCTCTACCTTATGGGGGAATATGGTAGAAAGTATGAGGATTTAAATGATATTAAAAATCTGGCCATTACTTTCTTTCAGAACCTTCTTAGCAAAGAAAAATAGAGTGCAACATGGAAATAGAAAGCATCATTAACAATGTTCCCAAAGGAGTTAATGATAGCATGAATGAATATCTATGCAAGGTAATATCTAAGGAGGAAATTAAAAGAGTTGTGTTCTCTATGGGAGCATCCAAGGCTCCAAGGCCAGATGGTTTCCCACCAGGATTTTTTCAACATCATTGGGATATTGTTGAAGAAGATGTAGTCAATGCAATCCAAGAAGCCCAAGAATCTAGTAAGTTGTTGAAAGAATGGAATAATACCTTCCTTGCTCTAATTCCCAAGAAATATGGGGTAGATAAATTGTAGGACTTTAGACCAATTAGCCTATGTAATACAATTTATAAAAATTTTACTAAAGTTTTGGCCAATCGGTTGAAAAACATCATCCCCTCAATCATTAATGAAGATCAAGGAGGTTATGTGGTAGGTAAGCAGATTACTGAAAGCATCATTGCCATTTATGAAACAACACACTCTCTTCAAAGGAGGAAAGGGTCAGGCATGTTCCTTAAGCTGGACATGAACAAAGCCTATGACAGGGTTTCATGGTCCTTCTTAGATAAAATAATGGAGCGAATGGGTTTCAATGAAAAATGGAGGGCATGGGTTGGTATGTGTATTTCTAACCCCCACTTTTCAATCTTGATCAATGGACAATCTATTGGGTTCTTTCCTTCTACCAGAGGAATCAGGCAGGGAGATCCATTGTCTCCATATCTCTTTATCATTATGGCAGATGCCTTGGGAAGAACTTTGGAAAGAAAGAGAAAGGATGGTAATATCAAAGGTCTAAAACATTCATCCATTGGTGAAGCTTTGTCTCATCAATAGTTTGTGGATGATACTTTCTTGCTAGGGGAAGCTACAGAGGAAGAAGCTTTGGAGTTTAAAAAAGTCCTTGATTCTTATGAAAAAGCTATAGGCCAAAAAATAAATTATGAAAAAAGTAGGATTATGTTTTTAAACATGGAGGAAAGTATAAGAGATCAAATAGTTAAAGTGTTGGGTTGTAAGGAGGAAAAGTTCCCTATCACCTATCTTGGTTTGCCTTTGTTTATAGGTAAGATGAAAGATGAACTTTGGAATCCAATTATTGATAAATTTAATAGGAAACTTCAAGGTTGGAAGGGATCTCTATTATCCTCTACAGGGAAAGTACAACTCATAAAACACACGCTTCAAAGCCTCCCTATTTATTTCATGTCTTTCCTAAGGATGTCAAGGAAAGTGGAAGAGACTTTAGAAAGACTACAAAAAAATTTCTTATGGGATGGCACTGAATGCAAAAAATGTATACATCTGGTAGCCTGGGATACCTGTTGCCAGCCTTTACAGAATGGGGGTCTTGGTTTGAGGAAGTTGAGAGATCTAAATAGAGCCCTTCTAGCTAAACATGGTTGGAGGCTTTGCATTGGAGCATCAGGGAAATGGGCTAGCATTATCCAAAACAAATACTTGGAGGGCAGAAACCACTTTATCAGTTGTTCTAATCCTCCACGTGGGTCTATTTTTTGGAAAAATATAATCAATAGCAGGAAAGTTCTATGGCAAGGTCTAAAATGGAGAGTAGGCAGGGGAGACAAAATTGACTTTTGGAAAGACCCTTGGATTCAAGAGGAGCCTTTAGCAAACTACAGAAAGTTCAAAGATATTAAAGAACATTTAACCAAAACCTATGGTAAGAAAATTAATGGTTACATTCATAGGGTGGGTGATTTTCAGGAGTGGAAAATCATGCAAGAAGATATGCAAGGCCCGGGGGTAAAGATCTGCAAAACCTCCTAAGGAGTTATTATTTAGGTAGAGGTTTAGAGGAGGATCAGATAATTTGGGGAAGAAACCAGCAAGGCCAGTACTTGGTGAAGGATGGATATAGAGTCTTGGGCAAAGTAACCTCAGAGAAACCCGAGCTTAAAAGAATTTGGAAGCTAAACATCATCCCTAAGGTTGCTATGTTTTTTGGACTGCCATTCTCAATAAGATCCTTACAAAAGACAATATGTTCAAAAGAGGGATTGTGGTTCCAACTATTTGTGTCTTATGTAACAAAGAGGATGAGTGTGTGGACCACCTGTTTGGAACTTGTGATTTTTTTCATGATATCCTAAATATGTTATTGAGAGAAGTTAATGTTGCTTGGGTCATTCCAGATTCTCTAATCAGGATTTGGGAATAGTGGCACTTAGGAAGCAGTATTTTTTGGCAAAAATGCATTCCACATATTTGTTGGGGGATTTGGTTGGAAAGAAACAGACGAGTGTTCAAAAATAAAACCAGAGGAATAATTGGGGTTTATGCCAGGATAAAAACAACCCTATTGGAGGATTGTATTAAAAATATTGTTGGCCAGGAAAATCTTGCAATGATCCTCTCTAGAGAAAAAGACATCTTAAATATGGAAAAAATCAATAAGGTGAGACTAGATACTAGATGGGAACGTCCCCACAAAGACTGGGTAAAAATTAACTTTGATGGAGCTGCAAAAGGTAACCCGGGTCATGCTGGTGGTGGGGGCCTCATTAGGAATGACAGAGGTCAGGTAGTGGTTGCATATGTTGAGGATCTAGGAATTACCACAAATCACCAAGTTGAAGCAAGGGCAATGCTTACAGGCCTTCGAATTGCAGTGAATTTGGGTTTTAGGAGAATTGTTCTTGAGGGGGATTCCAAGAATATTATAACTTCCCTTCAAAAAGGGGAGTTAAATAATTCTAGCATTTTCCAAATAATTACAGATGCGAGGACTATCTTGGGAAACCTAGAAGAAAGTCAAGTTAAACATATTTATAGAGAGGGAAACAAAGTTGCCGATAAAATGGTGAATATGGTAGTTAAATCTGAGAATTTCAAGGTCTGGTCATATGCCCCCATGGAGTTGGAAGAGATTATAAGAACTGATAATGAAGCCAGCAGATAAAGAGGGCAGAGCAAAGCAGAAGCACACTAAATTACATTATTGTCAGTAGTTTCTTTATCAGTTATGTAAAGCATTGAGCACTGCATCAGCCATGTTAAATAGAAGGATAGCGGGAGGAATATTATTTCAGCTTCTCCATCAATAGGTTTAGCCCAGGTTTGTTTGTTTTACTAAGATAGGGCTATCTTGCATTTGTATGATCTTCTCTTATTTTTTTCTTGTACATATTTTGAGCTCTGTGTAAAGGGTCGGGGCCCTTCAACCCCTTTTTTTATCAATACCAAAAAAATATATATTGAAACTAAATTAATCAATTCCACTACACTTCTTATAAGAAATATAAAATGAACAATTTAAACTAAATCTATACTCGATAAAAAGTAAATACATACATTATAATTAAAACTAACTTTCTTATTTATTACTCTTCGATTAAACACTAGTCTTTTCTCTTAGGAGAAATATTTCAAAAAATGGATTAGCAGAATATAAAATATATTCATAGAGATGTATGGCTCACAAAATAATTGAAAATAACAATGAATGACAAAGAATAGAATGAGAAAACTATACAATGGTATACTTACCAAACGCAATAGGTAAATCCTTTCCCTCCACGTTGGAGTGGGCCCAAGCTTTGTGGTGGTAGAAAATAAGATTTAATCTAGCACAAGAACCAAAATCTTAGATCTTTTCTTATTCTCAACAATCATCCATAACAAATTTCTCACATACAAGAATCAAAATTTAACTCTTAACGTAATAATTAAAAGTTCAAAATAAATTTATTACCAGCTACTAGCTTACTAAATGTCACACATATTTATTCATAATAACATTGATTACATGCAAGTTGTTAACTAATAGATATCAAACAAAATATTTGAGCTATCAACTAAGGAAAGCAAAAGAATGGTGTTTCAACCATAGCCCAAACAAGACTAGAGAATATTTTCCTTGTTTTTCTACACATCTACAAATGGACAACTCTTTATACAAGTTAATTGTCCTCTATTATCATCATTCAAGATCAAATGACCTTATAGTTGTTTATGGAGCAGACTCTTCTAATTATAGCAACATAGATCTAAACTATCAACACATATGTGTTTCTCCTTTCATGAATCTAATAGTAGCTAGCATGTCAAGTAATTTTGTTTATATCTCATTAATGGTTATTTATATCATGGAATTTTCCTTGGTCAATGGTCATCAATGTTTCTCCCTAGTGCCAAATCAACACATCATGTCCATCATGGTTCCTACATCAACACTTGATTATCAACATGGCATAGGATGTCCTATGCTCTACATAATTTCATTGCTCAATGCTTTCAAGGTCCAAGAAGTTTTGATCAAAATACTCACTTTTTGATATCCTACAAAATTCAATATACTTTCCATACCAAGAATTCAGCAATTATATGGAAAAAATATTTCAATTAACTCTTTAAAAGCACATACAATCATCTATCTAAATTAGTACTATACTTTCTTATTTATCATGCTTTCTATAATATTCAATTTGAAGTATGATATCACCAAAGAAATAGATAGCACAAAAAGAGGTTCAACTCTACACAAAAATAGGGCAATTCAACATCTCATCAATATAGAGCAGCTCGCATTGCCCTATAATAGCTCTTAAAGAGAAGGCAAAGATGGATGATATCCGAAGGATGATGGAATATTTTTCATCCTAGAATTTATGAAAGTGGTGATGGTAGAGTGAGAATCAACAAGATTAGACATTAATGAATTAAGGTTTGCATTTAAGGATCTAAAGAAATGATCTACCTGACTAAAATATAAAGGGTTAGATCTAGGTTGTTTTGGATGGTCCAAGAGTGAACCCTCCCTTACGAAATACCTAGGATGCCATGACTTTCTCTAAAGAAGGATTCCATAACTTTCGTATGTTTTTACAAGGAAATCATGTGAGCAACAAATTAATAAACCACTCTCCCTTGATAATTATAGGTAAGGTTTAGAGGACCCAATGGGTAAGTTCTCTTGTCTTCTTCTTTAAATTTAGGGTTCTCAAAGATGGGTTTGTCCTTTGGATCATCCATCGAAGGGTTAGGGTTGATGGCAAATTGATGAGTAGCACCACAAGCTAAGTAGAATCTCTCATCCATGGGTTAGAATAAAAGGAGGATTCAATTAATTAAGTTTTGAAGTTTATAAAGTTGATTAGAGAAGAAAGAGAAGATATTTTTGTAACCTTATATCCCCTTCCCTTAATATGCTAAATTTAACCTATATACCTCAAGGGCCTCCCTACATATCGAAGGTCCCTAAATACCTAACTCCTCTTTATATAACCATCAGTACATGAGAGAAATTTTATACATGGGCTTCCAACAATACATAGAAGTGATTGCGTGAATACATGGCCAAGATGGTATGTGAGGGTTCATAGTATGTCTCCTTATGACTTCTACTAGCCCATTATAATATACTCCTTAATAATAATAAGTATGTGTGAGACCATATATAGGTATTTGGTGGCCTATAATTACTATATACCTAATATGGACTAATAGCTCATATAGTAGTTACTCAAAGGATCACAAAAAATTTTAGCAAGATTAGCAATTGGTTATGTTCTTATTATGTATATTTCATGTGATTTAATCTAAACACAAGATTAAATAGATCTAGTTAAATTTTAGATAAATTTAAATTTTATTAAGGCTTTGCTTAGATAAAGAGGAATCCTAGGAACTATAGTGATTCTTCACTACCCACTTGCAACTAAGGCAAAACCCCAATAGTTGGTGATCATATTTTTATCTAGCTTGGAGGAGAAGAGGTTGAGATAAACCCTAACAATCAAGACTTTGGATAAGTCTCAATGAATAATAAAAGGAGTGCTAAAGAGTTTTTATTTTTAATATTTAAGCATAGACAATAAGTAGCTAGTTTCTTAATTCCTCTTTGTTTATTTTAATAATAAATAGAAAATAAAATATAGTTTAAGCACACAACAAATAGAATCTAAAGTGTAAATACTGAAAGGATAGATATTTAGGAAAGAATGACCTATTTCTATGACTATGTAAAAAACACTACTTACTTGTAGAAGTTCCACCAACATTATCCCCTATTGATGGCTCTATCGCCTAACCTGCCAAATAGACAAAAATTATAGTAGCTAGTATAGAGGGGTCTTCCTGAGTTGGTAAAGGATAGTTAGACTTCATTGACATAGCAATGAGACCCTTACTCATATAATATAGACATTATAAAATGATAAAAAAGCTAAAATAAATGCTAATATCATGAAAGTACTACTAGGTCATAATAGCACCATTGATGTTATCACTTAGTACCCATGCTTTTGCTCTATGTAAAATAGAGGATAATAGCACCACTGACCTACAATTTGGAGGCACTACTACTTTTGAGAGAAAAACAATAATATTAAATACAATCTGGATTAAGACTATGATGACAATGATGAGGGGTTCAAACTTGTGATTACAAAGGCCTTGTTAAACAATAGAAAAGCATTTTTCTTGCTTGAAACTAAGACTAAATGACCAAAATGAAATACTATCTAAATGCAAATGCAAGATGCAAATATTAGCTAAATACAACAAGATTAAAATTAAAAGCTATAAAACAAAGATGAGACCAAAAGCAAATAAGGGGAAAGAGCACAATCCAAGAGAGCAGGTTATTTTTCCCTTGTTAGAAGCTTTTCCAAATTTTGCTAACTTGTTTGTTAATGGACCTTAATGAATGCTTGATTGATGATTGCTTGTAGACTTGATAGGAGAATTTCTTGGATGCTTGGAGAGTATATCGCTTGTAATACAAGTGCTTGAATGCTTTCAAGGATGAGAGCTTAAGCGCTTGAAGGATGGGAGTTTGAATGCTTACAATATTGTGGTTGAGCTTGTTTTTCCTATCTCTAAACACTTTAACTTGGCAGTTAAGGGTCACCAAAGCTTATTTGCCAAGTTTGGATACTAGATATAACCATTTTTATCCTTGCTAATTTGGAATATTCAATTGTTGGCTACATATCGATTATTACAACTTGCTTATCTATGGAGGTAGAAGATGTCCTTCTCATATCCACTATAAATAAGAGAAACAACCTTAATAATAGGCATGAGATAAGTAGGAAATGTGTTCAAATGTTGCTATATTTTTAATTGGATTTTATTATACTTTGTAAAGGAATTATATTGTTTTCAAACCTAGAATAATATCATGATTTAAGCTGTTGTTATACTTTACTTTTGTGAGCCAAGTTAGAATAGGATAGAGGATTAAGATGAAGAAGAGGATGCATTGCATATTGTTTCATAAGAAATAATTCTCCTTCTATTTAATAGATAATAATTATTGTTCTTATTTTTGTGTTTCTAATTATGTTTTAAAGTGAGGTTTGCTTTCCATTGGACTGAGGAGTAAGGGTCTACTCCATCAAGCACAATGGAAAGCATAACCTTTGTAGATATGTATGTTATTTTAATTATTTTAGAGTGTTATCATTGTGGATGTGTCTATAGAATATTTTAGTTCCCTATGGTAATTATATGTAGCTGCAACATTTCGTTTTTGCATGTGTCATTCTACAAGCATGTTAGTTTACTTTTCAACAAGTGTGATTTTATATTCCACTTGCATGATTCTATTTTTAGCAAGATTTATTTTCTATAGAGTAATTTAATTTTCTTACAAGAGTGATTTAGAAACCCCACTACCAAAACCTTCCTAAGTTATTCCTAGCACATACATCCTTTGGATGCCACCCTGGATTTGACAAAATTAAAGTGATGTTTAATGACACCATCATAGAGAATGACCATGCAATATTGCATGGGGTTGTACTTGGATAATTCAAGTTGCTAAAATAAAAAATAATAAGGTTGAGAATTTTGAGTACATTAAATAATGATAAAGCTATATTCTCCACTTGAGACATAGAGTTGAACTTTAAGCATCAAGAAGAGACAACCATATTATCAATGTATGCCCAAGAGCATTATTCCTTGGGCATACATTGATAAGATGGTTGTCTTTTCTTGATGCTTAAATTTCAACTCTATGTCTCAAGTGGAGAATATAGCTTTATCATTCTTTAATGTGCTCAAAATGCTCAACCTTATTATTTTCTATTTTTATCAACTTGGATTATCCAAGTACAACCCCATGCATGATTGCGTGGTCATTCTCTATGATGGTGTCATTAAACATAACTTTAATTTTGCCAAATCGAGGTGGCATCCAAAGGTTGTATGTGCTAGGAACAACTTAGGTAGGTTTTGGTAGTGGGGTTCCTAAATCACTCTTGCAAGAAAATTAAATTACTTTGTAGAAAATAAATCTTGCTAAAAATAGAATCATGCAAGTGGAATATAAAATCACACTTGTTGAAAAGTAAATTAACATGCTTGTAGAATAACACATACAAAAATGAAATGTTGCAGCTACATATAATTAATGCAGGGAACTAATATATTCTATAGACACATCCACAATGATAACACTCTAAAATAATTATTCTACGTTTGAAAACAATATAATTCCTTTACAAACTACAATAAAATCCAATTAAAAATGTAGCAACATTTGAATACATTTCCTGCTTATCTCATGCATATTATTAATTTAATTTCTCTTATTTATAGTGTATATGACAAGAACCTCTTCTACCTCCATATATAAGCAAGTTGTAATAATCGATATGTAGCCAACAAGTGAATCTTCCAAATCAGCAAGGATAAAAATGGTTATATCTAGTATTCAAACTTGGCAAATAAGCTTTAGTGACCCTTAACTGCAAAGTTAGAGTGTTTAGAGATAGTAAAAAGCAAGTTAAAAATATTTCATAAGCCTTACATGCAAAATCTAGCTTGTTTATCATTTTCCTAATCTAATGCCAGCTATTAACAGTGTTTGTTTTTGCTTGTTATAGCTGGTCAAAGTTAGTTTGACCAAATTATTAAAAAGGGATTCTCCAAATGGTTTGATACTTGTTGGGTAATGGTCAATAATATATTTTATCTTCTTGTGACATATCCACTACAGAGTGTCACAATTGTGCCATTAGCCAGCCGCTTTAGCCATGTGGAATATTCAACCAGCTCAAAATTTGGTTCTAGATTACAGTCTTGTTCAGCACCAAATAGTAAATGTTTTATTATACAAAACACTATTATTTTTGGCCCTATGCAAATGCATTTGGTTCTAGTGTTTATTGATTGAGCATAGTGTAATACCTATTTCATTCATAGTCCCCACCATAAAATAAACCTAAAACTAGATACAAAACTTGTCCAAAATTCTTGGTTGTGTATAAAAACTTAATAACCCTATTTTTATTACAAATTCTTGATATAAATCAGCAAAAATATCCTTTATTTACCTTTCTTGGCACATAATGTCACTCTACCTATTTAAGCCTACATTTACTCCTAATTACCTTATTTAATCACATAACTATTGAAATGATAGAACAAAACATAATCTAATAGTGCAAAAATGTAGCAAAAAGGTGATAAAAATGAGGCATTTTGGGGCCTCATCACTCCTCCCAACCTATTTGGAGGTATGTCCTCATGCCTCAACTAATTTTCTTCAAACATCAGTATTTGAGGCTCATCCCTATTCAGGCTACTGTCCTACATCTACATGTGCCAATTGATTTTGAAGTTGATTAATTTCCTTATTCTCATCCTATAGCAAAGGGCTTCTATGTCTTCTATTTTTTTCTTTTTGTTGCATTTAATTCTTCTAATTTTTTTCTAATTTCTTTTTTTTTGCATCTAGCACTGGTCAATATGGAGGTAGCTTGTGGTCTCTCTAGCCTTGCCTAGACAAGTTCAATGCTCAATATATTCAACAAAAAGGGAAAATTTTGGTGCCATGCAAAACTATTCCAATCCATTAGGGTATGTTTATAAACCTTCCTCTATGCACCATAGACTATGAATTTGTTAAAACCATGCAAAAGTTGCAAGAACAAACAAAGTAAAAAGGAAAAATACATACCTCATTAGGAGAGATCAACCATGATGCCTTTAAAGGGGTAGGGACCTATAACTAAGTCAAGATAACTTTAATGATTAAAAATAAACTAGAAGAAATACACAAGGGCACACACCAAAATACATATATATTTTTTTCTTTTTTTTTCTTTTCTTTTTTTTTGACATAGAAGGGACCACCATTTCTAGTTTTCAATCCACTCTTACCTTAGATATGTCCATGAAGTATTTTCATGACCAAGTTTTTATTTACAAGACTAGTACATCAAAAATCAGTTTTCATAGTAGTCTTGGCCTAATGGCACCACTAGAGGGGTTTTCACCATTAGATATTTTTTCTAAAACAATGACAATGGATTCCTCCATGGAAAGGGAAAACCCCTTTTAGAATATGCAAATCAGTTGTGACTTCAAAAATGCACTAAAATCCTCGATGTTTGGTTTGCTATAAACTTATTTTTGTGCAAAACTAATAAAGTTGTACCTATGACCAAAAACATTTCTAACCAGTCTTCATAGAAAAGAGTATCAAAATATTCTAGTGCTACCCAACCACCTACAAAAACTTGTTATTGCTTATATACCTGCATAAAATAAAATTAGATCCTCAAAATAATATATCATTTAATTTATTTGAAAGACAAATGGAATGGATCAATTATTTTCTTGAGCACATTCAAATATTGCCACAATTAATTTTGTTGTTTGTTTCAATGATGTATACAAGTAGTACAAGTCTACATTTATTTGGATCAACCATGGGTGATATGGGAAGTAGAGGTTGTGTGGCTTATTATGGCTGATTTTATTATGATGTAAGACTCATGGAATTGAGGTTTGTTTCTTGTGGTTCTTGATGGGTTTTGACTGATGAATATTTTTGTGGTTCTCATAGATTCAATTTTAATGAGCCCCTGCTTTCAAAACTAAATGTGAAAATTCTAAAATCTAATTCCTCAAATACGTACTACCTCTCAATATTGCTATATTTTTTTAGGTTTTAACCTAGTTGAATTGAAACAAACATAGGATCATTTAGTTTCATAGGCTAGTAGATTAGTTGTAACCTAATCTTATGACCACCTCACAATGATTGTTATTTATAGTCTACTAATTCCACTTTCCAATAATAAAAATGAAAAATAGAGGTAACAACAAATCAATTAAAATTAATTTGGGCTAATAATAATGAAAATGTGTTGAATGCTTTAAATTCCAAGACCTTTAATCATGTAATCATAATTTTAGGATCGCAATTTGTTTATGACTATGTGGAACAACTATAAAAAAAGATAGCCAATTGGGGAGATGTGGTTTAGCACAAGTCTACATGAATAACTAATTTAAAAAATATAGAAAAATGATAATGATATTGGATGTTTGATCAAGTTCCTACTAATTCCATCTTCCTTGGCAATGGTTCCAAGAAGTGATGATATCGTTAAACATCACTTTAATTTTATCAAATCTAGGGCAATATCCAAAGGCTATATGAACTAGGAACAACTTAGGTAGGTTTTAGTAGTGGGGTTTCTAAATCACTCTTGTAAGAAAATTAAATTACTTTGTAGAAAATAAATCTTGTTAAAAATAGAATCATGCAATTCGAATATAAAATCACACTTGTTGAAAATTAAATTAACATGCTTGTAGAATAACACATGCAAAAATGAAATGTTGCAGCTGTATAAGACTACCCTGAGGAATTAAAATATTCTATAAACACATCCAAATAATAACACTCTAAAACAATGAAAATAATAAATATCCACAAAGGTTATGCTTTCCATTGTTCTTGATGAAATGGACCCTTACTCCTCAGCCCAATGGAAAGCAGACCTCACTTTAAAACATAATTGGAAACACACAAATAAGAATAATAATCATTATCTATTAAAGATAAGGAAAAAAAATTCTTAAAAAAAATCTACAATACATCCTCTTAATCATATTTTTCCTTCACCCTATTCTACCTTAGCTCACATAACTGAAGTATAACAACAACTTAAATCATGATATTCTTTCAAGTTTGAAAAAAACATAACATGCTTACAAACTATAATAAAATCCAATTAAAAATGTAGTAATATTTTAATGCATTTCCTACTTCTCTCTTGTCCACTATTAAGGTTGCTTCTATTATTTATAATGTATAGTACAAAGCCCTCTCCTACCTTTATAGATAAGCAAGTTGTAACAGTTGATATGCAACCAACCAGTGAATCTTCCAAATCAGAAAATAAAGATAAAAATGGTTACATCTGGTAGTCAAACATGGAAAATAAGATTTGGTGACTCTTAACTTCCATGTTAGAGTGTTTAGATATAGCAAAAAACAAGTTCAAAATATTTCCTAAGCCTTACATATAAAATATGGTTTGTTTATCCTTTTCCTAACCTATTACCAGTAGTTAACACAATTTGTTTTGACTGTTATAGTTGGTCAAAGTTGGTTTGACTAGATTAGTAAAAATGGATTCTCCAAATGGTTTAATACTTGTTGGATAATGGTTGGTCATATATTTTTCTTTGTTATGCCATATCAGCTATAGAGTGTCACAATTGTACCATCAACCACCTACTTTAGCTACGTGGACTATTCAGCCAGCTCAAAATCCAATGCTAGGTTATAGTCTTGTTTGGCACTAGACTGTAATTATTTTATTCTATAGAACACTATTCTTTTTTATGTTAGGCAAATGTAGTTAGGTTTGGTTTTGAATGAATGAGCACATTCCAGCACCTCCTTCAGCCACAGTTCCTAGCATGAAATGAACCCAAAACTAGATACCAAGCTTACCCAAATTTCCCAATTGTGTGCAAAAACTTAATAACCCTATTTTTATTACAAATTCTTGACATAAATCAGCAAAAATATCCTTTATTTACCATTCTTGGCACATAATTTCACTCTTCCTATTTAAGCCTGCATTTACTCCTCCTTACCTTATTTAATCACATAACTATTACAATGATAAAATCAAAACATAATATAATGGTGCAAAAAGATGGTAAAAATGAGGTACTTTTGGGCCTCATCAGTCTATGCATACCATAGTCTAAATGGTATCACATACTATTCACAATGGAAGATTTGAGAATCTATATGATGTTAATATTGGTAGTTGTAGTGAAAATTCACTACACCTAGGAAATCCCATTGAGGAGGATGACTTTGGTTGGCCATTGGTTGGTGATAATTTGAGAGAAAAATGATATGAAAGGACCCAAGAGCTTGCTGATCTACCATATAGCTAACACCATGATATTTCCAAAGATACTATGAGGAAAAAGTCTCCACCAAAGACTAAAAGCAAATATGAAGCCCCATGAGCCACAAAGTGATTCTAGCCTCAAACTAGATATTTAGTGGTTTTGATTAACTTACAATGGCATTTTTGATGATAGCTAAAATATCCCCTACCTTTGGTCAGATCTTATGAGCCATTTTGGTGATAGGTATTATGACTTTATCATTGGAAATGTTTCAATCCAAATAATAGTTGCAGACTCACTTTGCTTCTATACAAGCAATCTCACAAACTAGACTATCTTCCATTATATTTAGGTTCATGGTGGTTATCCATATAACCTCTTCCCCCTTAAGCACTCACAAGACATCATCGATAGGATATCTGGGGAGAAAGAATCTAGTAACTGTGGAAGAAGATAGGGTATTATGAGGTGCTTAGTCAAAGGTCTAATAGGTAATTTCTTTCACCTCTGTATTTTCATCAAGAGAAGCTTAGTACTTAATGGTCTATGAAAATAAATTCATATTGGAGCACTTCAAGTTACAAATACTTTGTGGTCCATTCGATCCTATCGATTTGTGGCAAAGGCTACTTTAGAAGACCAATAGTGAAGAAGCATAGAAGCAAATTGGCCAAAACCAAAAGAAAAAATAACCAAGGCAAATAAAGTTACAAAGGATGACTAACTAGATTATGGAATGAGCAAAAACCAAAACTTCAATTAGAATTCAAGGTGAATTGCATGTAAAATAGCAAAAATAGAAACTTGACATGGCTCCAAGAATGGCCAAGAGAAAAAAGGTGTACTAGATTTTGAATAATCTACCTTCGTCACCTGGGCATGGTATCCTAGGAAGGTCGATGTACATTTAAAACAATAGCATAGAGCCTATAATGAAGCAACCTCAAGCCCAATGATATTAATTACAGGAAATCTTTGCATCTAATCTTTAAATATTTCTAAAATGGATAGTTGGTGCAGACCACAAGAAAGCTTCACATCCAGTAGAATCAATACCTTGAACATTAATAGATCTAGATCCAAATATGTCAATATTACCCATAATTAATACGATGAATCTTGGAAATAATTTTGAATGGGTGTTTTAAATTATGTGCACAATCGTAGGAGGGAAAAGTTTACCAGTTTTTGTTTATAAATATTAATATCTTCTTTGTTGTATATGTGCCTAATATTTGGCCTTGTATGTAATATTTTCTTTACTTCTCCTATGTGTAATAGTTTTACTCAAGCCTTGAGTCATTTTATCAATAAGTTTTCAAGCCTCTTTCTCTAGCATAATTTTAATTGAGTTATATATATATATATAAGTTGTGACTACTTATTTTTTGTCCTATTTCTTACATTTATGTGTTTGTGCATGAATGTTTATGTTTGTTGAAACTATGTTCCTTGTGCACTATCAATGAATGATGCATGTGTCACTAATCCCACTATTATGTAGAAGATCCTTAGGATCTTGGAACATCATCTCCCATAGCATAGATGTTATTTTTCTATTATTTGCTTTTTGGTTGTTTCTCTCCCTCTCCCTTTTCCTTTTGAAGTGTGATTAGACTAGGATAACTTAGGAAGGTTTGCTTCAAGATCGCATCTTAACAAGGAGCCAACTAGTGTGGAACTAGAAGCAAACTTATTAAATGGAATTATTTAAATAGACATCAAAATTCCATGTAGAAAAATAAGTGCACAATAAAACCTATCAGCCAAGGATAGGTGATGGTATTTATTGATTTACATATAGAGGGCAATTGTTGGACAATATAGAAGGTCATTTAAATTATCACGTGCTATATGGATGACCATGTGCAAGATATATTGTCAACCATTACATTAAATATTATATATTAAACTACATTACTTTATTATATGTTGCATTTATTTATTACATTGCATTATATGTTATATTATATTTTATATAACCTTATTCCTCTTCATTGATCTTACAAAAAATATTTAAGGTTGTCTTGTAAGTTGTGTCCCACATTTTTGAGACTTTTAGAGTATTGTACTCCATGTGAGGCACAAGTGTTGGGTGCATCTAACCACTACAATAGGTGATCATGAAATTCAAAGACGGTAATAGTTTTACTAGCACACCTAGTCAAATGAATCACATCAATTTGTCTTACTAACTATATACATTGGACTAATACTTTGGTGAAGGTATCAGCTCTTTTGTTCATAGAAACATAACAAATTTTACTTGGCAACTCCAAAAAATAAGAATACCTAAAAGCAACCACCTAAAAATATATTAGACTAAGATCTCAATGAAAGTCATAGTCTATTAGCTTGTTAAATCACATTAAACATTCACCTAGTGACTCTACTCAAAACGACCAAAAAACTAATGATAACAAGACTTGTTATTAGATATTTTATGGCTAAAAATACTTAGGCATTAGTACACCCTTCAACCTAATTTCAAAAAGAACAACTCAAAATTAGAATACGATTGTACATCAAAACTAGAAATTGAGGAGATTTTATGGCTTAGAATGATAGAGGTCACCTAATCCCACATATTCCCTTAACTACTTGTGATTCAATCCTAGCCTCAAGCTTAAATTCATTACCCTACTATACCAAGGAAGATATGACTACACCAATGGAGCACCTACATTACATGGTGAACCTATACGTTATCCATAACATTGACAAACAAAATGTGGTACTCAGACTATTAGTGGTATCCTTCAAAGGTAAAACAAGGGAATGATATATAAATTTTATCCCACACTCAATAAAAATTTGGGATTAGCTTGTTGATCAATTAGTAAATAGATTTTGGAAAAAGGTCAATAAAGTGTCTCTCTTGGAGTAGTTGACAACTATTAAATGAGAACCCATGGAGATAATGGATGACTTTAATACCCAATTTCATAAAACCTAGTATAATATCCTAGATGAGAATTGACCTTCCTTACATATGGTATTCATATGCTACTTGAAAGCTTTCAATTCAAAGGTTGCCATGATGGTTAATTCTAGGAAGAAAACTCCTTGTTGGGTGCCTATGGGATAGCCATTCAAGTCAAGAATAACCTTATATAGATAGAAAGGCTAGCTCCTAAGCCCCCCATGGATCTATTTCTAAGCACCCAACCTACATATCAACCTCCTCTGGTTGTACATTCCATAATTTTTCAACCCACTTTGATTGTGAATCTAGTTATGGTCCTAACTCCTTTTTTTCTCCAAGTCATTCATCTTCAAACTCCTAATCCTTGGTCAAGTTGGATGAAATGAATAATATGCTCTAGACACTCTCAAATAAAGTATTTTCTCTAAGGAGGCAACAAAATATCTAATGTTTTCAATATTAGAATAATTTAAGACCCTCATTCCAATAGAATAACTAGGGCTATAGACCTCCTCCTAATAGGTACCAATGACCCCAATTTTAGGCTAACAAGGATGTAAGCTAGACCTAAGGTCATAATCAACAAATAGTGCCTATCCCAACCCCATTGTAGCTTTTTTCTCCCAACCCCATAAAATAAATTATGCTATGCAAAAAAATTATGTGGACTCTAATATGTGGTACTACCCATACTCAAATCACTACCCTCCTAATACCTATTTCAAAGGAATTTTTCAACAGTTCATGGTAGTGTTGAGTGAAAAGGTGCTCACTCAGGATTCTACCTCTTATTTAGAAATAGAAATGCAATCACAAATCTAATCCTCCTCTGCTCTAATTTTCCATGATTCAAGCTTTTTCCCTCTAGAGAAAATTCTAGTTACATGGGATGAGGATGAGGTGTATGTTGTATCTGATAAAGTAGACACTCTAATTCCCATCAAACCACCAGTCTTATTGGACTACATGATATGAACCAAGAGGAAAGCAATAGAAGAGCAAAAAAGGAGTAATTAGATAGTATTCGACATCCAAAGAGAACCAATGGATCCAAGGAGATATTCCTACCATAGCTCTAAATCAAATCATACCAAATATTTTGGTGGTAGCTAAACAAAACATTCAAGAAGTCCCAAAGTAGCATGTGCTTGTATTAGAGCCTATAAAAATTTTCCAATCAACTACGAATAAACCTAGAACTTAATTGCCATTATGTGCCCCTCAAAAGAGCTAGCCTCTTATATTATTCAATTTAGTAGGGCATCTAAAGAAGTCTATAGTGGTCATTCCCCTATGGGATGTCTTGTTCATCCCCAAATAGAAGGATCACCTTAAGATGGCCCTAGAGGAATAATAATAGTTAGGATAACAAAATATATCAATGATCTTGAATATAACCAATCTAGAAGTAAGACTTGTCAAACCCATGTCTTCCTACCTAATCATAGTCCATAGAGACAAATTGATCCATAATTGCATGGTGGATTCTAGAGCAAGTACTTTAGTGATGCCTAAAGGAGTGGTAGATACACTAGGATTGTCTTATCAGTTGGTCAACTAGAGGGTGGTGCAATTGGATCAAGATATAGTTCAAATATTGGGGGTGATTAAATATCTTTCGCTTATCTTATATGCCTATCCAAGCCTCAAGGTATCTCAATATATAGTAGTGATTGATATTTTGTCTTCATTCAAAATTTACCTATCTAGAGATTTCACTGCTAAATTAGGAGGCTATCTATATATGGATTGGCCACTCATGGTATAAAGAGCTTGAGATGGGACCAAGACAAAAATTCTATCAAAATCGCTCAAAATGCACCATGTCGAGCATCTTCCCATATCCAAGTCAAACATTGGCCAAAATTTCATTGCTAAAGAGGTGTGGTCTGTGTCAAAACATTTTAGGGATGAGGTGTATTCATTCATTCCCAAATAGATGGATGAATAGGAAATCAAGAATAGGGACTTTGACCTTTTGTAGTATTTAATATAATAGGCATGGGCTAAAATTTTGATCGTATTTTGAATTTTGACCTACCTAGGTCATTGTACCTCCAAAAAAAAATGTAAGATATGTATAAGTGTTTGCTTTCTTAATAGATTAACTCACAGAAAGCTTCAATCAAGATCAAGAATAAATTAAATATATACTACTAATTATAAATAACAATGAAACTTAATATTGAAATAACAACAATATCTCACAAATATAATTTGAATATACACTATCACAGGATTGCAAGAGTGATTTAGATTGCTTGCATTGCATGGAGCTTTACCTCTAATATA
This sequence comes from Wollemia nobilis, assembly GCA_028583015.1. NCBI lineage: Eukaryota > Viridiplantae > Streptophyta > Pinopsida > Araucariales > Araucariaceae > Wollemia > Wollemia nobilis. Next base: position 816,639 of record JAQPPZ010008406.1, read on the forward strand.
TCATTTTTCATGACTTTTCAGTTCTCTAACTGTTGCTCTCCTCTTTCATCTAGGAAATGCAACCTTTCATATTCCTCTCATAAATACAAAGCTCTCATCTTACCACATATCATGTGACTCTTCATTCTCTCTTGATACTTTGCACTTTATCTCATATTGACACATATATTATACAAATATAAATCATCTACCAAACTAATATTACAAAAGGACCAAATAATGTAATATCTCTAACAACCCCTTGTATTACATTATTTTGTAGGGAGACTTTGTGCTTTTATTCTATGATTCTTCTTCAATCTTCTTTCTTTAGCTCTAATTCTATCATGGTTGGATGTATTGAATATTCATTAGGTCTTCCTTTATAAACTATTTGTGTCTGCTTTCAGATTAATGTATCTGATTTACCTCAAGGTCTCTGTCTTAGGGTCACTACCTTTGGGTCACTATCAATGGATCTACCTCTAGGTCATTGCCTCTAGGTTACTACCACTGGATCAATGCCTCTGGATCACTACCTCTATAACTCTACCTTTGGGATCTTTTGTTGTCCTTAATTGTCAAAATTTTGTTGTCCAATGCGAAATTATAATATACTACTTGTCTTGAAGTATTCTTGCTACCTTCAAGTTTTTCTACTCTATCAATATTTCAATGGGACCTCTCTCTTGGGTCTCCTATTTCTACAATGTCAAGATCTATCTTCAAGACCTAAATCTATATTGTAGATTTTCTTCTATTCCGAATAGATTTCTTGGAATAGGTAAACTCAATCTATCTTATATAGCTTTCTCTATCATTATTTAAGAATCCAATATGAAACTTCTTCCAACTTTTTATTGAGTTGATTCTTTCTCAAAATTTTGAAACTTAATCTTCACTAGTTATTCTTCAACCTAGTGGTAACAATATTTTAACTTTTACAGCAAACTTTGATTATACTTAGTTTTCTTTTATAGAAACCATACAATATTCCTTTCATCATATCTCATTTATTCATGTTTATCCATCCACAATCCACTTTTACTCTGTATTATTTCTTTTTTTTGTAGATAAAATATGTGTGAATGGTTATGTCCTTTATAAATTTTACAACTATGAAGATTCTAACATCTCTCTATCTTATGTCCATATCTACCACAATGATTACATTTGATTTTTGTTACAAAATTCTTTTGGTCATTATGTCCTTTATTGCAATTGATTCTATCAGTTTTTATTACTGATTTGATGTTACTATTTCCTACCACAAAGTTAGTTCTTGATTCTTTGTTGCTCATTTGTGTTGTATATCCAAGACCTTAATATTTTGGTCTTATTTCTAATACAATTGGTTCTTTCATTCCTTGTTCATGTTTACCCAAACCTGTATCTTTATATCCCATTTTACGTAAAAACTTTGAACCAATTCCTTTAGTATACTTTTCAAAATAACCAAAAACATCATTAGATTGATCTCTATCAATATCAACACAACTTTGATTATCACTACCTCTATCAGCATTTGAATCCATGTCAACATCATTTATGACAATATTAGATTTTTTTGAACAATCACGAACTACATTTAAATAATTTATATCACATGTAACATCTATTTTTGTAACAGGTTCTTTTATCTCTAAATCACAAGTATCATTGCTTGCATCACAATATTTCCTTTCATTTTGATAAGAATCATGATTTGTATCTTTTTCCTTTTGATGAAGATCACTAGTATCACAATATGCATCTATCATTAATGGTTTTAATTCTATAATATCACAACATGAATCTATCATTATGGGCCTTAAATCATTTGTATCACAAGAGACATCTTTCATCATTGATTTATTTCCTAATTCTTCATCCTTTTCTTGTTTTCTTATCTTGGAAACATTTAGAGTGATAATTCCCTTGTAGATTATTCTCCATAGACTAATAGGTACAATAACAAAATCTTCATAACAATCATTAGCATCATTAAGTATACTTTACATGCTTGAAGTATTGAAAATTCTCATTTTTTTGCTTCACTGATAATATCGACAAGTCTATTCTTCAAAGTATTTGTTTCATCAATAAACTTGTTCTTCAAATCTTTAATCATTTCCTCTTGTCTTCTATTCTTGTCTTTAAGGACTTCATTAGAAATAAATACCATATACATCATTTTTCCTATATCACTAGGTAATGTAAAGTCACTTTTAGAATCTATATATGCCTCATCAAGCTTTGAACTTAGATAAATTTTTTTTTTGAAAAAATTGAAAAAAACTTGTATTAAAACAAAGATCAGTTACACAAGGGAGAAGACCCTTCCCAGTCGAAAACAAAGAAAACACAAGATTACAAGGCACGAAAATGCGACACAAACCACCGCTGGCTGTAAAAAGTCAACAAGTCGCGACATCGTGAAATGTTGCGACATCGTGACATGTCGCGATATCGTGACATGTCGTGATATCGTAGAAACTAACCATCCTTGATCGTGATGGAGTGATATGTCGTGAAATCGTGACATGTCATGATTTCGCGACAACTATCCATCCTTGGCCGCGACGGGGCAACAAGTCACGAAATCGTGACATGTCGCGATATCGTGACAACAATCCAGCCTTGGCCGCGATAGAGCAACATGTCGTGATATCATGACATGTCGCGATATCGCGACAAATATCCTTCCTCATCCGTGATAGAGCAACATGTTGCAAAATCGTGACAACTTTCCTCCAGTGGTCGTGACGACGCTACATGTTGCGATATCACGACAACTTTCCTCCCATGGCCGCGATGACGCAACATGTTGCGATATCATGACAACTTTCCTCCAAAAACCATGACGACGTAACATGTCGCGATATCGTGACAGCTTTCCTCTAGTGGCCGCAACGACGCAACATGTCGCGATATCGCGACAGCTTTCCTCTAATGGCCACGACGGTGAAACATGTCGCAAAATCATGACAACTTTCCTCCAAAGGCTGCGACGGCACAACATGTCATGATATCACGACAGATTCCCACCAAAGGCCATGACGGCGCAACATGTCGCGATATCGTGACAGCTTCCTTCCAAAGGCCGCGATGGCGCAACATGTTGCGATATCGCGACAGCTTCCCTTCAAAGGCCGCGATGGCACAACAGGTCGTGATATCGCGACAGCTTCCCTCCAAAGGCCGCGATGACACATCATGTCACGATATCGCTACAGCTTCCCTCCAAAGGCCACGACGGTGCAACATGTCACGATATCGTGATAGCTTCCCTCCAAAGGTCGCGACGACGCAACAGGTCACGATATCGCGACAAAAACCACCCTTAGCATTTTCTTTGCTTATCGTCTCAGGGATATTTCAAGACCCTGCCTAATCACCTCATCCTCCAAAGGCATGTCACTATGCAGCTGCACCCCTACCTCTTTCTCAGCACCCATCTTTGCCAGGAAATCGGCCGCTTTATTTAAATCTCTACTCACATAAACGGGGATCACATCATCTAATTCCCGCCATAATTCCTTGATTTGAGAGACCAAAATCCTCAACCTCCATGCTTTCGAAGCAAAGTTCCTCATGTAGTCTAGAGCTCCAACCAAAATTTGAGAATCAGATTCAAGAATTATCCTCTTGTGGCCCTGATTAACTGCCTAGATGGAAGCAGATTTGATAGCAATGGCTTCTGCTTCATTTTTTTTGGCTCTTCCCAAGCCTTGCAGTTCCCAATAGAGCATTGAACCAGCATGATCCCGACAAACCACTCCAATTCTGGCACTCCCCGGATTGCCCTTTGTAGCTCCGTCCGTATTGATTTTGATCCAACCTTCTGGGGGTGGTTTCCAGCTAGCTCTGTCCTATCTCTCTTGCTCTTCAGCTCCCTCTTCCAGTGGCCCAGGACCAACCTGAATTTCCTCTTTAGCATAGATGGCAACAGTTTTTGTGGCTTTGCTCCAGATGACCTGCCAAACTCCATCTAGCGAGGAGAAAGTTTCTCTAAAAATATGAGCATTTCTCTCCAACCACACTTGCCACCAAATGAAGAATAAACCAAGCTCCCAACCAATTCGAAGAGCTTTAGATTTAAATCTACCCCTCTTCCATCTTTCCCAAATATTGGTCCGGTTCAGGTCACCATTAACCTGGAGTTTATAGTGAGAGAACCATCGCTTCCAAATCTGATGCGTGAAAGGGCACTCAAACATCAGGTGATCAGCTGTTTCCTCGTTCTTGTGGCATAAAACACATTGATATGGACCGTTGATTCCTCTACATATGAGATTGTCAAAAGTGAGAATTCCATTGTGCATAAACTGCCAGGCAAAGAAGTTAACTTTTGGCCAGCCCTTGGAATGCCAAATCTTTCTCCAATCCTCAACCAAAAATGAATGTGGGGGAGGCTCTGGGAGGATCGTGTCGTATCCGTACTTCACTGTATATACACCAAGGTTCCCATAGCCCCAAGCTAGTTCATCCTCCTCGTCTCTCCCTATGAGAAACCTTTTCATCAAGATTTTGGTCAAGATGGGTGCCAGCTCCGGAGGGATTGAAATTGGCCACTCCTCCAACCTCTTAAACTTCTTAAACTTATACTCCCCCATTTGACTAGTGTTGAAGTAACTTTCAATTTGGACCCAACCCTTGGCTTCTATGGCGGATTTGAACTTAGATAATTACCAAGTATTAAAAAAATATATCTTTGACTTCTCTCATAATTGATTGTAAGGCATTCTTTTCAATTATTGATATATCCTTTTGTTCTTCAATTTCTTCTATCATGTGTTGTGTATGGCATTTTAATATTTTCAATCTTTCTGAAATAACCTCAATGTCTATTTATGTTTTCTACTTCAATTATTTTTGATGACTTATATATTTCTACTTTTTGTGTTTCTATGTTTTGATCATTTGTTTTCTTTTTCATTTATTTTTTCTTTGCCTTATTCCTTTAAAGTTTTCAACCATATAACTCCCTAAGTTTGAAGAATAGATTTTGCAAATTTATATTTTTCCTAAAATTTGAAGAATAGATTTTACAAATTTATATTTTTCCTAATGTTTGAAGAAACCCTTTTATCTTTCAAATAACTAAAATTATAATAATTTACTAATTCAATAAATTTTCTACTTTTAAATCTTCTTTCAAAAAAAACTTTAAATAATCAAATATTTAAAAAAAAAAAAAAACTTATAATCCAATAACTCTTTAAGCAACTTATCACTCCTATATAAAATTATTAAACCTTTACTCTCCTTTATCTCTTCAATATTTAAAATAACTTTATTATTCCTCTAAAAGATTCACTTATTCCTCCTATCTTAAATACTTTTATAACCTAACTTATTACTGCATAAAAATTTTGAAAAAAAAAAATGAAAAATGACCCTTATATCTCCAATTAACTTTTAGATAAATTTGTTTTTTCAAATTTAATCTTTCATAAACCCTAAAATTACTTGTTTACCTCCGTAACTTTATTATTCTGCAAATGCTTCCACTTTGACCGTTTTTGAGTCTCTAGTTTTCCACCGCACTGGCCGCTGCGATCTCTGACTACTCAACGTCTTGATTCTCTAGCTTGCACCAATAATCTTTATAAAGGCATTGAAAACTTATGCCACTTGTATCTTTACATGATAACGTTTCATCTTCCCGCGCATTACATTCGGCTCAATTTAAATGTTCTTCGGCACTTATAGACGTTACTCATTAACGCTTAGATTCTGCCATGAGCATTTCACTGCAACAACACAAAATGTTAACCATATTCTTCTCCTTGGTGCTATATACCTCCCTTGGCATTTCCACAAACTATTCGGTTCCGCTTAGATGTTCTGGTTTCGCCTGATTCGCTTGTGATCACCGGTAGAACTTTTAGCAGTGAGCGCGGGCACCACAATTAAAGAAAACGTCCTCACTATTTCCTCCGCCGATGCATGTATAAGCTTTTTATAATATTTGGTAGTAAAGCGTTCTGACTATTTTATTTGTATTTATTCATTTTTTTGTTGTTTTCATTTGCCTCGATTTTCCTCGGCACCCTCTGAAACTGATAATTCGTTTCTCTAGCATAGTTAAAGAGACGTCTCCAGCACAGTTAAAGAGATGATTTAGGCAGAAATATTGTAAATGATAAATATTGTTCTGGCCGTTAAAGAGACGAACCAGCTGAAGGATGCTATAAGATTTCTAGCTGCGAGAATGCAAGCAAAAAAACAATATGATGCTAGATAATATTAACATGCCTATATAGCACGGCTACTGAACATCATCAACCCTTCATACGCACTTAAACAGATGGAAAATGAATCCACTGAGAATTCTAGAATTCTCAAATTTCTAGTTAAAAGAGCCAAAACTCTAAAGTCGGATCATGTAGTCTCTGGAGATACTTTTATTTGGGTGGTTGCGGTGATGCCAAAGTCCTCTCGTGGAATAGGGCATGTTTCTCACTGCCACTGTGATATATCTTGTACAAATATTCTTAAAGTTTATAAGAGTTTATTTATACTATATTTTTTTTTAAAAGGTATAGGGTTTAATAATTTATTTTTGCTTCAAATAACCTTAACAATTATTAAAAAATTTATTATTTATTTATTATTATTTAAAAAAAAAAAAATTATAGTTATTTTATGTGCTTCTTTTAATAATAGAATTTTTTTATTTCGATTAAAAAATGTTAAACAAATTAGTTGAATTTCTTATGATTTCATACTTTAAAAAAATATTTAATTTTTTTAATATTTCAAATAAAATAAAAAATTAAGGGTGAGTGGGCAGCCATGTTGGTGTGAGTTAGGTGGATTGGTAAATGTCTTGCTAGGTACTTACTAAGAAGAGACCTAGGTTTAAACCTTGGGGGCATGTCTGTTGTAAAGGTAGTAGTCTAATTTGAATCCTGTGAGTGTGCGTCAGATTGACCTAATGGTACAAATCTTGAGCGACTTTTTGTCTCCCTCACATTGGGTCGATGGTCCCTCTCATGCTAGGTCATCAACAACAAGGTGGTATAGGCTTGTTAGAAGCATCTCTTGTGGTTTGAACCCTGCACTTGAAAATTACTAAGAATAGTGTGGATGTAACCAACTCCCTTATGTATCAAAAAAGTAAGAAATTGTTTTAACTAATTAGACTCCCTTATTGCTCCACACCTAAAAATAATTAACAAACCATAAAATAAACCTTTTAAACCATTAACCTTATGTCTCCTTCAATAAAAAATAATAATAAAACTTTAGTGTACCTTATTCTTGGCACTTATTCTTTGTTCTTTATGGTAGCAAACACTTCTATGTTGGGCTACTCAAAAAACTCTTCAAGAACTTTCTAAACAAGTAAAACTTTTTCTTAATTGGGCTTGTCGTCGAACATCAACAATTATCCCAATACCTCCATTCATATTATCTCTTCATAGCTTTGATACCATTGTTAGCTTTCTTATTAGATTAACTCATAGAAAGCTTCAATGAGGATCAAGAATAAATCAAACACATGCTACTAATTAGAAATAATAATGAAACTTAATACTGGAATAACAACAATATCTCATAGATATAATCTGAATATACATAATATCACAAAATTGCAAGAGTGGCTTATATTGATTACAATGCATGGAGATTTACCCCTAATATATTATTTTTCATGATTTTTAGTTCTCTAACTGTTGCTCTAAATATGCATAATATCACAAGATTGCAAGAGTGGTTCAGATTGATTACATTGCATGGAGCTTTACCTCTAATACATTATTTTTCATGAATTTTTAGTTCTCTAACTATTGCTTTCCTCTTTCATTTGGGAAATGCAATCTTTCATATTCCTCTCATAAAGACAAAGCTCTCATCTTGCCACATATCATGTGACTCTTCATTCTCTCTTGACACTTTGCACTTTCTCTCATATTGACACATACATTATACAAATATAAATCATCTACCAAACTAATATTACAAAGAGGTCAAATAATGTAATATCTCCAACAATAAGTACATTTTTTTTAACTAGTAGGTTTTACAAGGTATGCTTGATTAAAAAATCATAGGATCAAGTAGCAAAAGCCAAAGGTGAGCTTAACTAATAGCCCATGCCATTGTCAAAAGAAGGGATTGTACTATGATCAAAGGCAACTACCGGATCAAAGCCTGTATATGAGATGGCCTAAATCATCCAACTATAGAAATACAAGAGGATGCATAGATGATTGAAATCATGAGTGAGTAGATTTTTTAAATTAGCACAGACTGCCCGACCAAGAACATCAACAAATAGGTATGTGTCAATATTAGTTTTGGCACTAAACCAGCTATTGATAATATAGAGAGGAGAACCTCAACGTATTCTATTATATGTAAAATAGAAAGATACAATCAAGATGGAGCTATGAGTCCATTATATAGGAAGAGAGGTTTATTGGTCCTTACTCTTCCTATGACACTTGGTACTTCTTACATGACACTTGGAATGAAGCCAAATAATGGAATATTACCCTCTTGTATTACATTATTTGGTATGAAGTTCTCTTGAGTCATATAGATGATTTCTCATTTTTTGAAACTTGGTTCTTCCAAGTGCTTTTGTGAAAATATCTACCAACTGATCTTCTATAGGAATATGCTTGACAATAATATGATTATTTTGGAAATAGTCTCCGATGAAGTGACATTGTGCTTCAATATGTTTAGTTCTTTCATGTATAGCTAGATTTTTTATCATATTAAGTACTCCTTGATTATCGCAAAATGTCAAGGTTGGAGTTCATTTGATGCCCATGTCTGATAATATGAATTGTAGTCACAATGCTTCAAAATTTATATCTCTTGCTACTTGATATCTTGCTTCAGTTGATGATTGTGCTACTGCATGTTGTTTCTTGCTATACCAAGATATAGGTCCTAATCCAAGGTAGAAAACATATCCTGAAGTATATTTTATGTCATCGATGTAGCTGGTATAATCTAAATTTGAGTAAACTTATAGGTAAAAATATTTGATATTTTTCATAGAGGTTAGTCCATAACCAGTAATTTTCTTGATATATTGCAATATTCTTTTTGTAGCTTTCTAATGACTCTCTTGGTTCTTGCATGAACCGTGAAAGATATTTTACTGCAAAAGCTAAATATGGTCTGTTGTTTGTTAAGTACAATAGACTCCAATTAATTAATTATACATGGTTGTTGAAATCAGTGGTGTTTCATCATTTTTAGATAATTGAATCCCTTGTTCCATTGGTATATCTTTCGTTTTACAATCTTTCATTCTGTATTTTTCCAGTAAAGTTTTTGTATATTTGTATTGAGTAATAGTAATATTATCTTCACTTTGCTGAATCTCTAACCCAATTTAATAGTTCATCAATCCTAGATCAGTCATTTCAAATGTTTTTTCCAAATCTCTTTTAATATCATTTATTATTTTTTTAGAACTTCTAGTGATTACTATGTCATCAACATAAACAATGAGAATTATTATGTGATATCTAAATTTCTTTGTATACAAACTAGGATCAGATGTACTTCTTTTGAAGTATTTTTGTAATAAGTGATTATTGATCTTTATATTCCATGCTCTGGGAGCTTGCTTTAGACCATATAGATATTTGTTCAATCTACACTCTTTATTTTCTTATCCTTTAATAATGAGTCCTTCTGATGTGACATATATACTTCCTCTTCTAATTCACCATTAAGGAAGGCACTTTTAACATCCATTTTATTAAGCTTCCATAACTAATGAGTTGCTAGTGAACAAATTGTCCTGATAGTAGTCATTCTAGCTATTGGAGTAAATGTTTCTTCATAGATAATTCCTTCAATTTATGTGTATCCTTTTGCTACTAATCAAGCTTTGTACTTATCTAGAGTTCCATATGCTTTATATTTGATTTTGTAACCCATGTACAACCCATTATTTTATTTCTTGGAGGTATTTTCACTATATTCCATGTTTTTTTTTTTTGAAGCGATGCATATTCAAATTATATAGCTTCCCTCCAATGTGAGTTATTTAATGCTTGAAGTGTTGATGTTGGTTCTACTGTATTTCTTATTAGTCCTCTATTTAGTATGGTTTGACTGCAAGTTTGAGGTCTAGCAGAGGTGAGGTCTGGCATTCTTTCTAGATTAGATTCCCTAAGAGTATCTCTGAGCCATATTGGTTTCTTTCTAGAAATTGTAGATGTTTTTATGTATTCTTCTTCTTGTGATTCTGATTCTAATTTTGACTCTTTAATTGGTGTGTCTTCTTCACAGTAATTTAGAAGAATATTTATATCTTTACTAGGTTCTTCGATATCATCTTTTACATTTTCATCAAATATTATATCCCTACTTATGTAAACCTTCTTTGTATATGGATCAAGTATTCTATATCCAGTATATTCAGTATCATAACCAACAAATATACCTAACATAGTTTTGTCATTTAACTTTGTCATTTTTTGCTTTGGAATATACATGTAAGCTTTACATCCAAAAACCTTGAGTTTTCCTATATTTGGTTTTTGTCCTGACCATACTTCTTCTGGTGTAATATGTCTAAGTACTCTTGTTGGTAATCTATTTTATATGAAAACTATTATTTGTACTGCTTCTGCCCAATATTGATAACCAATATTAGCTTCCTTTAACATACATCTTACCATTTCCATTATTGATCTATTTCTTCTTTCTGCAATTCCATTTTGTTATGGGGAATAAGTTGTAGTGAGTTATATTTTAATTCAATTTTATTCTAAAGAGGAGTCAAATTATTTCGACACAAAATCATCTCCCCTATCTAAACGAAGTGCTTTTATAGTCTTCCCTTATTATTTTTCTACTTGTAGTTTGAATTGTTTAAAACAACCAAATACTTCTGATTTGTATTTCATGAAATATACCCATGTTTTCCTTGTGTGATCATCAACAAATAATTAAAATTACTTATGTCCTCCAATACTACTGATCTTCATTGGTCTGCATAGATCTATGTATATTATTTCTAATGGTTGTTGAGTCCTATGTTGTCGAAGTTCAAAAGAAATTCTATGTTGCTTTTCTGCTAAGCATTATGGACATATGGTAGATTTTGAAGATAGATTGGGTATTCCTTCAACCATTTGATATTTAAGTAATTCTTTCATAGTAGATTCACTAGTATGTCCTAGGCATTTATGCCAAATATCTGAAGCTTTAGCTGAAAGAGTTGAGTGAGTGATAATATCTAAAACAAATAAACCATTTTTGTAGGACCCTAATGCTATATTTTCCCCTTGTTTAAGAATGTGACATAGTTTTTTCTCAGAAGACACTTTGAATTATATAGTCATGTTTTGATCCATGAGTTGAGAAACTAAAAGAAGATTAGTAGTCAAACCTAGGATATATAATACATTTTTTATCATCCCTTTTCCATCTACTAGATCCACTAGAATATTTCCTATTCCCTTTACTTCATATGTTTTTCTATCTGCTACAGTAACTAGCTTCTCATTTACCTTATAAAGAGATTCAAATAGTTGTATGTTTTATATCATATGCTTCCTTGCTCCTGAGTCTATATACAAATAATCCATGACTTGAGACCTATCTTAATAAAAAAATTCAAATTTTAGTCTTTGTAGAACACTTTGTATCTCCCTACTGAATATTAGTTGTACAGTTTATTTTGTAATGTTTTGAGAATGATCAACCTTTTAAAATGGTTGGATTTATTTTTGTCTCCTTAGAATGAGTATGACGTAATTTCTACCAATTAATTCCAACTCTATATGTAGGCAATTAATTTGGTTCTCTTTCCAATAGATTAATTTTCTAAATTCCAATTATATGTATATAGTAGTATGCCTTATATCTCCCTACTTTGTGGAATATTAGAAAATAATGATATTTGTAATTTAATTAATGATTTAATCAAGGTTTCCAACCTTATATCTCCTACTTGAATATTGCAAATATTATATTATGTGTATGCACCTCAATGATTAATTTTCTAAAATATAAACTTGCTTTATAATTTGGCTGAATTTGTATTATCCAATGCAGTAGTAAACCTTGTAAAAATCACCTCATATCTCCTTTAACAAAAGCAAATAAATAACCTTAGTGATATGGGTGCATGATATACTTTTGTATGAGCTTTCTTCAACGTATCTTTTGCAGTATTGTATCCACTATCTGACGTGCCTTGAATAATGATGATATTTCTTGGTTTCATTGAGCATTTAATGCTCCTTCATTAATGGGTGCTCTATCTCAATATTCCACCTCCTTTTGGGGTCTTTGACCTCATTGAGTGTCTAATTCTGGTGCTAAATATTTATGACTTAAATGCACTCTTACACAGTGCTTGCTATGAATGCAATTCCACACTTCGTAAGCTTAATTGTGTACCTTTACTTATTTTGTCTTTCTCCAATAATAGGCGTTATTAAATAATGAAAATGCCTTACTCCTTATGACAAGTGGTGCTTGGGAGTTACACTATGGTGAGCATTGAGACATGAGCTTTTCTAATGCTCATTTTCTTATGCAATAATGGTTGGGCATTCGTAACCTTCAATGATAGCTAATGCTTGAGTAACCTCCTAGTTTTGTAATCGAAGATGCCTTAAACGTTCTTCTTTGAACGTACGTTGAGCAATATGAGCATGCTAAGAGGAAATGTGCCAAGTGGTACTTAGTATTTTTGCATGTGAGTCTTCTTCAACGTATATTTCTTACCTCTTCTTTTGCCAACCAATGCTTTGATATCTTATCTCCAAAACCTTCTTTCAAGCCAACGTATTTCCTGTATAGGTGGCTCCAACTAAGATGATGAGCAATGCTATGATGGAGGTTCTTTTGCACTTTAATGGTGGCTCCATCTAGGATGATAAGCACCTCTTTTATGGAGTTTTGAGATACTCCAATAGTGGCTTTGAGCTCTCCTTTTAGATAAATTTCTATCTCTTGAGTATTGCTCCGTTTGTTTACCCTTATGCTTTAATATTCTTCTTCTATCAAGTTGTTATTCTGCCTTTGTAGATGATAATTCCTTCCTTATACTTTGTTATGTATACTTACAGGTTGCTTGTTGTGACTGTCCAAAACCATGGATGATATGAGCTTATTGAAGGTTCTTTTGACCTCACTTGGATATTTCTCCTCTACTATCACTTATGAGATGATCCTTGGTTGTGAAGGATGTATATCTATGACACTTAGACTCTATTATTTTTGCTACGTAGAACAGGATATTATGGTGCAAGATAATGTAAATATGCTTATAATAAAATAGCTTTCTTTTGCACCTTCTTTTGTAAGCTTCTCCTACTGGTTTTGATGGCAGCTTTTCTCTACCAATATTTGTATGTGAGGACTAATGGATATTGTCTTCTTTGTTAGATGACTCTCTCCTTTGCTTGGATAATATGGTAATGAATCTAAGCTAATAATCACATAGATAGTAAATTTATGCACTAACCTTTTCTTAGTGTACCTTGAATTTGAGACTCACCAAGTCTCAATTTTTAGCTTCTATCATTGATTTAATGGTTGTCTTCTTCTTCTCCACTCCTTGGAGGAATTTCAATCTGCTTGGTGGCTTCTATAGGCCACAATACCTTGCAGGTACTGAGTTATAAATAGTTTTTTTAGACACTTTGATTATTTGTAGATTTGTGTCTTTGATCTTAACAATCAATACACGAAATAACTCTTTGAGAGTAACTAGTTCAATGAACAACTAGTAGAGTGTAATGAACCAATAATATTTCCAATTTAAAGCACTTTAATAATCTCACCTTGTTGCTCTTATTAATAAGCTCTCAAAATAGTTTCAAATGTACTAAATAATCTCTAGAAATTCCTTAATGTAGTCCTCTTTTCAATTTAGATAATAGTAAGGATTTATCTAACTCCTATTAATGTGCAGGTAATGAACCTTAACATAAACTATCTTCTACACTTTCTTTGAGGACTTAAAATGCAACCTTCTATTTTGTAATTTTTGAATCTTAATAAGGTGCTTAATGAAGTTAAGTAGTAATCTGAATTAAATGTTCAATACATGAACCTTTTTCACCTTAGTTTCTTGCCTTTAACAACCTTTGAATATGATGAGACTTTTGAAAATTGGTTCACCACTTTCTTCTATAGAATCCAATAGTCTTCCTTTTGGGCTTGTTGTCGGATGGAGATAATTGTCCCAAATATTTCACATATTTTGTAGTGAATTTCTCCAATAAGTTCGCATAGGAACTTCTTTGATGGCTTCTTCAATTTTTGTAATGAGGCTCTCCCTATTCCTATCTTATCTACCATGTGCTCTGATACCAATTTTATTTTTGGCACTAAACCATCTATTGAGAACATAGAGAGGAGAGCCTCAATGTATTATATTATATGTAAAATAGAAAGATACAATCAGGATGGAGCTATGAGTCCATTATATAGGAAGAGAGGTTTCTTGGTCCTTACTCTTCCTATGACACTTGGTACTTATTACATGACACTTGGCATGAAGTCAAATAATGGAATATATTCCAACAGTCAAGGAGGTAACCCATCGGGATTATCACAAACCATCTCAAGTTCGTTTGGTCAATGAAATGATGACCTCTTTAGTTCATATAGGTTTAAGTGAGGATTGTTTACATATTTGCTACCTAAGAACACAAGAGAAGTAACTTTGCATAGTGTGAATCTAGTACTTGAAAAAGGATGATGATTCTCCTATTTCACCCTGCTATAAGAAAAGTAGGATAAGGGTGGAAAATAAAAAGGGATGAATTTATGTAAAGTGGTTTCAATTCAAGTAGCTCATAACTAACCAAGTGGGAAGAGTCTATAAAAGGACAATCTTGCCCATGTTTTCCCCTTAATTCTCATGTATAGCTATTATCCTAGAAAGCATGCATCTTCCTTATGCTTTCCTTTAGTTTCAAAATTTTCTAAGATTTGTCTTCATTGACTCCATGCCTAATAAATAAGGCCTTTAATTTTTATACTTCTTGTCTTCTATGAGTAGAATATCCCTTGTGAGTCACCAAATTTGTAGTGAAAATTCACAAAATTTGACAAATCCTATCGAGGAGGATGGCTTTGGTTGGCCATCAACTGATGATAATTAGAGATATGAATGAGATGAAAGGATCCAAGACCTTAGTGACTACCATGTAGCTAGTTCCATGAAATTGGTGAAGATACTATCAAGATAAAATATCCACTGAAGGATAAAAATAAATATGAGGCCCCTTGTGCCATAAAGCCACACCTACTTGACCCAGATATTCAATAGCCCACATTGAATCCTAATAACCTTTTTGATGATAGCTAAACTAGCCTTCATCTTTGGTCAAATATTAGGAGCCATTTCAGTGATAGTTAAAATGACACTACCATTGGTAGGGGCTTAATGTAAACAATAGCTACAAACTCCCTCTACTTCCATATGGGTGAGCCTATGGACTAAGACTATATTCCACATTTGTTTGGATTCACAATAGTTATCCACATAGCTGCTTACCCCTGAAGTGCTCATAAGACATAACCTATAGGATATTTGAGGGGGAAAGAATCTAGTAGCTATGAAAGAAGTTAAAATATTTTGAGATGTCTATTCAAAGGCATAGTAGGTTAAGTTATCATGCCTCAATGTTTCCATCAAGAGGAGCTTAGCACTTAATGGTATATGAAAATAAATGTGTGTCATGGCACTTCAAGTTATGAAAAAATTGTAAGCCATTTGATCCTACTGATCTAGGACAAAGGCTACTTCAAAAGACTAGAAACGAAGAACCAAAGAAGCAAATTGGCTAAAATTGAAAGAAAAATTATCCAAGGCAAAGATAGTTTCAAAGGAGTGTCGACCATATTATGGAATAAGAAAATGATAAAAAATTAAATTTTTATTAGAATTCAAAGGAGGATTGTGCAAAAAATAGCAAAAACTAAAACTCTGGCCAAGGCTTGAAGAATGGCCAAGCGCAAAAAGGCAATAACCAAATTTTGGATAAGCTACCTTCATCACCCAGGTACAATATCCCAAGAATGTGGGAAACACATCTAAAGTAATAACATGGATATTGTCATGAAGTGACCTCAAGCCCCATGGCATTAATTGCAAGAAATATTTGTGTTTAATCTTTGAATATTTTTAGCATGGGTAGTTGGTATAAGCTGCAAGAAAGTTTCACATCCAATTGAACCAGTGCCTTGTAGCATTTATGGGTTTGGATCTAGAGACCTTGATATTTTCCATAATTCATACAATGGATACTGGGCAAAATTTTGAATGGTTGTTTTGAATTAAAAGTACAATATTAGGAGGGAAAAGTCTCTTAATTCTTGTCTATAAATATTAATATCTTCTTCATTAAATAATATTAAAATTTGCTTATGTGTGTCTAATATTTGGCCTTGTATGTAATATTTCCTTCACTTCTCTTCTATGTAACAGTATGGCTCGAACCTTGAGTCATTTTGTCGATACATTTTTGAGCCACTTTATCCAATATGATTGTAATCGAGTTATATATATATGAGAAGTTGTGACTATCTGTTTTTAGTCTTGGTTCTTATCGGTATGTGTCTGCGCATAAATTTTTATGTTTGTTGAAATTGTGTTCCTTGTGTGTTGTTAAAAAATGATACATGTGTTCACTAATCCCATTATTGTGCAAAATCACCTTGGGATATTGATGCATCACCTTCCATAGCATAGATGTTATTTTCCTATTATTTGCTTTTTGGTTGTTTATCTCACTCTCCCTTGTCCTTTTGAAGTGTAGTTAGAGTAGGCTAGTGTAGGAAGGTGAGCATCAAGATCACATATTAACAAGTATTTGGTCTTGCATGTTCCTCAAGTCATATCCCATACTTTTTGGACTTCCATAATATTATACTCCTTGCAAGGCACAAGTGTTGGGTGAATCTAGCCATCACAACAGGTGATCATTATATTTTAAGACAACAAAAGTAGTGATCATATTCCATTTACTTAAAGTGACCTAACCATAAGTCAATTTCAATGGCATTGCATTAGCATCATGGAAATCTTCTTTAACTTTTTCATTCTCTTTAAAGACATATTTCTTGAATTGGCTACTAAATGCTAGTTGTATGTTACTTCTCTCCATAATTCTTACATTGATGGATATCCCAAAAAAACTAAAATAAATGACCACTTATTCCATAATACTCATAAGAAAATTAAAATATAGAAGGTTCATGCACATACCTTTTTTTATGGGTGCATACTTGTTTGCTCCTCTTTATTGTTGAAGAGTACAAATAGGCTTGTGCAGTCCTTCTCCTATGGAAGGATGCTTTATTATAGATACTTGGAAACTTTGCTTGGCTCCTTTGATAGTGTTACTAACTCCTTTGAGAAAAATTTGTAGGAATGTTAGATTATTCTTAGATGCATCTTCATTCTTCTTTGAACATCCACCATGATCTTGGTACCCAAGTCCTATCTTTGAAGGTATTGCAATATGTCAATGGAAAACTTGATTCCTTTTCCATTATTGTCAAGCCCTTCATCTCCATATCCCATTATTCTATCAATTTGAATTCAATATCATTTT
The DNA here is from genome assembly GCA_028583015.1 of Wollemia nobilis. Lineage (NCBI taxonomy): Eukaryota > Viridiplantae > Streptophyta > Pinopsida > Araucariales > Araucariaceae > Wollemia > Wollemia nobilis. The sequence goes on from JAQPPZ010008406.1 coordinate 834,167, forward strand.
TATGCTACTCAAAACTTATAAAATCATAATTTTAATTTCTCACCCTAGTATCTCTATTTATGGTGTATACATTCTTAGTGGAAATCTACTCTTTTATTTATGTTTTATCAAATGCTTGTCAAATTTAAGCTATAAAAATATTCATGAATGACAACTTATCATATATTTGATTCACTTCCTATAGGTAATTTTATTCTACTTATATTATGCCTTCATAAGCAAGGTTACTCAATTACATGTTTTGTTGTTACACTTTGACAACTTGATTTACCACCATGAGCAAGACCTATTCTTGCTCTTGATGCTTCATGTGTATCCTTTTATGTTCTTTCCTAAACTCAAAAATATCCTCTTTCATTTTTACCTTTTTTCAAACAAATATTGAATATTGGTACTCTCCTCTTAGAGTTGGAGTAGGTCATTTTTGCTAGATTTTTCCATGTAAAAATTATGGTGTGTTTCTTGCAAACCAATAAAAACCTACTCTAATACCAATATAATTTGTAATTTCAAAAATAAAGCCTCAAATAGATCCTTTTGAACACTTGAAGTGCTCTTTGGCTTGGTTCCATTTAGATTATGACAAATTTACTCACTAGTTATATACAAAACCTTCTATTTTAGCATCAAATCTACTTATTTATGCCTAATATGTTAACTTATGATATCCCATTAAGAACTTGATGCAATGCTAATGAAGCTTCAAATGTATTTTAAACGCAACTATTTAGTATTTTTTAAGCATCAAACCCATGTAAACCCCATAGAATAAAGTGTCGAAGTGTGATTAAATTATTTAAAAATCAAAAAATACATGTGCAACAACAATGACACAATAATTTAGAGTGGGGAGAAATCCCATGATTCAATTATTCAAGCTTGACATTCCTTTTAAAAATGAGGAATATACAAGAGATGGTGACCATCAACTTGGACTTCACTAAGATGTAGATATATGATACACTTATTTGTAGCCTCACATAGTGCCTGTCATTATGTTCTTGCTCTTATTTTATTGGAACTTTATTGGACCTATCCGTGGCTCTTCAAAATTCCTTGCTTCTTCCTTGTCTTGGCTCAAATAAACCTCATCTAGTCTCTTCCACTCCCAAATCTAGAAGTGCAACTAATATTTCATAATATTTGATATTCTTACAAGTGTGATTATGCATCAAAGTGATGTGTCATATTTATCCTATGCTCATGTTCCTCTTGACACTTGTCCAATTCACTTTTTGGCCATATCTTTCACTTGCCAAATTGACCCCTTTCTTAGCCAACTTGGGTGGACTATTTTTTGACCTTTTGAAAGTCTAAACAAATGAATTTTAAATTAAAATATGTAGGTCATGTGGACAATGCTAAAGATAACATTCAACATAGCTTTTTCCTTAATTGGAGCTCTAAAGATAGAGAAAATAACTATATCATAGACTAAGTTTTACCATTTTGATTTAAAAAGGAAACTTACTTTGGCATAAAGCTTAGATTAAACTTAGTTTTTTAAGTCCTCTTTTGCTTTCAAAAAGAATCATTCAATTTGGACTTGATTTGTTTAACTTATGCCTAAAATGCTACTAATTAGTATTGGTTATTCTCTCTTATTTTCTCCAAATTAGATGATGTACTTTGAATTCATATTAACAATGAATACTCTTCTTGGTGTTAGAAACCTCCCTATGAATTTTTATTGCAATTCAATTTCATTCAAGGACTTATGGTCAAAATACAACATTACCTTGTTTTGGAAGCCTATTGTCACCTTCCCTTCATTGTTCATTGACACCCTCTTGTCATGCTTGCCTTGTCATGGATCCATTTGACCATATAATAGGGAGACCTAAATTCTACTATGTGATTCATTAAAATACCATGACAAGATAATGATGTAATATGGGTGTGATTGTTTCAAATCCATATTACTATTTTTTAAATAAAATGATATTTTATTAGTGTAGTTCAACAAGTAGGTTCATCATTGTGAGAGTGATGTAAATTATACAACAAGAAAATTAATTGAAAAAATATCAAATCAAACAAAGGTACCCGTAGTTCAATACCATTAAGAGAATAGTGGAAATTATAGGACATGAAAACTATGTGAAAAAAACCCAATCCTAAGAAAATTAGAACAACTCCAATTTAATAATGTTGTCTATATTTATTATTATTAGCTTGGGGCCTAGGTTAGGGTAGTCAACCATTGAGCATTGAGGCTAGGGTAATTGACCCTTGAGCATTAGAGTTAGGGTTGTTAGTTGTTTTAGTCTATAAATATAGGAGTTACATATAGTAGTTTTATCACTCATACTAATAATTCTTTGTCACCTTTGATGCACATATGGGCTCCACCCTTTCTAATTTGTTATCAGATTTCCCTCTCTAAGTGTCTAGGATTTTTGGTGATTTGAAATTTGGATGTATTACTTGTTATGATTTGTTGTTGTGGAATCAAAATTATATTCCAATGAATGCTTTCATTTCCATATTTCTTAGTTTTATTGTTATTTATGGGAGTTGTTTTGTTAGAAGTGGTATCAAAGCATCAATCCAGGCTTCCTTTGATAGTGTAAAAAATGACCAAAGGATGTGTGAACTATTCCAAAACCTCTTTCATCCATATCTACGTTCCTCTCATTGGGTAATTTTTATCCAATTTTTTTGTTACCATCTTCCACTACAAATAGGTTTTGTAATATTGTGAACTAGGAGTTATCTACAGTTCCTAAACTCATAAATATAAATATCATCATCAAAAATATTATCAGAGATAAAATGACCATTTTAGGAGACCTATCTCATTTTTATAGTCTTAACAAGTTGATCAAAATAAATTATATGTTTAATAACATATTTTTTGTAGTGCTCAATGACATATTTAGGGTTTTGCAATTGATTCCTAGTATATGAATGAACCATTGGCTTCCTTTAGTTGGTCATAATTCAATAATAATTTGTAGTGTACAAGTTCACTCAATGATGATTGTATGAGTAGAAAGAAAAGTCAACAAAGAAAACTTAAAAGGCACCATAATATACCAGACTGTATTAATAGTTTTGACCTACTTGCTTTCATTGCTTAAAGCACCATGAATACTTCTATCACAAGTTCCCATCCCCTTCCATCAAGCATTTCCTTTTATCTTCATGATTATTTATCTCAAGAGCAAGCAAGGGTGGACAAAAAAATATCTAGCATTGGTTATTTAAGGCAAGAGATATTCGTGAAGCTAAATACAATCTAAACCTAGTTGAAGTAATTAGTTAGGTAGCACCCTAATGATCCTCCTCATACCAAGTATTAACTACACAATACCTTTCAATAGGTTTTAGGGATGGAAATCAAGATAACCAAAAGGATTAAAATTATAATCTAACAACCCTCCTCTTATCAAACATTTTCACTTTTAGGATCCATAAAACTTTCATCAATTGCCTTATGGGCATGATCAAAGGTCCTTGTAGCATTTAGACAAAGGATTATTCTAGCAACAATATTTTAAGCATAGTGCTAGTTGTTGTTACTTGGTTCACAATCATCCCCACAATGTCATGGGATATCTTCCAAGTATGGGTAATTTAGAATTTACTATTGATATTGATCCCTCTACAAGATGTGATTCCCTTTTACTTTAATGGGCTCATGATGTTCTCATCCTCCGGTTTGATATTCCAACCTTTGAGGCCACAAATCCACCATTGAATAGCCCAAAAGGATTTCATTATATGCGTATCCCATGTCCCTAATAATGGTATCACCTTAGCCAATTCTAAGCTAAGTATCCATGCTCACCAATGAATTTTATGGGAACTCAAGCATTGCAGTCATCATATCTCATGGCTAAGTTTAAGAAGATGTTCCTACTCAAGTTTGATAAGGTCCCCTCTATCTCTTATGTTGATTTAGACTAAATAAGCAAGCATTATAGAGAAATATTGCATTGATTTCATGGGCCTCCTCACCTATACCTAGCATTTGGATCTAGTGGTGGTGGTCTTAGCATTTCATCACGGTATTAAAGATGACATGAGGTGAGAGGTAGATATGCATGATTTATCTACCCTCCATGATGTAAATCATTTGGTTTGTGTAGTTGAAAATAATCTCTAGTTATCCTATATCCAACCATAATGTTATTTCAACCCCCAACAACTATACTTGAATATCTACAATTATGAGCATCCACTAGGATTTTTCTAATACATATGTCATTTGTGTCACCCTTGAGACCAATCTTGTGAGGATTGATATAACTTCCAATTCGAAGAAGAAGAAGCAACCTTGGAGAATAAAGAGCATGTCCCTCCTCAACAAGAGTTGTCAGTCAATATGGTGAATCATAATTCATGAGGATACTATAGCCCTTTTGGCAATTTCCTCATGGGGTTGCAGACTCACCATCAAGGTATAAATCTTCAATAAATTTCAGAGCATCAATATGTTTATTGGATCAATAGTACTCACAATTTTATTGATATGAATACAGCTAAAACCTTGGGATTGTATATCAATATTACCACCCAATACAAGTTCTAAGTGTTGATTACAAATGGGTGTAAGGCTCAATGTGTGGGTCATATTGCAAATGTCAGTATCCAAACACATCCTTATATATGGATTGGTCATATTGATGTAATGGACCTAAATAGTGCAGATATCAATTTAGGGGCTTAATGATTGTCCTAATTAGGGGATGTTACTCATAATATCCAATGGTTGTATGTATAATGAATGGAATATGGTAAGGTCATTCATCCCTAAGGTATCAAACCATTACCTTCTAGGGTGCTCATATCACACCAAATGGAAAAGATCTTGAAGAAGTGTGGTAGAGGCTTCTTTGCTCAAATTAATTGCATGGAAGTACAATCTAGTGAGTAGTCCTCTCAAATCTCCCTTCTAATATACAATCCCTTGTTAATAGATATGTTGTTGTCTTCAAGGAATCCATGGGTCTTTCACTTGAGTGAACTCATGATCATGCCATTCATCTTGTACCAATAAGTCACCTACCCAATATTAATCCTTACCACTAACCCAACTACAAAAGTTAGTAATAGATAAGATGGGTCAAGAAATTTTGGAGTAGAATATTATCCATCTAAGTACCAGTCCTTTTTCAACTCCACTGGTCATGGTTCAATGAAAGGATAATTTTTGAAACATGTGCCCTAATTCTTGCTTCCTCAACAAGATTACCATTAAAGATAAGTGCCCTATCCTATTATTTATGATTTATTGTATGAATTGCATGGTGCTAAATATTTTACCAAGCTTGACTTGTATTCTATATTTCATCAAATTAGGGTTAGCAAAAGGATATTCCCAATATTACCTGCCATACCCATGAGGCTCATTATAATTTTTTGGTCATGTCTTTTAGTCTTACTAATGCCACTTCCACTTTTTAAACCCTTAAGAATTTTTTCTTTAATCCTCTACTTTGCAAGTTTGTGTTGATCATATTTGATGATATTCTAGTCTGTAGTAAGTCCTAGACAGCCAATTTAGTGCATGTTGAAAGAGTGCTTTATCTTTTACAAAGGGAATAGTTATATATCAAGAGGTCCAATGTTCTTTTAGGATATCTAAAGCTGAATACTTAGATCATATTGTATATCATGAAGGGGTCAAAGTGGACCCCAAAAAATTAAGGCTGTGCAATATTGGCCTCTGCCTAAATCCCTCAAGCAACTTCAAGGATTTTTTGGACTTACAAGTATTATAAAAAAATTATTAAGAATTATAGGAAGATTGCAGCTCTACTTATGACTCTCACAAAGAAAGATGCTATTATTTGGCTTGATGCAACTACTAAGGCCTTCAATGCCTTAAAGGAGGCTATGTGTATCACCTTTTTTTAGCTACACCCAACTTCAACAAGTTGTTTGTAATTGAGTGTGATGCTTCAAGAATAAGTATTATAATTATCTTGATGCAGGACGGCCACCCTCTAGGCTTTGAAAGTAAGCAACTCCCCAACAAGAGTCTAAGTCATTCTATTTATACAAAATTTAGCCATATTACATGACATGAATAGATGAAAGCCTTGTTTGTTGGTTTTTCACTTTATTATCAAAACTTAACATAGCAGTCTCAAGCATTTCCTAGAACATATCTCTTTTTCAAAAATAAATAAATGGTTGACCAAGTTGTTGGGTTATGACTTTTCCATTGACTACAAGAAATATAAAATAATATGGTGTTCAATGCTTTTTATCACAAATATGAGGACGTGGTCATTGTCAATGCTATATCTAGTCCTTTTCCATAGTGTTTTCCCATTTTTGTGAGGAATGGCATGTAAATATTGAAAGTATTCACATGATTTATAATGTGCATACTAGTAACCTATCTACTTATTCTCTTATGTTGACAAGGTTTCACTACACCAAAAAAAGGATTTAATTGTGGACATAGGTGGTTTTTATGATGGTAAAAAAATACCTTAATAGATCCTAAGAGGACAGTTATAAACTGCCATCTTAGGATGACCTAAGAGGGTGATTATAAATCATCATCTTAGGGTGACCTAAGAGGGCGGTTATAAATCACCATATTAGGGTAACCTAAGAGGGTGGTTATAAACCATCCTATTAGGTATAAGAGGGCATCTTAGGCAACCCTACGAGGGTGGTTTATAATCGCCCTCTTAGGATCTAAAAAAAAAAAATATAAATACCACGAGAAAAGCCTAGGTCACATTTTTGTTGAGCATTTCATAGTGCGCGATGGAGGTACATTTAGGGCTTTGAGCAGCATTTCAATTGATCATTTTGTAGTGTGCAACGGAGGTAGAGCTATAGCTTTGAGCAACATTTTGGTTGAGAATTTTGTAATGTGCAATGGAGGTAGAGCTAGGGCTTTGAGCAGCATTTTGTAGCATGCAATGGAGGTAGAGCTAGGGATTTGAGCAATATTTTTGTAGTGTGTGATGAAGGCAGAGCTAGGGCTTTGAGCAGCATTTCCTAGCACACGATAGAGGAAGAGCTAAGGCTTTAAGCATTTTTATAGCGTGAGATGGAGGTAGAGCTAAGGCTTTAATAATTTTGGTAGCACACAATGGATAAAGAGCTAAGGATTTGATCATTTTGGTAGCACACGATGGAGGTAGAGCTAGGGGTTTGAGCATTTTGGAAGCACACAACAAAGGTAGAGCTAAGGATTTGAGATTTGAATATAAACTTGTATATTTTGGTACACAAAATTTAAACTTGAATATTAGAATTGAGCTTATACCATTTTATTTGAAAAACTTATGTTGTGACATTACTATGTATATGTATTTGGGTGTTCTCTCTATTTTCATGGGTTTTCTATCGATTTTCAGTTTTGTTAATACCAATATAAAAACCCTAACCAAATTTTGTAGCTGGGTATTCTTTCTATTTTATTTAGATCTTAATTTGGTCTTCCTTCAATTTTTAGTTTTATTAATACCAATATGAAAACCCACAGTGGCTTCCTTATGTTTTCATTTTAGAGCTTCATTTGGTCTTCCTTCAATTTTTATTTTTATTAATACCAATATGAAAACCCACAGTGGATTCCTTCTATTTTCATTTTAGAGCTTTGTTTGGTCTTCCTTCAATTTTTATTTTTATTAATACCAATATGAAAACCCATAGTGGCTTCCTTCTATTTTCATTTTAGAGATTCGTTTGGTCTTCCTTTGTTTTTCATTTTTATTAATACCAATATGAAAACCCACAGTGGTTTCCTTCTATTTTCATTTTAGAGCTTTGTTTAGTCTTCCTTCGATCTTTAGTTTTATTTGCTTCAATATAGAAGGCTATGATATTGCATGGCATAATTTTTTCTTTTCATTATTTATTTACATGCTATTTTTATGGCAGTCTTCTAGATGATAAGATGGGTAATACAGGATGCCATGTTGTTTATCTATCGGGTGAACATAGAATTGACAACTGTCATGATGTTTGAAATTTAATCATAAAAAAATTCACCTGGGATTATAAAACATGCCACTCTATCTAATCCTATTTTGGATAAGAAATGTGGTTTGCCCTTCACCTCCTTTTCCTTTATATTTCCTCATCTCAACTATGTTGGAAACATTTATTTTTTGTTATATCTTATATCCCTTTGAATTGTTTGTTGCTATCTTCTCATAGCTGGAATTATACAGGTATATGCTAGTTGATATGTCCTCCTGACCAACATAATACAAGGACATAATCTAGGGGCATATCCCTTGAAATTTCATTTCACTTTCATAAAATATTTTACAAGTTAAAAGTTAGTGATTTCTTGAATCAACTTTTAATTAATCTACTGATCCAATAGGATATTTTGAAGAGTTTGCAAAATTTAATGTTCAAATTGAAGTGATATGATAATTTTCTTACTTTGTAGGTGTCATCATCTTGAGGACTATTAGATAACATAGTAGATACAGTAAGTGTTAAATTATAGATCTCCCTTAAAATAATTGAATAGTTTTGAATATTAGTAGATTAACAAGTCAAGAACAATAATTGGCAAATTAAACTTCTTTAATATAATTAAATATAAGGTGTATATAGGGATTTCGAACATTAATACAAAAGTGAATCTTCAACTTAAATAAAGTGTTATCTCCAGCATGTTATTGTGAGTCAGATGTTATATATATTGACATATATTTACACAATTATTTGTATATTAAAGGGTTTTAAGAACCACTCTTTAATTTAAAGATTATTTATTCATAACAAGACATTGAACTACCCCTAGGAGTGTTCTACTTTGTGGTTTAAATGATTCAAATTTGCATTAGGTTTAGTTGGCACAACAGTATGGTGGATGCCTTCAAGCAACTCTATTTGAAATACATGTTTTTTACAAAGTTTGTGATACATAGATGACTTTAACATAGTTATCTTAAGATACATGGTGCTCATAAGATACATGGTGCTCGAAATGATGAGCTTCATGGCAAGATCTTAACATGTTTAAACAAAGTAATACATGATCATTTACTTCTAAATTTGATATTTTGTTATAAATAACTTTGATAAAAAAATTGTAGGGAGTACATTTCAAGTTTATATTGTAGGTTGGCGTTGTAAACATATATGAATTTCCATGGTTTCTTTCTTATCTTAAGAAACATGGTGCTCGAAATGATGAGATTTATGGTAATATCTTAATACATTTTTTTAATTTATTTATTTTAAGGTAAGGTTTTTGAAAGGGTTTCCTTTTTCCTTTTATATCAACTTAGTCATATCAAGTTATATGGCTTATTTGGTTTCATTGGGATTTGAAACTTGATATGATCTATGTCACCCATATGTCATAACCAATATGAAATCTCACAGTGGCTTCCTTTTGTTTTCATTTTAGATCTTCGTTTGGTCTTCCTTTGGTTTTTAGTTTTATTAATACCAATATTTTTTTTGTTTTTTTGTTAAGCGAAAAACCCCTTGCGAAGCCGCCTTGGTCTGAGAGACCACGAACAGGGGGTTCTACACCGTCAAAGTCACTCGGGGGTCGCACCCGACCCTGCCCGCACCAACATTATCAATTGGATTTTAGATACCTAATTCAGCTTTTTGGTAGGGTGGAGATTTGAACCTGGTACCTCCCTTGGAGGATTGCCCTCTCCTCTCCAACTCACCTACAACACCTGGGTCTATTAATACCAATATGAAAACCCATAATGAATTCCTTTTATTTTCATTTTAGAGCTTTGTTTGGTGTTCTTTCTTCCACAATTGACATTGAGTGGAAACCCACATAAACAATGATTTATTTAGAAATAATAAACTTTGAATGTTTTGAGTTCTTGGAAACTTTTTTACTACAAAAAGAAAAAGAAACATTGACAAGGTTTTGAGTTCCAAAAAAGCACCTACGCTAAGTTATACGTCTCTCTATGTATGTTGCATGAGTATAGAATACACTTGTTAAGAAATGGTCCAACCATATTTTATATATAATATTGACACCTTTGAAAACATCTATTTAGAAAGGTATCTATCATGATTTCACAATGCTGAAATGAAATATATAATATGACAATGTGATAAATATGTTGCTCATAAAATTTCAAGAGAAAAAATAGTGTTATATGATCTTGGAACATGTGCTTCCATAGGGTTTTTAACTATTGGATCTTCTCCCCTACTTGTTTAGATGATCTCTCTTATCATTCCAGTTCTGAAATAAAATTTCCAAGCTTTTTTTATTGTGTTGATTTTTTTATTCAAGGTTTCATACTGTTGAGTAGTATTTTCACCCGATTGTGAAAACACACTCTCCAATAGGATTTGGGTTCCAAATCCCCTCTTGCAAAGAAATTAAACAAGTAATTTCTCCAAGGTCTCCGCTATGTTAGCATTTTGCACAAATAATATTTTTCAATTTGAATGCTTGGAATACCTTAGTGATTGCAAGTAACTGTAAACAAGGGGCATAGCTGGTTTATTTTATTTGACACTTCAATGATTGTTCGTTTGATCCGAATGAATTCGATGTGAATCAATATTATTGATAAAACTATTTTGTTTTCATATTTTGGTAGATTTTCAATTGTTTATTTGAATGACTATAATTAAAATAAAATTAAATTTCCTGTGGAATAAAAATGCAGAAAAATAAAGAAGTGAAAATAAAATGCAAAGAGAATGGAACTAAAATACATTCAGAATGCGGCAATCCTATTCGACAAAACCGAAGCTATGAGGTCTTCTGCATACAACCTAACCTATTGAACCTGCAAACATGCACAATCCAGATAAGCTAAGTGCTGGTTTCTAGGGTTTTAACTATGGTTTCCATATTTAGACATTCGCATGAAGCAACCAAGACAACTTGCATTAAACTCCATCTATAAGCCTAAAACCGAAAATGGGAAAGATAAACATTCAATCTTGCATGCAGAGAATAACTCCTTCTTTCTTGCCAATGAGATGCAACTCTCTGTAATTTTTGTATTAAAAATATGTCAGTTTACAACAACATAAGCTTCCAGTTTATCAAAACCAGAAAAAATGAAGGAAAACGCTCCTAAGCAGGCCCAGAATGGCCTATCGCCTTCAGCTCTGCAACTCTGCTTGTAGCGGTTTTCGACCCTTGTATCTGTCATTGGCTTTTGCTTTTAAGCTTTTTGGTATGGCCCTCTGTTTCACTCTGTGACGCTTCATTTCATTTCCCAGGTCTAGTCATTTTGTCTCCCCAAATCGCTTTGTTTCGTCTTCCCGCCTCTTTGTTGTTTTGGCTTCTTGCTCGGGTGTGAAACGCTTGGTCTACTCTGCTAACTGTAACCGTCGATCTTGAAGCGTTATCATAGTCTCTACACCTCTTTGCCACGTGTTCAGTGCTTCCCTACACGTTCTATAACAGCCCCCTATAAATCATGACAAAAAATAGCATGTCGCGATATCGTGATGTTTTTATGTATGTAGCTTTGCTCCTCTACCTGTATCGCGAAAATGAGACATGTCGCGATATCGCGACATTTTTTTGTCAGTAGCCTTGTTCGTCTTCATGCATCGCAAAAATGAGACATGTCGTGATATCACGACATTTTTCTCTTTCGGGCCGCAGATGCAACCTGTCGCGAAATCATGACGTTTTTCTCTTTCGGGCTATGTAGATGCGACCTGTCGCAAAATCGTGATGTTTTTCTCTTTCACTCTATCCCACTGCACTTGTCCGCAAAAATGTGACATGTCACAAAATCGTGACACCCTTTCATTCTGCATCATCTTCTTGCTTTCTGTCATGAAATCGTGACACTTTTCTTCTACATCCACTTTGGTTGCTTCAGGTCACGAAACTCTGACATGTCGTGATATCGCGATGTTTTTCTTGTTTGCCCTTCATCTCGTCTTCAGATTGTGAAAACACATGTCGCGACATCGCGACAACTTTGACATCTTGCTCTGTTTGACCATTTTGACCGCGATTTCATGACATGTGATATCGTGATATTTTTCACTGTCTTTCTCTCTCCTCTGTGAATCGCGATTTCACGACATGTTGCGATATCGCGACATTTTTCACTTTGTATTTCTCTCTCCTCTGTGAACCGCGATTTCGTGACATGTCGCGATATCGTGACATTTTTCACTTTGTCTTTCTCTCTCCTCTATGAACCGCGATTTCATGACATGTCGCGATATCGCGATATTTTTCACTTTGTCTTTCTCTCTCCTCTGTGAACTGTGATTTCACGACATGTCACGATATCGCGACATTTTTCACTTTGTCTTTCTCTCTCCTCTGTGAACCACGATTTCAAGACATGTCGTGATATCATGACATTTTCTTTTCATGTTGCATTCTGTTGCTCTTAGCTACGAAAACGTGACATGTCGCGACATCGCAACGCTCTTTTGTTCCATTGTACTTTGCTTGTCTGAGCCGCGAAAACATGACATGTCATGATATCGCGACATTTTTCTTTTCGCTGTACTTTTGCTATTTTGAACCACGAAAATGCGACATGTCGTGATATCGCGACACTTTCTTTTTCTTAGCCGCGACAGAGCAACATGTCGCGATATCGCGACGTTTTTTCATTTTGGCCGCGACAGAGCAACATGTCGTGATATCACGACGTTTTTTCATTTTTGGCCGCGACAGAGCAACATGTCGCGATATCGCGACGTTTTTTCATTTTTGGCCGCGACAGAGCAACATGTCGTGATATCGCGACGTTTTTTCATTTTTTGGCCCTGACTTTGATCTTTAGCATCTGGGCCACTGCAGTTTTCTTGGAAAGCATGTAAAAAATGTGGGTCCCCAATTTTGGGGTGTGTTGTGGAGCAGCCACAACACATATAATAGTTTGTAACTGTAAATATCTATTTATTTGTTAGTTATATCATCATATAACTTACAAGTGGAAATAAATTTTATTTCATTCTCTACTTAATACTTTTGCAAATTCTATTTCCCAAGGTTTTTGTGGGTGGATTTGTCTAGGGGTTTCACCATGTAGTTCATGCAAGTTAGTTCTTGGTTTTGCAAATATGGTTTTCTTGAGGGATTTTGCCTTATGAAGGTAGAAAAAATGCTTTGATTTAGGTTTTTTGATACTCTTATAATACCAAATATTTTGTTTTTATTATTATTATCCTTTCAATTACTACTATTTATTTTACTTTTGCTTTGATGATTTTTATAACACCATATATTCTACTTGCATCTCTATTGTTGTTTTAAAGGCTATATTGGTTTATTTTGATGGTTTGCTTTCATATCTACAAAATCCTTTTAGTGTTAGATCTCTAGATATGATACAATACTTGTCTTATCCCCTAATTGTTTATATGATATCTCTTATTATTCCAGTTCTAAAATAAAATTTCCAAGATTTGATTGATTGTGTTGATTTTTTTATTCAAGGTTTCATACAATAGTTTGTAACTGCAAATATCTATTTATTTGTTAGTTATATCATCATATAACTTGCAATTGGAAATGAAGTTTTTTTCATTCTCTACTTAATACTTTTGCAAATTCTATTTCCTAAGGTTTTTGTGGGTGGATCTATCTAGGGGTTTCACCATGTAGTTCATGCGAGTTAGTTCTTGGTTTTGCAAATATGGTTTTCTTCTTGAGGGGTTTTTCCTTATGAAGGTAGGTTAAATGCTCTAGTATGAGACCCTTGGAGGGACACACCTACCCTACCCCATAGGATTTAAACAAGTGACCAAGCTTGAATTTAACCAAGTCTGACCATTGTGGTATTGTGGGTTGGAAAACTGATCAGAACCCATTCTTGACAAGCACTCCAAGTATTGAAATTACTTCTACATAATTTGAAACTTCATGAGTGTACTGTGTAGTAATAAGTTGCATAAGAAACTCCACTTACCTTGTGCAAGTTGTGCTTGGGCAACAAGATTATTGTCTTTACTTTCAACAGTTGGATCATCCTCAAGACTCAGAGCACCAACTCTAGCCAAGTCAATTGGGTCAATATTTTTTGTCCATCAAGTATCATGGACAAAGCTTGGCTAGGAGCAGCTAGGTATTTCAACTATGTTATCACCATTAACGAAGAAAAGTTGTGCTTTCGATCAGTTCTACCCATATAACTATACTTTCTTATTTTTTGGGGGGTTTGTTTGTAGAAATAGCGAGGACTATTATCGTGGGGTTCACCAATTCCTGGATTTTGCAAGAAAGAATTCAACGAACCCTAAAAGAACTAGATGTCCATGTTGAAAGTGCTCAAATATGGAAACTCTTGGTTTTTCGAAGGTTCATGACCACCTGATTTGGTATGGGATTGACAAGACATATACCAAGTTTGTTTTGCATAGAGAACAACCCTCTAGTTTTGAAAAATATGCATCGAGCACGTGCTCTACCACTTATGAGGGTCCAATTACCAAATATGTACAAGATGACATCATTGGAATGGTCAATGATGCATACAGATTGTTCAATGTCAATTACCTAGAGAGTGGACCAAAACTACGAGATGATGTTGAGTTCCAATCATCTTATGGAGTAGTTCCTATTGATGAATATTGTAGCTTGCTCGAAGATGCCAAATGACCATTATACCCAGGTTGTACAAAGTACACAAAGCTATCGATGATCACTAAATTGTATAATCTCAAAGCAAAACATGGTTGGTCGAACAAAAGCTTTGGCGACTTACTAGAGTTGCTGAAAGATATGCTCCCAATCGATAATACAATTCCAGAGTCCACATATGCGATGAAGAAAATGATGAGGCCATTGGGATTAGATTATGTAATGATACATGCATGCATCAATGACTGTATTTTATATTGGAAATATCATGAAAAGAAGTAAGCTTTCCCAACATGTGGTGCATCTCGATGGAAAGTTGACCCTCATTCACAAAAGGTATGCATTAATGTTCCTGTGAAGGTGTTGAGGTATTTTCCCATTATACCGAGGTTGAAGAGAATGTATAGGTAAGGGATTTTATTATATCATTAGCTTTGTTGTGTTTGTTTCTTTCAACATTGTTAGATGTGATTGAAGTGAGTTGCTTTCTTCCTATAGCTCTGTAAAGGTTACGAAGAATATGAGGTGGCATTCCCAGCATAGGAGTTTAGATGGCAATATGCGACATCCAGTTGACTCCCTAACGTGAAAAACTATAGATGTTAAGTGGAAATATTTCATCGATGATCCACGTAGTGTACGACTTGCAATGGCAACCGATGGGTTCAACCCTTTTGCTGACTTTAGTACTACTTACAGTTTTTGGCCCATTGTGTTGGTCACTTACAACCTCCCACCATGGATGTGGATGAAGAGGAAACATTCAATGCTCACCTTGTTAATACCTGGCCCCAAGAAACCAGGCAATGATATTGATGTTTATCTACAATCGTTGGTTGATGACTTGCATGAACTATGGACTAAAGGAGTAGAAACGTATGATGCATTTTCCAATACTATGTTCAATATGAGAGCAATAATGATGTGGGCCATCCATGAATTTCTGCTTATGGAAATCTTATAGGATGTATGACAAAGGGAAAGGCAGCATGTCCAATATGCGGGGAGAACACATGTGCAGAATATCTTAAATGTAGTAGAAATATCACTTACATGGGCCACAGGAGATTCCTTCCTCTAGATCATTCGTTTCATCGTCAGAGGGCATCTTTCAATGGTAAACAAGAGCTCGATAAACCACCCAAACCTTTAAATGGGATGAAAATACTAAAAATAGTATAGGGAATTCCACCAAATTGGGGAAAGAGCAACTCAAATAAAAGGAAACACAACACGGATGAGGATAGCGTGTTTGTTCCTGTAGCAGGATGGAAGAAGAAATCTATATTCTTCAATCTACCGTATTGGGAGGTACGACATGCAACTTTCTTTTTGTATCTGTTGTTATATCTCTCAATGTCAAGTAATTTTATGTTTGATATTGCTATCTATGAACAACATCTTCTAGTTCATCACAACTTGGATGTGATGCATGTGGAGAAAAATATCTATGAAAGCCTATTCGAAACACTACTAGGTATTGATGAAAAGTCAAAGGATGGCAAAAACTCCCATGAGGATTTAAAAAATATGGGTATCAGGAACACATTGTGGCTAGTAATGGATGGAAACAAGACATATCTTCCACCAACACCCTACAATCTATCGAAGGTTGAGAAAGAAAGGTTTTGTCATACACTATACAATATGAAAGTACTAGATGGATATAGTTTGAATATTAGAAAATGTGTCTCTATGAAAGAACTTAAGATCTAGGGCCTAAAATCACATGACTACCATGTTCTCATGCAACAACTTCTTTTGGTAGTGCTACGACATTTGCTTGATAAGCCAATGCGACAAACCATTTGTCAGTTGTGCATGTTCTACAGGGATATATGCGCTAAAGTGGTGGATCCCATAAAAATAGAGAAATTATTGGTAGAGGTCATGGAGATGTTATGTTTTCTTGAAAAGTACTTCCCCCTTCATTTTTTGATATCATGGTGCACCTAACTATTCACTTGGTGTGGGAGGTACGTCTATGTGGACCTATACAATATCGATGGATGTACCCTTTCGAGAGGTTTGTATGCATTCATCAGTTTCATAAACCACCATTTTTCTAATTTTTGTAGTGTCTCATCTAATAAAAATTGTTTGTTTCCTTTCTTAGAATTATGAATATTTTTAAGGGCTATGTAAAGAACCGAGCTAGACCCGAAGGTTGTATTGTCGAACATTATCTTGTCGAGGAATCTGTTTCATTCTGTGTGGACTACATGAGAGGTATAGAAGCAATTGGTGATCACCTTGGTCATAATGAGGTATGGAGTGACGAGGACGAAGAAACTATAATCGATGGGAGGCCTTTGTCCAGTGGTAAAGACTTTGATTTGGATGAAACTTCTTACGAGCAAGCCCATCGATGTATTCTCTTTAACTTGGATGAAGTTCAGCCTTGGGTAGAGTAAGTAGATGTTTATTTGTTGTTGTTATATATGGTAGAATATTAATTAGATCCAACTAAGCTTGACAAAATTTGGGCCAAATCAGGAAGCACCTAAAGAGTATCAAGGAATCCAACCCTCGTGCAATGAGAGATGAAGGGGTGTTGCAAAAAATCCATAATCAGACATTCATCACTTGGCTACGAGATCAGGTTATTGTCTACTCTCTTGAATATGATCTTTGATATTTATACTGATTGTCATGTACTAAACATCATGTAATGTTCTACAATCATCTTTAAACTATTCTTCTTTGTTTTAGTTTCATGGAGATGAAATGCAACATAATGACAATGACTCCAACACAATAAAATGGTTGGCACGTGGTCCGAGGAAAGTTGCAACCAAACATTCGAGCTATTTGATCAATGGTTATAGATTTCATATCAAAGATAAAGAAGACCAAAGAACAACTCAAAACAGTGGTGTGTGTGTCGATGCTACTACTTTGTGCAGAGCAAGCACAAAAGACACAAACCTAATGCTTCAAACAATCACATATTATGGTGTTATTAGGGAAATAATCTTGTTGGATTACTATCAGTTTCAATACCCCCTATTCAAATGTGATTGGGTGAATGTTCTTGATACGAGGAATGGATGTAGAAAGGATGAAATGGGCTTCACACTGGTCAACATGAACAGATTACTTGGTCGAGATAGACTAAAATATGATCCATTTATCCTAGCATCGCAAGCCAGACAAGTCTTTTATGTAAATGATCCACTTGATACTAGCTGGTATGTGGTTCTCACATCACCTCCAAGAGGGATCAAAGACATTGAAGCATACGAGGTAGAATATGTCAGTGTCTCTAGAGCAATAGATTTTATTGGACCTAAAACTACACAAGATAAAAACGTAAACGATGACAACATTCAATATGTTCATGAAGAATGTGAGGGTACATGGTTGGAAGCCTAATTACTGTACTTAGAAAATGCTAGTAGATAATTAATGGGTAGCCAAGCTAGGAGTGAGGCGAGTAGGTATCTTGAGCATGAGGTTGGCCAGTCAGATACAAGAAGGTAATTTGGTAAAAAAAAGAAAGAGAGAGAATACAAGTGTTGCTAGGGCATAGGATTAAGAGTCTAATCATGCATGCATGTTGTAATGTGTTGAAATGAAGGTTTATTGTGTTGAGTGAGTGTTAGTTATGAAATTGATATTTCATGTTTGACTCTTAGTCCTAGTCCTTAGCAACAATACTTGATTTGCATAGATGGATATTTATGTATCTAATGGAAGTCTCAGGATACCCTCTCGCCTCATCTCTGATGGTTGGGGTGGGTAGGGATGTTTAGACATCTACCCATTATATGGAGGGCTCAGGTTGTCCATTCACCTATATCTGTAAATAAGAATTGCACTTGAAATAAGAATTTTTCATTTTGTATTTGTACTTGATTTACAAGTGTTAAAACTGAGTTGGATATTATTATTTTTTCATGAGTTCAATGTAACCTCCATTACCTCTATCTAATGAATTTGATATTTTTTTAAGATCAATAAGAGGGGTTGCAAGCCATCCAAAGCCTCTTACAAACTTCCTATTGAAACTACATGGACACATGAATACCCTCAACTAGTATAATCGTATTCAAGTGCAAGTTTCATGCAGATGGTAGTTAATTATTTGTTTCATTATGAGTAGTGTCTAGCATGCATTTGTGAAGATAGGGCTGCTCTTGTATAATCACTGACAAGTGGAACTCAAATGGACACAAGAGTAAAAAATGATAATGAACGCTCCAAGAAGATCTTAATTCAAGCCATCAACAACCAGATTTGTACTACCTTCTTATATTTGATGCTTAGGTGGAACTGTTGCAAGTATATTGACCTCTTTTGATGACATTCATTTTAGACTTTGCTTTCTATCTACAAGAATTGCAAGGGTCTATAATCAATATGTATGATTCTCTCATTGCTCAAAATATAATATTTTCACTAACAACATGCTTGGGACATGGCATGGAGTTCTTTGTCCTATGCAGGATACCTTCAGAATATATCATTGAATATCTCACTTGGTAGGCAACAAGATGCTTAAGTTGAGCAAGGAATGTACCTCCAAGAAGATCTTAATTCAAGCCATCAACAACTAGATTTGTACTACCTTCTTATATTTGATGCTTAGGTGGAACTGGTACTATCTCAAGTCTGAAAATTTGATTGTTGTTGTTGGTCAAATTTTATCTTTACCCTTTTTTTCTTTTTAACATCTGCCCAATGTAGCCACCCCTTCTGAGGTGTTGATTTGGATATGAAGGACCTGACTGATGATATTTTTACCTCTCATGGTTGGGAATAGCAACATAAATGACATTTGATTGATTGTGTTTAATTGGCTTAGTTGGAGGTCAGAAAATTATTTTCTCTGAAGTTAAATAAAAATAATTAAAAACATAGATAAATTTAGAAGTGACCCTAAATTTCTAGCCAATTTTGAAATTTTTTGCTATTCCTAAAGGTTCCTCCAAATTTAGAAATGGTTCTACTAGACTTAGGGATTCCAAGGACTCAGTTATCAACCATGTTACTGAAATGCATGAAATAAGGAATTAGTTGGTTGTCATCATCTGTAAGAATGTAACATAGATATGATCACTATAATTGGCCTAAACTTAAAGCAACTTTGTGACATTTGATGTATGGCACATAGGGGTAAGATGCCTTATTGGAGATATGTTTGTCCTAGTGAAGGAAGAGCAAGGATAGTGTTAAGCAAATGAAGATGAGCTGGAAAGGGCCTTGCTTAAGAAATGATGAAGGTTGTGGATGTGTGCATAAATTATTGTAGCTTAGAGAAAGAGGGCATGGAATAAGACAATTCAATGATGAGGAAAAATATTTACCCCAAAAATGATTCAAAAGTATATCTTTTGAGCAATGTGTTAAGAGTGGGCATGATAAAAGAACATTGATATATTAGGAAAAGACCAAAGGCAACAAAAAATCAAGGTAGAAGGGAGGCAGAAACCAATGAAGTAATTTTGTTAGTGATGGGTTGTCAGTTATCGTAGTATCCCCAATTAGTTATTTATTATAGCTTACAAAGATAAAGATATTTAGATAATTGGTATATTGATTTAGGTCATGAAGCAAATGATACAAAAGCAAAGTTGGTTAATATATAAAGTGTTTTGGTGATAATAGAATATATGCAATGAAAGGTAAAATTAAAATTGAATAACCATAAAGTAAGGAGGACTAGAAATGCTTAGAGGGATTGGCAAGACACATGATTTATAATGAGCCTGATTAAAGGGTCGAAACCCATAAAGATACACTATTGAACTAACAATATAAGCTGAAATAAAAACTTGAAGAGATCTACATAGAAACTTATTCCAAAAATAATGCAAAAATAAATAACTTAGAAGAAATGACACCACACAATGCACATATGACACACGAGATTTACCCTGGTTCACCCGATGTGGGCTACTCCAGAAAAACAAGAGCCACTCCTCCTTGATATTATTATTTTCCTTTCTTGCCCGAAAATGGGACATTACAATAAAATATAAAGGAAACTCTCACAACCCTAAACCACTATGTGGTATTAGAATACAATGGGCACAATACCATGGGCTAAACCACCCACACCCACCAACCATGGGAATCCCGACAATCGCTCCGCCAATCGCTCCAAAAAAAGGGAAAAAAATTTTTTGGCGTTGCCGAAAACCGCCTTCGGCGTGGCCGGGGGGGCTACCGCCCCACCCCGACACCCCCGAGGAGGGCTTCGCCCTCCTCGTGAGGAGCTCCGCTCCTCCTACCCTCTCGTGCCTGTCATACAATATTTCCTCGGCAAAGGATGAGACACATCCAACATTCTCCCACTTGTTGAATACTTTGCCAAACCCATTTCAACTATACAAAATCTAAACTTTTCTGTGCTAACTGCCTTGGTTAAAGCATCTGCAACATTTTCCTTTGTATCCACTTTCTCCAGCAACACTTTCTTCTGTTCAATCATGTCCCTGCTGAAATGGAACTTTGTATCAATGTGCTTCATTCTGGAATGGTAAGCAGGGTTCTTTGCTAGAAATATAGCACTCTGACTGTCACAATTTATCTTCACAGCTCCTTGAAAGAACCCAGTTTCAGCACATAGTCTTTGTAGCCATATTGCTTCCTTACTGCCATCGGTGGCTGCCATGTACTCAGCTTCAGTGGTTGAAAGAGCAACAACAGTTTACCTTTTGCTCATCCAACTAACAGCTCCTCCAAACAAATTGAATACATAAGCACTAGTAGATCTTCTATTGTCCAGATCTCCAGCCCAATCTGCATCAACAAACCCTTCTATATCCAAGGATCTATCTTCTTTACCTGTACCCTCATAACAGATTGAAAAATCAGAAGTACCATGTAGATATCTGAAAACCCTTTTCACAATAGTCCAATGCTCTTTACCAGGTTTGGACATATATCTGCTCAAAACTCCCACTGCATGGGCAATGTCTGGTCTAGTACAGACCATGGCATACATTAAACTACCTACAACATTTGCATAAGGAACATGGGACATTTCTTCTACCTCTTCTTCTATTTTTGGACATTGTTCAACAGATAATTTTTCCCCCAAAGGAATAGGTACCTTCACTGGTTTGCAATCCTGCATATTGAATCTCTTTAATACTGTCTCAACATATTTTTTCTGATCCAGCCATAGCTTTCTGTTAGAACGATCTCTGTTTATTTTCATGCCCAAAATAAAATTTGTAGGGCCAAGATCTTTCATATCAAACTGTGATGCTAACTGAGACTTCACTTCCCTGATCATTTTCTTACTATTTCCAATTAGTAACATGTCATCAACATACAAAACTATAATGACAAGTACATTACCAATTTTCTTTGAATATACACAGTGATCAACATTGCTACGAACAAAATCAATTCCTAAGACATAAGTATCAAATTTCTGATACCACATTCTAGGTGATTGTTTCAGTCCGTACAGAGATTTCTTTAACTTACATACAAGATCCTCCTTTCCTGCAATAGTGAAACCTTCAGGTTGTCTCATATAGATTTCTTCCTCCAAATCTCCATGTAGGAATGCAGTCTTTACATCCATTTGCTCTAATTCAAGATCAAAAGCAGCAGCAACAGATAACAAAAATCTAATTGAGGTTAGCTTTGCAACAGGAGAAAATACTTCACCATAATCAATTCCCTCTACCTGAGAATAACCTTTAGCCACCAAGCGAGCTTTGTATTTCTCCACTTTACCTTCAACATTCTGCTTCTTCTTGAAAATCCATTTACAACCTATTGCTTTTCTTCCACCAGGTAATTTCACTAAATCCCATGTTCTGTTCTTTTTCAGGGCCATCATTTCCTCATCCATGGCCTCTTCCCAAAGGTTTACCTCTTCAAAATTTATAGCTTCTCTAACAGTTCTAGGATCTTCATCAGTAACAGATAATACAAAAGAAGTAGGAAATGCAGATGGACTGTACCTTTCAGGTTGCCTTCTTTCCCATGTTGATCTCCTTACCACAGGTGTATGAACCTCTTGTTCATCCTCATACAAATCCTCATCCAGATCCTCATCTGTCTGCTCCTCTACCAGATCCTCTTCTATGTGATCTTCTTCCATGAGATCAAATTGGACCTTTTCAGGTTCTTCTTCTATTACTTCCTTCCTGTGATCACTTTTAGTTTCCCTAAACACCACATCTCTACTGTACACCGTTCTTTTAGTTTCTGGATTCCAAAGTTTATATCCTTTAACACCATCTTTATAACCAATAAAGATACATTTAACAACCTTATTATCAAGCTTACTTCTTTTCTCCTTTGGAATGTGCATGTATGCATCACAACCAAAAACTCTAAGATGTGAGAGAGAGGGTTTCTTACCAAACCATGCTTCAAATGGAGTTTGATCTGGCAATGCTGATGTAGGAGATCGATTTCGCAAGTAGCATGCCGCACTCACTGCCTCAGCCCAGAATTCCTGTGTCAAACCTGCACCACTGAGCATACTCCTAGCCTTTTCCATCAGAGATCTGTTCAATCTCTCTGCAACTCCATTTTGTTGAGGTGTATATGGAGTAGTCTTCTATCTTGCAATACCACACTACTTACAAAAATCCTCAAATTTATTTGAACAATACTCTCCTCCATTATCAGACCTCAACACCTTAATTCTTTTATCAGTTTGATTTTCAACAAGTGCTTTAAATTCTCTAAATTTATCAAACACTTCATCTTTACTCTTAAGAAAATAAATCCATGCATATCTTGAAAAATCATCAACAAAAGAAGCATAATACCATGATTTTCCAAGTGATGGTATAGGGACAGGACCAAATATATCACTATGAATCAGATCTAATATCCCTGTTGCTCTAGCAGCACCAGATGGGAAACTCACACGATTCTGCTTTCCATAAATGCAGTGTTCACAAAAATCAAAAACCATTGAGCAATCAGGGATACCATGAACCATACCTTTTGTGTGCAGGGTACGCAATCCCTTTTCTCCAATATGTCCCATTCTTTGATGCCAGAGTGTTGAGATTTTATCTGATTCAACCTCAAAAATAGTTGAGCTATTGCACTCATTTGTCATAGTTCTTCCCAATAGCTTGTACAAAGTTCCAATACGAACTCCTCTTGCTAACACCATTGATCCTCGAACCATTTTGCATGAATCTTTGCTGAAACTAACATTTACTACTGCATCAACCATTTTGCTTACAGAAATTAAATTTCTAACAAGGCCTGGAATATGCATCACACCTGGAAGGGTCTTAACCCTACCATCCTGCAATAGTATTTTCACCCTTCCACGACCAATGATCTTAAGTGGTGAATCATCTCCCAATAGTACCTCCCCTCCATCATATCTTTCATATTCACTGAACCACCCCCTATGAGGAGTCATATGAAAAGAGGCACCAGTATCGATCAACCAATCATTTTTATCTGATCGTGTGGAGCAGGATGCCAGATATACATCCCCTCCTTCATCAGTAGATTTATGTGTCTCTATGGAAGTGGATTCATCAGACCTCTTTCCAGAATCAACATTCTTTGATCTGCAGTCCTTCTTCATGTGACCAGGCTTGCCACACTTCCAACACTTTCTCTCAAACTTTCCACGAGACTTGGATCTACCTCTAGACTTAGATCTATCACCGTATCTTGTTTTATCCTTTTCCTTGGCACGCCCTCTCACTGTTAGGGCTTCCTTTGAAGTGCCCTCCATGGCTTTTCTCCTCATATCCTCTGATATTAGAGATGCCACAATATCTTCAAACTTCAATGTAGATGAAGTTGTACTACCAATTGCTACAACTAGGTTATCCCATGAATCTGGTAAAGAGCATAGCAAGGTAATACATTTATCTTCCTCACTTAACTTAATATCAACAGATGTAAGCTGACTTACCACTGTATTGAATGAATTCAGATGATCTGCAACTGAATCTCCTTCATTCATCCTGAGATTGTACAGTTTCTTTCGGAGGAACAATTTGTTCACCAAGGACTTAGATTGATACAAAGCCCCTAATTTCTCCCAGAGATCCTTTGCAGTAGCTTCTCCAGAAATGTTGATTAGGACTGAATCTGCAAGACACAGTCGAATCAGACTCCTTGCTTTTCGATTCATCTTTTCCCAATCTTCATCGGATGTTCCTGTAGGTTTCGTTTGTTCAGAAATAACAACCCACTGATCTCTGTCCATGAGCAGATCCTCCATCTTCAACTTCCATAGCTCAAAGCTTTTTCCATCAAATTTCTCGATCTCTATCCTTGAATGATTTCCTATCATTTTCCTTCAAGCTCCTTCTACGAAAAAACTCACACTCCGAAATAGGTTTTCTCTCCCTCCTAGAAACCCTTCAAATGAAATGTAACCCTAGCAATAAAGGCATCCCCCTATGGCTAACAACTTGGCTCTGATACCAAATGAAGAGATCTACAGAAACTTATTCCAAAAATAATGCAAAAATAAATAACTTAGAAGAAATGACACCACACAATGCACATATGACACACGAGATTTACCCTGGTTCACCCGATGTGGGCTACTCCAACAAAAACAAGAGCCACTCCTCCTTGATATTATTATTTTCCTTTCTTGCCCGAAAATGGGACATTACAATAAAATATAAAGGAAACTCTCACAACCCTAAACCACTATGTGGTATTAGAATACAATGGGCACAATACCATGGGCTAAACCACCCACACCCACTCATTCTCTATTTTCTAGATTTTCTACATTTAGGCCATTGAAACAGAATTGCATAGTAATTTTGCATATCATCCTAGTTAAACAAAACCACCACACACTCACATAAACATTGGAAAATAGTTGGATTTCATCACCACCGGGTTTGGATTTCATCATCGAACCACCAACATTATACCCTATTCTTAGCCAAGGCTGATTCCAAGATCCATCATAACCCATGGGTGATAGCACGCATCTCTCTTCGGAGAGGTGTATCGTAGACTACGGGTGAACTGGGTGAGGAATTGGTAGGACCTGTGCTCCCTGGCCGTGTGTGGACTTCATTACCACATATTATAGGTGGGATTACGTGACCTAGAGTTCATAGCCAGGTTGTCGAGCTACGAGTATACAGGTGAAATCCTAGATTCATTTAGGGCAAAACATTGAGCACACGCCTTTTTCATTTTCCAAACAAATTTCAAAAAAAAAAAAAAAAAAAAAAAAAAAAAAAAAATACAAAAATCTAGCATCAAAAATTTTGTGTGTTTATTTGCTTTGTGTGTTGTATTGCATTGTATTGTCACTTTACTTGCATATATAGTCTCACTTCGCATCTTACCACATAGTAGTGTATGGTAGTGACTCGTAATCAAGCTAAGAAACTAGTGTCAAACCAAAGTCAGTGGTCTTCCCCTATGGCCTCCTAGTCTAGCAATGTCCCTCACACTTCGGTGGTGGGACAAGTAGGTATGCCCCTTTCTATGTCCTCGAGTCTTGATGTAGGGCCTTCTAGTAATACCCCCAACACAGACATAGACATTATGCATAGAGCTACTCACACAACTATACCTGAGACACCTAGGAGTGAACCTCCTACAGTGGTAGACAATCAGGTCACCATGATAGATATGGATACTGTTAGAATGTACTTGAATGCAATTGGAATGGTCTTCCCATCATTACCACCACTCTCCATCCCATCACGTGTCATACCCTCATCACAACAAGAATCCATATTCACCTATCCACAATAGTCACAACAGATTTTCACCAATCCTCTCTTTGAGTTGGTTGTTGTAGCATTAGCCAATCAACCATTGTCATCCAACCAAATTCCCCCCACATTATCACAACAAATGACCATTACCACTAATCCCTTGTATGAAATAATTCCTATTGTTTCACAAGCCCCAACATCCATTCCTCCATCCACACTTGTAGGACATACATCTCATACCATTCCACAGTCAGTAGCGATACCCTTTGCTACTTACCCCCCATATACCTCCACTACCATGGTTGTTCCACAACCAATTTAGTCCACCACATCACAGGTAGCAATCCCTATGTCAAATGCAATTGCTATGCAACAAGCTTTCTTACAGTTGTAGCAAATGATTTTAGATAATGCTAACCATAGCATGAACCCTGACCCTAACCAACATTTGCAAGGGATTGAGCAAAATCTTCCACCTACATCTCATCAACCTAATGCCTTTATCCAAGATCCATCTTGGGTAATGCATCCTCCCTCTACCACTATGGTTCACAATCAACCACCACACCCATATGCTAATGCAGTAGGTCAGCATAATATCATACCTCCATCACCCCATCCATATCATAACATCCCTCAACATCCATACCATAACACATTTCTACCAAACATGTCTTATCATCCCCAACCTACATACAATCCACCCCATTACCAGCAACATCAAGTACATTCGAGTGTCAATCCTGTAGATGATCCTAGATACCAGTTTCTATAGAGTCAGATTGATAGTCTTGCCATGCAAACCCTAGGCTTGCAATACCAAAAGCCAACTTTAAGGCAACTACTCAATCACCCTATTCATGCTTCGGTACCAGAGCCGCCATATCCACATGATTTCCAAATACCGAAGCTTGAATTTAAAGGAGAAGAGGATCCCCGTGAGCATGTAACAAGATTTGTGAATGCATGCTTCAGAATCAAAAGCAACGATGCATTACTATTACATACATTTCCTCAAACATTAGGGGGGAAGCCCAAGACTGGTACAACCACCTCCCACATCAAAGTATTTTTACCTTTGAACAACTAGCGGACCAGTTCCTAGAAATATTCACCCTAAATGTTAGAAAACAAACAACATTGACTGATTTGATTTACCTAAAATAATATGACGATGAATCAGTCTATGACTTTGGCAATAGATGGAGATCAGTCATGATCAAGTTACCATTTTCACTCCCTATGCCAGAGATAATACGAATGTTCACGAAGAGTTTTGGTAGACCCATCTCTTCATTGCTACAACTACAATAGTATAGAACATTCGATGAGGCACTCGCCCAAGCAAAACTGATTGAAGAAATCAAAATTCAAGAAGGCGAGATTAAGCCTAAGAAGAAAGAGTGGCACAATAAGAATCAAAAGGGGAATAACCACGGTCAGTCCAAGACCGCATAGGTTAATCAGATAGTTTTGAGCCAACCACAGTCAAATCAACCGGCTCAAACACAAATCCAACAACCCCAACAACAACAACAACCACACCAATCGAATTATCAAGCGGTTCCACCCCCACAATAGGCACAAAATTAGACACAACCTACGAAAAGGCAACAATGTCATTTTAAGCCAAAAAGAAATTACACACCAGTACAAGAGCCATATTCATTAGTATTTCAGAAGTTGTATGCGGTAAAACTTTTTAATTTACCGAAAATGAAACCTGATGATCCTAACAAACCAAAGACAAAAGGTTACAAAGAACACCTCTTTTGCATCTATCATAGACAAAGAGGACATGATATTGAAGGTTGTCATGGATTTAAAGGAATTGTGCAAGATTTATTGGAAGTAGGTACAATCAAAATTGACAACCCACTAGCCCAAAATAACCAAAACCTAGGCATATATCAGACACCTTTGCCACATCGAGAGGTGAATCAACAACCGACGGGAGCATCAACTTCTACAGTTCCTCCCAATCAGGTTAATTATGTGTCTCAACTGCCACAAGGTTTTATAGGGGCTATCAGTATAGTTACCCATGGACAAAGGCAAGCTAATCGCACAACCCAGGCTTCGACAACATCACCAACTAATGTGCCCATACAACTTGGATCGAGTGGGCCACCACCACCGTTCCACAACCACCCTATTGTTACATTGAACAGCCGGTTAACACAGAGTTTGAAGATGGCTTCAGCAAAATTATCAATTTATGAACTAATACAACAATCAACACCTCATAGGGAAGCATTGATGGAAATTTTAAAGTCTATTCAAGTACAATCAGAAGACCCCAATGCATTCAATTCCTTTGTGGGTAGTGTGCAAAAGTGCATGGAACCCTCGATAGTATTCTATGACTTCGAGGAAAAACAAATATCAGCAGATTCACCTGATCCACCATTGCACATAGTAGCTCACATTGACAGGAAACCCTTCAAGAGAGTGCTTATTGATACAGGTTCTTCAATCAACCTCATTACCACACCTGCCATGATGAAGCTCAACATCCCATCATCTCACATCACAACATCCACATTCACTCTTAGGGCCTTTAATGACGCTTTATGCTCAACTATAGGGAATGTTGTTCTTCCCATCACCGTGGGGGTGAAAACAATACATGTTCTCTTTCACATCTTGGAAGGGGAAATGCAATATAACATACTTCTTGGATGCCCTTGGATTAGGGAAATGAAATGTGTGCCTTCAACATTGCATCAATGCTTAAAATATGTGCATGAAGGCAAGGTACATTGCATACCAGCTGACACCGAACCTTTCAAATACTGCAACTTTATTTCAAATCCATATGAGCCTTTACTCCCATCAACACATCTAACCATCCAACCACTAGTCATTAGAACCATTCCATCAAGCACCACATCATCAAAAGCACCCATTCCAGAAGAGTTGCCTATAGTTGACCCAACTTTTGCATCTAAAAGCGTTAGCTCAGTGCATCCTTCAAACACCGCATTTCATTTTCAAATTACACCCACTCATCCTGCTAATCAATTGCCAACTCCATCTAGTACACTTCCAGATTCAAAGCCACCATTCACATTCAAAGCACAACCCACATCATCAACCACTACTTCACAGTCATTAGAACCCGTAGTCTCACAAATAGGGCCACCTATTAGAGATAATCCACCCACCCATAGAGCCAAGAGCTAAGGCTCAAGAACCCTCTTCATCCATCGAGCCATTAGCCACACAACCATCTAGAGTTGTAGTACATCTCGCCAATCCAAGTATTGGTGAGTACATTATTGAAAGTGTCACAGTTACACCACCTATCGAGTCAGTCAGAGATTACGGTCGCCCTCGTGACCCACCTTTAGCTATTGGTGATATATATAGAATGGGTTCTCAAACAAATGCAATCAATTTCATATATGGAGGGATGGATTCTTCATCGGACCCACCTCCTCAAAATGACAACTCTTTACAAGAGTTTAATGAAAACATTGATTATCTATCGAACCCAAGTTTCCCAGTGAGATATTTTTGAAGGGTTAGTTGGCAAGGATATGGACTTGGAAGACATGAACAAGGTCCTCACCACATTATTGAACCAGAATATAGAGAGCCAAGTGACCGCTCCGGTCTAGGCTATAAACCTTCCATCGCAAGCTCTTCGCTTAATCAAGCTTTCCAAGAACTTGACATAGAATGCGAACAAGAGGAGGAAAAGAGCGATGAGGAGGATGAACCTAATGATGAGGATGAACAAATAGAAAGTAGATACCAAATCTACAATTTTTACCCTCGAGAGCAAGCTTTACAATGAGAAGCAGATTATGAAGATCCTACTGAGATGGCATACCTTAGGCAAGACCTTGAGCCACTAATACTAGGACCTCATACAAATGCTAATGGCTTCTGGATGAGTGACAATGATGATGATGAAACTAAAATGATTTTTATCAACCATGCTCTTGAGATACAAGCCAGGAGAATGCTCCAAGATGAAGCACATCCTGAATGGCTTAATCAAGAAGAAGAAGAACCTCAAGAAGAGATAATATATGGAGAAACCATGCAAAGGATAACTGGTATCAACAGAAGTTTCCAATAGACCGCACACTTTTTTGGCTAAACAAAGAGCGTGAGGGTCCTGAACCAGAACCTCCTCCATCACATTGGCAAAGCATACAACAAAACCAATCACACACATTAGGTCAGTTGCAACCTAGAGAATATGAGTCATCAATTCTTGAATCGCAACCACCTCATTTCCATCAAGTCAACATGATTTCTATTGATTTGCTCACCCCACTCCGCAATCCATATGATGAGACAAAACCGATCTATATCGACACCAGTCTCATAGCCATGGACAGGATTTCATCCCCACCATCCACTATTGACTTCATCCTATCCGAAGAGTTGTTGCGTGCTTCAAACGCTTATATTCCGCAACAACCTTCATCATCAAACAATTCAATTTTTCAAACTGAGATAGAGGGGGACACCCTGGACACATTTGAAAATGTGGCAGATGATATCCACCTCATCCCAACTCCACATTAGCTAGAGGAAGGTTCTCACATGCTAATAGAAGAGTCTATAGATGTGAACCTTAGTGAAGACGTGGATAATCCCCAGATTGTCAAAATAGCAAAAGAATTATCCATAGAAGAAAAAGAGAGCATCATAAACATGCTTATTAAAAATAAGGAAGTGTTCGCATGGTCCTACAAAGACATGCCTGGCTTAGATCCGGACTTGGTAGTCCACAACCTTATGCTAGCACATGATGCCAAGCCATTCAAGCAGAAGCTTAGGAAAGTTCATCCAACAATCGCATTAATTGTGAAAGAAGAGTTGCAAAAGTTATTGGATGTACACTTCATAGTACCAATCGATTATCCTGAATGGCTTTCAAACATGGTACCCGTTCGCAAACCGAATGGGGGGATACGAGTATGCACCGATTTTTGAGATTTAAACAAAGCGTGTCCCAAGGATGATTTTCCTTTGCCAAATATAGATCAATTAGTAGACTCCTGTGCTGGTCATGAAATGCTCTCCTTAATGGATGGTTTCTTCGGATACAACCAAATTCGGATTAATCCTGAAGATCAACATAAAACAACATTTACAACGCCTTGGGGGACATTCTGCTATAGAGTGATGCCTTTTGGGTTAAAGAACGTAGGAGCTACATATCAATGTGCCATGACGTACATATTTCATGATTATATGCATAAGATAATCGAAGATTATGTAGATGATCTTATTGCTAAATCAAAAACATGTCTTGAACACATAGATGTGCTAGAAAAGGCATTTGATCGATTAATAGAACATAAGGTAAGGTTAAATCCTAAGAAGTGTGTATTTGGTGTCACATCAAGAAAACTTCTAGGATTCATTGTTTCCAAGTGAGGCATTGAAGTAGACCCAGGCAAGGTAAAAGCAATATTAGAAATGTCACCTCCCAAAAACTTGAAAGAGTTGCAAAGTTTGCAAGGAAAAGTCCAATCTATTCGACGATTCATTGCGCAACTCTCAGATAAATGCAGGCCTTTTAACCACCTATTACAAAAAGGAGTGATATTTTCTTGGACAACTGAATGTCAGGAGGTATTTGATGATATAAAGAAATATCTAGCCTCACCGCTGGTTCTTATGCCACCAAAAATAGGAGTCCCATTTCACCTATACATTTCTGCAATATATTTTGCTTTAGGAACAATGCTTGCACAAAAGAATGAGAAAAATAAAGAGCAAGCAGTTTATTACATCAGTCGAACATTGGTAAGTTACGAAACAAGATATGCTTATGTCAAAAAGTTATGCTTAGCAGTGGTTTTCACCACCAAGAAACTTAGACATTACATGCTAAGCAATACCACCTATGTTATAGCTAGAGAAAACCCTCTACGATACATGATGACTCGCACTTACAACAACACCCGCACTGCTAAATGGATAATGCTTTTAACAGAATTTGACCTCGAATTCACAAGTCAAAAATCCATAAAAGGGCAAGTGATAGCTGATCAATTAGCGGAAGCTCCACTGCACAATGATACACCATTAATAATTGAGCTTCTCGACGATTCAATATTTTCTGTCACAGAACAAGAAGTAGTTTCACCTGAGGATGAAGCAGATATGACAATGTTCTTTGATGGATCAAAGTGCGAAAAAGGGCAAGGTGCAGGAGTTGTGTTTTACACACTTAAAGGAATACCCATTCCTTTATCATTCAAACTCGACTTCACATGCACTAACAATAATGCAGAATATGAAGCCTTAATACTAGGTCTTAAATCAGCTATAGCAATGGGAATAAAAATAATAAGCATTTTTGGTGATTCTCAATTGGTTGTCTACCAAATAAAAGGAGAATACCAATGTAAAGAGCCAGTCTTAAAGAAATATCATGAAGTAGCATTACAGTTGCTAGGAAAATTTGACTGGTATGAAATTAGTAACTTGCCACGATCGACAAATAGATTTGTGGATGCAATGGCTTCCTTGGGATCTCTCATCCCTAAAAATGAACATGGAGAAATGCAACCGCTAATCATAACAATAGTGTCTAAACCATCAATTCAAAAAGCAGAATCTATAGGTGAGAAGAATGTTTGTTTGATACATGTCGAACCTTACAATTCTTACCTTGATGAGATAAAATATTTTCTCAAGTCAGGCACACTACCAATAGAAATGACACGAACTGCAAAAAGAACATTCAAACAAAGAGCCATTCATTTCACTTTACTTGGAGATGTGTTATATAAACGTAGTTATGATGGAATATTACTACGATGTTTAAATCCAATTGAAGTAGAAAGAGCAATATCAGAAGCCCACGATGGTACTTGCGGTGGTCACTTCAGTGGAATGGCAATTGCAAAAAGAATATTGCGCATGGGATACTATTGGCCGACAATGGAAAATGACTGTTGCAAATATGTCAAAAGATGCCAAAAGTGCCAACATCATGCAAACTTGACCCATGTGCCATCACAAAATTTGCAACCCATTCAAATTTTGTGGCCCTTTTCACAATGGGGCCTTGACTTGATCGGTAAAATAACACCTGCTTCATCAGGACAACATAAATTCATCATAACCGCTACAGAATACTTCACAAAATGGGTGGAAGCAATTCCAATGACAACTACGACTGGACCTCGAATAGCGGAGTTTATACTTCAGCATATTATCTATCATTTTGGAATACCCTCAAAAATAATTTTTGATAATGGAAAGTCATTTAAGAATAAGGATGTTAGAGCATTGTGCAACAAATTCAAAATTCTACACAGCTTCT
The DNA here is from genome assembly GCA_028583015.1 of Wollemia nobilis. Taxonomy (NCBI): domain Eukaryota; kingdom Viridiplantae; phylum Streptophyta; class Pinopsida; order Araucariales; family Araucariaceae; genus Wollemia; species Wollemia nobilis. The sequence continues at coordinate 867,630 of JAQPPZ010008406.1, forward strand.
CAACACCTTATTACCCACAAGCAAACGGGCAAGCTGAAGCAACAAATAAAATAGTCATATCTATTCTCAAGAAAGTGGTAAAATATAATCATCGAGATTGGCATACTCACCTCCCTTTAGCACTATGGGCTTACAGAACAAGCATAAGAATGCCAATGGGAGCAACACCATTTTCACTAGTTTACGATGCAGAAGCAATATTACCATTAGAGCTCGAGATACCATCCTTGCGAATCGAGATACAAGAATTCATGAACGATGATACAACTAGACAGGCGCATCTTGACCAATTGACAATTATTGATGAGAAACGTATCAATGCTCTAGAACATTTACGAGTATATCAAGATAGAGTCAAGCGCGCTTACAACGCAAAAGTCCATCCTCATGAATTTCAAGTGGGGGACCTAGTGCTCAAAGAAAATCAACAAAATACTAATGCTTTACCGCACTTAAGGGATAAATTTGCAGCAAATTGGTTGGGCCCATATATAGTAAAGCAAAAATTGGGACAAGGAACGTACAAACTTTCCAATTTAGAAGGGAAATTGGAGCCAGAACCACTGAACATTATGCACCTAAAGGCATTTTATGCATAAAACGACTTGCAATATATGTATATATATGTACATGGCTAAAACAAAAAAAAAAAATAAATAAATAAACAAAAGATTTCATTTTACAACATTGCATGCATTTCACATTGTAAATAGACATATTTTAAATTACATTTTTCATATTGCATTTGCATTTCAATTATATGTTCATACACAAAAAATATATAGTTGCATCCATCCCATCCCTTGCTCAGTAATCTTTAATAGTGGTGATGATACGACCAAGAAAACAAGTTCCAAGAGTTGGGGGTATTCAACTAAGATTCTTTACAACTCACAAATCATACACATCATATATGATATATCATACAATTTTCAATCACTCAAACATGTCTAGTGAAAAACCAAACTTCATGAAGTGTCCAATTTTCTTTAGGACCAAAGCACTTTCATCACATTAAGAAAATCTTGAGTATGGTAGATTGACCCAAAAGCAATCTGGAACCAAATACACTTTTACAAATCTTAAAACATCTTGAATGATAGAAAGATAACGCCAATTTGGGTAAACCTCAAAGCAAAAAAGTAAAATTCTTCGCTTACCCTATCACACAACATAGTCCAAAAAAAAAATAGTGGTTATCACCACTACCACAATGAAACAACAAATATAAATAAATGTAGAGTAGTAAGGATAGGGTCACATTCTCATCATACTTCGGTTGAGAATCCGATTCCCCAAAACTCTATACAAAAATAATTAACAACACACACCACAGATCTCTAAAGCTGAAAAGATCGTACTATGTTCCCCTCAGAAAGTTATGTAGTCATCACAAAGGCTTAAAGATCAAATCATTGGACTATGGAGTGAGCCTCCACCGGGGCTATAGACGCTTGACTGGTAGTGGAGTAAACTCATGCAGGGGACATGTCTCTCTCTCAAGAGGGAGACCTCTGAATGCACATACGGGTAAGCTAGCCAAAAGGAAAACCCAGAAAGGTACCATCCAAAATTACTCAAGATGGGGCAATAAACATCACAATCACATGCACTAGTTCTGGATTGCTTAGGGTCATCGACACGCAAGATTTAGTAAAAGAACTTCACTTGCACACAATATGGTCCTAAAGAAAGTAAGATAACATCAAGAAAAATGGTTAACATTACTAGCTTCTTTGAGTATTTGAGAATACTTTTAGTTACATATCAAAAACCAAATCATAATCAATATCACAATCCACATACCATTTATACATACCACATACATCACCACAAAGAATAATCAAGTGGGATACCCCCAATTGCAAATATGAACGAGTAAAGGTCAAATAATTTGAGCTAAAAAAGATTACACGAGCAACATGAATACCATCATTTAGTTACATGAATAAAAATCAAATGCATTTTACAAGTTCAGTTGCATTCATTATCATAGCAATACCATAGAAATATTAGATTGCATTATATAAACATTGCAAAGCATAAACAAGAAGAATGCATATACAAATAACACATGTGAATACCGAAATAATATGCCATGTATATATATATAAACAAAAGTCTACAAAGTACAAAATGCCCGAAGGTAGTATACATCGAAGCACTGAGGCTCATACTAAGATAAAATATACAAAAAACAAAAATAAGGCAATACAACAACTAGCTAGTGCCAGCAGGATCCCTCCATGGACCCTGCACTGTAGAAGCCCCGTGAGAGCTAGAAGTACGATGAGTCCTACGACTCGTCTCAGTCCCTCAGTAGTGGTAGCAGATGATGAAGGAGGAATAGGTAAAGGAATCTGATGCTCATGAAGAATGTTCTCCAACATCTCGATGTAGATAGCCTACTTACGTAGGCTCCTCAAATCAACACCCTAGCGAGCGACCCTCTGAGAAATCTCTGCCCGTAGAGAAGCAATAGTCAAAGCAGAATCATCACCTCCTAACAAACTGCAATCGAGAAAGCTCACCCTATAAACTGGGTAATCTCACCACCAAGTCTGGTGATCTCTCGCATCCTTAGCAGCAGAACATCGTTGCTAGGTCCAACCCGTAACCCATCCACCTCAACCTGAAGATGAGTCACCTCACCCTGATACCATGCTAACTCGACCTTCACTCGACCCAACTCCAAATCTAGGCTATCTCGCTCAACCTAGAGAATCCCCCACTCCTCCTCTGACCATCGAGGAGGTACACCCTCATCATCATCGCCACCACCCTCCTCAGGCTTGAACATTCATGCCCATGTCAGCTCTCGAAGAGCTACCACGTCGATGCTTCACCGACCAAGGAACCCATCCACCCACATCTACATCATCACCACTCCCATCATCATCTACAATGATACTAGGAGTCCACAGAGGCTGACTCGCAAACCAAGCATCATACTCAGTAGTCGTGCCAACATCATCCAAGTCAAGCACCTCCAAGTCTGAGTCATCAGTAGGATCATCGACTCACCAAAAATTAGGAGCAACAGGCAACCCCAACTCATCACCCCATCGCCTATACATAACAAGCACATCCAAACATCCTGAACAAGACCAAACTATCGTAGTACATGAGAGAACTAGATAAACTCCATATCCCTCAAATGGGTGCCAACAACCCATCATCCCCGCCTAACGTGATGAAGCTCGCTGCATCCATCACCCAATCCAAACCCCTCCAAGGCCGCCAACACATCAAGTCCCTAGTCAGAGAACTCAAGATATCTTTGAACTTCGAAGCACTCACAATAGATCGACTGACCTCCTCACTGAGTAACCATCTGTATGCTCGGGGAGAGGTGGCATCCATGCCACAAGGTAAACCAATAGGGCGACCAATGATAATATGCTCCCAACACCAAATCTAGAGCAACAAACTATAGCCCAAGCCCTTACGCCCATGCCTCTTCACCTCATAGAGCTCACTATAAACCTTGTAGAGAAGAGCGGGAGCCCAGGCTAACCGACGAGGATCAACTATCAAATCAAGAACAATAGGCACCTGGTTCCACGGGATCCTCGATCCCATGGAATTGGGCAACAACATGTTGCTCAATATGTACATCATAAAGATAGGCAATGCACCCAAGTGCCAGCTGTAAAGAGATCCAAATACGCAATGTCGCCCCTACTGCAATCAATGTCCCACATCTCACCAAACAAAGGGAAAAGAGCCTCCTTCTTGTCAAGGCCAACACGAACGATAGGACCCTCGATAGGAACATGGAAGATACGATAGATATCCTCGAGAGTGATAGTCAGCTCCCCTATTGGGAGCTGAAATGTGCCCCTATCTAGATCCCAACGCTCAACAAGTGCCGAAAGGAGATCCTCATCAGCTCGGACGGTGCCTAACCGCCCGCAACCGTCTAAACCAATGGTCTGAAGTAAAGTCCAATCATCATCAGAAAGTGCTTTCCGCACTTTTCGAATGGTCCTCGGCCACCTATGCCGAGCATCAAGAAGCTTAACCTGAAAAGAAAACATATAAAAAAACAAAAATTAGCACAACATGCTAGAAATAAAAGCAAAAAAAAATTATTTTTTACCTAACCTAGGTAATAAAAACAAAAAAAAAAATTTTACCTACCCTAGGTAATAAAACAAAAACAAAAATTTTTACCTAATCATGGTAACAAAAACAAAAAAAAAATTTTTACCTACCCTAGGTAATAAAAAAAACAAAAAAATACCTAATCATGGTAAAAAACAAAAAAAATTACCTACCTAGGTAATAAAACAAAAAAAAAAATTTTACCTACCCTAGGTAATAAAAAAAAAAAAAATTACCTAATCATGGTAATAAAACAAAAAAAAAAATTTACCTACCCTAGGTAATAAAAAAAAAAAAAATTACCTAATCATGTAAAACAAAAACAAAAAATTAATACCTACACTAGGTAATAAAACAAAAAAAAATTACCTAATCATGGTAAAAAACAAAAATTTACCTACCCTAGGTAATAAAAAAAAAAAAAAAATTACCTATCATTAACAAAAACAAAAACAAAAATTTACCAACCTAGGTAATCAAACAACAAAACAAACAAAAAAAAAAAGGGCAACACGCCTACCTCGGCAAACCGGCCGCCAACTTCCGCTCCAGCCGAGCCACCACCACCGCTCCCCTCGCCAACCTCCATCTCACTCATCACTTCAACCAACCAACCAATGACAACTGGCAGAATGATTTTGAAAACGACAGCAACCTATAAATAGCCGCTTTTAGCGGCGAAAAATGCGTGCCCGCGTTTTTGCAGTGCGCAAAAACGCAAACCCGCATTTTGAGGCGCAAAACGCGAAAACGCGGTTTCATAAAGAAAAACGCAAATCCGCGTTTTTTGCCAAAATAACCGCAAGTCAGCGGTTTCAAAAAAATAAAAATAAAAAAATGAAAATTCCAATCCACCTAATCATCTGGAGTGAAACTCGTATCTAGTGGATTATCCTATACACCTAGCGGTTGCAGCGACTAGCAATCCATGCAAACCGGTTGGATGGGTAAATCACCATAAGGAAACTCATTCAGAAATCACAAAAAAAACAACAATGAATCAAGTCGATAGGTCCCTAAATCTATGAGCTTAAATGTGTTCTAAAACAGATTTGCCAAGGTAATCCTACAAAAACCTTCCGTTGGGTCAAAAGCGGAACAACAAACAACAATTTGGTAATAATCAAAAAACCGCTTGAGCATCAAATCCTCGACGACTGGTTCCTTAAACCCATCATTTGGAAGGAATTGCTAAAGTCATAGTGGATGAAAACTCAAAAGAGTGGTCAAAAATTTTACCATGTATTCTAAACATTAATGAAACCAAAAGCAAAATTGCAAGAACACAAATAATCCCAAGCTTGGGGCACAAAGAAAATCAAGACAAAATTCATTAACAAAATCAACATCATTCAATAAACAACCCACTTTCAGCATTCATATTTTGTCAATTGGCTTATGGGTGTCAACCTTTACCCAATCGTCAATTGAGGGGGTAAGCAAACAAATCAAAATTTTAAATTCATTCATTCTGTGTGTCAAAGAGAAATGAACCCATTCGTCCAATAAAGTTAGATGTCATTAGTTTTTGCACCGCATTGTGTTGTACACAACGCAATACAAAAAGGGGCAACTGTAGACACCAAAATCTAGCACCCTTTAGTTCACATTCACCACCTCACCATCAAATCCTGCATAATAAAGATATATGCCTAAGTTCTAACTTAGGGATATAAAATCCTGCACATCATTATATTTTCCTAATTTATTTAATTAGGAAAATCACCCTAGGATACCTTGTCCACCCATTGGACATGTGTCCTGGACACTTCATCCAACATCCATGCCACATCTTACCCACTCTTGTCCCCTTTGTCCTTGCACATGAGACAGATTCCCAACACCCATGCCACAACTCCTTTGTTGTTGTCCCCTTGTCCCTTCACATAAAACAACATCCCACATCCCACTCCACTTGGAGCCACATCACCCTAGTTAAGTGAGCCACACTGAATGACTCACTGATAATCGCCCCTTCCACCTGGCAGTCCAGATTTGCCACTTGGCAAGTCAGGCTTGCCACCTCACATTCCCCTCCAAAGCCCCAGGAAGCCTATAAAGGCACCATCAATCCACCAAACAAAGGGAGCTGAATTTGCATACCGACAGTCTGCCAAAATACATCCAGACCCGACGAGAAACTGAGAGCGCGAGCTCGAATCCGATCGTTGGCATGCATCCCGAGGTGACCTATCATCTCAGCCAAAACCGCCCGCCCGTGGTTCTATAGTCAAAAACGTGCATCCACGGTTTCACAACCGTAGGTCCATGGTTTCCAGCCCGCAACCGCGTTCCCGCGGTTCCACAGTCCCGAACAGGTTTTATCAACAGAGATCAGTAACTTATCGACTTGTTAGCAAGGCATTTTTAATTAGTATTTCCATGTTTTCTTGCAAGCATTCCTTTCAAGGGTTTCTTTTATTTGCATTGTTTGCAGTCATTTATACAGGTGCTATTAACCCTTGTTTGGTTTCCATGTGTGCAGGAGATAGGTATTTGAAGAGCTATTGAAGCTAGGAGTGGTCCCTACATTGGATACCAAAGCCCACTCACCCCTTGGAGTTGTAGCAGAGGAATGAAGAGCACCCTATCTTGCTGAGGAGTTGGAAGAATTTACCTCTCCTATGGGAGCATTGTAACATCTATCAGAAGGAGAAAATCATTGTAGCATTACCCCCAACACATTTGGGGCAATTCAAGATATCCATTTGTAACATTGTATCAAGCACTAATACAAAGGAACATTCTTTTTGGCAAATCTCTCTCTCTGTGTTTATCTTATTTATTGTGCTTAGTTATTTTGCTATAGTTTGAAGCCATCAACAACCAGATTTGTACTACCTTCTTATATTTGATGCTTAGGTGGAACTATTGCAAGTATATTGACATCTTTTGATGGCATTCCTTGCTGACTTTGCTTTATATTTACTGGAATTGCAAGGGTCTATAATCAATATGTATGATTCTCTCATTGCTCAAAATATAATGTTTTCACTAAAAACATGCTTGGGACATGGCATGGATTTCTTTATCCTATGTAGGATACCTTCAAAATATATCATTGAATATATCACTTGGTAGGTAACAAGATGTGTAAGTTGAGCAAGGAATGTACCTCCAAGAAGATATTAATTCAAGCCATCAGTAACCAAATTTGTACTACCTTCTTATATTTGATGCTTAGATGGAACTGTTGCAGGTATATTGACTAATGTTATCTACAAAATGTAAAGAATTTCTAACACCCAAGGATTTTTATGTGTTGGTCAAATATCTGCCTAATTAACAAAACTTACGTTTGTGCGCCCTAGACATGGCCAACATTGAAAGGTCAGAGGAAATAAATGTCCTCCGTGCCAATCTCCAGAGAGTGATGGCTCCCTTACTAATCCTACACCGATTAAAATCTAGAGTTGCAAGAAAGAAATAGAAATAACATAAAGAAATGGAAAATATAGCCACAGGCCAGAAGATGTAGGATTGGAGACAGACTAGCAGCAGGAATTCCAAACAAGCATGGCAACAGCATAAGATGGAGATAAAGCAAATAATTTACTTACAGTTCCACGAAGAAAACTTCCAGGATTGTATTCCAATACTCACTTCCTCACCGGTAGTATTCAAATCCAAAGGTAGAATTTAAATTTAGCAGCAGATAATAGACATGAATATAGAATAGAAATTTTTAAAACAGAAAGAAATCACACATAAAAACTATTTGTAAAATTAGAAGCCAAGTCTCTTCTATTACGCAGATAACTTGAATGGTTTTTCTACAGAATGTCTATCCTCATTTTTTACAATGGAAATTGTGTAGTATTTATAGAGGTTTTCGCCTCTATCATTTAATGCATAAAAGAAAATGTTTCTGAATCAGGAACCTGTGTGAAGAAACTTCTCCTTGAAATCCTTGAAAATCTTCCTCTTGAGGCAATGATCCAGTTTTTAATATAGAATATCTAGGAAATCAACATATTTAGGTGTCGGTGCACAGAAAACTGCAAAGTTGGTCATTGACTTTTGGCCTCCATTGTTCCTCGGAAATTCACCTTTGTTCAAAATATTTTGGAATTCATGAAAATATCCCTATGAATTTAATGTTGTAGTTCCTTTTGCTTGAAATCCACGACTTTGGTTATCCCTTGCCACAAACATTAAATTCTCTCCATGCACCCAATCGGAGCGTCTTCGAAAACCTTTGCCCATAACTGAACAATGAGCGCCTCTTCTTTAATTTTTAGCATTTACTCCTCATTGGCACTTCCTGGTGGAGGGGGCACCCCTGAAAACATATTTTACGATATTGTGCTTCAACTCATAGTCTCATATTTTTTGTAATTGAAACTCGTAGCAACAATCATCTCTGATGAAAACCTTCCTTCTCAAAATGAAAACGCTTGACAAAAGGTATTATCTTCCTTAAAATATGCATTCACCTTCAAAACAGGCGAAAGACGTCATCCTATACCTCGAGCGAATATATCTTTGACTTTTCAACACCCTCCTCTTGGCACTTCGTCCGAAACAAATCTTAATGCGTTGGTGGAGTCGCTTTCATGTAGCTTCGCCCAAGGGAGGGGTAAATGGGACTTTTGACCCTCAACCAGGACGAACGCATGGTTGACTTTTCATTTTCCTTTCATGCATCAAAGTGGGGTCTAGACCTTACTTTATATATACATTCACCCAGAGGAATGGCGAAAGATACTCTCAATCCCCTATTTGGGTGAATGCGCAATTGACTTTTCAATGTCATCTTGGTGCCTTGCAATTCCCTTTATGTTCACCCAAAACTCACCATTCATCATGATTTCACCCCTGGGAGGGGCGAATGGGACTTTTACCCCTCAACCAAGGTGAACATTTTGTTGACCAGTCAACGCATCTATTTTAAAAGACGTTCGTCCCAAAGTGAGGCGAACGAAGCTTTCACCCCAACTTTGGGACGAACGCATCCCTTTTTAAAATTGCCAAATTTCCTTTGGACCCACCATAATTTCAAAGCGCTTCAATGTGTCTTCATCGCAATGAGGGGCGAAAGGAACTTTAACCCCTCACTTGGGGTGAAAGAATTATTCCACTTAAATTTTTACGCTCACCCTTGGATGAGGTGAACGGGCCCTTCACCGAATGTAATTTTCTCCTTTCGCAATGCACTTCCCTGGTCACCATTTTTCTGATTTTATATTTAACTTACGATCTCGTACGAAATTTCATGAAACTACAAGAAAATAATTACACAAAATATTACGAAAAACACCATAACATAATTTTATTATAAGTGCCAATTTTACAAATAAAAAATTCTTCAACAAAATTCATCAAAAATCCCAATGTGGCATATGTCAAAATTGCCAATATTTTTGGCAACTCACGGGGTATCCAACTCGCATGGATGCAAGCGATCCTAGGCCTTTATCCATTGGGCTCTTCAGTGGTCCTTCTCTCTAGGTACTTTTTTTGGCGCTTCTGATTTAGATGCATATTTGTGTCTGCCTCTCTACCTTTTCAGCCACCTCTACCTTTGCTGCTACTCATAGTACTTATGTCTGCTCTGCTTTAGTTGTTGCTCGCTCTATTGTTGCTTTTTCTATTGCAGCCCGTTCTTCCTGCTCCATGCTTTCATAGATAACTTCATAGAATGTGACTACATCGGCCCAAGCATACATAGTGAACAAGCACAGAACACTCAGTGATTCATAAATGTACCGCAAGTTCTAGACATCCTCCAGGCTAAGGCGCTTTGCTCGTTGGGCTAGCTCAAATAGCGATAGTTCCATGTGAGTAAATTTCTTCATAAGCGGCAGCACCTATTCCTCTATGATGGGCTCTTCCCACCTATCAATCTCTTACGTGTCTTCCACAAAATCCCTCCAAGTCACTTCAAACTGTTCCTTCGACAGAGGTTCGCCCCACTCGTCATTAAAACTTGGAAAACCCATATCAACAAGAGCATCAAAATGGATCATGGAAATAGTGTGTTCTCACTCTATTATATTAAGTATATTTTTGCCTTCTCTCACCAGGTCCATCCTATGAAATTAACTATGTAGCATGACCTTAGCGATAGACCAAGCTTGATCCATCTCACTTAGAGGGTGAATGTACATACTGGACTGAGCCAAAGCCTAGATTTTTACAGTCATTTCCATATAGGGTTCCAGCATCTCCCTAGCAGTATCTATCACTTGCTAGCTCAACTAAATATGTATTTGTGTTGCCCATAAATATTGCAACACTTGAACTGCTCTCACCACCAACTTCTTGCAATTTTGAGCTGAGCAAAGGTGAGCTTCCTTAATCATTTTCGGAGAGAAGCCTGCAACCTGTGTAGCCTTCTCTGCTAACTAGTTTAGTATGGATTCAAGTTGCGCCTTCAGTGCCTGTACCTACTGCTCCAATGCTTCTTTATCTTTTTTATGAGCCCCCACCTGGTGATGCAAGTATTCATTTTTTGTCACCATAATTTCCTATTGCGCCTTACTTGCTGCCAAGGCATCTTCAAGTTTGGCAATTTTATTTTTGACATCATAATATCTTTGCTTATAATACTCATCGTGTAGATAAATTGAACTCATATAAACCTATATATTCCCCATTTTTTTAGTTGGGTCAATCCTCATCAGATCCTCCATCACAATATTATAAGCGTGGTCGCTTGGTGTCACCTCTCCTTGCAGCTTTCGGACCAGGGGAGTGATCTTGGTTGTGTGAACCTCCATGGCGACTGGATCAAAGGCAACTTTCTTGAGAGGTCTGGATGGGGCAAGTGCTTCTTTTTGCCTGTGACTCTTAAGCCACTGCAACAAACTAAGGTGCGCTTAATTGATTTTATCTACATCTGGTTGTTTAGGCACCACCTTGGCCATAGGCAATACTTGTAACTCCAAAAATGATGTGAAAAGGATCAGGATATGTGAACGGTCAGTCTCAAAGGAAGAAGAGGAGATATCTAAGAGATGGGGGACCAAAATAGCAAAGTGGATGGAAGAACCTGGTTTGGCTGCAGTTACACTTACTCTGGGAGGAGCTTGCATACTTACAGCATCAGTAGAAGTGATGGCAGCAATGGAAGGGGAAGGATGCAAAAATAGATCCGATCCTGATGTAAATAAACTAAAATAAAGGGGGGCCAAAGAGAGGGGGGGATAAGGAGCAGTAGTAACTTGCAAGTTAGAAGAGGGGAGTGAAATCGACACCGAGGGCATACTTAAAGAGGGAGAGACTAACATAAATACTAATGAAAATGAGCTAACAAACACTACATGCTTTGAAGTAGAAGAAGAGGGAAGGAAAAAAATACCTTCAGGCACGGGCACCATGTGTCCTGGTGATGGAGGCAGCTGCGTAATAAATTTTTCTTGTTGCTCTTTTGCTTCCACGGTTAACAACCTCCACCTGCTGGTCCTTCGGCTATTCATGAATCAATAGGAACATTTGGGCGATGCTCATCGGAGCATCCAACACCAGCATAAGATAATTAGCAATCACTGCAGCAACTGCAACTGTAGAAACTACAACACCCAAAATTGCCACAATAGAAGAGGAAGTAGTGCCTATCCTTGGCTTCTTCATAGCCTTCAAAAATGGAAGCGCTTCTTGAACCGTCTGCTTCTCCAATGAAGGTACCTCGTCAATTTTTCACTTTATCCACTGTGATCTCTGTTGAAACACATACTGCTGCTCTTCTTCCTCAGGTGTTTCTTCATTAGTTGTTGGGCACTCTTCTCTCGTCATGCTTTCACCACTATCAGATTTTTGAAAGCTTCGAGGCAAGATTTTGGTGAAAGCGATGGGTTGATAGGCATTGACATACTCATCATAGACTTTCAAAAATACCTCATCCATCTTCAACCCATAGGGTGATGCAATTTTTCCTCTGTGGACCCGCATTATCCACCAATTCATAATTTTTTCTTCGATCCAGGGCAATTGTTCCTTCATTTGGTCAAACAGCCCTGGCGGAGGAATATGATCTCTATGCACTATCGGGTTGTATTCAACCTCCTATTCGTAAAAGTCGTGCCATAGAGGAAGCGCCATCATATCTTCAATGCGCCACTCTAAATCGCACTCATAAAAATTGTTACGAATTGCTAGGATATCGGGTCGTGGACAACAATGAAAGGCCTTTACCTTGATTATTTCTATAAATTTACCCGACGGGTCATATCTCCATCGTTGCGGTAGTTCTATTAAACCCAGGTCCTGAAGTACCTCTATGAGAAACATTTTCTACCCAACCTGGTTCACCTCAACACTACCGAACTTGAACGACATGGTACAAGTTCTTTTTTCGTGCCCTACTCCATACACATATTTGGTATAATCTATTTGGCACACCACTTCCATGGCAAAAACATGCTCGATGGCAAATTTGAAAGTAGGAGTGGCTTACCTGTGAAGCCATAAATTTTAACCACCACTCCTTGAGTCAGAAAAAATATGTCACCCTTTTTCGGCTAGGACAACCATCTTCCTCATCGCCCGTGGCACTCTCACTTTGGCCAGAAATCAACTCTATTGTAAGCCCCAAAAATAGGCAGTTAAAACTATAGTATGACTCCCTCCTTGACAGAGCAGGAGTCCACATATAAACATGTAACATTTCATCCTTTTCATCAACCTATTTTATTGCAATGAATGAAAAATGTTGGTGCAAATGAAAAAAGAAATACCACACGAGGAAGGACGTATGCTTGAATGAAGTCTCTTCTCCCGTATTCATTTTCTCCAACTGGACGTGCATCTTCCGATAAATGAAATTGGTCTAATAAAAGTAAATCATATTTATATCTCTTATCATGGCCCTTGGAGCATAAAACACCCTTTGAGATATGCACTACACCAGCACCACTTGCCACTTGTGCACTGTAGTCCGTCGAAAGACTAGTAACCCATGCTAGCATAGAAAATAAATCAGGGCTTTTGAATTCTAACAAAGGTTTCGGTAGATTTGGTAACTGCCCTAACTGTGGCTTCTTAATCAACTATGTTTCCATGAACAAGCGCATGGTCACCGTAGAAATGTATCTCTCCTCTTTTTCATTGATGTGTAGCTTCTTAAAGATAAAATCATATGGGGATTATAACCCACAGGCAAATGCTTCCCTCACTTTGACGATGAAAATAGAGAAAAGCACCTCTTTGTTGGCCTTTCGAATCGACCTGGTAACTAGATTATAATGTCTAGCAATCAATTTTACTAGCTCTGGGCACGGGTGTACGGGCATACACAGATACCAATAATTGTGCATGAAATGACATAGTTAGAGGGCTCTCCACTATAACTCCTTGATTTACTGCAAACTCCACATCTTACCAGAGCTTCACCATGCCCTTGTTCGTGATCACACAGTTTTCGACCTCTATCATGGTGTTAGAGTATGGGTCCAAGTCCACATTCTTATTTCTATGGGCCTTCTTTGACTTTGACCCACCTTCTGTTTTCTTTTTAGACTTTTTAGGCTTTGTAGCCTCTTTAACTTCTTTGTTTTTCTTCCCCATTCTATCAACTTCTGGCCACCTGACAATTCCGAAGACGTTCTACAACTTCTGCAAGCAACAAACCCAAAAATGCATCGACAAGAAAATTCTTAAAAATTTTAACTTCTGAGCGAATTTACCTATGCTCTATTTATAGAACTCGGGCCAACCACCGGAGTAAATGTAATAATCCCTGGTGAATTCAAGAGGGCGCATGCCTTGTTTCTCTCAATTGGCACTAATCCCGAAGCTAAATGGTAACTTAATGAAATCTGTTGCGAAATCACTTTCAGGAAGCATGCCCTCCTTGTTGTGTTGCGCCTTCAAAAAAATTTCCCTGGTTGTTGAAACTGTCTTGGAAAAATAAATTTGCCACCCAGGGACCAATGAGCACTCATGTTTTTACCGATGTGAGATCTCGCTCCTTGAAAACACCAAATCTCCTCCCAATGCAAATTCGAGCACACATTTTAAATTAACTGTTTCGAAACTGCATCATTAATGTGGATGCACTTCCCCCAAAATCCACCACGTGCCGAAGGGTGAAATCGCTTTAAGAGGACGCTCTTAAAAATTTCACTGTATTTGAAAAATCATCATTCTTTCAAAAAAAAAACAATGGAGGGCGAAAACACTTCTGAGACGCACTTGATCTTCTTTTCTTTCTTTAGCTCCGAAGACACCTTTCAACCTGCTTGATTCGATCTCGTGGCGAATGATCTCCTTTTAAGACAATTTCTTGCTTTTTTCTTTTGTCCCTTTTTTATAAAAGCATGGATTTTCTAAAAAAACTCCATTGATTTTAGGGTTTTTTCTTTTTGATTTTTCTCTTTTCTTCGTTTTCACTTGCATGCCAATATATATATATATATATATATATATATAAGAAAATCAAAATCCCTAAAAAAATGCCTTTAATGCTCTTTTTCTTTTTTCAAAGCTTTTAATAATAGTGAAGCTATGACAACCCTTGCTTTTGCGTTTTCCTTTGTTTTATTTTTGCCTTCGATTCTTGCTTAAAACTTCAACAAAAATATTTGTATGCAATCGCCCGAAAAGAGCCAGAGTGCGTTTCTCAAATTTTAAAACCTTTGCACATTGTTTCAACCAAGTGAAGGATAAACAGGGATTTTCATCCCATACGCAAGGTGAAAGCACCTTTGGTCCCTTTTGATTTTTCTTTAAACTCTCGATACGACTTTTAAATTAAATAACACGAGTTGTAGAATTTTTCAATGTTTTCACCCCAATGAGGGGCAAACAAGGCTTTCGCCCCTCATTTGAGATGAAAATATTTTTGACCGTTTTGCTAGTTTGAGTTTGTGCTTCCATTCTTATTTTACTTTTACCACATACGTTCGCCTTCCTTTAGGGGCGAATGGGGTTTTCGCCCCTTTTTTCCAACGAAAGCACTATTGACCATCTTTGATTTCGGTACTATATTCAGGGCCTACGATTATCTCGAAACATACATGCATTCGCCTATTGGAGAGGCAAATGGGACTTTTACCCCCCACTTAGGGTGCAAGTATTTTGAATTTATCACACTCCATACTTCCGAAATCAGGCCCCATGCTTTGATTTTTCAACAAAGGCTCTTAACTTGTGCTTTCAAACATTTATGTTTTGTTTCCCTGAACCATTTAAACTTAAAGACTTGCAAAGGGAAGCAATCTTGTTAAAACTTTAGAGCTTTTTTGAACCTATTACAACTTTTCAGTGCGAACATTAATTCTGACCGAAATCATGATGTGTCTTCAGAGTACCACTTTGAGGAAAAATTAATTCTGTAAGGGAGATGGAGCATATATTTTCTTTCTTTCTTTTTTTCTTTTTTTTTTATAAAGCAATATCGAATAAACAATAAAAATTGCTTACAAATAGAAATATGTACATATTTACAAATTGATACCTCTTGAGTTCAACTTTGAAAATAGGCCTTCAAATTAAGCTCATTTACTGGAATCGAAATATCCCAACCATCCATATCTCGAAGATAATATGAATTTGTCGAATTCACTACATAAATCTGAAATGGCCCTTCCCATATGACATCAAACTTGTGGTGCTTCCCTGGCTTGGCTTTGTTCTCGTTCCACTTGAGGACTAAATCTCCCACCTAAAACTTGTGCTCTGTTGTCTTCTTCCTAAACCACTTATGCATCACTTTAGTGTGTTCCGTGAAAGCTTGATATATGTTTTCTCTCTCCTCTAGATGCAATAGATGAGCTATCCTTGCACTCATCAGATCAAACCATCATCTTCATATTTGAACAAATGCAATGTTTGGAGGACAGGTAACTCGATGTGGTTCTTTTCCATACACCAAAGAATAAGGAGAGGCTTTAATAGACTTCTTCACTGATATCCTATCTTCCCACAGAACCTGATTCAATAGTAAGTACCAGCTTCTCTTATTGTTTCCTAGTGTCCTTTTTAGGATTCGCAACAAATTTTTGTTTGTGGATTTGGCCAAGCCGTTTCCTTGGGGGTAATAATTGGAGGATTTCTTGAGATAAATCCCTTTTTTGGTGTAGTGTTTGTAATAAGAAGTATCATATTTATATCCCTCAATCTTCCAAGGTTCAGAACAATACTCTTCAAGAATTACATGTTTTACAAATGTTCTAGATTTTTAAAAATTTATCAACAGGTGAAGCAGTCCAATTCTTGGAAAGGAATGAAAGTAGATATCAAGAAATTTGTGGTCAAATATTTAGTATACCAAATAAATAAAGAGGAAACAATTAATTCTCCTGGCTTGTACAACCTCTACCTATTATTGATCATCAAAAGGAGCACATCTCCATGGATTTCATTCAGTATCTTCCCTAATCTGAGGGTAAAACAATTGTTTTTATCATGGTTAATCACCTTTCAAAGTATGCTCATTTCTTATCCCTGCAACACCCTTTCACTACTAGCAAGGTAAATAAGGTATTTCTTGAATTTTTTTTCAAATTGTATGGTATGCCTAAGTCAATTATCAATGATCATGATATATTATTTATCAAATTTTTGGAGTTATTTATTCTTAGTGGTACTTAGCTGATTATGACATCTTCTTATCACCCTTAGTTAGATGGCCACACAAAGGTTATGAAAAATTATTTGGGTACTTACCTCAAGTGTTTGGCCCTAGAGAAATGGTATTAGTGGGTTAAATGGCTTCCCTTAGTTGAATGATGGCATAACACTTATCATTTTCTCCTTAAGATGTTCTTATTTGAGGCATTCTATGACTAGAGACCACTATTAGTGGTAGACTATTTTCTAGGCTCCCCTAAGAGCTCAGATAGATTATTTGCTTTGACAATGTCAACTTGTTCTCCAACTCCTTATGGATATATTTGTCAAGCATAAAACCATATGAAATAGCAAGAGGATTTACATGGCTTAGAATGGCAATTTGACATAGGTGATATGATCTTTTTATAGATCCAGCCTTACAAAGCATTGTCCCTATAGACCAAGTCCAATCAGAAGTTGGCACCTTTGTTTTATGGTCCTTACAAGGTGGTTAGTCAAATTGGGAAAGTCGTATATCAGTCAGAGCTTCCTCTAACTTCCAAAATCCATCTTATCTTTCTTGTTTCTTGTCTTAAATATTTTATTAGTCAGATGGTATTATCTCAAATAGAGCTTCCAATACTCAATCTAGTTGGAATCATTTTTGAAAATTCAAGATGGTCTTATGGTCTAGAAACATATGGATTCGTAGGTGCTCTTGTAGGCCAAAGTGAAACATTATTGATATGGTTCGATATGGAACTTTTGGGCCTTTCCATCGGAACCAATATTTAAGGATTCCTCCTCTGTTCCCCCGCCTCCTGGGTCCGGTTCAAAGAACATAAGTCGAACGTATATGAAATTTTATTATCCATTGTTCCTTAGTAGCTAAAAAGGGAGACTAGGAACCCAATATCGAGGTCGATAGAATCCTACCTTCGTTGATGGATATTTGCCCAATTCACTTTCGCTCATTGCTACTAACGGGGTCTCGGTTGATTTTTTGTCTCCATAATCTAAGATCACACCAAATAAAGGAGGTCCTCATCAAGTGGCGAGATCTATTGGATGAAGATGTAATTTGGGAGTCAATGAGCATTTTCCAATCATTTTTAGCTTTAAGGACAAAGCTTTATAGGGGAATCCATGTAATTGATCTAATATCGTCATGCCAACTATCTTTATAATTATTAGGTTGATCCGTATGTTAGGCTAGCTAGCCCTTGAGCATTAGGGTTAGGGTTGTTGATTGTTTTAATATATAAATAAAGGATTATGTTGTAGTCGTTTTGTTATTTATATTTTTAATCTTTTGTTGCTTCTAGTGCACATATGAGACTTTGGGGTTATGAAAATTTTCCCTCTCCTAGTGGTTAGGATTGTTGGTGATTTAGAATTTGGATTTGTTACTTGTTAGTGATTTATTATTATGTAGTCTAAATTATGTTCCTATGAATGCATTTTGTTTCTACATTTATAAGTTTTACAATTGTTGTTGCTATTTTTAGAAGTTATTTTACCCTTAGTTCAACATATTTAACATGAAAGGATAGGCAAATTATATAAATAGTAATTTTGATAAAGATAACTTTAATTAAATGGGAACTTTCACCACTAGAGTCGTCCTACACTTGTTGAAATTTGTGTTTCACAACTAGCATTTTTTCAAACCAATAGGACACTCAAAACATGCATAAAAGGTATCAAATAAGCAAGTATCTTTGTCTTTGATCCCCACCTATCACTCTTCATTGTCTTAGTAGTCATTGCCTTCACTCCCCATTGCCCTATAGTCTGTTATAAACAAAAGAAGAATCATTTATCCTTGTCATGGAATCAATATGAATATACATGCTAGAAAGACCAACATCAACATGAAGGATAAAAGCATTTAAGAAATTTCCAAGGGCTTGTGAGACTACCTCTATCCTTGTTGTCAACAGTGCCACTCCTCCAACACCATTGAGGCAAGCAAAGCACCATGCCAAGAATAACAACAAATAAAGACTTTTGGTCATCTGCATTGGAATCATTACCATCACCTTCCATGAGCCATAAGACTCAATAGTTTGGTCAAGTAGGCCCTAACCAGCAACACCCCAATTGGGATTGTTAAAGTAAACCTAATCATAAAGATGGAGAAATATTTTTTCAAACTACTATAGACTGCCCAACTTATTATGCCCAATAAGAAGAGTGCCATTGATAGCTATCTCAAAGGGGTAGAGCTTACTTTCCATATTCTAGGGGACATACACGAGCTCATCTCAAAAAATATTTAGAAGGTGCTAGCAGAGGTATTAAATTGCCCATCTTCTGATTAAAATGAACTCTTTTGAATTGCCCATCCTAAAGGCCTAGTGATTTTGGATAACCTGGAGGCCAAGCTGAGCTAGATCCCAAGACGATGAGGATCACTAGATACATTTTGAGCAAGTATGATATGTAAAGCACCTGCATGTTTGTTCACATTGAACAAGAGAATGTTGTCTAAATAAGGGATGGATTTTGGGGTTCTATTTGGGCTACGTTGGTCTAACTCACTTTTGATGAATGATAAGGATTCACACGACCAAAATTGGACTAAACCTTACAAAACCTCAACTTGATTAATTTTCATTATCAAGTGGCTTTAAATAGTCATTTTTACATGTGATAAACAGGTTATGATATATCAAATTGGCCACAAAGACATCTACATGGCAAATAAAAAGGTGACCACGTTTTTATGATTAATTACAAAAGGATGGTCATTCTCCTATGAAAAAGGCAGCCAATATTATATTTTAAAGTGGCCCTTTTTTATTTTTATATTTATATATATTATATTATATGTTTTATTATTTTGTATATTATTACATGTTTGTGAATCCCTATTATCACTTCCCACCATATGAGCATTGGGATCCAATGCGTACAAGCAAAGAATCACAATCCATCTAGTAGGAAAAATAAACTAAAAGATGATCTAGAACTGGAACTAGAGCATAGCAATAGGAACAACTAGAGTAGCAAGAGGAGGAAACTTATAAGGATTCACATAACCAAAAACAGACTAAAAACTTCAAAAACTCAACCTAATAATTTCATTAATCAAACTGGTTATAAATAGTCATATTACACTGTTGATTGGGTGGCCACATATAACATGATTAATCAAAGGATGGCCACAAGAACCTTTACATGGTGATCTGAAAGGTGACAACGAATTTTTTTTATTGATAAAAGAAGGGGGTTGAAGGGCCCCGGCCCTTTACATAGAGCTCGAAATATGTACAAGAAAAAAACAAGAGAAGATCATACAAATGCAAGATAGCCCTGTCTTATTAAAACAAACAAAGCTGGGCTAAACCTGTTGATGGAGAAGCTGAAATAATATTCCTCTCGCTATCCTTCTATTTAGCATGGCTGATGTAGTGCTCAATGCTTTACATAACTGATAAAGAATCTACTGACAATAATGTAATTTAGTGTGCTCAAATCCTCCATCGCACGATCCCAATACGTATTATGCTTTGCTCTGCCCTCTTTATCTGTTGTCTTCATTATCAATTCTTATAATCTCTTTCAACTCCATGGGGGCTTATGACCAGACCTTGAAATTCTCATATTTAATTGCCATATTTGTCATTTTATCAGTAGTTTTGTTTCCCTCTCTGTAAATATGTTTTAACTTGACTTTCTTCTAGGTTTCCCAAGATAGTCCTCGCATCTGTAATTATTTGGAAAATGCTAGAATTATTTAACTCCCCCTTTTGAAGGGAAGTTATAATATTCTTGGAATCCCCCTTAAGAACAATTCTCCTAAAATCCAAATTCACAACAATTTGGAGACCTGTAAGCATTGCCCTTGCTTCAGCTTGGTGATTTGTGGTAATTCCTAGATCCTCAGTATATGCAACCACTACCTGACCTCTGTCATTCCTCATGAGGCCCCACCACCAGCATGACCCTAGTTACCTTTTGCAACTCCATCGAAGTTAATTTTTATCTAGTCTTTGTGGGGACGTTCCCATCTAGTATCTAGTCTCACCTTATTGATTTTTTTCATATTTAAGATATTTTTTTCTCTAAAGAGGATCATTGCAAGATTTTCCTGGCCAACAATGTTTTTAATACAATCCTCCAATAAGGTTGTTTTTATCTTGGCATAAATCCCAAATATTCCTTTGGTTTTATTTTTGAACACTGGTCTGTTTCTTTTCAACCAAATCCCCCAGCAAATATGTGGAATGCATTCTTTCCAAAAAATACTGCTTCCTAAGTGCCATTGTTCCCAAATCCTGATTAGAGAATCTCGAATGACCCAAGCAACTTTAACTTCTCTCAATAACATATTTAGGATATCACGAAAAACAATCACAAGTTCCAAACAAGTGGTCCACACACTCATCCTCTTTGTTACATAAGACACACAGTTGGAACCACAATCCCTCTTTTGAACATATTGTATTTTGTAAGGATCTTATTGAAAATGGCAGTCCAAAAAAACATAGCAACCTTAGGTATGATGTTTAGCTTCCAAATTCTTTTAAGCTCGAGTTTCTCTGAGTTTACTTTTCCCAAGACTTTATATCCATCCTTCACCACGTACTGGCCTTGCTGGTTTCTTTTCCAAATTATCTGATCCTCCTCTAAACCTCTATCTAAATAATAACTCCTTAGGAGGTTTTGCAAATCTTTATCCCCCGGGCCTTGCATATCTTCTTGCACGATTTTCCACTCCTAAAAATCCCCCACCCTATGAATGTAACCATTAATTTTCTTACCATATGGCCACGAAAATTTCAAACAAAGGAAATATTACATTTAAGGTTTACAAAGATGGCCATGTTTTTAAATTTAAAAGGTGACCCTTAATATTTTATCTATTATATTATAGTATTATATTGTGATTTGTGAATCCTTATCGTTCCTTCCCACCATATGAGCATTAGGCTCCAATACTTACAACAAGGAATCATGACCCATCTGGTGAGGATCATACCTGGAAGTTGATCTGGAATTGGAATAAGAGTGTGAGTTGTAACTAGAACAACTGAAACATCAATCAAAATCGGAAGAGCAATAAAAACAACTACAGGAGGAGTAGCAAGAACTGAATCAACTAAAATAGTATCCTAAACAAGAGCAAGAGTCGTGATAACTGAAGATCCAAATAACCAAATGTAGAAGCAAAACAAACTAATGTATTATACCCATATAAAACAAACTCAAAACTTAAAAAACATACATAATAATAATAATAATAATAATAATAATAATAATATAATATTATATTATTATATTATTATATTATATTATTAACACAAAAATGAACTGGACAGTTTGGCATTCAGCCTGATTGATTTTCATTAGCAAGTGGCTTTAAATAGTCAATTTTACATGTGATCAATAGGCCACGTATATATCAAACTAGGAAGACATTTACATGGTAAATAAAAAGGTTGCCACGGATTTATATTTAATTATAAAAGGATGACCATTCTCCTATGAAAAAGGTGGTCAATATTATATTTTAAAAGTGGTCTTTTTTATTTTTATATTTATGTAAATTATATTATATATTTTATTATTTTGTATATTTTTACATGTTTGTGAATCCCCATCAACGAACAAGTGGGATCTAATCTAGTTATACCATCCTAGTTTAATATTTGTGTTAGTTGGACACAGGTAGTAAACCGATGGGTTTCAATTAAGTGTACAGTTTGAAGTCAACTGTTTCAATCCCAAACCCCTCCAAGGTTCCTTTCACTTGGAGTAAAACTCTTACCGTCCCAAACCCCTCCAAGGTTCCTTTCACTTGGAGTAAAACTTTTACCGAGGTGGGGCAAAGGTGGGGCAGGGGCTATAGTGGTAGCTTTTCGGATTCAAACCATGCTTGTGAGGATAATATGATGTCGAGGTGGGGCAGGGGCTATAATAGTAGCTTTTCGGATTCAAACCATGCTTGTGAGGATAATATGATGTCGAGGTGGGGCAGGGGCTATAGTGGTAGCTTTTCGGTTTCAAACCATGTTTGTGAGGATAATATGATGCCGAGGTGGGGCGGGGGCTATAGTTTTGGATTCAAACCATGCTTGTGAAGATAATATGATGCAAACTATTGTCTATTCCCCTCTCTTCCAAAATATATATATATATAAGTTAATTTGAGTAGCTTTTTAAGTATTATTATTGTACGTTAGTATACATCATGGTTAGAAAAATTGTTGGTTTCCCATGATTTTTTTTGTGAAACTCATTAGAAATTGTGGGCAGCTAGGTTTATTTTTATTTTCTCAATAAGATCTCTTAATTTGGTGCTAGTTATACCATGGTGGTTTAATATTTATGTTAGCCAATTTAAATAGTTTTTAAAGCATTTTTATTATTTTTAATTAATATACATTATAGTTAAAAAAAAAAAAATCGATTTCCCATAATTTCTTGTGAAACTCATAAGAAATTTTATCTTTATTTTCTTAGCACTAAGAAGCTCGACAAAAATTTTATAGCTATTTTTTAAAGGTCTTTTAGCCTTATATTTGTATTTTTTCATCTTTCTAAATGTAAAAAATTATTATTAAAGGTCAAACATTAAATTTAAACCCATTTTGGAGATCAAAACAAACATTTTCAGAGGTTATTTTTTTAGGTCAAAATCAAGGGTTTTGTCAACTTTTTTTTTTCAAATTTTCTTTTTTGTCTGTTATTTGTTATTTCTCAAGCATGATAGTTAGGCCTTTTTCTTTTTTTCCTTCTTTCCTTTTGGAAAAATAGATGGATTTTTTGAATGAGGTCTATGGAACGGCCTTCAACAATAATGATCCTCAACATTTGAAAGGATTGGAGGAGATATACCATGATGATCCTGTGTCTGAGAAGCCTCTAATTCAATCACTTAATTAGAACCAAATTTAACCATCTAATTTAAAGGAAAAGACAGAAAAATAAAAATTAAGTTGCATACTTTATACTTATGAAATTTTACATCTATCTATTTGGTTGGATTTAATGATCGTGAACAGTATTTATATTCATTTTTATGAATTCTGACTCTCCACTTATTTGAAATGTTTTTTTTTTCGTTTTTTTGCTGAGTTTTCAACTATGATATACATAATACAATTTATTTTTATAATCAATTAAAAGAATAAAACAAAACAACAAAAATTCTAAAAGAAACATATTGCAAAACAAGTACTAACGTCTTAAAATGAAGAAAACCCCTTTCAAACTGCTTTTAGGTAAACAAACTCCTCCAATACTATCAACCAGAAAAAACCAACAGAATCATGTACGAAAATGCACAGAAGTCACGAGAATGCAATATTAAAAAATCACAGAAGTCGGAGTTAATAAAGTAAATTTAGATTGCTTTAAAATGTCCTCATAGCCAGGCTTACAAAACCAGCGGTTCCTTCATTTTTACTAATTAGATATAATATAGAAATGTTTTCATTAATATAAACGTTGAAACAAAGTTCAAATATTAAGTGTACAGATTACGACCTAGAGCTACATATTGTATTTTGAAGGAGGACGATACTACTTCAATTGTTCATAGGCAAATAAAATTTGAAGACCTTTACACATTACAGAAAAACGACCAATTATCATTGGTTATACACCTTAAATAAAATGAAACATAATGTTAACACTCATATTGGCATGATCTGATTTGCAACCAAGTTGCAGCTTAGTCTCTATCAGAGAAGATGTAATTGAAAAAAACTGTCTTGAAAAAACTAGCCACTCAAAATTACTGAAAAAAACAAAAAGCATTTATCTAAAAAAAAAACTGTCTTGAAAAAACTAGCCACTCAAAATTACTGAAAAAAACAAAAAGCATTTATCTAAAATGTGTTAGATTTGGAACAGACTAAAGTTATAAACAATTAAGTTCACATGTAAAGACAGACAATGCAAAGTAGAAACAAAATCCATAACATGCCAAATAGAATATTCAGACACAACATATTACTCCGCTCATATACTCAAGGAATTATTATTATTATTTTTTGGGTAAAAAGGATTGTTATATTAATATATTTGAAAATAGGATTACATCTCCTGCTTTTCTAGGTTTGAAGGCTTTTAAGCCAAGTTTTTACAAAGGATGTGGGACTATGCTCCCTCACATCTAATCTACTACAACTATCTATGCATAAGAGTAACCATGTAAAGCAAGGATATATAAATCTAGATACAACAAGTAGTACTATCATCAATGATAAGAATGGAAAAAAGAGCTTCCCTGATCCACTGAGTCCACTGTCTGCGGGAATATCCATAGCAAGTGAAGTCTCCTTGGTCAAGAGCCCAGTTTGCCAGCACATTTGCCACCTTGTTCTAATCTCTAAAGATGTGTATAAACTCCACCGTTGTTGGGTTGTCCTTATTTACTCAATTATTCTTTGTATTCTCCAGTTTGTGTTTTTTTGCTTGCCTGGTCTTTTTAAGTGGTTAATCATAATTTGAGAGCGTGATTCCACCTAAATTTTCCTTCACCCAACCTTCAAAGCCTCCTGTAATCCCCTTAAGATGGCATATCCCTTTGCCAGGTTATTAGATAAGATACCTGGGTTTTTTGCAAACATAAAAGCAAGGGCACCATTTGAGAAGCAACCCATTCCCATACTCGCTCTTCCTCGATTTCCCCTTGAGGCTCCATCCAAATTAATCCTACCCAGTCCCTCTGGAGGACATTTCCAATTCCAGTTCAAATTACTTGTGTACGATTTGGGGTTACCCTTCTTGATGTGACCATCATTGGAGGTACTTGAAATCTGGATAATATCTTAATTCACTTCTGGTTACGATTTTGGGGCCCATTTAATAGGTATTGAATTGACTACATCATATTGACTATGATCCTTTTCCAGACAAAGTGGTTGTCTCTATACTCCTGATTGAAGATATGATTATTTCTCTCCTTCCACAAATTCCACATAAGGAGAGTCGTCCCCACCCAAAAACTCTGTCAAGTGGGTTGGTTCATTTCCTCCCGTTTAGACCACTCCCTCCACAGTTGTTCTATAAATGATATCCCAAACCAACGGATGCCTAGCATTGCTGCCATTTGTTTTCACAGTTTGATTGTGATGGGGCATTCTATAAAGAGGTGAGAGATCATTTTCTCATTCTTCCAATACATCTCACATCTGAGAGACCCATGTATCCCTCTTTTCATCAATTGTTCCCCTATCGGCACCCTTCTATGAAGTAGAAGCCAAATGAAGAATCTTACTTTGTGCCAGAGGTTTTGTGCCCACAACTACATGAATATCTCTTAATGGGCTTAGGGTACTCTGACAGAGGACTAAGTATCCAAAGGTAACCGTATATTCACTCTTTTTTTCCTACCCCATCCAAGAGTATCCTCCTCTTGAGACCACAAGAGTGATCTCATTTGGATGGTCCTATAGATTTCGTTTCTCTGATCCTCCGAAACTTGGATTGGCCACTCCTCTATTGGGATCCATTGCCTTCCTACCTCCCATCTTCTACTTTGAGGCTTACAGTAATTAGCTACCTTAACCCAGTTGTTTCTATGTAGGTTCTCCATCAACGGTCTCCAAGTCAAGAATTGTGTTATTAGAGGATGATCATCCCATGAATCTGTCCAAAAGTTAGCCTTATGTCCATTTTAGATAACCTAGAACAATCTTTTCTTGATCATATCCTCTCCTATTTTGAGTCCCATTAAAATAAAAGATCCTATGCTAGGAAGCGAAAATCGAATAAGCTTTGTCGAGGTTTTACTCTTTGCATATTTGGCCCTCAAAATTTGAGCCCACAATTTCTCAAGGGATTTGTCATCTCCAACATAACTTAGCCATCGGTGCCTTGTTATTATTGATTGTTGATATGATTCCTAGTCCTCCCTCCTTTGTTTGTAGACATACAATATTCCATTTCACCAATGCCCATTTTTATTCTTCCTTGACTCAACTCCAAAGGAATCTATAGCTTATTTGATCCAATTCTTTAAGAATTGTCTTAGGAATTTCTAGCACTAAGGAGACAAATAGGTGGCATGGAGGACTGTTTTTATCAGGGTCATCCAACTTCTTGTAGACAGACACTTGTTAGTCCATTTTCCCAATTTGGCTTTCTCTCTCTCTGACAACCAAGTCCATTCCTCCTTTTTTGGTCTCCAAGCTATAAGTGGAATTCCTAGGTAGGTGATTGGAAAAGATGCCTTTTTGTATCTCCATTTATCCAACATCATCTCCTACCTAGGTAAGCAATGGAAAAAGATGACCTTGGACTTTTCTTCATTTATAAGTTGTCTTGTCGCTTTTGTAAACATTTCTAGAATCATTTTAAGTCTGGTGGCCTCCTTTGTTGTTGCTTTTCCTAATAAAGTAGAGTCATCAAGAAATTGTAGTTGAGTAATCAGTTTAGTTCCATTTGCTATTTTTATTCCCTCCAAAACTCTAGTTTCCTTATCCTTAGGTAGTGTTTTGCCTAGACATTCAGCCAATATGATAAACAAGTATGGGGATAAGGGGTCTTCCTACCTAATACCTCGGGAGGTTGTAAATAGTTGGGTAGGAGCTCCATTTACTAGGACTATATAGAGGAAATACATCCTTTGATCCACTCTACCCAATCCATCGAGAATCCAAATTGTCTCATCACCTTTAGGAGGAAGTGCCAGTCAACTCTATCGTATGCTTTGGATAGGTTTAACCTAATAAACATGGAGGGTATTTTTTGTACCTGCATAGAGTGGATGGCCTCCTAAGCTAAGACTATCTCATCCAAGATCTGTCTTCCTTCCACAAAACCACCCTATTCTAGAGAAATAATTTTGTGAAGAGGTTTGACCCTTTCTACCATGATCTTAGTGATAATTTTATATAGGACATTACAAAGGGCTATTGGTCGAAAGCCAAAGATGTGTTCAAACTCCTGGGTTTTCAAAACCAAAGTTATATATGTCTTGTTCACCTCTTTGAGCACCACTTTGGCTATCCTAGCCTCTTCTACCACTTCCAACAGTTCTTCCTTAAGGATATCCCATAATTCTTGGTAAAATTCTATGGGAAATCCATCTAGGCTTGGAGTTTTGCCTTTTCACATCATCTTGAAAACTACCTATTGTAGCTCCTCAGCAGTAATTAGGGCAATCAAGATTACATTATCTTCCTCTGTGATGAGAGAAGGAATCTCTTGGAGTACTTCCTGTTGCACCTCCTAGCTGAGTGGTTTTGTCGTAACGAGTTGAGCAAAATATTCTCTTGCTGCATCTTTCATCCCATCCCATGTGTGTATTAAATCACCCGCTACTGTTTTTAGGGATGAGATGAAATTGTATAACCACCTTGCTATGAGAGATTTATGGAAGAAGTTAGTGTTCCTATCTCCCTCCTAGAGCCATTGGATCCAAGATTTTTGTTTCCACCAAATCTTTTCTCTTTTGTCCCATTCCTCTAGCTGAAAAATAAGCTTAGCCTCCTTGCTTCGGATCTCAGTAGTGCCATCCATTCGTATTTGCTCATTTAGTTCCTTGAGTTTGGTAAAGATATTTTGTTTCTTTTCCTTTATGTCACCAAACTCCTCCCAATTCCATGTTCTCAATTTGGACTTGATGTATTGTAGCCTCCTAACAAAGTTGTACATCTTCGTACCATGCCTGGGTTTACCCTCCTGCCACCATTGTTGAACCTTATCTCAAAAACTATTGTCTCGAAACCACATTAGTTGGAGTCTAAAAGGAGCATGATTGGGCTTGGTCTTCCACACTTCTACCAACACCAACCAATGATTCGATCCTACATTGTTTAGCGTTTTTACTCTTGAAGTGTAAAAATTGCTCAGAAACCCGTCTAATAATATAAACATGTCTAGTCTTCCTAGAATGCATGCTTGGCCATTCCTTTTGTTAGACCAAGTCATCATACCGTTGTCTAGTTTGATGTCTACCAGATTAAGAGATATAATATGCTCCGTCATGAGGTCAATACTACCATCTAAGTTGTGATTTCCTCCTATCTTCTCCTCCAAGGAGAGGATGGTGTTGACATATCCACCTACAAGCATCCAAACTCTAGGGAAATGACTAATAATATAAGCTACATTCCTTCATTGTTGTCGTTTTTCATCCAGACTAATAGGTGTGTATACATTGATACAACCAATGCTGAAGTGAATGTCTACTCTGGGCCAGTAAAGCCATAATCCCCAAACTTCCCATTGTTTGGTGGATCACTACCTCTTTTGGATCCCAAATACAAACCACTCCTCCACATACTCCTTGGGAGTTTAGGGATTCCACTCTACATGCAGGCCAAATCTTTTTTGCAAATAGCTCCATCTCTTCCATTAACACTCACGTTTCTTGAATGAAAACCATCTATGGACGATGTTGTATCATTCATTTTACTTCATTATGCTTTGTCGAGCTACCCTTAAGCCCTCGGATATTCTAGGAGATGCACTTCATCAAGCATGGGGATTGAAGATGTGGGTAAGATACTTTGACCTTGCAATGTACCTCTTCTGCTCGTGCAAATATTTCACCTCAAAATCCTTAGCGCAAAGCTGAACTGAGATAAGATATTCAATGCCAAAGATAATATAACTATGATTCACAGAGTATTAATGAAAGCAACATAAATATCGATAATAAAAGCATACATGCATGAAAACATAAGAACAATAATTGCAGGAATCGAAATGAGAAATGTTACTATCATGGGCCACTTTGAGGGGGCAACCTCCTTACAAAATATGCAAATTCTTCCGTAGCCCGTGAGAGTTACATCCTTCCTATTTTATAACATTTACAAAAATATTTCCTGACATCTTATGACAATATTCCTAACTTACCTAAATTATGACAATTGCATTCATAATACTAGCGGTTGCATTCATAATTCTATGACAACAAAGAGTAACTATGACAAAGCAGTTATATACATGATTCTATGACAACAAACTCTCTTAACTTAACATGTGTCCCACTTCTAACTAGATACATGGTCCACTTTATTATTATTACATATACCTTGATGTATTACAATTGTTGGGTATATAGCAAACCTTACCCATTGCTATTAGTTTTGCACCTTCTTTCCGTACTTGACGTTGAGTAGTCTTCCTACTTACTCTTTGGTTTGTGTTTGGCTTCATCTTTTTAGTAGACTCCTAACTCACTCGTGTTGGTTCTTGGATGAACTCCAAACTTGGCATATGTGAGTATACCACTATGGCCCTATCAGAAGATTCCTAAGTGTCATCTCCACTATCTATTCCTTTATGAATTCCTCCACTTGATTAGTTAGAGATTGTCTTTCTCTTCGCTTATGTTTTTCCTTTGGGATCTCTTCGACTGTTGGGTTGGTTTCTCTTGTGGGCTACTTGGTAGAGCTAGACTTCACTCGGTTTTGCAATTTATTTCTTTAACTATTGGTCCCTTTCTCTGGGCTTGAAGTGGGGTTTCTACAATCTCTATCTCCATGATGTTCTCCTCATCATCCATTGGAAGGTTAGAAAACTTATTGGTTGAGATGACTGTCTGCTCTTTAGGTGTTTGCTTTCTTTGTATGTTCTTCTATTTAGGTAGTTGGAAACCTCCTAGGGTCGTTGGAAACCTCCTAGGGTCATTTCTTCTTGTACCTATTCCAAGATCCAATATTTGCAGTCCCTAGCTAGGTGACCATATTCATGACAAATCCTACACCTGAAGAGGATGTTCTCATAGTCTACGCCTTGTTCCCAGGTGTCCTTCTCAAACTACATGGTAATGTTTTTTGACAAGGACTTGTCAAAGTCAATGAGAACACATTCTGGTATAGATAATTTGTTCAAATTGGCTTGTATTATCGGTTGTCATCATATAAGATCCTAGTGTATTATCAAATTGGCTTGTATAGTCAATTGTCATCATATAAGATCCTAGTGCATTGCCTATTGCCATGAAGACAACTTGGTTTTAAAACTCAAATGATAACCCAAAAGGTCTCACCTAGATTGGGGCCACTGAGGGCATTTCCTCTTCTGCCTTGAACTTGGTATGTCAAGGCTTCATAAAAAGCCTTGCCCTACCTAAAACCAAGGACCCCCCTAGAAAACTTATTCTCTATCCTCCTTATTAGCAAAAAGAACTCAGAAGTAACCATTGGGGTAAGCGGAAACATTTACTCACCTCTAGTTCTACATTGTCTAGTAGACCACATCTTGAAAGCATGAAGGGTTGGACAAAGACTCATAAATCGGCAGAATAATCCTCCACATTGCATAGCGTCGATCCCAATTTGTATGTCTAACATCTGTAGTTGGACTATGGGAGAGCCATCCGTCGCTTTCATGCACCCGAGGTTGTTTTCCTAGGGTCTATTTTGGGCATTCTCAAAGGTTTACGGTGAATCCTAGTGTTATTAACTACATTTGTTTGAGGCTATCCTCCTCTCAAGGCATCCAGGAGGTCATTTTTGGCAATGTTTCACCAAATTCTCTTCCCATACTAGGGATCAACTCCTTTTCCTTGCTATGACCAGCTATATTAGCCCCTCCTTGATTACTTTCCAACGGTCCAAGTTTGTTCCCATATTGAGGCATGTCCACTTGTTGCAATACAACCCTAGCCTATTGTTTTAAATTCGGTCTTCTGCCTCTTGTGCATTTGCGCCCTTGATCCTACCCTTGTTTGGGATTGGTTGTTGTGAACTAGAAAAAAATTCAAATTTCTCTTCCTGTAGTGAGATCTTATCACTGGCTTGTATTATTTGTTCCACCTACATGTGCTCATTGTTATTTTGGCCTTTCTTGGAGTCCACGTCCTCCATCTTATTTTGCATATTGGTCTTGTTCCAATGGAATCCTCCTTTCACTCTCATCAAAAAAATACTTCCAACCCCTTCAAAGTATGGTGATTGTTGAAAGCAAAAAAAATCAAAGAAGCATTTAAATTTTTGAGTTAAAAATGCGGGCTTTTGCAAAGGGTCCCGGGCCTCTTGTACCAGGGTTTGAACTTGGGTCTCCTCAAAGAAAATCCAAAGACGTACCACTACGGTAGTCCTCATGAGATATTCGGAGGAACTCAATACATTTATTTAGTCATGTTTTTTTTGTTTCTTTTGGTTGTCAAGGGACTTTTGGCATTTCATATACTAGCTTGAAATGTCTCTTAAGATTCTTGATTTCCCATAGTAACCCCAAAGTGAGTAAAACAAATAATGTAATAAATGTTACTAACAATATGATGGAAAAAACCTTGCCACTCATAAATGCTATACAAATAAATTGGAGCTACTAAATAAACTGCAGTATGCAATCAATAGTATGTGCACATCTTATTGTCCTGCACGAAAGACAAAACAAAGCAAAAATACACAAAAGATTAGAAAATCTTAAATTTGACCAAAAATACTTCTATTTCATTGACTCTACTTCGCATCACACACCAGGTAATTGTGCAACAGTTGAAAACATTAATCCCAGATAGGGACTAACAGTTACATTGTCTTACACATTTATAGCATTGTAGAATCAGAACAGGCATTTATAAACCCAAAGATGTAATTAATGCTTTCATTTGGAATAAAACCATTTTCTTTCAAATGACCTCTCATGTAAGCATCACTCTTTCTTAGGGCAGGAAAATTCTGATTGCCATATACATATTAAAGAGGATGGCCTATTTAATATTTATATCCCTTCAAAATGTTCTTTGAGAGCTGGATAGGCGAAAACTTAGCCGGGCTCATCCAAAAACCACTGTGTGTTCCTCATTCCTCAATCAGTACTTGCATTTGCATGAATAATGACTTGTACGATTCAATGACTTCAGCAAATTAAAACTAGTTGATGGCCATCTCCTTGCCAATGAAGAAAAGTTGTCCTAAGACATGTAAATTTGATATGCCTAATTCAAGTTGATACCCTCATGGATAGCCTCTGCATATGTTTATCCAATAAACGGCCTAAGAGAATAAATAAAGCCCTAATTGGGACGGTTCCAAAATCAATGACACACCTCTCTAGTCATACCTCAAACTACATGTTAATCGACAAATTCTATGAAATGGAAGCTTCTAAGTTTCTAACAGTTCTTGACAGAGAACTAGGTGTTGCCCCACAATAGACTTCGGTTGTTTCTTTTCATCCAACGGTGATCTGAACACTCTGTTAGCAGGCTGCAGGAATGCAAAGAATATAACACAAATGTAGGTAGCATTATCATTATTACACAAAATCTGTACTATCTTTTCCATCATGGTTATCCCCAATAGACTTGTTTGATTTTGGTTTTAAAGAGGAAAAGAAACTCAGTTTGGTAGTTGTCTGCTTTACTATAGGCTCATGAACTCCATGTAGATTAAGGTAGGTGTAAAATGCCATTCCTGTTAGAGCCATTATTGCACCACAAAGGCTCTTCGGTCCAGGATCAGACTGGAAAACAAGGAAGCCCCCTAGTAGAATAACGCAAGTCTTGAATTGTCCCAGCACAACATGTGTTGTAGCAGATGTAGCCCTACAGAAAATTTGCCATAATCACAAATATTTCAAAATCAGACATTCATGGACCACTTATCAAAGAAAGAATTATGTTTTTAAAGCAGCGCACTTACCCTAATGCTAAAGCACCTGACCACTGTAGCAGGAAACCCAATGTGGCAGAAAAGAAAATGGACAGTGTGTTCAAAAGATTCCAATTGAATGTTAGTAAACCAGGCGGATCCAGCCATGGCATTAAAGCCACCAAAGAAAAAACTGTTATGGGCGTTGTTTTCCACATCAATCTGTTCACAGTGAAACTACTATTATGAGAATCTTAGACTACCAGAAAGCACAGTAAAAAAAAAATCAGACTATGAATCTTGATACAAATTGTGAATGATATGACAATCCTGGACATCCATAATTCTTTAAGCAAAGGATGCTCAAAATCCTTACCCAAGTGCAGTCCAGTTATCTTGTTGCTGAAGATTTGACCAAAGGATCTTGTTTGTTGCACTCGGTACTATCCAGGCCAAAGCAACCAGAGCACCAAATAGATTGAACTGCAAGTCGGTGACAGTTGCAATTGCAACTCCAATAGAAACTACTATCAATGCAAGTGCCTGCAGACATAGCAAAAGCAGAAATACAGTAAACACAAACTAGCATAGATTTGACACAAGGTAGCTAAAATATGAACATATGAATATAATTACCTTCTGAAAGGAGACCTTCTTCCCAAAGAGTAGAAACTCAGCCAGTACAATAGTGGGAGTTACAGCAATCTTGGCCATTTGGTAAAAGCCAACACTAACCAAAAATAAAATCATGTCAGATCAAAAGCACACTCATCAATATTGAAGAAATTCTTGTCAGTAACAATTAAGCAAAATTGATACTTAACCTGTTGTATTTTAAGCTAAGATTCGCAAGACCATTGGAAAATGCCATGACTACACCAAGAGCAGTCAGTGAAGAAAATGGTGTTGTCTTTGCCGGAGGTGCCGGAGGAAGAAGGTACATTGCATTGAGGAATGCCATCAAGATCCAACTGAGGCCATAGTGGATAAAAGTGAGAAAGATGGGGTAATTAAATCCCACCTTGCCAAGTACCTGAAACAACAATGTCAATACATTTTTAGAATTATGTTCCTCTAACCTCCTTATACAAAGGCTGCTAAGTTCTAACCCATTTATCAATTAGCTAAATTGAACGAATGAAGACTGGAAAGCATTTTGCTTGTACATTAGATTCAGGAAGGCACCTTAACAAATTCATAAGAAGACAACTTAAGTATCGATTCATTTGGAAAAGTTACAATTCAAAACCATAAGCATCCAAACAATAATCTTAAGTGCACTGGTCAAAAACAAACACAAAGCTGTTTCTCAAAACTTCAAAAGAAATCAAAAATTGATATTTAATTGTAAGATTTCAAAACTGAGAAAAAGTTACATAATGATAATGAGCAATATTTTATTTAAATTTCAATTGTTAACATTTAATCTAATTGAAGAATATGCCAGCATTATAGTGACACTCTTGGATGTAAGATAGTCACAATTTCCTAAACTGTTTCAAAATAAAACACGAAACTATTTTGGAACATGTTGTCTAAACTGTGTCCCAATATTGTTTCTTTTTTTGTAAATATGTCCAGTGAAATTTTCAGATCTTTAATTGTTTCAGAATAACCCATTTGGAGTTGAAAATGAATTTTGTTAGCACTAGCCTCCAAATAGAATACAACATATGTCATTCCTTCCCAGAGTTTATCGTCCAAGTTACCCAATTCAGAAAGTTTATTTGAGTATATTATTTTTTAAAACAACTGGTTACATAGGAAATGGGGTCCATCCGCATCCCTTCATGACCACATAGTGGTATTACAATAGCATTTGTTTTGGCAATTATCAATGGATCACCTGGCAAGATTTGAACTTGGGTCTCCTTCTTGAAAGCCAAGGTATTTAACCTGTTGAGCTCATGCCATTTGATAATGTGAGCATATTACTATCAACTAAGTGATTAATCATTAAAAAACTACACAAATTAATCTGCCACAATAGTACTGCTATCTCATCAGTTTTTGTTTAAACCCTAGAACTAAGACTTTTGACTTAAGGTGTGAAGTTTTGTGAGCCCCTAACAGGCATGAAAATCACATCTCTTTGATAGCCTTATTAACCACCTGTAGGGTTTAATTTTGAATTGCCCAGAAGTGCTTGAAAGCAATTGGACAAAAGCATAACAGCAAAGAAACAAATTGGTAAGTACAATAAACAAATGCCAATCAAATATGTTTGCTTGTCTAATAGGACAGAATACTCTAATATCAAAAAGGCTGGCTTATAACATTTTTATATGGTCTAAATTTAGCATCTTATGAACTGCCTGTAGGGTCTAAATTGGATAACATTTTTATATGGTCTAAATTTAGCATCTTATGAACTGCCTGTAGGGCCTAAATTGGAATTGCCCACAAGTCCTTGAAAGCAATTGGACAAAAGCATAACAGCACAAAAAAAAGTTGGTAAGTACAATAAACAGATACAAATCAAATATGTTGGCTTTTCTAATAGGATAGAATGCTCCATTATTAGACAGTCTGGCTTATAACATTTTTATCTGAACAATAATTTAGCATAAGTTGTATGCAAATAAACTAAAGAAATGCTGCTTTTGTAAATAATTGCAGCTTGTATGACTACTCCTACTGCCAGATATTTCAGTTGAAATATGACTATAAAAGTGTCTAACAAATACAACAGAAATATGACGCTATGAAATTATCTAACAAATACAGTAAATTTATATAAAAAAGTGCAATTCTATTAACAGTAATTATGCCCAAGAAAAGAAACTAAAGTTAATAGAATAAGATGGTATGATTAGTGAATAAGTGTTGAGATATGTGTAATTTTATCTCATTGGCCAAGGTCACCATTGTGTGATGTAATCATGCATAATGCCTACTGGCAATCATTATGCAATGTATTCTATTATGAATTGATGTATTTAACCCTATGGGCATTGGTTAAAATGTGTTTATGGTCAACCGTAACTAATGTCATAGGCAAGGATTTAGTAACTTGTAATTAACCTTATGCCTTTATGTTATGTCGGCTTGGGTTAATGTGATATGTAATTATTATAGTTGGGGTTTCGTTGTTATAAACATCGCCCAACCACCCAATCCATTGTATTGGTGTTACCTTAATTGATCATCATGCTTGGTTCTCAAAGGCACCTGTCCAGTTGTGTCTACCCCTTTTTCGTTTTTTAGCTCTCTTTACTTCTTGTATGAGATTTGAGTCAATGGATTGCTTCAATTCGTTTCCAGAAACTAGTGTGAAAATTGGCATGGTATCAAAGAGAGTATGGAGTGTCATTACCTTGTCATGTAAGGAGCTTTGTTGAAACCTCTTATTCTTCATCCAATCAATAGAGCAAATTATCTTCAGCTGTTGCATAAGCTGTTTTCGACAGTAGCAGCAACAGGAGAAACTAAAATGTTCAGAGTCCTTATTCAAGAGTACAGATCTTTATGAGGGTAAAATTAAAACTCCTTCCTATTATTTTTTTTCCTCTGCTTCTATATTAGGTGTTGATTTTTGGACATGATCACTGATATTTAATATTTTGGTCAAGGCCTCTATTGTTGCATCCTCCTGTCCTGACATCGTCACATACAAATCAGGTGGTAGAAGTATTGGCAGTATTGTTTTTGAGTTGAGATCTTTCATACAAAGAAAAAATGGTGTTATTCTTTGGAGGCCATGAATGAGAAGCTTCCAAGGAACTTCTTGATTACCATCTCCATCTGGTTGAGTGGAAAACTGGTTAGAATGGCAGCATTTTAGTGTTTGTGTTTGAAGGGTCTCAAGTTCAAATCACAATGTTGCAGTTATAAATTGGACACGGCTGGCAATGCATCCCTTCTTCGTGGTTTTAAATGTCGTCTCCTTTTCTATGAGGAGGGGAGGCTTTGATCCGAGTCAGGCAGCATGGCACTATCAGCCAAAGTAGAGGCACGTGGGTGCTTGCACCTGACAAGTCACAAGTTCAAGAAGTGGCCACCGTTTTCTTCTTAGTTTCAATGGCCTTCTCATCGAGCTATGTCCTTTTTTACCCAACAAAGTCGATGAGAAGCCGTCCAATGGGGATATGATGTGGTAGACATTGGGTGTGTTGTGGAGACTTAGGAGTCGAAGGTTGTGGGTTCAAATATTTTCCTCTCAGATGGGTGCTTCAAACATTTTTGCAAGCAAGGCAAGTTTGTGTATCGCGCTTGTCTCTTTGGTTCCTAGCAAGCAACTTGGGTGCCTGGCTAGCGTTGGTTTCGGAAGGCATAGGTTTAATTCCCACTGCCTCCATTACTTCTTTACTGCATATTCTATGAATGACGTTGGTCAACATGGCTTTATGTGGAAAAATCAAATTATATATATATGAAATCAGAAGGCAAATAAAATAACAAGGGGCCCTTCCTTATTAGCCCTTGGATTAGTGGCAGTCATCTACAAATCATTGCATATCAAGTGGCAAATTCTAATTGGATGGATAAGTTATAAGGTTTGAGGAACTAATAATTTTATTCCCTTGATGATTATTAGAGCAAAACTTTCCAAGGCCGTAACTTTTGCATACGAAAGTGTTTGAGCCCTTTTTTTCAAATCGCATTATTTCTCAAGCTCCTTGCATTAGTGGTATTTGTTCAAGGACTTCCTACAGGTGGCAGGACATATCATTGTAATAAGGTCTTAAGAACCTATGTTGTCCATTTCAAGTGGTGAATATTATAGTATAAGGAGCTTTGGTCCATCTTTAGATAAGATAAGATAATTCTATTAATGTCCACATATAGGACTCAATGAAAAGAGTTGTTACTAATTACAATGCACTGTAGTAACCAAAAAGTACTACAAAAATAAGCTAAACTAGAGAAAAGAATCTAGTATAAACTACTCTAAAGTGGAATAATAATGATTGGGGAAGAAAGTAGAGAGGGGAGGGCTCTGGTCCCTCCCCTGCTCCCCCTCCCATGGCTTCTGGTTCCTGCCCAGTCCCTGGCTCAACCCAGGTCATCCCTCCCGGGGAGTGGTTGTTTGCAGATGATCTCTTGGGGGGAGATCCTTCTCCACTATTTGCGCCCCTCCCAACCGGCTAGGGTTTCTTTGGTTGTTTTTTTGGACTGGTGCTTCCCAGGGATCCCTGTTTGGTTGGGGATCCCTTCCCTTTTTCCCTCAGGCTTCCCCACGGGGTTTTTTGCAGGTTATTCACGTGGATCTGGTCCCCTGCGTTTCTCGGTGCGGTGGAGGTGACGGTTTAGGGTTTGGACAGCTTCCCCCTTTTTCTTGTGAATCCTCGGCGGGCTCTGTGCTTGGACGGGATTCTTGGTCCCTGCTGCTGGGATCCTCTTCTGTTTTCCCGGGGCGGGTTCCTTGTGGTGCAACTCTCTGGTCACTTCCTGATGGGCTGGATCCTCTCTGTGCTAGCTGTCGGCTTCCTGCAGGATGGCTCTCACTGAACGAATGTTTTCCCGGTGGGCGGGATGGTTTCTCCACAGGGCGGGATCCCCCAAATCCGTCGGTTTTCCCGCGAGGCGGGATCCTTTCTTTTCTGCTGGTTTCCCGGATGGCGGGATTTCCCTGTTGCTTCCCGCTAGGCGGGACTGTTTGTGGTGGTTTTGACTGCTTCCCGCGAGGCGGGATTTTATTGTAACGGTTTTTCTTTGCTTCCTGCTAGGCGGGATCTTCTCGATGGTGGTTTTTGGCTACTCCCCACTGGGCGGGATCTCCAAAACTACTTTCTTTCTTATTTGTTTGTTTCCCGCTGAGAGGGATTGTTTCATGCTTACTGTTACCGCTGGGCGGGATTTCTATTTTGGTGTTCAGTTTCAAGGGATTGATGCCCTAGGCCCATTGCTTATGTAATCAGGTTTTGGGATCCTTGTTAAAACCCGCTGTAAATACAAACACTACTTACCAAAAAAAAAAAAACTACTCTAAAGTGGAACAACTGTATAGCGTAGACTTATAACCTCAAGGGTCACCCGAAATTTATAAACCCTAACATGCTAAAAGTAATGATTAAGAGAAAGCTAAAAGTCGAGGTACAACAGAGATAGAAAGAAATCCAGCGGATCCAAGTGCCAACATAAATCTATAGTGGGATGTAATAGTTGTTGTCATCATCAACTATCCCAAAAGGGCCAACTCAGGATCTAATGATGCCCCCAGGAGAATGGCCAAGATTAAGAGGGCCTAGTTGGATAATCTTGGGAGGACATGGAGTTCAACTCGTTAAGACTCTTCTAGCATCCATGGTTGTGGAACCAATGAAGAGGACCAGAAAGTGGTAAGTTGCGCCTACTACAACTCCTCGATATGTGAGGTGTGGCCAAACTTGACACCAAAGAACTATAGTCCTATCCTACCACAAGCAAGAAGAAAAAACTAAAGCCCAGACAAGGGCATAGAGATCTATCATTAACATTTTAGATAGTCGCAACTTCAAATGAATGCTATTACTCTCGACTACAAAGATAGAGTGAAAGAATGAGGTGATTGGTCAACCAACATTTTTGTGTTTGTGTTTTAAGGGTCAAAAGTTCAAATCACAATGCTGCAATTATACATTGGGCGTAGATGGCAACCCGTCCCTTCTTCGTGGGCTTAGATGTCTCCTATTCTATGAGGGAAGGCTTTGATCCCATTCGAACAACGTGGCACTAATAGCCAAAGAGAGGCACGAGGGTGCTTGCACTGACAAGTCGCAAGTTCAAGAAGTGGCCACCCTTTTCTTCTTAATTTCAATGGCCTTCTCGTCGAGCTCTATCCTTTTTTACCCAACAAAGTTGATGAGAAGCCGTCCAATGGGGATATTTTCAAAAAATCTCGATTCCTAATGAAAAAATCGCCTACGGCTGCACTTGTTGGGGAAACAGCATAAAATTGTTTGTTTTTTTCATTTTGCCTCATTTTGCTTGTTCCAAACTGGAGAGAGAGCTCTGCCTACCTGCTACCACACCAAACAAAACACGCTAGTGCATCCTAACAGCCGATTTTTTGCAATTTGAAGGAATCCAGCAGCCACCAACAATCACCCAAAGGATTCATTTGAGATAAGAAAAACTCTTGCAAACTGTTTTTTTTTTCTATTTTTCTATTACAAGCATGTTTTTTGTTTTGTTTTTTAGATTAAAACCAAATGCAACAACCACCCAACTGTTGCATTTGAGCTAGAAATTTAAAAAACTATATCAAAGTTTGCTTGTTTTTTTTTTTCCCTCTTTCAGTTGTCTTGTTTTTTTCCTCCTTTTAAGTAATGCTTCATAAGTATTGCTGCTTGATAATTATATATGCAAGCCCATCTTTTCAGCTGTTTTAAACTTTAAGCTAGGTTTTAGGTTTTTTTTTTTTAAACTAATTGTTTGTTGTTACTTGTTTCCATGTGCAACCACAAGAAAATGTCGAAAAGAGATCCAGCATGAAAGTATGCAAGAGAAGGGGAAAAGAAAGGGGAGGTTTATTGCATTTTTTGTGGGTCTCTCATTCATGGAGGCATATACCACCTCAAATTTCATTTGGTAAAGAAATCAGGAAAAAATGTCAGGATATGCCCACGGGTGTCGACTGATTTTGAGAGAGAATGCAATGCCATCCTCTATAACAAAGAGGAGAAAAAAGAGTTCAAACGAAGACAAAGCAAGGCCATGTCAATCTCCCCTTCTCGACCTCATACAACTTGTCCAAGCAACACCTTTAGCCGATTTTACAACAAGAGTTCGAGTCCATCAGTTGCACAACCAAGGAGTGGGACGAATGAGTCCTATTTTGCGGAACATTCTGCACCAGGTGCATAACCCATGCTTGAGGGTATGGCAACGTGAAACTAGGAGAAGCACAAGGCAGTGAGAAAGCCATGGCCAATTTTTGGTATTTTTTTTACCTTCCCTTCAATGTGGCAAGGTCTCCATGCTGGCGAGCATGGTAGATGCCATCGCAAGTTGTGGTGCAAGATTTAACCCACCAACTTATGACAACTATAGGGGTCCCTCTCCGTGAATTCATGGACAACATTCAGGTTTTGTTTGAAGACCAGCACAGGGTGTCGAGGAAGAAGGATTGCAGTATCATGTTTGATGGGTGGACCAATGGGAGGGGAAGAACCTTAATTAATTTTTTGGTTGCTTCTACAAGAGGAATTGTATTCCTTAAGTCAGTGGATGCATTGACACAAGTTAAGAGTGTCGATATGCTTGCAAGGTTGTTAGAGGAGGTTGTGTTGAAGGTCGGGGAGGAGAATGTTGTCCAAGTCTTCACGGACAATGCAAAAATGTATGTAGCAGCTAGAAAGATTTTGAAGGAGAGATTCCTCATCGTTTTTTGGACGCCATGTGCAGCGCATTGTCTCAATTTGTTCCTCGAAGACAATGGCAAATTACCTTGGGTATCAAAGGTTGTATAGAAATCTAGGGTTATTACAAAATTCATCTACAGCCATATATGGGTCCTAAACCTTATGAGACAATTTACTAGTGGGAGGGAGCTAGTGCGAGTTGGAGTTACACGCTTCGCCAGAAACTTCATGACATTGTAGAGTCTCTATGATGCAAGAGGGTTATTGAAGCAGATGTTTGTAAGAGATGAGAGGAATTCCAAACAAGCTGCTAGATACCAACTCTTTGCGAAGGTCACCATTGTATGATGTAATCATGTGTAATGCCTATAGGCATTCATTATGTAATGTATTCTATTATGAATTGGTGTATTTAGCCCTGTGGGCATTGGTGAAACCACTGATATGGTCAACCTTAACTAAACCTTCATTATGCCTAATGTGTAATAGGCAAGAGTGTAGTAACTTGTAGTTAACCTTATGCCTTTATGTTATGTGGGCTTGGGTTAATATAATATGCAATAATTAATTAATTATTATTGGGGTTTAGGTCTTCAGTATAGATACCCTCCAACCACCCCATCCATTGTATCGGTGTTATCTCATTTGATCATAGTGCTTGCCTCTAAAGGGCACCCATCCAATTGTATTTGTTGCTCTTTTCTTTTCGCTCTCTTTACTTCTTGTATAATATTTGCATTGATGGATTGTTTCTTTTTATTTCTGGAAACTAGTGTCAAATCTGACAATAAGATCATTCAAGATTTTATTTCCATGGACATTGGGGGCAGCACTCTGCTGTGTGTTTCTATATTGCCAAAGAAAGATAACTAGAAATACAGTATTGAGAACACAATTGTAGAAACATGCTAGAATCAAACCAAGCAAAAATAGGGCTTATATTACTTGGAAAAGGATCTAAGAGAAGATCAAAGCATAAACTAGAAATACAGTATTGAGACCACAATTGTAGAAACAGGCTAGAATCAATCCAAGCAAAAATAGGGCTTATATTACTTGGAAAAAGATGTAAGAGAAGATCAAAACATAAATCTCTCTTCCACTTGTGAGTTTCCTCTAAAATAATTTGTATGTCGCTTAATTAAGCTATGATTTTGAATAGCCTCTAGGATCTTATTCTCATAACTAACAAGTTGGATTTGAATATGACGAACATCTTGACATTTCCTAACAACTCACATTTTTCTCTTTCAAAAAAAATCGCTTGTGGCCTGAGAAATTCTGCAGGAAGAAATCAGCTGATACAGTATGGCTCTTCAACATTATAGTCAGTCCCCTAGCAAATAAACCTCCAACTGAATAACTTTGTTACTCTGAACCTTATCCAAGAATTTGGACAAAAGTGGGTAAAGAGTTGGCTCAATAAGATCCCCTTCAGGATCTCACCATCTTGTACAGATTTAAGTAATTTTCAAGTAGTATTGGCAAACAGGGACAATTTTTAGTATGAAAACAGAAACAAATTTTATCAAGAATACCATTTTCCGCTGTTGATAATTTAAAAAAAACTCTTTTTTTCTTTCAAAAGTAAGTGTTGTACAAATTGTTTCCTTTCTGGACACTGGTGATTTTTCTTGATGGAAAAATTCCAATTGCAGATTCTGTTTAAGAAGCTAATGCCAAAAGAGAGCTGATTTCTTCACAGCAAGAGGAAATTTCCATGAGTTGTATCAACTGCAGCACAAATTATAGCAGAGTAAGCAAATGAGATGTTAGCTGTCCAGCTAAAAATGACATAAGCCAGAAGAGGAATGACCGAAAGGAGCATTCTTCCTTATCTGTTTCTATCAAGAATTCTTCAAGTACATCCTGATCCATTTATTCCATTACAACAAGAGACTTGTTCAGTTAGAAATCACATTCATTTTTCCTCCTCTTTTTTTGAGTTTTTGGTTTTCTTTCTTTTTCATTTATAACGTGGAAGACTTTATGGAGTCAGTTCATGCAACGCACTTTTTTCCACTCTTTTCATGGAGGAAAAATAAAGCTGAAAATTAACACCACAACTGCCTAGCATCTGAAAAAACTATTTCAAGGGAAAAAAAAAGGATCAAAAGACAATATCATATGAAGAAATTATGAGCACCCGAAGATGGCTTTCTAAAATTTCAAAATTGGCTGCAAATCACAATTTCAAAATTTGAATTTCAAATTCTTGAATTCAAAATGTGGTGGGTAAATTGCAAAATGTGTCATGTGACAAAGTT
The DNA here is from genome assembly GCA_028583015.1 of Wollemia nobilis. Classification (NCBI taxonomy): domain Eukaryota; kingdom Viridiplantae; phylum Streptophyta; class Pinopsida; order Araucariales; family Araucariaceae; genus Wollemia; species Wollemia nobilis. The sequence goes on from JAQPPZ010008406.1 coordinate 911,301, forward strand.
GGTATGTCCTTGTGGAGTCCTTTGGCACCACTTATCAGCAGCAAGTTCACTGCACCTTTTCTTTTCACTGACTAGATCACTCTATTGGCGACTGCATGCCAAGGGAAGTCCTCCAATGAGAGTTTTTGTTAACGAACCATTACACCAAAACCTCGAGGCGTTAGTGAAATCCGAATACACCAAGATCATAACATCCCACCACGCTCCGCAGCCCGGACTCTGGCCCAGCAGACCTCCTTGTCACCCGCTCCGCTCTGCAGACCACTTTGGAAACCGGACTCTAGACCCTGGGCTGGCAGACCTCCTTGTCACCCTCTCCTGACTCGAACCTGGGTGGTTGCTCTGATACCAAATGTAAAGAACCGTTACACCAAAACCTCGAGGCGTTAGTGAAATCCGAATACATCAGGATCATAACACCTCCCATTTCACTGAAGTGTCCTACGGCAGCTTAAAAATGCAGATGAGCTCAAGTCCCAAGACTTATCTTTTGAGGTTCTGATGACCACGTTAGACATCATGCACATTCTAAAATACAAAGGATTCAAAAGAGAATTTAAGATATAGAATGCTTTGTTAAATAAGATTTGAATCACATAAGAGATAATGATATAACTGAAATGAACGAATGTGATGCCTTTATGTTGGCTCATGGTGATGACATTTTTAACCAACAGTCTAGTTACATGCTAACCATAGGCCAGCTAATAACGTGCCAATGGGCCCACTAAGTTACACATGTTATTAAAGGAGAATGAATGATCAGTATCTGGACTTAATTTGGTGAAGTCTAGAGTAAGCTTGAATTCCATATCTCTATCGTACTATGTTTGCATCTAAGCTTCTCTTTAATTTGACAACATTTTCATTGTGAACATTTTAAAGCATGCCAAATTCTTACATAATCTTCACTTAACCCTTTGCCTCAAGGTTCGCCCTTGTGTCACCTCCACCAATGTCAACCTTGATGTCAAATTCAAACTTAGCACCAATTCCACACCATTGCATGCCAAACAAAAGCTTGTGCCAACACAAGCACCACCAAACTTGCCATCAACAACACCAACCTACAATTCAACATCTCAAGACAAACACCAACACCCCAAGTGGCACTAACTCCAGCAGATTGCACTAAACACCTGGTTCCAATTCATTTCATCTCTCAACGTCAAGCTTCTATGCTCAGTTGGACCAGAATCTTGTGTCCCTTTTATGTGACTTTAGTTATAAGCTCCATTGCTTGTAAAAGTTAGAAGATGAAGCATATTGACTTCCAACCATCTTCATTTCTTGCTCTGTATCAAATGTATTATAATATTATTTAAAGAAACACGTTTTAGTTTAGGGTCTTTCTGATTAGTCATACACTCCTTGTAAGCTTTTCATATCTTATCTTAGAGATCTATGTAGAGAACTATTTCTTATCAATGAAATAACAATTCTCTATGTTATGTGTTCTCCTATGTCTGCAATTCTAATTGCACTATGTTAATTTGCTCAATTGGATCACTTTGCTGTATATTCCCAACTATAACTATCAGAAGACTGCAATAATCAGAAATCTCAAACCTGTACCGAGAAAATCAGTAGCTGAACTGAAATTTGGAATTTTGTTTTTATTTTCTGAAGACTGAAATCTGAGATTTTGGGAAAACGTACAGTATCTAAAGAGAAAAAGTCTCAAACATAGTCAAATAGAACTTAATTGTATTTTAAGCAGCAAATTAAAACAGTATATAAAGAACTTTCCTCACAAGGTATAGACATATACTAGGGCATAACGTTTCCAAGACCAGTATGGGCACTGTACATGGCCAAGAAGATTAGTATCTCATAGATGACGTGTAAAACATATTCTCAAAACTACACTTCCTTTCAAATAAGGTTCCTATCCCTCCAAAATTAGGTAATATATGTTAATAGAATAAATCTAAAAACTTTCCCTAGGAAATCTAAGATAGGGAAGATTCCTATACTCATTTAGAAAACATATTTTAAAATAATAAAACACGCTAAGAATTCTAATTTATATAAAAAACAGTGAGGGATCTTCTCCACAAATTATTCATTTGCAACAAACTTGACTAACAATAGTGCATCCTTCCTCCATTATAACATTCACTCATGCATCCTTCCTCCATTATAACATAAAAAAAAATTATGCACTGTGTTGCCCATAGAATAGTTGAAAAATCGCAGATTTCCCATGATTTCTCGTACAACTCGCTAGAAAATCCAGGCTGCCCAAGAAAATCACCGACATGTAACGATTTTTGTGCCAATCTCTCACCGTAAACTCAACGAAAATTGGCTACTGCGGCAGAAACGCAAAATTAAGGTTTTATAAGGGGTTTTGGCCCCATTTTGCCATTTTTTCTTCTTCCCTGCTTAGAAAGAAATCTTCCTAGAAGTCAACCTCAAACTTTAAACCACATTCAGAAATCAAATCGACGAATTTAACACCATGCAAAAGAGATTTCATTCATTCCCAAGAGATTTTGGAGGGCAAAATCTAAGGGTTCTTTTTTCAATGTTTTCTTCTTGTTTGTTGTTCCTAAAGCATGTAGGCTAGACATTTGTTTATTTACTTATTTCTTCTTCTTCATTCTTCCCCCTTCGGAAAAATAGATGGATTCTTCGAGTGATGGCCATGGAACCGCTGCCGGCAGCAAGGAGCCAAATCCTTCAAGTTCAACCCTAAATCCAAGCCTAGGGAAGGACCCAATGTGGAAGCAAAAGATGAAAGGGATCTTGCCAAATCAAGTGTTTTGTAAACACTTTGGCAAGGCCATGCAAAGTGGCATCCATAGCCTCAAATATTATTTGATTGGGCAACCAAGGCATGATGTGGACCCCTATCCTAGAGCAAATGATATAATAAAAAATGAGGTGAAGGCTTGGATGTGCAATAAGGAGGCAAAGAAAATAGAGCACAAAAGGACAAGAGTTGCAGTTGGACATGGAGTAGGGCCTTGGACCTCTTTTTATGGGGATGAGGCCAAACTGGACAATGTTAGTGTTGCTGCCGAAGAGTCAATTTTTAGCCCTCGCATCCGATGAGGTACTAGGAGTTTGAGTGTTGGTTGAGGCTCGAACACAAGACAAACAACCCTTTAGAGTTTGAGTGTTGGTTGAGGCCCTTTCTGTGTATTGTATTTCATTTCTACATTCTGGCGCTATTGCCTATTCAAAGTTGGGTCGAGCTTGGTGACATGGAGTTGTGATGAGCAAATCACTCAAGAAGGTGCACAACGACAACAATGGAATGATTACAATGCAACCAACGAACAATGTAGTTTCCCTCTACAGGAGGACAGATTGGATCTCACAATAGATGAAGACAAACACTGGTTTGTTTGACGATGACGAGGGGTTGATGCACGAAGCAAACATGCAAGTGGATGTGCAACCAAACGTACAATTAGACACGCACGAAGGAGACACGCAAGGGTCTGTGTGCAAAGAGTTGCATGACAATAGCAAAGAGTTGCGTGTCAACAGTAGAGAGTTGCATGTCGACAACAGAGAGTTGCATGTCGACAACGGAGAATTAGATGACAATGGCAGAGAGTTACCTAATAGCTACGGAGAATCACATGACAGCAACAAGTTACACGACAGCGAGGAATTGCATGACGGCAAGTTACGTGACGACAAGTTACACGATAGTGAGGAATTGCATGACAGCAAGTTACGTGATGACAAGTTACACGACAACAAGGAATTGCATGACGGCAAGTTACGTGACAACAAGTTACACGCCAACGAGGAATTGCATGACGACAAAGTTGATGATGTAAAAATTGTCAACATGTTGAGTGAACTTGCCAACAAAGAAATACGTGATGATGGAGAAATCGAAGACAGCAACAATGATGGCGAAGTTGGCAATGTCCAAGTGCTCATGTATGAGGAATAAGCTCAAGTGTTCGTGCAATACAACAACATGCAAATGTTCGAGCATGAAGCAAATGCGCATGTTGACATGGAAGTGTGCATTGACGAAGATAGACAAGTGTGTGATAATATATGCAATGGTTACGAAGAAGCATGCATAAACGAACACGTTTGCACAAGCGGAGAAATACGTGCAGACAAACAAGCTTGCACAGGCAAAGACATAAATGCAAATATGGTAGTTCATGTTCACATCAATGAAGTTGGACGTGACGAAGCTAACAAGTTTGATGGAGGAGAAACCTAATGTGGCAAGAAAGCTAGGAGTGGTTGGAGCAGGTTATTTGATCAAAGGAAGGCATGACAAATGCATCACACTAGAGCAATTACAAGTTGGTGTGTCCGTTAGTGAATAGGACAGGAGTTCACCATCAATGCAAATGCAAGATGGCATGTCTGATAGTGCGCAAGACAGGATTCCAACACTAGAGCAACTATAGGTTGATGTGCTCAATGGTGAGCGGTACGGAAGTCCGACATCAGAGCAACTGCATGATGACACGTTTCATGGTGCGCAGGACGGGAGTTGGGCACAAGAGCAATTGTGGTGGGGTGCACCTGATGATGTGCGTGAAGAAGGTGAGACACGTGAACAACCACTGCCAATGTCAAATCAACCTGTCACGACAAAGACCAATTTTGGCATATCACATAAGTGTCCCATATTTCATGGTGGGGAAACAAAGGATCCAGTCAGGCATTGGAAAATCTACCTCATGATGTGGAAAACGAATGAGCAAAATAATGATGTAGATTGGAAGAGGTTATTCCCTATGACATTTCGTGGAATCGCAATAGATTGGTACATGGGATTGCCAAAGGGTGAGTACCAAACTTGGGATGAGTTGTTCAAAGCATTTGTGAAGGAATTTCGGTTGTTCCACAATGATGATGAGGTCATTGCTGAAATTTATAGAATGGAACATGGGATTGCCAAAGGGTGAGTACCAAACTCGGGATGAGTTGTGAAAAGCATTTGTGAAGGAATTTTGGTTGTTCCACAATGATGATGAGGTCATTGCTGAAATTTATAGAATGGAACATGGTGAGAAATAGTCTGTTTGCTCACACAACCAAAGGTTCAGTGGGTTGTTTACCCATTTGGAAAAATATTTGTTAGATACATTGAAGAAGAGGTGGTTTGTGGAGGGACTTCTTCCTATGTACCAGAAGAAGATCAAGATGGTCCCTCCGACGTCATATCAAGAGGCCTTGGAGCGGGCCTTGAACTTGGAAAGTGATGCAAAGACGTCATTAAAATGTTGGGGTCATGTTAATGCGGACGAGAGTGACCCTAAAGATGAAAGTGACTCTGATGTTGAGAGTGACTTTGACAGTGAGAGTGATGATTTTGAGAATGAGAGTAGTTCATCGTCCAAGTGTTGGGGTCAAGAAGTCAGTGATGGAAGTGACTCTAAAGAGAAGAGCTATGACTGAGGATGAGTGCAATGCAAAGAACGCACGTAAATACATGAAATCATTCATACAAGTATATGCAACACAGGGAGATTGTCCCAAGAGGGGATGCCATTGGTGATGTGGTCTATGACAGCCAATAGAGAACTAAAAGACGTCATATTGAGTATGATACTGAGGACAGACCCATTGTGCAATGTTGGCAATGCCATTTGTGGGGGCACTTCACACGTGAATGTCAAAGTACTGAGAGTCGAGACAAACCGTGATGCATAGAGAAATCAAAAAGCTAGAGAAGAGTCATGGCCCTTGCTAGAAAGCAGAGAAGGTGAACTTGCTAAACCTGATTGCAATTGAGGAGGTGAACTTGATTACAATCAAGAAGACAAAGATCAAGCAAATAATTGAAGCTACACAAGAAGAGGAGGTTGCACAAGTGACTAATGTAGACAGTGACTTGAGTGATGCAGATGCAGAAGTGAATGATGCAAATGACTAAGAGGGAGGATGTTTGGCATCTAACCGTCTACTAGGGTTGTCTAGTTATCTAGACTTGGGTCATCTAAACCCAAGCCCTAACTGTCAGGACTTAGGCTGTCTGGGCCTAAGTCGTCCAAGTTGGGACCCAGGCCAACTGGGATGGCCCGACTGAAGGGGAAAATAGTCAAGGCTTCTCCTCGGCCATCTGGGGTAGAGGACTCAACCCCAAACAACCCAAAGGCCATCTAGCCAGGAGGGAGGGTTGTCAAGGCCATCCCTTGGCCATCTGGAAGGAGCAAGAGGTTCCCAAATGGCCCTAGTCCATTAGGCTTGATGAGGGGGTCGTCTGGACCCTGCCTTGTCTATCTAGGAAGGTTGTGTAGACTTGAAATGGACTGTCCGACAATTGGAGCAGGTCATACAATGAAAATACAAACCTTTACGAAATTTCAGTTGCATCGTTCAAAGGAAGAAGGAAGGGAAGAGGACCGCCTAGGAGAAGCAGTGCACCATTCGAGACGAGAAGCAGGCAATCCGAGACGAGGAGTGCGCTATCATACTAAAAAAGTGGGTCATTTGTCCCAAATTCATCTAATGCAGGAAGTGGATCGTCTAGCCAAGGGTTGTTTGACGCAATAAGTGGGTCATTTGACCTTGAAGGTGGGTCATCCAAGCCAAGAAGTGGGTCGTCTAGCCCAAGAATTTCGTCATCTAACCCAAGAGTTGTCTGAGGCCAAGGGATGTCGAGTAGAGATTAAGATAGGCCCGTCTAAGGCCAAAGGTTGTCCATTAGAGGCCAAGACAAGGTCATTTGACGTGAAGAAGAGGTCGTGGAGTGAGCAATATGCAAATAATGCATTGCTGGCAATAATTTGAAGTAATGCTAGTTGCAGAAGATGTCTAGAACAAGAGAAAGAAAGAATGTAACAAGAGATTCCAATACAATGTTCAATGCTTCTATCCTCGATGTTCAACTCATGTGTCATCAAGGACACCAACAAGTCTAAAGGAGAGGATAGATGTACGCAGACAAATTGACATGTCTACATAATGAATGAATGCATGTTTGAGTGTAGGAATGTATATGTGAGAATGTATGCACACAAAGTATTTGTCATTATGTCGCCATATTGTGTTAAATGGCAAAGGATTGTCATATTGTGTTAAGTGGCAAAGTGTTTGTAACAATGCAAACGTGCAAAGTGTTTGTAATAATGTGCACGTGGCAAAGTGTTGTAATAATGTAAAGTAATGGGGTATTTTTAATGTGTTATGTAAATGGGTAGTTCAGAGGTAGTTGGAAAGTTGTCAACAGCCTACCGAACTGATTATGTCTATAAGTACACATCTATGTGAATGTAAAAGGAGGTGTGTGTGCATGTTGTCGTCCGAAGTGTGTTGTTGATTGTTCATCGGAGGATAGTGTATTGCAAATAGTTGTTGTGCAGGATACATACTATGCATGCAGTGTATCTATTTGTAATTGTAAGTTATTCCCATTGTATATTTTGTTTATTTAAGTGGTAATGGAATTGTGTTGCAGTGTGTTGTATTCCATTTCTGCAAACATCGCCTCATCCTTACCGAGTTGCAAACCTATAAGGGCTTCTCATGGGAGCATGTTTTCATCCTCCTCCTATAAAGAATCAAAGTTGACCTTACGGCCACGTAAAATATTTAAACTTTTAAACAGTTTTCTTATAGTTTACATTTACCACGACAAAACTACAAATGTAAGTTAATAATTTGAAAAAAACTTTTTCTAGATTTATGGTGGGAGGATAATGATTCAAAAACCCCTAATTTAAGGAGGATGGCAATCCGCATCTTGAGTCAGCCTTGTAGTGCTTTTGGGTGGAGTGCAGTTGGTCTCTATTTGAGGCCGTACACACCAAAAAGCATAGTAGGTTGACCCAAGAACGCCTCAAAGACCTTGTCTTCATACAATACAATCTTCGGGCTTTGCACCAAGAAAGTGGAGGTGAATGAATCTTTAAGGCGATTGACTTGGATGAGCTAGATCCATAATCAAATTGGATTGTCGAAAGTCCGTCAAATACCTAGTTTACTACAAAGGATATCGGGGCACTAGAGACATAAGTGGAAGCAGAACATTTGAGAGGATTGGAGGAGACATACCATGATGATCCCATGCCTGAGAAGCCTCTAATTCGACTACCTGTCCAGAGCCAAGTCCAACCATCTAGTTTGAGGGGAAGGAAGGAAAATCAAAAGGCGGATTAAAAACTACTTTATATTTTGAAATTTTGAATTTGTATGATGTATTTGGTTGGATTTCATGATCAAGAACTATAATTGTACTCCTTTTTATGAATATCTAATATAAAATCAGCTTTTTGACTCTCCAATTGTTGTTTAATTTTTTTTTTAATTGAAATATTTTCTTTGGTTTTTTTTATTTCCCAAGTTATCTTGGGTTGCCGAGAAAATCTTCAAAATTGGAGTGTCGAGTTTATCCCAAGTTGCAATATTTCCAACTATGTTCCATAATTATAAAATCCTGTCAGATCTGGATAAAATTTGTATCAAACCTGATTTTTCAAACCATCTGAATTGGTCCAATCAGATAGAAAACCTTTTTTAATTAAAATAAACTTTCAATATGATTTTGAGTTGTGGCTCTAAACTATTACTATTGTTTTGTGTATTTGTATTTATTTGAGTACAGTTTACATATTTATGTAGTTATATTGAGTAAAGCTTTAAAATATGTCTTTATTTTCAAAATCAGATTCAAAATTACCAGATTTTTTCTGACCCCAAATTTTTGGCTTATTTTTGCTTCCAGTATGAATCTGGACTTTTGAACCTTGCAACTATGATTATATCCCACGCATATCTGCTGAGAACCAAATCAGCCACTGCACTTTCTAGCACCTTAAAATCCCCAAAGATATCAGGAAGAGTGTCTAATGGAAAAGGAAAAAAAAAAAACAAGAACTTGACTTTAAATTTCATGATAAGGCCCTCTGTGCAAAGTTGTGAACTTCAATTCGGAATCATGTTCCACGCCCTCTCCACAAATATTTAATATTAATCACATCCTTGTATCAGCAAATTCAGGGCTTGCTGAATTGAGCAGACACACCTGTATTTTAGTTAATTAGGCATGACATGGCCTGTTCTACTTCTGCTTATCTAAGAAATGCATGAATCCTGGCTTTAACAGTTGCACTAACAGAGATACCAAACCCAGCATGATTTTGTTCTGATGTATTCTTTACTTCTTGATCTTAATCCTATGACCAGATCATGAAATATTGGTCTGTCTTTTGTTAGTTACTAGTAGTATCTGCTAACTTTAGGAATATATTTTTTCTGGAATATACTCTCTGCTATGTATGTGAGTTTGAGTTAGTACTGAGGTTACTGTTCAGGCTATATTTCCTTCACTGTCCCAGCAAAAATTTGAAACTTACAACCCGAAATTTGCAAGCTAACATGTAACACTTGCACTGAATTGTAATTGTCTGACCTTCCAAAAATGCTTTACTAAACACAAACTATCATTGCCAAAGTTTCCAAACTAGCTGCCCAATGAAAACACGGTACCTGTACTACATTCTAGTTCTTTCATCTATCTGAGTATATTGGATGGCCAAGCCACAAATGATTAGAACATCAGATCATTACAAGAAAAAGGTCATACGTACCAATTTGTTTATCATAATAATACCAACTGCAACAATAAAGTTGAAAGACAATGCCACTGTTGGGCCACAAAACCGTTGTTGTTGCCGTCTTGCGCCATCTAATGTATGAAGATCATTAAATAAAGATGCCCTCAAGTCTTCTAACAGTTTCCCTGCACACAGTACAATGTTAAAATTCAGCTCCCTTAAGCAATCAAAAGTTTAAACCCTATTAAATCATGTGTGCAATGTGAAATGACTCCAAGAATTTGGGTTTTTAGCTGTTAGTTACTACTACTACTTGGCCAAATTCACTTTCATCTCCTGGCTTATAGACAGATAAACCAATATTGAGCATTAGACCTGCCATTCCCAACACAAGTTTGCGGGTTAGAGGATCTTTGCCATGAGAATCTGGACAGAGCTAATAAAAATTGACTCCATGTGAAGTTAGGTCAATTAGTAGACAGTGGACACTACTGTGTGGTGTCTGGTATAGATTACCAAGGCTATCTTTCTCCTGTCCTGCAATCTGCGTTCTAGGTGCCCCCAAAGTTACCATTACATAAATTATTCGATGAATTTTCATTTACCTTCCATTTTGTAGGTGAACTCAAATGACTCCGACACGTTGCTAGCTACCAACCCTATTGCCTTCTAGAGCAAACACATATAAGTTGCTTTACACATCCACTACACCTGGTTTTAGAACCTAAATTGCACCTGCAAAGTGAACTGACTTCGAGACCCTATTGGCATTGCTGCATAGCCTCAATAAGTAACCAAAGCAACTCATCTGCATCTGCATTTTGTAAGGGGAACCTCAAACCTACTCCTGTCCCGTGAGTTGCTCTATCACTGAGGTATCTGTCCATTTAATGACTGTACTTTCAGGTTCTCTAGACATGCGGATAGCAAATTCCAATGGTGTGTTCCAGAATTGTGGATTACATATCGTGCCATAAAGACTCGTTTGAATATAAATCGAGTTATAGGATTTGAACTCAGACCCAACCACAACACAATACAATCTAAAACGTCTGCATCTAGACTTTCTGTGAGGAAACCTAAGACCTCCTGAGCTGGTGTAGCACTGAATTGCTCGTTTATTTCATGATGGAACTTTGAGGCTTTCTATAAGAGTATGGATTGCAATTTCCCCCAGCTTCTCCCAAAATGTGGATTGCAAAGCACATTACAAAGACCCATTTGGATGTGGCTCAGTTTATCTGATTACACAAAACATTGCAAAGACTCATTGGGGTATGAATCGGTTCACGTGGAGTAATACGACAAAGTCCCATTTCAGTATGCATCAGTTTAGAGGTACAGAACACGATACAAATATGCATATGTGTACGAATATGTTTATGGTATTTGAACTTAGAAGAGTAAAGCCAACCCGGAAAACAAAACCCACCTATGCCATTTACCATGTTTACTACATATACGGAGAGCAACTGCACAATGAATTGCGACCTTGTAAAAATGGGAGTTCATTCTCTTACCACGTTCCCCTACATTGCTGTCTTTGCGCTTCAGCACTTTGTGAAAATCCTTCCCTAACAGATAAAGCATAACTGATTCCCCAATATTGAACTTAGGAAGCAACAGAGCATGGTAACCAGTAACCAACCTTAGAAGCAATAACAAACCAAACAAGTTCCTTCCTTATCAAAACTTAAAATAGAAAAAGTTGATTGTAGTCTCCTAGTATGTTCTTCAATCTGGTTTGTCTTGGTTTGTCTTCTTCTCCCATTGTCGTTTCCTATCATCTTCTCAAGCCTAACAAAAGACACCCAATTATGTAATGACTCAAACAAACCACAACCACCTGTAGCTCCTTACCAATGTTTTGTGCAAGCATTTGGGTAAGAAATTTTGTTTCCGGGGCTTGGGGAGAATCTCCAACACCTCCATACACGTGAACATGCATTCCTTGACACGTTGTCCCCAATGCAAACAGACAACGAACGGCAAAACATGCTCTGGCCGTGGAGAATCCTGTTTTTGTTTTGGCCTGTAGATGTACCACAATACTAGACCATGTGAATGTACTTCTTATGAGGCCCAGCCTAACCCGATTAAAATGGGAACATAGAATGTAGACTGGAGCACTCAATTAAAAAGCTGCGAGGATTTTTTTTGGGATATTGATTTTGTCCTCTGCTAAAGAACGTTGTAAAGCTGCCATTGGCATGGCTTTTTTATATTCTTCTGCAAGTGGACTCTTATGGGGCGAAGCCTGTTTTGGGACCAAAGTGGGGATTGAATAATACGAGTTCCATGAACAAACTTTAAAAAAACAAAAGCTCTCTTCAACTGCTAAAAGCATTTCCTATTCTATAAGAAAGCTCTAGCATGTCCATTAGGGATTTGGTTCTATTTGACCGGGATAGGGTTTAAAAATTCATTATGGATAAGTTAGTAAGATTCCAAAGAATACGGCATAGATCGTGGGATTAGACAGGATTGTGACGCTATAAGATAATGACCTTTAACGTCTATTGAGCGTATTGTTGCGTACAACTTATTTAAATTTATTAAATTATTATAATTAAGTTTTAAATATTAATCTAGTTTGATTGGTGAGCGTAAAATTAAATATTTATTTTTAATAAATATAATATTATAAATAAAGATGATAGCATGATTTTGCAGTCCAAAATAAATTAAGATTGGCTATAAAATTGACTTGTAGTTAATTTAAGAAGAAAAGCTATATAATGATTTTATTTAATTTTGTCAATGAAAACTTGATCTCGTAAGAATTATTTAATATTTTAAACAAAAGGTGTTTGACAATTTTATTTTGTTTTTTTAAGTTCATGGTATATTAAATTTAAGAAATATAAAATAATTATTAATTTATTTTTTTAATAATTTTTTTTTTTTTTTAAGAAATAGGTAATAGTTTTCATCTTAAACCCTAAAGTTAACAAACACTCAATAAAATCAAATTAACCTCTATCTTTGATATTTTTACTTACATACTTATATACATAAATTGTAATTTAAATTTAAATCGTCGAGAGTACATATATAAGGTGTTCCACATGGAACTATTAAACTTCCGTAAAAGAAAAATTGATGCACCATCACATTTGTCTTAGGTTTGTTATTTTTATTCATTTGTTGCGGTAAACCGAGACACATATCTTATACTTTTTAATTTTATAAAAAAAAAATTAAAATAAGTTTTGTGTGGTTTTTATTAAGGGTTATTTTATTTAAAAATAAAACATTATATTGTTTTTATTATATTTTTCACAAATTAATTAAAAGCATATTTAACTTTACCTTTTATTAAAGATATTCTTTATTTGCCTTTTTATCAAAGATATTCTTCATCTTCCTCAAACTACTAAGATTTCATAATCAACTTCTTTTATGTTTTTCAAAATTTAAATTCTATTAAGATGAAATTCAACACTGCTAATTGCTAAAATATTTGTTGCTCAACTTTTATATTTATAAATATCTTCTTTATAAGACCCTCACAATTTCTTAATACTTTTTTTAGGGTTTTTATTCTTTGATATTATTTTCATTATTATTTTTTGTTTTTATTTGTGGGATTAGTAGCTCCACTTCTTGTTAGCACTCGTGGTATTTGTTTTTGTTTTTTTCTTATCAATATCCGTGTAGGTTTCTTTTTCTCTTTGTTTTTGCCTACTGATCTCCTCTCTTTTGTTCGTTTGAACAATACTTTCTTTTTCTATAAGTTAATTGTGATTTTTTTAAGAATTTTGAAAGGATTATTATTTCCTTTAATATAATAGGTCACATCAAGTTATATAGTGTTTTTTTTGTGTTGTTGGGATTTGAATCTTGATATGAACTATAGGATTTGAACTTTGGTGTGAGCTATGTTGCATAGTCTCAACCATTGAACCAAAACCTCATTTTAAAAATGAGGTTTTACAAAGGGTTGTCTTTTCCCTTAATATAAGTAGTCACATCTAGTTATACAACACTTTTAATGTTGTACAATTTAAACCTTGGTGTGGGTTGTGTCATTCATATGTCTCAACCATTAAACCAAAGCCTCATTGACAACATTGTGAAAAAAAAATTAATGTTAAAATTATCTATATAACTAAATTTAATAATGTTGTAAGTTGTTTTATTTAAATGTTAAGTTAATTAAAAAAAATTAATTATATATATTTATATAATTTATTTATTTATTTATTTATTTGGTTAGTGTGAGAAACCCCTACGACCACAGGGTTGAGTAGTCTCCTCCCAACCATGACCTCTAGTAAAGCCGAGAGCTATGCTTATCAATAGGGAATTTAACACACATTCACCACACACCCACCCTCTCACACACTCTTTCACGCCACGGTTTGAATCTTAGACCTCTCGAAGAAGAGCCAAATCCCGAAACGTTGCGTTGTCCCCTTTGGGATAAAATTTTTAGGTGAGAAAGAAACCTTGAGAGAGTTGCTCTTAGGTGGTCGATGATGTCGTCCTATCCGGGTATACCACTATCTAGTGGGAAGCCACAAGAGATTTTTTGTGTCCCCCTTTACATCGCAAAGGTTTGAACTATGGATCTCCTATTCAATGGGGCCATACTTGCCTTCTCCATTTACGCTACAAAGGTGGACTAATTGGTTATGTATATAATTCATTACATAAGTGTTTCCTTTGATACAATTATATCTAATGTGTCATTGTTTTGTACTGTTTTGAACATTGTTTTTTAATGGGTCGTCATAGATTTTAGTCTATGATAAGAGCTTAACAACTCATTTAAGGATCAAGCACCTACTTCTTAGATATTAGGTCTTTATGCCCATCAAGACTTAAAATGAGTTTTTTTCATACAAGATAAAGCATTTCAACCACAAATAAACTTAATTTGATTAGTAAAGTTATTAAAGTGTAATAATAGAAACTTAGTATGTAAAGTTAATAAGCTTAGCCTATGTATAGAAACTAAAACATATGTTTGGAGAACCTCTTTAAACATTAACATTGACAAAATAGCTTGTGATATGAAAGTCTAAATAGCATTAATGCCTAGATTTCTTCCACCCTACATATTTTTTTTCTTCAATGTTTGTAATAGAGCACTTAGCCATGTAGTCATGTATTTGTTGAGGTGGCATGTGAGTTATGTTAATTAGTTAGAAAGCATTTAAAATTTGTCATAATTATGTTTTTTTGTGAGGACACGCTCCTTCTAGGTAGTCGTTGATGTTGAATGGTATTTAAAGTCCTTGTCCTTTATTTTCTCAATAATTTTATGAATATAAACTTCATGGCTACAAGAATATTTTGAATAAATTGCATAATTTTATGAATATAAACTTCATGGCTACAAGAATATTTTGAATCAATTGCTCAAGGAAAGAAGAAATAAAATGACAACAATTGAGAGAAAGTGTACATTCTTATTTTAAGGAGGCAACTCAAAATTATATGGATAAGAAAGATATTTTTTCATTTTTTAAGATGGTATTTTTTTTTTTTTGGCAAAAATATTGTATTAAAGAGGTATTTATCAAGATCTAATATTCAGTGTTTCAAACCAATGCAATTTTGTGCATTTTTCGGTTGTTCATTTCTAGCACTAAATTTACAAATTTGTGTTTTAATCATCTTGTGGGAGACATAAAAATTGCTTAGTTTACTCATTGCTTATGAAAATTTTCTCGTTTATTTTTTGCTATATAGTCCATTAAAAATCCAAATTTTAGCCTCATATGAGCACGTTTGATAGAGTTTCAAAGGTGTTAAATGTTGGAATATGTGGTGTTAAGCTTCTCTTGAAGCTACAATTTGTATTGTTTATATGCTTCCTTTGGGTCTATGTAAACCTTGAAAAATGTGCTTTTGCAATTTTTTATATTTTATTCTTAAAGGTTAATCTCACAACCTTTACCTAAAGGTAACTTGTATTTAGATATAAATACCCCTTCATACCAATCATTTTGCTTATCAGTTGGAGTGTAATTTCATTTCTATTTAGTGAGATTGTTTGGTGTCCATGGACATCCCCAAATATATGTGTTCTTTAATTTATGTATTTATTATCAAGCAATATTATGCAATATTCGATTCCATTTGTTTCTAGAAACTACTATGAAATATAATGTGGAAGAGCAAGTGTGAATCCCCACTACTTGATTGCTTCTACCAACAATTGATATTTCTTCATCTTCTCCCAAGGGTAACTATGATTATAGTAAGCTAATAAGAAATTATTGTTGAAGGCTAACATCAACATCAAAAGAAGGGTCTTCTAATAAAACTTTAGGTGGAGTTGGATCGTGAGGATCTCATTGGGATTAACTTATTTGTTCTAAGAGAAATTTTTATTGATAGGTTCTTTTTTCCTCTCATTGACACTCAAGTTTTCTAAATTTTTGATCACATGGATATTCTAGTTTTAAGATTGAGTTTCTTAAGGTTTGTCCTTTATGAATTTTTCCAAAAAAATAAATTTCCTTTTCTTTTTTGGCTCTTTTGTCCAATAGTAGTATAGATAAGAGCATAGACTGCTTGATAGTTGTGAAATAAGAAAAGAGGGAACTAAATTTTTTAGACAAACCCTGGTGCCAAAGAAGCCATATAAAAGCTTTCATTCTTAGAAAAGACCTCCAAGCCACTTGACAAAGTTGCATAAATGGTCCAACAAGTTTTTTGTTGCATAGACATAAGAGGATGTCCTAATTAGTTATGTTTGACAAAATGGTTGTATAGGACAAACTATGATAGATACAAATGAATTATCAATATTTATGGATTTTTTACAAAAATTTAGGGGGGTCCTAATTCAGTAATTTAACTCATTTGATGACGTGGCACCTTGTGATGATGTGGCAATAAATGATGTTACCTCTTTAGATAATTATGATGATATGACAAACTTGTATGGATGACATGTGGTAGTCTATATGACTAGCATGGTAGTTCATATAGGTGACATGGTAGCCAATGCATAAATCTCAAGGTGATACATGGCATTTTATACAATTGAAATGGTAGATTGTACATGTAACTTGGTACTAGGTGCACTAATTTTGAGATGACATATGGCAACTAACTTGGCAATCTATACAATTAACTTGGTGGATAATGCATAAATTCTAAGGTGACACATGACAGTCTATATAGTTGATGTGAAAGCCCGTATAGGTAATATAGCATGACACATGATGCTTGGCATAGGCATTGACTTAGCTAATGACATGGCATAAATCTAGATGGGACATATGGTAGATGATATAGGGGTTGATGTAGGTGTTGACATAGTAGTTTCTTATTGGATCAACTTGGTAGGTCATACAGTGGTTGACATGGTGAGTTGTATGCCACTATACGTGTATAGATACAAGTTCATCCAATCACATTTTACCATCTCAATAAATTTGATAAATAGCTCACATAATCACCAATAAAATTAGCAATGTATAAATTTTATAGCAAATTAGGACATGACAAGAGGCATAATATGGTTCACAAATCAGGCAATAAATTATATTGTGATAAGTGTCATCATATATTTGTTGGTATGCTACATAGTCAATACATGTTTGGCACCCCCTTAGCCACTCATGCAATGACATGTGGTGGCATCCCATTTGTTATAGGTACTATAATTTTAGAGATGTTGAAGATATATTTTGCAAATTTTGAAAAAAACTTTTGTAGGCCATAACTTTTGCATATGAAAAAGTTTAAGCTCATTATTTTAAAATTATATGGTTTTTCAAGATATCTATATTGGTGGTGTTGTTTTTAATGATAACTACACATAATTTTTTATATTTTGACATAGTAGTTATGGATCATCGCGTGCCCTTGTTGAGTAGCCCAAACTATGCTACGTGGAAGATCAAGATTAAAGCTTTGCTCTAAAGCAAGTGGTTGATCAAATGTGTGAATGAGGAACCTATGATGTTGATTTTAAAGAAGTAAAGTACCTCTATAAGGACAATAAGGATGAGGCTAAAAGTGTCATTACTCTTCACGTTGACAATGCATATGACACCTATGTTAGCAACACTATGAATCCTAAAGTATAGCTTGATAAATTTTAGTGGTTGTGTGATAGAATTGATTCCATACAAATCATAAGATTGGAGACTAAGCTTAAAACTTTGTCCATGGACTCATTTGATATTGTTGATAAGTATATCAGTATGTTCAGGAAACTGTAAGAAGATATCTAAATTACAAGGAAACTACTCTAGGAGAGAATAAAATGACAAGAAGCATTGGACAAGCAAAAGAACATTGAACTTCTCAACATTATCTTCAATAATATATCTAAAACATATGAGATAGTTATTGTTGTCTTTGACATCCTTTGTATGTACTTTCTAGATACTCCTAAAACACCTATTAATTAGGTATTTAAGTGTTTTGTGCACCATTAGGCTAGAAGAAATAGGCATAAGGGAAAAAACTCAATCAAACTCATCCAAAGGAAGATTTTGGGAAAACCCAAAATTACAAGAAGCCAAAATAGAATGAGAAGAAGTCCAAGAAGTATTTCAAAAAGCCTCCTTATGAGTTTTACAAAAATATATGGCACAAGACAAATCTATGTAGGGTTCAAATCAAGTAACTTGAGGAATTAGCAAGAAAGATGGTGATGATTATGCTCTCTTCTATGCACAAGGTGAGGATAGTTTTGATGGAGAAAACTCATAAGCACATGTAGCAGTTTATTCCACGTATTGGACATCCACATCTTCGGATAAGTGGATTGCATATTCAAGGGCAACTAGGAATATGATAAAATATAAACATATCGTATAGGGCTACAACAAAGCACATGTAGGAGAATGTGTTGTGATTGGAGATGATTCTTCATTATAGGTTGTAGGGTGTGGAGACATCAACATTGGATCTTCATATTTTTATGAGGTACTTCATGTTCCTAATGTTGAACCTAACCTTTTGTTTATTTATCGTATCACTCATATAAATAAGAAGGTAGACTTTTAGCCTAATAGAAGAGTAATTAAGGGTATAGAAAATTGATTCAAAATTGTTGCTTCTAACTACTATGATGAGACTAACCACATGTATAATTTGGTAGAAAGACTCACCACTTTTTCCCCCCCTCTAGGAAGAAAATATATATTGTTATAATTGCACATAGATAATGAAATTCAAGAGTGGCATTGTAGGTTTAGGCATCTCAATTATAGATCTTCGAGATACATGAGTCAACATTAGATGGTGATTAGGCTTCCATGCATATCCTCTCTAAATGGTGCATGTGATGGATGTATTATGGAGAAGCATCATAGGGAGACATTTTCAAAAGGGGTTGCAATCCAAGCCTCTCATCCCTTGAAGATCATTTATAATGATATTTGTGGATCTATGAGCACACTATCTCTCTCAAGAAATAGGTACTTCCTCCTTTTCATTGATGGTTTCTCTAAATATGTGTGGTTGTAAACCATTAACACTAAGGATGAGGTCTTTGAGATGTTCAAGACCTTTGAGGCCCTTGTTCAAAATCAACTAGATAGGAGAATTGAATATCAAAGGACAAATGGAGGTGGTGAATACGTTAGCCATGCTTTTTATAAATTTTTGGCTTCTTATGAAATTGCATATCAAACAATTGTTTACTATACTCCTAAATATAATGGTGTAGTTGAGACGAAAAACAAGGCGGTCATGGAGATGGCATGATGCATGATTCAATCCAAGTGGATGGAACATAGATCTAGGGGTAAGGTTATCACTTATGTAGCACACATCATCATTAGAGCCCCTACCAGTGCATGACTTCTCTGAAGAGATTAATAGGGGACAATATTGATGAGTTCTGATTTTGTATCTTTGGCTCTTTTGCATGGGCTCACATAGCCAAGAATATTTATAAGGAGTCACCAAAAGGTCATGAGTGCATTTTTTTGGGGTATTAAAATGCCTCGAAGGCATATAATCTTTACAACCTTTAAAGGTGTGAGGTCTTGATCTAGTAACATATAATCTTGAATGAGGTTCTTCTAGGTACTCTTTCCACCCATCACCTAAATGATCCTATTAACCCCTCAACCATCTCAAATTTAGTTATTTCTTTTGAGATTTTGGTTGGATCTATTCCCATTGAAGCATATTTTTCATATTATCCTTCTTCATCTTCATGTTTGAGTGGTAGTTCATTTCCTATTGATTTGGCCCCTTCATAGGCAGAACCATAGGTAACTTTTTATTCTAAAATTTTAAGGCATGATCAGCAAGGCACGTTAATTTAGAAAGATTTAAGTTTGTGTGATAAGGTGAGTAGTGATGTTGAGTTGGATTCTTTAGCTTTAGATTTTGATGTTGAGTTGTCATAGAATACACATGATTCCCCCTCAGTTTGTCCAACACCCAAGTGAGGTAAGATTCTTCTAAAGGATTTTCAACCTATTATGTCTCTTAAGTGATATTAAAAGGATCCTTCCTCAATACTGCTTTTGAATATAGCACATTTTTAATATCCTATCACATATTCTCAAGCTAAGGGCTAGGCAAAATAGGAAGATGTTATGTTGGTAGAGTATGAGGTAGAGAATGAGGCTTTGATAAATAATGGGTCTTGGATATTGGTTCTTATTTTAGAAGGAAAGTGTTAGCAAGGTAATCCTAAAATATCATAGGTCTACAGTCCATGATCGTATATCCAAACTCCAATAAGTCTCACTCCAATAATAACATCAATATTCACAAAATAACAAGCTTTATTGATAATCCTTCACATTCAATAATACATTCCAAAAAATTGATTACAATGCATGAAGCCTTGTCATTAATATATAACTTTACATAAGACTCTTCAATACTCCTAACTTTTGCTCTTCTCAAACTCATGGGATATGCAACCTTTCATATGCCCTTCTTACATTATGACAAAGTCTTTCATGATAACATAACTTCTTGCTTCTAATATTGACACATCACACATGCCTCTTCACTTACACATATGGCACCACACAACTCTCACTTGCATACATGACACCTTACAAAACCCTTCACTTATACACTTGACATCTTTCACTCATAACTTACACTTGATTACATGACACATAGATACTATTCACAACTTGAAACCTACTATTACCACACTCCTAATCTAAATATTTACAATGGTACTCAAGGTACCAAATAATGTAATACCTCCAATAGAAAGAATGTTGTTGGCTACAAATGGGTCCATAGGACCAAATATACTTCGAATGATCAGGTAGAGAATCATAAGGTATGCCTTATTACTAAGAGATTCTATAAATAGGAGGGAGTGAACTATTTTGAGATAATTGCACCAGTGGCCAAGATGGACTCGATTAGGATGATTCTTTCCATTATTGCCTCATATAGGTAGAAGGAACATCAAATGGATGTGAAGAGTTCCTTTCTACATGGGGAACTTCAAGAGGAAATATGCATGCATAAGCCATATGGTTTTGAGCTTGAGGAACCCACTCTTTTGGTTTGTCATCCGACCATGTATTTGTACAAACTTAAGCAAGCTCCTTATGCATGGTATGAGAAAATTCATTCATTTTTTCTCACTTTTAGTGATGTGAGGTTGAACATGATGTTTACATCAAACATTACTATGGAAAAACTTTGGTGATTGTGTTGTATGTTGACAATATTCTCATGACTAGAAACTCTTCTATAATAATCCAACACATGAAGTGACGACTTTCTTCCACTTTTGAGATGATAGATTTGGGGCTTCTATGTTATTTACTAGGGATTTAAAATGATTAGATAGATTATGGCATCACCATATTTTATCCCACGCGTGTTTTGGATCTTCTTTAGTATTTTAGGATGGAGAATTATAAGTTTGCTCAAAATCCTTTTAGCCCGAAGCTTTGAGATGAGTGTACCACTTCTTTGGCAAATGCTATGTTGTATTAATATTTTGTGGGAGAACTTCATTATCGTACTCATACTAAACCTGATATAGCTTTTGTTGCCAATTATTATTCTAGATATATGTAAGCACCCTAGGAGACTAATTGGATAACAACTTAGAGGACTCTTAGTACATATGAGGGACCTATTAGATGGGTATTCACCATTCTCTTGGCTCTTCTCTGATTTTGATAGGATTTTCAAATGTTGCTTTGGATGGTGACTTAATTGAGTGACAATCCACCACAAGCTTCATGTTCTACTTGGTATTTGGCTTGGTTTATTGGTGTTTCACATGCCAATCTATTATTTCTTATTGAGTATTATGTTGTCATTGAGGCAACCAAGCATCTTAGGTGGATGCTCATTATTTTAAAGGAGATTGGCATTCCTTCCAATATTCTAGTCACTCTTCTATGTGAAAACCAGAGCATCGTTGAACTTATTCATAATCTAGTGTTTCATCAATAAAAAAACACATAGATATATGGATGCATTTTGTGAGATCGATTCATGCACGTGGGATATTTGATCTAGTTTGTGTACCTTCATTAGAGTAGGCAATGAATATTCTAACCAAGTCATGTTAGAGGTCACTTTTATGCACATGTGGAAGCTTCTTAGAGTTGGAGAGTGTCCCTTAAGAGTGGATGATAAGTAAGAGTCTCTCTCCACATCTTGTCAGAATTCATAATATTTTATAGAAACAAACATAAGCAAGCCATCCACTCAAATATTATATAGAAATCATAAAAGGATGAAAGAAAAAAAAGAGAATCAGATTTGAAGGCACCTGTTGGCACCGTAAATAATCATTATATTATATATAGATAAGATTCATGACACTCTGATAATGGAACGAGGAGTGAGTAAATATTATTTGAATTATTCCTTTCGAGAGGTAAAGTGTGCTTCCACAATCCTTCGAATGAATGGTGAGTCTTTTGTTATCTGCATATAAAATCTTAGGTCAAAAGTCTTGTCACTTTGAAAATTGATTATCAAGTTGAAAACATATATAATTTATAAAATAGATGTTAATACAAACGAGTTTAAAAAACTATATTTTTAATGATATAAATGAACATATTTTATGCCTTTATATGAGCCTGAGGTGTTAAGGATACAATATTATTTGGTTTGACAAATTGAGGTTTTATAGGGCCCTCTTCCCATGAAAATATCTTAAATACATATCACATAGTAATGATGCACATATTGTTTAGCAAGACATGAATTTGGGCCTCCACATTGAACTCCTAAATTTTGACCACTTGAGATCAAGCCATTTCATAAGATTACCCATTTTAACATAAATTAAAATAATATCTTCAAAACTATTAAGAGTCATAGGAAGAGCACCTTCAATCTTCACTTAACACTAGGTGAGCAAATAAATTAGATTGTAAAAATTCCAAATTTTACCTTCTTTATTGATAGTTGAAATTTTTTTCCAAGCTAAAAACGAAGTAAATCGTATTTGAATGATCCCTTTCAAGAGGCAATGTGTGATCCCTTTATCCTTTAACTGGATTCTCCTATTATCCACCTATAAAATTTTAGGTCCAAAGACTCATAAATTTGAACATTAATTACCATGTTGAAAACATATACAATTTATATAAGATATGTTAATACTAAAGAGTTAAAAAATATTTTTCACAATATAATTTATATATATCATGTCTTTATATAATCTTGAGGTGGTAAGGATACAAGATTATTTTTGGTTTAGCAAACAAGGGTTCTATAGGGGCCTCTTCTCATGAAAATATCCCAAATGCATATCATCGAGACAACATAGAAAATTGAAATACAAAATGAAGTAGTGGGACATCCACAACATAGAAAAATGAAATACAAAATGTAGTGGCACATCCACAAACATCATAATGAACTAACTGCCAAAAGTGGATCACAACTTGGGAATCCTCTATAAATTTCATCTTTGAGAGAACCCATCAATAATCATACCATAACCATGCTCAAGACCTCCTCCATGGATGAGAAGACTGGGATGTATAACTAGATGCGATCAACAATGACTCTACAACGAGAAGCATAGGCATACAATATTATGCACATCATGCTAAAAAACAATTTCCAAGAAGTCACATTATACCCTTAAATATTAGCCACTATTTTTCAAGGCATTAGCCCTCCAATATAAAGCTCATGGTAACCATTCAACACACCAAAAATGGTGGCAACCATGCTTATGCTCCCAAAGTAGGTTAGATCCAAAAAAATTAAGGGAAAGCATAAAACCTTGATTGTCAAGAACATTCAAGGATCACAAAGTAATAACAAATCAATCCAATTGCAAACCACTAAGTAGTGAATCAATTTCTTAACCAACACCTACATGCTAACAATGTCACTAAACTCAAAATGTTATTGAAGTTGCACCATCTTCACAATGAAAAATACCCCTAACCAATCGTAAATTTTTATGGTACCTGGGGATAGGAATATGGGGATATGATATTACATTGTATATGGGTATTATGGATAGTTGGCATGGGCCACACATAACCCAAGGTTGATTACATTATAATAATTAGTGGGCTAAGGGTTTAGGAGTCGACTCCCCAAATTAACATTAGAGAATGGGTGTATAAGGAAGGGATATTGTCATTGTAATAATCATCAATCATTTTAAGTGTTCTCTTGAAATAGTCTTGGCTCGTGGAGTGAATCTCATTTTGTGAGATTTTGTGGAGTAGTTCCTTGAGAAATAGCATTGGTGTTGCCCTATTTGAAGGGTATTATCATATTTTGTCTTGTGTAGATTAATTACTTTGGTTAGTAAATTGTGGATGCTTTATATTTATAAGAAGCAAATATTCATAATATTATCACTTTATTGATCAAAGATTAAAATATTTTATTGAACAAATATAAATATATATAAACAAGTTAACCCATAATAGGCTAACCAATTTGATCTCACGGATTAGATACCAATTTAACTTGGACTCCAATATTATAACAACTTCTAACTTAAGCTCTAATATAATATTATTTTTAACAACCTATTAATAATAGCTCAACAGTTTGATTGACGTGAGCTTCTTGAGAATTATCTAAGCGTACACTAAATCTTTTCTAGAAACTAACTAAATAATGTAATAATATATTTTATCCTAACACCCCCCCCCCTTTATTTGGAATACAAAGAGTAGTAAAACAACTCAAACTTGACACATGCAAGTGCCTTTGTAAAAATATTTTCAACTTGTTTGTTGGTGGGAACGTATTGGAGCTGAATCTCGTGCTTATGAACTTATTTTCAAATGAATTAACACTAAGCTTCAATGTGATTTATTATTTTATGAAACACTAGATTATTGAATAATTTTAAAACACCTTAATCATTGAATTTTAAGTGTATTGGTAGAATTTTTTGAAGTCCCATACTTGATAAAATGTGACGTAGCCATATTGCTTCACACACAACTCCTAATGCTCAATATTTTGCCTATGTGGACAACAACGCAACTGCCTGCTACTTCTTGCTATGCCATGAGACATGTCTAGATTCTATATGAAATAATTATCCAGATATTGACTTTTTTCATCCAGTGATCCTACATATTCAAAGTCTATGTATCCTTGTAATAAGAACTTGTCATTCTTCTTGTATTCCAAGCCATACTCTATTGTGCCAAGATATAATGAAGTATCCTCTTTGTTGCTTTCCAACGACTAACCTTAGGCTCTTACATGAACCTTGAAAGATAGATCATAACGAAGCTTATATATGGTTTGGTATTTGTTAGGTATAAGAGACTCCCAATCAATTAACGATAAAGAGTTATAGATACCTGAGGAGACTTGTCATTTTGGGACAGTTGCAACCCTGGTTTCATTGGAGTTTATTTTGGTTTGTATTATGTCATCCAATATTTTTCTAAAAGTGTCTTGGAATATTTTGTTTATGAAATACTAATGTGATTCTTCCTTTGCTAGATCTCCAATCCAAGATAATAATGTACAAGTCCCATATTTTTCATATCAAACAACTTTTTCAAGTCATTCTTTACAATGTTCACCATTTCATCTAAATTGCCAGTGATGATCAAATCATCAACATACAACACAAATATGACTATCTCAGATCTAACTTTTTGATAATGGATATTGGTATTTGAGGGACTTATTTTGAATCTATGCTACAATGGATGATTGTCAATTTGGATGTACTAAGCTCTAGGAGCTTGCTTCAACCCATATAAATATTTTGTCAGTTTGAAGAATTTTTGTTGTTGCCTATCAACAAAAAATCTTCAAGTTGAACCATATACACCTCTTCCTTGATATCACCATTTAAGAAGGCACTCTTGACATCCATTTGGTGTAGCTTCCAACCAAATTGCATTACCATTGCACAAAGAACATAAATGGTTGTCATCTTTGTTGTGGGTGCAAATGTTTCCTCATAGTCAATGCTTTCATTCTGAGCACAGTCCTTTGTAACAAGTCAAGCCTTGTATTAATTAATTGATCCATCTACCTTATATTTGATCTTGAAGACCCACTTTCAACCTATGGGCTTCTTTCCTTCAAGTAGAACAACAAGCTCTCATGTTTTATTTTTTAATAGATATTTATATTATGTTTCCACAACTTCCTTCCATTGGGGTGATCTAAGTACATCCTTCACTAACGTAGGTTATGTATGCTCCATGACTAAAGATATCAATCCCATATTTACCTTATCATCACGTAGTTTGAGTACATGATCGATTGGAAGTGATATCAGGAGGTGAATCAAGTTTGGTGTCTCTCATAGTACTTGTGTACCATTTTAAAAGTTAACATTATGAGGCAAAAACTATTTAGGTTCATAAACAACTATAGGAATATCATCTTAGACTTCTTTATCAAACTCTATTTTCACAACAAGAGATGTGTTATGTTTAGACTACGTAGAAACTATTGTATCTGACTTGGAATCAACTCCATAAAATATCACATCTCTACTTGTATGTATTTTCTTGGTGATGGGATCTATCAAGTGATACCCTTTGGATTTAACATCATATCCAAGAAATATATATGGCAGGGATTTATCATCTAGCTTGGTCCTCTTATTCTTTAGAATATGCATATATGTTTTGTTGTCGAAGATTCTTAGATGAGCAATAGATGTCTTCCTTCCAAACCAGGCTTCTTCATGTGTAATGCCTTGGTGTGCTTTTTTGGGTGCTCTATTGAGGAGATACACTACAATGGAGATAACTTCAGCCCAATATTGTTTCCCTAGATTAAATATAGTAAGCATACAATGAACAATTTCCATGATAGAATGATTCTTCGAATCAACAACCTCATTCTGTTGTGGAGTGTAAGTTATCTCTTTATACCATGCTTTGCAAGAAATCTCGAGAATTCATTGGAGGTATATTCCCCCCTCAATCTGACCAAAGGGATTTAATGGAACACCTTGTTTCTTTTTCAACATGCTGCTTTAATTTTTGAAAAGATAAGAATACATCATACTTCAGATATAAAAAGGATGCCCACATTTTTTAGGAGTAGCCATCAACAAACAATTGAAATTATCTCTTGCCACCAAAACCATTGGGTGTGGATCCACACATATCAATGTGAATCAACTCCAACAATGCTTTAGCTATAGAAGTATTAAATTCAAATAAAACTCGATGTTGTTTCCCTACTAAACAACCCAAGAAAACTAGCATTAGATGTGATAGATTGGGTAGATCTACCACCATTTGACTTTTACTTGGAGTAAGTATCCTGAACTAAGATGCCCATATTGCTTGTGCCACAATAAAGTTACTTATTTTGTTGTTGCAACCAATGCAACTTGAGGAGAAAATAGAGCATCAAGAGCAAATAAACCATGCTTATATGAACCACATGGCACATTTTTATCTTTTTTTATAATGAAATATTTATTTGACCAATCTATAACTTGAAAATTGACAATAAGGTTTTTATCTAGGATTTGTGGAACAGATAACAAGTTGTTTGTCGGTCTTGGTACATGGAGCACTTTTTCAATTTGACATTCACTGTTTGGTAGAGTAAGGGAAACATCACCAATACTTGTGATTGATACGTTTTATCGTCAGTTATAGTCATTGGTTTCCCTTATATTACTTCAAAAGAGTTAAACCATTCTTTATCCCTAGTCATGTGCTTACTCGCACCTAAATCAATGTACCAAACCACTTCTTTCTATTTAGGTTTGGCCTTTGTTATGAGCACCTTGTGTGCATGCTGTGAATATAAATCTAATTCTTCCATGGTAACACGTCCCTTTGGTTGTTGTTGGTTGGGACATGGTTTGTTTTGACCCTTTTTTGTGTGGTTTGCAAACTATGTCACCTTGGGTTGCTAAATTGTACCAATAATGTTGGGTATCATGTCCTCACTCGTAGATGTGACAATACACTTTTTGTTGTTGAGGTTTCTTCTATGAGGAGGAGGATGAAGATGAACCTTTTGAGAAATAACTCCTTGACGAAGATCCCTTCTAAAACTTCTTATTTCCAATTTTTTTACTAAGAAGTGCACTATTTGATAATCGATCCCTTAAGTTATTGGTTACTTCTTCTTGTTGGAGCAAATTAACCAACTCCTCAAAGGAAACTTGCCTATTGGAAAGTTGTAGGGAGGTTATAAGCACTCAAAATGAATTTGGTAAAGCTCAAAGTACGATTGGGACTAAGAGCTTATCTTCAATATTTTCACCCATGACATTTAGTCATGCTTTCAAATTAAATCTGCATAAAAATACCTTTTTGCACTCTCAAAGGATGGAGTTGCGACTAAAGGTTAACAATAGTTGCTTGATTCTTCCCTTCATAAATAGTAGTGAGTTTATCCCGTGTTTCTTTAGAACTCTATGCTTCACAAATATGAGGTTGAATATCATTAGTTATGGCAAGTGTGATGATCATGAAGGCTCTTTCATCTGCATCATCATATTTTTCTTGATCATCAAAGTCTTTAGGTCAGAAGATTTTGTCAATCATAATGTCCCTTAGGTTTTCAACTTGCAAGATGGTGCACATCTTTGACTTCCATGGCACACAGTTTGGACCTCTCAAGAGTTGAGAATCTATGAGATACACTTTTAGCATGGGCATTGTGAGGGTTCTTTATCTCTCTAAATAGTCCCCCTTCTATATACTACCAATTTGATATACCAAACCTTTTGATACACTCGACCGTCCTAAATACCCATTGGTACGTGGACAAAGCTAGTCCTCTCGATATACGTGGTCATATGTGACAGACCTTAAGGTACATGAAAGGGAACAATACATGGTGCATGGGTAGTACTAAAAGGGATTCATTCTATCTTTGACACTTGCTTAAAAAGACCTCTGCATACATAAGGTATAACTTCCCATAAGCACTTGGAGGATCTTAATTTCGAGGTTTACGTTGAGCGATAGAGGTGAATAAGGGTAATGATGGAGTGAAAACAATAATATGAATTTCTTTATTTCTCCCTAACGATTTATATGGATAAACCCTAGAAATCGTTGTGGTAGCTATGTTTGGTGTCATAAATATCGAACGCTGCTTTGTGCAATTTGCATAAAAATAGTTTTGTAAAAATTTGGTGTCTTTTAAAAAATCATTAAATAATTTGCAAGAGAGAAAGTAATGCTTGCAATCAAGACCACACTTTTTAAAGGTTTTGGATTCCATTGAAAATGCGCCTTCTTACAATGCAATTTTACAAATTTTTTTGTGAATATTTACACAATTAGCTAATGGATTGATTTTGCAAAAACATACCTTAAACATAAAATTTAAAAAATAATTTAATTAATCACTTAACTAATTAATTAATTAAATAAACTAAATAATTAATTAAAAATAATTAATCAACCAATTAATTAATTCAAAACAATAATTAATTAGTTCAATAAATTAATTAAGCAAATAATTAATTAAAAATCTATACTTAAGATCTTATTGGTTTATGCTAAGTGTCTCCATAGTTGACCAAGTTGAGTAGCCTTTATCCACCTCTCCCAAGCCACCCCATGTTGAGACTTGAATTGCCTTAGTTTGCTTAAATAGCAAAGTTCTCACATTCAGACCACTCTTATAGGCATTCATTACTAAGTGAGGAGAAAATATTATTTAAACCATCTAAATTCACTTTCCCCACAAATGTGGGATAAAAGTTAAGGAAAAATAACTGAGTGCTGCTCCATCATTGTAGCTCCATCGCTTCTTAATCCTTGATGTTTGCTTTGGCTGCTTCAACACTTGGTCGCTTCGCTTTGGTTGCTCCACCACTTGGTTGAATGTCTCAATCCTTTATTCGATGTTATTAGATCCTATGCAAGCAGTATTGGTTGTCTTGATCCAATGGGTCGTCTCATCTTGATCCACATTGTTGGTCGACATGAATAATGTTTGTAATGCTTAGGTCTTATTTTTGTAATTATCTTTACCTTTGCAAAGGTTTCCATTAGACACCGTAAAAGAAACTCTACTGACCCTCCAACAACAAAGTAATACATGCACTCACAAGCAATCAATGAGAGTAAACTCAATGCACACACATGCAACAATTCAAGACTTTCTCAAGGTTGCTTTAGGTTACAATCCAAGATTGACCACGAAACCAATTGGTAGTCGAGAATCAACCACAAGGTTAGTTGGTGGCCAATAGCGGATGATCAACTAGGGAGAGGTTGGACTATAAACACAACACCACTTAGGTTGTACAAAAAGATTAACTCCCAAATAGTCCATTGCGGATTAGACAATTGCTCTAATACTAATGTTGATTAGAGATCAAAATATTTTATTGAACAAATATAAATAATTACAATCAAGTTAACCCATAATAGGCTAGCCAATTTGATCTCACAAAACAGATACCGGTTTAACTTGGACTCTAATATTTTAACAATTTCTAATTTAAACTCTTATATAATATTTTTTTAACAACCTTTTAACAATAGCTTAGTAAATTTATTAACGTGAGCTTTTTAAAAATAATCCAAGTGTACACTAAAGCTCTTCTAGAAATTGATTAAATAATGTAATAATATATTTTATCCTCACACATGTTAGCTAATAATGTCTATGGTGGTAGCCAAGGTCAAGCCACCTCTAATAGGCAAGTAGAATAGGACCAAAAGTTGGTTATAAAAGAAGGGAAAAGCGCATAACTCCAAGAATCCAAGGCCACCCAACAAACAAAGAGCAATGCACATGTAGCAAAGCGATAAAAAAAATACTACAAACTCCTTAAGCAAAGTTAAAACATTAAGCAACCTAATTGTTGTGGAGTTTCCACAACCACCCCAAAATTCTTGGGGACCCACTTGTCATATTTTGATATGAAAGGTTTTTGGTTTTCTTTGGTTTGTAAGAATAGGGATGTTTGACCGTTTTGTTTTAATGATTTAAATTATTTTGGTTATTTGATATTTAATGATTAATTAATCTAGGCATTAATGCTTAGATTAATTAAAATCCATTTTGATGAATAGGAGTTTAATGTTCTTCATACTGTCTAAGGTGATGGAATGTGTTTAACAAAGCAAGGCCTGACCTAAAACAAAAAGATGATACACAAGGTACAAAAAAATTGAGATAGAAGCCAATATGCTATTATCTACCTAATATAATTGCATTAACTATATTATGTACATAATAGTAATATTTTTAAGATTATGTTATAAGGTTCTAAAATGTTATCATTATAATAATATTATTATGATTATATTATAATGTTATTATTATAATAATATTTTTGTGATTATATTCTTCTAAAATGTTATTATTATAATAATATTATTATAATGTACTTTATAAAAGACGTGATAATAATATTTACGATAAGGTAAAGTTTAACGTCGTTTCGTTTGATTGCAAATAAGGCGATGGTGGCTATTCGAAAACATTCGAAGACATGAGTGGCTAGTCCAAGAACGTTCAGCGCTATGGCAGCGAAGCTTTGCGGAGCAACGCCGGCAAAGAAGAGGTGGTCCAAGATGGCGTTAGGATTTTAGAAGAACAACATGAAAGGCATCAGATTTGTCAGTGAAACGATCGAGAGGCAAAGGTATACCATCGAACAAGGAAGGAATAAGCGTTATTAGGGCAACCTGTGATGCCAATTGATAGAGTTAAAGGCCGACCTCGAAGAGCATGGAAGGTTTTAGTGTTGCATTTGTTTCATTACGCTATGGCAATGTGAGTGTGAGAGTAGGAAGTTGAACAACGCCATGGCTACGTAGGTTTGGCAACACCATGACGTCGATGGTGGCGTCGATGGCCGCGTAGGTTTGGCAGCACCATGACGTCAATGGCAGCATTGATGGCTGCGTAGGTTTGGCAGTGCCACGACAATGATGACAGTGCTATGGCTGTGTAGTCTTGGCAGCACCATGGCTGCGTAGGTTTGGCAGCACCACAATGTCGATGGCAACGCTATGGCTACGTAGTCTTGGCAGCGCCATGGCTATGTAAGTTGGACAGTGCCATGGCTGCGTAGGTAGTGTGATGGTTTCGTTTGGTTACATGGAAACCAAAGTGCCCAGGATGGGGGAATGCCATCCCAGTCCTTGGACACATTGGTATGGCTTAGGAGAAATACCATCGGGTCTCGACCTCAAAAAGTGACAACGAAAGTTTCATTGAATAAGATTGGCCTATATTATTTTAGTTAATGTGAATGTGGTTTGATCACGTTCAATGTTTTAAAGGAGGTCTAAAATCATAGGGGTTATAAGGTATAGTTAATGCTTTTATCATTCGTTTGATGGATGTAAAGGGGTATTCTTGGGTAGAATGCTTATAAGAGAAAGGGGAGATATAAGGAGTCATGCAAGGTTATGTTTTTGTTGTTAGTTTTTTTTAAATAAATAACGTTTACAAGTGTTATGTTTATTAAATCATAGAAAATGATGATGGATTATTTTCTTATATCCATTCATTATTTTGGTTGTGAGATAAGATGAAGCGAAAGGACTTCTAAGAATTATTTATACCTTGCTATCCTACCTTTTTCAAGGGGAGGACTGGAAATGATGTAGCATTCCGAGAAAGCAATAAAGAAAGAGCATTTTTCATATTTTGAGAGGGTAGAAAACTTCTGTGAGCAAAATCAAAAGGAGGGTTTTTATCATAAAACTAATGTTTTTAGTGTCTTTCATTTCTGCATTTTAGTGACTTCTAGCCATTGTCTTATTCCATGAAATGGGTTGCAATAGGCGAAGGTCAAGATTATGCAGTTTCTTTATGTTTCCTTTGAGTCTCGCACTTGATTTAATGGTATTGTGCTTATGTTGTAGGTCCATCGATTCAGGTTGTTTTATGATTACCTCATAACTTGGAATTTTGCGAGGAGGAGCTTGCTAAACTAATTCAAAATTTGACTTTTTCAACTAACCAAATTTACATGTTTATTTCATTTACTTGTTCTCAAAATTTATTTTATTTCAAGCATTCAAGCATTCCATTCTGGTCCATCCAGAATTTTAGTTTCTTTCATTTCCATTCTAGTCCTTTTCCAGAATTTTTGCTAATTTCTTGTTAGTTTCATTTTTTTGTCCATTTCCAGAATTGTTAAGCTTTCAAGTTATTTCCATTCTAGTCATTTTCAGAATTTCTGCACCTCCAAGTTTCATTAATCTAAAGCTTTCAAATAAAACACATGGTTTAGGAGGGATACTAACCTACTATTTCACATTAAACTAAGATAAGAAATGAAAGCTAACTTTGCTAACATTGCTAACATGCTAACTTCTACTAACCACTATTAGGGTAGTGGCATCAACAAAAGGAAAATAAAATAAACCTAACTATCTAAAATTTACTTCATCGTAAAGGCACGGGCATTAAAATGAGGTGGAAAATTCCACATTTTGTCATTTGAAACATTTTAAATGAAGATAAAATACTCTACTAACAGGGATTCAGGGTAGCACCAATTTAAAAAATCCTAAAAATAATTGCTTTTAGTTTTAGTTAGATCTTTCAAATCACTAAGCATTATTTAGAACCAGTAAAGGCCCCTTGTTTATGGTCACATGCATTATTGAATTATTTCTAGCACTATTGTAATCTTTTAGATGTTTTACCAGAACCTTGGAGAAGTTGAATGTTTGTCATTTGGTTTCTTTTCAAGAGAGAGTTTTCTATTCAATACTCTACATGTGGTGGTATTTTGCAATTGGGCAAAATATACACTCAACATATTTGGCGCTAGAAGGAGGGCCTTCTTTTATGCTTTATGATTTAGTTTTTTGCTAATGCTAACGTGGTCAATTTTGGTTCAACAATATTGTGTTTGCAGGTGCAACATTTTATTCTTGACTAGTTTGTGAGAAGCCTTAATAGAATAGATTTGAGTTTTCCCAACCTGGACCCACCTAGACGCATTGCTACTAGGTCTAAAACCACTAAGGAAACCATTTTTAAAAGTCTTTCTCCCAAAACTAGGAAACCAAGGTACAAAATCCAGGAGATTAAAATCTCGTCCGAGCTTTCTGATATGTTAGGTTTAGAGACGCTTTGCCATAATTTGGAAATGCTAGCTCTTAGACCTTTGAATCTAAATACCTTCAGTGGATGTGCACCCATTAGTTACACTGCAAGAGCTACATCAAGTGTACCCATCTTCGTCATCCTGAGTGTATCAACTGCTTTAGTAGGGTCATTACCTTTGGTTAATATGGCCCAACAACAACAACTAGTTCCCTGGTTTGGTACCCAAAGTTCTCCGTTAAGTATACCTGGGGATGTCCATGACATACCTAGGCACTTTGATAGGTCTATCCCTAAGTTTGTCAATGATGGTCCCATTTCAGCTGAAGAGCACGTTCAAATTTACAAGGACCATATGATTAGGCAGGGAGTCAGTCATGAAGACGTCGCTTGTCGACTCTTCCCTAATAGCTTTGACCAAATGGATCATGAATGGTACAGGAATCTTCCTGTAGGGTCCATTACATCTTGGGCCCAATTGGAATCTGCCTTTGTTAATGAATTTAGGTCATTGCTAGATCCTACCATCATGTATAACCAATTCATGTCATGTAAGAGGTATCCTAATGAACCTATCCGAAGATTTAATGCCAGATTCCAAAAGCTTTACATAAACGTGACTCGTCACTTTGCAATAGACGTTGTGGTGTTGTAATTATACCTTGCATTCTTAGATCCAATTATAGCCATGTTTACCAGGAGAAATCCTCAAGTTACAACGTTGGCCTTAGCCTATTATGAAGCCATGACTATTGAGCAACAAATGACACCGCAAGGTGGTACTATGCCTCAATTTCCCATGTTAGGGCAATATGGCCCTTACAATTAATTTGCCATGATGAATCAAGCTGTGGCACCTCAGATGTCCATGATGAATGCTTTGCCATATCATCAGTCATACCCATTCGCTCCCACGCTTTCGTCTTTTTTGACATACCCTAGTGCTGCCATTCCACCCACTCTGAAAATGATGGATGTTAATCAAGTAACCTTACTAGGATTTGAGGCAAGTAGTACTCAAGCCCCAAATGCTTATCCCATGGTTGTGCCTCTTTAGGCCAAGGGTCCATGGTGGACCCAAAACACCCAGAGTCAAACCTTAGTGCCTAATCCAGAGGTTGCTAATGTCAAAAATGTCAACGGATCTGGGGCTGTCATGCCCAACCACAAGGACCCAATTATGAGTTGGAAGAGCTCAAGAGAATGACCATCAAACAAGGCAATTACATCATTAGGTTACAAAAACAATTTGCCCAAAATCACATGCCCAATCGAAACCATGGCCATAAGAGAACAGGATTGTACAATACGCAACCTAATAATGGGCGCGTACCCAATCTGGTAGCCAATCAAGCTGATGCGTTAGGAGATTGTAATGAGTCAGAGTCATGTGATGAGGAAATGCATCAATGTTGCCATAGAAAGTCAAACTCTTTGGTGTTTGAAGTCATTAATTATTTAGAAAACGATGAGATGGAGGAAGATATGAATGTGTTAGGAGAGGAAGAGGATGAAGCTTTGGAAGCCCATGCCACTAAACGTTTTGGGAAAGCTAATCACAAGTATTTTACCAGGAGTTCTAAGGATCCCAAAACCTCCTCTACTCCCCCAAACAACCCTTTAGTTCCTCCTGATACAAAAGGTGATGTGAATCCACCACCTCCATTTTTGGACGCACCTAGGACAATGTCAAAAGTGTCAAATCTTGGAACATCCACTTATGACTTAGAAGAAGATATGAAAAGGACCAAGGCCAATATCTCAATGTATGATGTCTCTCTATTGTTGGGGCAGGATAAAATCATGGGGAAGAGATTAAATTCCCCGAGTCAAATTCATGAGGTTAAATTTGTAGAACCCCAACTTGCTATGATGAAAGAGAAACCAAAGGTACCTCCTTTTCTCATAATTGTTAGGATCGCAGGCAAGAATTTACACAACTGTTTGATTGATTTTGGTGCCTCGGCCAACATCATGCCTCTTGAGATAAGCCAAAAGCTAGGACTTAAGTCTGTTCATTCGAATAGCAAAGTGGTCCAATTAGACAGATCTATGGTGGATGTAATAGGTGTTGTGACTGGCAGTGGAGTACACTCATGCCTGGTGACATGACTCCCGTAAGGTTGAGATTTATGGTCGCCATGAGGATAGATTAGTCTGATGACCTCATCCATAACCAGTTTAATTATTTTGGTCAAAGATGAGAGCAGTAAAGGATAAGGCTATATTCTCATCACACCTTGGTTGAGAATATGATTCCCCAAAGCTCTAAGGTACACTTGCACACAATGGTCCTTGATGATGACAGCTCATAACCAAGCCCTATATCTAGTCAATGAATTCATCGCACACACAGTTGATCCTAAGATGGTTAGACATTTTTGAGGTGTTTGCTCAAGCCACCATAGAATGTGTTGCTCATGCTATAAAATTTTTTACCCTCAAAGCTCTCCATATCCATTGCCATAATTCTAGTTAGGTAAAATTGATGATGCAATGCGAAAAAGTTACAAAAAAAATAAGGTGTGGAGTGCTACACACACCCAGAGCTAATATTGCATGATTCTAATATTTTACTGTTCTTATAAGTCTATTGACATTATTCATGCATTTGTTGATGCTTGTTGCTTTTTGGTTTGGAGTGTGTTTATAGATTTTCTTTTTGGGTTCTCACCAAAATGCTTAGGAGCATTTCCTAGCAGAGTCGCCATGTGTTGTGGAGTTTCCACAACCACCCCAAAATTCTTGGGGACCCACTTGTCATATTTTGATATGAAAGGTTTTTGGTTTTCTTTGATTTGTAAGAATAGGGATGTTTGACCATTTTGCTTTAATGATTTTAATTGCTTTGGTTATTTGATATTTAATGATATAATTAATCTAGGCATTAATGCTTAGATTAATTAAAATTTATTTTGATGAATAGGAGTTTAATGTTCTTCATACTATCTAAGGTGATGGAATGTGTTTAACAAAGCAAGGCCTGACCTAAAACAAAAAGAGGATACAAAAGGTACAAAGAAATTGAGATAGAAGCCAATATGCTATTATCTACCTAATATAATTGCATTAACTATATTATGTACATAATAGTAATATTTTTAAGATTATGTTATAAGGTTCTAAAATGTTATCATTATAAAAATATTATTATGATTATATTATAATGTTATTATAATAATAATATTATTATATTGTATATAATATTATTATTATAATGTACTTTATAAAAGACGTGATAATAATATTTACGATAAGGTAAAGTTTAACGTCGTTTCGTTTGATTGCAGATAAGGCGATGGTGGCTATTCGAAAACATTTGAAGACATGAGTGGCTAGTCCAAGAACGTTCAACGCTATGGCAACGAAGCTTCCCGGAGCAACACCAACAAAGAAGAGGCGGTCCAAGATGGCGTTAGGGTTTCAGAAGAACAACATGAAAGATGTTAGAGTTGTCAGTGAAACGAACGAGAGGCAAAGGCATGCCATCGAACAAGGATGGAAGAAGCTTTATTAGGACAACCTGTGATGCCAATTTACGAAGTTAAAGGTCGACCTCGAAGAGCATGGAAGGTTTTAGTGTTGCATCTATTTCATTACGCTATGGAAACATGTGTGTGATAGTAGGGATTTGAACAACGCCATGGTTGCATAGGTTTGGCAGCAACACGACGTCGATGGAAGCATCGATGACTACATAGGTTTGGCAGCACCAAGACATCGATGGTTGCGTAGGTTTGGCAGTGCCACGACGACGATGGCAACACTATGGCTGCGTAGTCTTGGCAACGCCATGGCTGTGTAGGTTTGGCAGCGCCACGATGTCGATGGCAACGCTATGGCTGCGTAGTCTTGGCAGCGCCATGGCTACGTTGTTGGCAACGCTATGGTTGTGTAAGTTGGACAGTGTGATGGTTTCGTTTGGTTACGTGGAAACCAAAGTGCTCAGGATGGGGGAATGCCATCCCTGTACTTGGGCATATTGGTATGGCTTAGGAGAAATACCATCGGGTCTCAACCTCAAAAAGTGACAACAAAAGTTTCACTGAATAATATTGGCCTGTATTATTTTAGTTAATGTGAATGTGGTTTGATCACGTTCAATGTTTTAAAGGAGGTCTAAAATTGTAGGGGTTATAAGGTATATTTAATACTTTTATCATTCGTTTGATGGATGTAAAGGGGTATTCTTGGGTATAATGCTTATAAGAGAAAGGGGAGATATAAGGAGTCATGCAGGGTTATGTTTTTGTTGTTAGTTTTTTAAAAATAAATAACGTTTAGAAGTGTTATGTTTATTAAATCACGAGAAAATGATGATGGATTATTTTCTTATATCCATTCATTATTTTGGTTGTGAGAGAAGATGAAGCGAAAGGACTTCTAAGCATTATTTATACCTTGCTATCCTACCTTTTTCAAGGGGGGGCTGGAAATGATGTAACATTATGAGAAAGCAATAAAGAAAGAGCATTTTTCAGATTTTGAGAGGGTAGCAAACTTCTGTGAGCAAAATCAAAAGGAGGGTTTTTATCATAAAACTAATGTTTTTAGTGTCTTATCATTTCTGCATTTTAGTGACTTCTAGCCATTGTCTTATGCCATGAAATGGGTTGCAATAGGCGAAGGTCAAGATTATGCAATTTCTTTATGTTTCCTTTGAGTCTCGCACTTGATTTAATGGTATTGTGCTTATGTTGTAGGTCCATCGATTCAGGTTGTTTTATGATTACCTCATAACTTGGGATTTTGCAGGGAGGAGCTTGCTAAACTAATTCAAAATTTGAATTTTTCAGCTAACCAAATTTACATGTTTATTTCATTTATTGTTCTCAAAATTTATTTTATTTCAAGCATTCAAGCATTCCATTCTTGTCCATCCATAATTTTAGTTTCTTTCATTTTCATTCTGGTCCTTTTCCAAAATTTCTGCTAATTTCCTGTTAGTTTCATTTTTTGGTCCATTTTAAAAATTGTTAAGCTTTCAAGTTATTTCCATTCTGGTCATTTTCCAGAATTTCTGCACCTCCAAGTTTCATTAATCTAAAGATTTCAGATAAAACACATTGTTTAGGAGGGATACTAACCTACTATTTCACATTAAACTAAGATAAGAAATGAAATCTAACTTTGCTAACTTTGCTAACTTTGCTAACATTGCTAACATGCTAACTTCTACTAACCACTATTAGGGTAGTGGCATCAACATAAGGAAGATAAAATGAACCCAACTATCTAAAATTTACTTCATCTTAAAGGCACGGACATTAAAATGAGGTGGACAATTCCACATTTTGTCATTTGAAACATTTTAAATGAAGATAAAATACTCTACTAACAGGGATTTAGGGTAGCGCCAATTTAAAAAAACCCTAAAAATAACTGCTTTTATTTTTAGTTAGATCTTTCAAATCACTAAGCTTTGTTTAGAACTAGTAAAGGCCCTTTGTTTATGGTCACATGCATTATTGAATTACTTCTGGCACTATTGTAATATTTTAGATATTTTACCAGAACCTTGGAGAAGTTGAATGTTTGTCATTTGGTTTCTTTTCAAGAGAGAGTTTTCTATTCAATACTCTGCATGTGGTGGTATTTTACAATTGGGCAAAATATACACTCAACACTAATAACATTTATACTAACAAACCTAAAAAACACATTGTATCCATATTATTTCTAAGATATCATTTCATACATTATGGACCCATTACTCTCAAATTACTACAAAAAAAATGACACAAGTACTATTAAAAGCAAAACCCTAAAAAAAAAAACATCCCTCAACTCCTAGCCCATTTTGTATAGCATCCCGTCTCCATAATAGCAATAAATTTGGTTAAATTGGATCACACTCATGGCTAGTTAAGTGTTAGCCCCCTCATCTTGCCATAACATAAACATAATTCCTACTTAACACCATTTGCTCTAAATCAAACTTCACAATCTTTGGCATCTTGTCATAATAGTGAAGTCCATCAAGTTCTACATCAACTAATTATATTAAGATAAAAGAATATCCAACTCTACATCAGTGCCCTTTTGATAAGTAATTCATTCCTGCAATAAATATGACAAGACACCCATATTTGTACAGATTTTTATTTGCTTTATTATGTCTACCACTATGAAGTTGATCGTCATTGATAAACCACAACACAAAAATCCCCTTAAAATCAAAACCCGTATAAACCCATTACAGATCATAAAACTAAAATATAAAAACAAGTACAAGGTAAAGACCACATTTGCCCAAGCTTGTAAAGCTTCCATTAATTCCTCCCTTCTAGGCCTTATATTTATTCCTAAGTTGCTCATCAATGTTTTTCATTACAACCCCATTGTCAACAACACCAATTTTTTATTTTGACCTTGATAAGGACTCTTCCCCATTACTCTATAGAAACCCTTTATTCACTATCAAGAGTAGCACCACTCCACATCCCTTGAACTCCAAAGCCTCATATTCATCCAAAAGAGATTCTTGATTCTTTTAAGATCTCAACCCTAGATAACCTTCAATATTGTATCTCACCCCTAAACATTTAACTCACACCAGAGAAAAGGGTAGGAAGGTCCTACATGACAAGATATACGTTATGCCCTACTCTTGTAGTAACAACTCCTTCGATTAATTTTTTTCTACCCCCTATACCATTACCCAACAAAAACAGGTTCTTCAAGCCATAGGCTCACTAAAGATCTACAATTTTGACATAGTAGGATAAATACACAATCAAAAGGAAAACCCTAATCATTCGTGGAACCTACCATCATTGTGTATACCAAAATAAAAATTAAACAAAAACATAGCCTTACAAATTGGTCTACATCTAATAACTCATACACTTGGTCAAAGATATAATTGCCTCCATGATTGAAAGCATGATGACAACAACCTAAAACATTATATATATAAAGCTAGATTATATTAATTTATTAATCGAAACATTGCAATAGTATGGAGCTAACACTGTCCATAACTAAAAATAAATAAAATAAAGTTGAAAGAGAATAAAGCATCCATAATTGAATATATATAAAAAAATAGAAACTAAACACAATAAAACCTTGACTTCTTTAGTAAGAATATAAAATTAACCTTAATTAATAATCATACAACCTCAAAAACACATATAACCCTATAAATTATATTAGTTAGATAATAGTTGTTAACATAGTCTTCTACATTCAAAGTGATGGGAAAAAACTAATAAAAAACGAACATTGTTTGATGCCCAATTATCACGACCATTCTAGATTTTGATATTCTCTAAACAACTCCAACTA
Organism: Wollemia nobilis; assembly: GCA_028583015.1. Taxonomy (NCBI): domain Eukaryota; kingdom Viridiplantae; phylum Streptophyta; class Pinopsida; order Araucariales; family Araucariaceae; genus Wollemia; species Wollemia nobilis. The sequence goes on from JAQPPZ010008406.1 coordinate 952,496, forward strand.
TGCACACATCTTAGAATTCATATGCATAAAAACCAACAAAGCCATTGTATGACATTTCCAATGTATTTTTTTTCGCTTGATAAATAAGATTCTTGTATCGTTAAGAATTCTTAAGGCACAATTAACACCACAAAGTAAGTTATTGCATTTATGATTTTTAGGATTTATGTAAGACAATATTGATTTTGCTTTAGTACATTGTTACATAATAGATTATGTCAATGCTTTCAATACCAAATTCAATAATATCATGAAGTGTAAGGCAAGCCATTAGTAAAGTAATAAAATCTAAAATTATAGTTTATTTAAAAATTAGCTATTGATAAAAAAGTTTACTATGGTATATGTAGTATTTTGGTATTTTGATAGGAGTAGTCATAATAGAAGTCTCATATAACCTATTCAAAAAAAATTAGGATGGAATAATTATTATTATAGGATTTGTAATCAAGGAAATTATCTAACCAAATAATGTTATTTTGGACATAATTTTTTTTTTTATTACATAGGAGAGTTGGTTACAATCATTATTTTTAGTAACTGGTAAGTGTAGGGTTCAAACCACAGGGACTGCTCCCAACAAACCTATCCGTATCGTTCTTGTTGACTTGGTGTGAGATGGGAAGCGTCGGTCGCTCGAGGTTCGTACTATCGTCAATCTAATTCGCACTCAAAGGATTCAGAGCAGACTACTACTTTTGCAAAGTGTTGGCTTCTCCTTAGGTTTGAAACTAGGCATAACTCATTTTTTTTAATATAGAAGGGAATTAGTAACCCCAACATCATTGGGTGTTGCCAGTGTAACTCAGTGTTCAATTAAAAAAATTTGAATTGACTTGAGAATAACAAAAGTTTAAACATACTAACTAATGAACAAGTAAATGCATAATTATATGGATCTTGAGTATAGTAATATAAATTTAGTATCATTATTTAGAAAGTGGTGATTGTGTGGTTGAAGAGAAACCATCTAATTAATGAAAGAAAATTTAATGTACTAAGTGTGAACTCTACGAGGATAGATATATTTTTTTAATGTTGACATTAATAGACAAACATGAGGCGCACCGAAGAAGTAAAACTTAATATTATATATACTTTAATCATCAAACTTAAAAAAGCTCCATAATTCATGCACTACAATCTTAAAGGAATATATATTCATAAAATAATTATAATTTAACATAATTATTGCCTTAAATCGCAAGTGTTTGTCACACTAACCTCAATAAATAAATAAATATATAAAAGTTTTCATGGGACGGAAAGTCTTGACTCCATTACTCAGTCCTGTGCATTGGTTGTAGGGATTTCTCACACTAATCAAATAAAAAAATAACATTATAAATAATAATTATATTGTTAAACAATATTAATATAATTCAAATGACTTTATTTTAGAATATAAAAAAAATTAATGAAATAAAAATTAATTTAACTTTAAACATGTTAAAATAAATAATACTTTTATTATATATGTTTGATAGGAGAATAGGTTACAACCACGCTATTTTAGTAGTTGACAAGAGTACGGTTTAAATCATAGAGGTTGCATCCACCAAGCTTATTCCACCTTGTTGTTTTATAGCTCAACGTTAAATGGACCACCAAGTGCTCATCGTATTATCACCAAGTGCTCATCGTATTATCGTCGTCAATTTGACGTGCACTCAAAAATGGACCACCAAGTGCTCATATCCGATGCCAATTTGACATGCACTTAGAGGATTTGGATCAAACTACTACCTTTAATTTTAAAAAATATTATTAAAATAATAATAAGTAATTAAAAAAAAGTTTTATTTTAAACTAAAGTTATAAATATTTTTATACATAAAGAGTTAGTTACATCCATACTATTTTTAGTAAATAAAAATTAACTTAACTTTAAACATTTTAAAATAAATAAATAAATATATATATATATATATATATATATAGAGGAGAATCAGTTACAACCACACTATGTTAGTCGCTGACAAGAGTAGGGTTCAAACCATAGGAGTCGTATCCACCAAACCTATTCCACCTCGTTGTTTTATAGCCCAATGTGAAATGGACCACTAAGTGCTCGGGATTCATACCGTCGTTGTTAATTTGGCGCGCACTCAAAAATGGACCACCAAGTGCTCAGGATTTGATTCCTACCATTGTAGTCAATTTGGTGTGCACTCAAAAGATTTGGATCAGACTACTACCTTTAATTTCAATAAATATTATTAAAATAATAATATGTGACTAAGAAAAAAGAGTTTCTATTTTAGACTAAAGTTATAATAAACCTTATATATAAATATTTTTATACAGAGGGGAGTTGGTTACATCCATACTATTTTTAGTAACTACCAGGTACGGTTCAAATTAGAGGAGCTACCTTCAACAAGCCTATACCACATCCTTATACATTTAAATGATATTAAAATATAATCGTGTAAAAGCAAAAACCGAACTTAAATCATATATTTAATTAATGAAATATTGTAATAACATCACGATGATGATGCATATTATTATATTTAAAAAAAAATATTTTTAACAATTTCATGTGTGTTAGTGAGAGCTAAATTACTAGTAGACTCAATAATGGGAAGTTCGAAATTAAACTTTTAAGGTTGGAATTTATATATTGAATAAACATTTTTTATAATTTTTGAGCACTAGGGTGACAAGTAGTTGTCCTAGTGGTGCCCTAGTGGTTAAAGATGATGGTTGTTTCTTCAGTGGTCTTGTGTTCAATCCTTTTAAGGGTGGTTGTTGATGTAATTTGTAAACGTTTTGTTGGAAATAAAAAATAAAAATTTGAGCACTAGGTGGATTGGTAAGATGCTGGGTATTTATTAAGAGGAGACCTAGGTTCAAGCCTAGGAGACATGTTTAATCTGGGCAAATGTAGTAGTGTGATTTGAGTTTGCTGATTGTGTGCAAGCTGGATGACGACGGTATTAACCTTGAGACATCGAGGGTCTCCCTCACTCCAAATCGTGTTTCTTGAGGCGAGATAGAAGTTATAGTGGTAACACCATGATTTGGGTCTACGATCAAAGACAATGCAACTTGACCCTATGATCAGTTGTTAAAAAAAGAAAGGTAGTTACCGATTATTCTATGTATAAAACAAAAATGTTTATTGTGGACAAGCAGTTGCCCTAGTGACTAAGATGGTGGTTGTTTCTTAAGTGGTATTGTGTTCAAAACCCCTTGAGGGTGGTTGTTGATGTAATTTGTAAACGTTCTCCTAAAAAAAACATTTATGTGAAATATTGAAATAATATGACTTCAAATTCAAGCTGTTATATATATACCTCTATGATGCAAGGGAAACATAAAATAAATCTCTTGTGGCTTCCCTCTAGATAGTGGTATACACAAATGGGATCACACTGCCAACCACTGAAGAGTGGCTCTTGAGGTTTCTTTCTAACCTAAAAGTTTTGTAAGGTCTCCAAGGGTTAGGTAGATTGCTAGTTGTCTGTGTAGTCAAACATTTATTAAGAAAATACCTAAGTTCAAATCTTCGGGGTATGTCTGTTGCAAAGATAGTAGTATGTTTTAAATCCTATAAGTGCATGCCAGACATGATATGAATCACGAGTGATCGATGGTTCCTCGCGTCAAGTCAATCACGATGGTTCCCTCGTGTCAAGTCAATCACGAGCGATCGATGGTTCCCTCGCGTCAAGTCAATCAAGATGCTATAGGCTTGTTGAGAGCAGCCCATATGGTTTGAACCTTAATAATCATTTGTTAGAAACAACCCATATGGTTTGAACATTGATAATGTGGATGTACCCAACTCCCCTATGTATAAAAAAAAAAAATTGTAAAAAAAAATAAATATTTGAGTTTCCTTTGTTACCAACTTCCTTTTGTGTAAAAAAAAAAATTGTAGAATGATAAATATTTGAGTTTCTTTTGATACATAGAGGAATTGACAACTACCTTTTCTTTTTGAATAAGTCAAATCACATTGTTTGTGATTGCAACGTCAAATTATGGTGCTAACTCATATCTTGGTAAACATGATCGAGAGTGAAGGAAATCCTCGGTGGTTTGAGGCTGATATCGCTGTCATTTCATTAAACTAATGCACACTCAGTGGATTTAGATCACACTACTACCTTTAGCCAAATTGGTCATTTCATTAAAATGATGCACACTCAGTGGATTAAGGTCAGACTATTATCTTTAGCCAAATTGGTCATTTCATTAAACTGATGCACACACTCAGTGGATTCAGGTCAAACTACTACCTTCGGCCAAATTGGTCATTTCATTAAACTAATGCACACTGAGTAGATTCAGGTCATACTACTACCTTTGGCCAAATTGGTCATACCCCAGGTTTAAATCTAAATCTCCTCTTAATAGGCATCCAACGTCTTACCAATCCACTAAGAAAATCACTTTTCTTAGCATTTAAAATGCCAACGTGTGGTTTGTGTTCCTGTAAAAATAAAAAAATAAAAAGAACGACATTGATGTCAACGGAAAACAAGGAGAGATCTAATGAACTTCATTAGTGGCCTCGGGCTTCTCGAGAGCACTAGTTTTAATGTTTTCGTCGAAATAGCGAGGATATTTGAAACACTAAATCTCGACTTATTCTTTGCTCGAGTAGGAACAGATCTGTCCTGCCCCACCGGCATCAAATGAGGCCGAGAGGCGGCAGTTCTTACTTTCCTGCAATCTATGCATTCCTTAGTGGCTCAGTCTTGAAGCACCAGCTGAATCCAAGTAGGTCCTATGGCTTAATTCCCATGGTGATAGAGCATACATCCAGGGGAGAAAGAGCCTATGACATATTCTCCAGACTCCTCAAGGAGAGGATAATCTGCATTAACGGTCCGATAGCAGATGACACAGCTTCTGTGGTGGTAGCACAGCTCCTTTACCTGGAGTCTGAGAACCCCCAGAAGCCCATCAACATGTATATCAACTCCCCAGGTGGGGTGGTCACAGCAGGCCTGGCGATTTATGACACAATGCAGTACATAAAGAGCCCTGTGAGCACCCTGTGCATAGGGCAGGCAGCGTCCATGGGGTCCCTGCTTTTGGCAGCAGGAGAACAGGGCCAGAGGAGGACCTTGCCCAATGCAAGGGTGATGATCCACCAGCCTTCAGGGGGAGCCTCTGGCCAGGCCTCTGACATTGCCATCCATGCCAAGGAGATGTTGAAGACCAGGGAGAGGCTCAACAAGCTCTATGTAAAGCACACAAGGCAGGAGCTGGAGAGGATTGAGCAGTGCATGGAGAGGGACATGTTCATGTCCCCCGAGGAGGCCAAGGAATTTGGGCTTATCGATGAGGTTATGGAGCACAGACCTATTTCGCTTGTAACAGATGCTGTTGCTCAGGATGGTTCTGATAAGAAAACAAGCCAAGATGGTTCCAACTAGGTTTATAGGTAGGGTTTCAGTTTTTTTTTTTAAATATTTTTCTTTCGGTTCGTTGGGGGTACTGTTTCTTTTTAATTGGTTAAATGGGGATTGCAACGGCTCTACAGGTAACGGCATAGTGGTATTTGAAGAACATGGTAATATGATAAAATTCAAACTCACATTTTAACAAATAAGTATATATAACTTGGAAAGATCAAATCCTATTTGCAGCCTTTAAAGTTAACATATTTAACAAGTTGCAGTCCAACCATTTGATTGTTTGGGGTATTGGTTTTAAGTTCTTTTTTGAAGACTTTCTCTTGGATTCAGTTCTTAGAGCAGTGGTGATGTGATGTGATTTAACGATCTCTGTTGGAAGTATTATTGATTGAATTGGTTTGTCATAATTCTGAACTTCATATTGAACTCAGTTGAATGGCTAAACTCACTTTACACCCACACCCACACCCACACTCATATTATACCCAAGGATGACTGCTTTGGAGGGCTTGAACCTAGCTTGTTATTATTGCATTTGCTCTTTACTAGGACACCGCAGCCCGCTTGACATTCGATTTACAACTAAACCGTGGCTTGCAGGATATAACTCGACAGTTGGTTGTCAAAAATGATAAGATTGCTATTTTGCACTTATGAAAACTGAATTATTATGAAATTGCTTGTAGTGGTTAAGTCAACATTTCAATTTTACAATTTTGTTTAATTATTCTGAGTTTGCATTTGCTGGTTTGCCATTTTGAGGACAGGCCTGATTTAGGTGTGAGTTATAACGTTGAATAGGGAATTTGATTATAGCAACCAAGCTCAGGAACGACGATTGCGGCTGGTAAAGAATTATAAATTGATCGAAAGAAGTTAAAGGGTTTTCAATTATAACATATATTCTAGATAAATTTAGTTTAGGGAAAGCATATGAGAAATTGGTAAGGGCAAAAAAAAAAGAATACACTAGAACAAGGAGGAAAGAATTGATTTACTTAGGGAAACATGAACCAAAGAAATTTTGGAAGGACCTAAGCGTGAAAATGATGTAAATTGAAAATAACATAACAGTTAATCAGTGTTTGGAGTATTCAAAACAACTGTATCAGCGTAGTAACCAGCAGGAGACACCCCTTATTATCATTGTCAAGAAAGAACTTTTCACAATTGAAGACATTATTCAAGGGATAAAAAAGTTAGCAACTGGTAAAGCCCGTGACATAGACAATCTTCAAGCAGAGCATATAAAATGGGGGGTAGATATCTTGGCACCGCAAATCAAAGAAATTTTCAATGAGGTCATACAAAATGGCTTCCCTACCGAGTGGACAACTAGCTTGACCATTCATTTGTTTAAAAGTGGAGATGTAAATAATCCCTCAAACTATCGAACTATCATGATCAACCCTCTCTTTGCAAAGTTGTTTGGGAGTATGATAGAGCATAGGATCAACATATGGGCAGAAGAAAAGGGAAAGAGAGCAAAGGGGCAAGTAGGTTTTAGGCCCAAGCACTCAACTATTGATCACTGTATCACGCTCAGACACATAGTGGAAAAAATATGGGACCAAAAAGAGGAGGCTTTTTGTTGTTTTGTAGACTTCTAAAAGGCATTTGACACAATGCCAAGGAAAAAATTATGGAGCAGAATGGAAGAGCTAGAGGTTCCAATTCACTACAGGGCAGCAATTCACAGACTATATGAGCATGTAAAGGTTAGAATCAGAACTCGGGAAGGGTTATCTGAATGTTTTGGTAGTGACATAGGTGTCAAACAAGGTTGCCCTCTATCTCCGACCTTATTTGGGCTGTACATTGACAAGTTAGAAGAATGGATAAACAAATTTGGGGGAGAGGGTGTGCATTTAGCCAAATATGTGGTAAAACTCCTCATGTATGCGAGATGATGTAATTCTTGTGGCCAAAACAGCCAAAGATCTAGAAGATCACCTTCAAGCTCTAGAACTCTTTTGTAAAGAAGTTGGGATGCAAGTGAACACGAGCAAAACAAAAATTATGATTTTTTCAGCAAAAAAGAAGAAGCAACAACTCAAATTTCAGTTTGCAGGAGAACCGCTTGATGTAGTAGTAGAATACAAATACTCGGGCATAGACTTTCATGACAAACTTAATTGGAATACATTTAGGATGAAAAGAACTCAAAGTGGTTGGAGAGCACTATATGCACTTCAAAACAGGTGTAGGAATGCCGAGTTGTGGGACTGGAAGACCACCAAGGTCTTATTTGGCCTACTTGTTATATCGGTTCTGTTGTATGGTTGCAAGGTGTGGGCTAGTGGCACAACAAATGCAAAATGGAGGCAAATAGAAAGGATTCAAAAATATCTAATCACAAACTTTCTCAAAATTAAGGCCACAACCCCTTATGAAATTATTCTAGCTGAAACTGGAATGTTCCTTTTAGAAGCAATTGCTATGACCAAGCTGTTATGTTACTTGAAAAAAACAGAAAACATGACAAATGATAGATGGCCTAGGGCAGCTAGGGACGAAGAGTTGCATAGGCGAAAAAATACATGGATGAAACAAAATCAGAAATGGATGAAACGTTGGGAAATCAACATAAATGAATGCCCAAATGTCAACAAAGACATAAAAAATTATGTGAATGAAAAGTTCAGAAGTGGAATGTGGAAAAATGCAAGCAGGAAAAGACAATATTATATTGCAAATTTTAACCCAACGTATGACCACAAGGAAAAATCGTATATAGGCACTGAAATCAAGTGGAAAGAAAAAATACTCATTGCTCATATAAGGACTAGCTCTCATAGGCTTAGATGTGAAACAGGGAGATGGACAACGCCCAAAGAACAATGGGAAGAAAGGATATATACTCTATGCAGCACAAGGGCAGTAGAGACAGAGGAACACTTCATCTATAAATGCCCGAGTTTTTCAGATATCCGTGACAAATACAAAGAAACACTTGGGAACGAGTTTATGGCAGATTTATTTGAAAACAGTAAAATAAAAAAAGTTGGGGAATTGCTAACACAAATCAGCAGGAGAAGGAACAACCTTCTCAAAGATATTAAACATCATATGATATGATTTGAGTAATTGTACTTCCATATTTGAGGTACCATAGACCATATTTGGGTCTCGCGGACGTAATTAAAATCTTTCATTTCGTTTCATTTCAAAGTCACATCACTTGGCATCAAATCATATCAAACTCATAACCTTGTATTCATGACTTAGAGATATGGCAAGCTCGGAAATAAAAGACAGTTAAAATTTATATTTATTTATTCACAAAAAGTTTAGGATTTTTCATGACAAATCCTTTATTAGAGATGACAAATCCCTTAGGAATTTATATTTATATTTATTTTCATGACGAATATCAAATTAGAGAGGAAATTAATAGTAAATAGTCAAATGCACATCAAAACAGCAACTAATAAAATGGATTTCAAATAGTTTGAAGTTTACAGTAAGAAAGCTCCTTGACATTGTGAATTTTCTGGGTAATGGACCATGGGTCCTTTGTCATATGATCTCAACAAACATTAATCTTTTGAGAAACCTAGCATGATTTGATTAAACTTGTCAAATTATGGCAAGATTGCCCATGTGAAATTTTTGTGACCAGAATTCTATAAGTTGGGAATTCTAACTAATGTCACCAATGAATGGAATTGACTAATTGAAAGTCATGTAACGAGGAGTCCTTTTAGTTTTGCAATTTATGTTTTATGATGTTTAGCCAAGGCTTTGTCCATTTCTTCCATCAATTAAAAATAGTTTAGTTTGTTTGTTGGAGCAGGAAACAGGAGGAAAAATAAACTTTTTTTTGTAGATCTATTCTTTTAACACAAGTGGTATTGATAGGTAAAACTGTTGGAATCACCATTTTTCACACTTATTACTATTTTTTATGTTGATTATAAGTTCAGTAGATTGAAAATTTTAGAGAGGTGCCTAGGCTGTAAGTAAAATAAGTGTTTATATGCCCATCATGCATCCTTTCTATCTATCTTCATCTTAAAGCCCTAACGCTAGGCAAAATATGCAAGGTGGGAGCAACTGAAACATAATTTGCAAGTCTTCTTGCAGTGCCATGGGAGTATCCAGACGTTACAGGCTAAGCAAATTGCAGGGAACAACCTACTAAATTCTGTACAGATTAACTAGGTCTCAAGGAATATAATGTATGACTCAAACATTAGGAGGAAAGGTATCAATCTTGACCCCCAGTCAAAATGTTCTAAACAAACATGACATTACATATTGACTTCTAAAATAGAGGTGCACCATACTGCAACATTTTCAATCAATAAGTACTCATTGAGAAAAAAAACATTTTCAATCAATAAGGTGGGAAAGAGTTCACAGCATAGTAGAGAAACTCGGACTCAGCGTGGACTTTGCAAGGCCATTTTTGCACTACATTGCTACATTTTCAATCAATAAGGCGGTAAAGAGTTCAGAGCATAGTAGAGAAACTTGGACTTGGCAAGGCCAATTTTTGACCCGGATTCAGACTTGGCAAAAAAAAAAAAAGAAAATGCAAATTTTTATTGGAAAAAAGTTTTTCTTCATGCATATCACAATTAATTAACATTATATGTGAGTGTGTTACAAAAAAAAATTAATATTTTACAAATTCAAAATGAATACTGTTTTACAAATTCAAAATGAATACTATAAGTGATACAACCTTAAACTACACATGAAAGTGACAAAAAACACATCAAAGTAACTGCTGGGTGGTTGTTAGATTTTGTCTTGGAGCATCTACAAGTCCTTTTGCTGTCATTAACTTGCTGTTTATTTGTAATTATTTGCTCCTGATGAATATGTAGGGTTTGTTAATATTTCATATCAAGTCAGAGTTGAGAGAGAGTACATAAGGCTGGTACATATCCCTTCTAATTTCCATGGATCTCAAATTGTGGCTATACTAGGGGATGCCTACCATAGACGAATGGTTATCTATGGGCTAGTGGTTACTGTTTTTTTTTTTTTTGAATAAGCTATGTGTGGCTTCTATTGGGGGCCACTCCAATAACAAAAACCAAACATTACATTGCTCTCATTACATTTCTAACAAGTTAATTAAAACAAATTCAAATTTGCCTTCCGATCAAAGATATTCTTCATTTGCCTTTCTATCAAAGATATTCTCCATCTTCCTCAAACTGCTAAGTTTACACAATCAACTCCTTTTATATCAGATGCCTTCTGAAATTTAAATTCTGCCAAGATATAATTCAACACCGCAAATGGCTAAAATATTTGCTGCCCAGCTTCTATATCTATAAATATCTTGTCTATAACAACCTCACAATTTCTTAATACCTTTTTTTTTGCGTTCTTATCCATTCCTCTAATATTCCAAGATATTATTTGCATTGTTATTTTTTTTATTTTATTCGTGGGTTTAGCCCCACTCCTTGTTAGCACTTGTGATATTTGCTTTTGTTTTCCCATATCAATACCCCTCTGGGTTTATTTTTCTCTTTGTTTTTGCTTCTTGGGTCTTCCTCTCTTTTTTCATTCCGAGCAATACTTTCATCTTCATCAATCTCTTCAATTTTCTCACATTTCTCATAGTAAGACTTATCATCTTTAGGTTTGCCTTGTTCTGAAGGATCTGAAGTGCAAGGAATAACCTCAAAAGCACAATCTTCTTTATGTTGCCCTAGAAACCCTAAAGTGCAAGGATGCTCTTTTGTAGCAATTACCTTCTTATTTTGCTTTAAAAAACCTAAATTGTTATGGGTTTCCTCCATCCTCATTTCTTTATTATGCTACTCTTGAAACCTTGAAGTGCAAGGGATAACATCTTCATCCCTTTCACTCTTATTACTTGGAGAGGATTCCATATTACTTGAGGAAAATGAAGATGATTTACCTGGAATAAACTTGACCTCTTTTGTTGTCTTTGTTTTAGGATTTCTCTCCACATCTTCTTTTGCACCTTTAATTCCTTTTGAACTTGCCAAATGATACTGTAGATAGGCTTTCTTTGCCTCTTCTTTCGGAGTGGAATATCCTTGATCTGATATGGCTTCTATTACTGTATGATTTCCTTGCTTCGTCTTGAAGTTTATCTCATGACTATAATTTTTTGTCTTTTTTTTCATAGTTTTCACTTTGCAAACTATTGCCATGTGTCCGATCTCATAACAATTGTGGCAATGAAATGCGATATTTTCATAATCTACTTGTTGATCCCATTCTCTTGATTCAGATTTTATCTTAATGGATTGTGGCAAAGGTTTTGAAATATCCTTTGCAACACATCTTCGAGTATATATAGCTTGCTTTTGTGCCTTAGTAGTTAGTCCTTCCTTGATGAATTCCCCTAAAGTATTTCCAATATTCTTCAGAACATCCTTAAGCTGATATGGAAGTCCAAAAAGTCTAACCCATACTGAAAGCTTCTTAATTGTTTCTTTGCCTCTTCTTTCGGAGTGGAATATCCTTGATCTGATCTGGCTTCTATTACTGTATGATTTCCTTGCTTCGTCTTGAAGTTTATCTCATGGCTATAATTTTTTGTCTTTTTTTCATAGTTTTCACTTTGCAAACTATTTCCATGTGTCCGATCTCATAACAATTGTGGCAATGAAATGCGATATTTTCATAATCTACTTGTTGATCCCATTCTTTTGATTAAGATTTTATCTTAATGGATTGTGGCAAAGGTTTTGAAATATCCTTTGCAACACATCTTCGAGTATATATAGCTTGCTTTCGCGCCTTAGTAGTTAGTCCTTCCTTGATGAATTCCCCTAGGGTATTTCCAATATTCTTCAGAACATCCTTAAGTTGATATGGAAGTCCAAAAAGCCTAACCCATACTGGAAGCTTCTTAATAGTTTCTGTTTCAACAGAAAATTTTTCATTCCATGGTCTCAAATAAAGTGCATCTTTTCCCGTAAACCATGGGCCACCAACCATTTTTTTTTTTTAAAGTGAAAAACCCCTTGCAGGGCCACCAACCATTATTTTTTCCCTAATTTCTGAACTTGAAAAGATGATGAGAAAAAACCCTTTAGGAAGAAAAGTCACAGAGTAACTTGAATTTAATCCCCACTTCCACTTGATCCAATTTTGAATCTCCGAACACCCTGGCCATGATCTATGGAACTTACATATTAACCCTCTACTTTTAAGAACCGTTATATCATGCTCAATCATCTCATCCTTGATACTCACTTTTGGTGTAACATTTGCTACCTGGATTGAACTTGCCATGTATTTGCTCTTCTGGTTATCTCCAACTTGGGCCTCCATACTTCCAACTAGGGCATCCTGACTTCCCATTAGGGTTTTCAAATATGACTTCCCTTCCATACTAGCTAATGGGGCTTTCTTTTGTCTTGCACTCCGTCTGGGCTCACTTTCCCTCTCGGCTTGCACTCCCTCTTGGCTTGCACTCCCTCTTGCCTCGCACTCGCTCCTGGTTCGCACTCACGCTTGGCTTGCAATAGCCCTTGTACCTTCTTTTTCCTGGCGTTCCTTCACTTCAACAATTTTTTGGAAACAATGTTCCATGCATTCGTGGTAAGGGTTTGAAGCATTGATGCACTTTGGATGAACTCGTTGCTCTTTCGCCATGACTGAATCTTGGCTTGCACTCCCTCTTAGATCACACTTCCTCCCGACTCGCATTGGATTTTCTTCAATTGGATCACACTTTGCTTTCTACTTCCTACTCACACTTCCTCCTCACTCCTGGCTCGCGCTCGCACTCACTTTCGGTTACACTCACTCCCGGCTCGCGCTCGCACTCACTTTCGGTTACACTCACTCCTGTCTCGCGCTCGCACTCACTTTCGGTTACACTCACTCCTGTCTCGCGCTCGCACTCGCACTCACTTTCGGTTACACTCACTCCTGTCTCGCGCTCGCGCTCGCACTCACTTTCGGTTACACTCACTCCTGGCTCGCGCTCGCACTCACTTTCGGCTACACTCACTCTCGGCTCGCGCTCGCACTCGCACTCACTTTCGGTTGCACTCACTCCTGTCTCGCTCGCACTCACTTTCGGTTACACTCACTCCCGTCTCGCGCTCGCACTCACTTTCGGTTACACTCACTCTTGGCTCACGCTCGCACTCGCTTCCGGCTGCACTCACTCTCCACTTGTGCTTGCACTCTCTGCTGCACTCACTCCCGACTCATGCTCGCACTCTCTCCTCGCCCTCGCATTCCCGGGTTCGCCCTCGCACTCGCTGCTAAAAATATCTCGGCTAGTGGTTACTATTAGAAAATCCTTGAAGTCATGTTTTCTTCCATTTTGGTTTTGTGGCCATACACAGGTGCAATGCACAAACAAACACTGAATATGGTTGATGCTTTTCTTTGGCAGAGTATGGATAGTATATTATCCTTGAAAGGGTATAACTACATATCACAATTATTAGTTGACTTGGCTTCCGTAGAAAGAAATCTCAAGGACATTTTTTGCTTCTTCAAATGGCCTCTTGCTATTTTATTTGCATCTTATAAATCTCATTGGGATTGTGAGAGGACCCAATAATTGTACTGTTCCAATCTTTTGTGTATAGTTCTTGACGCCTTTGAGTTGCCTCAAACATGGTGAATGTTTCTTGTGTTGGTTAGGATTTCAGCAACATTTGTTTGTTCCTAGGCCCAGTGGTTAGATGAATGTTCTAGAGAATGTATATTATAGGGAAGTCCAAAGGAATTATGCTCTTAATTATTGAAGGTGTTACACTTTGCATGGGGTGGGACATATTACCATGGAACTCCATACATGATTGGTTTAGATTCCTCTTAATTTTGTCTACCCTTTTGGTCTCAACTTCCATTGTTGATCTTCTTTGACCTTATCCCCCTACTTTGTTGACTAATTTTTCTTTTCCTTTCGTCTTTGGTCCTTTGTAATCAAGTGGGCCTTGTGGCATTAGCCTTCCTTTTGGTTCTTGTTTTTTAATCTCAAATGTAACTGTTGGGTGGCTGTTAGATTCTTGAAAACTAGGAAAAAATTGGGTTTAGGATGCAAATGAGTGTTTTTTTGGGTTATTTCACCTTCTTTCTGCTCTCTCTGCTAGTAGAAATAACAAAAAATGAGGCCAATTTAGAAAAAAAAAAAAAATTGATGCTATTTTTTTTGTATTTTTGCCACTGCAGCCGAGTTTTTTTCTTGGACTTGCGAGTTTAGAAAAAACTTGTAAGTCCCAAAGAACTCACGAGTAAAAAGAAAAAAAACTCGGCAAGTCTAGAAAAACTCATCGAGCCGAGTTAAAAAAAACCCAAGAGGGTTGACTTTTGCGTAGAAAACTCATTGAGCCTTGTAAGTATGGTTCATAGCTATCTATATGGTTTGTAAATGAGTCTAGTAAGATAAACTTGGCATGTGAATGCATGGTTGAACCCTTTAATTGAACGTGTTTTCCTGTACCATTTGGTGGTCTAGCCATATGAACTTCCCTTTCTACCTTAAATGACGTGTGTCAAATATGGATCAACTCAGAGCTTCCACAAAGCTAAATCAAATGGCACAAAGAGAAGTTCATATAGCACTAATCAATTTTTTTTTTTTTGCAATAAACTATGTGTGGCTTCTATTGGGGGCTACTCCCATTACAAAAACAAAATATTACATTGCTCTCATTACATTTCTAACAAGTTAATTAAAACTTACACAACTTTGTCTTTCTATCAGATATAGTCTTCATTTGCCTTTCTATCAAAGATATTCTCCATCTTCCTCAAACCGCTAAGTTTTCACAATCAACTCCTTTTATATTAGGTGCCTTCCAAAATTTAAATTCTATCAAGATGAAATTCAATACTGCGAATGGCTAAAATATTTGCTGCCAGCTTCTATATCTATAAATATCTTATCTAGAACAACCTCACAATTTCTTAATATCTTTTTTAGGGTTATTATTCATTCCCCTAATATTCCAAGATATTATTTTCATTATTATTTTTTGATTTTATTTGTGGGTTTAGCCCTACTTCTTGTTAACACTTGTGATATTTGCTTTTGTTTTCCCATATCAATATCCCTTTGAGTTTCTTTTTCTCTTTGTTTTTGCTTCTTGGGTCTTCCTCTCTTTTTTCCATTCCCTCTTTGTTTTTGCTTCTTGGGTCTTCCTCTCTTTTTTCCATTCCCATCAATACTTTCGTCTTCATCAATATCTTCAATCTTCTCAAATTGCTCATAGTAAGACTTATCATCTTTAGGTTTGCCTTGTTTTGAAGGATCTGAAGTGCAAGGAATAACCTCAAAAGCATAATATTCTTTATGTTGCCCTAAAAACCCTAAAGTGCAAGGATGCTCTTCTGTAGCAATTACCTTCTTATTCTGCCCTAAAACCCCTAAATTGTTATGGGTTTCCTCCAATCTCATTTTTTTATTATTCTGCTCTTGAAACCTTAAAGTGCAAGGGATAACATCTTCACCACTTTCACTTTTATTACTTGGAGAGGATTCTATACTACTCGAGGAAAATGAAGATGATTTACTTGGAATAAAATTGACCTCTTTTGCTATCTTTGTTTTAGGATTTATCTCCACATCTTCTTTTGCACTTTTAATTCCTTCTGAACTTGCCAAATGATACTATAGATAGACTTTCTTTGCCTCTTCTTTCGGAGTGGAATATCTTTGATCTGATCTAGCTTCTATTACTGTATGATTTCCTTGCTTCGTCTTGAAGTTTATCTCATGGCTAGAAGCTTTCTTCTCTTTCTTCAAAGTTTTAACTTTGCAAACTCTTGCCATGTGTTTGATCTCATAACAATTGTGGCAACGAAATGCGATATTTTCATATTCTACTTGTTGATCCCATTCTCTTGATTAAGATTTTATCTTAATGGATTGTGGCAAAGGTTTTGAAATATCCATAGCAACACATATTTGAGTATATATAGCATGCTTTTGCTCCTTAGTAGTTGGTCCTTCCTTGATGAATTCCCTTAGGATATATTTAGTATTCTTCAAAACATTCTTATTTATAAGCTGATATGGAAGTCCAAAAATCCTAACCCACACTGGATGCTTCTAGTTCTTAATAGCTTATGTCTCAACAGAAAAATTTTCATTCCATGGTCTCAATGTTAGGTTAGTAATAACAAATAATTAACTCATAAGCATTAATATTAATATTCAATAATCAAGTGCTTAAATAGCACTTAGGAAGCTAACAATAGGACTTAGGAATATTAGAAAAATAATATCCCTTAATGTAGCTAACAAACGCGCTAAGAGAAATTAGCTCCTAACAACTAACCTAATTACGTAGTCAAAATGACTACGATGAGTAACCTACTAACCAAGATAATATTTAGGTCAAAGGTAAAAAATAAATACTAATGGTAAAAATTAACAAACTACTTTTTACCATGCGGTAAATTAAATCTACCTAGGTGAATCTTACAAACTACCAAATGAGGTAATAATCATATGTAGCATAGTAACTCTAACATCCCCCTTTATTACATTAGTTGGGTAATGTATATAACTGCCCCAATACAGTGAAAAAGATGTTGATTTGCTGGCTCTTGCTCTATCACAGTGCTCTGGCTGCTTCTAAAAAAGGGGTCATTCCTCATTTTGTCTTCACATCAACGAATGTCCTTATTGTAATCTTGTCATCCAACCGGATTGCATGGGTAACCAACCGCTGCAACCGCTAGGTGTACTAGAGTAGATCACTACATACGAGGTTCATTCAGTTACAATATGATTTTGCAAAAAGTGTTGATAAGGTAGCTAAGGTGTCGATCGCTGCCGAAAATGCACCCTTATAAGTTTCCCCCTTGTTGCAAAACATGTTGTAATGGAATTTTTGCAAGAAGTGTGACTAAGGTGTCGGTCACTGCCGAAAATGCACCCTTATAAGTCTTCTTCCCTTTTTAAAAAAAATTATGTGAAGTAGGAAAAAAAATGTTTATCCCCCTTAATTGCAAAAGATGTGCAACTCATGAAGCTTGTTTTAAGGGTGTTACAAAGATTGCCTCCTAGGCAAATTTACACCAGAAAAATCCCCCCCCTTTTATTACAAGTACTTCAAACAAAAAGAGTTTGCTATTTATGAAGTCTAAAAGAGGTACAATCACCCTTTTATTGCAAGTACTTCAAACAAAAACTTATTTTATTTATGAAGCCTAAAAAGAGGGTGTAGATGGTGCTTGCCTAAGGTGACAAATTTGTTTCCCTTTACAATGTTGTTTGAGCCATGAGCACTTTGTGTGCTCTTTCTGAACCAAAATCAGAATCGAAATCAGACACTTCACTAGCAACATTGCTTCTTCGTGATGTGCCTTTGCCATTTTTGTTTTGCTTGTTTTTAAACCAACACCGATTGGTGTCATGGTTGTCCTTTTTACAAGTGGTGCAAAACTTCTTTTGAGGTTGCTTTCCCTTACCTTTTGAAGATGATCCTCCCTTCTGAAAGTTTCCTTTCTTCTTTTCACCCTGATTGTTCGAGTAAAGTGCATTGTTTATCGCTTCATCGCTTTGGAGTTGATTTGCTTCCTCTGTTTGAAGCAAATTGACTAACTCCACAAAGGTGACTGTTCTTTGAGATACATTAAGGGATGTTATTAACATCTTGTAGGATTCTAGAAGAGCCCTCAATATTACTGAAGTCAGAATAGTATCTTCTACTTTTGCTCCTAAAGCATTCATCTTTGACTTCAGTTCTGCCACTCTGCAGAGGAATAGTTCTACTGATTCTCTTGATTTCATATGGAGTGTATGAAGTTGTGTTTGAAGGTTTAGAATAGTCGATTGATTCTTGCCTTAAAAAATGGTACAAAGTGCATCCCATGCATCTTTACCATTTTTAGCTTCACTTATGTGAGGTTGGATCTCATCAGTAGTAGCTAGGAGAATCAATATAAGAAGACGATTGTTCTTTTTGTCCCATGCTTTCTGATCTGCTCCTATTGATGTGGGTCTTGTTTCAGTGCCATCTACTAAATACCACATTTCCTCTACATTTAGTATGGATTTCATCTTAGTTTTCCATGCTGAATAGTTAGGACCTTTAAGTAATTGTGTATCATTTAGGTATTTGTTGATAGTCGCCATGATGAAGGTTCTATAACTTGCACTAAGATGTTCTTTCTTTCACTCTTAATTGGTATTTAATGACACCTGCCTGAAAAACTCTCTTTGAAGAAAGATGATCAGTTTGAGGATATTTAAGCCAAACAAATAAGAAGTGAAAGAGAATTCACTCAAAAATATATTTAATGGCACTTGCCTGAAAATCCTCTTGAAGAGGAATAATCAGTTTGAGGATATTGAGCCAAAAAAATAAGAGTGAATTTTAGGGTTTGTAAGGAGAGAATATCAATTTTACAAATGGATTATACTTGTGCAAATGAATTACACAATTTATTGTGAAATTTTGGGGTTTTGAGTGCTCTTGATTTTGATGACTTATAATTGCAAAGAACAAGAAATTAAATGCAATAATCAATCAAAGAGTGCCCACAAAATTATTATCACTTAGGTGTCGGATGCAACCGAAAATGCACCTAATCTGCCAATTTTGTAATAAAGGTGTCGAGTAATATCGAAAATGCACCTTTATCACCAACTTTTGCAACAAACTTTTGATTTGTGTTGTGCAAAAATTTGATATTTTATGTCTCCCCTTGTTTTCCAATTTTGTAAAGAATGTGGCATAAAACAATTGCCTTTCCTTTTTGTTTTGCAAAATTAACAAGTTTTGATTTTGTTTTAAGTGCTCCTCACTTTGTGTTACAATTTTGCAAAGAAATACAATTTCTTGTCTTCCCCCCTTTGTTTTGCAAAATTAACAAAATAGCACTCCTTTCAAGTCAAGTCGACACACGACCTGCGTTTGAAAGGCTTTCCTGAACCAGTCGACAAACGACTTGGTTTTAGTGGACCCTTTTTAGGCATTCAACACTCAAAAATTGGAGGGGCATGAGGATTGAAAGGTTCTCTAATCCTCATGGGACCATAACTTTGATCCAAACCCTTCCAAGGATCTGTGTAAGTGTTGAAACGAGGTAAACTTCTTCTATGCTCTTGAAGCATACGACGAAAAAGAGATCTTGTTGTTTGTCGCCGGAGCCTCTTCTCCGGTCGTCGGCTCAGGGCAGGTCTTGGTAGGTCGACAGAGGGCGCTCCTGCCCGCTGGTCGTGGTCCGTCGCCTTGGAGCGGTTGTCGAAGCCGCTCTCCGGTCGTCGGCTCAAGGCAGGTCTTGGTCGGCCGCCAGAGGGCGCTCCTGCCCGCTGGTCGTGGTCGGCCGCCTTGGAGCAGTCGCCAGAGCTGCTCTCCGGTTGCCGGCTCAGGAAGATGGCCCGCAGTGGGCAGCGTGCCTCCGGTGGGTTGTCTAGCCGCTGGTCCAATTTGTGTTTCAATTTGAAACACAAAAAAAAACTTAGGAAAATAAATCAAACAAGCAATCAACACAACCTTAGAAAAATTAAACCAAGATGTTCCGTGTGATGCCGCCTTGAAACGTGCCTGGAGCGAGACTTCCTCCCGCCTTGCCCAGTGTGCACGCCTTGCCTAGTCCGTAGCTCTGATGCCAATGTTAGGTTAGTAATAACAAAATAATTAACTCAAAAGCATTAACCTTAATATTCAATAATCAAGTGCTTAAATAGCAATTAGGAAGCTAACAATAGGACTTAGGAATATTAGAAAAATAATATCCCCTAATGTAGCTAACAAACGCGCTAAGAGAAATTAGCGCCTAACAACTAACCTAATTACGTAGTCAAAATGACTACAATGACTAACTTACTAACCAAGATAATATCTAGGTCAAAGGTAAAAAGTAAATACTAGTGGTAAAAATTAACAAACTACTTTTTACCATGCGGTAAATTAAATCTACCTAGGTGAATCTTACAAATTACCAAATAAGGTAATAATCATAGTTACTGTAGCATAGTAACTCTAACACTCAAATAAAGTGCATCTTTTCCCCTAAACCATGGGCCACCAACCATTATTTTATCCCTAATTTCTAAATTAGAAAAGATGATGAGGAAAAAACCTTTAGGAAGAAAAGTCACAAAATAATTTGAATTCAATCTCCACTTCCACTTGATCCAATTTTGAATCTCCAAAAACCCTGGCCATGATCTATGGAACTTACATATTAACCCTCTACTTTTAAGAACCATTATATCATGCTCAATCATCTCATCCTTGATACTTACTTCTGGTGTAACATCTACTACCTGGATCGAACTTGCCATGTATTTGCTCTTCCGCTTATCTCCAACTTGGGCCTCCATACTTCCAACTAGGGCATCCTAATTTCTAGCTAGGGCATCTTGACTTCCCATTAGGGCTTTCAAATATGACTTTCCTTCCATAATAGCTAATGGGGCTCACTCTTGGCTTGCACTCCCTCTTGGCTCGCATTTGCTCCCAGCTTGCACTCTCTCCTGCCTCGCACTCCCTCCTGGCTCACAATTGCCCCTATCTCTTCTTTTTTCCAACGTTCCTTCCCTTCAACAATTTTTTGGAAACAATGTTCCACGCATTTGTGGTAAGGATTTGAGCATTGATGCACTTCGGATGAACCCGTCACTCTTCCGCCATGACTGAATCCAAACTCGCACTCCCTTTTAGTTTCCAATCCCTCTTGGCTCACACTCCCCCTTGGTTCACACTTCCTCTCAGCTTGCATTTGCTCCCGACTTGCACTCTCTCATATAGCACTAATCAATTTAGCACCAACAAAATTTTGACTTTTCTATTTTAAAGAAAAAAAATCTTTTGCTACTTTAAATTTATCTCCTTTGTCCTTTATATAGATGCGCAGTCATTTCATCTTGTTTCTTGGTATTTCCTTAGTTCATACTGTCTCTTTGAGATGGTCTTATTCTCTAGTTTATTATTGTTCCGAAGTTCTTATTTTTAATGCTTGATGTAATATAAGCTCTTATAGAGGAGAGTCAAAATTATTTTTACTGTTCCTAGCTTTTATCTCATGGTAGAGTCCAAAGTCTTAACTTTTATTGTTCATGCTGACCTTGAATTTGCTTCCACTAGACGTCCCCTTCATTTTTCTTTTTGTTGGATAAGCATTGCACTCTGTCCCATGTTGATATGAGTACACAATAAAAGTAGAAGCAAGAATGCACAAGGAAAGAAATATGGGATGCTGTTAGAATTGTAAATTCTACTCTTCATTACAATTTATTAATTAGATGTACAAGGATGAGATGTGCTGGCTAGAAAATGCCACAAAGCACATACAAAAGCACCCCCCCTCAAAAAAGAAAAGAAAAGAAAAAACTAATTTATAAAGATGATGTTTACATGGATGAATAAACATAAAGACATAAAAAATTCTGAATATAGAATTACTTGCTCAACTTTTAATCTTATTATGTCCATGTTGAGAGGGAGTTGTCCCCAATTTTTGCTGCAAATGTTGAAACTTTTCTCAAAAAGCACTTTGGGAGAACTACTTGGCCTTCTTTGCCAAAGTACCCTCCCAGCCAACTGAATATATATTGATTTACTTGTTTCAAGTGGTGTGAGTGAAAACATTGAGCACGATATCCTCAATCAAAGGTGGCTGAAACTTTGGAATTGTGTCTTGGGGGTGAATGACTGAAACCTTATCTTCCAAATGAGGGGGGCTCGAATAACAATTTTTTTATTGAAGATGTCAAATAGAGTGCTAACTTTGCAAATCCTTATGTCAACCATACAAAAGATCCTTTGTTTTTTAACCTAGCTAAACCAGAGCAAATTAATAGCAAACTATATCCAAGTCCAAAAACTGGAAAGAGTCATTAAAGCATAAAAAATACAGCATAACACTTTACTTGGGTTTTTTGGGAGTCATCAAATCCAAGTTTTGCATGATATCTAAAAGCTGGTCCTTGATAGTGGCCAACTGTAACACAGAGTTGCTATCAAATTTATCTTAAATTTTTTTTGCTTCATTTGCTCTAGAAAACAATTGTTAACTCTCATCTATGAACAAGTTGAGCTTGCCTCTCCATTCTCCAATCTGGACGTCCACACCTTGTGCGACGCCAATAGTTGTTTGTGTAGGGGAGTTTACTGACTTTAAGCGTTGACTGCCTCCACCATACTGAAGACCCAGCTCCTGAGCCCACTGAACACTTAGAAAGTTGTGTTGCACGAGTTCCACTAGCGTTGTGATCGTTTTTCCTCTGATGACCACATCCACACACATCAGCCCATTCAATCCACCTACTATGGCAGCTTCCCTACTTGGCTTTGCCGTTTCCATAGCATTGAACTCGTGAACGAAGGCTCCCACTTAAGTGTTCTTCGCCCCATTGTCCACCTTAGCCTGCTGAATAGTCGATACTCGTTGTTGCTGAGGGCATTCCTTCTATGTGTGGGGGTTGTTGCACGTCCAACACCTAAGCCAAGAGCAGCTGACTCCCTAAACTTCGCTCGCAAGCTTATTCCCCTTTGAGCTAGGTTGCTATTTACCGCATCCCATTGGGGATTGTTGAGTTCCTCCATGTAGCCCCTAAGTCCCACTCTTGGGCTTTCCCGAAGCTTGTCCCTTTTCACTTTGCTGACTTTTCTTCTTGAACACCTTGGGATTGCGAGTATCCTTCTTCACGACGAACTCCTCTTTGAAGTCGAAGAAGCTATAAGCTATGGTAATTGCATCACTGATGTCCTTGGGTTTATGACACCTTAAGTCCACTTGAGCCCAAGGTTGCAGGCCTCTTAGAAACATAAACAGTCTATATTCCTTCGAGATCATCTTAATTTCCACCAACAAGTCTTGGAACTCTTGGATTTACTCTCAAATCTTCCCTGTACGTTTCAACTTGTGCAACTTTAACTTGGTCTGCCACTCGGCATTGTTTGGCCTAAACTATGCTCTCAAAGCCGCCTTTAGGTCATCCCAGGAGTCCACCTTCTTCGTGGTCCTCCCCGCCTCAATATCTGTAGAAAGGTTTCTCCACCACATCTTGGCTGTTCCTTTGTTATACCTTGCTACTGTTCGGACTTCCTACTCACCGGACAAATTCCCCAAGGCCGCCAAATACTCCCCCACATCGTAGAAGAAGTTGTCCAACACATGATCTTCTCAAGTCCCATCGTAACTCTCTGGTTCTTTCAACTTGGGGGGCTTTTCGGTTGTAGATGTCCCCACTCCTTGATCAATTTCCGCTGCGGTTATTGCACGGCACATGATAATCTCCTCTTGCAACTTAGCCTGGGATATAAGGGACTCTTCCAACCTTCTTTGTAGCCTGGACATAGCCTCATCCATAGTAGCTCGTCATCCACTGAATCCTTCCAAGGCTTCCCCCACAACACTCTTCCATCCATTGAAGCCTTCTTCCACAATGAAGATCTGATCTTCCAACTCCCCAACCCTCCGGTTGATTCGTTGCTCCAGTTCCTCGATGGTGCGTGTCTTGCTGGCCCTCCTGCCAACACGCTCTGCTCTTGCATCTAGTCGACCCCGGACTTGTTCCGAGGCAGGCCCTTCACTACCAAACTCAGCCATATTGTCGGGACTAGTGGCAAACTAGACTGGTCCAGATGGTCGCCTGCTTAGAGAAGAAATAGGTAGAAAGAGGGTGCTGAACACACAAACCTTGAACTTGCCTCCGTTTGCGGAGACAAAGACTCAACATTTATAGATGCTAAGACACAAGGCACTTCGATTGCGGAGGTGCCAACACAGGGGCAAATACGATTGACTCACAGGATGCGGTTAGACTCAATCTTTGATACCAAGCTTTGCCCTCAACGACAACGAGTAACAACTATTCAAGTGCTAGACGTGCAACGACCTCCACACTCAAGAGGAATGCCCTCAGCGATAACGAGGATCGATTGTTCAACAGGTTGAGTTGGACAGTGGGGTGAAGAATACTCAGATGGGAGCGTTTGTTCACGAGCTATGCCATTGAAACGACAAGGCCAAGCAGGGAAGCCGTAGGAGTAATTCAATGGGCTGATGTATGTGGATGTGGTCATCAAAGGGAAGACGATCATGGCGCTAGTCAATATTGGTGCGACACATAACTTTCTAAGTGTTCAACGGGCGGGCTTCGGAGTTGGGTCTTTAGTATGGTGGAGGCGGTCAACGCTTGAAGTCTAGTAAACTCCCTTTGCACAAATTATTTGGGTCGCACAAGGTGTGAATGTCTAAATTGGAGAATGGAGAGGCAAGCTCAACTTGTCAATAGTCAGCATGGATGACTTGAGCTGGTTCTTGGGCAAGATTTCATAAGGCAATGTAAAGTGGTAGTCATTCCTCACTTGGAGACCTTGTTCATGTTCAATCCAAGGCAGGCATGCATGGTGAGGGTTGTGCAAAGAAGGCAGTTAGGGAGTATGTCAGTCAAGCAGCCGAAAGCCCAAGAATGTTCAACAATGAGCTTGAGGAAGGTGGCAAGGAAGAAGGGAAAAAAACCAATGTTTCTTGTGGCAATAGTTGGAGGTTGGGATGAAGAAGAGCAACAAGTGCCTATCTTGCCAGCCGTTAGGGAGGTCCTTGATAGGTTCCAAGATAGAATGCCGAAGCAGTTGCCACTTTATCTGTCGCCAAGGAGAGTCATAGACCATTAGATTGAGTTGGTGCCAGGGTGGAGTCCTCCAACGAGGGAAACATACTATTTGAGTGGGCCAAAGATGGTGGAGTTGAGGAAGCAATTGGAAGAGCTATTATCTTTGGCTATCTAGATATCCGTATGGTGCTCCAGTGTTGTTTGTGAGAAAGGCAGATGAGTCGCTAAGGCTTGGTGTGGATTATAGAGCACTCAACAAGCTGACCATCAAGAATAGCTACCCATTGTAGTCGCATGCCCAGGGTGATCAGTCCTAGACACAGGCGGCATTGCGGCTCTAAGTCCCACTCGGCAGACGCGGACTATGCCTTGCCTCGTGCTTGCACCTGCAAAACCAACACTTAGCAATATTTACAATGCGGAAGCAAAACACTCACGAGGGTTAACCAAAATGCATGCACCACGTAGACCATAAGCATTTACCACAAAAGAGGCCAACACATGGAGTATGTACAACAAAGAGTTTTTTTATTTATATATTCGCAAAGGGGGCCTAATGGCCTTACACTGCTTGAACGCGCCAATTACAACATAGGGGGCAGGGTGGCTGCCAAACACTACCGCACTCGCCAAGTCTCATAAAAATGCAGCACAGACTTGCTACCTTCGTGCTGGCAAACCTACACCACGGTCCAAGCTCAACACAATGCACATGGACTTAGACCTAGCACCCAAACACCATAGACACTTTGCACAAACGTAGGTGCAACACAACGGAATGGAACAACCCACTTCCCAGGCGGTCACAACTCAACGTAGAGGACAAAGTCGCTTGGCCGGTCTCGAAAGCATCCACCCTTGCACTTACAAGCTCAGGCTATCAGCTCTCTTGCGCGACAAACAATCCAACAACACACTTAGCACAATTCGCAGTAGCAGGGCACAACACTTAGGCAACAAAGAAGGCAACAACGCGCAAGAAAGCTTGTGGACGAGATGGCAATAGTCAGAGTCTATTGTCGCCCATATTCTTCCCCACTTAAGTCGGCGATACCTTTGATGCCGTGGAAGACCTTGCTGCATTCGCTTAGGAGGGAGGTACACTACCCAAAATTGTCAAAACACCCAAGATGGATCGACAACCCTTTTGACAAGAAAGGACAACACCTTATTCTTCCACTTCCACAAGGTTTCCTCTCTTTCCCAATTGTTTGAGGCATCCTCCTTCCAACTCACCAAAAACTCCTTATGTTGCCTGTTGCCCTAGCCAACTGTTCAGACGTCCCAAATCCGCTTAACCTCTCTGTCTGGCTTATCAATCACATTCGCCGAAGGTCGATTTGGCTGAGCACTCTCAGGTTCAACTTCGTCAGCGCAGAATGGCTTTAGCTGACTCACATGAAAGATCGAGTGAACTCTCATGTGCTCGAACAACTTCAGCTTAGAGGCTAGTGGACCAACTTTGGCCACAATCTCATACGGCCCATAAAAACAACAAATCAAGGCTTTTGACTTGCCCTTCGGTGCCTTAAACACTTCTTGAACCATTTTCAGCATCACCTTGTCACCAACCTTAAACTCTAAGGGTCTCCGACTTACATCTGCCCCTTCATTATTTTAGTTGCTTTCAACAGATGTAGCCTGGCAAGGTCTAGTCTCTCTTGCCAACCCTTTAGATAATCTGCAGTTGACGAGCAACTTCCTAAGTACCTTGCAAGCATTGTATGAGGCGACAACGGTTGCTGTCGTGTTGCGAGTTCAAATGGCGAGTACTTGATGGACTTGCTCTTCTGGCTATGGTAATAGAAGTGTGCCATATCAAGGAGATCTGGCCAATTCATCTGGTCGCTTTGCATAAAGTGCCTCAGGTAATTGATCCTCTTAGTTTGGCCATCGGTCTTTGGGTGAAACCTCAAAGACATCATCAACTTGGTCCCCATTAGCCAAAACAGCTCCTGCCAGAACTGGCTTGTAAAGCGGGTGTCCTTGTCGGACACTATATTGAGTGGCACACCCCAATACTTGGACCACATTCTTGAAAAAGTATTCTACCATGACTTTTGTCGGATAGGGGTGTGGACATGCAACAAAGACTGCATACTTAGAAAACCTGTCCACCACGACCATGACGGACGAAAAGCCCTTCACCTTAGGTGAGCTAGTGATAAAGTCCATGCTAACACTTGCCCATGGCCTGACTGGAACGGGTAAAGGTTGCAACAATCCACCTGGAAACTTGTTCTCTGCTTTCTCTTGTTGGCAAATTAGACAAGTTTGGACATACTGATTCACATCCTCCCCCATTCGTGGCCAATACAGTCCCCTTAACAACAATGCCAAGGTTTGAAGAACTCTAGGGTGCCTCGCCCACAAATTGTCATGATGTTCCTTGAGGAAGTCACAACAGAGGCTCCCCTAGTTAGGCACAAACACACGACTTTGGGCTAACCACAAAAGACCATCCTGCATGCTAAACCTGTTTTCCCTACCCTTTTGAGTCTCATTCTGCACAATATTGACCAAGGTGGTGGCTTGCAAATCTTGCTCTAATTCTTCCTTTATCTTTGCAACTAACTCTTCAAACAATTCAATCCTGCTTTCGCCATGCACTGACGCTCGACCCATTGAAGCTGCCTCCAAGACTGCCAACCGTTGCTTCTTGCTCAAAGCATCTGCCATCGCATTCTCTTTGCCTGTAGTGTGCATGATGTCCATGTCAAACTCAACTAGGAAGTCTTGCCATCTTGCTTGCTTGCCAGTCAACTTGCTCTAAGTTAGAAAGAAGGTGTGGGACACATTGTTTGTCTTGACCACGAAGTGGACCCCCAACAAGTAGTGGCGCCACGTTCACAAGTAGTGCACAGCTGCCATCATCTCCTTCTCATGAACGGGATATCTTCTCTCTGCTGTGTTCAACTTCCTCGACTCAAAAGCAACCGGATGTCCATCTGCATGAGCACCTTGTCGATGGCAATGTTTGAGGCATCAGCATGCACCTCAAAAGGCTTGCTGAAGTCTGCCAGGGCTAACACGGGCGAGGGCATCAACTTCTCTTTCAACAACTCAAAGGCTCCTTGGCACCTTGACGTCCGCTTGCACTTTGCATCTTTCTTCAGCAAATCAGTTAATGACATTGCCAACTTGGAGTATCTACTCATAAAGCGCTTGTAGGAGTTGGTGAGCCCCAAGAACTATCTCAATCCATGCACATCCCTTGGCGGCTTCCAATCCTTGATTGCTTCTAACTTCCTCGGGTCCTGCCTGATCTTGCCATCTCCAACCACATGTCCAAGGTAGTTCACCTCCTTCTGCACGAAGGCACACTTTTCCTTCTTCATGTACAAGTCACGCTCCCGTAACAGTTTAAACACTTATGCCAGATGCCTTTTGTGCTCCTCCAAATTCTTAGAATACACAAGAATATCATCCAGATAGACCACCACAAACTTGTCCAACAGTGGCTTGAACACATCATTCATCAGGGTACAAAATGTTGCTGGTGCGTTGCACAACCCAAACAACATCACTAGGAATTCGTGGGATCCACACATCAATACACAAGCAGTTTTTTCTTTATCCCCGGGAGCAATACGGAGTTGGTAGTACCCTGACCATAAGTCCAACTTCGTGAAGTACCTTGCCTCTGCTAGGCGGTCTAAAAGATGGTCCTTGATAGTGGCCAACTGTAACACCTTAATTTTTTTGCTTCATCTGCTCCAGAAAACAATTGTTAACTCTCATCTATGAACCAATGGCCAAGATAAACATCTGATATCACTTTCTGGCCTCCTTGTTAACCTTGGACATCCTTTTCAACTCTGTAATCATGGCTTCCACCTATATAGTGTTTTAGAGTAAAGTTGGAGAATGGAAATTGCCACTGAGATATTATCATCATGAAAATTATTATAACACCCGACAAACCAAATATGGGTAAGGACCAATTACCTTAATGTTTCAAGGGTCATATTGAGCTGAAAAACAAAACCCAGCACAACCTCATTCCAGCCAACCTTTCTATCAAAAATTGCAGGACAATCCTTAACCACCCTGTCCCAAATCTGCTTTGCAACCCTACAAGACGGGAGCGATACGGAGTTGGTAGTACCCTGACCATAAGTCCAATTTCGTGAAGTACCTTGCCTCTGCTAGGCGGTCTAAAAGCTGGTCCTTGATAGTGGCCGGCTGTAGCACATAGTTGCTGTCAAATTTGTCTTAATTGTTTTGCTTCATCTGCTCCAGAAAACAATTGTTAACTCTCATCTATGAACCAATGACCAAGATAAACATTTGATATCGCTTTATGGCCTCCTTATTAACCTTGGACATCCTTTTCAACTCTGTAATCATGGCATCCACCTCTATAGTGTAGTTAGAGTAATGTTGGAGAATGGAAATTGCCGCTGAGATATTATCATCATGAAAATTATTATAACACCCGAAAAACCAAATATGGTCAAGGACCAATTACCTTAAGGTTTCAAGGACCATATTTAACTGAAAAACAAACCCAACACAACCTCTTTCCAGCCAACCTTTCTATCAAAAATTGCAGGCCAATCCTTAACCACCCTGTCCCAAATCTGCTTTGCAACCGTACAAGACCAGAAAACATGCTTCGCAGTTTCTGGTCTTTTGAAAACAATACACTTACTGTCAGCCAATCCCAACCTAGGCAAGAGAACACGAGAAGAAATATTAAAATGCAAAATCCTCCATGCCAATAATTTATTGGTCGTAGACACTCCCAACTTGCAAACCCTAAAACTCAAAAACCACCAAGATTCTTTAAAAAAGTAACATTCGATTTATCATTAAGTTTGGAAACCACAGCTCCCGAAAAAGCCAAGGGCCTATGAAAGATCTTGACCCTGAGCCAAGCAATACCCCTACTCTCAGGCCACCTCCAATTCATTAAACCTGTTACAAGCAATAGAAGTAGAAAGGTTATCACACAATTCAATTGAGACTTAGACGGTGTCAAAGGTCTAAGTCTTTTTGGCAATTGGAACTGAATTCTGAGAATACTTTAACGCTTCCAAGACACACAACAAACATCCCAAAGATCTGCAAATCTCTGTAGCCCTTTTTAAACAGACATTTCCCTTCCAAATGGGCAGCCAAAACTACTAGTCTATTCCTGTTACAACTAGCCTATTCCAGCAAATTGATGATGTTATAAAACTGAGACCTTTCCTAAGTAAAAACCCATCTCAGTTGAGAAAAGGTGAAGCTACTTGCCAAGCCTTCCACAAACCCCTAACTGGAGGGGAACCCTTGGTGAGGAAATATCTGGCATTAAGGATTTTATCAAAAACATCAACTGATTGCCAAGCCCCCAAATATTGTCCTTGTTTAATACGATGCTAAACCAGCCTCTTCTAAGGCTTGTTGCCATTTAAAATTTTGGCAACCCATTTATACTTCAGACGCATACATTGTATCCACAGATCGATTAATCTCAGTCCACACTTCTTCTCTGGTTGAGCAAGGAATAGCCCACCTGCATTTTAGAACCTTCCCATTTCCTCCACAGGAAATCCCTCACCTGCCTCATAGACTGGTCATAGTGTCTTTTAGAAGGGAGACAACATGAAGAGTAAACAACATCCATGGCCGTGAAAACCTTTTTCACAACGTGAAGCCTTCCTACCAAAGAAAGGTATAGAGTAATCCAGTTGTCTAACTCTTTGGGGAAAATGAGCCAAAAACTATTTCCATATATCAGCAAGAGAAACTTTCATGCCAAAAGGGATAACCTAGATGGCTAATTATTTCCCTGTGCCTAATTTTGATAGAAATTCAAGAGGTCAGAGGAAAATAAACACACAAAGACTAATATTAACAGTACACACAACAGAGAGCTGAAATTTTTTAATTTTTTTTATTTCGACAAATTACAGACAATAAACAACCACACTCTTTGTTGAAAAACAGAGTCACATCTCTTATCATTTCTCTCTTGTCTATAATGCATACAGATTACACTTAATTATATCTTTTTCCAGCCACCGTTTTTAACCACTCTTATCCTCCATGGGATAAGGATGAGCATGAACATTAAATAAAAACAATCTTATCCACTAAACAAATAAGGATGTGTACAAACATTAAATAAAAAACTATCTTATCCACTAAACAGATAATGATGTGCACAAACATTAAATAAAACAACAAACATGGGCTAAAAAAACTAAGTGTTGTGCAACATGGTGCACTGCGGCAAAAATCAAATTTTGCCGCTGGGTTGAGATTACTCTCAACACTGCCCCTTAATCTCAACCGCAATATTTCCTCCACCATCAGTGACACCAAGATTATCACGCTGTTGTGTGAAGGTCTTTGTTCCCAACGGCTTGGTAAATATGTCTGCAAACTGCTCCGTTGTTCTGAAGTGCTCCAAGACGATTTCCCCGACATTGATCAACTCTCTGATGAAATGGTAGCGAGTGTCTATGTGCTTCGTCCTCTTGTGGAATACTGCATTCTTAGAGAGGGCAATGGCGGATCTATTGTCACAAAACAGTTTTGTCACCTCTTGCTGCTCATGCCCTAAGTCTTTCAACATTCGCCGCATCCATATGGCTTGACAGGCTGCCCCTGTCGCTGCGATGTACTCTGCTTCTGCTGATGACAATGACACGATGGGCTGCTTCTTTGATGCCCATGATACAACTCCAGAACCCAAATAAAATACATACCTGGAAGTACTCTTCCGGTCATCCGCACTACCTGCCCAATCACTATCAGTGTATCCGGCCAGTCTAAAATCATCAGTTTTCTTATATAATATACCGTACTCCTTTGTTCCTTGGACATATCTCAGTATCCTTTTGGCCGCTTGCAAGTGTGTGACCTTGGGGGTCTCCATAAACCTTGATATCAAACTAACAGCATACATTATATCTGGCCGCGTGGCTGTCAAATACATTAGGCTGCCAACAATGCTCTTATACATGGTGGGATTAACATCCTTGCTCCAATCCTCCTTCAGTTTGATTCCCATAGCAACTGGTGTTGGAGTTGGCTTGCAATTCTCCATCTTGAACCTTTTGAGAATGTCCGCTGCATACTTTGACTGAGATATAAAGATGCCATGATCCAACTGCTGAACTTCTATGCCTAGGAAATACCTTAAAAGGCCTAAATCCGACATTTCAAATTCCTTTTTCATTTCTGCTCTAAACTCAGCTACTATGGCCTCATCATTTCCCATGAAAATTAAATCATCCACATATAAAACAACAATCAATAACTTGCCTTTATTTTCTTTGATATACAGTGTGGGCTCTCCATCACATTTGCTGAACCCATAGCTCATAAAGTATGAGTCTATCCGGCTATACCAGGCTCTTGGTGCCTGCTTCAGTCCATAAAGCGCCTTCTTCAGCCTATACATCCTTTCTTCTCCTATGGCTTCATATCCAGGTGGCTGTTGAACATAAACCTCTTTCTTCAATACTCCATGAAGAAATGCCGACTTGACATCCATTTGATGGACTTTCCACTTGTGCTGGGCTGCTATGGCTAATACAGTTCTAATGGTTTCCATCCTTGCAACTGGTGCAAATGTTTCCTCATAGTCAATGCCATACTGTTGTTTATAGCCCTTCACTACCAACCTTGCTTTATGCCTCTCCACTTTTCCTTCTGCATTACATTTGGTCTTATAGACCCACTTGACTCCAATGACATCTTTACCTTGGGGGAGATCTACAAGCTCCCATGTCTCATTCTTCTTAATAGCTGCTATTTCCTCATCCATTGCAGCTATCCACTTCTCCTCCTTGATGGCTTCTTCAAAATGAATTGGATCTTCAGTTGGAGAATACAATGCGAACAATAAATTTGAGCCTTCATCTTGCTCACCTTGCTCTTGTTGCTAAATATCAGTCAAGCTCCTGAACTTCTGGTTTTTCAACCTTGCCAATGGCATATTTGATGAATCACTTGATGTTGGACTACTAGGAGCTGTTGGTGGTGCTTGTTGTGCATTTGAACTACTTGCGGCCGATGTTGATGGTCCTTGCTGATTCTGATTTTGTATTGCAAGGGTGTTTACTGTTGTCCCCTGTTTATCTTCAAATAGACCAGCTCCTACAACATTGACAATCTTCTCTATGCTTCCATCCCATGCTTCCTCTTTGACAAACTTGACATCTCTGCTAATTACAATTTTCTTTGTAACAGGATTGTACAGCTGGTATACCTTGGAACTTTCACTGTAACCCAAAAATATGCATTTCTCTGACTTGCTGTCCAACTTCCTTCTCAAATCATCAGGGATATGTGCATATGCTACACATCCAAACACTCTCATGTGGGAAACACTATGTTTCCTTCCAGTCCATGCCTCCTCTGGTACTATATTGCCCAAACTCTTGGTTGGACATCTATTCAGAATATATACAACACATTTAACTGCTGCTCCCCAATACTCATTCGGCAAAAGCTTTGCCTTAAACATACTCCTTGCCATTTCTGTGATGGTTCTGTTCTTCCTCTCAGCTACTCCATTCTGTTGGGGTGTGTACCTTGCTGTATATTGCTGGTGAATTCCATTATATTTACAGAAGTTCTGAAACTCCTTTGACATATACTCTCCTCCTCTGTCGGTTCTCAATACCTTGATGCTATAACCACTTTGTTTTTCCACCAAATATTTAAACTGTTTGAAGTACTCGAATTCCTCATCCTTATGCTTCAACAGGTACACCCAAGTCTTCCTCGTGTAATCATCAATGAAAGTCA
Organism: Wollemia nobilis; assembly: GCA_028583015.1. Classification (NCBI taxonomy): domain Eukaryota; kingdom Viridiplantae; phylum Streptophyta; class Pinopsida; order Araucariales; family Araucariaceae; genus Wollemia; species Wollemia nobilis. Next base: position 986,114 of record JAQPPZ010008406.1, read on the forward strand.
AAAAATAAACAGCACCATGCAATGATGGTGTATGCATCTTACCACACAGATCAGAATGTACTATCTCCAATGGAGCTTGAGCTCTTGTTGTCACTCCAACAGGGAATGCATCTCTGTGCTGTTTTCCCATTATGCATCCTTCACATGCTTTGCCAGACCTTTCAATAGGTGGCAATCCCAATACCATATTCTTCTTATGCAGCAAATTTAATGAATCAAAGTTAAGGTGGCCTAATCTCAAATGCCACAGCCAATTCTTATCCTTAATCTCTGCTTGTAATACAGTCTGTGTGACTGCTGCCATCCTTGTACTCATGTCATGAGCTATCCTCAAGGGAAACATCCTATTGTTTGTCATCTCAACCCTAGCTACCAATATCTTTCTCGGTGTCTTATCTAGTATGGTGCATTTGTTATCCTTAAAACTAACAGAATAACCTTTTCCTATCAACTGACCGACACTCAACAGATTGTGCTTCAAGCCCGGCACATAATACACATAATACACTAATAACATGCTCAGAAAGGTAGCTGAAGGCATCAACTGTAATTACATACAAATGAATGCATGTTGACACATCAAATAAACATTAGTTCGACTAGTTAAATTCCTTTACTTTTAAGGAGGAGACTTGGGTTCGAATGTTGCCAAATGATACATGCATAATAACCAAAATGTTGTAATACCACTAGGTGGGCTTGATGTAGTATGAGTGGGATCACCAATTAAAAAACATGGTGATAAGTATAGCTATATAACTAGTTAAAATAAAAATAAAAATGATATGTATAACTAGTGTATTTATTTGTTTAATTTATTGTTTTTTTAAACAAGCATCAATAACCCCTCTAAGGGGGACAGACGCCCAAGGTTCAAATCTTAGGCCTCGTCGGACTGAACGCTTGTCCGTATTCCTTGTACTTTCAGTGGCGTAAAAGGTTTACAATGATGCGGCATGGTGGTTATAGGGGTGGACAACACGGATAACCATGGCGGCTACCGATTCCACCATGTTAAAAAAAAAAAAAGCATCAAAAAATGTTTGGACATGCACTCAGTCATTCAAATATAGGTCTCTACCCCTTATCATCTAGCTCTTATATGAGAATCCTTCGATAATACATAACTCCAATCGTCCATTTTTGAATTAAAGAGGGCATGTAGCAATTGATAATAATTAGTTAATTATTATCACTAATATTTAATATATGTTTCAAGTGTGGCTTAATTGAAGCCCTTTATCTTAATTGGGATTGTATGGATGTTCTTCAATCATGATTGGTTTTTAATCTTGTTGGGTATTATATGGTTCATGTTGTTAATATTTAATATAGGTTTTTAGTACGGCTTAATTGAAGTCCTTTATCTTTATTGTGATTGTTTTGATGTTCTTCAATATTGATAGGTTTTTTTATTTTATTGGTCATTGTATCGTTTATGTCATTAATTATCTTGGCGTCTTTTATTTTGATAAGGTGACCTTCTGATATAAGGGTATTGTACAATTGTAGATTTTGAAAGAGCCACCTTATGTCAGCTTAACAATATTTATGAGGACATAGTTCTAAATGATTACTGAAAATTGATATATTATTTTTTTTTTAATAAGTATGGTAATTGGAAGATTTTTTAAGTAGGTTCTAGAGTAAGTTAATAGATTTTTTTTTTAAATTCACAAGGTAGATATTTGTTGAGAAGAGCAAGTTGTTCCCTCCTTCAAGAGGACTTTTTGGGTGGTGAGACTACTAGGCAATTTTTTTTTTTTGTTTGTGGAAAACACCCCTTTCGGGTAAGTCCCAAGGAGGCAGGGGTATCTGTTCCACCAAAATCGCCTAGGGCTCGCACTTGGCCTGCCCCCTTCGGCACACTCAAAGAGCATGCCTAGCCCAAAGTAAATCAGCCAACAAGCCATGCATGTACCGACCAGAAAGGTCGACAAAAAACCAATTACTCAAGGCTCATGCAGATTGCAGTAGTCATAAGGCTTTCTCCAGCCTGCTTTCACCATGACTAGCGCTAGCAACACCCTCATTATCTTTATTGATCAGAGAAATAATTCTACGCTTGGTGCCCTCAAGAGCATCCATGTCAGCAAACTGGTTGATCCAGGTGATCTCTCTCAGACCTCTATCCACTCCCCAATTAGCAATAGCATCAACCACCTTGTTTGCAGATCTCCGCACATGAAAGTACTCCAGGGACTGAAACGAGTGTCGGAGTTCTTTTATAGTCTGAATAATATCCCCCAACCTCCAGTTAGAGAGTGAGGAAGACCATTTCTAGTCTTTTAATTGGTTGATGATCACCTGGGAATCCCCTTCAACATAAATATTCTGCCAATTTTGTTTAAGGGCCCACAACAACCCTTCAAGGAGGGCCTGTGCCTCAACATGATTGTTAGTGGTATCTTCAAGGCTAAAGAAAAAATAACCTCTCATATTCCCTTGGTCATCATGAAAAATGCCACCCTCGCCAACTTTACCTGGGTTCCCCGGGATGCACCATCAAAGTTGAACTTGACAAACCCTTTATGGGGAGGTTGCTAGCTGATTTTTGTATGATTCTTAGAGTTTTTATTTTTCTTGATTGGGCACCAAATGCTTTTGTCATCTAAATGTTGGCCCAACCATTGATTCTTGATATCTCTAAGATTGCTATCTAGGGGTTTATCCCAATCCTCCCATTGCTTGACCAAAATGGATTCAACCACCGCCCTCTGAACAGAAAGCCAGGTTTGGAATTGGGGGATTCTTTCATCCCTGAAAATTATTTTATTTCTCCGTAACCAAATCGACCAAATAATGTAAGCGGGGGTCCATTCCCAGATGGCTCTAATATAGTCAGGATCAGAGTTTCGACCAACCCACTCCAAAATCAGATCCCTTATAGTCTAAAAATTGTGGAGGGGCTCTCTCCAAGAGTTTGCAAAGTCTCACCAGAGGGACTGAGCAAAGGGGCAAGAGATGAAGAGATGGTTGATGGTTTCAGTATCAGCTTCACAATTTGGGCATCTAAAGGGGCCATAGTAGCCTCTCTTCATCAAGTTATTACCAGTTAAGATTTTGTCTTGCACCACCAGCCAGACAAAAATTGAGATCTTGGGCCAAACACCTTTCCTCCATATTCTTTGCCAGATTTGATTCCTATCCCCATTGAAGTTTACCTCCATAAGAAAATTGTAAGCTTTCTTGGTAGTAAAGTTCCCATCTCCACTTCTCCCCCAACTTAACAAGTCTGGGCCCTTGCAGTAGGAAAGCTTCCTGCTAGAGATGATTCCCCAAAGTTTTCGTTTATCAACTTCCTTGATTTGACCAGGCCAGGACCGAGGTTCTTTCCAGAAATGAAGCACCACCCTACCAGTCTCATGGGGAATGGGATGGCCCTGAATGTAGTCCTTGACTCGGCTCCAACCCTCCTCTTTGAACGCCTCCTTCAACTCAATCAAGGAATTATCTTCTCTTAAAGGTTCATATTGGTTCCACGCATCCTCCCAGAAGAGAGCATGGCTGCCATCCCTGATCTTCCAGAAGGCTGCAGAACGCACCCATGCGTTGTGGGATGTCAGACTTGTCCAAAGAGAAGAACCTGGGGGAAAGTGTTCAAGCCTGATCAACTCCTTCCAGTCCACCTTAGGGATATATTTTTGCTTAAGAATTCTGGCCCAAAAAAGGTTCTCTCCATTGCAAAATCTCCAAAACAGTTTCCCATTAAGGGCTTTGTTGAAGATTTGAAGATCTTTGATTCCAAGGCCCCCCTCCTGGAGAGGTTTGCAAATATATTTCCAAGCAACAAGAGGCCATTTCCTTTCTAGAGAGGGACCACCCCAAAAAAAGTCCTTTTGAAGTTTTTGGAGTTGTTTTAAAACCTTTGCAGGCGCTAATAAAGTAGAGAAGAAGTAGACCGAAAGAGCTTGGAGAACGGACTTGAGAAGGGTTAATCTGCCAGTCGAGGAAAGCCATTTGAAAGTCCATCCCTGCAACCTCTCTCTAAATTTAGAGATAATTTCACTCCAATCCAATCTTTTAGGATTAGAGTCAGTCAAAGGAAAGCCCAAGTACTTGAAAGGAAGAGAGGACCTCTCAAAGCTGAGAAACCTGGAAATATTCGCTTGGACACGAATAGGAGTGTTGAAGAAAAAAACCTTCGACTTCATCACATTGATTGCCCCTCCAGAGGTGGCCAGATAATCCTCCAAATTCTCCTTAAATCTTCGTGCCTCCCTGAGAGTGGCTTCACCCATAAGCAAAGTGTCATCCACGAACTGGAGGTGGGAAATCTTCTGCTCATCCCTGGCCACATAAACACCCTTTAAGTGACCATAGCTCTTATCTTTTTGGAGCAATCTCCCTAGACCTTTTGCCAAAATAATAAAGAGGTAAGGAGAAAGAGGGTCCCCCTATCTCAGGCCTCTAGACGAAGCAAAGAACCTAGTAGGAGAACCATTCACCAAGACTGCCACTGCGATCGAAGAGATGCACGCTTTCACCCACTCAATCCACTCATGACAAAAGCCAAAGCTTTCCAAGATTTTTAAAAGGAAGGTTTGATTAACCCGATCATAAGCTTTAGCCATGTCTAACTTAATAAGCATCCCCCTAGATCTGCTATTCTTCATGGAGTGGATAGTTTCTTGAGCGATGAGGATGCTATCCAGGATTTGTCTGCCATGCACAAATCCTCCTTGCTCTCGAGAAATGATTGAGTCCAGAATCTTCTTGAGTCTGTTAGCCATCACTTTAGCGATAATTTTGTAAGTGGTATTACACAAGGAGATGGGTCTAAAGTTCTCCATACGAGTAGCTTGATGGGTCTTAGGGATTAGAGTCAGGAAAGTGGAGTTTAGGGTTCTCAAAATTTGCTTAGAGTTACGAGCCTCCTCCACCACTTGATGGATATCATTCTTAACGATATCCTAGTAGCGTTGGTAGAAATCGATGGGAAAGCCATCAGGCCCAGGAGATTTCCCTTTCTTTAGGCTGAAAACATCTTCCACCTCTTCTAGACTAACAATCTTAGTAAGACTTTCATTTTGCTCTCGGGTGACCATCGAGGGAATGGCAGACATGACTCTTTCTCTTGCTTGTACTCTTTCTATCAGTGGTTCAGTTAGGAGGCATCTGAAATAGTTCTCTGCCAAAAGGCCAATCTCTTGAGAGTCCTCAGTGATCTCTCCCTCAGGGTTAGTCAATCTGGAAATTCTGTTCAAATTCCTGTGTTGGATAGTGGTTCGATGGAAGAAGGCAGAGTTTCTATCTCCTTCCTTCAACCAGTTAATTCTTGACTTTTGTTTCTAGAAAAGTTCTTCCTTCAACTCCTGTTCATCCACTCGTCTACTGAGGTCATTCTCATAGCTAAGAAGGGCCTCAGTAAGCCCTTGGGACTCCATCTATCGTTGAAGAAGAGCGACATCCTTGTCCAGGGCTTCCCTTTGTTTGAAAATATCCCCAAAGACTTCCTTGTTCCAGATCCTTATTTTCCTCTTGATAAAACTGAGTCTTTTTGCTAGAAGATACATATTAGTGCCCCAATTTGGCTTTCCTTCTCTCCACCAGATCCTAACTTTCTCTTCCAGATCAGGGTGAAGAAGCCACATGCTTTCAAATTTAAAGGGAGACTGTCTTGGGCGGGTTGAAATATTCAAACTTATGGAAATGGGCCAATGGTCTGAGAGAGAGCCCAATAAGATAAAGGACTTAGTGACAAAAGATGCCTCAAGGCAACTCTCAGTAACAAGGAATCTATCCAATCTCTCAACCACAAAGGCCTTCCCAACTCTTCTATTATTCTAGGTGTACTACCCCTCTTTTGGGACCACATCAATTAAGTTGAGGCTAGAGATGAAAGAGTCAAAGTCTTCACTGCTTTTGTCCAGTTTCCTTACCCCCCTTCTTCTCACTAAGGTTTTGAATAGCATTGAAATCTCCTCCAATGATCCAATTATCATTTCTAGACCGGTCATAAGAAAAGACTATTATTCTAGCACTCCAATTTGTGACGGGTATCAATAGGACCATAAATGTTCATGACCCAGACTTGGAGGGGGGAAGAGACCAATCTGAACTTAATAGAAATCCACCAATTACCTACAAGGGATTCCACCAGCATACACTTTCTAGGATTCCATAGAATCACCAAACCCCCTACCTATCCCTTAGCTGCATTTGCCATACCTTCTGCTCCTTTCCAAATTTGATCAGTTTTATGAGCCATCTCTTCTAGATTCAGCTTGGTTTCCTAAAGAAGAATTATGTCAGGGCCCTCCAAGCCTATCCTTCTCTTAAGGACTCTACATTTTCTTAGAGAGTGTAACCCACGTATATTCCAGGAGAGGATCTTCATTGCGAACCACTTGTGAAGGGTTTTCCTACCAAAAACTCTGTACTCAAGGGAACCACTAGTCTAGAATCAGAATTTGCTTAGAATTACGAGCCTCCTCCACCACTTGATGGATATCATTCTTAACGATATCCCAGTAACGTTGGTAGAAATCGATGGGAAAGCCATCAGGCCCAGGAGATTTCCCTTTCTTAAGGCTGAAAACAACATCTTCCACCTCTTCCAGACTAACAATCTTATTAAGACTCTCATTTTGCTCTCGGGTGACCATCGAGGGAATGGCAAACAAGACTCTTTCTCTTGCTTGAACTCTTTCTATCAATGGTTCAGTTAAGAGGCATCTGAAATAGTTCTTTGTCAAAAGTCCAATCTCTTGAGAGTCCTCAGTGATCTCTCCCTCAGGGTTAGTCAATCTGGAAATTTTGTTCCAATTCTTGTGCTGGATAGTGGTTTGATGGAAGAAGGCAAAGTTTCTATCTCCTTCCTTCAACTAGTTAATTCTTGACTTTTGTTTCTAGAAAAGTTCTTCCTTCAACTCCTTTTCATCCACCCATCTATTGAGGTCATTCTCATAGCTAAGAAGGGCCAAAGTAAGCCCTTGGGACTCCATCTGTCGTTGAAGAAGAGCGACATCATTGTCTAGGGCTTCCCTTGTTTGAAAATATCCCCAAAGACTTTCTTGTTCCAGATCCTTATTTTCCTCTTGATAAAACTGAGTCTTTTTGCTAGAAGATATATATTAGTGCCCCACTTTGGCTTTCCTTCTCTCCACAAGATCCTAACTTTCTCTTCCTAATCAGGGTGAAGAAGCCACATGCTTTCAAATTTAAAGGGAGAGTGTCTTGGGTAGGTTGAAACATTCAAAACTTATGGAAATGGGCCAATGGTCTGAGAGAGAGCTCAAAAGGATAAAGGACTCGGTGACAAAAGATGCCCCAAGGTAACTCTAAGTAACAAGGAATCTATCCAATCACTCAGCCACAAAGGCCTTCCCAACTCTTCTATTAGTCTAGGTGTACTACCCTTCTTTTGGGACCACATCAATTAAGTTGAGGCTAGAGATGAAAGAGTCAAAGTCTTCACTGCTTTTTTCCAGTTTCCTTACCCTCCCTTTTTCTCACTAAGGTTTTGAATGGCATTGAAATCTCCTCCAATGATCCAATTATCATTTCTAGACTGGTCATGAGAAAAGATAATATTATTCCACCACTCCAATTTGCGATGGGCATCAATAGGACCATAAATGTTTGTGACCCAGACTGTAGAGGGGAAGAGACCAATCTGAACTTAATAGAAATCCATCAATTACCTACAAGGGATTCCACTAGCATACACTTTCTAGGATTCCACAAAATTGCCAAACCCCCTACCTATCCCTTGGCTGCATTTGCCATACCTTCTGCTCCTTTCCAAATTTGATCAGTTTTAGGAGCCATCTCTTCTAGATTCAGTTTGGTTTCCTAAAGAAGAATTATGACAAGGCTCTCCAAGCCTATCCTTCTCTTAAGGACTCTACATTTTTTTAGAGAGTGTAACCCATTCTAGGAGAGGATCTTTATTGCGAACCACTTGTGAAGGGTTTTCCTACCAAAAAATCTGTACTCAAGGGAACCACCAGTCTAGAATCCACGAGGGCCTTCCCTGTATCTTCCAGGAGCTCTGTCAAATATTTTCTTCCTCTCCTTAACTAAAGTAATTTGTCTATCTTTCTTTTGGTATATGAGGTAGACTTTAGTCCCAAACGCAGAGCACTAGGGGAGAGGTTCCCAAAGTATTTTGATTTTTCCTCCTCTTCACTTCTTCAATGTCCTCTTTTTTATTTCCTTCAAGATTCAAGGTCTACGAGATGCTATAATTGAAAGAGACAATAGAAAGATCATGTACATTAGGAAGGAGGGGTTTGAGGAAGAGGTTACCACATTTCCAGGAATAAGTCTTTGTTGTAGGAGGGTTTGGTCAATCTCCTCATTTTTGTTAGGAAAAACTCCAAGATTTATCACCTGCAAGAGGAAGCACAATAACAAAAATATAGAACACGGAAACAGTAACACAAGTGACACAGAGATTTACGTGGAAACCTGCAATGTGCAAGAAAAACCACGGGGCAATGGCAACTTCTCTTTTTATTATTTTCAGCAAAATTTACATCCACGTCTTTCAACGTTTTCAACAACCTCTCTATTACATATGCAAGGGGTCAAGTCCCTTTTATAGAGCAGAAGGAAGACTCCAAAACTGTTCGTTTCCTCTTCCAACGGAAGCCTCCAAAAGACTGTTCGTTTCCGCTCCCAAGATTGTTCGTCTTCCGCATTCCTGTCGTCTACCTAGACGTCCATTGCTCTAACGTCTACTTGGCTTGACGTCAGGTTGGACGTCTAACGAGCCTAGACGTCTGGCAGCCCAAACGTCTGGCCTAGACGTCTAGCGAGGCCTAGACGTCCGGCATGTTGCCTAGACGTCGACCCGGACGTCTAGCGAGTCGGACGTCTAGCTGACACTCTTGTTGCATATTGTCTTCACTACCTAACATTCTCCCACTTGAAGTCAATATTCAGGAATTCTTTGCTCAAAAATCTTCATCCAGTGCCAATTGCCCAATGCTGCCCTTGTTACTTTTTCAGCAAGCCCAGAGAAGTTCTGCACCATTCAAACTTCTCTACCTTGACCGACTTTGTAAGCATATCTGCAGGATTCACTTCAATGTCGATTTTATGCAACAGGATCCTACCTTCTTCCACCACATTTATGATAAAGTGGTACTTGACATCAATGTGTTTCGTGCGATCATGGAATGTTGGATTCTTCACTAGTTGAATAGCACTATGGCTATCACAATGCGGCGTAATTTTCTCTGCATTACCTTGAAGTCACCCAACAATCGCTCTAGCCAAATTGCCTCTTTGTTGGCATGAGTTGCTGCAATGTATTCGCTTGAGTGGTTGATAAAGCCACAACAGACTGCAACTTAGAAGCCCAACTCACTGCTCCTCCTGCAAGAGTGAAGGTATATCCTGTAGTGGATTTTCTCCCATCTCTATCTCCACCATAATCAGAATCCACAAAACCTGTAACTTGCAAATCTGTCGATCCAAAGTAAATGGCAACATCTGAAGTGGCTCTTAAATATCTGAATATCCACTTCACCGCATTCCAATGCTCCTTACCGGGATTTGCCATGTACCGGCTGACTACTCCCACTTGCTTGGGCAATATCCGGTCTGGTGCTCACCATGGCATACATGAGGCTTCCTACTGCTGATGAATACGGTACACGAGACATGCTTGTCTTCTCTGCTTCCGTTCTAGGACACTTGTTGGAAGACAACTTTAAGTGTGGAAGAAGTGGGGTACTAAGCTGGTTTAGCATTACGCATATTGAAGCGCTGCAGAATCTTTTCCACATATGACTTTTGACTTAACCGGATCTTTCTTCCTTTTCTGTCCCTGTGTATCTTCATCCCTAAAATTTGGTTTGCTGCTCCTAAATCCTTCATTTCAAATGTCCTAGCCAACTGAGCCTTAAGATCAATGATTTTCTTCATGTTGGGGCCTGCAACCAACATATCATCAACATACAACAACAAAATAATAAAACTGCCATCGTCAAACCTCTTATAGTATGCACAATGGTCAGCTTCACTCCTGCTGAAACCTTGGCTCTTCATGAAGGTGTCAAATTTCCTGTACCACATCCTTGGCGCTGCTTCAACCCGTACAGTGATTTCTTCGATCTGCAAACCAAATGCTCTTTGCCTCTTTCTTCATAGCCCTCGGGCTGATCCATATATATCTCTTCCTCGAGATCACCATGCAAGAAAGCAGTCTTTACATCAAGCTGCTCCAGTTCCAAATCCTGTGCGGCTACAAGTGCAAGTAGAACTCTAATAGTAGTCATCTTCACAAGCTAGAGAGAAAATTTCATTAAAGTCAACACTGACTTCTGCACATAGCCCTTTGCCACCAAGCGAGCTTTATAGCGTTCCAACAGCCCATCGTTGTTCTTCTTCACTTTGTACACCCACTTGTTTCCAACAGTCTTTCTTCCAGGTGGGAGATCCACAAGTTCCCAAGTTTTATTCTTTCGAAGTGCCTCGATTTCCTCCTCCATGGATTTCCTCCACTTTCCTGCATTTTCAGACTCTCTAGCTTCCTGAAATGAACTAGGTTCACCATCATCAGTTAACAAAGCAAAAGAGGACTGATACACATGAGAATACCTTTCCGGACACTTTTGTGGACGTGTAGATCTTCTAACCCAATGATCTGTCGGTTTTGGCTCTTGGTCTTGTGACCGTTGTGGCTGCTCTACTTCCTGTTCTACTTGCTGTTCTACATGCTGATCAAAAACTTCAGCATGTTCATCTTCACTAAATTCTACTTCAATAGGTACAACATTAGGATTTTGTTGTACCTCCTTCCTTTGCATGGATTTTTCATCAACAATTACATCCCGGCTAATAATTACCTTGTGGGCGGTAGGATCCCACAGTCTATACCCCTTCACTATATCTCCATAGCCGAGAAAAACACATTTGCTTGACTTCGGGTCAAGCTTGGACCCTTTTTCTTTGGGTACATGGGCAAACGCGTCACAGCCAAAGGTGCGCAAATGAGAGTAATCAACTGGCTTACAACACCAAACCTCCTCCGGAATCTGTCCATCCAATGCAGTTGTAGGTGACCTGTTAATAAGATAAACAGTTGTATTAACAGCCTCTGCCCAGAACTTTTTCTCCAACATGGCTGCGCTAAGCATGCTTCTTGCACGTTCCATGATTGTGCGATTCATCCGCTCAGCCACACCATTTTGTTGTGGAGTGTATGGTACAGTCTTCTGGTGCTTAATACCTTCTTGCATACAAAATTTATCAAATTCCTTGGAGCAATATTCACCCCCATTATCTGACCTGAGACACAAAATTGACTTGCCCAAACTCTTTTCTACCCGTGCTTTGAACTCCTTAAATTTCTGCAAAGCTTCCGACTTCTTCAGAAAGTAAACCCACACTCTCCTAGAATAATCATCTATAAAAGTCAGAAAATAGATGGCGCCATTCAAGGACTGAGTGGGGACAGGTCCAAATATATCCGAATGTATAAGTTGCAGAAAATCAGAACTCTTACCAGGACTTGCAATAAACCGAACCCTCTTATGTTTACCAAAAATACAGTGCTCACATAAGTCTAAATTACAAGACTTAATCCCAGAAAGCATACCTCTGTCATGCAGAATTTTCAGGCCTTTTTCACTCATATGGCCTAGGCGTTGATGCCATAGCATTGTTGCATCCTGAACAGAAGTTGTTGTTGTTGCATGGTTTGTCACCGTATCACCGCATAAACGGTATAAAGTCCCATAAGATTCTCCCTTTGCTACTACAAGAGCTCCTCTAGTGATCTTGCGGTAGTTATTACTGAAGGTGACAGAATACCCTAGCTTATCCATCATTTTGATTGAGAGCAAATTCTTCCTCAAATCGGGCACATGTCGCACATCACATAACATCCTTTCTCTACCATCGTCCAGCTCGATCCTTATATCCCCTCTTCCCACAATTTCTAAAGGATGATCATCACCCAAATAGACCTTTCCACCACCAGTATGGTTGATATTTGTCAAACCAGTCTCTGTGGGGAGACATGTGGAAGGATGCACTGAGTCCAAAACCCGGGTATATAAAATTGATCTGCTGTATCTGATACGAGAAGGCTTCACATGTTGTCGTCTCTCCTGAATCTGCTTGCTTGGCCTTAGGTGATGGCTGATTTTGCTTTTCACCATTCTTTAATTGCGAACAGTCCTTCTTGGAGTGTCCTGGCTTCCCACAATGCCAACACTTCCCTTTACGCTTACGTCCTTTAGACTTAGATCTGGACTACTTTCTACCTTGTTTATACCCCTCGAACGATCAACCTCTCATAGATAGGGCTTCATTGGTTGAGGGTTCCAGAGACGTTTTTCGCCTCAACTCTTATGCCAACAAAGCGGCTACCACATCATCAAATTTGAGAGTTTCTTATGATGAATTACTGATGGTCATCACCATATGATCCCAAGTGTCCGGGAGGGAACAAAGTAGGGTGATAGCCCTATCTTCATCCTCCATCTTCACATTAAGCTGAAACCGGTTTTTGATCGAGTATTAAACTCATTCAAATGATCTACCACGGATGAACTTTCCTTCATCCTCAAGCTATAAAGTTGCTTTTTCAGAAAAACCTTGTTAGTTGCTGATTTTGTTTCATACAACTTTTCAAGCTTTTGCCAAAGGGCTTCCGCGGTCTTCTCTTCAACTACATTGAACAAGACGGAGTCCGCTAGGCGAGATGGATTGTAGAAACTGCCTTCTGGTCAAGCGTTACCCACTCCTCATCTTTCATGTTGCTCGGTTTACTCGCGACCCCTTCCAAGGCTTGAGCTTGGTCATTATGAACCAGACAAATCCTCCACCTTCATCTTCCATAGAGCGAAGTTCCTGCCATCAAATTTCTCAATCTCGAACTTGGTTACACCTTTTGTCATTGTTGCAGCTCCCACTCGCACAAAACCTTAGCTATGATACCGGATATTAGGAAAAACTCCAAGATTTATCACCTGCAAGAGGAAGCACAATAACAAAAATATAGAACACGGAAAACGATAACACAAGTGACAGAGAGATTTACGTGGAAACCTGCAATGTGCGGGGAAAAACCACGGGGCAATGGCAACTTCTCTTTTTATTATTTTCAGCAAAATTTACATCCACGTCTTTCAACGTTTTCAACAACCTCTCTATTACATATGCAAGGGGTCAAGTCCCTTTTATAGAGCAAGAGGAAGACTCCAAAACTGTTCGTTTCCTCTTCCAACGGAAGCCTCCAAAAGACTGTTCGTTTCCGCTCCCAAGACTGTTCGTCTTCCGCATTCCTGTCGTCTACCTAGACGTCTGCTTGGCTTGACGTCAGGCTGGACGTCTACCAGCCTAGACGTCAGGCTGCCCAGACGTCTGCCAACCTAGACGTCAGGACCAGACGTCTGCCAGCCTAGACGTCTAGCAAGTCAGACGTCTAGCTGACCTGCTTGCTGCATACTGTCTTCATACCTAACAAGTTTCAAGTTGACAAGACCCCTTCAAGGGAGGTTTCGTGGATCTTTCACCCATAATCTCTTTGTGCTAAATAGGCTCATTAGCATCCATCAGAGTATCTTCACGGCTCAACCTTTAGCTGGGGATTATTTTGGATTAAATCCCCTTCCTCTGGGTTTTCAAGATTTTCATTGACTGCTCGACAAGAATTTCCATTGCGTTTTCCTCCTTACTCCCTTCCTTGTTTGTTTGTTTTCAAGAAATTTCATTGATTGCCCGACAAGAATTTCCTTTGCATTTTCCCCCTTACTGCCTTCCTTGTTTGTTTGTTCATGTTCCTCTCGGAGGATATGCATGGATTCCTCCATTTCTTGGTTTGTCTCTTGTAGAACCGCAAATTTTTTTGTTTTTTGATTTTTTTGTTCCCCTTTCTTCTGCCACACCTGTTTATCCTTTTTGTTTTGCCAATTTTGGAGATTGCCACTCTTCCTTCTTCCCTATTGGATCCTTCTTTTTCTCTATCTCCTCCACTTTTTGCTTAAGGGTAGGATAGTTTCGCAGGATATGGCCATGAGCATGGCAAAATCTGCATTGAAAGGGCACATTCTCATAATCTAGGTCTTGGGTCCACTCATAATTGCCTCTGGAAGAGGGTGCGATAGGTCTACATGGAGACAAATCCAGGCAAAGGTAGTTACACAAGCCTCTTTAGTTACTTTGGCCATTCCTATATATTCTCCAATTGTATTTCCAATTCCTTTCAAGGCTTCCTCATTCCAAAATTCCAAAGGGAGAGCATACAGACGCACCTAGACCAGGGCTTTGGTTGGGATTAAAACCTATGGTCCAGTTTCGCATAAAAAGACCTGCCCTTGCCATGAAGTAAGGGCCCCCATCTTGAATCCTCTCCTTATCCTCCAAGCAGTTAAAAAAGGCTTTAAAGAAGCCTTTAGGGCAGAGTTTAAGTTCTACATCTCCCTTCAGTTTCGAGACTTCCGTTATCCAATTTTGCAGATCCTGCTTCATCGGCCAAAAACTTATGAGGCGGAAAATTAATGCCCGTTCCGATAAATAGGAAATTCCTTGTTTAAAGGATTCTGTTTTTACATTGAAACTCTAAACAGTACCTTCCTTTGCAGCTGGAAATATTTACACCACAATGAAATGTTCGACCAAAAGCTCTCAGTGCATGGACGAAAGAAGCCTTGAAGCTAGACAATCTGGGCTCTTGAGCCTGCATGCGGGGGTAAAGAACTACACCCAGATTGCATTCACCCACCAATTCTCACTGCATCCAAGTTGCATGCGCCTACCAATTCTCATTGCATCCAGGTAAAGAACTTTGTTTTTGAAACCCTGGCCGTCTCATAGATCTGTACTTTTTGGCCATTAGACTACAATGTTTGGAAGCCATTCTTCAAACCCTGGTTGTCTCACAGATCTGTTGTTTTTGGCTGTCGAACTGCAATGTTTGGAAGCCACTCTTCAAACCCTAGCTAAGAAGCCATCATGCTGCAACTTTCAACCATTACCACCAATTTTCAACCGGTCAGGCAAAACTTACTTGCCCTTGTTTTTTTATATTATTACTATTGTTATATATTTTTTATTATATTGTAGTCATTAAATTTTTATGGTCTTATCTTAAATTTTTATTTATACATGTGTAAGTGTGATAGGTGTATAAACATAGAGAATTAGCTATGGTTCTTATTATATTTCTTTTCAAGCTCTTGAGTGAGCGAGAACTTTTTAATAAAAATGATAAGACAGATATTAGGTGGAAAGAGTACGGTGCACCCTTTTGTTAGGGGATTTAGGTAAGGTTCTTATTACAGTACTATGGTATTCTCTTGTGAATGTTTTGAAAATCTTTTATGTTTAAATTGAGACTACCCAACAAAAGAAGAAAATAACCATAAAGTCAAAAAGTGATTGACCTAGCCAAGCAACCTTCATATTTGATCCTAAAACCTTTCATGTGCACACTTTCATGCATGTTTGAAGTACATAACAATTTTAAATCATTTTTGACGAGTTTTTTGTAAACTAGAAATTTGCATTTGATATTTCCTACCTGCAACTAATGGATTGCTTGAAAAATAAAATTCCATGCAAATATGAATGTTGAATAAGGATAACCAATAATTTATTCATGTTTAATGTGTTCTAGGGCGATTTTTTATCGATACACGTATGCTAGTTTTTATTATGTAGATCTTTTAGATCTTTTAAATCTCAAATCTACACTTGCATGCATGTTTGAAGCACATAACAATTTTAAAATCATTTTGACAAGTTTTTTGTAAACTAGAAATTTGCATTTGATATTTCCTACCTGCAACTAATGGATTGCTTGAAAATGGTAAATTCCATGCAAATATGATTGTTGAATAAGGATAACCGATAAATTATTCATGTTTAGTGTGTTCTAGGGTGATTTTTTATTGATAAACGTACGTTAGTTTTTATTATGTGGATCTTTTAGATCTTTTAAATCTCAGATCTACATAGTGTGGGGTTTCATACCTTAACACTAGGCTTAAATCCCATGGGTGTACCTTAAAAAAAATCAAATGACATTGGATCAACCAGTTAAATTGCTCGCCTTTAGAGCAAAGGGCCTGTTCCAATGAAAGCTCTATCTCCCATTACATCCCAAGTGAGAATATTTTGATCTAAAAGGTGATGAAGAATATGGACAATATGGGAGTAATTGCAATGAACTTCCTTTAAAAAGCTGTTCAAATCAGAGATGCTTGAAGGAATGGGCTACTCTTTTAGATCTTTGACCTTGTTTAGATCCACATGAACTCCATGCTCATTGATGACAAAGCCCAAGTATGTGATAGTAGTTTGCACAAAGAAACACTTTTTCAGCTTAGCTTGTAGCTTGTTTTGGCAAAGCTGATCCAACATTTTGCACATATGTTCCAAGTGTTTTGTTCATGTCTTACTATAGACCAAAATGTTATCAAGATAGGCAACAACAAATACACCAAGACATGGCCAAAAGATACAATTGATAAGATGTATAAAGTGGTTGGTGTATTGGTAAGACCAAATGGCATAATCCTTCTCTCCTAAAGTCTAGACTTTGTCTTAAATGTTGTCTTCCACATGTCTCATGACTTCATACAAGCTTGGTGATAATGGTAAGCCAAATCAATCTAGGTGAAGAATGGAAAAACTTTCAATTGATTCAAAATATTATTAATCATTGGAAGTGGGTAGTGGTTCTTCACATTGGTTTTGTTCAATGCCCTCTAATCAATGCATAAACACCACTTTTTGCTCACTTTCTTGGTCACCACAATAGCAAGCGTGCGATAAGGAGAAGGTCTAGGCTGAATGTTTCCATTATTGAACAATTGTTTGATTTCTTGTTCAATTTATACACCCTTAATGGATGTGGTGTGATGAAGTGCTCAATTAGGAAGTTTTGAACCTGAAACAAGATTATTAAAATGTTGGATGGCACACATGGGTGGGATCCCTTTGGGCTCTTCAAATACATCAACATATGCATCCAAAGGAGATTGAATTGCATGCAAAGGATGCTTGCTAGCATTATGTGCATCAGCTTCTTGAATGATACAAAGTGCAACAAACTTATTCAAATTAACTTGCGTTAGCTTGCCTACCAGAATTGAGAAATGAAATGAAATATTATTAATGTCCGCGGTAGGCCAAAATAAGGCCCAATGGACTATAAGGACAATAATGACTGCTAGCTAGCAGGCTAAAAAACCCAACAAAGAAAAGAACTAAGATAAATACAAGATGAAACCCAACAACCGAGCCAAAGAGAAAGGGAAAAGAAAAGGGAGATCAGAGAGGGGGGGTGGGCTGCAGTCCAAAAGAGAGGAGTGCACGCCAAGAAGAACGAAAAGAGAGGAGGGGGGAGGGAGCAGCCAAGAGGGGCAAGCTCCAAGAACCCCCCAGAAACTAATATCTCCTAACAATTGAGGCCGAAGTACCGGAGCTGAAGAAGTCCATGAAATGTCTCTGCCCATTGCTAGTTCAGAACACTGACAAACTATGGGTGCGTTGCCTAGTGACCTTGCTTCTATCCGAATTGGATGATGTGGGGCATTTCCAACCGGAGTCACCTTGTCCGTCGGAGTTGGTGAAGTATGTTGTGATGAGCCGATGTTGAGGAGGGTGAGATCCATTTGGAGAACTTTTATGTCGTCGAAGCTGAGTTATCTCCCTAAGAAAGAGTGCGAGACACCGTTGGTTCGGGTATCTGAAGAAGGTAGAAATAGATCGAGAGTTGTCCCAGAAAAGGCAATGGAATCTACTCTAAATCTCATAATAAATGGGACAACAAAAAATAAAGTAATGAAGGGTTTCAACTTCACCCAAGGAGCAAAACAAGCAAATCCGCTCCTCCCTAGGAAGATGGTGATCTGCCCAATAGTGATGCGAAGACTATGCATTGTGTGTTGTTGAAGGTATTGTGGAGGAACTATTCTGCCCTCATGTATCTGTAAGAAGTGCTCATGGTAGAAAGACAGCTTGGGGGAAAGAGGGGCAACAGGAGAGATCCATGTGCATCTGGTGTACTAGAGACTAACATCCTTCCGGATCTCGTGGAGCATCATCTCCTTACTAAGTCGAGAATGGGGTAGAACCCCCAAAGAATAAGGGGGGAGCCTGTTTATTTGTATTTGAATGCTAGCCAGGAGGGTAGAAACTTGAAAATTCCAGCTCCTCGAGAACTTGGAGAAAGTTCCATTGAGAAGCGAAGGGTGAGGTAAGGGTATCACTTGCAACCCGCAGGGGTATCTTCTAAAGTACAACCGATTATCAAGAAGATAATCTCAAGCTGGAGAAGTCAAGCCCCAAACTCTGCCATAATAATAGAGCGGGGGATTGTGCCCTTGCAACGAATGAATCGTCGAAGAAAGAGTGTCTAGACCCGTTCACCCTATGACCACTCAGTCGAGCCAAGACTAGGACCCCAAACCACTGACCAATAAGTAATAGTTGGCTTTACCAAGGCGTCAAAGACCCTCATCTTCACAGGTTTATCCTGAAAATGTGCTTTGAAGCAATTCCTCTCTAGCAAAGACAGAGCTGCATACCTCTTACACACTCAAGCCTGGGCGGCGAGTTTCATACCAAAAGTAGGATTAGTGAAAAGAATCCCCAACTACACATAAGAGGTGGTGATTTTGACCTCATGACCCTAGAAAAGGAAGTGGAGATGGGATAGAGCCTCTTTGTTAGTATTGAATACCATAAACTTGGTCTTAGAAATATTCATCGTCAACTGTCTCGAGTCACAAAAAGCAGAAAGAGTGTTCAGATGACGCTGAAGCCCCTCAGGGGATGAATCCAAAAGAACATCATCAGCAAAGAGGAAAATAGAAATCAACACATAGTGAAGAAGGCAACCATCCTTTGGGTGAGCGTTCTCCCTAATAAAAGTCTCAAGCTTGTCGATAAAGATCCCAAGAAGTGTTGGGGAAAGGGGGCATCCCTATTTCACTCGTATGGTGCTAATAATACTGGCTGAAATCCCTTGAGGGGAGCAAAACCGACCTTTCACAGTCTCAAATAATCGTTTAACCGCTATCAAAAGCTCCCCACAGATGCCAACTGACCGAAGCCTCTCAAGAAGTAAATGTTGAGGCACCGTGTCGAAATCTTTCTTGAAGTCTACAAAGCAACAATAAACCTTCGAGGACTTGGAACGCGCCTCCTCAATAACAGCTCTGAGGACTAGAATGTGATCTGTGGTCTGGTGATGTTGCTGAAAACCAACTCGGCCAAGAGCCCTGAAACCCCCCTCCTCCAACCTTCGAGAGAGAAGCACATCCAATGTTGTGGCATAGAGCTTGGCAAAAATATGCCCAACCATGATAGTCCTGTAGTTATTGGCTTCATGGGGATCACCTGCCTTATGAATGGGGTGAATGATATGCTGAGTCCAGAAATCAGGAAACCCAAAACAGACAGAGAGATTAAAGAGATTGGTGAGGAGCCCAACAAGAGGGTCGAAACCATGCTTCAAAAATTCCGCCTGTAACCCATCCAAATCTGTTGCTTTGCTCGTACAAAGTTTCTTGATAGCCTTCTTGACAAAACCAGTAGAAAAGAGGTGGCACGAATAGGGGGGGGAGGGAATAGTAATTGGAGGCTGATTTGGGATGGTATAGAGGGAAGAGGCATGAATGGTCCAAGAGGAAAGATCGATCCCATGAGTAATCCGATCGCGAGGATAAGGCGACAGAAGGATTTAGGAGACTGCTAAAGGGAGTGGATAAGATCAAGTCGATGTCGAGAGAGGAAGAGACGCTTCTTTCGAAGAAGCATCTTGTAGCCTTTGTGAGAAATGGCATAGAGTTGGGAAGGATTCCGAATGGCATATTTCAACCGTAGATGGGCAAACTTACATTCCTCATCATACTAGATGTTCATGGGGCAATGACCAGGGGGACGAGGACGAGGGGGAGGATGAATAGTGTGGGGGTACGAGTCCAAAGCAAACTTCCAAATAGTTTGGACTAGGCAAGTAGAACGATTGGAAACATCGGGAAGAGAAGACACCCTGGGGAGAACATGATGCAACCGGTCCATGTAGGTAAAGGAATAACAATAGTCAAAGTCTATAATGACTCGAGGGGTAACAAGATAGAATCAACGGATAACGTTAGAGAAAGAACTGAATGATCGATAGGGGGTAGGGTGATTAGAGACATTGAACCGGAAAATGGAATGAGGGTGGTAGAGGAAATAGAATAATTGACAACACTGGCTCCACCACTATGTGGAAAGCAAGTAAACCCACCAAAATCCGGAAAACAAGATATACCATTGAGAAGAACTAGCTTGTTGGATTCACCCAAACTCAATAAGATGCTTACCGTAAGCAGTCTCCTGTGTGTCGTTGGAGGTTCGAGCAAAACCAAGGTCCTCAGGATCTAATTTCCGAGTCTACATCTCATCGGTTATGAGGTCATGAAGAGAAACCTGCATAGGTCTGGTCCGAGCATTGAAATCTCCCAGCAGAAGTATCTCCCTTGAAGCCGAGTATCTAGTAATGTCCTCATAGAGATCCTTGAAAGGGTCCTTGTTTGTGTCAATAGCAAAATTGGACGTGGTGGGGGGAAAGTAATAGGTGGCAATGTAGATATCCCAAAGAGGTGGGTGACGATGGATTTTAATCCATAAAAACCTAGAGTAGGGGTCGGTTGAAACCAGGGATACCGAACCCTAGAACCTATTCCTGATAAGAGCAGCAACACCACCTGATCCTCGAACCCCCCCAGAGTGCCGAGTAAGTTGCTGACAATTGGACCACCAAAAGTAACCAGAGATAATTGGAAGGGCTTGCTCAGGACTCTCGTGCGTCTCACAAATAAGAACGATGTCATGTCTGCCAATCACATCAAGAAGGGACCCTGGGGCAAACCACATCATACCATTGCAGTTCCAGCAAGCTATAGCTAGCTTATCTACCACTCCCCTTCCGTGCCGATGGAGTCATTTGTTAGGCAAGGGTTTGGACCACCCAGGTGGGGGAGAGTCCCTAATCACTGCATGCAAATTACAAATAACTACCCATTTGTTGGCTTTCCTGGCTGCGGCTACTTGTTCCCTGGCTTTCTTCAATTCTTCAACCTGGAGTCGCGTAAGGTCCTCATCAAGGTAGATCTTGTCCTGAAGAGTAAATAATTTTCGTTTGGCCCTCAACTCCTTCATACGCTCTTCCGCATTTTTGAAGCATATGACCAATGTGGAGTCGGGAGAGAACCATGCTCTCTCCTCTCTCGATAGTAACGTCTGTTAACTCAAGAGTGTTGTGAATGAAGGCATTTCCAGCTTGAAGCGGATCAGTAGGTTTGGGAACCCCACGAACCTTGAGATTGAGCGCTTTCGCGTTACGGATAGCTTGGACAGCCAACTCGACTAGGGGGGGGGAAGTTATTCTTTCTGGCTACAACCTAAACCCAAGATTGTTGGTCCACTAATTTTTGGCTTTGTGCAGTTGATGCTTCCTTGAGACATTCCTGCTCAGCAAGAAGAACAGCCTATTCATCTCGAATTTTTAATATTTCAGAGTGTAAATTCACAGAATTCTGAAGAAGTTGTTCGGTATGGGCAGTTTGCAATTGAGTAATGATGGCTTGCTGATCTTGAAGTTTAATTTGGAGATCCGTGATAATGCAACTATCGTCTTTTTGTTGGTCTTGCAAGGAGAGTATAATACTAGCTTGCGTGTCTAGCTGTTTTTGGAGAGAATTAATCTGTTTAGACAAATGCTGATATGAAACTGTTGTGTGAAGGCATTGGACAGATTTAAGAGGAGAAGCCCGCGTCTCCTCCATTCCTCCATCAAGTATCCCCATAACACCAGGAACACCGGGCTGCTAAATGATTCGCAGTGAGGACAATTGGGACATGCTAGGGCACGGTCGGGGCTGTGCTAGGGCACGCGCAGAAACCCACCTCAGCGCAGCAGAAATCCACCTCGAGCGCAACAGAAACCCGAGCGCAGCAGAAATCCATCCTACGCAGCAGAAATCTACCCGAAGCGCAGCAGAAATCCACCCGAGTGCAGCAGAAATCCACCCAAGCGCAACAAAAATCCACCCGAGGGCAGCATAAATCCACCCGAGCGCAGCAGAAATAAGAAGTCCAGCAGAAATCCACCTCGAGCATAGTAGAAATCCATCCGAACGCAGCAGAAATCCACCTGAGAGGATTGAGGGAAGAAGAGGTAAGTGTATATACCTTGTCATCCTTCTAGAGCTTGTAGGTCTTGTGATAACCATCAAAGAGAACTTTACGATCGTACTAGTAGGGACTCCTAAGGATCATACCACAACAATAGAATGGAGTAAAATCACATTCACTAGTATCTTGAAAAGGCTCAATTGCAAATGTTACCTATACACTTGAGAAAAACAAGTATTGGCTGTTTTACATTCTTGACCCATCCCAACTAGTATGCATGTAGATGCTGAATAGTAGGCACTTAGAGTTCATTGACTAATTTATATGAAATGTTGTTCTTTTGACTCCCTTCATCAAAATGAGATCCAATAATTGATCCTTTACTTGACAATCGTGGCTGAAGAGTGCATCTCTATTCTTGTCTGAATAGTCATTGGTCATAAGAATAAGCTTAGAATTAATCTCTGGGATTGGACACTAAATCATTGAATCTTTAGATGTTGACTACAGTGTTGCAAGAAGTATTTGGCTTTATTGGACTAAAGAAATCCACATTCTTGAGTAGGATGGCTTGGGCGCTTATGGTAAGATCAATAATTCTTTTTGTTCCTCGAAATGCTTTGGGGAGTGCTTCCGTTGTTGGTTGTTGAGTTAGGGAAACTGCCATAAGAAGAAGGAATTTTTGAAAATGTTTTTTTTTGATAAGATTGCATAGATGAGTGAGGCAGCTTTGAGGTCTCTTCTGCAATTTAGCTTCCACTTTGAGTGTAGACTGGAATGCCTGCCCCAATGGAGTTATGTAATTGAGCTCAATTCCTTTGCAAGATGAATGAACAGGCCAGAAAGGAACTTGATCTGCAATCTTATCAAAATTTGTGACCTCAACCTTGATGGCAAGTAGGTTGAATTGCATGATGTATTGTTGAATTGATTGCCTTGAACTGTGGTGAAGTTGGAGCCAAGACACCAACAATGTCTCTTTATGCCCAAGTGGGCGGAACATTTTGTTGATGGCATTCTTGAATGCATCCCTAGCTTGAATAGGTTGTTTGTTTGTTGAGGCCAACAGGTGGACATGGGATTGTCACCAACTGGGGGCTTGATCATTCATGTGCACCTCAACCACAATATCATTTCCTTATTAGTGACATTGTGTTCTATATTGAGATAGGCTTCCACGCTATGAATTGAAGTATCAAGTTTATCCCCATTAATGGAGCCATCAAAGTGAGGTATTGGTATCTTCGTATTGAGCTTGAGCTGAGGTTGCATGATGGGAAACTCTGTTGGAAAAATCGTGTGTTGTTGCCATTGCTAAGTCATCATTTTCTGAAATGTACGCATCATATCATTCAACAGCTTAGCCTGAAATTCACTTTGAGCTTGACATTGCTCCTGGAGTTCACTAGTCAACAATGAAACCACACCAAAATCATTAGTGTATGTACTATGGATCATGAGGAGGCTCTTGAAAACGATCCTTGGAAAAATACATCAAAATAAAACAAAAGTGCGCGTGCACACACACACAAAATATATAAACTGAAAACTTAATAGAATTTGCAATTATCCAGCTAAAGATTGGTTTGCTAACAAACTAATCGAGATCATTTTGAACTTCAAAGAAATAGTGACAGAAAGAAAAAAGTAGGGTGAGCAAAGCTGAACTACTTTCAAGCTCTTTTTTCAGGTTCACATTCCATTAAATGGCCTAAGCATGTGGTATTATTGCACAACTAGGACGAGGACGGAAGAATTTAGCTTCAGTTTAGAGGAAATTGGGGCAACGATCATATATTTAATTTCGCAATTCTTGTTGGTTTTTGGACGTCTGTCTTGTTAGTTGAGTAGCACTTTGTACCTCTTTTATATATGAGAAAGTCCTTTATAAATGACACTTTATAATAGAGGAAATGCAAAAATTATATATGTCAATAGCATTTCATTTTCTTGTCCAAATTGTCAAGATGTTGGTGTCTTTTCATTCATTTATCATCTGCAAGCATTTGCAATGTCATGCTTATTTTTGTTTTTTAATTTTCCTTAAGGAGCCAGTTCTTTGTGGATAACCACCTTTTCATGGCTGTTGCATCTTGAGAAAATAGCAGTAGTTATAGTATCATCCACAAGTTACCAAAATAGATTAGGACTCTCAAATATGTAGTCTTACAGTAGTAAAAGAAGTGCAAGAACTATTCCTTCCTTTAATACCTTATAAAACAATTATTGTGCAACCTGAAGAACCTAATAATAACATACTTGCAACCATTTCGTTTGAGGCTTCAACCCTTTCACTTTAGTGTCTTGGTTGACCAGTTGATTCTCTGGTGAGGCAAAATGTTAGTGCAGTTGCATTAAAAGACATTGTGAGGCCAGAATGGAAATAAATCCCTTTGTGTATCAGAAAATTAACCGATAAACAACTCCATTACAACCACCATTTTACCCTAGGACATAATTATCTTTAAGGTTCTTGAAGTATTGATAATAGATGGACAACCAATGGATGCACAACTGTGTTCAGATAAGCTACCGTTTGGCTTGAAGTATGGTTGTTCATGATAATGCATTTGTGCATAGGATAAAGATCCTATCCACCTTCTACACTACTTCCTATATTCATGTAGCTATTACTTCAGTCAATTTCTGTTGGTCCACTGGACAGTGCTCTGTATCTCTCACTCATACACACAGTAACCATAGATTGTTATGGTGCATCCATTTGAGCAGTTTAATATTTATAGTGGTCTTATTATTTGATTTTTCATCTTTTTATGCTGCTTGTCACACTTGGAGATGAGAAATATTTGCACACGATCACTGTGCAGTGCAGCCCTATCAATTAGATTTGACTGGTTCATGCTTGTGATCTGCAATTTGTGGAAAGAGTCACAGAGTAGTCTTTGAAACTTCAATAGTTTAAGCCATATTGTTGACAGTTAAGTGGCTCTGGTTATAAATTGAAGATGCTTAGTATTATTATATCATTTTGTATCTATCATAATTATTTAGTGTTTCATTGCTTTTGCCATTTACTAGCTGACTGCCTCGGTGTTGACTGATTTATTTCGAATTGGCAGGTTTGTTAAGCCGGCTGTTGCAAATGTAGCTCAAGCTAGAAATGCTTCGCAGACAAAAATGGATGCAAACTAATTTCATATGAATGTCAAATATCTGGGAACCTCAAATGTATCTCACAAATGCATAGACCTTGACAGATCCCTTTGTAAGAATGCTTGAAAATCTCTGAACTCATTTCTCAATGGCGTTGGAGATGAAAAATATAGAAAGAAGAAAACATAAAAACTTCCAGACACTCAGAACAGAGGTGTTGAATGGATAACACATGCAAAATTCTAGTTGGTATATTTTTTTGGGGTTTTCTAAAACACCGAACCCTAAACACGTACAGCAATGCATTTTATTCCATGATATCTTGGTTCTATGTCTAAAGTTTAAACCACTAATAGGACGGTAGACATTGCAATTTTTAATTCTCCTCCTTTGCAAAGATATTGTAGTCTTGATCAGAGAATCAGTTGAGCATTATTTTTGTTTATTATAACCATTGAATTCCAAATTCAGGATTTCTTTTAGGCTTTAATGTTTTCATATTAAAACATAGTATCACAGTTATGCTGCAGGCTTTTAAATTCAGGAAAATTATTTAAGGTGCAAACTTCATTATTTTCATTTTTTTACCCTATCTTTCTCTACTGGCACTTTTTTGATAATGCAAAATACCAGAGGGGACTTTCCAGAAAAATAATTAAACAGATTTCTATAATAAAAGATAAATGTGAGAAGCCTAGGGAAAAACATCTTAAAGTGCTCATTATGAGAAGATTGTTCAAGTGGCAACCAAAGAAAAAGGAAAGAGAAGGAGGACCTCTTCAGCAGAAATGGATCTTGAGCAAGGAACCGCAAACCTGTTCTAGTTGGGGGATTCCTGTTATGCATGCCAGCAGCATTTTGTAAATGAGTTACATTGGTTTTTACCAGTATAGTTATAGTGCATGATTGCAGAGTACTAAGCACAGGCTGCTGAGTCAGGCTACTGGCATCCTGTATGATGCTTTATCATTTATAATTTTGTATCATTGTTATTATTGTTGCAAGTGTGAATAGGGTTGCTTCGAAAGTGGCATAGAAAAAACCTTTTCTAAGCCCTAAGTGTGAAAACTCCCTATGGTTGTCGGCAAATTTTGTCGGCAAGTTTGTTTCCCTATTCTCCCTAACTCCCTCCTACTTCTTCTCCTATATTCCCTCCTTATCCCTCCATTTCCTCCTTTTCCCCCTTATCCCTCCAACCTCCTTATCCCTCCACGCACCCTTTCCTTTATTTCCTCCAACTTCTTCTATATATTAGCATTTGTCAATTGAATGTAATGTTGGTTGAAGGGTTCAATAATTTTGATATTTTCTCTGCGTCTGTTTTAATTTGTCGCTTGTTGTATTAATCTGGGCATTTGACCTGCGCTCAATCCTATAACTGGTATCAGAGCGAGCACGGTTCCCGAGGCGAGGCGAGGTCAGAGCAGGCACGGTTCTCGAGGCGGGCACGCATCCCGAGGCAGGCGTCAGGCGCACGGATAGAGGTCGTCAGCAGGCTCGGATCCCGAGGCGGATCACGAGTAGGCTCGGGCGCAGATCTCGAGGCAGTTTGGGCACGGATCCCGAGGCGACACTTGGCAGTGACACGGTTCCCGAGACAGAGGACACGTGGCGACAGCAGAGCTCGACACGTGGCGAGGGGCGATTGGCAGCAGGCTGATTGGCGGCAGGCAGCTTAGTTGGCAGCGAGGTTAAAACATCGCCATGTGGCAGACGGCGATTGGCTACGCGTGGACAGAGGTGATTGGGCAGAGCTGGTAAATCACGGCACCCGTGACTGCCCGAAGGCAGTCGTTCTTCTATTCGCGCCGACGGGTTAATAAACCCTCGCGCGGCCAATTCCCACCGCATGTGGGATAAAGGCACGCGATTTTTTTTTTTTTAAATTTAAGCCTGCCGTGTTTTAAAATTCTGCCGACGTCGTTGTTTTTCACGTCCGAGGGACGTGGTGCAACGGACGGGCTGTCCGATAGCAGGAGGCCGGACGCGGGGTCGAATCCCGCGACCTACGCGCAAGAAAAAATATATTTTTTTTTATTTTTGTTGCCGCCGAAGAAGTTAAAAGGGCAGCAGCCCTGTTTTTTTTCAGCTAAGCCGCGTGGTGGTGCGGCCAAGCCTCCTGCTTGTTGACCGGGAGGACGCGGGCTCGAATCGCTCGCCTTGCAAACAAAAATTTTTTTTTAAGTAAATTTTTTTGTTTTGGGTTTTTATTTTTTTTTTTTTTTTTTTTTTTTTTTTTTTTTTTTTTTTTTTTTTTTTTTTTTTTTTTTTATTAAAAATAAAAAAATTATAAATTTATTTAAAAAATAATAGGGGGGGAGGGGGTGGAAAAGTGACGGGAAGTCTTCCGGAGCACCCGTTTAGCACCTCCAAAATTTTTTGGACTCCCCGTCTCGTGACGGGGGTGGCACGCCAGGGGCGCTGCCCCTTGGAACCCCGTTTAAGGGTTCAATATTGAAGTGGAGCCAAAGCCAGTAAATCCAGAGCTAGTAGAGCCAGAGCCAGCAGAGTCAGAGCCAGTGGAGCCAGAGCGAGCCGAGCTAGAGCTAGAGCCGATATTGGGAGTCTCACAATAAGCAATCAATAAGAGAATTACTTTGCTTTGTAATTGCTTATTTCAGTGAAATCAAAGTTTGTTTTTTGAAATGGCTGCAAGTACTAGTCTACCAATCCCTGAATTTAATGGTAGCGACTATGATTACTGGTCTATAAAAATGAAGACCTTGTTGATAGGAAAAGGTCTCTGGGATGTTGTAGAAGAAGGTTATGATGAACCTACTGCTGCTGAATGGGCAGCTTTTACAACTGCTGATAGAAAGGCTAAAAAGGAAGCCCAGAAAAATAACTCATTTGCCCTGTATCATATACATGCTGCCTTAGATAGAAGTATCTTCCCTAGAATAGCCTCATATGTAAATGCACAAGATGCATGGAATGCCCTAAAAGAAAGCTATAGAGGTAGTGACCAAGTGAAGCAGGTAAAACTGCAAACTTTGAAACGAGATTTTGAGAATCTCAAGATGCAAGAGAATGAAAGAGTCGGAGATTACTGCGTGCGAGTGAAAGCCGTAGTCGACAAAATGGTCACACTAGGAGAGGATATTAAGCCAGAGATGATGGTGAAGAAAGTGTTGAGAACACTTCTTCCTAAATGGAATTCTGTTGCAATAATTATTGAAGAATCCAAAGACTTAACCACATTGTCTTTTGATGCATTAACTGGTTCACTTCTCTCACATGAAGAGAGGTTACGGGAAACTCCTACCACCAGCTATGGAGGAGATGAAAAAGCTTTTGCCACACATGAAGGAAGAGGTAGAGGCCGTGGCGAGAGGTCAACAAAGAGGCAGAGGCAGGAATAATCAAAGAGGGGGAACTCCTAACAGAGGAGGATCATCCAACGAGAGGTGGAAATCAGAATAGAGGAGGACAACAACAATATAGAGGGAAACAATCTGGCAAAGGAAAAGGCGAAGATAAATCAAAACAAGTTTGCTACAATTGTGGCAAACCTGGCCATTATGCTCGAGATTGTTGGTCAAAGACTTCGCAAGGAAGCAACAGCAACCAGAGCAGTCAGTTTGGGAATTTTGGAGAAGAGGAAGAGTCCTCAAATCTCTTTCTTTCTTATGGCCAGACAGAGCAAAATATGAATGATACATGGATTTTGGACACTGGGTGTTCAAATCACATGAGTGGCAAAGAAGAACTCTTTGCTAAGTTAGACTCCTCATACAAATCCAGCATCCGATTGGGAGATGACAAGTCATTGGCAGTTGAAGGCATTGGAGCCATGGAGGTTCCAACGAAAGAAGGCATCAAGCAAGTAAGTGATATCTATTACACACCTCATCTTCAACACAATCTTCTAAGTGTTGGTCAAATGCTTGAAAAGAATTATAAGTTGATTTTTGATGAGGGTAAATGCACCATTTTTGACAAGAACAATAGTAATAGAATCATTACACAAGTGCCAATGTCGAAGAATAGATTATTCCCTTTGAAGTTTGGCCAGCCAGGAGGAAATAAGTTAGCAAATGTTGCAATTACCAATCCAAGTGTCCTATGGCACTTGAGATATGGTCACTTGAATTCAGCAAGTTTGAAGATGCTAACTTCACAAGCAATGGTAACTGGACTTCCCAAAATTCAAGATAGTAAGGAAGTCTGTGAAGGGTGTGCCTTGGGCAAGCATGCCAGATCGAAATTTCCTCATGGACAAGCATGGAGGGCCAGCTATCCTCTTCAGTTGGTACATTCAGACATCTGTGGTCCGATGCAGACCAAGAGTCTAGGTAATCACTCTTACTTCCTACTTTTCATTGATGATTGCACAAGAATGTGTTGGATATATTTTTTGAAGCATAAGGATGAAGCATTTGCATGCTTTGTTGATTTTAAAGCAAAAGTTGAAAGTGAGAGTGGATATTCTATAAAATGTCTTAGATCCGATAGAGGAGGAGAATACTCCTCTAATCGGTTTTTGAATTTTTGTAAACATCATGGCATCAAGAGGCGGTTCACAACTGCCTACACTCCACGACAAGAATGGTGTAGCAGAAAGGAAGAATCGCACCATTGTGGAGATGGCAAGATCAATGCTTCAGACAAAGCATTTGAGTAATGCATATTGGGGAGATGCAACAAGGACTAGTGTTCACATCTTGAACAGAAGTCCTACTTCAAGTTTGAAAGGGAAGACACCTTACCAAGCCTGGTATGGTAAGAAACCAAATGTGAAGTATTTCAAGTATTTGGTTCATTGGCATATGCTCACATTCCTGATGAGCTGAGAAAGAAACTGGATCCAAAGAGTCAGGCATGCATTTTTGTAGGATATTGTGAAAACACAAAGGGTTATAGACTCTACAATCCTACGACTCGAAAGATAGTGGTTTCAAGGGATGTGATTTTTGATGAAGGGGGAGAGTGGGGTAAGCCCCAAATATTCAATGATGTTGAAGCCACTGATGTAGTTGCTCAGCAGGTGCAACCACGACTACCACGAAAGGAAAGCGATCTCCGCCCACACATCCACCAAGTCCATCTTCTGATTCAACTTCTTCACCAAGTCCTTCTCCACAACGATCAGTAAGTTCCTCACCAATGGACATTGATGTTCCATCCAAAGGTAAGAGAACTTTACAGTATCATCCATCATCTCAGATGTTGGATAAAAAATTTTCAAGAAGATATACTAGGAGTCAAGCTAGTGAAATGGAATCTGTTTTACACAGATTAGAAAGTATGCACTTGTATGGTGATGATGAATCCCAGCAGGAACCTAGGGGAGATCAAGTTAACTATGCTTTGTTAACTAGTGCACAGCTTGAACCTTCTAGTTATGAGAAGGCATGTACTCAGAAGATTTGGCAAGATGCCATGAAAGAGGAGATAACCTCTATAAAAAACAACGACACTTGGGAGCTCGTGAAGCTTCCAAAAGGAAAGAAATGTGTTGGCTGTAAATGGATCTTCAAGACCAAGTTTAATGCTGATGGAAGCATTGAAAAGCATAAGGCAAGATTAGTGGCAAAAGGTTTTACTCAGAAATATGGAATAGATTATGAAGAGACTTTTGCTCCTGTAGCTAGACAGGAGACAATCAAAACAGTTCTTGCCTTAGCTGCACACAAAGGATGGAAAGTCCAACACATGGATGTCAAGAGTGCATTTCTCAATGGTTACTTGACCGAAGAAGTGTACGTTGAGCAACCACAGGGATTTGAAGTGCAAGGTAAGGAACACCTTGTTTACAGATTGAAGAAGGCACTCTATGGTCTTAAACAGGCACCAAGAGCTTGGTACTCACGCATTGATGGGTACTTCAAAGATTATGGGTTCACCAGAAGCAAAAATGAACCCACACTCTACTACCTCAAGCAAGGTAATGACATCCTCATAGTTTGCTTGTATGTGGATGATCTCATTTTTATGGGTAGTAATGAAAAAATGAATATGGAGTTCAAACACTCCATGATGACGCAGTTTGAGATGAAGGATCTTGGATTAATGCACTACTACCTTGGAATGGAGGTTCATCAGTCAGATAAAGGGATCTTCATCTGTCAACATAAGTATGCTCAGGATATGATCAAGAAGTTTGCTATGGAGCATTGCAAACCAGTTGCAACTCCAGTTGGACATGGGATCCAATTAAGCAAAGATGATGGAGCACCAAAAGTTGATGTGACCACTTTCAGAAGCATGGTTGGGAGTTTGATGTTTCTCGCCAACACCAGACCAGATATTCAGTATGCTGTATCTCTTGTTTCTAGATTTATGTCTAACCCCTCTGAGCTGCATTTGCAGGCAGCTAAAAGAATTTTGAGATATGTGAAAGGTACATTGGATTTTGGAATCAAGTACCATAAATGTAACGCTATCAAGCTTGTAGGCTTCAGCGATAGTGATTGGGGTAGCAATATTGATGACAGGAAGTCAACATCAGGAAACTGTTTTAGTCTTGGATCAGGACTAATAACTTGGAGTTCAAAAAAGCGGACAGTAGTAGCGCTATCTTCAACGAAGCGAGTATATAGCGGTTACTTATGCAAGTACTCAAGCCTTGTGGCTAAGAAAAGTACTAGAAGAGATTGGAGAACAACAAAGTGGTCCGACCAGAATCTACTGCGACAACATCAGTGCCATTCAGTTGGCATATAATCCTGTCCACCATAGCAGAACAAAGCATTTTGATATGAAGTACCACTTCATTAGAGATATGGTGGAACATGAAATTGTTGAGCTTCAATACTGTCACACTTTGGAAAACGTCGCTGACATCTTCACCAAGGCGATGACTAAAGCTCAATTTGTAAAGCTGAGAGACTGTGTAGTCAGTCCTCTCAACTTTAAGGGGGAGAATGTTGCAAGTGTGAATAGGGTTGCTTCGAAAGTGGCTTAGAAAAAACCTTTTCTAAGCCCTAAGTGTGAAAACTCCCTATGGTTGTCGGCAATTTTTTGTCGGCAAGTTTCCCTAACCTTCCTCCTATTTTCTTTCCTATTCTCCTCCTATATTCCCTCCTTATCCCTCCATTTCCTCCTTTTCCCCCTTATCCCTCCAACCTCCTTATCCCTCCACGCACCCTTTCCTTTATTTCCTCCAACTTCTTCTATATATTAGCATTTGTCAATTGAATGTAATGTTGGTTGAAGGGTTCAATAATTTTGATATTTTCTCTGCGTCTGTTTTAATTTGTCGCTTGCTGTATTAATCTGGGCATTTGACCTGCGCTCAATCCTATAACAATTATGTCATATGTTTTGTGATTGTATGCTTTGTTTCCCCCCTAATTTTTAATTTCTTATTTTTCTGGTTTTGCTCTAGCCTCTCTTTATTTTTTTCAATTCATGGATCTTGGATGTATCGTCTTATTCTTATTTTGTTTTAGTAACAAGGATAACATTTAACATTTCTCAATGTGTAATATGATACAAAGTATGTGATTTATCATTTTTGTTATATATATTCATTCTCTTCAAATAGTTTTTATTGGGTTCCCAACATTCATGCTTGGAAGACAATATGTAGCTTAGAATTTATAACTTGATGTTAATGTGGTACTCTATTAATTATAGACAATCTTTGTGTCTTCCTCTCTTTAGGGCTCTCTCTAGTCGTGCAAAACAAAAGCTGTCAAACACCTTTATGGCATATACTTTAGAACTTCAAAGACAAATATGGTTTTGGGGAGGGGTGTATGAAATGCCTGACAAGCTGTAGCTTCTTGTTTTTTGTTTTCGAATTTTCAATGATGTTTTTGGTTGTTATCCTCAAAAGGGAGCGGTTGGATGAATTGAAAATTCTACATGGTAAACGTTTTTAGATGGGATCTTTACTCAATCGAGAATGACAGTTATTTTTTTAAAATTGGCTATATGGGAGTGAATTTAACCCCACCCGTATTGCATTGCAACCACTCCGTTGGTTGGCAAGATTTGAATTTTGATCTTTTCAAAAAAAATGTTTGTACTATTTGATAATGACAGTCTTATTTTTATATTAATTACCATTTGTGCTAGGTTTCATTTAGTAAAGTTAGTTTTTATTATTTCTGCTATGATGAGAAGAGCAGTGTTAATTTTTGTGTCAACGATCATTAGTGATAAGCTGGAATTAGTAAAATTAGTTTTATTACATCTTATCAGATTTTTTTTGTTATGTAGCATAGTCTCCAAAAGTACGAAAGGAAAGATACTAGAGCTTAGGGTTCTTCATTTTTCTTGTATTCAATGAAAAAAACATGAATATGTTGAAATTATATTTGTTTACTTTATGTTGTTTTTTCTTGTTTTGTCTTATCTTTAAAAAATTTGTATTTCTTCTTCACAGAAATTTTCAAATTGTTTCGGTGGGGACAGTGCAATGGTGAAGGCTTTGACTTCTCTTTAGAAAGTCCAAGGTTTAAACCAACATGGTATGTATTATGTGTTAAACAAAAAAAATCTCAAATTACAATCATAAGAATTCTTTAAAAAAAACAATACACTTGCCAAAACAGTACCAATCCATTTGTTATAATAATACTTATTTTATTATTTTTGAACCAGTCTCTCGTTATTAAAAGATTCTGCTTAAACTAATACTTATTTTATTATTTTTGAACCAGTCTCTCATTATTAAAAGATTCTGCCTAAACTAATACTTATTTTATTATTTTTGAACCAGTCTCTCGTTATTAAAAGATTCTGTTTAAACTATTGATGATTACTTTACAGGTGGTTTAAAGTGGGTGATGAATTTGACAATTTTAATTGGATTATCAAACCTCGGGAAGAGTAAATTGGGATCCCTCATAAAAATTCGTGTAAATTTAATTTTTACAACTTATTACACTGGTTTAAACCAACATGATATGTATTGTATTAAACAAAAAAAAAAATCTAAAATTACAATCATAAGAACTCTAGCAAAAAAAAAAAAACAATACACTTACCGAAACAGTACCAAGCCATTTGTTATAGTAATACTTATTTTATTATTTTTGAATCAGGCTCTCATTATTAAAAGATTCTGCTTAAGAACTCTTGCAAAAAAACAATACACTTAGCGAAACAGTACCAAGCCATTTGTTATAGTAATACTTATTTTATTATTTTTGAATCAGGCTCTCATTATTAAAAGATTCTGCTTAAGAACTCTTGCAAAAAAACAATACACTTACCGAAACAGTACCAAGCCATTTGTTGTAGTAATACTTATTTTATTATTTTTGAATCAGGCTCTCATTATTAAAAGATTCTGCTTAAGAACTCTTTAAAAAACAATACACTTACCGAAACAGTACCAAGTCATTTGTTATAGTAATACTTATTTTATTATTTTTGAATCAGGCTCTCATTATTAAAAGATTCTGCTTAAACTATTGATGATAGTGATTACTTTACAGGTGGTTTAAAGTGGGTGATGAATTTGACAATGGAATTTTTTATTGTAATGTTTAATTTGATTATCAAACTCCGGTAAGAGGAAATTGGGATCTTTCATAAAAATTCGTGTAAATTTAATTTTTACAACTGTAAGCTTATTGTAGTGGTAAGGGCTTTTGCCTCTCTTTGGGAGGTCCAAGGTTCAAACCTCACTCGGTATGAAGGGACGGGGACCCTTCATAAAAACATGTGTAAACTCATTGAAAAACAATATTTAATTGAATTAGTTTTATTAGACATTAACATTCAAACATTCAAGTAAATTAATTAAATATTACATTTTGTTTCAAAAGTTAGGTTTTTGGTATTATTTTTGCAAATTATTTATTTAAAATTATTAATACATAAGTGAATGTTTAAACTTTGAATAAATCAAATAATTTTTTTAAAAAGTATCGAGTATCTCATCAACAATAACCATCTCAATTAATACATTTTTCAATAAGTTTTTTTTTGTTTTTTTTTTTCAATGTACAATAAGGATTATCATAAAACTTGGAAAGCATTTATTTCTGAGTGGAGTAAAATAATTTATTATCTTTTTAAAATTAAATAATTTATTACTTTTTAAAAATAAATGATGCTCTTAATTCGTGTTCACAAGAGCATAATGGTATTGAAATTTAACAAAGGGAATTTACCTTTTAAGTTTGAATTTTTTTTATATTAATTATTTTTATGTTACTAATTTATTTTCTATTACTGTTATATTTATATTAATTTTTTTTAAATATTTATGATAATTTGAAATATCACAAATGTTTAAATAACTATCCTACTTTATTGCTTATATATAAATTTTCACAATCCAAAAGCTGTGTTTTCAATAAAACTGATAGTTAAATTATTTTGAAATCGATAATTTGGTTTCTAAGCCTATCATTAAGTTACAATTATAATTAATACAGATACAGCTAGTAGGGAGGACTTATGGTTGAATAGCAAAGTTGTTTTATTCAAGTCATATGGTGTCTTGTAAAAATTTATAGGTAAATGATTGTAATTTTGTTTTATTTTATTTTAGTATTTTTTATTAATGATGAATGGTATTTTAATTTTTTTTAAATAAGAAGTGGCAATGTTATATAAAAAATATTTATCATGTCAACATCTAACATTCAAAAATTAATATGCAATTAGAAAAAATGGATGTTGCATAATAAAATAGCACGTTGATGCATCAAGTAAACATTAGTTGGACTACTTAAATTTTTCGAGTTTTAAGGAGACTTGGGTTCCAATCTTGCCAAACGAGATATTCATAATAGCTAAGATGTTGTAATACCACTATGAGGACTTGATGTGGTATGAGTGGAATCACCAATTTAAAAACATGATGATATGTGTAGCTATATATCCAATTAAAAATATATATATAACTAGTGTATTTATTTGTTTAGTTTATTGTTTTTCTAAACAAGCATAGAAAAATGTTCAAGACATGTTACCACAATTCATCACTTAAATATAGGTATCTATCCTTTATCAACAAGCTTTTACAGGAGAATCCTTGCATAATAAATTATTTTAATGATCCATTTTTTAATTAAAGAGGGTATGTAGTAATTCATAATAATTAGTTAGTTAATTATTATCACTAATATTTAATATAGATTTTAAGTGAGACTTAATTGAATCCCTTTATCTTAATTGGGATTGTTTGGATGTTCTTCAATTTTATTGGTTTTTAATCTTGTTGGGTATTGTATGGTTCATGTTAATATTTAATATAGGTTTTAAGTATGGCATAATCAAAGCCTTTTATCTTGATTGGGATTGTTTTGATGTTCTTCAATCTTGATGGTGTAGCAAAGAAAAAATCCACCATGTATGAAAATAAATGGAATATGAGATTATAAATAAATGTTTTGAATACAATGAACCCTCCTTAGGGTTTTTATAAATGTTGTTTATAAAGAAGGGAGCGACCCCTTTTACAAAGTAATAGCTATGGTGCAATCTTGGTTCCTATGCCACAATCAAGAGGTAGACGGGTTTTATGTTGAACTTGAGTGTGTTAGGACCGTCCTTTTGGGTCCACCCTAACTAACAACAAGTCAGTAATACCAAAAGGGCCTACCCTAGTTGGTCCCAAGCCAAGAAAGATGTAAACAAAGAACTACAAGATGCTAATATAATAACCCAAAATGCATGCAAATGATGTAAAACACTAACAATATACCTGCTTTTACTTTGGCTCTTAAGGGGGATGCTCACACTCACTAAGCATTCAAAAGGGGGGCAATCAAGGCTGGCGAAATTTTGAGAGCATGAGGGCTTAGGAATTCTTGCTTCTTTTCTCCTCATGAAAGAAAAAGGGGGGAGAGTGTATTTATAGGAAATTGCGAGAGAGGGGAGGGTACCCAAGATCTAAAGTGGCAAAAAAAAAAGTGTGAAAAGGGGTTTGAGAATTTAATGTGCGTTTACTGGGTGAAATGGGCGCCTTCCCACATTAGTGGCCTTGGAAAGCATGAGGTAATTTTAAATTCAAAAAATATTGATGTGGCAGTGTGAAACAATGAAATGGAGGGTGTGGAGAGGTTTGGCATTTAATGTATTTGACTTGGGCGTATAGTGGGAAATATTTAATAAATGTGGACTTTGGGCCACCCATGTGTATTTTAAATTTGAAGAAAATTGAATGGGTATGAAAGGAGGTTTATGCATTTAAGGTGGGTGTTAGGTGGAAGATTAGGGGGAAGGAAATGTGAGTTTAATTAGTGGGTAAGCGAGATTATGGGAGGATTAGGGATTGAGAAGAATAAATGAGGGATTAAGTGGGAATTAGAGGATTAGGAAGGGGATAAGAAAGGATTAAGAGAATTAAATGGAGTAGGAGAAAATTAGAGAGAGATTAGGAAATTTAGAGGAATTTGGGGAAATTGGATGAATTTGGGCAATTGGTGAGTCGATTGGGAGATGGGCTCGGGTGCTTGCAAAAATGACCGATTTTGGGTGTCTACAGATGGGTTTTTTACTTTATTGGTCATTGTATGGTTTATGCCACTAATTATCTTGATGTCTTTTATTTGGATAAAGTGGCATTAAGATATAAGGGTACTATGCAATTGTAGATTTTTAAAGTAGCCACCTTCTGTCAAATTTACAATATTTATAAGGACAACATTAGTAATAATTT
This sequence comes from Wollemia nobilis, assembly GCA_028583015.1. Taxonomy (NCBI): domain Eukaryota; kingdom Viridiplantae; phylum Streptophyta; class Pinopsida; order Araucariales; family Araucariaceae; genus Wollemia; species Wollemia nobilis. Next base: position 1,023,894 of record JAQPPZ010008406.1, read on the forward strand.
TTGAATATGTGATTTCAACATGTGCTATGGACTGAAATTTTGGGAAATAATGGCATTTGAATAAAAAATTTATTGGCTCTGCAGCGGAGCTGGTTTTGCCTCAGCGCCTAGGATTTTTTAGTTTTGCATGTATCCCCTTCGGGCGAAGTGTTGTGTGTAGGTTGTGGAACGGCCTATGGATGCCGATGTGGGACCTTTTGGACCCCCTCCTTGGCCCCCCTACCCTAAGAGATCATTTGCAAATAAGAGTAAAGGGAAACAAGACATGGAGGACGTCTTGTTTAGAGACTTAATCCTTCATTCTATCTTCTCTACAGTGGTCAAGAAGCCAAGGCAACAATCTTTCCAGGCAAGGGTTAATGGTTGCCTCCCCCAAGTGACCCTTCATACTAAACTGGTGATAGATCAAGCCCTAGTGGTGGATAACGTTTTCTTCAAAAGCAATCATGACCCAATTTGTAAGTTCATCGACATAAGATCATCTTTAGGATTTATGTCCTCTTGGATCCGAAAAAATTGGGAGCCCCTTGGAGATGCCTCAATCTCTCTCATTAGCAATGACTATTATATAGTGAGTTTTTCTTCTCAAGCAGATAGAGACAAAGCCTTTGAGTCAAGGAGGAGAACATATGGTGTTGCGAGCTTTTTTGTTCAACCTTAGAAGCTGGGATTTGACCCTCAAATTGAGCCCTCTATGGTGGTTGTTTGGGTTTGTCTTTATGCCCTATCCATGGAATACTGATGTGAACCAATTTTTAAGAAATTAAGCAACTTCTTGGGGAGTTATTTAGGAGTTACCATGGACATGATGAGGTGAGATTGTTGTTTATGTTTGAATCTGTGTGGAGATGGATCTCAACCAACCTCTCCCATCTAAAATAGAAATTAACATGGGGGACTTAACATGGATCCAACAGGTGGACTATGAGGCAATCTCATTCTAGTGTAGGGTCTACCACAAACACAGTCATTTGGCTCGCTTCTGTCCGAAGGGCATTACGAAGAGCCCCATCCCTCCTAAGGAAACCAACACCAATAACAAGTTTGTTGAGAAGAAGGTGGAGGATCAACTCACAGGCTCAAATGTTAATCCCCTTGAGGAGGTTTTTGAAGCTTCAAAGAGAAAGACAACATGCTCCAACCAGTCGATAGAGAGAAATCTTAATAAGTGTAAAATTCTTAACTCTATTGGATATGGAGGAGACCACCATAATGGATGAACCTCATAAGGATAAGCTTAACCCTATAAGGGTTATGGAAACTACCCATCATGTTTCTTTGCATTCATATTTTGGGGTTGATCACTTAGTGTTGATAGATCCAAAGAATGAAACCCTTGCAATGGTTGTGCTGGATAGTGATGTTTAAATGAAAGATAGAGACAAGGACAAAGGGAATCCTGACCTTGAGATCCAGTAAGTGGAGAAAAGCTTAAAAAACTCTTGAGCCAAGATTGTAGGAAGAAAATCAAACCAGGAGAAGCTAGCTAATGATGGAAATCAACTAGTTAACCAGAGAAAGGTCAAGCAGATTGACACTTACTAGAATCCTAGTTCCTACTGATTGTCCAATCTTGGAATATAAGAGGTCTAAACAACAGACCTCATTAAATTGTTGTTTAGAGTTTAATTTATAATCACCATTTTGACTTTATTCTCCTTCAAGAGACTGAAGTTTCCATTGAAAGGATGGATAATATTGTTAAGAAAATTTGGAGATAGGCTGAGCACATGGTAGTTGGATCCCAAGGGGCTTCAAGGGGAGTGGTTACTTTATGGAATCCTCTTCTCTAAATGGCTTTAGATCACTTTGTTGGTTGGGGTATCCTCACTTCTCTCTTCAAGAGCAAGAACTTCGAGGAGCTTCTATTGGTTTCCAATTTCTACGATGCTACGAATTTTGTGGAGCAACGTCACCAATGGTCAGTTTTACAAGCTAGTAGAACCGGTAAAGAGGAAGTGAATTGGATAGTGGCAAGGGATTTCAATGCTAAACTTGCTCTCAAGGATCAAGACCAGGAGGATAGATTTATGACATCCAAAATCAACCAACTCAATTTAATTGATGTTCAACATGCAAGGTCTCTGTATATGTGGATAAACAAACAAGTAGGGTCAGTAAGTAGGAAAGTCACACTTGACAAATTTTTGGTTTCTAAAGAGGCCTTTCTTCATTGGTCTTTTAGGATGGAGATTCTTAATCATATTGACTCTGATCACTTTTCGATTCTTCTAGAATGGAAGTTGGGCCATAATCCCCCCTCAAACCTTTTCGTTTTGAGAATTTCCAACTGGAAAAGGAGGATCTGAAGGAAAAAATCCCCTTCTTGTGGGAGGAGGGTCGCCATTCCCATGGGAGAGCTATGTATATATTTTTTAAACAAATCCATCATGTCAAATCTTGTCTCAAATCCTAGAAAAGAAGTAGCAAATCTAATTTTTTATCCCAAAAGGTTCCTTTGTTGGCAAAGATAGAGGAGTTTGCCATTCGCTTTAGGATTGGAAAAATCAGGAGAAAAATATATTGAAAACAAAGAGCAAGAACCACTTGGTTAATGGAGGGGATCAAAACACGAGTTTCTACCATCGCTCTACCTAGGCAAGTAGACAAAGATATTCTTTGCCTTTCCTTTAGGACTCCAACGATCAGGTGATGGACACCATACCAAATATGCAACAAGTAATAAATAATTTCTTAAAAAAAATTATTGCCCTTGCTCTCCCTAATCTTGTAGTGCAACAAGAGATACTTAAATATACCCCCCTGCATTATTTCAACTAAGCAAAACCAAGCCCTTTTTAGTCTGGTGGATAAGGATGAGGTGAGGAGCATAGTTTTTAGCATGAAATCAGGGAAATCTCCAGGACTTGATGGTTTTCCTGTTGAATTATTTAAGGCTTTCTAAGATGTCATAGGTGAAGATTTAACCAATGCGGTTGAAGGATCTTGTTCAAACATTACTATGCTTCGAGCTTTAAATCATGCGTTTCTCACTTTGATTTCTAAAGTGGGACAAACCTCCAACCTTGGATATTTTTGCCCAATTGCTATTTGCAATGTGACCTACAAGATAATCACTAAGTTGATGATTGAAAGGCTTAAGAAGATTATGGACAACACAATCTCCCAAGAACAAGGAGGATTTGTGGAGGGGCATCAAATTTTGGATGGGTTATTCTAGCCCAAGATGTTGGAATATATTACATTATTTGGTACATGACAATGTACCACCATGGGTACATTTATAGATTAGGAAAGAGTGTCTTAGATTAGGATGAAAGTATTTATTTTCTATAATGTAATAAATACACAAGTGTGCAATGATATTTTGGCAATGTAAATGTGCATAGTTGTCCCTATGTACATGTGTCATTAGAATATGAACATGAAGAGTCATAGAAAGAGTAAGGGCCAAGAAACACCATATGAAGAGTCACATTCCATCCTATATATGGATGTGCAATTATAATAGAATAACATCACAAGAGAAGTTCAAGAGATGGGGCATCACCCATGGAGCAATGGAAGGTGATGTAATATGATGTATTTGAGGTCTTTTATTCAATAAGAGTTTAGTTTATTTTTTAGCATTTGCCATTAGCAATATTGGAGTTATTTCATATTATGAATATAAGCTTATTTGCTTAGCATTATTATTTCCTTCATATTAAGTTGAGTATTATTGATTTAGTGGCCATATTATTGAGTGGTTATTCATCAAAAGCTAACATGGGAGGTTATCCACTCAATGCAACATTATGGTCAAAGTGGCATGTTTATTAAACTAGAGATGTCTATGGCTTATAATAGAGTCCCCTAGCAGTTTTTGGATCAAATGCTTGAGAAATTCAGCTTCTCTCAGGAGTGGAGAGAGTGGATCATGAGTTGTGTCTCAACGGTTTCCTTCTCCATTCTCATCAACAATTCCTCCTCAACCCTTTCCATGCTTCTAAGGGTATTTGTTGAGGAGACCCTCTTTCAACACTTTTTTTTATTATTCTAGCACAATGATTGGGCAGATTCCTCTAGATAAATAAGCAATAAGGACTTTTGGTAGGTGTGCAACTGGGTGAGGAGACGCTAACTCACCTTAAATTTGTTGATGATACATGTCTTTTGGGGGAAGCTAGCATTTGGAAGGCTAGAACATTCAAAGCCATCTTAAAAACCTACATGGATGCTACTGGTGAGCAGGATGTGGCCAAATCCAAGGTTGTTTTCTTTAATACGGACTGAAGAATCCACGATCATATTCTATCCATTTTGAGCTTTGCTCAGGGTATCATTTTGCTTGATTACTTGGGATTCCCCTTCATTTCAAGAGTCTAAGGGTGGTTGATTAGAAAACTTTAATGGATAGAATCGTTGCTAAATTTAATCAATGGACTCATTGCTGCTAGCTTACTTTTGGTGGAAGAATGGCTCTCATCCAATTAGTGATCCAAGCCATGCCTATTTATAGATTCTCCATCCTAGTTGCCCCTATGAGAGTCCTCAAAGAGTTGGATTCGCTTATGAGAACATTTTTGTGGTATGGACCAAGGATGGGAAAGAAGAGGGCTCTTGTTAGTTGGGATAAAATATGTCAACCTAAAGCTTGAGGGGGTCTTGGTTTTCGTAAAGCAACTTTAAACAATCAAGCTCTTGCTAGGAAGTTATATTAGAGATGGATCTCCAACCAAGAGGATTTCTTCAACAAAGTCATCACTAGTAAGTATTTGGGTTCTATCCCCCATCAAGAAGTTGGTCTCACTGCTTTGAGGGGCACTGGCTCCTTTATTTGGAAGGTCTTGAAAGTTGACAAACAATTGGTTAAATCTAGATTTTTTTGGAATGTGGGTAAAGGAGACAAAACTAAAATTTGGACTGGTTCTTAGGACCAACACCCCCCTTAATCTATGAGTTTCCTAAGTTGCAACCCTTGCAATAAAGCCTCGAATGTAGAGGATGGATTAAGATGGCTTCTTATATTACTTCTAAGCAAATTGAAGATTTATTTTTCTTTTAGTGGAAGAGGTTGGAAGAATGGCCTATTCTTGTCCCTCTTTATCAAAAGTTGCTTATTGATAATATCCTCAAGCAGAGGTGCCTTATGAGGAAAGAGGAAGAGGAAGAGGATCGCTTGGGGCCTTGGCAGTCTAGGTGTCTTCATTGTCCATGATGGTTATAATGCTTTGCTCCCTCCTTCGTTGATCCTGTGGGATGCCCCTTGGGATAGAGTTTGGGTGGCTAAGGGCTAGCCTAAAATAAATTTATTTGCTTGGGAAGTGATACATAGGAGTTGTTTCACCTATGATAACCTTATGAAGAGAGGTTTTTATGGCCCCTCCAATTGCATCATGTGTAATTCCCAAGAGGAGATGCTTGATCATCTGCTTTTCTAGTGTGAATTCGCTAGAGAGTTCTGGAAAATATGGTTAGACCTATTTAAGGCTCACTTAAACTTTTAGGTGACTCTTGCTAATATCTAGGAGATTTGGAAACGAAGAAAGTTCAAGAATATCTCCATTCATTTGGGCTAGTGCCTAGGCCCAAGTTTCATTTGGTGGCACATTTGGTTGGAAAGAAATTCCAAAATTTTTAGAGAGGAGTTTAGTCCAATGGAGCTAGTTTGGCATAAAATTGTTACCAAGGTTTTTGAAACTATCAAAGCTCACCTTAGGGACCAAAAAACCCAAGAGAATGAGTTGACTCCCAAGTCACAAAATTTGGGATCATGGTAGCTCCCTCCCCCTAGGTTGGGAAAAGATCAATTTTGATGGTGCAACTAAGGATAACCCAGGGGTTGCAGGCATTGGTTTTCTCATAAGAGATTTCAAGGGGAAGATCCTTCATTGGGAGCTAGAGGGTTTTAGAAGGGCTACTAACAATGAAGCTGAAGGGTTGGTTATCAGACAAGGTTCTCTCAATGCTTAGGAGAATGCGGTTAGAAAGATCATAGTTGAGTCTGACTCACAAATTATGGTGGGATTTTTTGATGTTATTAGAAATTGTATACCAAAGGCCTCAATGATAAGTAAACATTGTGAGCCAAATTAAGTCCATATGGCAGTAGTACGAGGATGTCATTCCGACTTGTGTTAATAGGTAAAATAATGCAACGACTAACTTTTTGTCTAAACATGGTAGTGAAAGTCCAATTGGATGCATGCTAAATTCTAATCAAGATAGGGACACTTCTGAATGGCTAGAGGTGAACCAAATGGTTCTTTGTATGACCAACAAAGACTTATGTAAGGATGAGGGCAGGTCTAGAGTCCATTGAGCCTTGTGGGTCAATGGAGGATGAATAGTTATTGCTTGGGTTTTTTGTTGCCTTTTGTAGCACTCTTAGGTCCCTTTCGGGATATCATTGGTAGTGTTTGCAGGACTGTCAAGCCTACTAGGTTACTTTGAATCACCATAAAGCAGAAGTGGGATCAAGTTAAGAGTCTATGCTCTTTAGATGGTACTCAATTTTTTGTTATTTTTGGAGATGTTAATCCAAGTTTTATTTGGATTTTAGGGCTTGCCAAAAGTGGTAGACCTATGAATGTAATTTGATTCTTGCCCTGTCAATAAAGTTTTTAACCTTAAAAAAAAAACAATATTTACGAGGATATAGTTCTAAAAGGTTACTTAATATATATAAGTATGGTAATTGTAGGATTTTTTAAGTAGGTTCTAGATTAAGTTATAATTTTTTTTTTAAATTCACAAGGTAGGTATTTGTTGAGAGGAGCAAGTTGTTCCCTCCTTTAAGAGGAGTTATTGGGTGGTAAGACTACCAGACAAAACTTACTTGCCCTTGTTTTTTATATTATTATCATTGCGATATTTTTTTTTATATTTTAGTCATTAAAATTTCATGGCCTTATCTTATAAGTGTTATTAAAATTACGTGGTTGATTTCTACTATTTTTTTCCTATGTTTACCTTAGGATAACTTATCCTTATGATTATTGGCCTAATTTGGTGGAAAATATTGACAGGAGAATATTAACTTATAGCAATGGTGGTTTAGTCTTGTTGGAAGATTGGTTTTGATTAAATTTGTCATTGTAAGCTTGTCTATCTACTAGCTTATGATTTATCATGCTCTTGTCTCAATCCTCCAAGAAATTGATAAAAAAATAGGAATTTTATTTGACAAGGAGGAAGGCAATCTCACTGGAATAATTTCCATCTTATCAGCTAGAGTCAAGTGACAAAAGAAAAATTTCAAGAGGGCTTGGGTATTCGATCTTCTTTTATTATAAGCAATGCTCTTGGGACAAAATTTGTCTAGAACTTAATAAACCCTCCAATGACACTTTGGAAGCAGGTTTTATTTCACAAGTATGGTGAAAGAAATCATGGCATGCTACTACTCAAAGGTATCTATAAAAAACAAGGCATCTCTAAAATTTGGGCATTGATTGTTAAATTGGTCTGCATCATTAAGGATAACATCCCTTGGTTCTCGAGAAATGGTAATAGTATCAAGTGTTGGGATGATTTTATTCTTGGTAATAAGCCCTTAATTTCTTCCATCTCAAAGGAGTTTTTCATTTCATGAGTAAACTTGGGATAAACATACTTTTCCATCTCATCACTTGGGAAGGGAATTGACAAAAATGGATTCAACTTCATGGGTTGGATGTAGAACAACAAAGGGAGTGGTCTTAAGTCCAAAAGCAATTCATTGGCATTCTTCCCACAAACCCAGACAATGAAGACTACTTTATTTGGGGCAAAATTAACTATTCGGGCAACTATTCATCCCATTGGGGTCAAAATATCACCCCATTGGGACAATTTGAATCAAATTGGGGTCAAAATATCACTCTAAAAATAAAAGTTTTTCAATGGCTAGTTCAATAAAACAAAATTATAATTGCAGAAAACCTCTCTAAAAGAGGTATTTTAGGCCCCCATATTTGTTCTAGATGCTTTAAAGACTATGAAACTCAAGCCCATCTATTTTTTAAATGTGAGGAAGCTGCTACAATATGGATCTTGCTTGCTCTTAGCTTTGGAGTTTGCATTAGAAGTAGATTAAATCTTGAGTCTTGTACTAAAAGATGGAACAAAAAGTACCTTAGCTCCTTTCAAGGTAAGCCTCTCATAAAATTTCCATGGTATTCAATTTCTTATTATTGCATGTGGTATATATGGATGAATAGGAACTGTAAAATATTTAAAGGAAAATCAACTCATAGGGCAGTTTTGATACACAAGATAAATCATGCTATCTTGGAAAATGCTAAAGCCTGCTTTAAAGCTAACCAATATCAAGGTGCCCTTTCTAGAGTTAAGTTACACATCCTCAAAAATTGGAATCTTCAAGATCTAATTAGCATCTCTATTTCCAACATCCTGACTCCTCAACCGTGTTTTAGTTTTCCAACTCGATTTTTTGATGGGGATTCAAAGTCGAATAACTTATGTTGGAGGAGTTTTATGGTCAGGGCCACACTCCAAGATTCTTGAATTTTTCCTGAATTTAGGACAAACCACCAATAATGTAGTTGAGTTGATGGGCTGCAAATTTGGTCTCACTCTAGCAGCAAGAGAAAATGTCAAAATCCTTTCAGTTTATGGGGACTCTAAGCTGATCATACAATTTATTTCTAGCAAACAAGAGGTCAAGTCTATCCTACTTTGGTTGTTGTTGAATTAAGTCTATTAAAATCTGGGAAAATCTGAATGGATTAATTAGCATCACATTCCTAGGAAGTGGAACTATTTGGTAGATAAAAAGGCCAATGAAGGATTTATTTTGCATCCTTCTTCAGCTTGCATAAGAGGGTTTAAAACCATAAATTCCAAGAACTTAAGAGATGACCACACAGACTAACCATAATGGCTTTGTTTGTTTTATAGACTACTATGGACCAAAGACTTCTTTGTTATGGTTATTTTGAATATGTTAGGGAAGAGGTCTTATTTTTTAAAGGTATTCTTGCCCTTGTGGGATTCTAGCTCTAGCTACATGCATCCTTGGTTTGTCTGTGATGCTTGTAGCACCTAGCCAACCTGTAATGTTTGTGCTATAGTAAATAATATAAAACTTTTATTTAAAAAAAAATATCCTTATTTAAAGGTTTTTTATTTATTTGTACTTATGTATGTACTCACTTTTTGACACATTAGGTTGGTATGCGAGTAATATAGATTCTTGAGAGAGAATTTTGAAGATATCAAGAGGGAGTTAAGAAGTACCTTTAAAGAAATAAGGTTTTACCTTGTGATTGGTGGTATATTTTGGAAGAAAGAGAGATGAAACAACAAAAGAGAAAAAAGAAAAATAGCAAATATTAAAAGAAATTAAAAAATTGAAAAGCATTTTTAAGGGAAAACCTTGTTCCATTGCATAGAAAAGAGAACGAAGGAGAAAGATAAAATGGATCACTTTGAAACCTATTGCAATGAAGAGAAGAACATTGTCTTCGAATAAAAAAACATTGGAAAGCATTAAGGTATGGCGAGGTATATGTGCATGGTTGTGTCAGTGTGAGCTTATGATTTAAAAAACGGAGAGAGAGAGAGAGAGAGAGAGAGAGAGAGAGAGATGAAAGCTCCAATATGAAGAATAATTTAGTTTAATCATGGTTAAGAATAATAAGGTTAAGGATGAGTATGTAATTAGAAGTCTACATAAGGAATTTACGAAGGTGGATATCCATACAATGAGTAGGATGTATAAAAAGGAGAAGGTTGAAGATAATTTGCATTTTTTGAAGAAGTTATTCATATGAAACATGAGGAGGAATATAAGCAAAATACAAAGAAAGTTGGAAAGTACATTCTTCTATCAAGCATCCACCTTTGAAGAATGAAATTGTTGAGTGGTGTCTTCACCCAATTGTGAAAGCACACTCTCCGGTAGGATCTGAGTCCTAAAATCCTCTGCTTGCAAAGAAGGTAACTTCTCCAAGGTTCCTGTTATGCCGATTCTTTGTCTACCAATGATGTTATTCAAGTGAAATGCTAGGAATACCTTAGGGTTTGCAAGTGGATGTTAACAAGGGGCACTTGGGGTTTATATAATTTGAATTTACAGTGGACTCAAAGTGAATAATTGTACTTTAATCTTGGATTTTGATGGATTTTCAATTATTTATTTGGATACAGTAATTAAAATGCAGAAAATAAAGCAAGGGTTTGAACAATAAAGAAAAGTAAATGAAAGAGAAACTAAACTACGATCGAATGCTGCCATCAATTCGATGAAACCGAAGATAATGAGGTTTTCTCGCATGCAACCTAACCTAATGAACACTGCAAACTCGCACAATCCAAATAAGCTAGGTGCGGGCTTCTAAGGTTTCTACTGTAATTCAAGATTCAGGCATTCGCATGAAGCAACCAAGAGCACTTGCATTAAACTTCACCTAAAAGCCTTATAAATCTAAAATGAATGATATAACATTAAATCATGCATACAAAAAATGACTCCTTCTTTCTCATCAATTAGATGCCAACTCTCTGTATTTTGTATTAAATGATATGTCAATTACATTCAAAGAATGTTCCGAGCATAAATATTCCGGAACAAAAGAAGGAAATTGCCCAAGTGCAGGCCCAGAATAGCATGAAGCTCTTGTCTCTGCAACTCTGCAATCGGCAATTTCCAACCCCTCTTTCAATCTGCACTTCTGGCTTTATACTAACGGAAACGGCTCTTCGATTCTCCCTGTGTCGCTTTGTTTCATCTTCCTGCATGTGACCCTTCAACTTCCCTTTCTTTTCGTTGCTTTTGACTCACTCGATGCCGAGACCTTTGAAATCCTTCGTTGCATGTAACGCTTCTGCAACTCTGACATCTGTACGCCACGTGTCCTACGTTTTCTGCGCCTTCTGTAACGTTTTCCTATGCAAATCATGACAAAAACTGCATGCAGCCTGTTCACCTTCCTAGCCGCGAAAACGTGACATGTCGCAAAATCGCGACATGTCGCGATATCGCGACGCCCTCCTCGTTCGTATGCCTTCGGCCGCTTTCTGTCGTGATATCGCGACGTTTTTCACCTTCGGACCTTCATGCCGCTTTCTGTCGCGATATCGCGACGTTTTTCACCTTCGGACCTTCATGCCGCTTTCTGTCGCGATATCGCTACCGATTTCTATTTTAAGCCTCCTTTCCACAAACTGTAGCGAAATCGCTACCGTTCTCGCCTTCGGACCTTCTTGCCGCAAACTGTCGCGATATCGCTACCGCTTTTGCCCTCCGTACGTTTTGCCGGAACCTGTCGCGATTTCGCGACCATTTTCTCCTTCGGGCCACTTTGCCAAAACACGTCGCGAAATCGTGACCATTTTCTCCGTCCGTACAGTTTGCCAAAACACGTCGCGAAATCGCGACCATTTTCTCCTTCGAGCCACTTTGCCAAAACACGTCGCGAAATCGTGACCATTTTCTCCTTCGGGCCACTTTGCCAAAACACGTCGCGAAATCGCGACCATTTTTCATCATCCGTACGCTTTGGCAAAACACGTCGCGATTTCGCGACACCTTTTCTTTTCTTCTCAGCGACATGTCGCGATTTCGCTACACCTTTTCACTCTTTTCCAGCAATATGTCGCGATTTCGCGACAACTTTTAATTTTTCTTTTCTTTCTCCTTTTCGGCAGCGATGGAGCTACATGTCGCGATTTCGCGACACTTTCCTGTTTTCGGCAGCGATGGCGCGACAAGTCGCGATTTCGCGACACTTTCAACACTTAGGCATTTTTTTCTCTTTTCTTCAATTTTAGCATCTGGGTCACCGAGATTCTTCTCTGCAAGCCTGCAAAAAGGTGGGTCCCCAATTTTGGGGTGTGTTGTGGATCAACCACAACGGGAATAATTGACCAAAAACATAAGTTATTAACTTTGAATGAGTAGCAAATTTGATGGTAGTAGGACAATCAAAGAAACCAATTTTGTAATTTTCAACTCCAATTTGAAAGCAACTTGAATTGTGGAATAAAAATATATGGTTGTTTTTATTAATAAGATTTTGGCTTTGTTTTGATTTTTATGGTAGGTGTCAAATATATTTTTCGTGGAGAAGAACGATGAAAATGTATGGAAATGCTCACATTTGTTAGAAAAAATAACATTTAGATTGGGAATAGGTAAATATTTTGTTGAATATAAAGAATCAAATGAGGATTTGCATGGAGAATCAAAGTATAAGTACTTTGAACAATGAGGTTTGAAAAGGGGAGAAAGTGATGTAGATGTGAGTACAACCCGAGTGGGCTTAATGGTTAAGATTTTGGAACTTTGAATAGAAGGTCTAAGGTTTGAATCCAAAGAAAGGATAGGGTTGTACACCATGCTCTAGTGTGGGTGAATAAACATTTGGAAAACCACATAGTCCCATATGGCCTATGGCCTTGTGGACTGTAAAAACTATTTTACTTTTAAAGACAATACAAAATCCCATCTTATCTAACAAGATATATGAGGAAGTTTTGAAAGGTAACTTGAAACCAAAATGTAGTATGAGCTTCCTTGATATTTATACATCTTTGTGAGTATGATTAGTGTATAAACATAGGGAATTAGCTATGGTCCTTAATAGATTTCTTTGGCAAGTTTTTGAGTGAGCTAGAGCTTTTTAATAAAAATATTTAGGTAAAAAGAGTACGTTGCACCCTTTCGTTAGGTGATTTAGGTATGGTTATTATTACAATACTATGGTTCTTTCTTGTGAATGTTTTGAAAAAAATTGTATGGTTAAGATTTTTGAACTTTGAATAGGAGGTCTAAAGTTTGAATCCCAAGAAAGGGTAGGGTTGACAGATAAACACTTAGATAACCACATAGTCCCACATGACCTTGTGGACATATTTATACATATGTGTAAGTGTGATAGGCATATAAACATAGAGAATTAGCTATGGTCCTTATTATATTTCTTTTCAAGTTCTTAAGTGAGCTAGAGCCTTTTAATAAAAATAATAAGACAAATATTAGGTGGAAAGAATACAAGTCACCCTTTCGTTAGGGATTTAGGTAAGGTTCTTATTGCAATACTATGGACTTCTCTTGTGAATGTTTTGAAAAAAAATTATGTTTAACGTGAGACAACCCAACAAAAGAAGAAAATAACCATAAAGTCAAAAGGTTAGTCAATCAAGTGGCATTAGTTCAACCGATTAGATTCATCAACATTTAAAGGAGGATACCCATGTTCGAATCTTGCCAAATGATACATGGATAATATATAAGCTTTGTTGTAATACCACTATTTGGTGATGATGTAATATGGGTGAGACCCGTTTCAATCCCATATAACCATTTAAAAAAAAAGCGATTGACTTAGCCAAGCATCCTTCATATTTTATCCTAAAACCTTTCATGTGCATGTAAATGTGCTTACTACTACTCTTGCATGCATTTTTGAAGTACATAACAATTTTAAATCATTTTCGACAAGTGTTTTTGTAAACTAGAAATATGCATTTGATATATCCTACTTGCAACTAATGGATTGCTTAAAAATGGTAAATTCCATGCAAATATGAATGTCGAATAAGAATAACCAATAATTTATTCACATTTAGTGTGTTCTAAGGCGATTTTTTTTATTGATACATGTACGCTAGTTTTTATTATGTGAATCTTTTAGATCTTTTAAATTTCAAATCTATCTAGTATAGCGTTTCATACCTTAAGCCTAGGTTTAAATCCCATGGATGTACCTTTAAAAGATCAAATAACATTAGATCAACCAGTCAAATTATTCACCTTTCAAGGAGACCAAGGTTTAAATCTTATGAAAAGATATATCCATAATAGCCAAGTTGTTATGCTACTTTGTAATGATGATGCAATATAGTTGAGTCTCTTTGAGTCCCATATAACCAATTAAAAAATCTACATAATGTGCCTTGACCATTGTTCTAGTAGATCTACTTGTTTCACCAATTACATGAAACTACATACACAACACTCTTCTATCTTTGGTCAACCTTATCCTTTATTCATCTCAATGAATTTATAATTATTATAAAGAACTCATAAATTGAATGAAATTTTCAAAAATTTTAGTTTTTTTTATTATAGACATAAGGTAAATGAACCTCATCCATAAATCCACTTTCTATCTTGTTAATTATGAACATACTCTTCGTATTTTTTTTAAAGATTTGTTAATTTATTTATTTTTCAATGAGTTTACATAGGGTTCGCTTGTTTTTTCTATGGATGGTGATATAAATATGCAAGAATGTGACTATAACTTAAAAAAATTAACAAGCTAAATATTTGTAGATAACCTAGCACAACTGTTCGAGCTTTGGCTCTTCTTTGGGAGGTCTAAGGTTCAATTTGCAGTATAGGAAAGTATGTGAGGGAGTGGGTGTGCATATGGTTGTATGTTTGACCCTTATTGGTAAACTCAACTCTCTCCTTATCAGAGTTCATAGTTGGGATGGAGATGCCCAACCCTAAATCAAAGTTCATGGTTGAGATGAAGATGCCCAAACCTAAATGTCGATTGTAAATTACTATAATACATTTCAAATCTATATAATCAATTAAAAATATGTTTTTAAATATTTTATCTATAATACATTTCAAATGTATTATATATAAAATTATTTTTAATATATATATATATATATATATATATATATATATATATATATATATTAATAATTTTAATGATATAATTATTGTTTTTTAAAATATAACTAAAAATAAATATTTAAGGCTTTTACCATTTATAAATAATATCATGGCCTATTTATGTAGCATTTGGTTAACTGTAATGAAAAATTAGTTTAAGAGATTCTAATAATGACATACATTTCATTTTCTATAAATTCTATATATTCAATGATAAGTTTCCAATAGGAACTAAGTTCAAATTAAATTCTATATATTCAATGATAAGTTTCCAAAGTTTTTCAATAAATTTACAAAGGTTTTTATAAGGGGTGCGGGCTCCTTCATAAATTAGCTTGAAAAAGACATTCTAAATGGTGATAGACATTTCACTTTCTCTTCTTATAGGAACTTAAGTTCAAATTAAATTTTATATATTTAATGATAAGTTTCCAAATTTTTTCAATGAATTTACATAGGTTTTTATAATGGGTTCGGGCACCTTCATAACTAGTGAGGTTTAAACCTTGGATCTTTTAAAAAGAAACCAAAACTCTTACCACTACAATAAACTTAGAGTTTTGATAACTTTTCAAATTATTTAATTAATTAATTTATTTTCAAAACTATTATATTTCAGATTTTAAACTTTTAAATTGTATAAAATTCAATAGTGATGTAATTTAAACATAAATAAATAAATATTAACATGAAAAAAATTTCAATTATGATATATATTAGTAAACAGTTTCCAAATAAAAAACTAAACATTTTAGGATTATTTTATTTCCAATTTAAACAAATATTTTTTATGAAGGTCCACAAATGCCTTGTTTCAAACAATAAAATTTAAAACTTATTTACTTGATTATTTTTTTTCAAAATAATTATATTTCAGATTTTAAACTTTTAAAACTTTTAAATTGCATAAAATTCAATGACATAGTTTAAACATAAACAATTTTCAAATAAAAAATTAAACATTTTTTTTTTTTTTTTTTTTTTGTATATAGAAGCAATGGTTACAATCACGATTTTTAGTAACTACCAGCACAGCGGGTTTAAACAAACTTTTTTTTTTTTGTTTGTTGATAAATACACATCTACATTACAATTTGAAACGAAAAACACATACCGTTAAGTTATCTCCAAATGCCTAATTTTAAAGGATTGTTAGTACTAAACAAACTGAAGGCAAGGCTAAAATATATATTTAAAAACGGCTGAAAACTAAATTATATCGTTTCAAACCTAAATTTCTTCCTCTTAAACATTGCAAAAAAGAAGCGCCCGACAGCGAATTAAAATAATTATAAACAGTGTTTTAATTTATCCGTCCTCTGCAGACTGATCACTGCATTTTCGGGCTCCTCTTGGCATTAGATTTATCAAGGCTTGCGGTGCTCTCTGCAGAGATATTCTTGAACTAGCACTGATATTGTAAATGCAAAGCTACAGGTAATAAAATAGATTATCAGAGGAGTTCCTCATAACAGTGATTCTTTAGCCAAGCACAGTGGCCCGATGCGCCATTTAGGCGTGGCACACTTGTGTAGGGTTCACAGACATTTCAGAGGCAATGGTAGTTTTCTAGAATTGTTACAGCCAATTACAACCTCGGCCGTCGTGGGTAGGGTTAATTATGAGGAGCACCCCCCTTCTAGGGCTCGCATCATCGATACCAGGAAGAGGAACTCAGGTTTCGATTCACAAGACCCTCGGTCCCTGGTTGGAGAGGCCGTCATTGGTAGGGTTAATTATGAGGAGCATCCCTCTTCTAGGGCTCGCATCATCGATACCAGGAAAAGGAACCCAGGTTTCGATTCACAAGACCCGCGGTCCCTGGTTAAAGAAGACGGTGTTAATATCTGCACTACTCTTTGGATTGAGAGCTTCCGAGACAGTCATAAAGTGATAAACAATTTGACCGGTTATCTCAAGAGGTTGGAGCTATGGATAATGGCCTATCAGAAGGTTTATGCCGACGAAACCGGCTCCCTTACGCACCGCAACGAGATTGAGAAAAATGTTCTGGAAGATCTTCTGGCTTTGAGAAATGCGGTGTTGGAGAACAAGTTCAAATGGGGCCAGCGGCTCGAGTTCTACATCAGAGCTCCCAAGGACAGAATTGAGTCTCCAACGCCGTTGTCCAAGACGAAGCTCAAGTCATTATTGACGTCTACGCAGGCCACCCCATTCCAAGACAAGATTGTTCAGGAAGTGTTGCTTATGGTTTTGGAGCCGATTTACGAAGCCCGTTTCTCGCAGAAGTCTTTTGCTTTTAGGCCCGGTAGGACTGCGCACACGGCAATTCGATATATCAGAAGTAATTTCGCAGGTAAGGCCGGGTCTCATGTCACAGGAAAACTTAAAATTTTCAGGCGTTGTGAGATTTAGGAGCTTTTTATCATAAATTTGGTTGCATGTTTTTGTAAAATGTGTCATGATTCGGAAAACCAAGAACTGAATAGAAGAGGGAGAAAAGTTTTAGATCAAACATAAAATGCAATGTGACCTTAAAATGGTTCTATCGATACTTTAAAACTTTCCTTCAAACCTTCAAACACTCTTCAGCATCCGTTAAAGGTTTCCTGCCTATTTTCGGAGTCCTCTGCATTTCGGGAGAGGTTATAATATTTCCTGTTAAAGGTTTCCTGCCTATTTTCGGAGTCCTCTGCCTGTCGGGAGAGGTTATAATATTTCCTGTAACGACCTGCTTCCTAATTTTTCATTACATGGAATCGCTTGTTCCTCCTTTTCGGATCCTGTATTCTAATCTTTCTTGTAACGACTTAATTTTTTATTTCATGGACCGCATGCTCTTCATTTGCAGACCCTGTAGCCCCTGCATGGGACCCTTCTTAAGGGATTGTTAGCGAGTTAGCTATTTTTCTCAATTCTTTTTCTTTTAACTATTTTTCAGTTTTTTCCCCAAGCTAGCTATTTTTTCATATATATATATATGTATGTATTTATGTATATCCTTAAAGTTCGAGGTTGAAAAAATTGTAACTTATAAAGCTGTATGCTTCAAACGATTGCAGGTTATCTGTGGTACTTAAAGGGAGATCTTAGTACTATCTTGGATGGAGTTAGGGTTGGAATTGTGATGAATTCTCTAGTGCGTTATGTGAGGGATAAGACAGTAATTGACCTTATCAAGTCTGCTCTCACGACGCCTGTTATTACTGGGCCTCCGAAAGAGGAGAAGAAGAAGAAGAGAAAATATCAGAAGAAGAAGGTTTTGAAGGAGGGGGAGCCAAAACCTGATCCTTATTGGTTGCAGACATTTTTTGGGTTTGCCCCTGAAGAGGCAGCGAAGGTTCCTTCTTGGGGTCATTGTGGTGCGTTGAGTCCCCTTTTGGCCAATATATGTCTAGATGAATTTGATCACTGGATGGGAGAAAGGATGCGAGAATTTTTCTGTCTCTCTAGTACGGATGTTGTAGGGAATGATGACAAGGGCAACTGTGCCTGGCCTGAATTTCTTCCGGCCAGTGGTCCAGACAAAACCAGGAAGATGGACTACATTCGATATGGTGGACACATTTTAATAGGAATCAGGGGCCCGAGAGCGGATGCTGTGACAATTCGGAAACAATTGATTGATTTCTGTGAGCGGAGATATGGACTGAACCTTGACAATGATAGCCTACCAATAGAGCACATCACTAAGGGAATTATGTTCCTTGACCATGTTCTATGTCGGAGGGTTGTTTATCCAACATTGAGATATACTGCAACTGGTGGGAAGATTGTGAGTGAGAAAGGGGTGGGTACATTGCTTTCTGTAACTGCAAGCTTGAAGCAGTGCACTCGACAGTTCAGGAAACTGGAATTGGTAAAGGGTGATAGAGATCCTGACCCACAGCCGTGTTTCCGCATGTTTCATGCAACTCAAGCGTACACAAATGCACAGATGAACAAGCTCTTGTCAACAATGTCAGAGTGGTTCAGGTATGCTGACAACCGCAAGAAAGTAGTTAACTTTTGCTCCTATATCATTCGTGGTTCTCTTGCAAAGCTTTATGCTGCCAAGTATAAATTGCGTTCCAGAGCCAAAGTTTACAAGATTGCCTCACACAACCTAAGTCGCCCTTTAAAGGAGAAGAAAGGGTCGTCTTCTCATTTTAAAGAGCTTCTAAGGATGGGCCTTGTTGATTCCATCGATGGCCTTCAGTTCACAAGGATGTCTTTGATACCTGGAACAGATTATACATCGTTCCCTAGGGACTGGAGACCAGACCATGAGCAACTTTTGCAGGAATATTTAAAATTGGAAAATCCCAAAACATTGCAGGAACAGCAGGCTTCATTACATGATCAGGGATTGGTTACACCACAGGATTACATGTCAATCATGGTATGGAACTACAAAAGGCTTGGTGTTTTTTCTGATCAATCTCAACTAGTCAATAAGGGTCTCTTAGAAGATAACAACCTAGGAGGAAGAGATCCTTTAGATGATGAGGAAGCTGAAGTTGGCATTGGCAGGGTTGCATAAATGTGAGGTGTATATTCTATATGTTTTGACAGTTTTTGGGTATCATTGAAGAGTGCTGGAATCAAACTAGTGAGGTAGGTAATTCATATTTTTTTAAGATCAATTTTGGCATCATTCAAAAGTTGATGTAATATTGGTCCCAACCAGTTGTTTTATTATATATAGTTTTTTAATTCAGTATTTTCTCACTCTTTGTTATAACTTGCCTTGCACTTCTCATGTCCATCTGCATCACTTAAGAAGAAATGCTTGCCTTGTGTCTTACATATTGGCATTTGGTTCTGCAATTTCCTAAAATCGCATTCTTGGTACTTTGTACTTCAATGTTTTATTATTTGTGGATAGACATGTCATTGTTGTATATCATTGAATATCAAATAAAAGGAATAGGAAATTGGTTCATTGAAAGGGTTAATGCTTATATTAATGTTTACAATTTTCTTGGAAAATCCTATCAAGCACTCAAATAACCAAGAAAATCCTTATGATAGAGCTCAGCTGATAACAATAGTATATGATTGGATTCTAAATTAGAAGAATAGAAAATCTTGTATGAGTGTCCTCAAAAGACCATAATAGGTCAATGGAACTTGAAAAAGACGGAAGGAGAGGTTTTTTGCACATTTATTTAAACAAGAGGGGTATTTTTCTGCAAGTATTTTATCAAAGAGTGGTTTCATGGGATTTTCTGCATTAATCTTAGCCATTTCTTCAGATGATTTTTAATGAGTGGTAATTTCTCCAAATGACTTTTTAAAATCTCAATTTGGTTTAGTAATCATTGTAAGCTACAAGGGTGTAGAAAGCACACAAGTTTTTGAAGCATTGTCAATACTGGAGAGTATGGAAGATGCTAACACATCAACCCAGGGTCACTCATCACAATGCTTTCTCCTTAATTGGGTTGTTTCACATTGGGAATGCTTGTGAGATATGGTGTTTTCAATAAAATTATTACCAATCCAAAAGAGTAGGCATTGGGAGTCCTTGAGTTGATGTGTCGAAATCTTCCTTCCCTCTGGTATTATCATGGCTTAGAATCTTCTTTCTTTTTGGTACTAATATTGCTTATGGTGCTTGTGTGCTTCGTGGGGTCCTTGTAGCCTTGTAGCTTACAATTATTACTAAATTAAATGAGATTCAAAAAGGTCATTTAGAGAAATGACCACTACTTAAGAGGTCATTTAAAGAAACAACTAACATTAACACAAGAAAATCCCATGAAACCCTTTCTTCCTGAAAATATTTTATGTTTTTTTGGGGGAAAAGAAAAAAACTCTCCTTTGATATATACATATAAATGGGTTGCCCCACATTCATGATAGTTGTGAGATATGGGTGGGGTCCTTTTGGCAGGCCGCTTTTCAGGAGTTGGTCGTACCATTGGCACCGGTTGACCCTTTTCTTTTTCTTGACTTTTCTCCACACCACTCCTTGAACCTTCCCCTAATACAAGTGGTCGTTGAGGTGGGGCTTGGCCTTTATATAGTCGTGGAAGACTTTTGGGCACGATGTCCCGAAAAATAATAGGCCGCCACGTGGCGTAGTGTGCCTCGTAACGTGTGGAGAATTGTCCGTCGTTTTCGATGTCTTTGCTTGACTTCCCGTTCCTTGTCTGATAGCGCATTATCCACCATTCTGTTATCTTGCCAGCTGTCCATCCTTTCCTTTTTAGCTTCTTTTGCCATTTCCTGAAATTAGGGGCCTCTGCCCTATGGTCCTCGTTTTTGACAGGATCATATTCTGCCTCTATCTCATAGAAGTCATGCCAGGGCGACAATGATTGCATCTCCTCTATATTCCATTCTAGGTCTTGCCCTTCATGGTTATTGCGCCCGGATACTATGTCCTCTCTTGGGCACACACGGAACTCCTGGACATTTTTAAATTTTTTGATTATATCCAGAGGATCATACTTCCACCTCTGCGGTAGCTGGATCAGTCCAAAACTTGAGAGTATGGCAGTAAAAAACTGATGCTGTCCATTGAGGCCAATCTCCACTTCTCCCCATTTGATTGGGTAGTTGAATATGTGGCCTTTCTTCTTTCCTTGGCCGTATTTCTCATCAGTGTAGTCCATTTGACGGGATGCCTCGAGTGCAAACTGGTACTCCGAGGCATAATAAGGTAGCAGGAAGGGTTTGCCTGTAAACCCGTGAACTCTAAGCACCAAGCCCTGTGTCAGTCGGCAAGTATTCCCAAAGGGTATCTCCCCGCTTATAAAGTGCTCGTTCATTGCGCGTGGGCCCCGTGCGCAGCCACCCTGGACGACGCTGAGGGCGTGGCTCAGGAAATACTTGTTGAACTTGTAATAAGATTCTTCTTTGTACAATACCCGGGTCCATTCATACACCGAGCGAGGCGCACCATGCTCATCCCCGCGTTGCACTGGGATTGACTTCATTTTGCCGTGGAAGTGGAACAGAAAGAGCCAGGCCAAGAATGAACAAAAAGGTGCCCGTCTTCTTTTCCTTTAAATCGCATAGAGCGAGGTGGATTGCTCGAGCCAAATAGTCAGCCCAGTCGAAAAACTCCCCGTGCTGGAGAGACTCGGCCATAGCGATTTGGTGTGGCTGGACGAACGCATCCGACCCACAACCCAGGACCCAGGCTAGCATGGTGTAAACATGGAGGCTTTTGAATGCAGTTAAGGGCAGGGGGTTTTGGGACCATTGTCGGGGCGGAGGTGGCCTGTACATCTCCTCTTCCAGAAATTGCCGCATCAGCTGAGTGTCTGAAAACCTACTCGCTTGTTGTTTAAGGTTAACCTTCTTGGCTACACTCTTTCCGTCTATCGGATGACCCGGTGCGAAGGCTGCCTCCATGGTCTCTGGATCAATATGAAACAGGGGCGCGCCGGTATAGTCACAGATTTGTCTGGTGTCTGGATTATAATATTCCGCCACCACTGCTACCAATTCAGGGCAATGATGCACCTGGCTACATAGAAACCAATACAGGTGCGACCGGTAGGCAGCAGCGAGCGGCGATGGCTTGGGAACTCTGTCCTTACATGCTTTAATGGTGTTTCGCAAGTCATTCATGTTCTGGGAATAAGGCCCGTCCCTAAGCCTACTCCAATTGTCACGGGGTGGTGGTGGAGGCTGCGTTGGCTGCTCTGGCTGAGCTCTCCTCCTAGGTTTCGCCTCAGATGACTGCGCTTTACCCTTTTCCTTTTTCTGCATGCCCTTGGTGTCCTCAGGCGCTTCTGAAGCTGTTTGTCTGGCTGTAGTACTCTGCCCACCAGCTCCCTTCTTCCCCATGGCGCAATTCACAATTCTAGCTACTGTCTTGTAGGTGTAAAATTTAAATTTACTTTTTACCGGAGCTTGAAACAGTTTGAATTTAGCCTGGTAAAAATTTTGCGGCAATTGATTTTATAGTGAAGAGCTGGGCCTGGGCGCGAATTAATGGCAAGTATCTGTCTTTAATTGTCCGCACAAAGTTGGTGGACGTCGCTCTATTTCTTCAGGGTGGCCATGCAGAAAATCTATGAGATGAGACCTTTCGAATCTTTGCAGAGTGTACTTTATACCTTTTTTCGACCTCAATTCCTCTTAAACCTCGTGCAACCGCATTCATTTATTGCACGTTTCTTGGCGAGTGTGCCCCGCGCGATTTTCAAGGTCAGCCAGCTAGAAGGTGGGCGCCTCCACTCTTCCCTTTTGTCAAGGGACATGATTTTGACCCTAGAGCGCTCGACAAACGAGCGCCTTCGGGTTCCTTTTGCCGTTGGAGAGCGATATGGGGTACATAGAGCACTAGTTTCGCGGGCCCTTTGGAAGGTTTAAAAATTTAAAAGAACTTTCCCCTTTGGATGCTACCCTGGGTCGCTCACGCTTGGAGCGCTTTAAGGTGTCTTTTACTTCGGATGAGCGCTAGAGGGCAAATTGATACTTAGAAATTTTTTTGCCGAATTGGCGCCAAGCTTCGCCCCTCGAAATCTTACCCAGATCGCCGAAGAGAAGGGCGCTTCAGGGAAACTTTTATACTTTGAGAAATTTTATCCCTTTGGCGCTAAGTTTTGGCTAGCCAAACTCTGCCCTGGATCGCTCGAAAGAAGAGCGCTTTGAGGCAAATTTGCTTTGAGCGAGCGCTAGAGGGCAAATTGAGGGACTTAGAAGATTTTCCGCTATCTAGCACTAGGCCTTGGTTTGCCGATTTTACCCTGGATTGCTCACGCTTGGAGTGCTTGAAGGGTACTCAGGGGGTCTAAATTGCCCCTATCATCGTCTAGCATCCATAATGCGGGCATCTCGATATGAGTAGGCAAGACGACATCTTTTCTGTATACAAGGGCATATGGAGATGTCTCGATAGACTTTTTGACTGATATCCGGTCTGCCCATAGCGCTCGATCTAGTAGCAGGTGCCAGGCTCTCTTGTTTCTTTCCACCATCTTTTTTATGATCTTCATGAGGTTCTTGTTGGTGGACTCGGCCAGACCGTTCCCTTGCGGATAATAATTAGAAGACATCTTATGATAAATCCCATACCTGCAAGTGAACTCGGTGAGTGTGGTGCCTGTAAAACCTGGACCGTTGTCGGTCACTATGGCTTCGGGGACCCCGAATCGGGTGATTAGACCTTCTAGGAAATTGACAACCGTTTCCTGGTCGGCATGCTTAGTGGGTATCGCTTCAGCCCATCTGGTGAAATAGTCTGTGGCTGTTAGGATGAACTTATGGCCGGCCGAAGAATTCGGGGTTATGGTTCCAATGAAATCCAAGCCCCATTGCTGAAAGGGTGCTTCAACCCGAATCGGCTGAAGAGGCATTGGAGCATTCCTGTTGCGGCCAACAAACCTTTGGCACTTCTCGCATTTCTGAGAGATTGCGTGTGTATCGGTGAAAAGGGTGGGCCAATAATAGCCTGCTTTGATGATTTTCAAGGCCGTCGGCCTTCCTGAAAGGTGTCCTCCCGACATCCCGGAGTGGAATTCCGTGAGGACTTTTTCCTTTTCTGTTCCCTTGATGCACCGCAAGAGAACGCCGTCGATGTTTGCGTAAAAGAGCCCTTCGGGGCGCAGTACAAATTTTAGGGCCTTGAGCCGAAACCTTCTCCTCTGCGAGGCATCAAGGTTATCAGGGTATTGCCCAGTATTGAAATACCATACTAGGTCATCGGTCCAGTCCCTGGATTCCTCTGAAGAATTGGCAAAGTCAGCCTCCGTCATAGGGTCTTCCCACTGACAAGCGGTCACTTCTGCGGCGACACTTCTGGCTAATTCCTGACAAAGGGCTCGCCCCCTGACAAGCTTGGTGGGCCGAACTTCTATGTCGAACTCTTGAATCTTGGCAATCCAGCCAGCTCTCTTATGACCTGGTTCCCCTTGAATAATGAAATTCCTGACGTCCGGGTGGATGACAAACACGGTGACCCGGCTTTGTGAGACAAAGTGTTTGAATTTCTTCAGAGACCTCATGACTGCATGCACTTGCCGCTCGATAAAATTATACCGTTCTTCATGTGGTTGAATAACTTGGCTTAGGAAGGCAATAGGACGTTCTTCGCCGTCATCTCCCTTTTGGGTTAGAACTACGGCATAGCTTTCCGGCTCTCCGACCGCGTATAAAATGAAACCCTTGGAATAGTCCGGGTTAACCAGGACAGGGGCCTGAGCTATCCTGGCTTTTATCTCTTCAAAAGCCTTTTTCCTCTCCTCAGTCCATATGAATTCGGCATCCTTTTTCAGTAGCTCGGACATTGGCTTTATCACTTGGGCGAAGTATGGCACAAACTTCCTCACGAAGTTGATCTGGCCAAAGAAGGATTGAAGACCCTTCTTGTTCACTGGGATGGAGAGCTTCATCAGAGCCTCTGCCCTGTCGGGATCAACTGCTAACCCTTTTTCGGAGATGACATGGCCTAGCAACTTTCCTTCTTTCACTGCGAAGACTGATTTCTTCGGATTAATAGATATGCCGAACTCCCGGCACCTTTCAAATACTTGTTCCAGGTGGGAGCTGTGCTCCTCCCTCTTGTGAGAGAATACTGTCATGTCATCTAAATAAATTACGATTATTTTATTCAGCAGCTCCCAGAATGCAATATCCATAGCCCTCTGGAACGTAGCCCCGACATTGGATAGGCCAAAGGGCATCCGCTGATATGCGAACGTTCCCCATTTGGTGGTGAACGCCGTCTTGTGCTGGTCTTCGTCCTTCACCCAAATTTGGTTATAGCCCGAGAAGCCGTCTAGAAGGGAGAACCGCCGTGCTCCTGCGACAACATGGAGAATTTGGTCGATCTGAGGGAGCGGATAATGGTCCTTGAGGGAGGCCTGGTTCAGGTTGCGGAAGTCCACGCAAAGGCGGATATCTCCGTTCTTTTTTCTGACTGGGACCAGATTCGCGACCCAAGAGGAATGCTTGATGGGGTATATTATTTTTGCTTCGAGCATCTTCAAGAGTTCGGCCTTCATCAAGACCTCAATCTTTGGGTTCATCGGCCTCTGCTTTTGCCTACAGGGTTTAACCCCTTCTTCGAGTTCAATCGTATGCTGGATGACTTCTCGGTCGTACCCCTTTAAGTCTTGATAACTCCAAGCGACGATATCTGGATATCTTCTGCAGAGAGCTCGGATCTGATCCAGCTCCTCTGGAGTGCAGTCAGTCCCTACTTTGATCACCTTGCCTGGCTCAAGCTCCAGGTCTTTGTACTGCTTGGAATCCACCTTGATCCTATGCGATATTGCTCGGTCATTCTGATCAAAGAGACTTTCTAGGGTAATTAGTCCTTTGGGGACATGGTTATTTTTTAACTGTATCAACCCCTCATATTCCTCGTCATCAGGGTCTCTACCTTCGATTGTGCTGGCTTCATGAACTAGAAAATTGATGATTTGCTCATCGGAATCGAACACCTGCCAGTGGGTGTCTTTATCAGGCACAGAAGGCCTGTAGATGGTTCTTACCGCCTTGGGCTTCTGCATTAAATCATCAGCCGGGGAGTATCTGGCTCCGATAGACGCTAAGACGTCTGCATGTCTGTTCTTTTCTCGGGGAATAGCTCGGACATTGAGGGCTTCAAACGACTCCATCAGGTCCCAGACCCGATTACGATATGACTTAAGATAATGTTTCTTGGAGGCACACCTGTTGGTAATCTGATTGCAAACTAGCTCTGAATCTTCGAAGATTTGCAACTGTTTGATCCCCAACCTCTCTGCTTTCTTCAGTCCTAAGCACAAAGCTTCATATTCTGCGCCATTATTGGTGCAACTCCAAGCCAATCGGTAGCAATAGGCTTTCTCCTCTTCTGTAGGTGAGATAAGTACAACCCCCGCCCCGACGCCGTTTTTGCATCGGGCACCATCAAAGTACAACTTCCACAGCTCATTGGGAGCAGGGTCTATACCTTCCTTTACTGTTTCTTTCGGTTTCTCGGGCTGACTTATGGAATAGCAGCCGATCTCAGACTCAATCATGGCATTGAAGTCTAATAAGGAGAATTCGTCCTCCGCTTGTAGCTCTTTTATAGTTTCGCTCACTATGTCCACTTCCTCAACCTCCTCTGCCACTAGGTGAACTGCCTCACCTAGCTGTCCTTCCTCGGGTAGTTTCTCAACCAAGAAGGTGGAAGGCTTGTCATTGTAAATCTTCACTCGTCTCCCTCTGAAAGGGACCTCCATGTGAGAGTAGTCCAAAGACAAATATCCGCCTAGCTTGGCGGTAAACTCCCTTGAGAGGCACATGCCAAAATAGGGCTCTAGGTCCACCACTACAACCTCCTGGATCACTGTAATCTGTGGAGCTTTATGTAGCTGGATGGGGATGTCCTTTATGATACCAACAGTCTTCACAGGAGTGCCATCTAGCTGGAGTACGCCTTGGCTACTCCGTGTGTATTCCATGCCGATTTCTTCGCAAACCGCCCTAGGCATGACTGTGGTTGAGGCGCCGGAATCAACTATACAGTTGTGCACCACGCATCCTTCCATCCGCAAGGACAGATAAAACGGTGGTGGTCTATTCTTTCCAGTGATTGAACTGGTTAATGGTTGGGCCAGTACCGGTTGCTGCGCTTTTTCTCCTTTTACAGACTTCAAAGATTCTTGCAGCAAGTCGACTTGGCCGGGGAGCTGAAGGGCGTCGTACATACTAATTTTGGCCGGGGTCTTCTTGAGTTCCTCGACGATGTTGTAGGCCGAAGCAGTAGACCCTTCTATCTCTTTTGCAGCTTCGTACTTGCTACGGTACTGCTGCGTTGCTTCAACCCTCTGCCGTTTATTCAGCGAAGGATATTTGAGTTTCTCTCTTGCTTGTTCCTTTGTTTCGGTTTGGGGGGGAGCCAAGGGGGCTGAAGCTTTATGAGCGACGGTCTTTTCTTTCGCCGGCGGCAGTACAGGATTCTTGTCGGGAGCGTTAGCCGAGGGCTGCTCCTTGTTCCTCCTCGTGTACACCTTTAATGGTTGCATTTGAGCCGCATCTGCTTCGATTGGCCTTTTGCCATCTTTGGTCAGAATGGACACCTTTTCCTCTGGGACGACTAAGTCGTGATCCTCTTCTCGAAGCATATTCACTTGGTCCTCCAGGTCACTGCTCGGCCGAGTACCCGCCAGGGTTTGCACGTAATGCTGATGAAACATGCAGGTACTTTCGCCGTGAGGATCGTTGCAGGTGGAACACCAGTGCACAGGGTCTGAAGTGCTCGGTCCTTCATGAATGGCCGCATTTCTTGCAGGAGGTCTATTATCTTGGGCTGCCACTTGATCCTTTGTCAGCGCCGGGGGAGGGTAAGACCTTCTGGGAGCATACTCCATCTGGGATTGCTTTTTCTTCATGATTGCCATGTCGTTGGACAGCGTCCGACAGACAGAACTGAGATTTTCCATTCCTTGTAACAACTTTGCTTGGATATCAACAACTAAAGGAGTTGCTGAAGCGGGTGGTGGCAATGGAGCCAACGGTGGAGCCGAAGGCAATGGAGGGTATAACGGAGCAGCGGG
The DNA here is from genome assembly GCA_028583015.1 of Wollemia nobilis. Lineage (NCBI taxonomy): Eukaryota > Viridiplantae > Streptophyta > Pinopsida > Araucariales > Araucariaceae > Wollemia > Wollemia nobilis. The sequence continues at coordinate 1,051,911 of JAQPPZ010008406.1, forward strand.
AGGAGGAGGAGGCAGTGAGGGATACGACAGGGTTGTCGTAGGCGGCGGCGGAGGTGGAGTAGACTGATGGATTTGAGGGGGAAAGTGAGTAATCACGGGCGCGGGATTCCACGACACGACAGGCTGCGAAGAGGAAGAAGATGCTGAATATGGTTGAGCGGATGCACTAGGATACTGAGTGGATTGCTGGAAATCAGGATAAATCGGCGTCGGCATTCTATGTGGAAGCTTGCCAACTGAGATTAAGTCCTGTTCCGCTAACTGAGCTAGCTCATACAGCGCAGGAAAGGTATTAACGCGAGCGGCCTTAATCTGCATGGCCACGTCGGCATTAAAAGATCTAAGATAGTAATGTGCCGCTTGACCGTCACTTGGCCGTAGCTCTTTGGGCACTCTTTTCCATGATCTAGCGAACCTCACATTAAAGTCCGCTACCTCTTCTTGCGGGTGTCTTTGGATTGACTGAAATTGGTGCAGGAGGGACGTTGGATCAGCTGATTCATTAAAACTCCTAGCCAAACGTTCGGCCAACTCGGCCCAGCTGGTGATGGACCCGGGCTGCAAGGACCGGTACCAGTACAGGAGCTTTCCTCTTAATGAAAGGGCGAGCAATCGAACCATGACGCTCTCGTCAGTGATGCGGTGAAACGCGGCCAAAGCTACGATGTCTTGCATGTGTTCATAGGCCGTCTTTCCGTTTCCATCGAATGTGGGCAAGGCCTTCATGGCTGCTTGCGGAATTGGATCATCTCCCAATAGGTTCAGCGGAGAAGCAGAATCCCAAGCGGGAAACAGGTCATTCTGCTGATTTTGATCTTGACCCGCCATATTGGCGTTTTGATTTGGCGGTAATGGCGGAGGCTGCAGCGGGTCCGGTTGAACAGGTTCTTTCGGCGCTTGCTGCTGCCAATTGAATTGCTCAGGAGCAACCGGATGATCTGGAGAGTTGGGAGGACCCGGAGGGCAGCTGGTTGCAGTGCTATCTGGAGTTGGACCTTGCTCGACAACTTCAGCTTCCCTTGACGATGATCCGTCCCGAGAAACGTGCGTTCTTACTAGCCGAGGACGCTCTCCAAAAGCGTCGATGTCGAGCTCGTAATACTCGGGTTCTTCTTCAGAATTTCTTACTCTCCATCTCGTTTGCATGAAGGCAGGATATGCTTGGACCGGTCTACGAGACTTGGAGGGTGTCTGAGTTCGACAGAGTCAGAGTCGCCAGATGTTCAAAAAAACGTCAGCAATGAAGTGAACATCGACACCTTCAATGCTGCTTATGCGGTGGGACGGGTCCCACCGGGCGTGCCAGAAAAGATACTGTTGGTTACAAATCTGCCATGAGGAAAGGATTTGTTGTCGTTGCGCCCTCGATTCGCCCAACAGCTTGAAAGGCCGGAAGGAAGGGATGCCTTCCGGGCCAATCTCCGGAGAAGGCCGGCTTCCTATGTGATTTTTGGTTTTAAGATAAGGGTGCAGGAAAGAAATAAAAGGGATAAGGGTTAGAAGCGGTGGTATTCAACGTTGGGGAAGAACAAGCAGCACAGTCACTAACTAGCAACTAAACCAACAACAATCAAAACAATACATGTAACAGAAACCAGCTATGAAATTCTTCCCTATGTATCCTTAAACATGCATTCCAGGCTCAGATAATTGCCAATGCTACGATCCAGAGTTCAGAATGACAACAATCAGAAAAATAAATGAGTAAATGCAGAAATGACACGAATAAGGCAGCATAAAAGAAAGAGACACAATTGGAGCCAAAGTATGGATTGTATTGAAGCAAACGATCTTAGCTACAACAACTTTCTTTAGCAATATGTTCCCCCTCATTACAAAATAAAATGGTGCTATTTATAGCAGATAACCCTCCCCAGATTACAATACGGGCACAAATACCCAAACCTGTAAAAACTGCAAAAAGCGGCCAAATATTATCTTTGTCGGCCGTATCTGATTCTGCCACTGTTTTCCTTTATGATGGCATGGTCTCGGACAGATTTAGTAGCTGGGAGGGAATGGCCCATTAATATGGTGGATGTAGCGGTACTTTGCCTCAAATGCCCGCTACTGTTTGTCTTCAATGGTCACCCACCGTGATACTGGAGTATGGCCTTGGCTGTACTGAAACAGGCTCTGATCCCGAAAAAACTTGACCTTTTACTCCGGGGACACCTGCTGCTTAACCGGCAAAATTTGGGCGGGAAACGCGCCTATACTGCTTCAAACAATGCGCTGCCGCAAAAGCTGAGGACCGGTTGGTTACCCAAAACGAGCAAGGCAAAATTGCCCTAGTGCGCTCCTGAGGGAGATATCTGCCCTTTAGCGCTGCCGAATGATAGCGCTTTAGGGCGACTTTTGCATTCATAGCCAACCTGGACTTTTCGCCTCCTTGCTAAGTGTCGGAAATAACCCCCAAAGCGCTCGACTTTGGGGATTTTGCCCTGGAGCGCTCCAAACTGGAGCGCTTTGGGGCAATTTTTGTACTTAGAAATTATAGGGGCTCTTGCTTTCACGTGAACCGCCTCACAAATGCTCCAAAGCGCGGCAAAAGGGAAAAAGTGCCCTGGAGCGCTCCAAACTGGAGCGCTTTGGGGCACAAAGCAACACTTAGCCAAAAATGAGCAACCTGCACAAACATTCACCAACCGGCGAGGAAATGCTCCAAAGCGCTCGAAAGGGAGAAATTTGCCCTGGAGCGCTCCAAACTGGAGCGCTTTGGGGCGAAAAATACTTAGTCAAAATTTTGAATTAAAAGCCCATTTCCTCCTTTTCTTCCTTTCTTCAGAAAACGCCCTAAAGCGCTCAAAGCTGGCGAAAATGCCCCAAAGCGCTCAAAGTCTTCTGCTGCGGCTTAGGGCTGAACCCGGGAGGACTGCTCTTTCAGAAAAGAAACAAAAATGATGTACCCCTTGAAAATGGCAACAGGAATGAGGCACACTTGGATGGGGTGCACTAAGTATGAGAGTGGGGCACACTCCATACTTTCACACTTGGTGTGGGGTGCACTCAAACTAGACGTACTCTAGATTTTCACACTTGAAATGAGGTGCACTTGTCACTTGGACCTAGGACAGACTTGCAAGCACATTCTCAGAAGAGGGGGGCGTTGTCATTCCTCAATCAATTTTTTTGGGCCTATTTAACTCTCTTTCCTTTTGTTAAAACTTGACATCCTCACTTTATTTTGATGTATTCTAAGCTATCTAATTGGCTTGTTTAAGTCTTCATTGGTTGATTCTCGCTCCATTTGGATATTAGCAATGGATTCGTAATCAATCACACAAGGATATTGAGAAACCACTATAGGTATTTCCATGGTTGCATCTAATCTTGAGAGAAATGCAAGTACTTCTCTTTCACCTGCTGTGAAAGGTACACACTTTGGCTCTTCTATCAATTTTGGTGCCGATCTTGATGACTTTGAACATTAAGAACTAGGTTTATAGTGTATTCCATGTAGTTTAGTTTTTCACATGTATAGCCTTGTCAATAAAGGTTGACTTTTAATATTCAGTATTGAATTGTATATGAGCTTTAATAAATAAATGTGTTTTTTTATCCTTTTTGATCTCCTTAATTCAATTTTGTTTATACATTTTTAAAAATATTTAAATCTTCTTCTTCTTCTTATTTAAATTCCGCATTTCCTTTCATGTTTCCGCATTTCCAAAGGCTTTGGAAACTTTTATGAGGGGGGGAGAGAGATTGTTCAGAAACTTATTAGCCTCCTCTAGAGTACCTACTCCGACAATAAAATTGGCTTTGAGGCTCTCCAACCATGCAGAATTTTTACCTTATGTTTTTTGTGAAGTGGGGACAAACATCACAGATTTAAGTCTATGAATCTTGTTGTTTTCAAGTTTGTCTTGTATGATGAGTAGCATTGTTTACCTCTATCTAGGAGCAACTACCTTATAAATGATGAATTTATTAGAGATAAGTTGAATTTTGTTCTCTTGCATCTTTAGGATGCTGGTGTGTTTTCACCTATTGATAATCTTTGAGGATTATGACTGTCATGCTTCTTTTCTGATTTTGCTCAGGAGCCTGTTTCACATGGACAAAACCTTTTTAGGTCTGACAAATGAGAATCCTCCCTTGAGAAAATAGTGGTGGTTATGTTAATGGCCATAAGATACCAAATGATTAGTAGGACTGAGTATTTACTCTTACAACAACAAAGCAGCAAAGGGAGTGCAGGAGTAATTCCTTCCTAAAATACTAATAAACAATGTGTACAATCTAAAGAAACCAATAAAAACATACATGCAATGCGTCCATGTGGCTCTTCAAGCCTAGAACTTCAATGATTTGGTTGATCGGCTGGCCCTCTGTGGAGACAAGATGTTAACCTAGTCATTAAATGACCTGTTTCGATTTAGAGTGGAAGTAAATCCCTCAGTATTAGAAAACTAGCCCATAACACACTCCATTCCAAGTACCAATCTATCACTAGCCGTTGTTGCCTTTAAGAAAGTTCTCGAGTCTTTGATAAATGTTGGACAATTAATGAACGCACAACTTTGCTCAAATAAGCTAAATAGCCCATAGCACACTCCATTCCTACTACCAATGTACCACTAGCCGTAATTACCTTTAAGAAAATTAGTTGTTATGAATCTCTTTTCTTATTACAGGAAAATCCTTCACATTTATTGAATAACAATATTCATCCATAAATATTAAGGACAATAAAACATCGATATAAATGTCGATATAGATTCAGTTTATAATTCAAACATTTAAGGTGGGGCAACACCGTACAATGCTCCTTATTGGAAGGAAGCCGTATCTCAACTTGAGATAAATAAAATATTCTTCTCTTCATCCCATATGAGCCTTTTGCCTACATTATATAATGCTCAACTACCTACCACTACCACTTATCCATACATGTGGGATAATTACATTTATTATAATATTAAGTACAATATTATAATATTAAATTCCTATCTTGGGTACCTAACATTCCATCCCCTTTACAAAATTTTTTGTCCTCGAAACATAAGAAGAGACTAAATAATATGATCTATTGAGCCTTGCTGTGAACTGGTATTGATCTCGATCATCCATCCATCCATCCTAGGGAAACTCTCATTGGTGGTAGTCTTCGCTAATGCTGATATACCATTTTGCCATTTGAATTTTTGATAGTAATTTCTTGGTTTCTGGCAATAAATATCACTCTTTTTCATCCATGTTTGTTTTTGCGACTTGAGTATCCAAGACTGGTCTGTTGGTTCCACACTTACTGCTCTACTCTAGTAACTCGAATGATGGGTCCATTTGTTCCTTTATGATGCTGCTGCACCACTCTGAAAACTAAAGTCACTATGCTTTCTTTGCCAAACACTGCCATAGTTGGTGCCCTTTTGATTCCATGTAGAACCATAATATTGTTGCCTTAAGCCATGCCTCCAAGATTGTTGCTGCTCTTGGTGGTGTGGATGGCGATATGCTGCAACCTTAACCTAATGTTCTACCTTCTTTGTCTCCTCCACATTTTGCTCCTTTGTTTTAAATTCTTTTGCGTGATGTTCTCTCATGTGCCCTTTGTTTGATGTGTCCTTGTGTTCTTTTATTTATTTCTTGCGCTTTGCTTTTGATTTTCCCATAGACTTTGCTATTGCTGTTTCTTCCATGGACTTCGCTGTTGCTACTTCTTTCTTGGATTTTGTTGTAGGTTCTAATGCTTCTTCCTCATTTTGTTTCCCTGCAATAGATTCCTGTTTTTCCATCATGAAGAGAGATTCCTGTGTTTTCTCGGATCCTTGCCTCCTACACTGAGAAATATCTTGTAATGTTATTTTCTTTTTTTTGTACCAGAACTTCATGAACTTCTCTTGTACATTAATATTAACAGTACCTAACGAATTTAACCAATAATAACAAAGAACAATGTTCGCATCATCCATCTCAATAGCATAAACATCTGAATGTAAAATATATTTGTCCATGGTAATCTTCAAATCTTAAAAAATTTGAAGATTTGTACCCTCAAGCTGTGTCTTTTATTTTCTTTGCTCGAGCTTGCAACCTCTTAGCCAGAGACATTAATGACATCGTATCTATTGCTAGGGTTTATAAAAATAATAACATTTTCCTTCTAAATGCAGCTATAAACCTGCAAAATAGAATTTTTAGATCCAAACAGATTTATTTGAACACTGTTTAACTTATCTGACATCCAAGTTGTGCTTCTTTTAGTCTGTTCACTATCATCCTTCTCTTTTCCTTTTGCCAATTTCTCATAAATTAACTCTCTTAATTTCCTTTTGTTCCTTTTGAGGCTTGTTTAATTATTCTGCATAGCTTTTGAATGTATTATTCAAACTAGCTATCTTTTCATCATTTTTCTCAGATTCCCATTTGCTTAAAAATGCTTGCTCTGTTTCTTCCCAAGTTAATTGATAATTATGGGTAATAAGAAAATTATGAAGCCAAGGTTGAGCTTCTCCTTCAAAATATTGAATAAGCCAACAGACCCAAATATAATTAGTAGAATACACAGATTTAAATTGCCTCCACCATTCCTTAGCATCAATATCATCCCTTCTAGTGAATATTGGCAACTCCATGGCCTCAAATCCTAAAAATTTTAAAACTTGGATTTTTTCAAAAATAAAATTCCTCAAGTCTCTTCTATTCCTTTTAATTAAATATTTAAATCTGCAGATTCTCTTCAAAACAAAATAGATTGCAACTGATTTGCTTCTCTTGATTGACAGATATCTGCACGCAAATAGCAACTATTTATTGGCCCGTAGACTTTTTTTTTTTGGCTGATGACAGCGTATGGACTGTGTATTTCCTGCACTCAGCCTAGCAACTATTAACTGTTAGAAAATTAAAAGCAAGCAAGCGAAACAACAATAAACAGTACACGAGATTTTACGTGGAAACCCTGCAGTGTGCAGGGAAAAACCACGGGGCAAAAGGCAGCTTTTCTCTTTTATTATTCTCAGCTAGCTTTCATACATTCGCACTATCATAATGCAAGGGGCATTCCCCTTTTTATAGAAATACAAAGGAAGATTCCAAAAAAGTCGTGGCACATTCTAGATAAAAGCGCTTTATTAACCGTGTTTAAAAAAAAAGCGCTTTACCGCGTTTTATGACAAACGTGCTTTATTACGTTTTATAACAAATGCGTTTTAGTAAGCCACATCGTACAGTTGTACGAATGAAAATTTTCGGGTCGGGGGCAGAGCCCTTAAACCCCTTGGCAAGGGGGAAGCTGGCTGGTTCCCCCTTGCTGTTAGAAAAAATAGCAAAATTCTGTGCAAGCAGAAAAACACAATAACACAGAAAAAACAGTAACACAGATTTTACGTGGAAAACCTGCAATTGCAGGAAAAACCACGGGGCAATGGCAGCTTGATCTTTTATTGATTTCGGCAGAATTACATTCAATCAACATTGACATGCAAGGGGTCATTCCCTTTTAATAGAAAAAACAAAAACTGTTTGTTTCCTCTTCCAAAGGAAGAGTCCAAAAAACTGTTTGTTTCCTCTTCCAAAGGAAGAGTCCAAAAGACTGTTTGTTTCCTCTCCCAAAGGAAGACTACAGAATACTGTTTGTTTCCTCTTTATAAGCTGCACCACCATGCACCTCTCTGCTGAAGAACATTGGAGATCTGGATATTGACTTCACCTCCTAACACTTGCGACCCCCCTTGATGCGCTCGACGCATACAAGCATCACTTGGGGTTGGGTTACTATATGCTGCACCACCATGCTCCACTCTGCTGAAGAACATCGGAGATCTGGATATTGACTTCACCTCCTAACATTAACAGCCTACAGACTATTTCCGTCTTGCAACTGATTACAACATGTTTTGCGGAATGTTTTTTTTTTGGCAGAACACTATGAAATTGCAGACTAGGTATTTTTGCACTTTGAATACTAACTGATAATGTCCTCTACAGATTGTTTTTTTTTTTAACGGCTTGTTCTGTGGATTGGGTATTTTTTGCACTTATACTAGCATTGATAGTGGCTTGCTCTGTAGACCATTTTTTTGGCAAATTGCTACCAACTGGGAACTAGTTTTGTGCTCACTTGCAACTGTCTGTTATGCTGAAGCTATGGAACTGTTATAGACTGTGGAAACTGTGCAGAAACTATTCTTGAAGTTGTAGCTGACAGTTGTATGGCACTTATATAGAAAACTTGGGAACGAATTGGGCCCAAAAATTTGGCTTTCTAGTGGCTTAAGGTAAATCTCACCGGCCACAAAGGCTGTTTAAGCAAGTGCCGCTCTTTGATTACCAACAATATTTCCACTAGGGAATAATTGCTAAGAAACCAGCCACGGTTTTACCTCTAAATGACAACTCTTTGTATACTCTCTCAGGGTAAAAATACTACTAACAGGGTGTGGGGCTGTTGACCCTTTTCACTGGCAATACACTCAAACCAATTACTCTGGGGTTCCTAGGGTACTCCTCAAAATGAGGTTTAGGGCAAATATTAGCCCAAGAGCTTCCCCCAGTTAAGCTGTAGGGACTTACCTCGATCCTGCAAGAGGTTATTAGCCTAACGCAGGTGCTTATTAAGCATTGAAATTTGGATCCGAACAGTGAATAGACTGTTGAAACTTTTGCAACGAAACATGGCCCTGGAAAGTGCTCACAATGAATAAACAATTGCAAACTAACTAAAGCTTCTAAAATGAAACATGACCCTGAGAAGTGTTCTGATACCACTTGTTATGAACCTTTTTTCTTGTTACAGGAAAATCATTCACATTTACTGAATAACAGCATTCATCCACAAATATTAAGCATAAAATAAATAGATTTAAACACCGATATAGATTCAATTTATAATTCAAACCCTTGAGGTAGGGCAACATTGTACAATGCTTTTTATTGAAAGGAAGCCACTCCTTACTATATCTCAACTTGAGATAAATACAATATTCTTCTCTTCATCCCATATGGGCCTCTTGCCTACATTATACAATGTTCAACTACCTATTACTACCACTTATCCATACGTGTGGAATAATTACATTAATTATAATTTTATAATATTAAATTCCTATCTTGGGTACCCAACATTAGTCTTGATAAATGTTGAGCAATCAATGAATGCACAACTGTGCCCAGATAAGCTAAATCTGGCTTGAAGTATGTTAATAAGTCCTTATTATTGCATATGGTTAAAGGCTAAGGTTTTTTTTCAATTGGTTATATGGGATTGAAATGGGTCCCACCCATATTACATCATCACCACATAGTGGTATTACAACAAAGCTTGGATATTATCAATGTATCGCTTGACAAGATTTGAACCTTTGTCTTCTCTTTAAATATTGAGGAATCTAACCAGTTGAGCTAATGTCACTTGATTCAATGAGTTTACACAGGCTTTTATGAGGGGTCCTGGTCCCCAGTTAAAGGCTAAAGTTGCCACCCTCTTTGCTTGCTATTTTCATTTAGCTATCACTTGTTATGATTTTATTTGGTGCCCTGGATGTGTTTATTTTTCTCTTTGATTCACAAACTGTAATTGTACATTGCATGGTGCATTCATCTCAGCAGTTTAATTTGTATATGGGTTCTATTATTTTATTTGTTGTCTGGTTTTGTTTGCTTCTCACACTTGGAGATGAGAAATATTTGCAGATGATAACTGTGCAGTGGACAACCCTATTGATAAGCTTTTACATCAACTGATTCATGCTTGTGATCTTCAATTTATTCATGCTTGTGATCTTCATCAACTGATTCATGCTTGTGATCTTCAATTTATTCATGCTTGTGATCTTCAATTTCTTTAGAAAAGTCCTGCACAGTAATTGTTGGAACTTAAATAGTTCAAGGCACAACTATAGTCCTGCATGGTTTGGTTCAGAAGGCCAAAAAGGTTGGGAGGTTTGGCTTTTTCAGGGAGGTTCTATTCGGTTCGGAAAAGTTTGGATAACTTATAAATATTTATAACAAAATATAAATATATGAAAAAAAAAGAGAATTTCAGATTCTTTGATATTTTTTATAGTCGAGTATTGTATTTTATGAGTGATATTTTATGTTTGAATATTTAAAAAATTAACAAATTAAAAAAGAAAAAAAGAGCAGGACTGAACTCAACTGGTTCACATTCCTGGTCCAGGTTTGGATGAGCCTGGTAACTATGGTTTAAGGCATGTGGCTGAGAGTGAAGTGGCTCTGGGTATATTGTGGAGATGATTGCTTTTTTTCTATCATTTTCTATATATTGCAGTTATTTAGTGTTCTGCTTTTAAAATCTAGTTGCGTACTGCCTCAGTTTTCTTAATAACATCTTTGGGATTGGCAGGTCTGTAAAGTTGGCTTTCACGTAGCTCAAACAAAGAAATGCTTGGAAGACGAAAAATTGATGCAAACTGTTTTTTGTATGAATGTCAAATATATGGAAACATAAAACCCATCTGAGAAATCCTTAAAATTTGTACAAATCCACTTGTGAGAATGTTTGAATAATATGAACCCCTTCTTGATGGTGTTTGAGAGAAGATATGGTATACTAAGAAGAAAAGAATATCCAAATTATTCAGAATTGAGGTGCTGAATGATTAACACAAGTAAAACTCAAGCTGTAAGTCTTTCTTTATGTTTTTTTCAGACAATAAACTGTGAGAATTTACAACAACGCATTTTATTCATCATATCCTGCTTCTAAACCACAACCATTAGGAAGACTGCAAATATTGTATTTTTGATTCTTTTTAGAAGGATATTGCAGTCTTGATCAGAGAGTCAGCAAGCAATGTTTCCATTAATTCTGCTTAGCCTTGAATTCCAAATTCATGATTCCTCGAGGCCTTAACATCTTTTGTTAATGCTTAGTATCATAGCTATACAACAGGCTTTTAAGGTTCAGGATAATTATTAAAGGTCCGGTCAACTTTTATTGGATTGTCTTGCATTTTGTTGCTAGTTTGAAATTTCGGAGATGTACTTCTTGAAAAAATGGAAAACTGATTTCTACAATAAAAAAAAATACGTGGGAAACTGAGAATGAAATTCTAAAACTGCTCATTACAAACTGATTTTTGAGAGCAGCAATTCAAGGATGAATAAAACAAGGGAAGGAGGACATTTTCACGAGAAATGGAGCTTGAAGAATGAATAGTAGACACTTTCACGGAGCATTTTGTGAGTTTGTTCCAGTAGTTTTTAACGATTACATTGCATGGATGCATATGACTAAGCACAGGCTGGTTGATCCTGGCTCGTGGCTTGCTACATTCTGGTTTGTCATTTATATCATTGTTATTATATCGTAGGATTTGTGATTGGATTTTGTTTTCAGCGTACTTCTATTTTATCAAATTATGTGTCATTATATTATTATTTATTATAATAAGGGTTAAAGAAATTTTCAGGTCACATGCTTAGACCAGCACTTCTTATGTGGAGTATGAGATCCCTTGAAGGAACACAGCAGCTGCGGGTGCAGGACTCAAACAAGTGACCAAGCTTGATGTTGATTTGCTGCTGACCAACTTGACCCGTGAAGCAATATGGCAACCAACTTGACCCATGAAGCAATAGGGCAAGAATTCACACTTCTAAAAGCTAGGATTATATGGAGGACGTGTCTTTTTTTAGACGTATCATTTAGACCTCCTAATACCTAGGATATTTTTAAAATCGTATAGGGTTTAAAAATTGAAAGACTTAGGGGCCTGATTAAAAATTGAGTTCCCACACAATATTCTATTTGTACAACTTTGTATTAGGCATTCAGGGCATACTAAAATCATAAAACCTTGAGTTAGCTTAAAGAATCAGGGTTAACAATACTCATTATGTTTTAATTTCTTTAACCAATTTGAGGCAAGTAATAGATATGCTCATAAAGTCATTTGAAGGGTTTATTTGCAGTGTTGAACAAGCTAGTTGAACAATTAAAATGGTCTTACTCTAGGGTCTTATTTAAAATTTGATTTTGTGATATTCATATTTCTATTAACTTGTCCCTTGAGTTTTCCTTAATCTCTTGAGGGCTTAGTTTTTTTAGTAAGTAATTTTTTTCCAATGAGTTTATACAGGTTTTTATGAGGAGTTTCGGTCCCCTCATACTGAGTGGGGTTTGAATCTTGGACCTTACAAAGAGAAGCTAAAGCTCGCACCACTGCAGCAAGCTTGCAGCTTTTATTGAGGGCTTCATTTTACCAAAACTTTAAAAACAATTTTCTATTTATGCTTTGCACGCAACATTATTTAGGTCAGGGTCAGATGCTATATGTGGGTATGTTGGTATAAATAAAAGTGACATATAATGCGAAAACTACATGAAAAATAATGTTACTTAATGCTTCTTACCTTAACACTGTATTTGTAATGATAGCTTGATTATAAAATATTTATAATTCTCTTTCACATGATATATGGTCTAATTGAATCAATGTACATGATCTCCATAGAAGGTAGGTAGGGTTGTATCAGACGTCAGGAGTAAAGGTTTGTAATGATAGCTTGATTATAAAATATTTATAATTCTCTTTCACATGATATATGGTCTAATTGAATCAATGTACATGATCTCCATAGAAGGTAGGTAGGGTTGTATCAGACGTCAGGAGTAAAGGTTCTAGGACCCTTCTTAAGTTAGCCTTAGTTGTAGGTTAACTATAACTCTACCTACTCCATCAACTTCAAGATACTTCTGTACTTTTCTATACTTCCGTGTTTAATTAGACTTCCTTACACACGGCCCAAGTTCACCGTACCTACTTAAAATATAGATTATTGGTTTCCTTCTCAGGCTTACACAGATTATTTGCTTCAGTGTGAAGTTTATGCCTTCAAGTAGGCCTTCTCATTGCTGTGTGAACATGACTCCATTAATTATTAAGGCAGTCTCTTTGGGTGCTCATTGGAGTGTTCCCCATCATTGGAGTATTCCCCATTATAGGTTAATCTTGCCTCTTAAATTTGGGACTACCTTGTTCGTAAAATCTTATTTTCGAAGTGTGAAAGATTCGTGGTTGCTTAGTGTGGATTTTATCCTCCATTATTTGGTAGTATTTTAAACCTTGAAAATGTTTTTGAATGCTCCCAAAATAGACTCAAAGTAAAGGAGACTTTTTACCTTCTTTTGGTTTGATTAGTCATTTTTAACCAGAAATTGCTTATCTTCATATGCTTAAGATGACCCATACATATACAATGTGATCTTTATCAAGTTATTATTGTATTGGTTCATGTACTTTTCATTCTGCACGTGGTCTCCACATTAGTATCATGTTATCTAACAATAAAGGGTTTATAAATGATTATGGATAAGATCTTTTTAGTTGGAAGGCTTTTGTTCCCCAAAAGATACTTGTAAGTGATACACACATCATGGCTTATTTATCTTTGAAAGTTTTCTTCTTCTTGTGTCTTTCTCAAATAGATTCTTTGAACCTACTCAACTCAAGAAGTTTTCCTTCGTCAAATAGAGTTGGCCTTTTATATCTCAAACAAGAGTAAACCCCTTCAAATTGCGATGTCTTAGCTATGTTTCATGTCAACTATAATGACCCAATATTTGACATACTTCTCGAGGTTTACTCTTTAAATTTATTTTGTTATTTATGCTTTTTACACCTTTATGTCTTCTTTCTATCTTGGGTTTTTCATTTGCTTGCCAACAATAACCTTTTGTTGACATGGAATCTACTATACTAAATTCCTATTGGCCTAACAATGATACATGGTTTTAACTTGAACTTTCACATTAGAGGTTTGCAAGATGCAAAAAAATGTTCCTAAGCAAATGATGCAACAAAAGATCAACATATGAAAGGAAATACAAGTAGCAAATGTAACAAGGCATGAGTCACTCTTTGAATCTAGACTCCAATCAAATACCATTATGAAATGTGGAAGAATCCAATAGTGAAATCTCCCTATATAATGTTATCTAAAACATATAACAATGGAGGGAAAGGATGATAGAGGTAAATGATTGGACTTGCTCTTAAATCATTAAAATAAAAGACAAACTAGCAAATATCACGTTAAAAATATGCAACATACCATTTATTTCTTCTTTTCTTCTAAGATAATATACCAAACATTATAGCAAAAACTCTCTTAAGGCTCAAGACTTCACATGTGACCTACATCTGCCCGCCCTCTATCATATATTGACACCCTTGTCAATAGACCAACCAAACTACTACTCATAATAGAAACAACTTCACATGTGACCTACATTTGCCCGCCCTCTATCATATATTGACACCCTTGTCAATAGACCAACCAAACTACTACTCATAATAGAAACAATCTGGGTGAGATGGATGTTGAAATGGTATTTGTATTGTTAGGAGTAGATATTGTTGTTAAGGAGCTTCATTCTCTGATAGGACTTAACATGTTCTTTGGTGAGGTGTCGAGTTATCTTACAACTTGGCGTGCATCCTTAATGCTTTCAACTTAGTCTCCTTGGTGCATAATTATGTCTCAATCTCTACAATTTATGATCTCAATATAACATTTTATCGGTCTTGCTTATTGACAAACTCCTCATGTTGTAGTCATATTATGTCTCATTGCTTCTTTCTCATTAAGCTTACTCCACTCCTACTTTACCCTCATTATTACAAGTAGTTATCATCATTGCTTCTTGCAAGTCTACTTTTTTACTACTTCTTAACTTTAGCTCTCAATCCTTGTTTCTCTTATTACGTCCTCATGAATTTTCCCCTTTATCTAATTGAATAAATTAATATTAGATTTTATCTAGTTGAGTTAGCAAAGTAACACTAGACTTACCTTCAAGAGTTGCTTTTGTATGCCCCTATATAAATCCAAATCATCCTTTATTTACATTAATTAATTTATAAGTGGGATTCCATACGATCCCATTTGCAGGTGTAAGGATTTCAATATTTATCATCATCATTGTGGCCTTAATTGCCAATATACAAAGTTAGTGCTATAAAAATCATTCATTATAGAACATCTTGTGTAGTTATGCTTTATACTTCCTAAGATATGCTTAAAGGACAATTTAGGAAGTTTATTATATATTGCATCTTATTCTTTGACATCTCATCCATGGGGTGCTTTTGGCCATGCTCTTCATTCAATATGTTATGCTCTAGCAACCCTTTAGAGTTCTTCATCTTTATTTGTTGCATCGTCCTCATCATGAACCTTCTAATCATCTTAAACACTACCTTCTCTTATGTAGTCTTAGTTCCTTCTTCAATTTCCATTTCTTTTGTAATTTTTGCAAGATGCACAAGTTGTGTCGAACCCTTATATATAAGACACTCTACCTCAAGTTATTACACAATATGTTATGGGATGCCAACATAGTCAAAATCTCTTCCTTTAAGAATTTATCATAAGGATTTGTATTTTCCTCGTCCACGAACTCTCTCACATTACTCTCTACCCCTAGTTATTCCACAACATGTTATGGGGTACCAACATTGTCAACATCTCTCCCTTTAAGAATTTATCATAAAGATTTGTATTTTCCTTATCCACCTCATGTGACACACTCTCACATTACTCATTAATTCAAGGACTTGCACACCCTTTGGTATGCTATTATATCAAGGAATCTTAAAAATATGTCATAATGAACCTATCCACTAACATTCGTGGGAGTCGACGAGGGACAAAGCAAGTAAGGGGCTTCAGCTTTGGGCTATCCATCCCGATTAGGCCCTAAATTAGTGGAGGGAACATCATATGAAATCATAATCACATCATCTAATTCCCAAAGGATACCTACAATTGAGTTACAACTCCAATTTGTCAATGATGTCAGTGTGTTTATACTCTCTAGTAGTTTTTGCAATATCCTCATTGTTGCTTCCCACCACTCTATCCTTTGATTGTATATGTATTGCCTTTGCTTGCATCTTCTTTTGTGAAGTAGTAGGAGCCAAATTTTTCTAGTAGATAGTGGTAGGTCGCCTAGTAGCTCAAGACATCCTAGAAGATTGTATGTTGGCGATTTAATATTACAGTGAATTGTACTACTAAGGAGAGGATTAGTGAATTAGAATCAAATTAGGTACATGCTTTTATTTTGATGAAAACATTACCTATAACTTAAAGACAACATTGTTTGCATATTCTAGGTGGCATTTCATGCAACCACATATGGTTGGACTCCTCACAACTTAGAGGGGTTGATGTTTTTTAACATTAGTCAAGCAACGATTTTTAGAAAAACATTGCATAAAAGACTTGTATGATGCTAGTGTCAAAATGCGAACAAAAGTCAGCAATTTTTATTTTCTAGTTGTATATAGCTTGGTGAGTTAGTATATATTATGACCTTAGTATACATAATCAGATTGAATGAAGTTATCCTTATGGTAGAGGTGGTAATTTTGTCAAAATATGCCTGGTCATTGAATTTAACAAACTTGTCAAGTTAGATCAAGTTAATGAGTCTAATAAGTTAAATTACTTACCAATAATCATGTGTCCATTATACCATCCCTTCCACTCCCCTTGATCACCATATCAAGGAAAGAGCAATTCTACATGGTGCTTTTAGAGATGTGTTAATGGGTACAAGCAATTGAAAAATAATCATTAGGATTAGCTGATCCAAAGTGACCAGAAAATAGAATTTAGAAGCAACTAGAACATTCAAATATTAGTAAAATGTCATACATGTTGAGTAAAATATGAGTTTTTCACCTTTGAATTTGAAAGGATGTTTTAAAAAGACATTTTATCAAAGATCAATAAATATTTCTATCAAAGAACCTAACTAAGTATATTATCATTTACGTTGTGATTTTGTGTTCACTTCCATTTTAAATTATGAAGAGTATATATTCAAATATGATTTTGTAAAATTCATAACTAATTAATTTTTCACTGAACAAAATGTATAGATGATGATTTTGTAAGGTCTTCAATTTTTTGTATGGTTTGTTTTTAAGCTATGTGCAACTTCTATTGGGGTTCATGCTAATCACATTTAAGAAAATATTACATTTGTTGTGAGTTCCATTAAATTGTATCCAACTTGCCTTTGTATGAAAAATATTCTTCATTTCATTTTCTATCAAATATATTTTTCATCTTACTCAAATTGCTATGTTTCCACAATTAACTCTAGGGTATCATCTTCATTAAGAGATAAAATCTCACTTGACCAATTGCCTTCTAAATATTACATTTGTTGTGAGTTCCATTAAATCGTATCCAACTTGTCTTTTTATGAAAGATATTCCTCATTTCATTTTCTATCAAATATATTTTTCATCTTGCTCAAATTGCTATGTTTCCACAATTAACTCTAGGCTATCATTTTCATTAAGAGATAAAATCTCACTTGACCAATTGTCTTATAAAATTTGAATTGCCTTCTAAAATATTACATTTGTTGTCAGTTCCATTAAATCGTACCCAACTTGCCTTTTTATGAAAGATATTATTCATTTCCTTTTCTGTCAAATATATTTTTCGTCTTTCTCAAATTGCTATGTTTCCACAATTAACTCTAGGCTATCATTTTCATTAAGAGATAAAATCTCAGTTGACCAATTGCCTTTGCCTGCATTTTCTTTTGTGAATTAGTAGGAGTCAAATTTTTCTAGTAGATAGTGGTAGGTCTCCTAGTAGCTCAAGACATATTTTGCCTAGAAGATTGTATGGTGGCAATTTAATATCATAGTGAATTGTACTACTAAGGAGAGGATTAATGAGTTAGAATCAAATTAGGTACATGCTTTTATTTTGGTGAAAACATTACCTAGAACTCAAAGACAACATTGTTTGCATATTCTTGGTGGCATTTCATGCAACCACAGATGGTTGGACTCCTCACAACTTAGAGGGGTTGATGATGTTTTTAACATTAGTCAAGCAACATTTTTAAGAAAAACATTGCATAAAAGACTTATATGATGCTAGTGTCAAAATGCGAACAAAAATTAACAATTTTTATTTTCTTGTTGTTTATAGCTTGGGGAGTTATTATATATTATGACCATAGTATACATAATCATATTGGATGAAGTTATCCCTATGGGAGAGGTGGTAATTTTGTCAAAATGATTGGTCATTGAATTTAACAAACTTGTCAAGTTAGATCAAGTTAATGAGTCTAATAAGTTAAATTAATTACCTATAATCATGTGTCCATTATACCATCCTTTCCACTCCCCTTGATCACCACATCAAGGAAAGAGCAATTCTACATGGTGTTTTAAGAGATGTGTTAATGGGTACAAGCATTTGAAAAATAATCATTAGGATTAGCTGATCCAAAGTGACTAGAAAATAGAATTGAGAAGCAACTATAACATTTAAATATTAGTAAAATGTCATACATGTTGAGTAAAATATGAGTTTTTTCACCTTTGAATTTGAAAGGATGTTTTAAAAAGATATTTTATCAAATATCAATTAATATTTCTATCAAAGAACCTAAGTATATTATCATTTACATTTTGATTTTGTGTTCACTTCCATTTTAAAATTATGAAGAGTATATATTCAAATACGATTTTGTAGAATTCATAAGTAATTAAAATTTCAATGAACAAAATGTATAGATGTTGATTTTGTAAGGTCTTCAATTTTTTGTATGGTTTGTTTTTAAGCTATGTATAACTTCTATTAGGGTTCATGCTAATCACATTTGTTGTCAGTTCCATTAAATCGTATCCAACTTGCCTTTTTATGAAAGATATTCTTCATTTCCTTTTCTATCAAATATAATTTTCATCTTTCTCAAATTGCTATGTTTCCAAAATTAACTCTAGACTATCATTTTCATTAAGAGATAAAATCTCACTTGACCAATTGACTTCTAAATATTACATTTTTTGTGAGTTCCATTAAATCGTATCCAACTTGCCTTTTTATGAAAGATATTCATCATTTCCTTTTCTATCAAGTATATTTTTCATCTTGCTCAAATTGCTATGTTTCCACAATTAACTCTAGGCTATCATTTTTATTAAGAGATAAAATCTCACTTGACCAATTGTCTTCTAAAATTTGAATTGCTTTCTAAAATATTACGTTTGTTGTCAATTCCATTAAATCGTACCCAACTTGCCTTTTTATGAAAGATATTTTTCATTTCCTTTTCTATCAAATATATTTTTGTCATTTTTCTCAAGTTGCTATGTTTCCACAATTAACTCTAGGCTATCATTTTCATTAAGAGATAAAATCTTAGTTGACCAATTGCCTTTGCCTGCATCTTCTTTTGTGAAGTAGTAGGAGCCACATTTTTCTAATAGATAGTGGTAGGTCTTGTTGTGGCTGATCCACAACACACCCCAAAATTGGGGACCCACCTTTTTTGCATGCTTTCAAAGAAGACCGCAGTGGCCCAGATGCTAAAAAAATCAAAGGAAGAGCAAAATACAACATAAGGAAAAAGTGTCGCGATATCGCGACATGTTGCTCTGTCGCGGCTAAGAAAAGAAAAGTTGTCGCGATATCGCGACGTGTTGCTGCTAAGGAAAAGAAAGTGTCGCGATTTCGTGACATGTCGCGTTTTCGCGGCCAAGAGTAACAAAATGCAGAGGGGAGAAAATGTCATGATTTCGCGACGTGTCATGAAATCGCGGTTCATAGAGGAGAGAGAAAGACAAGAAAATGTCGCGATATCGCGACATGTCACGTTTTCGCGGCCCAGATCAGCAGGATGCACCAAAATGGAAAAATGTCGCGATATCGCGACATGTCATGAAATCGCGGTCGAAGGCAGCAAGAGAAGAGTCAATGCAAAAGTTGTCGTGATATCGTGACATGTCGCCATTTCGTGACCTGAAGACGAGATGAAGGGCAAAGATAAAAAACGTCGCGATTTCGTGACAGGTTGCGTTTTCGCGATCTACTGGCGGTAAAAGAGGTAAAGATAGAAAGATGTCACGAAATCATGACATGTCTCATTTTCGTGATTCACATGACTGATAAGCTAAGCAAGGGAAAAGTGTCACGATTTCATGACAAAGCAGAGACACAAAAGAGAAAAGCGTCACGATTTCACGATAGAAAGCAGCGAGATGGTACGAAATGAAAAAGTGTCACGATTTCACGACAGAAAGCAGCGAGACAGCCCGAAAGAGAAAAGCGTCATGATTTCATGACAGAAAGCAACGAGATGGTACGAAATGAAAAAGTGTCACGATTTCATGACATGTCACGTTTTCACGGCTAAGTGCAACAAAACACAGCGAAGGAGAAAAACGTCATGATTTCATGACAGGTTGCATCCACGCGGCCCTAAGGAGAAACACGTCACGATATCGTGACATGTCTCATTTTCGTGGTGCTTGAAGACGAATAAAGCTACGGGCATAAAAATGTCACGATTTCGTGACATGTCTCATTTTCATGATGCATGAAGACGAACAAAGCTGCATATAAAAAAATGTCGCGATATCGCGACATGTCTCATTTTCGCGATACAGGTAGAGGAGCAAAGCGACATACTATTTTTGTCACGATTCACAAGCGGGCCATTACAGAACATGCAGGGAAGCACTGAACACGTGGCATAAAGGTGTAAGGGTTACAAAACGGTTACAGTTAGCAAGAAGATCAAACGTTTCGATGCTCGAACAAAAGCCAAAAATAATGCAAAGAGGCGGGAAGATGAAACGAAGAGACCTGGGAGATGAAGCGAAGCGTCACAGGGTGAAACAGAGAGCATTGCCAAAAATTTTAAAAGTAGAAGCACAGATTGGTACAAGGGTTGGAAACCGCTATGGGCAGAGTTGCAGAGCCAAAGGCAATAAGCCATTCTGGGCCTGCTTTTGGAGCATTTTCCTCCACTTGTTCTAGTTTTGTCAAAACTGGAAACATTCTGTCATTGTAAATAGATACATTCTTTTTAATACAGAATTACAGAGAGTTGCATCTCATTGACAAGAAAGGAGTTATTTTTTGCATGCAAAATTGAATGTTTATCTTTCCCCTTTCAGATTTTTAGGCTTATAGGTGAAGTTTAATGCAAGTTCTCTTGGTTGCTTCATGCGAATGTCTAAATCTGAAAACCATAGTTAAGACCCCAGAAACCAGCACCTAGCTTATCTGGATTGTGCGAGTTTTGCAGGTTCAATAGGTTAGGTTGTATGCAGAAAACCTCATTATCTTCGGTTTTGTCAAAATAGGATCGTAGCACTCTGAATGTAGTTTAGTTCATTCTCTTTGCATTTTTATTCTCAATTCTTTATTTTTTTGCATTTTTAATTACTGTCATTCAAATAAACAATTGAAAATCTACCAAAGTTTGAAATCGAAAATAGATTCATCATTAAGATTAATTCACTTTGAGTCCATTGCAATTTCAGAGTAAAATAAACCATAGTGCCCCTTGTTAACAGTTACTTGCAACCACTAAGGTATTCCGAGCATTCAAATTGAACAACATTATTTGTGCAAAATGCTAACATAGCGGAGACCTTGGAGAAGTTACTTGTTTAATTTCTTTGCAAGCAGAGGATTTGGGACTCGAATCCTATCGGAGAGTGTGTTTTCACAACTGGGTGAAAATACCACTCAACAGATTGGCGCTAGAAGGAGGGCCGAATTGGTTTACTTTATTTTTTATTTTCATACAGAAGTAATGTGTTTTTTGATTCGATTTTGAAATTATTCTTTTAAATCTCATTAACGACTAAACCGCAACATTTTTTTTGGTGTTGCAGGTTTTCTTGGAGATATCGAGAGTTTCGTCAGGCAGGCTAGACCCACCGCGCCGTATCGCGACTAGGTCCCAAACAACTAGGGAAACCATATTCCACAACCTTACACTCACTTGTAATCCAAAAAATAAAACCAAGCAAGCTGTAAACCTACCAGATAGCCTTGTCACAAAAGATCTTTTTGCTTTAGGAACATCGAGTGGACCTACACCGGTGGTATCAATTGCCACTAGCGTACCTATCATCAGTACCATTTCCACCGCTCTTGTAGGGTTGTCCTCATCAATTCTGAGTCAAATGGCCCAACCTCCAGCAGCTCCTTGGTATGGAGCTAATAATATCCCTTTGAATATTGCAGGGGATATCCATGAAATCCCTAAGAACATAGAAATATTCTTGCCCAAATATAAACCGAGATGGCCCAAGAACTGCAGAGGAGCATATCCAAGCCTATAGGGATGTTTTGATAAGGTTGCAAGTCCAACATGAAGATGTGGCTTGCAGACTTTTTCCCATGAGCCTAGATCCAGTAGCCTATGAATGGTATATATGCTTGCCTACTGGTTCAATCACTTCATGGACACAAATGGAGAATGCCTTTGTCAATCAGTTTAGGTCACCTTTGGATCCCGCAACCATCTACAATCAATTTATTACATGCAAAAGGGGCCAGGGTGAACCAATCAGAACCTTTAATCGGAGATTCCAAAAATGTTATAATAGAGCAGTTCGACATTTTGCCATAGACCCCGTAGTAGCTTTGCAAATCTATTTTGGGGCATTGGATCCGATGACAACGATGTTTGCCAGGAGAAATCCTCAAGTCACCATGCTCGCCTTAGCTTACAATGAAGCTATGACCATCGAGCAACAAATGACACCACAGGGCTATGGGTTTCCCTAGATGCCTATGATGGGACAATATGCTCCATATGGTCAAGCTCCCATGGCAAATCAGATCATGGCACCGCAAATGCCAAACATGAATGCTTTCCCATATCAACAACCATATCCACCAGCACCTGCCTATGCACCCATTCCGATCCAACCGATCACATCCATTCCACCCGTTCCCGCATTTTTGCAAAATAGTCAATCGACTATGCAAGGAACCAACCGAGTTAATTCTCCAGGCTATAGTTCCTTTCCCAAATCCAACTCCGATCCAAAGTGTAAATCCATATATGAATCAAATTCCTCAAAATCTGACTCAAATGTTAAATCAAGATCCCACGAATTATGCAAACCCAACGGGAACTAACAATAATGTAGCTCCACCGAAAGAGATTTATTCGGATGTTGAAGAGCTCAAGAAGATAGTTCATAAACCGAGTAATGACATGGTTCAAAAATAGAAGTATGAGTCCCATGCCCCTCACTCAAATCAAAATTTTAACAATAGAGGGAGACATTGGAACACAAAGCCAAACAATGGAGGAGTACCTGCCCCTATTGCCAATCAACTAGATACTTCTGTAGGACCTAGTCAATCCAGTTCCCTTTTGAATCTTTCCGATTTTGCATGGGAAAAGGGGTGCAGATTGCACAATACAAAAGAGCACAATGAGAGGAGTTGTCCTGAAATCGCTAGATACACTCATTGTCTCCAAGCCCAAGTAGATGACCTGGAACTTGTGCCAAATGAGGATCCACCCCAACATCAAGATGATAACATTATGGTGGTGGAAACTTTATACCGTCAAGAAGGTGAGAGTGAGGAAGAAGAAGATGAAATTTTGGAACAGGAGGTGCAAGCTTTTCGAGAGTTTAGAAAGGGGAATCACGGATATCATTTGAGAAGTAAATCTAAAGCCCCTAAAACATCATCAACACCACCAAATAACTCTATCCTTCCTCCGGATACTAAGGCAGATAATAATCCTCCTCCTCCACTTAGAAGAGAAATGTCTAATGACACGCAGAAGACAGTCAAATTTGAAAAACCAAACTATGACATAGTGGAGGATCTAAAGAAGTCCAAATCAAGCCTTTCGTTCTTAGAAGCGGCCAGATTGCCTGGCCAAAAAGAAGCATTGATAAAGGCTCTGAACTCACCTAATCAAGTGTGGAAGGGAAAGGAAGTTGAGTCCCATTTGATTTTACGAAAGGAGAGACGGGATGTCCCGCCATTCTTATTGACTTTGAGAATTGCTGGGTAAGAATTTGCATAATTGTTTGGTGGACACGGGTGCCACGAGCAACCTCATGCCTTCGAGAGATATGTCAAATGCTAGGTCTATGACTGTTTCATCCAAATGCAAGGTTTTGCAATTGGACCGATCAGAGGTAAATGTGGTAGGGACCTTATATGATGTCAAAATTCAACTAAATTCTGAACCCAGGGTCCAGCAGGTTGTCGACATTCTGGTTGTTAATATCCCAAGTAGATATGGAATGCTACTTGCAAGGGATTGGATGAAAACTTTGAATGGCTATTTTTCAACCGATTGCTCACATATGTGGCTACCCTGGAAAGGAATTGCGAATCAAATCAGAGTAGAAAATGAACCGAGGCTTAAGGAAATCATAACAGAATTTAATAAGCCAAATGAAGTTCAGTTTTCTGAGCCAGAGTTGGGGGTTTATGCATTTGATGTTGAAGAAGCTACCGAAGAGCCTAAAAGGGAAACATTTCATGGTAGCTCTCTTGAGGGAAATAATTTCATATGGTTGCTTAGGTTTGATGGATCCAAATCCAAACAGGGAGCAGGAGCCGGAGTCGAGCTCACTTGCCCAGGAAGTAAACCATTATTGGCTGCCTATAGATTGCAATTTCCTTGCATGAACAACATGGCAGAATATGAAGCATTGATCTTTGGTTTACAACTAGCGTTGAGCAAGCAGGTTAAATGCTTGAAAGTATTGGGAGATTCTGAACTGGTAGTCAAACAGATTAAAGGACAATATACATGCCGCGATAAGAGATTGAGCCTTTATAGAACTAGGGTAATGGACCTCATTGAGGAATTCGAAGCTTTCAATATAGTCCTTATTTCTAGAAAAGGAAATCGTGTAGCAGATTCTCTTGCGGTCGCCGCGGGCATGTTAAATCCGAGTTGATATAAAAAGGTGTAAAAAGTTCTCCATCGAATTAGTTCCTTGTCCATCGATACTTGATAATGTCAAGAATTTCCAAGTTTTTGAAAATGACAGACACATATTCAAATTTGTCATGAACTCGGGTATTTTTGAAAACCAGGTGATTGATGAGGAGCAAAGATGGCAAGAAGAAGCAGAAAATGAAAGTGAAACTGCATGTCAATCCAACAAAATACCTAAAGACATAGTTTCATTGGAGAAAATGTTCGATATGGGATACAAGGCCGAGAAAAGAAAAAAGGTTCCACTCCCCAAAGATGCATGTGATCTAATTAATCTAGGGAGTGCGAGACAATCCACGAGAAGTGTATATTGCAAAGGCATGTACAATTGAAGAAAGAGAAAATATAATACATGCACTAAAACACTACGTGGATTGCATTGCTTGGAATTATAACGAATTGAAAACATACAACCAAAACGTCATTACACATACCATCCCTCTAAAGCCGGACTCCAAGCCTTTCGAGACAAAGACAACGAGTTGTTAACCCGCTATTGGAGCCCTTAATAGAAAAGGAGGTCAAGAGATTATTGGAAGCAAAGATTATTTTTCCTGTTAGGCACTCAACCTGGGTTGCTAACCTCGTTCCAGTAAGAAAGAAGAGCGGAGAGATTAGGCTATGTATAGATTTTCGAAATCTTAACAAGGCCTCTCAAAAGGATAACTATCCATTGCCATCCATTGATGAAATTTTACAAACAGTGAATGGATCTGAAATGATGTCTTTTCTTGATGGATATTCTGGATATAACCAAATTCTTATTCATCCCAATGACAGGATGAAAACAGCCTTCACAACCAAATGGGGGACATTTGCCTACAAAAGAATGTCGTTTGGACTGTTAAATGCTGGTGCAACATTTCAACGCGCCATGGATTATGCATTCAAAGGGCTTATAGGCAAGTGTATCATTGTGTATGTGGATGATATTCCAGTATTTTCAAAGAAAAGAGAAGACCATGTCAAGGATTTGAAAAAGGTTCTTCAAAGATGCAGAGAGCATGGAATTTCTTTAAATCCAAAAAATGCATTTTTGGAGTAATAGAAGGAAAACTACTTGGTCACATCATTTCAAAAGAAGGTATATCCATTGACCCAGAAAGGATAGAAGCTATCCAAAGATTGCCTCTCCCAGGTAGTAAGAAGGAGTTGAGATCTTTCTTCGGGCAAATTAATTTTGTGAGGAAGTTTATTTCAAGCTTCGCTGAGATAGCCAAACCGTTGAACAAGATGCTCAAGAAGGATGTAGATGTCAGATGGAACGAGGAAAGTAGGGTGGCCTTTCAAAACATTAAGGATGCCATTTCCAGAGCCCCTGCCCTCATAAGTCCAAACTATGCTAAACCTTTCTATATTTATGCATTCGCATCAGAACACTCTTTTGCGAGTGTCTTGACCCAGAAAGGTGAGGATAGCGTAGAAAATCCCATAGCATTTTTAAGTGCTCCTTTAAAAGATGCTCAATTGAGGTATTCTATCCTCGATAAGCGGATGTATGCACTCTTTAAAACGGTGAAAAAAATTCGACATTACATTGTGCACAACAGAGTTTTTGCCATTGTGCCTGACCCTGCTATCAAAACTATGTTTTTACAGAACGAGCTAGGTGAGAAAAGAGGTAAATGGATTTCTACCATCCAAGAATTTGATCTTGAAATCCAACCCATGAAACTAGTTCGAGGACAGGGACTTGTGAAGACGATTGTTGAGAATAATCCACAAACGACATGCCAATATTCAAATGCAGAATACATTTCTAAAGATGACTGGTATGTTGACATTGTACATTTTCTATTAAACGGTAAGTGCCCATCCAATTTGAATTCCACTCAAAGAAGGGCTTTAAGACTTAAATCTATTAATTATCTGATTAGATCTGGTGTTTTGTACAGGAAAAATCATGAGGGGATCTACTTGAGATGCCTGAATAAAGAAGAAGTTGCCAAGGTTCTGCAAGAATTTCATGGGAAATATGGAACTGGCCATGGTGCGGAAAATGCTACAGCGCATCAAATCCTGAGAGCAGGATACTATTGGCCTCACATTTTTAAAGATGCACATGCTCATGTACGATCTTGCCACATTTGTCAAGTAGCGGCCAACAGAGAAAGAAATGCAGCCATGCCATTACAACCTGTAGTTGAGATGAGACCATTTGCACAATGGGGATTAGATTTCATTGGGGTTATTAACCCAAATTCTTTTGATTCCCATAAATTCATACTAACGCTACAGATTATTGTACAAGGTGGACAGAAGCAGTTCCTACAAAACATGCCACTACGATGATGTAATAAAATTCCTTGAGGATCACATCATAACAAGATTCGGAATGCCCGATTCTATCGTTAGTGATAATGGTAAAGCTTTTGTTTCCATGCAATTTGTAGATTGGGCATACGACAATAAAGTGAGTTTAAAATTTGCATCTAATTATTACCCTCAAGGAAATGGTTTGGCCGAATCGTCAAACAAGAATTTGTTGAATATCATTAAGAAATTACTGGAAAGGAACCCTCGAGATTGGCACAGCCAGTTAAAGTTTGCTCTTTGGGCAGATAGAACCAGAGTAAAAGAATCAATAGGGAATACTCCCTATCATTTGGTTTATGGACAAGATCCAATTTTTCCAGCAAACTTGAAGCTTCAAACCCTGCATTTCATACAAGAATACCTAGGAACAGATAACCACACTGAAGCCAGACTAAGTCATTTACTGCACCTCGATGAAAAAAGGGAGGAAGCCATGATTCACATGAGTAAACACCAAGAGGTTGTTAAAATATGGTTTGACAGAAGAGCTAAAATTAAGTCCTTCAGAATTTCAGATTTAGTCTTATTGTGGGATAAAAGACATGAAGAAAAAGGGAATCATCAAAAATTTGATTGTCTTTGGTTAGGCCCTTATCAGATTTCAAAAATTCTAGGGAAAAATACCTTCAGGTTAAGAACTTTAGAAGGGAAGGATCTGATGTTACCAGTTAATGGGCATGTTTTAAAGCATTATTTTAGCCCTTAAGTCGTAGGAGATTGATATTATACTTTTCGGTTTTGGTATGGATTTTCAAATTTTGTTTTGTTTGTTTTAGGATTGCTAGTCTAGTTAGGATTTAAGTTGTGTGTTTGATTTCATTTGACATGTTTGGTTTGTTTATATACAAAAAATATAAAAAAAAAAAAAAAGAGAAAAAATTGAGATGTCAACTTATGCCTAAGATCAGGAGAATATGAAACATTGGAATTGTGTTGTAGAAGCTCCACAAGTAACACAAACATTTTAAGTAATATCGTTTGAATCTTGTGATGCATGAAGTTGTCAGTTTTACACATTATGGTAAAGTAGATGATATATTCCCTCCACATTTCAAAAGAAGCAGTGCATTCATATCTCATGTCACATTCCGCATTGCATATACATGTCATCTTAGTTACATTTTCATTTCATGTGCAATCATTGAGAAGGTGTCGAATCCTCTTAGGATTATTACATAACATATATTAAAAGGATCCTAAGGTTGGGAACTGATGCCCAAACTATCTTGAACCAAGCACGTTCTACGCATATTAAAGAGAGTCTTGAGCAAAATGGTCAAAACCATACTTGGAAGAAAAGGTGAGGCGAAAGGAATATTCCATGTCTGTCCTATCATGCAACATAATCCTTAAAACAATGGTTTTTACCACTCCCATAATGCTTAAAGCCTAAAATCAGAGTAGTAAGGATAGGGTTAAATCCTCATCTCACTTAGGTTGAGGATCCAATTCCCCAAAGCTCTGATTTGACCTTCATGGAGTAGTAAGGATAGGGCATAATTCTCATCTCACCTAGGTTGAGAATCCGATTCCCCAAAGCTTCCATCATTCATTAAATCATAAAACTTGGATGGGAAGGATCGTACTACATGTCCTCTGCAAAGGATGGGTAGTCATCCCAAAAGTCCAAGAAACAAAAATAAAATTAATATGTTCCATATTTCATTTTATCATCTTGGATTGGAAGGATCGTACTACATGTCCCTAGCAAGGATGGGTAGTCATCCCAAAGGTCCAAGAAATAAAAATATTTTCCATTTTCATCTTAATATTGGATTGGAGGGATCGTACTACATGTCCCTAGCAAGGATGGGTAGTCATCCCAAAGGTCCAAGAAATAAAAAAAAGAGAGAAGAGAATGAATGAAGCCAAGTCATGGATTATGGGGTTAAGTATGCTCATGCGTGGCAACATGTCTTGTCTAAAAGCAAGACCACTGATTGCTCATATGGACAGGCTAGCTTGACAGTTTCATCCATAACAGGTTAAATCATTTTGTTCAAGATGAGGTAATGAACTCCAAATCAGAATAGTAAGGATAGGGTTAAATTCCCATCTCGCTTAGGTTGGGAATCCTATTCCCCAAAGTTCTGATTTCACTTACACTTGCACATGGGTTCAAGATGGTAGTGACACATAACCAACTTTGGGATCTAGTAAATTAATTCAGTATACATATATTTGGTCCTAAGAGGGTTTGACAGTTTTAATATGTTTGTTCATGATATTAGAAGGTTTGAGCCTTTGTAAAGCAGGTTGTTATATCTCTAGCATCTTCATCATACATCAAATCCTGCACAAATCATTCATAGCCTTGCATACAAATCATAAGTGAAACTGACAATGGAATGTTGATCAAGTTCAAGCGATAGGGAATGAAAACACATTGCACACACCGAGCTGATACTTAATGATTTTGATGTTTCATGTATTTCTGATCTATCGGTATTTGTTTATCTTTTATGTGCTGACGCCTGTATCTAAGCTTGTATATTTCAGGTTGGGTTCTCACCAAAATGCTCGAGAGCATTTGACAACAGAGTCACCATTTGTTGTGGCTGATCCACAACACACCCCAAAATTGGGGACCCACCTTTTTTGCATGCTTTCAAAGAAGACCGTAGTGGCCCAGATGCTAAAAAAATCAAAGGAAGAGCAAAATATCACAAAAAGAAAAAGTGTCGCGATATCGCGACATGTTGCTCTGTCACGGCTAAGAAAAGAAAAGTTGTCACGATATCGCGACGTGTTGCTCACTAAGAAAAGAAAAGTGTCACGATATCACGACATGTCACGTTTTTATGGCCAAGAGTAACAAAATGAAAAATGTCACGATATCGCGACATGTCACGGTTCATAAAGAGAAAGACAAAGAAAAATGTCACGATATCGCGACATGTCACGTGATAGAGGATGACCAAAATGAAAATGTCGCGATATCGCGACATGTCATGAAATCGTGGTCAAAGCAGCAAGAGAAGAATCAATGCAAAAGTTGTCACGATATCGCGACATGTCACCATTTCATGACCTGAAGACGAGATGAAGGGCAAAGATAAAAAACGTCACGATTTCACGACATATAAAGAGGAAAGAGAAAGTGAAAGACAGGGAATTGTTAAAAGGGTACGAAATGAAAAGGTGTCACGATTTCACAAAAGCAGTTACGAAAGATAAAGCTGATGAAAGAAAAGCGCGATTCAAACAAAAGAAAAGCGTCACGATTTCCACGAAAGCACAGATGGTACGAAATGAAAAGTGTCACGATTTCATGACATGTCACGTTTTACGGCTAAGTGCAACAAAACACGACGAAGGAGAAAAACGTCATGATTTCATGATAGGTTGCATCCACTGGCCCTAAGGAGAAACACGTCGTGATATCGCGACATGTCTCATTTTCATGGTGCTTGAAGACGAATAAAGCTATAAAAATGTCACGATATCGTGACATGTCTCATTTTCGTGGTGCATGAAGGCGAACAAGGCTGTTGACAGAAAAATGTCACGATATCGCGACATGTCTCATTTTCGCGATACAGGTAGAGGAGCAAAGCGACATACTATTTTTTGGTCATGATTCATAGCGGGCCATTACGGAACATGCAGGGAAGCGCAGAACACATGGCATAAAGGTGTAAGGGTTACAGAACGGTTACAGTTAGCAAGAAGATCAAACGTTTCGATGCTCGAACAAAAGCCAAAAATAATGCAAAGAGGCAGGAAGATGAAATGAAGAGACCTGGGAGATGAAGCGAAGCGTCACAGGGCAAAACAGAGAGCATTGCCAGAAAGTTTAAAAGTAGAAGCACAGATTGGTACAAGGGTTGGAAACCGTTGCAGGCAGAGTTGCAGAGCCAAAGGCAATAAGCCATTCTGGGCCTGCTTTTGGAGCATTTTCCTCCACTTGTTCTAGTTTTGTCAAAACTGGAAACATTCTGTCATTGTAAACTGAAACATTCTTTTTAATACAGAATTACAGAGAGTTGCATCTCATTGGCAAGAAAGAAGGAGTTATTTTCTGCATGCAAAATTGAATGTTTATCTTTCCCCTTTCAGATTTTTAGGCTTATAGGTGAAGTTTAATGCAAGTTCTCTTGGTTGCTTCATGCGAATGTCTAAATCTGAAAACCATAGTTAAGACCCCAGAAACCAACACCTAGCTTATCTGGATTGTGCGAGTTTTGTAGGTTCAATAGGTTAGGTTGTATGCAGAAAACCTCATTATCTTCGATTTTGTCAAAATAGGATCGTAGCACTCTGAATGTAGTTTAGTTCATTCTCTTTGCATTTTTATTCTCAATTCTTTATTTTTCTGCATTTTTAATTACCGTCATTCAAATAAACAATTGAAAATCTACCAAAGTTCGAAATCGAAAATAGATTCATCATTAAGATTAATTCACTTTGAGTCCATTGCAATTTCAGAGTAAAATAAACCATAGTGCCCCTTGTTAACAGTTACTTGCAACCACTAAGGTATTCCGAGCATTCAAATTGAACAACATTATTTGTGCAAAATGCTAACATAGCGGAGACCTTGGAGAAGTTACTTGTTTAATTTCTTTGCAAGCAGAGGATTTGGGACTCGAATCCTATCGGAGAGTGTGTTTTCACAACTGGGTGAAAATACCACTCAACAGTCTCCTAGTAGCTCAAGACATATTTTTCCTAGAAGATTGTATGGGGGCGATTTAATATTACAATGAATTGTACTACTAAGGAGAGGATTAGTGAATTAGAATCAAATTAGGTACATGCTTTTATTTTGATGAAAACATTACCTAGAACTCAAAGACAACATTGTTTGCATATTCTTGGTGGTATTTCATGCAACCACGTATGCTTGAACTCCTCACAACTTAGAGGGGTAGATGACGTTTTTAACATTAGTCAAGCAACTATTATAAGAAAAACATTGCATAAAAGACTTATACAATGCTAGTGTCAAAATGCAAAAAAAAATTAGCAATTTTTATTTTCTAGTTGTTTATAGCTTGGGGAATTAGTATATATTATGACCATAGTATACACAATCATATTGAATGAAGTTATCCCTATGGTAGAGGTGGTAATTTTGTCAAAATATGCTTGGTCATTGAATTTAACAAAATTGTCAAGTTAGATCAAGTTAATGAGTCTAATAAGTTAAATTACTTACCAATAATCATGTGTCCATTATACCATCCTTTCCACTCCCCTTGATCACCATATCAAGGAAAGAGCAATTCTTCATGGTGCTTTTAGAGTGTTAATGGGTACAAGCAATTGAAAAATAATCATTAGGATTAGCTGATCCAAAGTGACTAGAAAATAGAATTTAGAAGCAACTAGAACATTCAAATATTAGTAAAATGTCATACATGTTGAGTAAAATATGAGTTTTTCACCTTTGAATTTGAAAGGATGTTTTAAAAAGACATTTTATCAAAGATCAATTAATATTTCTATCAAAGAACCTAACTAAGTATATTATCATTTACATTGTGATTTTGTGTTCACTTCCATTTTAAATTATGAAGAGTATATATTCAAATACAATTTTGTAAAATTAATAAGTAAGTAAAATTTCAATGAACAAAATGTATAGATGATGATTTTGTAAGGTCTTCAATTTTTTGTATGGTTTGTTTTTAAGCTATGTATAACTTCTATTGGGGTTCCTGCTAATCACATTTAAGAAAATATTACATTTGTTGTTAGTTCCATTAAATCGTATCCAACTTGCCTTTTTATGAAAGATATTCTTCATTTCCTTCTCTATCAAATATAATTTTCCCTCTTTCTCAAATTGCTATGTTTCCACAATTAACTCTAGGCTATCATTTTCATTAAGAGATAAAATCTCACTTGACCAATTGCCTTCTGAAATTTGAATTTCACCAAGATGAAGATCAACACCGCGATTGGCTAATTATTTGTTACCATTTTTTCTTTATAGATATGCTCACTTTCTAAGAGATTGCCTACATAAATAGTTGATGAATATCGACAATAATGTAATTTTTTATATAATCCCCACAACGGTTTTTTTGTTGATGGCACTAATGATAATTCGTTTATCCCCCTCAAGTGAAATATATTTCGATCATTTTGTTGAGCAAGGTGCAACAAAAGAATTGCAAAAGTATTGTCATTGTTGTCAACACAGTCAGATTGATGCGATTGATGCGCTTCGGAGGTCGATCGGATCAAGTGCGAAAGTTTCAAGGAAAATGCAGTGACCCGATTCGAAACTGGCAAAAAGAGACAAGGAAGAAAACTGTCGCGATATCGCGACATGTTTTCTGTCGCGATTTCGCGACATGGTCGAGGAGAGAGAAGGCGCAGCCGAAAATGTCACGATTTCGCGACATGTCAAGTTTTCGCTGAGGAGAGAGAAAATGTGTCGCGATATCGCGACAAAAAGCAGGAGAGAGAAAATGCACGCCAAATTGTCGCGATTTCGCGACATGGTCGAGGAGAGAGAAGATGCGAGCAAAACTGTCACGATTTCGCGACATGCTGGCAGAGAAGGAAACAAAGGTGTAGCGATATCGCTACATGTTGAAATGAATGGAAACAAAGGTGTAGCGATATCGCTACATGTTGAAATGAATGGAAACAAAGGTGTAGCGATATCGCTGCATGATGAAAATACATGGAACTAAGGTGTAGCGATTTCGCTACATGTTGAAACAAGGAGAAATTGAGGTGTAGCGATTTCGCTACAGGTTTAAACAAAGAGAAACTAAGGTGTAGCGATGGCGCTACATGTTGGAACAAAGGGAAACTAAGGTGTAGCGATTTCGCTACTAGTCAAAAGTGTAGAACTGAAAGATGCAACAATGATATTACAAGTCAAAATTTCATGAAAAGAGGCAAGGTAAAAGCACAAGGCACAAAGTTGTAGCGATTTCGCTACTGCATGGAGCAAAGAGCGTACGAAAGCCAGAAGCGTCGCGATTTTGCGATAAGAAGATTGATGACGTCAGCAAGAGCCGAAAGCGTCACGATTTTGCGACAAGGAGGATGATGACGTCAGCAAGAGCCGGAAGCGTCGCGATTTCGTGACATGTTCCATTTTCGCTGGAGTTGGCAAGGAGAGTTGTACGGAAGAGCAAAGTGTCACGATTTCGCGACATGTTCCTTTTTCGCTGCTACTGGCAAAGAAGAGTGTACGAAAGCCGGAAGTGTCACGATTTCGCGACAAGATTGATGATGACGTCAGCAAAGTTGAAAAGTGTCGCGATTTTGCGACAGGATGAAAGGAAAGCTGCTGGAAGCCGAAAGCGTCGCGATTTCGTGACAGCATTGAGGATGACGTCAGCAAAAGTTCAAAGTGTCGCGATATCGCGACAAGATGCAGGGAAAGCTTCCAAGAGCCAAAACGGTCGCGATTTCGCGACAACCTTCAGGGTGACGTCAGCATAAGTCAAAAGTGTCGCGATATCGCGACAGGTAACAGTCTGGCAGGTAAAACCCACAGGAACATGCAAGGTGACACGTGTCGAAAAAGCAGACAGGAAAATCATGCAGCCAGTTACGTAAAAAGTAACTGAAGTCAGAAAAAAATTTAATCGTTGATAGGTGTTGGACATGCAATGCAACAGCCAAACATGCATAATTGAAATGCATTCGAAAAGCCGAATTTGAAGGATAATAAAAGCATTCAAAAGGTCGAATTTGCATGCATTCTAACAGACGTATTTGAAGCATACAGAAAAGCCGAACATGAAGAATCGAAAAGCTTTCGAAGAATCATACATGGAGTTTCGAAAAAGAATTCGAAAAGCCGTATTCGAAGAAATTGAACAGTCGAAGTACATGAAACAAAATTTCCGTATTGCATGGTTTCCAAAAGACGTATTGCAGGGTTTCGAACAGTCGAAGTGCATGGAACCGAACAGCCGTATTGCATGGATTCGAACAGTCAGAGTATGTGATTCGATTGCATGCAGGATTGAAAGGTTATAAAAGAATAATCGTACAGAGAAGACGTTGTCGCTGTTAGAGAGAAATTGCTATAAAAGGAGAGTTAGAAAAGAATCAAGAGAAAAATAAGCAGAGCCGTGAGAGTGTGCGTAGTTGAGTTAATTGCAGACCAGTCAGGGTCGTGCATAAAGTGAAGACATTTTTATGTCATTCTAAATTTATTAGAATTGCAGTCCAAGTTGGTGCTTGGTACTAGGAGTTGGTGCTCCATCTGTTGCAGTAGAAAATTACAGGGGTTGGTGCTCCTTCCAGTTGGTGCTGGTAAAGTGTTTGTAAAATTGATTTTGCAAAGACTGGATTTGGATTGGAGTCCAAGCAGTCATTTTTGAGGAGTAGCCAAATTGGTGAACCTCGGTATATTGAGTGTTGTGGTTTGCTCTCTTGTTCAAGTTTTTTTTCGTTCTCTTTATTTCATATTAAATGCTGTAGATATAAAAATTTAATAGCTACACTGATTCACCCCCCCCTCTCAGTGTCATTGTGTAAACATCACATTTTTCAACTGCATAAGAAATACATACATAGTTGTTAGTTAAAGTTTCGTATGATTATGATTAAGTGAGAGTTTTACCTTCATTATTTAAAAAAACACCACCTCCACTAGATTTTCCTAGATTTCCTTTGAAAGCACCATCAAAATTAATTTTGATAAATCCAATTTTTGGACATTTTCATTTTACTATGATGGAAATAAATCCTTTATGTTAACTCTATTGTTGCACATGACCCTTCCTTGTATATTCAAATCCTATAATTAAGAGGCTAAAAACTCTTTGTCTACACTTGAGACTTCCCATGATGAGCAACATGATGTAAATATACTACATGAAAGTCTATAATATAGTTTCAAACTTGGACATGATTTTGAGATATGTTTTTAAAAATTATATTTTCCTTTCAATCTATAAATTCCAACAAATAATGATAGGATTAGTTCCTCAAATTATATAATGCTTTAGCTTTGAAATAATGAATCCTAAATTTCACCCTCTTACAATATTGTTGAAGCGACTCAATATATTCTCATATTTTGGAAGAAATCCCCAAATGGTGTAAGCAAAGGGACCATGAACTAAATGATATGATGTTTCTAGACCCTTCTCATATAAGACATACTTGAAAGGGCCATGATATCCTCTTCTTTGAAGTCTCTCTTTGTAAGAATATTGCTTTGGATTGCTAACCAAAGAAATATTGAGGCCTTAGAGAGGGCCTTAAGTGACCAAACATTCTTCCAAGGGAAATTAAATCCTCATATTCCTACTTGATTGAGTACTCACCATATTTTGATATATTCCAAACCAAGTCATCCTTTTGTGTGAAAATAGGCAAACAAAACTCATGAAGATTCTCTTGAAACTCATTTGCTATTTGTTTGAATTCCTCTTCTTATGATTAGGATTTGCTGCTCACATTTATATATTTCTTGACTTTTGGACCTTTACAAGCTAGATATGCCCAACTCAATTGCCATTTTGAAAAAAAGAAGAGAGGATAAGGCTTAAACAAAACATCAAACCAAAATATTGTAGAATCCCCCTCATTGATTGACCATATAATATATTTCTTTATTAATTACAAACCATATAATATGAAATTCCAAGTTGACGATCCTCTAGGTAGGGTTTCTTTCCTTAATAATTTCACTACATCAAATGAACTATATATTTTGGAGTAACATTTTTGCCCAACTCTTTCCTTGATATTTTAATAATCTCCAACCAAGATTTGCAAACTCATAAGCCTACAATTTTGCAAGTTTGCCCATCCAATATTTTGTCCTTTGCAAACCAATTGTCACAAAGAGGAGACCTAAATTTTTCTTACATCCTTTCAAAAGAAAACCTCTTTGAATTTTATCAATTTCGAATGCTATACCTGTTGGCAATCTTGAAAGTAACATAATATATATAAGAATACTTGCAATGTAGTCTTTATGAGTTGTATTCTTCCAACTATGATTAAGAATACACCTTTCCAACTTGTCAAATAAGATTTAATTCTATCCAAAATTGAATCCCAAAATCCTTATTTTTTCCTTTATGAGATAAAGAAATACCCAATATGTTGATCGAAAAAATTCAATTTTAAACCCTAAGATGTCCACAATAATCCATTGTAAATCTAGGGTGGTGTTATTGAAAAAGAACTTTAATTTTGTAGTATTATCCAACTATATAGTAGCCTTATAATAGCATGATAATATTGATTTAAACTATATGGCCCATCCATTAAGGAATGAGATAAAAGAAAAGTATGATCAACAAACTAGAAATGAGATTTAGTGGGACCATTTGTTGTAACCTGGATACCTTTGACTTTTTCTTCCATTTTTGCATTTGAGAAAGCTCTCCCTAATGCCTCTGCAAGAATAATAAGTAGATAAGGAGATAGTGGGTCACCATGGTAGAGTCTATGGACTGATTCAAAGTATCTAGTAGGAGATCCATTGATCAAAATAGAGTATTTTGGAGTGCTATAACTTCTAACCCATTCACACCAACCTTGATTAAAACCCTTTTTTTTTAGAATATCATGTAGAAAACTCCAAAAAACCCTATTATGTGCTTTATTCACATCTAATTTCATAAGCATACTTGAATTTTTCTTTGAATGAAGAGAATATATGGCTTCCTATATAATGATTAAACCATCAATAATTTATTTACCATGAACAAAACCACCTTGTTCCTTTGAGATATATATTTTTTTAAAATGGTTTTATAAATACTATTACAAAGGCTTATTAGATAAAAAATATTAAAATATTTTGTTTCTCCTTTCTTGGAAACCAATGTAATAAAGGTAACATTGATCTCACTTATTATAGCCTTATTTTTTTGGCTCTATTCAATTGCAACCAATATATCACTCTTCAAAAAATTCCAAATTTTTTGAAATAAAATTATAGGAAATCCATCGAGGCCATATGCCTTGTTATGATGGAAAGAGAAGCTACCTCATGTAGCTCCTCCGCAGAGATCTTCCTCATCAAGCTTTCATTGTCTCTGTGTGATAATTGATGAGATGTTTTCAAAAAGCTCACTTGAGCCTCCTTGTCTTGCCAACATCTAACAAAATATCTTTGAAACAACTAATTACTTCCTTCCTCTTCTTCGTTCTCAATATTTCTTCCACCTAGAGTTGAATTGTTTTTATTATTAAAAGAAAAATCTTATTTGGCTATAGCATGAAAAATTTGGAAACCCCAAATGGAGAAAGGGGAGAGCCCTGGTTGTGATACCCATAAGAATAAATCTAAAGGGCTAGAAGTAGATACAAATACCAAGGAGGTTCCTACCAAGGAGAAGCTAACAAATTACCATCTAGTTTCAGAGAGTAATACTCAGGAGGGATGTCCAGTAGAGGATATACTAGTTGTCCAAGTAAAGGAGAACCTAGTGTTGGGTAATCAAGATCAGGGTATAGAAGATATTTTTGATTCTAGAGAGGAATCAATGTGGTTTGACTCTTTTAGAGTATCAAAAACTACATTAGAGAAGAGAGCTCCAAGGGATTCAATAGGCCAGTAGGGTGGAAGACCTTTCAGGGGGAAGTTGCTATTGGCTTAGAGTTCTAAGTGTGAACCAGAGTTAGCTCTTGAGATCCATATCTCAAGCAAGGAGAATCTTTCGATAGAGGAAGCACTTCATCCCAAGGGTAAAGCTGCATAGGTAGACAATATAGAGGAAACTCCTTTGATGAGGAAGACATGATATTCAAGGAAGAATGCTGACCTAGGCAGTGAAACCAAGGTGGGGAGACCTTTGCTAGTCGTGGCAAGAGCTAAGGAAACTCCAAAGGAGATTACCAATAACACTCAAAAGGTCCTAAATTTAAATTAAGGTTGCAACTCCTATGGAGATTACCAATCCCTTGTGTCCCTTGTTTCTTCTAATTGTTAATTTGAGTAAATCGCAATCACCTTCGCCATTTGATGATGCAAAGCGGCTTTCTTTCCCACTTTCTTGGAAGTAGAAAATCCTTGATCTAATCCAACTTCTACTATGGTATGATCTTCATGCTTCATATAAAAGTTTATCTCATGCCCAAATTTTTGTCTCTTTGTCTATCATTTTCACTTTGCAATCTCTTGCTATGTGTCTAGTCTCATAACATTTACTACATTACAATAATCCACTTGTTGATCCAATTCTATGATTTAGATTTAATCCTAATAAATCATGGCAAAGTTTTGAAATATCCATGGCAACACACATTTGGGTGTATATAGCATGCCTTTACTCCTTAGTACTTGGTCCCTCTTGGATGCATTTCCTTAAAGTATTGTCAATATTTTTTAAAACATTCTAATTGATAAGCTAATATGGAAGTCAAAAAATCATAATCTATATCAAAAGCCGCTTAATAGTTTATCTTCAAAAAAGAATATTCAGTCCATAGTC
Source organism: Wollemia nobilis (assembly GCA_028583015.1). Classification (NCBI taxonomy): domain Eukaryota; kingdom Viridiplantae; phylum Streptophyta; class Pinopsida; order Araucariales; family Araucariaceae; genus Wollemia; species Wollemia nobilis. The sequence goes on from JAQPPZ010008406.1 coordinate 1,091,349, forward strand.
TTAAATATAATGCATATCTCCCCTTAAACCATGGGCCACCAACCATTATTTTATACACGATTTTCAAACTAGAGAAAATGACAAGGAGAAATTCTTTCAAAATAAAGTCATATAGTAATTTGAATTTAATCGTCTCTTCCAATGAATAAATATTTTAATCTTCAAAAAACTTACCAGTATTTGTGAAACTTACATATTAATCCTTCACTTATAAGAATAATTATGTCATGCTTTACTATCTCATCCTTGATAATCGCTTATGGTATAATATCTGCTACCTAGATAGTATATGCCATATATTCACTCCTCCTCTTGTCCCAAAATAATGTTGAGCAAGGTGCAGCAAAAGAATTGCAAAAGTATTGTCATTGTTGTCAACACAGTCAGATTGATGCAGTTTGTGTAGTTCAGAGGTCAGTCAGATCAAGTGCAGAAAGTTTCAAGGAAAATAGAAGTGACCCAGATTCAAAAACTGGCAAAAAGAGACAAGGAAGAAAACTGTCGCGATATCGCGACATGTTTTCTCGTCGCGATTTCGCGACATGGTCGAGGAGAGAGAAGGCACAGCCGAAAATGTCGCGATTTCGCGACATGTCGAGTTTTCGTTGAGGAGAGAGAAAATGTGTCGCGATTTCACGACAAAAAGCAGGAGAGAGAAAATGCACGCCAAATTGTTGCGATTTCGTGACATGGCCGAGAAGAGAGAAGATGCGAGCCAAACTGTCACGATTTCGCGACATGCTTGCAGAGAAGGAAACAAAGGTGTAGCAATATCGCTACATGTTGAAATGAATGGAAACAAAGGTGTAGCGATATCGCTGCATGATGAAAATACATGGAACTAAGGTGTAGCGATTTCGCTACGTGTTGAAACTAAGAGAAACTAAGGTGTAGTGATTTCGCTACATGTTGAAACAAGGAGAAACTAAGGTGTAGCGATGGCGCTACATGTTGAAACAAATGGAAACAAAGATGTAGCGATTTTGCTACAAGTGAAAAGACACAAACAAGAAGATGTAGCGATTTCGCTACTGCATGGAGCAAAGAGCGTACGGAAGCCAGAAGCGTCACGATTTCACGACGAAGATAACGATGACGTCAGCAAGGGCCGAAAATGTCATGATTTTGCGACAAGCAGGATGATGACGTCAGCAAGAGTCGAAAACGTCACGATTTCGTGACAAGAAGATTGATGACGTCAGCAAGAGTCGAAAGTGTCGCGATTTCGTGACATATTCCATTTTCGTTGCAGTTGGCAAGGAGAGTTGTACGGAAGAGCAAAGTGTCACGATTTCGTGACATGTTCCATTTTCACTGGAGTTGGCAAGGAGAGTTGTACGAAAGAGCAAAGTGTCGCGATTTCGCGACATGTTCCATTTTCGCTGGAGTTGGCAAGGAGAGTTGTACGGAAGAGCAAAGTGTCGCGATTTCGCGACATGTTCCATTTTCGCTGCAGTTGGCAAGGAGAGTTGTACGGAAGAGCAAAGTGTCGTGATTTCGCGACATGTTCCATTTTCGCTGCAGTTGGCAAGGAGAGTTGTACGGAAGAGCAAAGTGTCGCGATTTCGCGACATGTTCCATTTTCGCTGCAGTTGGCAAGGAGAGTTGTACGAAACAACAAAGTGTCACAATTTCGCAACATGTTTCTTTTTCGCTGCTGCTGGCAAAGAAGAGTGTACGGAAGCTGAAAGTGTCATGATTTCATGACAGCATTGATGATGATGTCAGCAAAGTTGAAAAGTGTCGCGATTTCGCGACAGGATGAAAGGAAAGCTTGCAAGAGCCAAAATTGTCGCGATTTTGCGACATGCTTAAGGATGACGTCAGCAAATGTTGAAAGTGTCGTGATATCGTGACAAGATGCAGGGAAAGCTTCCAAGAGCCAAAACGGTCGTGATTTCACGACATGCTTAATGATGACGTCAGCAAAAGTTCTAAGTGTCGCGATATCGTGACATGAACAGAAGGTAAGCTTTAAAAGCCAAAATGGTCACGATTTCGTGACATGCTTAAGGGTGACGTCAGCATAAGTTAAAAGTGTCGCGATTTCACGACAGGTAACAGTCTGGCAGGTAAAACCCGCAGGAGCATGCAAGGTGACACGTGTCAGAAAAAGCAGACAGTTAAACGTTGACAGGTGTTGGACATGCAATGCAATAGCCAAACATGCATAATTGAAACGCATTCGAAAAGCCGAATTTGAAGGATAATAAAAGCATTCGAAAGGTCATATTTGCAGGCATTCAAACAGACGTATTTGAAGCATACAGAAAAGCCGAATATGAAGGATAATAAAAGCATTTGAAACGCCGTATTGCAGGGTTTCGAACAGTCATTTTCGAACAGTCCGTATTGCATGGATTCGAACAGTCAGAGTATGTGATTCGATTGCATGCAGGATTGAAAGGTTATAAAAGAATAATCGTACAGAGAAGATGTTGTCATTGTTAGAGAGAAATTGCTGTAAAAGGAGAGTTAGAAAAGAATCAAGAGAAAAATAAGCAGAGCCGTGAGAGTGTGCAGAGTTGAGTTAATTGCAGACCAGTCAGGGTCGTGCATAAAGTGAAGACATTTTTATGTCATTCTAAATTTATCAAAATTGTAGTCCAAGTTGGTGCTTGGTACTAGGAGTTGGTGCTCCATCTGTTGCAGCAGAAAATTACAGGGGTTGGTGCTCCTTCCAGTTGGTGCTGGTAAAGTGTTTGTAAAATTGATTTTGCAAAGACTGGATTTGGATTGGAGTCCAAGCAGTCATTTTTGAGGAGTAGCCAAATTGGTGAACCTCGGTATATTGAGTGTTGTGGTGTGCTCTCTTGTTTAAGTTGTTTTTCAGTTGTCAAGTTCTCTTTATTTCATATTAAATGCTGTAGATATAAAAATTAATAGCTACACTGATTCACCCCCCCCTCTTAGTGTCATTGTGTAATCATCAATTGGTATCAGAGCAAGGTTCCTTGTACAAGATTAATCAGCTAAGGAGATATTGGAAGAAACAATGGCAGGTGGTGAAGGATTTTCATCCAACAAAGCTCCCTTATTTGATGGAACAAATTACACCTTCTGGAAACTCAGAATGCAAACATATCTGAGTGCATTGGGATACGATATTTGGGATTCTATAGATAGTGGATACACAGCACCCACTACCCCTCCAACAGATAATGCTAAGAAAAAGAAATTTGAAAACAACTCCAAAGCTAAGAATGCCATAATGTGTGGGCTTGTTGACAGTGAACTGATAAGAGTCATGAGTTGTAAATCAGCAAAGGACATGTGGGATAAATTGAAGAGCATCCATGAAGGAGACAAGTAAGATTAAGGAAGCAAAACGCAAACTCATCGAGCACAGTTCGAAGCACTGCAAATGAAGGAAGATGAAAACATAGAAATTTATATGCTGAGAGTCAACAAAATTATTAATGCAATCAGAGGACTTGGTGAAGAAATTGATGATGCAGTTGTTGTGAAAAAGGTTCTCAGAACACTTCACAAAATATTTAACTCCAAAGTCTCTACAATAGAAGAGGCAAAATATCTAAACAACTTCAGCATGGATGAGTTGCATGGTTCCCTGACAGCATATGAAATGAGAATAGGACAAACCAAGTCTACAGACAGAGAAGCAGCTTTTAAAGCACACAAGAATGTAAAAGCTGAACATGAATCTGAGGATGAAGGAACAATGGATGAAACAGAAGCCAATTTTGTTTGAAAAATCACAAAAGGAAAAGGAAAATATAGAGGGAAGCTACCTTTTAAATGCTTCAATTATGGAGGAGTCGGTCATTTTGCAGCCAAATGTCCAATGCAGGAGAGAACCAAAAATGGTGAAGGATCACACCAAGAAAAAGGTGACTGGAAGAAGAAACAAAATTTCAGAAAGAATAACTTCAAGAAGAAAAGCTTCATAACCAAGAATGTCGCGAGCTCGAAGAAAGCACGGATGAGGAGTCCGAAGAAGAAGGAGGTGAAGCTCTGTTCATGGCACTTGAAGAAGAAAGAACGAGAGGAAAATCGGGAAGGTGATGAAAATTCCAAGGATGAAGTTGAAGTGTATTTGGAAGGAGAATTGGTTGCTGCACTTGAAGAGTTGAGTGCGAAAGGAAGAAGAATAAATTTTTTTCAAAGAAATTAGAGAATGCCACAGACATAATAAACAATCCGAAAATACAGACAGAGAAATTCAAAAAAATGTCTGAAGTTCTTGATGAACAATTAACTGTAAAGACAGTTGAATGCAGCAAGCTAGAGGAAGACATTGTTAAGTTAAGGATGCAGTTAGAGGAGATGAATAGAAAATTGAACTATTTTCATAAGTTTGAAGAAAGTACTGTAAAGCTGGATAAAATGTTAAATAACCAAAGGCCTTCTGGCATCAAATTTGGTTTAGGCTTTGATGAAGGAGAATCTTCAAAGGATTCAAAGAACTTGAATATAGAACCCACAAAGAAAGAAGAAAAGATCAGGGTTGAACCAGAAAAACAAAATAATGCAAAAGAAAAAAATAATGCCAAATTCAAGAAGAATACTGACAAAGATGGATTCACAAAAGTCACACATCCGAGGAGGAGAAGAGTCATGGCTCCTACTTCAAACTGGCAAAGACCGACACCCAGGTTTAATCATGCATTTTCTGGTTATTGTTTTAAATGCAATGCTTATGGCCATAAGATTTCAGATTGCAGGCATAATGTATCTCAAAGGAATTTTACCAGCAGAAATGTTTTTTCTCCTTTAATGAATTATGCAGTTGAATGTTATAATTGTCATAATTTTGGACATATTGCTAGAAATTGCAGAAGCACTTTTGCATCAAATAATTATCAGGGTAGAAAATCTCAGCCAAGTGGGTTGAAACAAAACCAGAATTTTTTTGAAAAACAGGCACATGCTAATGAAAGGACAAAGGCAAAACAAATAGCAAAATCTGCTATCAAACTAGAATGGAAAGAAAAGGAATCTTTGATTGTCCATACTGCTTTTAAAGCTCAGAACAAATCAGCACCTTGGATACTTGACAGTGGTTGTTCCAGTCACATGACAAGTGACAAGCAAAAGTTTGAGAATTTACAAAATTATGAAGGTGGTTCTGTGAAATTTGGAAATAATGATGGAGCAAAGATTGTTGGAAAGGGATCAGTCAAGATTAGTGATGGCAATATAAAATCAAAAGAAGTCTTGTTTGTAATTGGCCTGAAGCATAACTTGCTAAGTGTAAGTCAAATATGTGACAGAGGTCATGATGTAATCTTCAAGAAGGAGGGCTGTGAAGTAAGAAAGACAAAAAATGGAAAGTTAATAGCCACTGGACTGAGAACTTCAGGAAATATGTATACACTTTCAGAAACTGTAGAAGGAACATGCTTGATGGGACAGGAAGATGAAAACTGGCTATGGCACAAGAGGCTTGGGCATATTAGTTTTGACAATCTGGAAAAAATCAGTTCAAAAAGAGCAGTTAGAGATATACCAAACATTGGCAAACCTGTAAATAGCATCTGTGAGTCATGCCAAAAGGGAAAACAAACCAGAGCCACTTTCAAAGCAAAAGAATACTTCACTAGCAAGCCATTAGAATTAATTCACACTGATCTATGTGGACCCATGAGAACTGAAAGCATAAATGGACACAAATATTTTATGCTATGTATAGATGACTACTCAAGAATGACATGGGTACTATTTCTAAAACTCAAGTCAGAAGCCTTTGAAATGTTTAAAACCTTCAAAAATCTTGTTGAAAATCAATCAGGAAAAAGAATTAAATGCCTAAGATCAGACAGGGGAGGAGAGTTTATCTCCAAAGAATTTGCAGAATACTATCAAAAACATGGGATAAGAAGACAGTTTTCAGTAGCTAGGACACCTCAGCAGAATGGTGTTGTAGAAAGGAAGAATAGAACAGTGCAAGAAATGGCAAGGAAAATGCTGGCAGAAAACAAAATAGCTGACAGATTTTGGAAAGAGGCAGTTCATACTGTAGTTTACATTCAAAACAGGTGCATGCTGAGACCACATGAAAGCAAAACAACTTATGAGTTGTGGTTTGGCAAAAAGGCAACAACAAGACATTTCAAAGTATTTGGCAGCAAGTGCTACATAAAACGGACTGAAGATAACCTCGATAAATTTGAAGATAGAGCTGATGAAGGTATCTTTCTCGGTTACTCAACAAAAAGCAAGGCATACACATGTTACAACAAGAAGTTGAAGAAAATTGTTGAAAGTGCTGATGTAAAAGTTGATGAAGGTAGAGAACAAGAAACTACTTATCAAGAAAACTACCCTATGTATGAAGAAGTCATTGAAGGTGATGATGAAAAAGAAATAGAGAAGAATCAGAAAATTGATCCAGATAGTGTAAAAACTGAATCTGAAGAAGAAGAAAACAAGAAATTTAAAACAAGCAACTGGCAAAAAAATCATCCAAGTGAACAGATTATTGGGGATCCCACGGATGGTATTCAAACAAGAAGAACAGAGAGTGAAGAACTATTCTCTCGTTATCTAGTATTGAACCTAAAAATGTTGCTGAAGCAAGCACTGATGAAAGTTGGATGAAGGCAATCAATGAAGAACTAGATCAAATAGAGAAAAACAATACCTAGGAATTAGTACCTAGACCAAAAAATAAAAACATAATTGGCACTAAATGGGTTTTTAGAAATAAATTGAATGAAGATGGGCAAGGTTGTCGTAAATAAGGCAAGATTGGTATGTAAAGGCTATGCTCAGGTTGAAGGCATTGATTTTGAAGAAACTTTTGCACCGGTAGCCAGACTAGAGGCAATCAGGATGTTTCTGGCATTAGCAGTTCATAAAAACTTCAAAGTATATCAAATGGATGTAAAATCAGCATTTTTGAATGGAAAACTGGAAGAAGAGGTTTACATTGAACAACCCGATGGCTTCCAACTTGGTGAAAATCCAGATTTTGTTTGCAAGTTAAGCAAGGATGATAAATCCCCAGATGTAGATCAAACAATGTACAGGTCTATGATTGGAAGCCTGCTGTATTTAACAGCCACTAGACCAGATATATTACAAGCAGTATGTATGGTTGCAAGATTTTAGGCCAGTCCCAAAGAAACTCATGTAACAGCTGTAAAGAGGATTTTTAGATATCTCAAGGGCACTATGGATTATGGGTTGTGGTACCCAAAAGGTAAAGATTTCACTTTGATTGCATATTCTGATGCAGATTGGGCAGGATGTATTGATGACGAAAGAGCACAAGTGGAGGAGCATTTTATCTTGGTGACAAAGTTGGTAGCATGGCACAACAAGAAACAAGAATCGAGTATCTCTATCCACCGCAGAGGCGAGAATACATTGCGAGCAACAACATGTCGTACTCGGATATTATGGATGAGACAAACGTTGAAAGATCTTAGTATTCATTTCAATGAACCAATTTCAATTAAATGTGATAACACTAGTGCTATCAACATATCCAAGAATCCAGTAATGCATTCAAGAACCAAACATATTGCAATCCGATATCATTTCTTGAAGGATAAAGTTGTAGAAGGAGAGGTTAAATTGGATTTTGTTCCAACTACAGAGCAAGTAGCTGATATATTCACAAAACCTTTGCCTAAGGAAGTATTTGAATACCTTCGGAAGAAGTTGGGAGTAGTCACACCACCCAAGCACTGACTAGCTATGGGAAACACATTCTCGGGGGAAGCATTCAAACTTTTTAAGTCTCAGAATGTTGTGCATAGACTCGGGGGAGTCTCACGACGACCCTTTGGTATTATTGGCAAAGGGGGAGAAGAAATTAAGAAAGGTTGCAGTGTGTTGCCAATAATTCCAAAGGGGGAGATTGTTGAGCAAGGTGCAGCAAAAGAATTGCAAAAGTATTGTCATTGTTGTCAACACAGTCAGATTGATGCAGTTTGTGTAGTTTAGAGGTCAGTCAGATCAAGTGCAAAAAGTTTCAAGGAAAACAGAAGTGACCCAGATTCAGAAACTGGCAAAAAGAGACAAGGAAGAAAACTGTCGCGATATCGTGACATGTTTTCTGTCGCGATTTCGCGACATGGTCGAGGAGAGAGAAGGCGCAGCCGAAAATGTCACGATTTCGCGACATGTCGAGTTTTCATTGAGGAGAGAGAAAATGTGTCGCGATTTCGTGACAAAAAGTAGGAGAGAGAAAATGCACGCCAAATTGTCGTGATTTCGCGACATGGCCGAGGAGAGAGAAGATGCGAGCAAAACTGTCATGATTTCACGACATGCTGGCAGAGAAGGAAACAAAGGTGTAGCGATATCACTACATGTTGAAATGAATGGAAACAAAGGTGTAGCGATATCGCTGCATGATGAAAATACATGGAACTAAGGTGTAGCGATTTCGCTACGTGTTGAAACTAAGAGAAACTAAGGTGTAGCAATTTTGCTACATGTTGAAACAAGGAGAAACTAAGGTGTAGCGATGGCGCTACATGTTGAAACAAATGAAAACAAAGATGTAGCGATTTCGCTACAAGTGAAAATACACAAACAAGAAGATGTAGCGATTTCGCTACTGCATGGAGCAAAGAGCGTACGGAAGCCAGAAGCGTCGCGATTTCACGACGAAGATAACGATGACGTCAGCAAGGGCCAAAAATGTCATGATTTCATGACAAGCAGGATGATGACGTCAGCAAGAGTCGAAACGTCGCGATTTCGCGACAAGAAGATTGATGACGTCAGCAAGAGCCGAAAGTGTCGCGATTTCACGACATGTTCCATTTTCGCTGCAGTTGGCAAGGAGAGTTGTACGAAAGAGCAAAGTGTCGCGATTTCGTGACATGTTCCATTTTCGCTGGAGTTGGCAAGGAGAGTTGTACGGAAGAGCAAAGTGTCACGATTTCGCGACATGTTCCATTTTCGCTGCAGTTGGCAAGGAGAGTTGTACGTAAGAGCAAAGTGTCGCGATTTCGCGACATGTTCCATTTTTGCTACAGTTGGCAAGGAGAGTTGTACGGAAGAGCAAAGTGTCACGATTTTGCCACATGTTCCATTTTTGCTGGAGTTGGCAAGGAGAGTTGTACGGAAGAGCAAAGTGTCGCGATTTCGCGACATGTTCCTTTTTTGCTGCTGCTGGCAAAGAAGAGTGTACGGAAGCCGGAAGTGTCACGATTTCGTGACAACATTGATGATGATGTCAGCAAAGTTGAAAAGTGTCGCGATTTCGTGACAGGATGAAAGGAAAGCTTGCAAGAGCCAAAACTGTCGTGATTTCGCGACATGCTTAAGGATGACGTCAGCAAATGTTGAAAGTGTCGCGATATCGCGACAAGATGCAGGGAAAGCTTCCAAGAGTCAAAACGGCCACGATTTCTCGACATGCTTAATGATGACGTCAGCAAAAGTTCTAAGTGTCGCGATATCGCGACATGAATAGAAGGTAAGCTTTAAAAGCCAAAATGGTCACAATTTCGTGACATGCTTAAGGGTGACGTCAGCATAAGTTAAAAGTGTCGCGATTTTGCGACAATGTAATCGATCGCGAGTAAAACCCGTAGGAGCATGCAAGGTGACACGTGTCGAAAAAAGCAGACAGTTAAACGTTGACAGGTGTTGGACATGCAATGCAACAGCCAAACATGCATAATTGAAACGCATTCGAAAAGCCGAATTTGAAGGATAATAAAAGCATTCGAAAGGTCATATTTGCAGGCATTCAAACAGACGTATTTGAAGCATACAGAAAAGCCGAATATGAAGGATAATAAAAGCATTCGAAACGCCGTATTGCAGGGTTTCGAACAGTCATTTTTGAACAGCCGTATTGCATGGATTCGAACAATCAGAGTATGTGATTCGATTGCATGCAGGATTGAAAGGTTATAAAAGAATAATCGTACAGAGAAGATGTTGCTGCTGTTAGAGAGAAATTGCTGTAAAAGGAGAGTTAGAAAAGAATCAAGAGAAAAATAAGCAGAGCCGTGAGAGTGTGCAGAGTTGAGTTAATTGCAGACCAGTCAGGGTCGTGCATAAAGTGAAGACATTTTTATGTCATTCTAAATTTATCAGAATTGCAGTCCAAGTTGGTGCTTGGTACTAGGAGTTGGTGCTCCATCTGTTGCAACAAAAAATTACAGGGGTTGGTGCTCCTTCCAGTTGGTGTTGGTAAAGTGTTTGTAAAATTGATTTTGCAAAGACTGGATTTGGATTGGAGTCCAAGCGGTCATTTTTGAGGAGTAGCCAAATTGGTGAACCTCGGTATATTGAGTGTTGTGGTGTGCTCTCTTGTTTAAGTTGTTTTTCAGTTGTCAAGTTCTCTTTATTTCATATTAAATGCTGTAGATATAAAAATTAATAGCTACACTGATTCACCCCCCCCTCTCAGTGTCATTGTGTAATCATCAAATAAGGGTGTATACTTCTAATTAGGGCATCCTTACTTCTAGCTAGATCTTTTAAAGATGACTTTCTTGTCATGAAACCTATAATTTATTCACAAGTTTTTGAATTTTCCTAAAGATTTGAAACAGAGAAAAGGTGATGCATATACTATTCCTTATTTTTTTACATTAAATGCAAATTGCTATGAATTACATAGTTAAATTTAGTATTGCATAACATGCAAAGAAGTGAAAAGGGGATCACAGAGTTTTTTTTTTTGAAAAAATAATAAATAAATAGTAGATATTTTCACTTAGAGAAAAGATTGTTGAAGAGGAAAAATAACAATTAAGTTGATAGTCATAGAGAAATTATGTAAAGCTAGGATAATAAATAGATAAATATATAAAGGATTAATGAGGAGCTAAAGATAGATAGTTTTTACATAAATGAAAGTTTAAGAACCTAAAATATGTCAAGAGAATAAAAAATTACTATAGAAATAAAATGATAAATTATTTTTGTTATTTTTTTTGAAATGATAAAAACATGATGGGTAAGTTATTATCACTATTAAAATTTATAACTAAGTGATTGTTAACTTCTTTATTTCTATGAGAAATTTTTGATATCATATGTTATGTAGTTTCTCTTCTATGATACTATATAGTATGTAGTTCTATGAAGCACGAGGAGTTTCACATGATAATCTAAGGTTTTCCTTTTATTGACAAGCACCTTATAAAGCCTTGATAATACCTAGCAATAAAATTTGGACTTATGATTACTACTGCAAGAATTTGGGGTTGAGTGTAAGTATCTCACAAACCCAAGTCCATTCTCATGTTCTGTATATGTTTTGTACCACTGCTAACCTTAATGTTCTTGCTTAGTTGGTTTAGGACAAACCAAAGGAAGAAAGATGTTCTACATCATAACCCTTTTAATGATATGAGAGAGCACCCTTTAGATCCATTAAGACACTTGGAGATAGTGATCAAACTTATGGAAGTGCACAGGCCTATGGTTGAATGACTATAAAGTTTTGTGTTAAGCATACCTATTTTATGTTCTAATCTCATCATCATGTTCTAATCTAAGGTTCCAATCCCATGAAGGAGGGAGAGCCATTAGGATACTTAAATTTAGGAATTAAACTTATGGTGATACATGGATTTAGGGTTGAGTGTAACCTCATGAACTCAAGCCCATCCTCATATTTTCTATAAGCTTTATCTAAATTCCAACCTTAACATATTTTCTAGATTTGGGGTAAATTGTGGAGAACAAGGAGTTTCACATCATAATCCAAGGTTCTAATCATATGGGCAAGTGCCTTTAGATCTATGAAGACACTTGAAGGTGAGGGTCCAACTTATGGTAATATATGGACCTAGGATTAAATGACCATAGACCTAGGATCAAGTATATATGTGTAGCAAAAGAAAACATACCATTTTATTAATTGTGAAAGATGTTATAATGCAATCTTTTTCAATGCCCCTTTTGGGATACAATGACATTTTTCCAAAATAGAAGCCCTTTTTACAATGAAGTGTTTGGCATATAGTCTTCTATGACCACCTCGAGAAGGGATGGGTTTTACTCGTGCATACCACCCCGGTTTGAGTAGAGCCTCCAACACCTACACACAACCAAAACACAAATCAGTAGCACTTTTTTTACAAGAAAGTGCAAACAAATAACATCTATTTAATACATTAAAACAATACTAAAATAGACTAAAATCACATAAAACAAATTTTTGCTCATATTTCTGGATGATCTGTTGGTTTGTAGGTTACTAGATTTGTATTTTAAGAAAGATTATCCCTCAATTGAGGGTCTTGCATGTGTTGATAAGATTAAAATTTCCATTGGAGAGGACCTTCTGTATGATTCCAGGAACCTATGCTCTGAATTTGGTGTGTGTTGAAGCTTCGACTTGCACACGGTTTCATGAAACACAAAATGCATGGAGAGGCACACAATGTTCATGGTTAACAATAAAATTTCTACAACATATATCCTAGCTAGAATTCGATAAAGTTCTACAATATTCTACACGCCTCTATGAAAATAAAAACAATGGGAACCTATTTATAATTTTTTCCAAGGGTGTAAGGGAGAGATAGCATGATGGGCAAGTGGTGTGGGTGAGAGCAGGGAGAAATCTTGAGCACCTCCACTTGGATGTACAAATGAACAAGCATGCAATGTTATCTATTTAGATAATGATGTGCTTCATTAATACCTTTAGGTGTAGAGATTCCTCACCCAAAAAAATGACATACTTTATTAATGTGCCTGGGTGGAGGGAATCCTCACCCAAGTGCATTAATGAAGCAGGGAGTGGATAAAAGACTTACCTCTTATGGAGGATAATTCAAAATTTAAGCTCCAATAGAGATGTCAATACCTTCAAAAACAGTTAAATTTACCCCTCCTGCTAATGGAGGGGAGGAATGGACATCTATCACCAGGAAGAATGGTAAAGGAAACCAGCCACAACCTTCTATGGGAGTTGGTAAAAAGGAGTCTCAATCGAGCTCTCAGTTAGGGAGCTCTCATGCAACCTCTATAGAAGAAACTTCTATTTCTCTTCCTGTAGGTACCTCTAGTGGTAATAACAAAAATGTTTCTCCAACTCTTCAAGCCTCCCAATTGGCTAAGCCATCAACTATTCTAGAGTCCATTCCCTCAAGCGAATGCCCTATATCTCCACCTAATATACCTAGTGAAGTCCCCTAAAAAAATCCTCATCACTATCATGATCCTGTTAGGGAGGCCTCATGCATCCCTCTGGAGAAGCGACGATAGATAAATTATTTTCATGAAAGCCATAATAGGTTTCTCACAAACACCTTTGAATATTTGGCAAATTTTGAGGACTTTGAGGTCATTGAAGGAAATATGCTCCTTGATCATGTCTCATGAAGTGCATGTATTGGAATATCAGGGGTTTGATAGATCATGTGCATAATACATAGTGTGTCAGTGTTTGGATGAATTCAAGACCAAATTTAGCAATATTGATATTCTTTGCCTTTAATAAGTCAAAGTCACTAACTTTATTTTCTTCAAGTACTTGCTCCTTTCTCTGGACTTGAGGCCACACATTTCATACTATGGATGACATAGGTAAAGGAGGGACAACCATATTCCTTTCGAAACCTTATCATCCTAGATCGATCTCTCGAGATTTTGACCCTTCTAATCATGTCATCTAGGTTGTGATGGAGATTGAGGGTCATCTTATTGGTGTGCTCATGATAGAGATTAATAACATTTATTTTTAATAAGTTGTTAGTTGTTGTAATGGTTAAGGCCTGCACCATGTATCTATACATTTCATGGTCCGATCCACCATTTGCGGGACACATCGACTGTTTTCCAATAAAAATATGCATTTTCATGTAAATACGGTACGATTTACAACCACAAGCACCGCTTTGCTATTTTCTGGCGCTTTTCCACTTCTTCCAATGTAGATATGCATATTTCCACCACCTTCCAAAAATTCCCAGTGACAACTATACATTTCAAGTGACCTACTTTTTTTGGTCATTTTTTGGCTTATAAACGTCATCGCTGCCGCTTCCATCGTTTGGTTGATCTCCCTCGTGTGCCTCCGTGGCCACCGCCTCTTGTGCTATTTTTATTTTCAATCACTCGATTCTGCATACCTGAGATCTGCCATGACCTCCACCATTCAATAAATTAAATCAAATTAATTTTTAATTTAATTTAATTTTTACATACCCATTTCCTCCATTTCCAACAATAAATTAAATTAAATCGTTTTTAATTTAATTTAATTTTTTAATTTTCATCGTTGTTGCTGTCACTAAATCCATGCCATCATTAATTCCTGTGTCCATCATTAAAATATGCCCACCTAATGTACATTTTCCTTTTAATGCGCATGTTTTTATTTTAATTTTTCGCGCGTGACTCATCATTAAATGCAAATTTAATAATAAATTAAATTAAATTATTTTTTTAATTTAATTTTTACCTCCACCGTTTAATCACAAACAAAAATTTAATGCATTTCCATGTCATTGCTTTCATTAAATGCATTTCCATGTCATTGCATTCATTAATGTTCGTCACCTTCATTAATGTGCATTAAATCGTTACCCTTCATTCATGTGCACATTTCCTTAATGCTCGTGGCCCACAATTAAAACCAAAATTTAATGCATCCACAATTTCCAACTGGCATCTTTGGCACATATTTCAAGGAATATTCTCTAACATCTTTAATGTACAATTGATGTTGCTTTCTTCTACCGATTCGATGGACCCATCCATTTGTTCATCGGTATAACAGTGTTTACAATCATTGGAGAGCATTTTTTGAGCCTACTTCAATGCCAGTGTTAGTTTTTGATTTTCTAAAGACCTGCTCATTTTATTTATTTTGGTATTCTTCTTTTGTAATAGGAGTACATTTTTGATTGTACTCGATACTCCTGGATCTTTCCCACTTTATCTTCCACCCTTATACGTAGAAATGATCGTCAATTTTTATCAGCTTCAAGTTAAAAGCACCACCACTTCTGACGAAGAACTAGAAAACAAAAATTTTGAAGCAACACCTAGAATCAAACAAGGGTCTCTAGGTGACATGCCTAGCGTCTTACCACTAGATGATGTTGCTTATGTTGATAATGAAGATGTTTCTCTTGTAGATCTGAGTTCATTTGAAGATCCTGTTGCTGTGGCAGAAGACATTCCTTCGTTTGTCATTATTTCTGTGCTTCCTACGCCTTATGACCTACTAGTTAGTCCATAACCTCTCTGATGTCATTTTCTCGATCGACAATTTTTATCTCGGATGCTGGTGTCCTATTTTCGGCCACCATCACATAAATTTTCAGCAAATTTCATCACTTTTTGGAGATTTCTATCACTTCCTTGGTGTCTACTCCAGCTCACATCTAGTTTCTACCTTGGCATTTCGATTACTGCCATCACCCACCGCTCGTGATCACCACTTTACTACACACATCTATTTTGGGGTATCTCCTTTCGACACATCAGTTGTTGCTTTCTTCTACAGAATCAAGGGATCCATCCAGTTGTCCACCGACATAGCAGTGTTTACAGTCATTGGAGAGCATTTTTTTGAGCCTGCTTCAGTGCCATTGTCAATTTTTGGTTTTTTGAAGACCTATTCAAATTCTTCATTTTGGTCTTCTTCTTTTGTAACAAGAGTACATTTTTTGTTGTACCCGATACTCCTGGATCTTTCCCTCTTTCTCTTCCACCCTTGTACGCATTGGGGACCAATGCTTTCTTAGTGGGGAGGAATGATAGGGATTAGTAGCATTTATTTTTAATAAGTTGCTAGTTGTTGTAATCGTTAGCTAGTTGTTAGTTGTTAGTAGCATTCCCCATTAAGGTTGTACCCTCATTAGTATAGCCTTATTTGTAACCTATGCTTTGTAATACCTATTTATAGGTATATTTTGATATTGTAATACAGTTTTTATTCATGCAAACCTTTGGTTGTTTGTTTATATTTGTGTGTTCCATATCAGATCAAAATCTATGCACCTAACGATGCCAATGATCATTGTACACTTTGGAGGTGGGTAGGACTCTCTCTCCCTCCTGATGTCTAGTTGTTCTACAAAGAATTTAATATGATTGAATTCCCACATGATAAGGTGGGTCTTATTCCCATGAGGTGGGCCACAAGGGAACAAGAAGCATGGCTTTTCATGAAAGAAAATTTGGGGTTCTTTGACCCCAATAGCTATTTTTTATCCTATTTGTTCCCAACTGGTGATTGGTTCACGTGGTCTAACAACCAACACGATGAGAGTCATATTATTAAAATATTGGATAGATCCATGCTCTTATATATTGATATTTTCTCCTTTAAGTGACCCTCATATTCTTCTCCCTTTGTCTCTATCCTCCCCGAGATCTGCTTGTCTGACCATTCTCCCATTACATTTTCTATTCTAGTTTCTTCTAGCACCACTCCTCTTTCTTGATCGCAATTTTACCTTAATACCTCTATTTTGCACCACCCCATGTTGAGGGCCTATGTTATCAAAATTTAGAACCTAGTCCCCAAACCAAAAGGGGCCTCAAGCTAGATTGATTAGTGGAATGCCACTATCCAACGTATTTCCAGCTTCCTATATTCGCTTGGGCATAAGATTACTAAGCTTCATTATCACTCTAACACTTCTCTTAAGTGAGAGTTGGAAGTGGCCTCAACTCAACTTCAATCCAATACTTTCAATGGGGAGCTTCAGAGGCACCTTGCTATGGTTAAACACTAGCTTCTGATGGTAGAGCACTATGATGTTGTGTAGAGGGGAAAAATTGCCCTACCATGTATGATTATTGGCTAGATTCGTAAAGAAAACCAAGGTGACCATGGTGTTATGTTGTTATCTACATCTCAATGTAAAAAAGGAGTAAGGGTTCACCAAAAATTATTTAAGGACTCACTTCAAGTTTTGGGGTTTAATAATGTTTGATGTATTCAGTTCAAGACAATCACCTATATTTGGCATTTTTAGTTTAAGCTATGAAAGATAAATGACAATGCAAAAATATAGAATGCAAGAATACAAGAGCTAACCCTAGAATGATTATTTGTTTGAATGATTTTCTAACCCTAGGGTTGCAAAATGAAATCCTTTGAGCAAGGGTGCAAGAGAATATGCACAAGCAATATTAAACCCTAAGTGCACACTATATGTTGTTTTCCTTTCAAATGCCTAGAAATTGATTAAATATATTCCTTTTAACTTAGATCTAGGGTTTATGATAGAAATAGAAATCACACAACAAACAACCTAAGATTAACTAGGGCACTTATCTTATCTGGTGGTTGATCCAAGATTTTATATTTTATCCAACGACATCCAACAATTCTTATTCCTACAAAATAACTTGGCAAACACTTAAAAAAATGATTACCGTTAGGGGGCCTACTTAGGCCACTATATAGCAATGCTTGGAGGTATAGAATTCAAGACCCCTAGGTCCTTTTAGCTGATATTTGAAAACATAAGCATAAGTTGATCATTGGAAGATGAACAAACATAACAAAATGTAATAGAATAAAATTGTTGGGCATCGAATTGACATCAAGTTTTACTTAACACTGCAACTGTCTATCTTCCAATTTTCTATCCAGGCATGCACCCGATAGTCGCAGCTCGACACTCAAGCATTGGATGGACCAAAGACAACTTCAATCCAACCTCCAGAGTAGGTTGGTTCCTTGTCAACTTAAAATGGTGTTGACTCAATTAAAGCTCAAATAGGGTTTTGAGATAAGGGTTAGAAAAGGTTTAGGGTTAGAAATGTTATGAAAAATAGTGGTCGGATAGGCTAACAACATAGGCAACTACAATAAAAGGCTCCCACAAGCTATTTCTAGTGTCCCATCACTCAAGATTAACATCACCCAAATCAATGAAACCTTCACACATTAAAGCATAAATAGAGATATATTGTAGAAAACAATTCCAACATCCAATATTGATAATCCAAATAGCAGAATAGACCAATAGTTAGATTTAACAGAAATAAACTTCCTAACAATACAGATCTAATCAAGAACAGATTTCAACTACTCTCACAACTAGTAATCCAATAAGCTGGAATGAACTAACCATTCAAGTATTAACAGAAATGCAGCTCAAGACTTCGAACCTCTTGCACAAGATGATGAAGATGACAAATTTGAGTCAAAATATCAGAGTAATGCTCCTTCCATTAGCTCACAAGAATATTTACAGTAGGGCAAGCAAACGCACTAGAGCCGACCCTAAAAAATGAGGGTTCGACCTCTATTTATAGTTTGTAAATGAAAATAATATTAAGGAGACATTACAAATATTGTATATTTACAGCTCAATAGAGAGTTTGCTAGCATTATCTTACTAGTTGGAGAGCTCCGAGAAATCCATTGTGAGAAATCCGCCATGGCAGCATACCTCTGCAACTTGCTGGTTTGTTGGTGGTAGTTGGAGTTTGAACAGTTGGACACTGCATCTCATCCATCGATCATTCTTGGGAGCTCGGCTCTATCGCAGATCTGCAACCGCATCTGGTTCTTGTTCTTGAAAACCCTCATCGCTTCATCTTCCTGTACCCTCTAACTGACTACACTCTGATCCGATGAGTTTTGGCCTTTTAAATCCTTCAAGAATGTCAGCAAAACTTGGACCGTCGATCTTCATCATGGATGACTGTGATTAAACCTCCCAAGATACTCTGCAAATTGGTGGGGAAAACCAAGGTGCCATTCCACACTTTTAAGTTGCTGACATCATATTTTATAGCCTTGATCATGTGGAATCAAATTCTAGTGTAAAATGCACTAAGAGGTGAGTGGGATGGAATCCACTCATTAACCTTCCTTTTCTCTTCTTTGGCTTCAAAGCAACTGAAATCCGCACCATAAAGCATGTTGACATCACCTTTGCTTTGTAAATATGCAGAATCACCAATCCACACTTGGGCAAGTGTAACTCATCCTTTGTTGTCATTTTGCATCGGTTGTAGTGTAAAATAGCTTTTGTCACCATTCCGCTCCAGAGTTAGTGTAAAATCACCCTTTGTCTTCAATCTGCACTTTATGTAGTGTTTTCTACCTCTTTGTCGCCAATCCGCACCATAATACTCTTGAGACGAGATGGAATTGAGCCTTACCGATACTTAGCCGCTCGGAGCATGTAAAAAAACTACTCTCGATCACCATTCCACACTTTCTTTTGTGCTGACATCATCATCACCAAAAACTTTTGTAGAATCGGGACCCATCGCCAATCCGCACCAAAATATATTATAAACCGAGTGGAATTGCTCAAGGAAAAATTGCACTAAGTGTTGGGTGGATTAGGAAACAAATGTTGCGGATCCGCTCCAAAATACACTAAAAAGTGTGCGGAATGGAAACTTCATACCTTAGAATAAAATTTTCAATGCTTTCTAAGGATGTGGCCATTTTGGGCCTACATTTGGCACCTCCCGGGTGGATTTTCTCACAAATCCATCGAACTCAGAGTCTTATCCATTGGGCATCAAGAGTCAAAAATGCTTATCTTCAAAAAATGCTTTAAAGAATAACTTCCATATGAACACTACCCTCTAAAAACTTTATGGTCATCTTCGAGGATAAACATTCATATCAAGACCATGCTTCATACATC
This sequence comes from Wollemia nobilis, assembly GCA_028583015.1. Taxonomy (NCBI): domain Eukaryota; kingdom Viridiplantae; phylum Streptophyta; class Pinopsida; order Araucariales; family Araucariaceae; genus Wollemia; species Wollemia nobilis. Next base: position 1,110,884 of record JAQPPZ010008406.1, read on the forward strand.
CTAGAGGATAACTGTTCACATGGAGACTATGCCATAAACATTAATATCTGTGCCATTCCAAAAAAACTGCTTCACTGCTCCATCAAAACACAACTATGTTCTCCTTATAAAGCCTTCTTACAAATCATGATAAAAATACCTTCACACAAAAACTATTGTTTCTTGTGTCTCTCTGGACTCATGCTTTTATTGTTTCTTTCTGACCATGTCAGAGTAAAAATGAATCAAACAAAAATACAAAACTTATGACTACATATGTACAAAACAAAAATTGCTAAGCTTGTGCCCCTTCAGGGTCTACAACATCTCTATCCGACTCTTCTTCTTATTGGGCCTCTTCCTCAACATTATCCTCTTCTTGCTCAGCTTCTTCCTCTGGAGAAGATTGCTCTTTATTTTCCTCTTTTGCACTATCACCAAATAATTACACCATCAGTTTCAAGATCTGTAGGGCTTGTTTCTAGGTTGCTTCTGAGGGGTTGGAAGTTTCCTTCAACTACTTATAAATGTACTGGAGTTCACCAATATCTTCATAGTTAGCAGCACTTCCTCTGTTTACCAAGTCTTCCATGAGGTCTCTGAGCCTGGTAAAATCAATGATCATTTGTGAAGCTTGCTCTTGGTCAATTGGTTCTTCTAGAGCATCAATTTTAGATTCATCTTGTAAGCTCTCACCAGTACTTTTCTTGATTTCTTCAACTGACAACAAGTTGTGATCTTCCATCCATAACCCTCTGAAACCAATTTGGATCATTTCCTTATTAACATCCACTACATCCTTGATTACTCCTTCAATATTGTCATACAATAGCCAAGCCTTTTGGAGTGCTCTGTGCTTCTTCACTACAATTATGGTAGCAACTCTAGCAATGTTCCACTCCTTATTAGGGATTGGCTTAGAAGAATCACTGAGTCTACTATCCACCAGCCTATGAATTTGTTCAGCTAGAATTACCATAGGTTGTAGCTCTCCAGTGATTTTATCCAGATCCTTCTGAATACTTTGGAGTAGGTGGATGACATCATCTAAATAATCAATAATAAGTTGCAACCCTGAGCATTTCTCTAGAACTTCAGAGAGCAATTCCTTTCTCACTTTCTTTAGTCCAGCCTTAGAAAAACCAGAAGATTTAGCCTTTTCAATCTGGAGCTGTTGCTTCAAACTTTGTATCTCCTTAGCCTGCTCCTCATTATTTTTTTGGTGCTCTACAATTTGCTCCTTGAGCTTATTAGCTTCTTGAAACTTCTCTTGCCAGCTCTTAGCTTCTTTTCTCAGAGCTTTCTCCACTTCTTTCTGATTGTTGATAGTTTTCTGAAGCTTTTCAATTTGCTTTTCCAACTTACCCACCTTTTCTTTGAATATATCATTTTTTACATAAAAAGTTTCTAAGTGGGCTCTGGCTATGACCAATTCATCTTCATCAGGCAACTTCTCAATATCTTCTGTATACTCTTCTATACGATAATCTTGAGTAGTCATCTCAATTTTAGGCTTGCTCACAAGGGGAATCATGGATCTAGATGTCCTTTGCCTTGAAACTAGATCAACAAACATGCTTCTTCTCTTGGTGGCCATCCTATTAGAAGGCTTAGATAACTTTTCTGCCCAAAAATCATTGATTTTATGTGTAGCTTCCTGCTCCTTCTACAAAATTTCCTAGGTAGGGTAACTTGTAGCAAGAGGAGAAGAAGACACAAGGTATGCAAGAGCAGAATCAATAGTTGACAATAGTTGTGCAGAAGTAGTTATAGTAGAATCTGTGACCACAGTGGAATCTATGACCACTACCATTGTTGCAATTGGTAAACTCATGGAAACTAAAGTGAGACTCATAGATGGGTGAATGGGTGAACTTGAAGCAGTTTGCTTCTCAGATGATGGTGGTGGTGGTAATGGTGAAGTTGTAACTATGGGAGATGATGAGAGGGGAATCTCAACTGATGAATGTGGAACTTCAGATGATGAAGGTGGAACTTGAGGTGACCTTGGAGGAGATGGGTTGGTTTGTACCTCAGTAGTGATTGATGAAATAGGAGGTGGACTATGAGGTGGAGAAGGTACCTTTGTTACAACTTCTTGCTCAGAAAGGGAGGGAGATTTCCTTGGGGAATCTGGAGGAGGAAGAGGAGAAGAGGGATTAGAGACTATACCTTTGCCTACTGATGTAGGGTGTTCTAGAGTTATCTCTATTATCTGTTGTTATTCTTGTTGTATCAATTCTTTAATAGTTGAAATAATTGTTTTCTCAACTATATCCTCTTTATCCAACCTCTGCTTCTTTGAAATCTCTTTCTCAACTCTTTTTGGGGCCCTTTTGGCTTTTCTCTAAAAAACTTGAAAGGTAACTTTCTCACTTTCTATCTCTTCCTCAGATAACCCTTCCTGTACTATTTCCTCTAGTAATACCTATTCAGAAATGGGATTTAATTCCACTATCATTGTAGTGGTGAAACTCAGAGGTGTAAACCTAAAGTTCTCATCCTTTTCATTCCAATCTATATCTATATCTGGAGGTTGTCCACCCAGGGCTAGGTGCTTAGGCATTTTTACTATCTCTATAACTGGTGCACTAACAGTCCTCTCATCAGAATAGTGCATTTTACTCATCAACTATGCTCCCTTTGGAAAATTCTCTATCTGCTCAGTTGAAGGCTGAAAAGGCTTTAGGACTTCAGCAGTAGTCAATGGAGTATCAGGTTCTTCTTCATGAACTTCTTCTTCTGAAGGTGGGGATGGGGAATCAGACCCAGTTTGTGTCATTTTGTATATTAGCACTATATTCCTTGTGTCTTTGGGCCTCCAAGTTTTGACATTATTGTCATACCTTTTAGAAAATTCACCATCAATTTTAATCCCAAACCTAGATTTTTCTTTACCATTCTCAATCCTCATCCTCCACCAGTATGATATCTTGGCTTCATTCCATTTCTCACTTTTCTCTGGTTCCTCACCAGTAGGTTCTTGAGGCTGAGGGTCTTCTTTCTTATCTATTTTTTCCTCAATATATTTGATGGTAGACTCCTTCAACCGATGTTTTACATTGTTGTCTGGGTCAAAATCCATAATTTGTTCATAAAAGTCTAACCATGGAGGAAGTTGATCCATTTTAGAAACATTCCACTCTAAAAGAGTAGTTTCTTTGTTATTTCTACCTTGTTCAAAATGGGGCCTGGATCTCTTTTCAAATTTATAGGTCTTTTCTCCATTTAAGGCTATATTTATTTTATAGAATATATCATCTGGATCATAACTCCATCTCTGAGGAATGTAGAATAGACCCAACCTATCCAGGTATTGGTCAATCTGTTCACCCTACCACTTCTTAGTAATAGTTATATCACTAACATTTTGGTAGGTCAACATAGATCTCCTCTTTCTCCCAGAGCCATAGTTCAAATCTATATATTCTGCTTACCTCAAATATTCTAAGGCAAATAGCCTCTCTGTAACAAAGTGAGGCAGCAAAAAAGGCTTACCCATAAAGCCATACAGTCTAATGATTATGCCCTCTATTAGGAGATACCAGTCTCCTTCCTCTACACCTTCTGCTCTCAATATTTTCTCAGCTAGAGGTGGTAGCCTAGGGTAATCTCCATACATTATTTTCAATGTTGGCCCTAAGAATTCCAAATTGAATTTATAAAAAGACTCAATACTTCTCAGATGAGTAGTCCAATAATAAACTGGCATGGGTTCTCCTTCACTAGTCTTATCCTTGATTGGAATCTAGGGCATCATATCCCTTACAGCAGTGAAAAACATCCAGACCAAGCTTGAGCAATGTCTAAAACAAGGTGCATCAGAGCTTCTTTTTAGTGCTACTAATTGCTCATGCATTCTCTGAGCAAGGAAAGTTGACCAATAAAAATAGATAACCCTAATACCCTTCTTTTTTATGCCTTCCTCATACATCCTCTCATTGGAAATGCAATATGCAATGGCTATTTTCCAACCCTGCACCATTTTATCAGAGTCCAAACCATCCATACAAGCCAACATAGAATATAGCTCTGGGTGTTCAAACCGTTCAATGGAAATTGGGACCTGGGGCAATCCCTTCCTGGCCCTAGTGTCCTTGAGTTGTTTATATACCCATTTTCTGAAAGACTCACCATCATTAGCTCATTTCTCCAGAGAGTAATACCCGACCTAGGTAGTTGTTTTAAACTCTTTTGGTCTTATAGGTGGTTTTGATCCTAGGGCAAAAAACTTGTGATAGTTTGTAGCAGTGATGCTAAATAGGGTTTTGCCTTTAGCAATTTTTACTACTTTTGCCATTGGGTCATAAAACTTAATGATGGCCGCTATTAACTCAAGACAAGGATGAACAGAATCACAAATGTAAAAATACAAGAATGAGAGTACAACACATCTACCTTCAACCGATAGGGCCGCTCCTTTCTTGTATCTATTGTTGATGTTTCTCCTGAGCTTTGTTCTCTCCATGAGGACCAGCTCAGTATCCGCTACAACTTCGCTTTATCAATATAATGGCCCACTATCTTTTTCACTAATTTTCTAGCTTCTTGGGAATCTTTGAAAGCCATCTTCATCAATAATGACTTAGATTTTCTCTATAGAATTTATAGGCAATGCTTCTGCTATCATTCTACTCTTCTTTGCTCAGTGAACACTGCTCTTTGCCAAATGGGTAGAATTCTATGCTTTGGCACTTTTAATTATTATTGCATGCACGTCCTCCACCATTAATGTGGCTACTGTATGACTTACCCATTGGCACGCTTCTCAATTCAACACTCATTCCTTTTGGTGGCTTAGAGGTGGCATTATGACCTCTGATTGGTCGAAATTCAAATGTGCTTCAACCCTTGTGGTATCACTTTATCCTTTTTCTCTTTTGAGCATGGGAAATATTAGCATTTAATGCAAACCTTTTACCCTTTTCCAAGTGGTATGATGCGGAATTGCTACCCCACTCAAATGTAGACTTGAAAATGGTGGATTGGTGACACTTATTTTATTCTGGCCAACATAACTCTAGATTTTGATGGATTAGGAACTTCCTCATTCCGCACATCATAAGTCTCGAAACCTAGTGGATTGGAACCTGCTCATCATTCCATTAGCATCATGGTCCATTTGAGTGCGAAAAATAGTGCATGTTACATTCCATTGAAAATGTAGTTCATTTAGGTGCGGATTGGAACCCGCTCATCATTTCATTGGTATGATGGTTCATTTGAATGTGGATTGGAGCTCAATGATATTTCACTTCGCACTTAGTGTATTTGAGTGCGGAATAGGCACTTGCTACATCCTGTGGGAACACTTAGCCAATTTTGCAAAATTTTCTTTCTCTTTTTTAATTTTTTTTTAATTTTTTACAACATACTGTTAAAACAAAACTTGATACAAAGTGAAAAAAGAAAGGAAATATGATACAATGTATGTACATATATTACAATGAGCTTATATTTCAATCAAAGTAGAGTTTAAGATGAAAACCATTAACCGAAATTGGTTGTATGTTTCCCTCTAGATCTTCAAGTTGGAAAACATTGGTCTCTTTGACCTCTACTATCTTGAAAGGGCCATCCTAGAAGGAGTCAAACTTCTGATGGTGACCTAGTTTTGCTCTTTCAACATTCCACCTGAGAACTGAATCTCCAACCTAGAATTTTTTGAACCTTACCTTTTTATCGAACCATACCTTGATGTCCACAGAATGTTTCTAAAAGTTCTCATAGGCCTGAGCTCTCTTCTCTTCCAAATGTAGTAGGTGTGTCAACCTTGTCTCCACTAGATTTTCCTCTGATTCTTCTTCTGAATTTATCAGTTTGAGTGCTGGAATTTCTAAATGGATAGGTAACACTACCTCCTTGCCATATACCAGAGCATAGGGGGAAGTCTTGATGGACTTCTTGATAGTAATCCTGTCTGCCCACAAAGCTTGTTCCAGCATTAGGTGCCAACTTCTTTTATTCCCTTCTAGTGATCTCCTCAAAATCCTTAACAAGTTTTTGTTGGTAGACTCTGCAAGTCCATTCCCTTGAGGGTAATAATTTGAAGTATTCTTAATGGTTATGCCATACTTGATGGAAAATTCAATATATTTGGCTCCTATAAAAGCTGGCCCATTGTCACTCACCAAGGCTTCTAGAACTCCAAACCTTGAAATCAAACTTTCCATAAAATTGATCACAACTTCCTGATCTGATTTCTTGGTAGGAATAGCCTCTATCCATATGGTGAGGTAGTCTATGGTAGTTATAATATACTTGTGCTCTTCTGAAGAATGAGGGTTGATGACCCCTATAAATTCTAGCCCCCATTGTTGAAAAGGCTCCTCAACTTGTATTGGCTTGAGGGGGAATGAAGCATTTCTTGTCCTCCCTACATGCCTCTGGCATTTGTCATAGGCTCTAGTGACTTTGAAGGTGTCAGCAAATATAGTAGGCCAATAATAGCCTGCTCTTATGATCTTCAAAGTTGTAACTCTACCTGAGAAATGTCCTCCAGATGGCCCTCCATGGAACTCCTCTATGACCTTTTGTTGTTGATCATATTTTAAGCACTTAAGGAGGACTCCATCAAGGTTCCTTTTGTATAGCCCTTATGGTAGTAAGACATACTTCAAATCTTGAAGTCTATATCTTCTTCTTTGTGATGCATTAAGATCAGGAGGGCATACTCTAGTTTGAAAGTATTTGATCATCTGGTCTACCCAATCAGAGTCACTTGGCTGCATTCCTTCAATCTGATCATCTTTTGTTACCTGACAAGCTATTATTTTAGCTGATGTTGCTACCTCTGTTAGACCTTGGCATAGGGCCCTACCTCTTACCAACTTGGTGGGGTGTATCTCCATATCATATTCCTGGATCTTGGTGATCCAACCAACTCTCTTATCTCCTAGTTCACCTTGTAGAATAAAGCTTCTTACATCCGGGTGAACAACATATACCAGGGTCTTACTTTGAACCAAATACTACCTAAACTTCTTCAATGATTTCATCACAACAAATACTTGTTTCTCAATAAAATTATACTTAACCTGGTAATCATGGAGAGTCTAGCTCCAGAATAATATAGGGTGCTCCTCACCTTGATCATTATTTTGGGTGAGCACTGAGGCATAACTTTCTTTAGCTCCATAAGCGTAAAGAATAAAATCCTTACTAAAATCTAGATTTACTAGCACTGGAGTTGTTGCAATGGACTGCTTGATAATCTCAAAGGCTTATTTCCTTACTTCAGTCCATTTGAACTCTGCATATTTCTTTAGTAGTTTAGATATAGGCCTGACCTTCTGTGCAAAATTAGAAATGAACTTCCTGACAAAGTTTATTTGGCCAAAGAAGGACTGCAAGGCTTTCTTATTTATAGGCAGTGGAAGAGCAAGAATGGACTGGATTCTATCCGGATCTATGGCCATACCTTCTTTTGAGACCACATGACCTAGCAACTTTCCCTCATGTACTGCAAAAAATGATTTCTTAGGATTGAGGGAAATGCCAAATTCTCTGCACTTTTGAAAAACTTGCTCAAGGTGTGCTAAGTGATCATGCTTGTTATGGGAAAACACTGTCATGTCATCCAAATAGATCAGAATGACCTTATTAATAAGTTCCCCAAAGGCATAGTCCATGGCTCTCTGAAATGTGGCTCCCGCATTGGACAACCCAAAAGGCATTCTCTGGTAGGCAAATGTGCCCCATTTTGTGGTGAATGTTGTTTTATACTGATCTTCATTTTTCACCCAAATCTGGTTGTATCCAGAGAAGCCATCCAATAGTGAGAACCTCTCTGCCCCTGCCACTATCTATAATATCTGATCAATCTATGGAAGGGGGTAGTGATCCTTAAGAGATGCTTGGTTAAGATTTCTGAAATCTACACACAAGCGAATATCGCCATTCTTTTTTCTCACAGGTACCAAGTTGGCTACCCAGGTTGAATGTTTAATTGGATAGATGATCTTAGCCTTTAATAAATTTAAGAGCTCTTCTCTCATTATGGCTTCGATCCTTGGATTTACAGGCCTTTGCTTCTGCCTAAAAGGCTTTGCATCAGGCTCTAGCTCAATGGTGTGTTGGATAATCCTTTTGTCATATACCTTGAGGTCTTCATATGACCAAGCCACAATGTCTTGGTACTTTATACATAAAGCTTTAATGTCCTCTTCTTCTTCTGGTGAACATCGGATTCCAACCTTGAGCCTCTTTTATTTTTCTATTTCAACTTCTTTATATATTTTGTCATTGACTTCCATGGATCTGATCCTTCTCCTATCTTCATTGTCAAACAGGCTCTCTAGAGTGACCAACCCTCTAGGTATGTGATTATTCCTAAGTTGAATAACATCCTGTTGATCAATTTCCTCTGGATATTCTTCTTGGATAGTGGAGAGATAGGCTTCTCTTACCAGAAAGTCAATGATCTATTCATCACTCTCAAAAACCTGCTAGAAAATCTGCTTATCTAGTATTGCAGGTCTAAAAATCATTTTGATTCCCTTGTCTTTCTTGACTCCTATATCTGTAGAAGGGTTGAAGTTAGCTCCCCTTGCTGCTAAAGAGTCTACCAAAGTATTATTTTCTCTAGGAATAAAGTTTATATTTAGGGCATCAAAGGATTCCATCAGATCCCATACCCTATTTCTGTATGCTTTTAGGTAATGGTGCTTACTACTGCACCTTTCTCTTACCTGATGGATGATTAACTCAGAGTCACCATATATGTTTAGGACCTTAATGCCCATATTTTTTGCTTGCATCAGTCCAAGGCATAAAGCCTCATACTCTGCAACATTATTGGTGCATGACCATGTTAATCTGTAGGTAAAACTCTTTGTCCCTTCTGATTGGGATTGTAGTACCACACCAACACCAACTCCATTTCTGCATCTAGCACCATCAAAGTGCATGGTCCATACCTCTATCTCTCTCAGAGACTGATTAGATATAGCAAGAATTTTCTTCTCTGATTCTACAGAAATACTATATGTGCCCATGCCTATCCCAAACTGACTGTAATCCTCTCTAAAAGGTAATTCATCTTCTAATTCCAGTTCTTCAAATTTATCCACAATTTCAAACTCTTCAAGAGGAGTGAGGTTGCACATGTCTTCTTCAATTTTTTCTATGTGATAAGACACAAGCTTTTCAGGTGTTATCCTTATCCTCTTCCCTTTGAAGGGAATGACCATGCTGGAATAATCCATATACATGCATCCACCTAATTTTGCAGTGAACTCCCTTGAGAGGCATAAACCAAAGTAGGGCTCAAGATCAACCACTACTATTTCTTGTACTATTGTCACCTCAAGGGCTCTATGTAACCTCATTAAAACATCCTTTATTACTCCCACTATTTTTATAGGTGTTCCATCCAATTGCAGTACTCCAGGGCAAGATCGGGTATACTCCATACCCATCTCTTCACAGATTGCTTTAGGCATAACTGTAGTTGATGCTTCTAAATCTATCATACAATTTTGGACTACCCAACCTTCCATCCTTAAAGAGATATAGAAAGGAGGGGGTTTATTCTTCAAAATAATAGGGGATATTTCTTTCTTTTTGAGGGTATACTAAGGATTGTGGTGGCTTGCCTATCCTATGGATACTTGTTGAGAGAAGCTTTAAGCAAGTCTATCTGGCCAAGAATGAAAAGGGTATCATATAAACTAGATTTTGATGGAATCCTTTTCATCTCTTCCATAATGTTGTAATCAAACTTAGCCAAAGTGGTCCTCTCAGGCCTTCTTTCTAGCTCACCATATTTTCTTTTATATTGTTGAGTGGCTTCTATTCTTTATCTTTTGGTAATAGAAGGGAATCTAAGCCTCTCTTGAGCCTCATATTTAGACTTCATTCGATCTCCTTCAGTTTATTTCTCAAATCTCTTGGGGAGACTATCTGTATTCTCTTTCCCTTTAGCCTGGGGAATAGGAAAAGTATCACTACTTTGGGGAAGTGGGTCATTATTTTTCTGAGAAGGAACCTAGAATTATCCCATATTTTATGGATCTACTTGCAAGGTTTTCTTCCCTAACCTTGTCATAACATCAATTGGGCCATCCTCATCCAGCTCTTTCCCAACCATGATCTAGTCAAGCTGCCATAACATATTTACTCTTCCCTTTTGATTCCTCTCAACTTGATCCATAGCTTGTTGAACATGGTGTTGGTACATGACACAAGATTGTGAATCATGAGGATCATTACATACCAAACACCAGACATTAACCAGACTTATCTCTGAAGAACACTCAGGCTCTTCATATGTTACATTTACTTTGACCCCAATACTATTACTAGGACCAAGTCTTTGATATTTGTTCACATATGGAAATCTCCTCTATTGAGATCTCTCCTGATCCCTTTTTTCCATTGAATTCATTCTATTACTCAGAGTTTTTAAAGTATTTTGTATATCAAGAATGATAGAAAACTCTTGAGGAGTCTGAGAAGGAAGGGGAGGGAAAGGAACTACAGTAGAAGGTGCTTTTGGGTGAGGAATGGGATTCATTTATGGATATGGAGATGATAAGGAAAGGGGGTCCATGTAAGATGAAGTAGTAGCTTGGATTTGGCCATTAGTGGTTTCTAAACTATAAGGTAGCACAACTTTGGGAGGTAACCTCCCCACATTAATTAGGATATTCTCGGCATGAACTATTACATTATAAACTTGTGGAAAGGTTTCCACTCTATATTGTTGGGTTTGCAAGCCTAGCTCTGATCCAAGAGCTCTGATATAATACATATAAGCCAAGCATGCAATTGGTCTAGCTGTAGGGGGAATTCTCTTCCATGTTATGCTAAACCTCAAATTGAAATCTGAGACAATCTCTTGTTGAGATTTTTGCATGGACATAAACTGATTAAGCAAGGAGAAAGGGTCAACAGATTCATTAAATTCTTCCACAAAAGGCTCAGCCAATGCTACCCATGAAGTGATGGTGTTATCCTCAAGAGTCCTAAACCAATGCAAAATATTTCCTCTGAAGGATAGGGCTAGGATTCTCATAATAACATCCTCTTCCTTTATGTTGTGGATTGCTGCCAGATTCAAAATATCCTGACAATGCTCATATGCTATCTTTCCAGATCCATCATAAGTGGGAATAGCCTTGGACACAACCTAGGGAATGGCATTCATATGGGCTAATCTAAGGGGACCATATGTGTTCCAAATGGGGAATTTCTGTAATGGCTGATTTGGGGGTACATTTCCCTAATTTGCTACTGCATTTCTAGCCATATTTCCAGGTGTAGGTCTTGCTAGAGGGGTTGTTGGATTAACTGTAGGATTTTCCTCAAGAAGCTCTTCTTCTGAGAGGAAATATTGATTCAAACTTTTGATAATAGTAGACCCTCTATAAGGTAGCTCATAATAAAAATATGAGTCAGGGTTATTCCTTTTGAAAGACTAGGTGAATTTGCTATTCTCTACTTAGCAAGGTCAAGACAATTCACCAAATCTTGATTCCTCCAGGTAGAGATAAAACAATAACTCATATGATGGGTTTTCATGTTCCTTGTGAACTGGTCCCACTGGGCATGCCAAAAACTATTGGGCATCAAATTGACATCAAGTTTTACTTAACACTACAACTATCTATCTTCCAATTTTCTATCCAGGCATGCACCCGATAGTCGCAGCTTGACACTCAAGCATTGGATGGACCAAAGACAACTTCAATCCAACCTCCAGAGTAGGTTGGTTCCTTGTCAACTTAAAATGGTGTTGACTCAATTAAATCTCAAATAGGGTTTTGAGATAAGGGTTAGAAAAGGTTTAGGGTTAGAAATATTATGAAAAATAGTGGTCGGATAGGCTAACAACATAGGCAACTATAGAAAAAGGCTCCCACAAGCTATTTCCAGTGTCCCATCACTCAAGATTAACATCACCCAAATCAATGAAACCTTCACACATTAAAGCATAAACAGAGATATATTGCAGAAAAGCAATTCCAACATCCAATATTGATAATCCAAATAGCAGAATAGACCAATAGTTAGATTTAATAGAAATAAACTTCCTAACAATACAGATCTAATCAAGAACATATTTCAACTACTCTCACAACTAGTAATCCAATAAGCTGGAATGAACTAACCATTCAAGTATTAATAGAAATGCAGCTCAAGACTTCGAACCTCTTGCACAAGATGATGAAGATGACAAATTTGAGTCAAAATATTAGAGTAATGCTCCTTCCATTAGCTCACAAGAATATTTATAGTAGGGCAAGCAAACGCACTAGAGTCGACCCTAAAAAATGAGGGTTCGACCTCTATTTATAGTTTGTAAATGAAAAGAATATTAAGGAGACATTACAAAGATTGTATATTTATAGCTCAGTAGAGAGTTTGCTGGCATTATCTTACTGGCTGGAGAGCTCCAGGAAATCCACTATGAGAAATCCACCATGGCAGCATACCTCTGCAACTTGTTGGTTTGTTGGTGGTAGTTGGAGTTCGAATAGTTGGACACTGCATCTCATCCATCGATCATTCTTGGAAGCTTGGATCCATCATAGATCTACAACCACATCTAGTTCTTGTTCTTGAAAACCCTCATCGCTTCATCTTCCTACCCTCCAACTGATTGCACTCTGATCCAATGAGTTTTGGCCTTTTAAATCCTTCAAGAATGTCAACAAAACTTGGACCATCGATCTTCATCATGGACGGCTGCGATTAAACCTCCCAAGATACTCTACAAATTGGTGGGGAAAACCAAGGTGCCATTCCACACTTTTAAGTTGTTGACATCATATTTTATAGCCTTGATCATGCGAAATCAAATTCGATGTAAAATGAACTAAGAGGTGAGCGGGATGCAATCCGCTCATTATCCTTCCTCTTTTCTTCTTTGGCTTCAAAGCAACTAAAATCCGCACCATAAAGCATGCTGACATCACCTTTGCTTTGTAAATATGTGGAATCGCCAATCCGCACTCGGGCAAGTGTAAAAAACTTTTACGAAATCAGGACTCATCACCAATCCGTACCAAAATACATTATAAACCAAACGAAATTGCTCAAGGTAAAAATTATACTAAGTGTTGGGTGGATTAGGAAACAAATGTTGTGGATCCACTCTAAAATACACTAAAAGTGTGCGGAATGGGAACTTCATACCTTAGAATAAAAATTTCAAAGCTTTCTAAGGATGTGGCCATTTTGGGCCTACAAGAATGATAAAACAAAGTACAGAATGTACCAATATGTCTTAAATGCAACCTTTAACATAGATCTAGGGTTTAGGAGTAGCTATTTACCTCCAAACATGGTCTTCATGAAATCATGCCCCGTAGGAAGCAATTGTGATTTTACAGACTCACGAAATTGTGCCTCGAAATGATCAGGTGCAATTTCACAGAAGTGAGGTGAAAAAATACAGAAAGATGCAAAGATACGTAATAAAGAAAATTAAAATCCAAATGTAGCAAAAACACCTAGCAGATGGCACAAAAGCAGGGAGAAGGGTTGAGACCTTTGAATAGTCGATCTCTCCTTAGGGCTTCTTCACTTGTCCACCAAGATCAGTGACACACAATCCAAAGTAGCAAAAAATAGAGTTTTAATTGAGTATATTTCATACTTGCGAGTCAACTTGCTTGTAGAAGAGAAACCAAATCAATTGGAGAGTACTTTAAAAATAAAAGAACTTGCATAAGAATGATCAACTTGCTTAATATTGTGTGTTATATGTCGTGTATGAAGAATACTTTAAACCCTCCTTTTATAGTGGATTTGAAAGTAAAATGGGTGGGAAAACTAATAAAAGTTGATGCCTAAGGACGCCAACCTCAAAAATTAGGATTTTCTAAGAAATAACCCTAATCAAGCGAAATCGCACCCCATCAAGGTCAACCTTAGGCAAAATCGTTCCCCATAGGGGCCAGTCACAATTTCATCGAAAGAGAAGAAAAAGAAGGCAAAAAAGCAAATAGAGGCCTAGTCCTGCTTTGGACAATCCTGAGGGGTCTCTTTGAGGGCCTAGAGAAAATTACTCACTCAAGTGGGTCAATTTTATGTGTCTAAATTTTGCCCCCTCCTTGATGCATTTATGGCCTAATAAATGCATTAAAAAATATGTAAACACTTACAAGCAAAAGAAAACACGCAAAAAATGAGTGGTTGGTTTAGAAGAAAGGGGTAGTGCAAAAACGGTGTAATTCTAGACACTTTCTTGCTTTGCATGCAAATCAAGATATTAGGGATATTAATACCTCTTAGGCCAGGGTACCCCCTCGAGTTTCATAATGAATTTTAAATTCCAAATGAAACTCGAAATGACAGATGTAAAAGAAGAAACGATGAAAAAAGGAAAACAAAATAGGAGAAAGAAAAAAAGCAAATGAGAATAAAAAGGAAAAGGGGGTAAAACCCTAATTCATTTTTACTGCACAAGGAGGGAGAAAATGAGCTCTAGAGAAAACTAGAGATGGTATTACTAGCACACCATTTAGTGATCACAAGGGGCGAGGCCATCACAGAAGTAGAGAGGGTAGAGGTAAGATCAAAAAATCCATCTTGTTGAGTCAAATATTTTCAATTTTCATGGATTTTTTTTCCAAATCCGATGGTTTTGTCGTGTATGAACTGGACATGATTTCACAGTCTTACTACAATTTCACCTTGGTTCATAGTGGTGGGTGAAATCACGTTTGATAGAAACCAGATGTGATTTCATAAAATTGCACCTTGCAGAGATGGGATATGATTTTGCAAAAGGTGAAATTATGGCTATGGAAAACCAGACGTGATGTCATCGGAGAGAGGAAGAAAGTAGAAAAGAAAAGAGAAAGAGAGAGAAGAAGAAGAGAGAAAAAATAAGAAAGAGAGGGAGAGATGCAAGCAAGCGATTAAGTGAATTTTAATTAATTAATTAAATTAATTTTTTTTATGCAATGTTATTGATTGAATTTTTATGTTGTCTATGTGGATGCAACTTCGTATACTCGAGCTTCACGAGTGGTGACCTGGCTCCTTGGAGGTGGAGCTTCAAAAAATTTGGTAGATAGAGAGGGATACACTAGGGGTAGTGGGGTTAAACCACCTAGCTAGGATGCCTCAAGTGGAGGTGGATAGAGCACTACTGACAATGCTAGCAAAGAGGTGGTATCCAAAGTTGTTGACCTTCTGGTTATCGACAAGGAATATGACCATCACACTAGAGGATGTGTGCTACCCATTAGGAGGAGAGCAATTTATAGAGCACAAGGGTGGCCAGTGATATTATAGCGACTATTAGGGGGTTGGACCCACCAGGTGCGAGGGAGCACCTTATAAATTAATGAGTTGATGGGTTTATATGGAGCTGATCCATTGATGATCATTCTCTATGAGTTGATGGCAGGCTTGTTTATGTGCCACACTAGTAGGTGATATCTACCATGGATGATGGTATATGTAGTGGTAAAAATGTGAGACAAGAGAGTGCACTTTGTATGGGGCCCATATGTGTTGGATCACTTATACAAGATGTTGTACAATGTCATGTACAAGAAGCATACAAGGATAGTTAGTATGACATTGCTATAGGTATGGATATGGGAGCACATAGCAATGCAAATATCAGATGCACTACTGAACCATTGCCCAGTCCGAAGTGAGTAACTACATATAGGTGGTCCAGATCATTGGAGCAGGTCTAGAGGACCTATGTTGGGAAACTACCACTAGAGAGGCGAGTGGTAGATGAGCTGAGGAAGGCCCAAATTATATGGTGACCCTAGAGTCTACACCCTAGATGAGCTAATGATGGGAAGGATATGGATAGGTTGAGGAGGATCAGATGGCTAACCACAAAGAGAGGGAAGTTAGAGGTATTTCGATTTGATAGAGTCATGTGACAGTTCAAGATCTTGCAGGGGAACCAAAACTTAGGAGACTATTGGTATAGGAGGGTGTATCGAGATCCAATGGGAGTTGTATAAGATCTTAATCTAGCTAGGTGGGTAGAGGAGGACTTGGATGATCCTCCTTATATGGATCCTAGGGTGGATGATGTAGGAGTGGCCTTCGAATACTAGAGGTGGTATAGAGGAGTCATGCCCTAGAGGATATCCCATTTATTATCGATACAAAGGTAGTAAGTGATGATCCTGGGTATGTAGTAAGAGTTTTGAGAGGTTTCTCATAGATCCATAGAGAGAGAATAGTAGGTTCAGGTAGCCTTGAGGTAAATATAGGCATGGGTCTAGGTTGAGATAGTGATAAAGACCACTATCACTATAGGGATCACAGAGGCAGGGACATCTATATTTTCCCCATAGTGGTTGGGGTACTATTAAGTAGAGGAGTGGGAGAGACTTGCACATCGGTAGTGGCTAATTTAGGTAAGGCCTCAGGTTTGTTAGTCTCACAATGACACTGAGAGGGGGGGGTGAATCGGTGTAGCTCTTTAAAACTTAAATCTTCAACTCTTAAAGCCGAAACAATGAGAACTTAAAACCAAATAAAGCAAATATAACAAGAGAGCATCACACAACACAAGATGTACCGAGGTTCACCGATTTGGCTACTCCTCAAAAATTGACTGTTTGGACTCCCATCCAAATCCAGCCTTTGCAAAGCAACAACTTTACAATCAATTTACCAGCACCCACTGGAAGGAGCACCAACCCCTGATTTATCTGCACCAATAGAAAGGAGCACCAACCCCTAATTTATCTACACAAATAGAAAGGAGCACCAACCCCTGATTTACCAGCACCAACTGGAAGGAGCACCAACCCCTAATTTATTAGCACCAACTGGAAGGAACACCAACCCCTGATTTATCTGCACCAACAAAAAGGAGCACCAACCCATGATTTATCTACACAAATAGAAAGGAGCACCAACCCTTGATTTACCAGCACCAACTGGAAGGAGCACCAACCCTTGATTTATCTGCACAAATAGAAAGGAGCACCAACCCCTGATTTACCAGCACCAACTGGAAGGAGCACCAACCCCTGATGCCAAGCACCAACTTGGACTTCAATCTTGAAACTAGAATATTGACATAGAAATGCCTTCACTTTTACAAGACCCTGATTGGTCTATTGCTTACTCAACCTCTCTCACAATTCACCCAACACACACCCTTCTCGCTCGCCTGTCGCGCGCCTCTCGCTCTCCTCTCGCGCTCCTCTCACACACTTCACCGAATAAAATCCCCTTCTAAAATTCTCCAAGAAACACTCCTTTTATAACCATATTATCAATTGTAATGCCTTCTTTCATATTCTCATATGCCACTTGTCAATTGTAACTCCTTCTTTATGTAACTCCTTTTGTATATATTTAGAAGGCATTTCGTCAAACACGTCACATGCAAATAATTGACACCATATTCTCCTACCATGACTGTTCGTTTTCTCCTTCATGACTATTCATCTTCTCCTTGCATGACTGTTCATTTTCTCTTTGCATGTCTATTCATTTTCTCCTTTGTGCATGCATGCATTTTGGTTTTCTCCTCGAATGGCTGTTCGTTTTCTATTTCCCTTATGCATGCATGTTTTTGGTTCCACAGGAATGTTCGTTTTCTATTTTAAGGCCCTTCGTTTCCTTTTCTCCTCATGGGCATGCGTCCACTTCTTTCCATGTGTAATGACCATCTTAAATGATTTCAAATCATTAAATATTCCTTATGGGTCCACGTCACTATGCAGTCTTCAGTTTCACCATCCTGGTGTTCATCACTAATATCAGACGCACTGTCAACTACTCTGTTCTTTTGGAAAAACTGCAACATGTCGCGATATCGTGACACTTTTGCTTCTCTGCCTGCCTACCCTTTTTGAGTCACAAAAATGTGACATGTCGCGATATCGTGACACTTTTGTTTCTCTGCCTGCCTGGCCTTTTTGAGTCACGAAAATGCGACATGTCGCGATATCGTGACACTTTTGTTTCTCTGCCAGCTTGCCATTTTTGAGTAGCGAAAATGTGACATGTCGCGATATCGCGACACTTTTGTTTCTCTGCCTGCCTGCCCTTTTTGAGTCACGAAAATGCAACATGTCGCGATATCGCGACACTTTTTCTTTCTCTGCCTGGCTGCCCTTTTTGAGTCGTGAAAATGCGACATGTCGCGATATCACGACACTTTTTCTTTCTCTGCCTGGCTGCCCTTTTTGAGTCATGAAAATGCGACATGTCGCGATATCGTGACACTTTTTCTTTCTTTGCCTGCCTGCCCTTTTTGAGTCACGAAAATGCGACATGTCGTGATATCGCGACACTTTTTCCTTCTTGCTCTTTCTCTTTGCATCGGACCGTGAAAATGCTACATGTCGCGATATCGTGACACTTTTTCCTTCTTGCTCTTTCTCTTTGCATTGGCCCGCGAAAATACAACATGTCGCGATATCGCGACAATTTTTTCTCCTTGCTCTTTCTCTTTGCTTTGGCCCGCGAAAATACAACATGTCGCGATATCGCGACATTTTTTCTCCTTGCTCTTTCTCTTTGCTTTGGCCCGCGAAAATACAACATGTCGCGATATCGCGACACTTTTTTCTCCTTGCTTTTTCTCTTTGCTTTGGACCGCAAAAATGCAACATGTCGCGATATCGCGACACTTTTTCTCCTTGCATTTTCTCTTTGCTTTGGCCCGCGAAAATGCAACATGTCGCAATATCGCGACACTTTTTCCTCCTTGCATTTTCTCTTTGCTTTGGCCGTGAAAATGCAACATGTCGTGATATCGCGACACTTTTTCCTCTTTGCATTTTTTGCTTCTCTTTTGGTCATGAAAATGCAACATGTCGCGATATCGCGACATTTTTTCCCTTTGCTTTTTTTCTTCTCTTTTGGCCACGAAAATGCAACATGTCACGATATCGTGACACTTTTTTCTCGATGCGATGTTTTGCTTTTTCTTTGATCTTTAGCATATGGGCCACTTCGGTCTTCTTGGACAACCTGTAACAACTTCACCCAAACATAAAAAACATCCTCATAAGCATTTAACATCACTGTACATACTCTGAATAACATCTGAACTCCTGTCCACTGCATCAACCGATCTATCTGACTGTGTTGACAACAATGACAATACTGTCATTGCACCTTGCTCAACAATCTCCCCCTTTGGAATTGTTGGCAACACACATGCAATTTCCTATAACTCTTGTGCAATTTCCTGTAACTCTTCTCCCCCTTTGACAACAATACCAAAAGGGCTGCTGTAAACTCCCCCTGAGTCCATGCACAACATTCTCAGGAAAAAATTATTACACTTAGCAAAAATCACAAACATGAGCAAAAAGATAAACAAATACACAAATGCTCCCCTGAGAATGTGGTCCCGATAGCTAGTCAATTCTTGGGAAGCATGACCACTCCCAATTTATTGTGAAGGTACTCAAAGACTTCCTTGGGCAACGATTTTGTGAAGATATCCGCTACTTGCTCTGTTGTTGGAACAAAATCCAACTTAACCTCACCTTTCGCAACTTTCTCCTTCAAAAAGTGATATCGGATAGCAATATGTTTTGTGCGAGAATGCATAACCGGATTCTTTGAGATGTTAATGGCACTGGTGTTATCACACTTAACTGAAATTGGCTCACTTAAGTTAATACCAAGATCTTTCAGGGTTTGTTTCATCCATAATACCTGCGTACAGCACGCTATCGCTGCAATATATTCTGCCTCTGCTTGTAGATAAGGAGACTGACTCTTGTTTCTTACTGTGCCATGTGACCAACCTGTCTCCAAGATAAAATGCACCTCCCGGTACTCTTTCGTCATCTACACATCCTTGCTCAACTTGCAACCTGTCATCATGGGAGTGCTAACTGGCTTACAATCCTCCATTGTGAACTTTTTTTAGCATCTCTTTCACTAAACCAAATTATCAAAACTGTTATAATCCATAACTTTGAACAATGGCAGTAAGAACCATCAAAAGTACAACACTGACATATAGCAATACTACCAATGGTGACAACTCTCAATTTAATCACCACCCTTCATGGTACCTCCACAAACAACTACATGAACTGAAACACACTTTGACAACTATACGACAACTTCCCCTGACTACTTGCCTTTCATCCTCAGATAACCAAAAAAATACATAGGAGCATTAAAATAAAACTTTAAGATTGCTCCCCATGAGGATGTGCTACCTGGAGTTGCTTAGTGCAATAGAGGAGTAGTCTCCTTCAGTCCAAGGAGACACGATTTCCTTTCCTCTTTCTTTCTCCACTCTGGTTTGATTACAGTTTTGGGCTCTTGTTTTGAATTTTCTTTTTCAGTAGCTTGTGCATGTTTTTCGAGAAATTTTCTATTTTGTCTCATTCCATTTGGTTGAAATTTTCTTCCCTGAAATTGATTTGATGCAAATGTACTTCGACAATTTCTTGCAATGTGCCC
Source organism: Wollemia nobilis (assembly GCA_028583015.1). Classification (NCBI taxonomy): domain Eukaryota; kingdom Viridiplantae; phylum Streptophyta; class Pinopsida; order Araucariales; family Araucariaceae; genus Wollemia; species Wollemia nobilis. Next base: position 1,131,245 of record JAQPPZ010008406.1, read on the forward strand.
AAAATTATGACAGTTATAACATTCTACTGCATAATCCATCAAAGGTGAAAAAACATTTCTACTTGGTGGTTGTCTCTTGTGCATCCTTGATGGATGATTATTTTCCTTTCTTTGATGCACATGATTTCTTCCCTGTCTGTGTTGCATTCTTTGCATCTGATGAAATCTACTGTCTTGCCTTAGATTAGATACAAAAGTTCTTGGACAAAACCTTGCTATGTGCCCATGACCATTACATTTAAAACATTGCACATGGTGTTCAACCGGAATAACAGATGTATTTCTACCAACATAACTCTTTGATCTATTATTCAATCCATAATAAATTGCCTTGTGACCATAATGGTTGCATCTAAAACAATAGCCATTAAAAGCATTATTATGAATAAAGTGAGAGTGATAGAACCTCTTTTGTTGTGGTTGCTTTGCTATAGATCTCCTTTGAGATTTTCTTCCTTTTGAAGATTCAACTTCAAGCTTTTCTTGCTTTGATCCTTCAGAGAGTGGACTTCTTATTTTCTGTAGATTTAGAAGATGAAGGTTGTTCAACTTCACATCCAAGACCAAGCTTACACATGGGGCTTCTTTGTTGCCTTATCATTTTATCTAGCAACTCTGTGCTCTTCTCAAATTTGAGATTTGTATTGGCCTCTTCTAGTTGTTTCCTCAATAAAACAATCTCCTCTTCTTGTTTGCAGCAAACAATCTCTTTCTCATTGATCTGTGACCTGAGAGTTTCTTCAATCCTTTTGGACTCTTCTACTTGTAGCTTTAGATCATTAATAAATTTGTTAGATTCCTCTTCACGTTTGCTACATACATCGCCTTTATCATCCAGGTGTGACTTCAAGGCTTCTTCTATTTTCTTGGCTTTATGAATTTGTAAGAAGAGATCTTCAATATTATCCCCATATTCTTCCAACTTCTTGGACAGTATTTTGTTATTTTTCCTTTCTATACCCAACTCTTCAAGTGCAGCGATCAACTCACCTTCTAGATATACTTCACCCTCAAGGTTTTCATCACATACTTCAGAATTCACTCCTTCTATCTTTTCTAGTTCAATTTTATCTTCCATAGGAACTAAAACTGACTGAGATGCCTTATTGGATGAGGATCTATTCTTCTTACCCATTGCGTACTAATCCAAGATCAACCCTAGCTGATTTATCCTGACAAGGGAAACTAGCTCTGATACCAATTGTTAGTCTCACAATGACACTGAGAGGGGGGGGTGAATCAGTGTAGCTCTTTAAAACTTAAATCTTCAACTCTTAAAGCCGAAACAATGAGAACTTAAAACCAAATAAAGCAAATATAACAAGAGAGCATCACACAACACAAGATGTACCGAGGTTCACCGATTTGGCTACTCCTCAAAAATTGATTGTTTGGACTCCCATCCAAATCTAGCCTTTGCAAAGCAACAACTTTACAATCAATTTACCAGCACCCACTGGAAGGAGCACCAACCCCTGATTTATCTACACCAATAGAAAGGAGCACCAACCCCTGATTTATTTGCACAAACAGAAAGGAGCACCAACCCATGATTTACTAGCACCAACTGGAAGGAGCACCAACCCTTGATTTACCAACACCAACTGGAAGGAGCACCAACCCCTGATTTATCTGCACCAATAGAAAGGAGCACCAACCCCTGATTTATCTGCACAAATAGAAAGGAGCACCAACCCCTGATTTACCAACACCAACTGGAAGGAGCACCAACCCATGATTTATCTGCACAAATAGAAAGGAGCACCAACCCTTGATTTACCAGCACCAACTAGAAGGAGCACCAACCCCTGATGCCAAGCACCAACTTGGACTTCAATATTGAAACTAGAAGATTGACATAGAAATGCCTTCACTTTTACAAGACCCTGACTGGTCTATTGCTTACTCAACCTCTCTCACAATTCACCCAACACACACCCTTATCGCTCGCTCTCACTCGCCTCTCGCTCTCCTCTCGTGCTCCTCTCGTGCACTTCATCGAATAAAATCCCCTTCTAAAATTCTCCAAGCAACGCTCCTTTTATAACCATATTATCAATTGTAACGCCTTCTTTCATATTCTCATATGCCACTTGTCAATTGTAACTCCATATTTATGTAACTCCTTTTGTATATATTTAGAAGGTATTTCGTCAAACACGTCACATGCAAATAATTGACACCATATTCTCCTACCATGACTGTTCGTTTTCTCCTTCATGACTGTTCGTCTTCTCCTTGCATGACTGTTCGTTTTCTCTTTGCATGTCTATTCTTTTTCTCTTTGCATGTCTGTTCGTTTTCTCCCTGCATGACTGTTCATTTTCTCTTTCCCTTATGCATGCATGTGTTTTGGTTTCTGACTGTTCATTTTCTATTTTAAGGCCCTTCGTTTTCTTTTCTCCTTCATGACTGTTCATTTTCTTTTCATGTGTAACGACCATCTTAAATGATTTCAAATCATTAAAGATTCCTTATTGGTCCACGTCACTATGTAGACTTCAGTTTCACCATCCTGGTGTTCATCACTAATATCATACGCACTGTCAACTACTTTGTTCCTTTGGCGAAAATGCAACATGTCGCGATATCGCGACACTTTTGTTTCTCTGCCTGCTTGCCCTTTTTGAGTCGCGAAAATGTGACATGTCACGATATCACGACACTTTTGTTTCTCTGCCTGCTTGGCCTTTTCGAGTTGCAAAAACGCGACATGTCGCGATATCGCGACACTTTTGTTTCTCTGCCTGCTTGCCCTTTTTGAGTCGCAAAAATGCGACATGTCGCGATATCGCGACACTTTTGTTTCTCTGCTTGCCTGCCCTTTTGAGTCATGAAAATGCGACATGTTGCGATATCGCGACACTTTTTATTTCTTTGCCTGGCTGCCCTTTTTGAGTCGTGAAAATGCGACATGTCGCGATATCGCGACACTTTTTATTTCTCTTGCCTGCATGCCCTTTTGAGTCGCGAAAATGCGACATGTCGCGATATCGCGACACTTTTTCTTTCTTTGCCTTCCTGCCCTTTTTGAGTCACGAAAATGTGACATGTCGCGATATCGTGACACTTTTTCCTTCTCTGCTCTTTCTCTTTGCATCGGACCATGAAAATGCGACATGTCGTGATATCATGACACTTTTTCCTTCTTGCTCTTTCTCTTTGCATTGGCCTGTGAAAATACATGTCGCAATATCGCGACACTTTTTTCTCCTTGCTTTTTCTCTTTGCTTTGGCCCACGAAAATACAACATGTCGCGATATCGTGACACTTTTTCTCCTTGCTCTTTCTCTTTGCTTTGGCCCGTGAAAATACATGTCGCGATATCGCGACACTTTTTCTCCTTGAATTTTCTCTTTGCTTTGGACCGCGAAAATGCAACATGTCGCGATATCGCGACACTTTTTTCTCCTTGCATTTTCTCTTTGCTTTGGTCGCGAAAATGCAACATGTCGCGATACCGTGACACTTTTTCCTCCTTGCATTTTCTCTTTGCTTTGGCCGCAAAAATGCAACATGTCGCGATATCGCGACACTTTTTCCTCTTTGCTTTTTCGCTTCTCTTTTGGCCGTAAAAATGCAACATGTCGTGATATCGCGACACTTTTTCCTCTTTGCTTTTTCGCTTCTCTTTTGGCCGCGAAAATGCAACATGTCACGATATCGCGACACTTTTTCCTCTTTGCTTTTTCGCTTCTCTTTTGGCCATGAAAATGCAACATGTCGCGATATCGCGATACTTTTTTCTCGATGCGGTGTTTTGCTCTTTCTTTTATATTTAGCATATGGGCCACTTTGGTCTTCTTGGAAAACTTGTAACAAATTCACCCAAACATCAAAAACATCCTCATAAGCATTTAACATCATTGTACATACTATGAATAACCTCTAAACTCCTGTCCACTGTATCAACCGATCTATCTGACTGTGTTGACAACAATGACAATATTGTCGCTGCACCTTGCTCAACAAGGTTAAGGGAACCTAAAGAGGGAGATAGAGGCACTATAAGCATAGATAGAAACCTTGTAGAAGGAGATGGACATAGTTTGAGAGGATAGGTCCAAGAGGATTGAGGGGTTGCAGAGTACCTTAGGTACTATAGAGATGGAGAGGGATACAACCTGAGTAGAGATTGATCATCTCTGAGGGGAGGTGAGCTGGATAGATGCAAAGTGTTAGAGGGCTTGGGCAAAGGAGATGGCTGTTATTGGGAGCAACTAATCTAGCGATGAGATTCGCCTATTAAAGGAAAAACTACGAAGGATAGGGGAGAGGTTGGAGGTGGTCATTCATAGGGATACCTTTTATGAGACCATGTACTACTAGTTCATAATGAAGAGATAGCGAAATATAATCCTTCCATCCCTACAATCAACCAATAATACATGATATCAATCATGGATGGTCTCTCAATACATAGTTATATATCTACTGAGGCTAAGGAGACAGGATCCTAGAGCTAGATCTAGGGCTAGGGATTGGTATGACTTGCCAATTTTATATTGTGGTATGCACCCATGGGGATTGGTGGAGTGTACTCAGGCTGGACTATGTCAACCAAACATCTATGTATCTCTCTCTTTTGAGTAATACTAAGCTATTTTTATTAGGATTTGTTGATTTGTGTGTGCTTTATGTGTTTACTTTATTTAAGTTTTTTATGATTTTTATAATTGTGAAATCTTATGCATAAAACTAATTATCCAATGCATAAATTATATGAGTGAATATGGGGTGGATGCAAGACAAAAGAAGAAGCACAAGGAAGAAGAGGAGAGAAGAAGAATGAGAAGAAGCAAAGGTCAACAATCGAGAATGAAAAGGGATGATGGAAGCATGGTATTTGAATCAACGTAGGTCACGGTAGACTAATGTGATCAAACATCATGAATCAAACATGAAGATGGAGCTGGACCTGCTATGGGTGTAGTACTCACTAAAAATGATTAAATGCCAGAGCATGACTCGCTATGGGTGGTTTCCCACTAGTGACTACGATGGGGTGATTACTCTCTAGGATGTATGTCATGACCTACTAAAATGGCCATGGATCTTATATTGTAATGGTTTTTTGAGCCCGTTGAGTCAAAAGGGGTGTAACCCAATAGGGAACATGTCCAATGGATGAAAGATACCCACTAGGATGTACATTATCCTATGTGGGGTGTAATATGTATAGATAAATGACAATGAATGAGTGTTACCCCCAAAAGGGGTGTGATTGTATGTGATAGGTGAGAGCAAAAGGTCATAAAAGAGCTTTTGGTGAGTGTATCCAAGTTATTAGAAGAAGCAAAGAACAATCATAAGAAGGTAAGAAAACGTATATCCTTGTCTAGGCAAAAAGACAAAAGAAAAGAAAAGATCATGAAAAGCAACAAGGACATATTCATAAAATAAAATTGTCATACTTGACCTAAGGGAAAATGATGATCATGAATAATACTTTCAAGGCCAAGGTGAAGAACATGTGCTTATACTGAGAGGGGGGTGAACAGTATAAGATAATTTTTTTGCTTTTTAATCCAAATGATAACATCAATAATATTAAAGTAGTAAATATCATACACAACATCACACACATGAGAGACATGATTTTTACGTGGTTCACCCAATGTGGGCTACTCCACGAAGAAAATATTTCTTATAATTTTTTCTCAAATAAATTCTCTTGGGAATCCTTTCCCTACAATATTTATGGACCTATGTCCAAAGGAGACACCAATACCCTAATCAAGTTCATGGATATCTATCCATAGGAGAACTCCTTTCTCCTTAGCTTTGACTAGTGATCTTATAGAAGAACTATTTCCCCCACTACTCTGGATAATTAATCTCTATCCACTAAAGACACCTTTCCTCAATGCCCTGGCTAATGGATCTCTATCCACTAGAGACTGTCTTTCTATATACTCTATCACCTCCAAAGCTCTGTCTCAAATCTATACTAAACACAATCCTTCGGTCTAGCACAAATCTGCTCAATCTCTATCTTTGGTCTAGCACAAACTTGTCCTCAAATCTGCACCAAACTCTATCCTCTGACCTGTCCTCAAATCTATCCTCAATATTTGTCTTCAAATCTATCCTCAATATGTATTGTAAGCTTCCACAAAATCTCACACAAATCTGTCCACAAGTCCTCTCTAGAACTTGTCTAATCTTCTCAATAAGCCCTCACTAAAACTTATCCAAATCTACTCTCAATATATATTGTAAGCTTTCACAAAATCTCACACAAATATGTCCACAGGTCTTCTCAAAATACTTACCTCAAACCTTCTCAACAAGTCCTCACTAGAACTTGTCCAATCTCATATAAACATAAAGAGAATTGTTAGAGACTCAATATGCTCTATATTCATCACAATGCTCAATCAATTGCAATCACTCTCTTTGAAATATATAGATAATTGTTAGAGACTCAATATACTCATTTACCTCAATACTCAATTACTTTCAATCACTCTCTTAGAAACATATAGAGAATTATTAGAGACTCAATATGCTTCACAATCACAAGACTCTCAATCACTTTCTCAACTCAATATAGAATATAGAATAATTTGTTTCACAGAACTTGAACAATCACTTCAACACATTCACTTGACTAGGCTCAACCAACTCTACTCAACCAATCACTCAATGAAATAATCCTTGCTCACAAACCCTAGTCCAAGCATATGAACACTAACTCAAAATAGCTTCAACAACAATGCTTATCAAACAAGGTTTTATCAACCACTCTCTATTCCAAAAAACCTTGAAGCATTAATTCAAAGCACACTCAACAATGCTTTATAAAACAATCTTCACATATAGCTCAACAACTCAATAAGGAAACCTAATTAAGTCCTTTTCACTCCAAAGTTGTTTTTCAGAAAACCAACCAATCAACTCAACCAAGGAATAATATGCCCATACCTTATTATTTGATGTAGAATGACCTTCAAAAGCCTAGATCAAATATCACAACTTTCTTTGCCAAGTACAAGGGGTTAGATGACAAGAATTATCACCCTAACACTTTTCACAATTTACCTTAATCACAAAGATAAATTAAAATCCAAATACACCTTATTGCTCCATATCAACAATAAATTTCAACATCATAAATTTTATCAAAAATCCCTTTTAAAATATAACACAAATTCTACTTATAACTCCTTTCTTAATAAATAATTCATTTTATTACTAAATGCAATAAATCAATTTCTCTTTCCTAAGGTACAAACAATGTTACCCTAGTAACATTCACTATTTACCACTTAGGTAAATAAAATAATTTATTTACGCCTTATCCCTCCACACAACTTTGGCAAAAGCAATAATTAAAAATAAAATTATAAAAACCTTTTTTTGCCCTCTCCGTGAATTGCGGGATTCAAACTTGCACTAGTGCCATTGCAGGGCTTTGGCCGCGGCTTCCATGCCATGTGAGCCAAGCGCTCACCTTGCTATACTAAGGTATAATATACACCTTATGCCTTTGCTACCTGATGCACCCGCAACATCCAGTGACACTTTCCTAATTTAGCCGAATTAAAGTTCCAACTTCTTGGGGTCATAACTTTTGATCCGGGTGTCCGTTTGAGCCTGTTTTTTTTTAAATGCATAGAATTGAGTTGAACTCACCGTGTTCAGTACGCTGTAACTGAAGTGGCCATTTTGACATGTTTTTGGGCCTGAAACATCACCGGGTGGCAAGAAATGGGCTCGGAAGTTTTTGTTCCAGTTTTTCGGTATTTAATATCTTTTGTTGCATGAGTTAGTCTAGGGAGATATTTTAGGAAAGTCTTAATTTTGGAATAAAAGATGCATAATATTTTTTCGGATCCATCTGAGTGATAGTTTAGACTTACTAAAAATAGTAAGTCCTGATACTTACTAAAAATAGTAAGTTCATGTTAGGTTAGGTTTTTGGTGGATATTATATGTAGGAAGTGATTTCATTGTAAAGGGATGGAGATCCAAGGAAATAATAAAATTCGAGTTGTAGAATTTTTGTTTTCTCATTGATTTTGCTTGTGTGTTTGAGAATCAATACGAATCTACATCATTTGGTATCAGAGCGGGTAAGATCTCGCTAGTGGAGATATCATGCCGCCTAGGAGAGGCCGAGCTAACTATGCTCAAATGAATAGGCAAATAGAAGATCTACATGGGAAAGTAGCACGACTAACCAACGTGATTGACCGCATGATGGAGAGATGCCCCAACTTGCATTTCGATCTAGGGTCTACTGACGAGGGCGTGGTAGGAGAGGAAAAGTCTGAAGCAGGCTCAGAACCCCCAAGAGAGGATCCATGTTTTGAAGAAAAATTGCTCCTAGCCTTGGATGGAATCTGAGGGAACTGAGATAATATCAAGATCAAGGTTTCTGAATATGATGGTGGGTTAAAACCAAAGGAGCTCATTGACTGGTTGAACAGTATGGAAAAATATTTTGAATGGAGTAATCTCGCTGAGGAGAAGGGGGTGAGGCTTGCATGTACAAAGCTGAAGGGACATGCATTGATTTTGTGGGACCATATGTAGAAGGAGCGACATAATAATGGAAAAGAAAATATTAAGACCTAGGATAAGATGAAGAAGAAGCTTCAAGAGAAGTTTATACCTATCGATTATACCAAAAATTTATTTCGTAGGTCTCAGAACCTTCAAAAAAGGGATCTCAATGTGGAGGACTACACCAATGAGTTCTACAAGTTATCTATACAGGTAGCACTTAATGAGATAGAAGATCAGAAGGCTAGGAGGTATGTGAATGGTCTAAGCTATGCTATTCAAGATGAGTTGCACATGCATCACACTCCTATAGTAGATGCAACATATGAGTTAGCCATGAGAGCCGAAGATAAGATAAAGAGCAGGTTGAGAAATCAAAATAGGGGATCTACATCTTCCTCAAGTCGTGGGTGTGGTGGATATAATTTGTCCAAGGGTGAATCTTCTACGCATGTAGAAAAATCACAACAATTTGGATTGGAGCGTGATGCCTATCGAGGAGGTAGAGGAATCTTGAGAGGTAGAGGTAATGGGGGAGGTCGCACTAGGAGTGGACCACGTAGGCCCTTTATCTGCTATAGTTGTGGTGAGGAAGGTCATAGAGCATCTGAATACACCCACTATGATGTTGAAGAATGGGGAGGCCAAGCTAGAGTTAATTTGGTCGAGGAAGAGGAGGAATATGAAACATAAGTTGTTGCTGATATGGGCAAAAGTCTCATGATACGAAGGACATTGATTGCTCCAAAGAAGGAAAAGATACGGGTAGAAAATGGCGATGAATCATGGCTACGTACAAATATTTTCAGAACAAGATGCACCTCAGGAGGAAAGGTATGTAAAGTGATTATTTATCCTGGTAGTTGTGAGAACATGGTATCAAATGTTATGGTTGAGAAAATGAATCTACCATGTGAGAAGCACCCAAACCCCTATCGAGTTTCATGGGTTAAAAAGGGGAATGAGGTGACTATTGATAAGAGGTGTTTGGTGAAATTCTCAGTTGGAAGTACCTATAAGGATGAAGTGTGGTGCGATGTGATTCCTATGGATGCATGCCATATTTTGCTGGGGAGGCCGTGGGAATATGACAGGAAGACCTCCCATTATGGATTTTGGAACACATACACATTTTGGAAGGAGGGGGTAAAGGTGATTTTGTTACCTCTGAAGGAAGATGGACAGAGCGAAACTTTGCTTACTGCAAATAATTTTTTTATAGAAGCGAAAGAAGTTGGTTGGTGTTATGCCTTAACAGCCAAGAAGGTCACAAATGAAGAAATATCATACCATCAGTGGTGTCCAAGTTGCTGCAGGAATATGTTAATGTCATACCTGATGAATTACCAGTTGGGCTACCATCAAAGAGGGACATCCAACATCATATCGACTTGATCCCTAGGTCAGCTCTTCCAAATCAAGTAGCCTACTGATTGAATCCAACAAAGAATGCCGAGTTGAGAAAACAAGTAACAAAACTGATACAAAAGTGATTGGTTAGGGAGAGTATGAGTACTTACATGACTCCTATAATTTTAACCCTAAAGAAAGATGGATCATGGTAGATGTACATGGATAACAGGACCATAAATAAGATTACTATAAGATACAGGTTCCCAATGCCAAGGATTGATGATATGATGGATGCTTTAGTAGGGGCTAGTTATTTCAGTAAGATTGACCTACGAAGTGGCTATTACCAGATCAGGATCAGAGAATGGGATGAGTGGAAGACAACTTTCAAGACTCGATATGGATTATATGAATGGTTGGTGATGCCATTCGGGTTATCTAATGCCCCCAGTACCTTTATGCGATTTATGAACATAGTTTTGTGGGAATATAATGGTAAGTTTGTTGTTGTTTATTTTGATGATATCTTAGTTTTCAGTAAGACTAAAGTAGAGCATGTGCACCATTTAAGGTTGGTTCTAGATCTATTAAGAAAAGAGAAACTATATGCCAATTTGAAGAAATGTAGTTTCCTTCAAGAGAGTTTAGTATTTTTGGGGTTTTTAGTTTCAAGGGAAGGCCTCAGGATGGATGAGGAAAAGATAAAAACAATTGTTGAATGGCCTATCCCAAGAAATGTAACAGAGGTTAGAATTTTCCATGAATTGGCAACTTTTTACAGAAAGTTCATGAGGAATTTCAGTAGCATTGTGTCTCCCATCACAGAATGCACCAAGAGGAAGGAATTCGTATGGACAAATGCAGCAGGAGAAGGCTTTGAGTTTCTGAAGAAAAAGGTAACCACCGTACCTATTTTAGTGTTACCTAATTTTAGCAAATTATTTGAGGTTGATTATGATGCATCACATATTGGAATTGGAGCTGTGTTGAGCCAAGGAGGGCGTCCAGTAGCATTCTTAAGTGAGAAGTTGAATGACGCCAGGAAAAATTACTCCACCTATGATGTTGAATTCTATGCTATTGTGCAAGCATTAAGATACTGGAGACATTACCTATTATCCAAAGAGTTTGTACTCTTCATGGACCATGAAGCATTAAGGTATGTGAATTCCCAAAAAAAATTGAATAGTAGACATGCAAAGTGGGTATCATATTTACAAGAGTATGAGTTTACTTTGAAGCATAAATCAAGAAAACAGAATAAGGTGGCAGATGCCTTAAGGAGGAAGGTAATGTTGCTGACTACCATGGAGAATAATGTGGTAGGATTTGAGAGTATCAAGAATTTATGAGGCTGATGCTGACTTTGGACAGGTTGTGACACAGTATAAGAATCCAGTAGGGTGTGTGTTTAGTAACATTTTTGTAGAATATGTTATGCAAGATGGTTACCTATTTAGAGGTAAATAGTTATGCATTCCTATTGGTTCCATGAGGGAGAACATCTTGAGAGAGCTGCATAGTGGAGGTTTAGTTGGACACTTTGGGGTGGATAAAACTATTGCTCTTGTGGTGGAGAAGTATTATTGGCCAAAGATACGAAGAGATATAACCATATTTGTATCTCGTTGTAGAGTCTATCAGATGGCTAAAGGCCATGCCCAAAATACCGAGTTGTATATGCCTTTACCAGTTCCCACAGGACCTTGGAATGACCTGAGCATGGACTTTGTGTTAGGACTTTCACATAACCAGTGAGGTAAGGATTCCATATTTGTTGTTGTTGATAGGTTCTCTAAGATGGCTCACTTTATCCCCTGCCATAAAACTAAAGATGCCACAGGAGTTGCAGTCAAGTTTTTTGATGAAATTGTGCATTTGCATGGCATCCCAAGATCTATCACTTCGGATCAAGATGTCAAATTTTTGGGCCACTTTTGGAGGACATTATGGAAGAAGCTTAATACTAAGCTCCAGTTCAGTAGTGTGTATCACCCACAGAATGATGGACAAATGGAGGTAGTGAATCGAAGTTTGGGTAATATTTTGAGGTGCATAGTTGGTACAAAGCCAAAGTAGTGGGATCGAGTGTTACCACAAGCAGAGTTTACATTCAATAGCTCAATAAATCGCTCGACAAGAAAGTACCCATTTCAGATTATTTATGACCACAATCCCCATGGTGTGCTTGATTTAGTGGAATTTTTGATTGCTGAAACTATTAGTGATGATGCAAAGGCTTTTACAGAACATATACAGAAATTGTAGGAGGAAGTTCGGCAATGGTTGCAGGAGAGTAATGCCAAGTATAAAGCAACAACAAATGTACATAGGCGAGCAAAGGTGTTTCAAGAAGGTGACTTGGTAATGGTCCACATTCGTAAAGAAATATTTACAAAGGGCACATACAATAAGCTCAAAATGAAGAAGATTGGGCCCTGTAGGATTCTTCAGAAAAGGAATGACAATGCCTATATGGTCGAATTGCTAGAGGACTTGGATATATCATCGATATTCAATGTATCTGATCTGTACCAATTTCATGGAGATGTAGGGGATGTTGAGGTACCAAAAGTGATAAATTTGGCATAACATATTCCCAAGAATAAGAAGGATCATGTTGAGCAAGTCTTGGATAAGAAGGTGATCAACACACGCAATGGCAGCTATAGCAAGTACTTGGTACTGTGGGAAGGATTATCATCAACTGAAAGTACATGGATTTCTAAAGGAGAGCTGAAGAATATTGCGTAGGATAAGCTTCAGGAGTTTCATCTGCAGAACTCATAGGAGCTGAGTTCTTTTCAACTAGAGGAGAATGATGCACTCGCAACATCCAGTGACACTTTCCTGATTTAGCCGAATTAAAGTTCCAACTTCCCGGGGTCATAACTTTTGATCCGGGTGTCCGTTTGAGCCTATTTTTTTTTTAAAACATAGAATTGAGTTGACCTTGCCGTGTTTAGCTATGCTGTCACTGAAGTGGCCATTTCAACATGTTTTCAGGCCTTGAAACATCACCGTGTGGCCAGAAATGGGCTCTAAAGTTTTTGTTCCGATTTGTTTTTAGTTTTTCGGTATTTAATATCTTTTGTTGCATGAGTCAGTCTAGGGAGATATTTTAGGAAAGTCTTAATTTTGGAATAATAGATGCATGATCTTTTTTTCGGATCCATCTGAGTGATAGTTTAGACTTACTAAAAATAGTAAGTCCTGATACTTACTAAAAATAGTAAGTTTGTGTTAGGTTAGGTTTTTGGTGGATATTATATGTAGGAAGTGATTTCATTGTAAGGGGATGGAGATCCAAGGAAATAATAAAATTCGAGTTGCAGAATTGTTGTTTTCTCATTGATATTGCTTGTGTGTTTGAGAATCAATACGGATCTACATCACTACCCTTTAGAGCCTTTTGGCTCCTTTCTCCACCACGTCTCCTTGCTCCACGTAGCGCTTTGAAGGTGCTTCTCCAAACGAAATTCGCATGAGTCTTGCACCGAATATTGTGGAGGATGTTTCAAATAATTTTTCCAATGCTTTGGCTAAGGTATAAATACCTTGTGCCATCGTTCCATGCACGTCGGCGGAGGTGAGTTTATGGAGGTCGGCGCTAAGGTTTTTGCATTTAAATATTTTAATTTATAAATCATTTAAATTCTTTAGAATTTAAATTTTATAAATTAATATTTAAATCTCTTAGCTTTATAAAAAGCCTTCTTAGGTTTTAATCAAAACCTTTTATTTTTGCCCATTATGGTTTTTAATAAAACCTTTTATTTTGCCCACCATGGTTTTAATAAAAACCTTTGTTTTGCTTCACATAATATTAAAAAGAATATTATGAAGCCCTTTTTCATCAACCTCTGACATTGCTTATTTTGACCTTTTGACATCATCGGTGGTTCACTTCTTGGCATCAATGACAACTTCATGCCTTGACATCAATGACAACTCCATGGACTCAAAATGTCCAACAATCTCCCCCTTTGTCATTGATGGCAACCCAATAACTTTTTACCATTTTCTTGACCTTTTCATTTTGCTCCCCCTGGGAAACTGCTCCCCCTGACTGAATGCTTTCCTTCAAACATAGATCTCTCCCCCTTACTCTAATATCTCCCCCTTTGACATCAATGGAAAAGGGTCACCTTTGGGGCTCGGGGCTAAGAATGAGTCTCTTAGCTTAGCCCCTCCCCCACCTCCTCTTGAGGTGGTTAATTCTGGGGTGGGAGTCTTACTCCTAGTTTTCCTCAAAGATACTCAAAGGTCTCTTTTGAAAGTGGCTTAGTGAAAATATCTGCTATCTATTCCTTTGTAGTAACATATTCCAACCTGACCTATTTATCTATCACCCGTTCTCTCAAAAAATGATACTTAATCAAAATGTGCTTTGTCCTGGAGTGCATCACTTGATTTTTTGAGATACTTATAGCACTTGTATTATCACATAGTATGGGAATAGGATGATCATGTTTTATCTTGAAGTCTTCTAGAGTTCACTTCATCCATAATACATGTGTAAATTTGGCTACTGTTGCAATATATTCTACTTCTGCTGTAGATAAGGATATTGAAACCTACTTTTTGCTTAGCCAAGAGACTAAAAAGTCTCCAAGAAAAAATGCTCCTCCACTTGTGCTTTTTCTGTCATCAATGCTGCCTTGCCCAATCTGCATATGTATATGTTGTGAGTGTAAAACTATCACTTTTGGGATACCAAAGCCCAAAATCCATAGTCCCTTTTAGATACCTGAGAATTCTCTTTATTGCTACCACATGTGTTTCTTTAGGTGCTACCTGAAACCTTACCACTAATCCCACTGAATGTACTATGTCTGGTCTTGTGGTTGTAACATACAACAAGTTACCAATCATAGATCTATATAATCTTTGGTCTGCCTCTAGAGATTCATCATTTTTGCTTAACTTGCATCCTGTGATCATGGGGGTACTCACTGGTTTGCAGTCTTCTAACCTGAATTTATTTAACATTTATTTTATATACTTGGTTTGTGAGAGAAATACTCCTTTCTCTGATTGTGAAATCTGAAGTCCAAGAAAGAAAGACAACTCACCAAGCATAGACATCTCAAATTCATTCTGCATGTTTTTAGCAAATTCTTTACACATCTTATCATTGTTTCCCCAAAAATGATGTCATCAACATAAACAACCACAATTAGTAGATTATTTCCTTCATTTTTGATATATAAGTTGTTGTCTGCTATTCCTTTTCTGAATCTCTATTCCTAAAGATACTTATCCAATCTTGAGTACCATGCTCTAGGAGCCTGCTTTAATCCATATAGTGCCTTTTTTAGTCTGCATACATGATCTGGTTTATCTGTTAATATGAATCCCTCTGGCTATTCTATGTAGACTTCTTCTTCTAGAACACCATTTAGAAATGTTGACTTAACATCCATCTGATATACCTTGAAGTTTTTAAAACTTGAGAAGGCTAAAAATATTCTTATGGCTTCAAGTCGTGCAACTGGAGAAAATGTCTCATCAAAGTCAATTCCCTCTACTTGTGCATAACCTTTGCATACTAACCTTGCTTTGTTCCTTACTACTTGTCCATCTTCATTTAGCTTGTTTTTGAATACCCATTTTGTGCCGATCACATTCTTGTCCTTTGGACGTGGGACAAGTTCCCAAGTCTTGCTTTTCTCTATCTGATCTAATTCCTCATCCATTGCCTTGATCCAGAACTCATATTCACTTGCCTGATTGAAGTCTTTTGGCTCAATCTTAGATAGCAAAGAAAAATTTGCTTGTTGAGATGGTGTTATTATCCTTCTCCTTGTCTGTATTTCATCTAGATTCCCAATGATTTGCTCTTTTGGATGATGCTTTTGTACATACCTGGATGGATTTTTAGGAAGAAGTCTTTGTGTTTCTTCTTTTTCTTCATCTGATTCCTCACGAAACTCTTCTTGACAACTTCCATCTTCTTGATACACAATTTTCTGAACTGGTTCTCTTGAATCTATCTTCTCATCAATTGTTACATTTATACTTTCTACAATAGTGTGAGTTCTCTTGTTGAAGCATCTATAAGCTTTACTCTTAGAGGAATAACCAAGAAAAATTCCCTCATCACATCTTGGATCAAACTTGCCTAAGTTTTGATCTTCTCGTCTTATATAGCACTTGCTTCCAAAAACCTTGAAGTGTTTTACAATGGCCGGTCTTCCTTTCCAAAGCTCATATGGAGTCTTGTGATGGTTTACCCTCATTTGAGCCCTAGTGATTATGTATACTGCTATATTGACTGCTTCTCTCCAAAATCCACATGAGAGCTTAGACTCATTTAACATAGCTCTAGCCATATTCTCAATAGTCATATTTTTCCTTTCAACTACTCCATTTTGTTGAGGAGTTCTTGTTGCTGAGTATTCTCTCTTGATCCCATGTTGTTCACAAAACTCTACAAACTCATTTGAGGTAAATTCTCCTCCTCTGTCAGATCTCAAACACTTAATTCTCTTGTCGGTTTCATTTTCAACCAGTTCTTTAAATGTTTTGAATTTTTCAAAAGCTTCTGATTTCTCTTTCAGAAAATCTACCCAAACCATTCTGGAGTAATCATCTATAAACAGTATAAAGTAACTTTCACCTTGAATACTATGTGTTCTAGTAGGACCACATAGATCAGTATGTATTAGATTTAATGGCTCAGATGACATATATCCTTTTGACTTAAAGCTTGTTCTAGTTTGCTTTCCATGTTGACAAGGTGCACAAATTGTGTTTTGTGGCCTTTTTATTTTGGGTAAGTCTCTAATAGTCTTCTTATTGCTTATGTTGACTATGTTGTCAAAATTCAAGTGACCCAATATTCTATGCCACAACCAACTCTCATCTTCTTGTGATAGAAAGCACTTTTCCCCTTTGATCTCACTAAGCATGTATAGGTTGTTTGGAGTTCTTCTTGCATTGGCAATGACCTTTCCAATTTCTAATTTTCTTATCTCACATCTATCTGGGTGAAATGTAACCATATGCCCTTGATCACAAAGTTGAATTACACTTAGCAGATTATGTTTTAACCCCTTAACATACAACACATTTTTTGTTCTTGTTTTCCCATTGTCTAAACTCAGAGTTCCTCTTCCACCAATCCTTGTTGATCCATTATCACCAAAACTTACTGATCCTCTATTGGTTTCTTTTAGTACTATGAATTTGTCTTTGTCTCCTATCATGTGACTAGAGCAACCACTATCAAGATACCATTGTTCTTCTTTATCCTGAGCATGAAGGGTTGTTTGAACTAACATTGATCTAGCCTTAACATTTTCCCTTTCATCTTTCCTAGTTGTTGAAATTGTTTTTCTAGACTTAGGAAGTATCATTTTACACCATCTAGCCTTGTGCCCAAAATTATTGCATTTGTAACATATAATATCATCATCCATAAGAGGTGCAAAAGAATTGAAATTTCTATTGACATTGTTTCTTGCATGACTAATACAATGTACAACTTTATGACCATATTTATTACAAGAAAAGCAATGACCATGGAAGAAATTATGTAACCTGCTTGGATGCCTTTTAGATTGTGGTGGAGTGCTTCTCCTTTTGTGATTAACTCTCATCCAAGGTTCTTCTTTGCTTTCTTCCTTTATGATATCCTTAGCTTGCCTATCTTTGTTTGAAGTTTTCTGCTTGAAGACTTGATTCCTTTTTCTGTTTCTCATACTCTACATCTTGTAGTGCCTTGGTCCTTTCAACTTCATTTCTTAAATAAATAATTTATGCTTCCAATATTTCACATTCTATTTCTCTTGTTCTTAACAGATCTGTCATATCCTACTCAATTTTCTTTCCTTCTTCCACCCTTATCTTGAGTTCTATGAGATTTTGTAGAAGTTCCATCCTTGCTTCTTCATCCTCTTGAATTTGTTCCTTCAAGCTTGAATTCTTCTCTCTAATTCTTTCCAATTTTTTGAGAGCAACAAATAATTCCTCTTTTATATCAAACATAGTCTCCTCTTCATTTTTTGAAGTCATGTGTGTTTCTGATGGATCCTTCTCCAAGTTGTTAGTCTTTTCATGGAGAGACCTGCTCTGATACCAATTGAAGAACATGTGCTTATACTGAGAGGGGGGTGAACAATATAAGATAATTTTTTTTGCTTTTTAATCCAAATGATAACATCAACAATATTAAAGTAGTAAATATCACACAAAGCATCACACACATGAGAGACATGATTTTTACGTGGTTCACCCAATGTGGGCTACTCCACGGAGAAAATATTTCTTATAATTTTTTCTCAAATAAATTCTCTTGGGAATCCTTTCTCTACAATGTTTATGGACCTCTATCCAAAGGAGACACCAATCCCCTAATCAAGTTCATGGATCTCTATCCATAGGAGAACTCCTTTCTCCTTAGCTCTGACTAGTGATCTTCTAGAAGAACTGTTGCCCCCACTACTTTGGCTAATGGATCTCTATCCATTGAAGACACCTATCCTCACTGCCCTAGCTAATGGATCTCTATCCACTGGATATTGTCATCCTCTATACTCTGTCACCTCCAAAGATCTGTCTCAAATCTATACTAAACACAATCCTTCGGTCTAGCACAAATATGCTCAATATCTGTCTCTGGTCTGGCACAAACCTATCCTCAAATCTGCACCAAAATCTATCCTCTGATCTGTCCTTAAATTTATCCTCAATATCTATCCTCAAATCTATCCTCAATATGTATTGTAAGCTTCCACAAAAGCTCACACAAATCTGTCCACAAGTCTTCTCTAAGACTTACCTCAAATATGCTCAACAAGTCAACACTAGAACTTGTCCAATCTCATAGAAACATAAAGAGAATTGTTAGAGACTCAATATGTTTCACATTCATCACAATGCTCAATCACTTTCAATCTCTCTTTTATCATAGAAACATATAGAGAATTGTTAGAGACTCAATATGTTTCACACTCATCAATACTCAACCTCTTTCTCAAATTAATTCAGAATATAGAATAATTTGTTTCATAGAACTTGAGCTATCACTTCACACATCCACTTGACTAGGCTCAACTCTATTCAATCAATCACTCAATGAAATAACCCTTGCTCACAAACCCTAGTCCAAGCATATGAACACTCACTCAAAATGGCTTCAACAACAATGCTTATCAAACAAGGTTTTATCAACCACTCTCTATTCCAAAAAACCTTGAAGCATTAATTCAAAGCACACTCAACAATGCTTTATAAAACAATCTTCACATATAGCTCAACAACTCAATAAGGAAACCTAATTAAGTCCTTTTCACTCCAAAGTTGTTTTTTCAGAACCAACCAATCAACTCAACCAAGGAATAATATGCCCATACCTTATTCTTTGATGTAGAATGACCTTCAAAAGCCTAGATCAAATATCACAACTTTCTTTGCCAAGTACAAGGGGTTAGATGACAAGAATTATCACCCTAACACTTTTCACAATTTACCTTAATCACAAAGATAAATTAAAATCCAAATACACCTTATTGCTCCATCTCAACAATAAATTTCAACATCATAAATTTCATCAAAAATCCCCTTTAAAATATAACACAACTTCTACTTATAACTCCTTTCTCAATATTGCATTTAAATTAAATAATTCATTTTATTACTAAATGCAATAAATCAATTTCTCTTTCCTAAGGTACAAACAATGTTACCCTAGCAACATTCACTATTTACCACTTAGGTAAATAAAACAATTTATTTACACCTTATCCCTCCACACAAATTTGGCAAAAGCAATAATTAAAAATAAAATTATAAAAACCTTTTTTTGCCCTCTCCACGAATTGTGGGATTCAAACTTGCACCACTTCCACTGTAGTGCCTTGGTCGCAGCTTCCACGCTGTGTGAGCCAAGTGCTCACCTTGCTCCACTAAGGCGCAATATATGCCTTATGCCTTCGCTGCCCTTTAGAGCCTTTTGGCTCCTTTCTCCACCACGTCTCCTTGCTCCATGTAGCGCTTCGAAGGTGCTTCTCCAAACGAAATTCGCATGAGTCTTGCACCAAATATTGCGGAGGATGTTTCGAATAATTTTTCCAATGCTTTGGCTAAGGTATAAATACCTTGTGCCATCATTCCATGCACGTCGACGAAGGTGAGTTTATGGAGGTCGGCGCTAAGGTTTTTGCATTTAAATATTTTAATTTATAAATCATTTAAATTCTTTAGAATTTAAATTTTATAAATTAATATTTAAATCTCTTAGCTTTATAAAAAGCCTTCTTAGGTTTTAATCAAAACCTTTTATTTTTTCCCATTATGGTTTTTAATAAAACCTTTTATTTTGCCCACTATGGTTTTAATAAAAACCTTTATTTTGCTTCACATAATATTAAAAATAATATTATGAAGCCCTTTTTCATCAACCTCTGACATTGCTTATTTTGACCTTTTGACATCACCGGTGGTTCACTTCTTGGCATCAATGACAACTTCATGCCTTGACATCAATGACAACTCCATGGACTCAAAATGTCCAACACAAGGAAGACGAGAAAACAACAAAGATGAAGAAGAATAAGAAGAAGAAGAAGAAATATGATGAAGAAGAGAAAGCCCTAGGGTGGGGTTTTGCTAGGCATAAAAATCCTAGTGAAAGTGCAATGCATGTGAGCTATGACCCAACTAGGTATCGTCACATGCCATTGTCACGAAATCCCAAAAAATCTATATGATCAAGAAGTCATGAACAAGCAACCATGCAAAAGATGTCAATCAAGCGTGCAAGTTGAGTTAAATGTCAGTAAAATCATGCAGAATATGACAAGCACTAGTGCACTTATGAGCAAGTAGATGGGTGCAACGGAATGAAAATGCATTCCTAATTGATGATTAATTTTTACAAACAGAGCGATAGGCAACACCCATTTTAAATGTACCTCCTATCTTGACACAAAAAATAAATGTACCATGAGTTGTTTCATCAAAGAAACATCTAAAATGTAAGCCATATTGATGATAAAAATCATGGAGAGGATCCTTCATAGCTTTTGCTTTAACAGTCATAGCACAATAATCAATGCATTATCAAACAAAACCATCATTCTTATCATAAGGATGAGCAATCTCTAATTTCACAAGATTCCTACAGGATAGTGAAGCATGATCTTCTCTAGAAGAAGAAAGCTTATTTATAAAACACATAAAACCAATCATATTACAAAATAAGATATCATAAGAATAAGGGGACCATCATCCTCATCACCCACTTGCAACTTCTAATGATCCAAATATTCAGCATAAGTCATAACATGATCATCCTCATCAAATGGAAAAGGTTGGTTTTTGTTACGTATGAAACCTATACCCCATCTCCTAGGCTAGATATTGATATCCAAGGGCTCTTGAATACCTCTTTGTTGTGGTTCCAGACCTTTACCTACATATCCTATACTAGATAGGATCTATTTAGGAAGTAGGTAGTCACTGAAAAGGTAACAATAAGCAAAATAATGCTCAATAGGAGAGGGATTGCTACCATGTATATTTTATTTAAAAGAAATTCCTGTGAAGATAAAGGTACATGTGCCAATGTATACAACATTACTTTTATTATAGGGCAAGCCCATAGTCCTTAGTGATAGTGGTAGCTTGGATAGATCCAGAAGAGGCTCTTGAAGAAACTAATTGTCGTGATACCTTGATGAAACATTGATTCAAGTTTCCTCACTCAATTTTAAATTTTCCACTTGTTCTGATATTTGAGATGAAGATCATGGAGAAATAATTGATGAAATAGAAGGATAAATTTTAAAATTAGATTGAGCTTGCTCAACAACTGAACATTATTCAAATGGTTAGGGATCACGTAGAATGGTGATAACTTATTCCTTAAATTTGAACTTCAAGCACTATTGAAGAGTAGAAGGGATGATATTCATTGCATGAATCTAAGGATGTTCAAGAAAAAGATTAAAATATGTGGGGCAATGTACCACATAAAACACAATATCCATGATCTTAGGCTCAACCTTAAGGGGAAGGGATATAACACTATAGGCTTCTTGGGACTCATTATTGAAAGCTTTGATGACGACATCAGATTTAGTTAAACCTTTCTCTTTCAGACCAAATTTTTGAAAAAAATTAATAAGTGCACAAATTGAGAGAAGAACCATTATCAATCAAGATTTTTTGATAAAAGTATCCCGAATGAGTGTTGTGATATAAAGAGAATAATATTATTGCAATTATAAGGCTTATCATCATCTAAGAATGAGATATGACGTATCCCAAGAGATCCTATGGCATTAACTACAACACTAGGAAATATATCTGGAGGAACAAATTACTGCTTTAGAAATTTCAACAAAGCTTCTCGATGGGTAGGAGAAGTTTGTAAAAGTTCCAAGATAGAAATATTAGTCGGAGTACCAACTAGCTACTGTTGGAGATCAAAGGAAACTTTGGATTGGGATATCAATATCAAAGGTGGGGTTCCTGTTTTTGTATTATTTCTTTGATTATTCCTCAAAATCAAAGTAGACTATAATGTAGAACTCTTTTCTTGCTAAAAATTTTAAGTCGGTTGAACCTGAGCTTGTCTTCTTGTAGTTACCCCAACTATGCCAACCATATTACCATTAGGAAGAGGCCCATTCTTATAGGATATCTTATTAGTTGCCTATCCTGATTTGTTATCGATGTCTATTGGGTAGAGGCTTTATTATTTGATGACTAAGAATTCTCTTTATAAATTTGTCTTGCATCAATCAAATATTGTACCATATGTTTCAATTTCTTAGAAGAATTTATCCAATGTCCTTCCACTCTATGATATGTACAATGCTAACCTACCTTGTACCAAATAATTGTAGTATCTAGTTACCTTATGGGAGGTAACTCAATCATATTAGCTTCCAAAAGTTGTTTCAAAACTGCTTTCATAGACATGTTAAGCTTTATAAAATTCCTTTATGGAGGTCTTTGAAGTATCATATTTTGTAGGTTGTTAATAACATTATTAATAAGCCTACTATTCGTTGCACCATCGCCTCCTATATGTTTATTCTTGTGTTGTGATTTAGTAGATTTATCTTATTTTATTTTGATTTGGCCTCTTCTAATGAGAGACTATTCTACTTTTATGGCCAATTCAATTGCTTGCTCAAAATATGTAATAGTTGTCATCTCTAATGCATAAGATAATATTCTTGCAAGTTTCCAATAAATATTTCAAGCATATCTTGATGAGGTAAGGTATATCTTAAGCATCCATATATACTTCTTTGACGAGATAGAAAATTTTAAAAACTTTCTTCTTTACTTTAATTTAAATTGTAAACATATTTCATGGTCACATCATTTTCAATGTAAGCACCAAACTATTGAACAAATAACTCTGTTGTTTCTTCAAAATTTCTCAAAGAATAATTAGGTAACCGATAGTACCACTCCAATGTCATGCCACCAAGAATTTTAGATAATGTTTTTAGTGAAAACATGTCATCATATATGATATCATGACATGCTATTCTAAATATTCTTAAGTGCTCTATTGGATCTTCTGTTCCCTTATATATAGGTAAACATGGCATGGGAAAATGCTTAGGATAAGGTCTAACTATAACAATGGGGTACAATGGTTGGTTGCACATATCTTTATAACTTTAAGTGAAAATGGAAGGCTAAATTATCTCCATTTTTGAAACTAATTATTTTACCATATTTTTCAAGTTCTAAACTTTTGGATTACTATTATTTAATATTCCTGAATTTCCCAAAGGAGGTCAATGAAAAAGTGCTTGAATTGCATTAGAAGCATGAATATTAGTGTTATAAGTGATAGTACATGAGAGAGGACAACTAAATTTTGATAGAATAGAAGCAAGAGTGTTAATATTAGCAGATTTAGGAGGAAATTGAACATAATTTTGAGTGACACTACTAGTTGGAGGATCTTACGAATTTCTTCCAACATTGGTAGTTATAGTAGTAGCACAAGTTGATTGGTGTCTCAGATTACCATGATGTAAATATTTAGACAAGGGTTTGTTTTGAACAAGTTTAGGAGAATCTACTAGAGGAGAAGGAGGAGTTTCACCTCTTTCGATTCGAGCCTCCTACTCCATACCCTTCAGTATTATATCACTATTAGCTTTCATAAAGTCTCAAATATACTCAAATGATGTAAATAGGAACCCACCATAAGGCCCTTTTTAGGGATCAAATTTTACCTCAGTTTCAACATTATATTATTCTTCTGAATCTATATTAGGATCCTCTCTATCAATATGATCATCTTCTAGAGGAACATAATCAAATTCCAAACACTTTCACTGACTTCTAAGGAAAGGAGCCATTAAAAAAAGCGAAAGGATAGAGGAGAAAACTAACGAAGCACACACAAGAAAAGTTTTTAAGATGTTATTTAATATTCTAAAACCAAACAAGCAAATTAATGATCTTATTTAAAATTTTCAAATAAAAGGAGGTTTTCATGTTGAGTTCACCAAAAAGTGTTGAGAGGGAAAACTGCTCTATCACGTACGATTCTCAGTTGGATCCACAAAATAAATCCAAGGTGATCGTGAGGGTAAATTTTTCTCCACACCTTAGTGTAAAAAATGGGTAAGAGTTCACCAAGAATTATTTAAGAACTCGCTCCAAGTTTAGGGGTTTAAGAATGTTTGATGTATTCATTTTAAGACAATCACCTATGTTTAGCCTTTTTAGTTTAAGCTATGAAAGATAAAGGACAATGCAAAAATATAGGATGCAAGAATACAAGAGCTAACCCTAGAATTATTCTTTGTTTGAATGATTTTCTAACCCTAGGATTGCAAAATGAAATCCTTTGAGCAAGGGTGCAAGAGAATATGCACAAGCAATATTAAACCCTAAGTGCACACTATATGTTATTTTCCTTTCAAATGCCTAGAAATTGATTAAATATATTCCTTTTAACTCAGATCTAGGATTTATTATAGAAATAGAAATCATACAACAAACAACCTAAATATTAACTAGGGTACTTATCTTATTTGACAGTTGATCCAAGCTTTTATCTTTTATCTAGTGATATCCAACAATTCTTGTTCCTGCAAAATAGCTTGGAAAACACTTAAAAAAATGTGATTAGCATTAGGAGGCATACTTAGGCCACTATATAGCAATGCTTGGAGGTGCAGTAGTCAAGCCCCATAGGTCCTTTTAGCTGATATTTGAAAATAGAAGTGAAATTTGACCTTTGGAATATGAACAAATAGAATGCAACATAATAGAATGATAAAATAAAGTACAAAATGTACTAGTATATCTTAAATGTAACCTATAATACAAATTTAGGGTTTGGGGGTAGCAATTTACCTCAAAAAATGGTCTACATGAAATAGTACCCCATGCAAAGCAATCGTAATTTCACAAACCGATGAAATCATGCCCCAAAAATATTAGGCACGATTTCATAAAATTAAGGCAAAAAAATCCAAAAATATGCAAAGATATGCAATAAAGAAAATTAAAATCTAAATGCAGCAAAATCACCTAGTAGATAGCGTAAAAGTAGTTATAAGGGTTGAGACCTCCGAATAGTCAATCTCTCCTTAGGGCTTCTTCACTTGTCCACCAAGATCAATGACACACATTCCAATATAGTAGAAAATAAAGCTTCAAAAAACTATATTTCACACTTGTGAGTCAACTTTCTTGCAAAAGAGAAAACAAATCAATTAGAGAGCACTTTATAAATCAAATAACTTGTGTTAGAATGATAAACTTGCTTAATGTCATGTGTTATGTGTCGTTTGTGAAGAAGACTTCAAACCCTCCTTTTATAGGGGATTTGAAAGTGAAATGGGTGGAAATACTAATAAAAGATAATGCTTAAGGATTCCGACCTTAAAACTTAGGGTTTTCTACAAAATAATCCTAATCAAGCAAAATTGCACCCCATCAGGTTCGATCGTGATTTCACTTAGGAAAAATCGTGCCCTATTAAGATCAATCGTGATTTCATCGAAAGAGGAAAAAAAGAAGGTAAAGAGGCAAAGAGAGGCCTAGTACTGCTTTGGGTGAGCCTAAGGGGTCTCTCTAAGGGCCTATGGAAAATGACTCACTAATGTGTATCAATTGCCTATGTTTATAGATGCCAAAGGGGCGCAAATCAAGGCAAGGTTGCATTGGCTCAAATTTGGAGACAAGGTGACCAAGGAGTTCTTTCATCATTTGCATCCTTGAAATTAATTTTTGGGTATTAAATCCCTTAACATTAATGGAGAGTGTGTTTCTAAACTTCCTAGTATTCTCTCTACTTTTGAAGAGCACTACCAGACTGTGTTTGCAGCTTAGATCCACTCCTCGCAATGTGACCAGGCTCTTAAATCCTACCTTTTTGTTGTCCCAGAGTGGCTTTCAGAGTCTCAAAGAGCTGCCTATGAAAAGGCCCTCTCTTCAAAGTATCTAGAGGAAGTTATTTCTCATATGGCCAATGATAAGTCCTCTGGTCTTAATGGCTTCCCCTATGAATTCTACAAGTCCTTTTGGGATATTGTTGGTCCTGATATTTTCAAAGTCTATCAGGAGGCCTTCTCTAACGATTCTTTGGGCCCTAGTATTAATCAAGGGATTATTAAATTTATCCCAAATACTGGTTATCCTACAATAATCACCAATTATGTTTCCTATAAGATCATTACCAAAGCCTTTACTTTACGTATTTGTCATCTCCTTCTTATTATCATGCACCCAAAGCAAACTGGATTCATTCGAGGTAGGTTCATCCTTGAAAATATTATTATTGTTTAGGAAGGCATGGAGTGGGCTTGCAATTCCAACCAATGATCATTTTTCATCATTGAGAAAGCCTATGACAAGATTGTTTGGTCATTCATTATAGCCATGCTTAAAGCTCTTCATTTTGGACCCTACTTCATTAGTTCTATAAAATATTGATTGCTGAGGCTTTAGCTATTTTGTCCATTAACAGACACAAGTCCTCAACCATTAGGCTCTTTTGATCCATTAGACAAGGCTATCCATTGGTGCCATCCCTTTATATCCTTATTGTTGAAGGGTTTGGCTATTTACTAGCTCACCATGCTGCTCAAGGATCTATTTAGGGAATTTCTCTCCCTGAAGGTAATATTCAGTTGATCATGGTCATTTTGTTGATGACACTTTCCTCAATCTTATTGAGGAAGAATGTGTCATTCAATAGGTGCTTGCCTTCCTAGATACTTTGTGTCTGGCTTCTATATCCTCCATTCAATGGAGAAATACTTAATGTTATAAGCATTCTCTCGACCTAATGCCCCACTGGCTTAGTCAATATCATTTCATTTTTTAGGTATTACTTTTACCTTTAACAATTCATTGCTAGAGCTATGGAACTATGTTATTAACAGGGTGGAACCAAAACTTATCTACTGGTCCACCAAGAAGCTCTCCCTCATTGGTAAATTTCAAATTTGCACAAAAGTCCTTACAACCACCCATGTTTATTATTATTCCTATTGCGTCCCATTCAAAAATTGCTATAAGAAGCTTGATAAGCTTCTAAAAGACTTTTTATGATCCTATACCAATAATGGCTCGGGATTCCACCATGTTGTCTAGGAGTATTGCTATCTTCCTAGAAGCTTTGGTAGGCTTGGCATTCACAATACCCAACGTCAAGGTTTGGCCCTCTTGTTAGAGCATATTACATTATTGGGTACATGCTAATGTACCACCTTGGGTATATTACTATAATAGGATTTTACTTTAAAGTTATGTAGTTACTTCAACATGTAATAAATGCACAAGTTTTAGAATGTGCAATGATGTAAATGTGCATGTATTCCACATGTACATGAGTCATAGGATAGAGTCAAAGGTAGAGTGAGGGCCAAGGAACTTATCTTCCTATATATAGGTCTTATAGTGAGTTAATAGAGGAGGAGATAATATATAGAGTGCATAGTATAGGTTGGTAAAGGAGTACAATGTAGTTCTTTTAAAAATAATTTATGGAGTGTTCATGTCCTCCATTATACTGCATTATACTATTTTTGTGAGCTTTCATTAATGGTATATTTTTGAGCTATTGCCAAAGTTTATCTCTTTATTTTATTACATATTATAGTGTCATTATCATATAGATATCATAGCTTGCTTATCTTGCATCTTGTGGTTGCTTTTTCAATATTATATACTCATAAAAAGCTAACAATGGTATCAGAGCACACAATGAATCGTTAGGAAATAGGGAGAGCTACAAGTGAGATTGAGAGAAATCCAAATTTTTCATTTTTAGAATTTCTAAGATTGCACTTGGCTAGTATTTCCAGAGGGTTGTAAAAAGCTCATGAAGACTAGGACTCAACATTAATTCCACTAGATTGACAAATCAACTAGTGAAGATTGATTATCTCTAGATTTAGAGTTCCTTCCATTACAATCCTAATAATTTGTCGTAGAAAAAATGAGATTCAAATAAAGTTGGGAAGTGTATACGCCTAAATTTTGCACATGGTCGCTTGCCCTATCTCCACTGTTGATTAAATTGCAAAACCTATAAAATTACATTAATTAATCTCAAAACATCTTACATTTAATAAAAGGGGTTATGCATAAGATCCTTGGGCTATCCAAGCCCTTTCCTATGCTTAACCTTGGTCCCCATGTGACCACCATCAAAAGCTTAATCATGGTAACCCTAACCTTGGTTTAAAGTCACTTTATCATTAAAGTGCACTTTAAGAGTTAAACACATGTTTAATTAAGCTTAATCAAGATTAACACTAACCTTTTACTCACACATGTGTGCACCCATGACATTCATAGATATTTAAATATGCTTAATATTTAAGACATGGGAAGGGGTGAGTCACCCTCCACCTCACCCCCTTAACCTTGGTTTAACTCATGATCAACTTAATCAAGGTTAACCTCAACCTTTTCTCACACATGTGTGCACCTAGGATATTTATAGATATTTAAAAGATCCCTTTCCAAAGTATGTTATCTCCACCCCACAAGGGACACCTCACCCCCCCTAGCCTCTCTAAAATGTTATAAATAGTAGTACTTTTCCTCATAAATCCATCCACCTCATTTCACATACCAAAACTCTATCAAAATTACATCAGACCTCCACCCATCAATCAACCATCAAATCAACATGACAATCAACCCTTTTGTACCCTCTTGTGTGCTTTGTTGATAGGTTACAATAGGTACGTGAGCATATCTAGTGCTAACCAGGAGCTGCTACAGTCACATGATGGCATTATCTTATGTTAAATTCAAAAAACACAATTACAAGCAGAGTCACTAGGTACCCAATGACCCAAACCAATCGCACCCTAGGGTGTGAATCTAGAAAAATTCTAGTTTTGAGTGACAAAAAACTACAAAACCCTTCCTACAGGTAATCTTTACTATTTTTTAGAACTCACAGTCATTTACAACAACTTTTATTATGCATTTTACTTCTTTATTTAGTGTTTTTTGTCTTCATAACTACGAGGTCTGATCCATGATAGGTCCTCAAAAACACTAACCCTATTTTGTAGGTCATATAGGTCTTGAGGATAGGTTTGATCATAGGTGGCTCTCTTGCATTAAGGCCACCCAAATTTATAGATCCTTGAAATATTGATCCAGGGCATAGTCGACTAGTTCACTGAAATAAGAGGGACATTCACCATGCTAAATCCCACTTTATAGCCTTCTAAGGTATATTTATAAAAAGGAGGACCCCTTTGTAACCTCTTTTGAGAATATATATATTTGATAGACTTCACACCCATTTTCCACTATGTTCAGGAAGATTTATACAAAAGAGCTAGGAAGAATATCTTCTTTAGAATCAATCCAGCACCAAAAGCAACAAAAGAAAGAACAAAGATTTGAAGGTCTAAATAAAAGGTCTCATTTCTAGAGATTGCACACCTACAAATTGCAGAAGAAGAAAATGCCATAGGAGCCTTATTGTAGATTTGAGGAAGAGACTCCAAAGAAGAGTCTAGGAGAAGATTGGAGGTTGGTGATCTCCATTGAAGACTGCAAATAGTAAATTGAAGAGACTTTAGAGAAGAGTCCCGATGAATATAGGATATTGGTGATCTCCATTGAAGATTGAAAACTTCACCTTGAAGAAGTAGAATAAATCAGCCTAAGAAGTTGAAGAGACCTACAAGATGTTCCATTGAAGAACTTCAAGTTTTGCAAGAAATAGAGAAGGACTAGCAAAAGTCTTGTTCCTAAAGCTGCAACATAGAAGACCCTAGAAAAGAGGTCTCAAGGAGAAAGAAGGATAAGGCTTGGAGAGCCTTGTTGAGGTATGATTTTGTCCAATTACAAAATCACCCTATAGTTAGGATTGAAATCCTCTCTTGCAAAGAAAACGTATTTCTCCAAGGTTCTTTCACTTAATGTTTTTATGTATCATGAGTATGTATTAAAAATAAGTGCTTGAACTATCTCAATGGTTTGCAAGTAACTGATAACAAGGGGCCTGGAATTCAAGTATTTAACTTTAATTTCATCATGTGTTATGCATCCTTCAATCAAATTCTCTTTCTAATGAATAATAAATAAATTTACCTTTTGAGTTTAATCCTGAAAACTATGCAAAATTATTCTACAACTTCAAAATAATGGTTAATTAAAATGCTTTAAAGAGTTTTAAAATAGCTTTTAACATAGCATTTTTAATTAACATTAAATTAAATAAACTTTAATAAAATTAATTAAATATAAACCTTAATTATAAAGTTTAAACTTTATAATATTCAAATTTAAGGTTTTATTTTATATATATATATATATATATATATATATATATATTTGTTCATCCAAATATGAAATTGAAATTTAAATATTTGAAGAATGAACAAATGTGAAAATAATTAAACCCTAATTATAAGGTTTTGAACCTTAATAATTATGGAAATAGGGTTTAATGTAAATTTTGTCTATGAACCTTTTAAATTTTATAATATTAACCTAAAGTTCATAAAAATTTCCCTTCCGTGATATTTATTTCTCAAATATTTATTGAATTAAATATTTAAGAATAAATATGAGTCTCAAATATAAGGTTCAGATCCTTTGATAATTTGAAATAAAACTATAATAAACCAAACTCTTTAATGTAAATAAATATAAATTATGAATTCTCAACTTTATGAAATTAAAGTTGGAACCCAAATAATCATTTATCCTTGGTAAATTTATTTATTCAAATATTAATTAAATTTAACATTTGAATAATAAATAAATTTAAAACCTAGTTATAAAGTTAAACTTTATAAAATCAAACTAGGTTAAATGCTCACAAATTTAATATAAAATAAACTTCAAAAATTTAAATTAAGGGAAATAAAGTAAATCTCAGATAAATAACTACAGAATGGAATGCACAAAAACTTAAAAATCATATTTATGCCAGCCAACAATCACACAATACGACAATAAAATGGTGCTATCTTTAATGGAAATTTAAATTAAAACTTATATCAAAATCAATTAATTAAAATCAAATATTGTATTCACGCATATCTGAATAAAAATAATTTTGATATAATTATTGGATCTTACAATAAAGCTTTCTAAAATCTCTGTAAATCCAAATCTCTATAGATCTTTCGCTTTCACATTTTTCTTCCTTTGCCCTGCAATTTTCCGACCCTGTTCTTGGCTTTTTATTCTACATTTATAGTTTGAATAATTCATTATATGATTGGTTCTTTCCCGTTCCATTATGGTTTCCATACAGTTGTAAAAACAAATTCTTAATGAAACCCTAATGTCACCAACACCTTCACTTTATAACATACAGGTTTCATTTAAACCATACATTATAATTTTATAATCTTCAACTCATTTATTTGAATTTGGTTGGCCTTCATAATGATCTAATGGGTGTCATATTATTTTCATTTAAATATTTTTTTCAAAGGATTTAATATTTCTCCTCATTGGCATTCGAAAATTAAGCTTAAGACATACCCATGAAACCCACAAATACATCCTCTATTCAACATACTTTAATAATCCTACCAATAAGACAAATATTAATTAGAATATAAAACATTTATAAAATAACCTTCTTAAATATAATTAAATTATAAAGTTATAAAACTTTATAATTTAATTAATTTAAAACATATTTATAAAATAACCATTTTAACTATATTAAATTACAAAGTTATAAAACTTTATAATTTAATTAATTTAAAACAAGTTTATAATATAACCATTAAATATATCAAATTATAAAATTTTATAATTTAATTAATTAAAAAAATTATTTTAAAAGAACATTTAAAATTGAAGACCAACAAAATAGAGATAATAAACCACCCCATTCTTCCACATCATACCAATACTTGAAACAATCAAAACCAACCAACAACATAACAATAAAATTTCAAAATTTTCTCAGTGGGTCCCCAAAATTTGGGGTCATTGTGAAGGATGTCACAACAAGCCTCATTGAAGGAGATTTAGAGAAGGCCATTAAAGGATTTCCTAGTAGAACTCATTGGAGAAATTTATCACCAAGAAGAAATTCTTGATAAATAAAGAACATGGGACAGTTATCGTCCTCTGACAACAAGCCCAAGGGAGAAGGATTTGGCAAGAAGCTTACCAAATTTTAAAGATTGGTGAAGACCTCAAGACTTTTAGATTCTTGAGAAGAAGACCTTGATTGAAGTCAAAATTCAATAAGGAGGTTAAAGGAGGGAGCTAGACATTACTACCAAACTTAAGAGGTTTGAATATTACCATTTGATAGCTAGAAGACACATTTTGAAAATAGGGGTTTGTTGAATCTACAACAAAATACTGAAGGGTTCTCGAGAGAAAATCTCAACTGTGACTTGGAGGAGTTCCCTAAAAATTTTTTGAGATTGAAGGACAACGTCTCAGAAGAAATATCGACTTTGAAAGGGTAGCAATTAGGATAGCATTACTAGCTACGAAACCTTATATTTCCAGGATACATCCTGAAGGAGAGTTGAAGCCACCAAACTATAGAATCAAGCAGCAAGTTAGAAGAATTAGAAAGCTGCAAATTGGTGAGTTATAGAACTTTTTTGGACAGCCAAGAAGAGTTGTGATTTCATCATACTAAGGGTAAAAAAATTGGTGAATCAAATCATCAAGACATCCATTATCTATAGATCATTAAGGTAAGCAACTTTGGTGCATAAGGTTCATTAGTTGAACTTTAATTATTTGGTTCGTTATCAAGTTCCATTAAGCACCATATTAGAGTTAAAGTTGCAAAGAGAAGGTTGCATATTAAATTATTCAAAGGAGTGCAAAAGGTAGTTTCTAATAAGGTTAATACATGCACATTAAAATAGGAGTTAGATATATTTTGAAAGAAAGAAAAATATCATCTTCCTATTATCTAGTTGTTAGCTTTTGATTAAGTATGCTATGGGAGATGGCAATCACAAGATGCAGAAAGATAATGAAGTTCAGGAATGACACATAAATATGCTATTAATGGAACTCACAAAAATATAGAACTGATACAATAGATAGAAACCTACTCTACCAGTGCATGCTTAGAGCAATTCACTTTCACTCTCTCCACTATTCACTATGGGCTTTTATATAGAAAATAGGTAACTTGGCCCTTACTTTTCCTAACTACCATTTATATGACTCATGTACAAGTGGACTCCTTGCACATTTACATTATTGCACATTGAAACTTGTGCATTTATTGATTCTACTCCAAGTAACTCCTAATCTAATAATGTAGGTGGTACATTGACATGTACCTAAATAATGTAATATACTCTAACACCCCCTATATTACATTATTTAGGTATTGAAGATTTTAGTATTCAATATGGATCTTCTTCTTCTCCATTCTTTGTAACTTGTTCAATCAGGTATTTTGTATCTTCATAGAATGTTACCCTTGCTGAAAGAGCTTTGAATTCTCAATCATCTGTAGTATCTTTTAGTTCTTCAATTTATTCAATCCTTTGAGCTAGATGTCCTTTTTGGTTTCCTTCTCAATATTCCAATTGTGGATATTTTTTTTACCCCTAAAATTGTTGTCGTTGGGAATTATTTTGATATTGCCTTGGTTGGAATACCCTATTTGGTTGGCTTCCATAGTTCATATGGTTTTCTTGATTCTGATTTCTTGGATTGAACTTGCAATAGCTACTGTTATGATCTTTTATCTTGCATATATGATAATATTTATTATTCCTTGGTCATTGATATTTTGATGATGCAGTAATGTTTCCATGTGGATTATCATTTGAGACCAATGCACTTTTCATCATTTCATATTTTACTCTATTGTCTACGTCATATTCTTGAAGAATGTTGATTAGTTCATCAAATCTTGTATCTTTACTTAGAACTTGTAAAGATATTACTAGATGCTTGTAGCTCTCTAGAAGTCCTCTCAAGGTTACTTGAACATGAAATGTATCTTTAACTCTTCTCCCAAGGTTAATAGTTTTCCTCTAATATCTACTATCTTCCTTAGAAATAGCTCTACACTTTCACCACTTTTCATTTTTAGAGAATGTAATTGAGTTTGAAGATTTAAGATAGTGGCTTTATTTTTCCCTTTGAATATTTTCTCTAATGTTTTCAAAGTGTCTATATATGTTCCTGCTGAGCTAATGTAAGCTTGTATTTCATCTATGATGGGAAAGGTTACTATCATTAATGCCTTAGCATCATTTTCTTCAAACTTTGAATCTTTGTTTCTCCTGTAATTGGTTTAGTTTTTGCTCCTTTTACAATATCCCAAAGCTTTTCAAATATCAGAATAGCTCTCACTTTGTTCTTCCATGAGAAGTAATTTGGGCCCTTAAGTAGTTGGGGTTCTTAAGGGTGAATTTATTTATAGTCATGATGATTTTCATGAGCTACCTCATGATTCACTACACCAAAAAAAAATCCTTTAACAACCTGTTGAGTGGTATTTTCACCCAGTTGTGAAAACACACTCTCCGATAGGATTTGGGTTCTAAATCCTCTGCTTGCAAAGAAATTAAACATGTAACTTCTCCAAGGTTCCTGTTATGTGAGCATTCTGCATATGTGTATTAATAATCTCAAATAAAGATATTTAATTAAAATGCTTGGAACACCTTAGCGGTTGCAAGTAACCGAAAACAAGGGGCACTGTGGTTTATTTTACTGTGAAATTTAATGATTGTTCCTTGAACCCTAATAAAGTCAATGTGATTTGATCCTTAAATGACCATGCTGTAACTTCAAAATAAAATTTAATGAAATGCCATAACATGAATGGAATTATTTTTGGGTTTTGAAGTTTTTTAATTTTTAAATTTTATTTTAAAGCTTGAAAAATTAAAATTGGGGTTTCTGAAAATAAAGTGCATTAAAAAGAAAATAAAATGCAAAGAAAAAGAAATTAAAATTGCATTCAGCTTGATGCTATCCCGTCCTGGAAAAACCGAAGATGTGAGGTTTCCATGCATGCAACCTAACTTATTGAACCTGCAAACATGCACAATCCAGGTAAGTTAAGTGCTGGTCTCTGAGGTTTACTGTTATTTTTCAGATTTAGACATTCGCATGAAGCAACCAAGAGAACTTGCATTAAACTTCATCTATAAGCCTAGAAATCGAAAAAGGGAAAGATAAACATTAAAACATGCATGCAGAAAATAACTCCTTCTTTCTTGCCAACAAGATGCAAATTTCTGAACACTGCATTAAAAATGAATCATGTTACAATAGCAGATCTTCTGGTTTTCTCAAAACCAGCAAAAGGCGGAAAACAGCCCCAAGCAGGCCCGTAATGGCCCTCTGGCCTCTAGCACTGCAACTCTGCTCCAGCGGTTTCCCCCTTGTGCCAATCTGTGCATCTGCATTTATACTTGCTGTTGAATTGATTCCCCTTCCACGACGGTTCATTTCATATTCCAGTGGCTGCTCGCTTCACCTTTCTTTGACTGCATGTATTTTGGCTTTATGCTCGACATTAAGACGTTTGATCTTCTCTGTAACGCTTCTGCAGCCTGTACGCCACGTGTCCCGCACTTTTCTGCACGTTCTGTAACGGTTCCATGAAAATCGCGTCCAAAAAATAGCATGCAGCCTTGTCCGCCTTCCTGGCCGTGAAAACGCGACATGTCGCGAAATCGTGACATGTCGCGATATCGTGACGTTTTCCTGCCAGCAGCCTTTCTCGCCATCGCGCCCAGCGAAAACGTGACATGTCACGATTTCGTGACATGTCACGAAATCGTGACGCTTTTCTCCTCCGTACGCCCTCACTGCTTTCCTGTCGTGAAATCGTGACGCTTTCTCACTTCGGGCACCTTCGCTGCATGCTGTCGCGATATCGTGACGTTTTTCACTTCGTGCCTCTTTCGTTGCTTTCTGTCACGATTTCGCGACGTTTTCTTGCTTCGTACCATCGGCCAGCTTTCTATCGCGAAATCGCGACGCTTTTTCGTTTCGTACTGCTTTGCTGCTTTTGGCCACGAAAATGCGACATGTCACGATTTCATGACATATTTTCCTTCCATACGCCTCGGCTCGTTTCTGTCACGATTTCACGACATTTTTTCCGTTTCATGCACCTTCGCTGCAACCTTTCGCGAAATCGTGACGCATTTTCGCTCCGTACACCTTCGCTGCTTTCCTGTCGCGAAATCGTGACATTTTTCCACCTCGTTATCCCTCTTGACCATGATTTTGTGACATGTCGCGATTTCGCTACGCCTTTTTCATTTCGTACAACTTCCTCGTTTGGAGCCGCAAAAACGTGACATGTCACGATTTCGTGACATATTTCCTCTTCATGCTCCTTTGCCGTTTCTTGTCGCGATTTCGCGACGCTTTTCTGCTTTACCCTGTTTGACTGGTTTGACCCACGATTTTGTGACATGTCGCGATATCGCGACACTTTTCTGCTTCGTCTTTCTCTCTCCTCTCTGGGCCGTGAAAATCAAACACGTCACGATTTCGCTACGCTTTTCTCCCACGCTGCCGTTGACTGCGTTGACCATGATTTTGTGACATGTCACGATTTCACGACACCTTTCTGCCTCCTGCCCCATTTGACCAGTTTGACCGTGATTTTGCGACATGTCACGATTTCGTGACACTTTTCATTTTCTGGCAACGACGGAGCAACATGTCACGATTTCATGACACCTTTTCATTTTCGTCGCGATTTTGCGACATGTCGCGATTTCACGACACTTTTTCATTTTTGCCGCAACGGAGCAACATGTCACGATTTCGTGACACTTTTCTATTTTTCGATGGCGCGACAGTCGCGATTTCACGACATGTCACGATTTCGTGACACTTTCTATACTTGTGCATTTTTGCCCTTTTTCTTGATTTTTAGCATCTGGGTCACTGAGATCTTCTTTGAAAGCATGCAAAAAAGGTGGGTCCCCAATTTTGGGGTGTGTTGTGGATCAGCCACAACAAATGGTGACTTTGTTGTCAAATTCTCCTAAGCATTTGGTGAGAACCCAACCTGGAAACATATATAAACTCAAAAACATGCATTAGCACATAAGCAATATAAACAAATGCCCAAAGATCAGAAGTACATGAATCATCAGAATCATCAAGTATTAGCTCGGTGTGTGCAATGTGTTTTCATTCCCTATCGTTTGAAATTGATCAACATTCCATTGTCAGTTTTACATGAATGCATATATGAGACTGTGAATGATTTGTGTAACCTAATAAATATGCTTGGAGATTTTGCTTTTTTTTTTTTAAACATAGACCTTCTAGTATCATACACAAACATTCAAGATTATCAAACCCTCTTAGGATCAACTATATGTATAATGAATTGCTTTATTATATCCCAAAGTTGGTTATGAGTCCCTACTATCTTGAACCCATGTGCAAGTGGATGTGAAATCAGAACTTTGGGGAATCAGACTCCCAACCTAATCGAGATGGGAGTTTAACCCTATCCTTACTATTCTGATTTAGAATTCATTACCTCACTTTGAGCAAAATAATTTAACCAATTATGGAAGAAATGGTCATGCTAGTCTAACCCTTTGGACAATCAGTGGTCTTGTTTTTTAGACAAGACATGTTGCCATGCATGGGCATACTTAACCCCACAATCCAAAACTTATCTTCATTTCTTTGGACCTTGGGGATGACTACCCATCCTTTGCAGAGGACAAGTAGTACGATCCTTCCAATCCAATATAAAGATGAGATGGGAAAAATTTATTTTTTTACTTCTTGGACCTTAGGGATGACTACCCATCCTTGCTAGGGACAAGTAGTACGATCCTTCCAATCCAAACTTTAGATGTAAATGGAAAATATTAATTTTGTTGCTTAGACCTTGGGGATGACTACCCATCCTTTGCAGAGGACAAGTAGTACGATCCTTCCAATCCAAGATTTATTATGAAATGAGACATAGGAGCTTTGGGGAATCAGATTCTCAACCTAAGCGAGATGAGAATTTATGCCCTATCCTTACTACTCCATGTAGGTCAAATCAAAGCTTTGGGGAATTGGATCCTCAACCTAAGTTCGATGAGGATTTAACCCTATCCTTACTACTCTGATTTTAGGCTTTAAGCTCTATGGAAGTGGTCAAAACCACTGTTTTAAGGATCATGTTGCATAATAGGATAGACATGAAATACTTCTTTCGCCCAACCTTTTCTTCCAAGTTAGGTTTTGATCATTTTGCTCAAGATCCTTTTTAATGTATGAGACGTGCTTGGTTCTAGATATCTCAAGACTCAGTTTCCAACCTTAGGATTTTTCTTCATATTTATGTTATAACACAACCCTAAGAGGATTTGACACACTTTAATGATTTGTATTTGAAATGCATTTGCAACTAAGATGGCATGTATGTGCAAAGTGAGATGTAATATGAATGCATTGTCCTTTGAAATGCAGATGAAATATTGCCATATAAAACTCGACTACTTCATGCATCACAAGTTTCAAACGATATTATTAAATTGTTTGTGTTACTTGTGGAGCTTTTACAAGACAATTCCAATGTTTCATATTCTCCCGATCTAGAACATAAGTTAGCATCTCAAGGCAACTTTTTCATCATCATTTTTTTTTTTTTTATAGACAAACAAAACATGTCAAATAAACACACAACTTTAAATCCAAATCCAAATAGCAATCCCAAAATGAAACTTGAAAACACAAACCCAAAACCAAAAACCAAAATCTATATACAAATGTACACTATAATACAAAATGATGCAAAGCTTGGATTATCACTTTCCTGGATCCCACACATGATTAGAACATTTCAACAAAAATATGACATGATATGCATGCCAAATGTTGTGGGAATCCAACACAAACAAGACCAGACCAAACAATGCAACAAATTTCCACTTGCCATGCTCACCATACCAATTTGATTTAGTTCCAATAATACTCCCATAGGTGAGCATCAAATTACTAGAATGATTAGACAATAAATGATTTTCAATTTTATCATGTCTATTCTTTAAAATATAATCTTCATAATTCCCTCCTTGATTTAGAATTAGGCTATCCTTTTCAAATATGCAATTTTGTAAGTAGTAGCCTATTTCTACAAATTTCTTAGCCAAATCATTTTCCAAATTTGTAGGCCAATCCAATTTATGCAACAATTTACAAGCATCTAGGATATTTACTAAATTAGGATCATTAAAAGTTTTTATCCTAGATTCAATTAATAATTGTTGATGAATTTGGTTTAACAATTCAAGTGCATCAACTTCTTTTCCATTCATTAAAACCATGTTATTAAAGGTGTGATTAAAAATTATACCTTGTTTTTCATTTACCTTTAATGACATTTCATCATAAACATTATTTAAATTTAAAATATGGTCATCCTTTTCAATCCTCAAACATTCTTGGTCAAAGTGTATGTCCCAAGTAATCAGCTTTGATGATCACTTCATTTGAGTTGCTTCCAATTGATCCATCTCTTTATCATTTGGTTCTAATTCTTTGTTCACTATCCATGGTATCTCTTCATTTGAATCCTCCAAATCATCATGCAAACTTGCATCCACACTTTCAATGAATTTATATTCAACATGATCAAATTTTGTCACCTTTTCAAATCTTGTGAATATGAGATCTTCGTATGATGTAGAAGGCTCAACATCCTGCATATCAAGTAAAATATGAGTTTTATCTATAGGGATGTGAGAAAAGAATGCATCATCATATCTCCCCCAACCATTGTAAAAATCGTCATCCAAATCCATAGAATGAAAATCCATGATGTTTGTGACATGATCTCTTGATTCATTCATAAATTCTTTTTCTTCTTTGTCCTTGGCGATAGGATCATTATAATCTTCCAAAATTTGATGAGATTTGAAACCCTCTTCCAAAACATCCTCAAATTGTATAGGAGTTGTAATATCTTCCTTTGAGTAGGCAATTATGTCATCCTCGCATATCAATTGGCACACAAGTTTCATTAGTAGCTTTGGAATGAGTGAAGTCTTCCCACTTCTTCCAAGCATCATAATAATCATCTTTCAAAATCAAGTGGTGACGTTCAACTATTTCTTCAACATCTTCCAATTCATCAATGTGCTTCTCATCAAATTCATCTTCACCTTCCTTAGATGGTTCAATTATTTCCAAAAGTGGGTTATTTCTTGAATTCAAATTTATAAGGCTATCATTGTCCAAATTAGTAACCCATGATACAGTTTTATCACAATTTGAAGGGTGAAGAATTTCTTGATCCTTAATTTTACACATCTCATCAATAGTATCTTCCAAGAACAAGTGGTGAGACTTTATCATGTCTTCAAATTCATTTATTGTTTTTCTCCCCATTTCACTTTCAACCACTTCATTTAATTCCATGGTGGGTTCCATCCCTTATCACATATATCAAACATTGTTGAATTTAGAACCCCTTCATCTAGATAATCATGTATCTCTACATGATCCTCACTAGTGGATGTTGTCTTAGCAATTTGCACCTCCTCGTGGACTACATCTAAGGTGGTCGTAAGATTTGGATATTCAAATTCATCCCCTTGATCATTTACCTTAGATATCATTGGAGTGGAGGGTGCTATGTTTGATGGTTGGTGTAGGTTGGCATCAAAAGAACAATCTCTCATATGAACATGTTGTGCCTTTTCTTCTTCAAGACCTTGTCGTTCTATCTCTTCTAAGACCTCATGGATTTTCTC
Source organism: Wollemia nobilis (assembly GCA_028583015.1). NCBI lineage: Eukaryota > Viridiplantae > Streptophyta > Pinopsida > Araucariales > Araucariaceae > Wollemia > Wollemia nobilis. Next base: position 1,172,291 of record JAQPPZ010008406.1, read on the forward strand.
TAGGGACAAACCACTCAGTTTTTTCCTCAATGAGTGAAGCAAGTGTGGGGTGTATGGCTCCTAGGTATACTTCCATGGCTTCCTCTTCTAATGTGTTAAAATTTTCCCACATTTGGGAGTGCAACTCACGAAATCTTCCATTGAATTGACTCAAGGATTCATTAGACTCTTTACATACGGAGGTAAACTGATTTTTCAGGATTTCTAAGTCAACCTGATTACCAAAATGATAAAGATAAGCTGCTTCTAGTTGTATCCAAGAAGTCCTAACCTCCATGGGTAGTTGGCTATACCAAAAGAATGGTCTATCATCCAAAATGTATGCAAATAACTTACAAGCCACCTCCTCATAGAAAATCTGGAATTGACACAATGTACTCTTGTAGACATGCAGTTTTTGCAAGTATCCTAGTGGCACTTCTTGATTAAAACACCGTAAAAAATCCAATAACATTTTAGGAATTTGATAGGATACCACAGGTATAGATAAACCCTCATAATGATCCTCTATCATAGATACCATTCTTTCTCTTAGAGATGTTATTTCAGCTCTCAGGGATACCCTTTGCTCCTCAAGTGTTGCCATTAGTGAACTTAAAATGTAATTTTAGAACCAAATCTTGTTGAATATTCAACTTGCAATATAAAACAGAAATCAAGTTAGCATCAACTAAGAGATGTATTCATTAAAATCAAATGAAAAGTAATTGCATGAGACCAAAATTCTGAAAAATTAAATCAAATCACTTTAATTCTGTATGAACAATCGTAAAAATATACAGCATACCTGAATTGCTTAAAATAGAACAAGTAAATAAATTCAGGCCGTCCTTTTTACAATCTGCTGAATGTTAGAGGACTAATGCATACAAAAATTTAAAATTATATTACACTAAAAATAAACCCGTACGGCCCTCCTAGCACCAATCCGTTGAGTGGTGTTAGAGGCCGAAGATGCTAATAAAATGGACTTGAAATATTTAGCAATGTAAAGTTCTTAAAAAATTATAAATCCGTAGCATCTAAAATCATGATAAAATAAACCCGAACAAGCCCTCCTTCTAGCGCCAATCTGTTGAGTGGTATTTTCACCCAGTTGTGAAAACACACTCTCCGATAGGATTTGGGTTCTAAATCCTCTGCTTGCAAAGAAATTAAACATGTAACTTCTCCAAGGTTCCTGTTATGTGAGCATTCTGCATATGTGTATTAATAATCTCAAATAAAGATATTTAATTAAAATGCCTGGAACACCTTAGCGGTTGCAAGTAACTGAAAACAAGGGGCACTGTGGTTTATTTTACTATGAAATTTAATGATTGTTCCTTGAACCCTAATAAAGTCAATGTGATTTGATCCTTAAATGACCATGCTGTAACTTCAAAATAAAATTTAATGAAATGCCATAACATGAATGGAATTATTTTTGGGTTTTGAAGTTTTTTAATTTTTAAATTTTATTTTAAAGCTTGAAAAATTAAAATTGGGGTTTCTGAAAATAAAGTGCATTAAAAAGAAAAATGCAAAGAAAAAGAAATTAAAATTGCATTCAGCTTGATGCTATCCCGTCCTGGCAAAACCGAAGATGTGAGGTTTCCATGCATGCAACCTAACTTATTGAACCTGCAAACATGCACAATCCAGGTAAGTTAAGTGCTGGTCTCTGAGGTTTACTGTTATTTTTCAGATTTAGACATTCGCATGAAGCAACCAAGAGAACTTGCATTAAACTTCATCTATAAGCCTAGAAATCTGAAAAAGGGAAAGATAAACATTAAAACATGCATGCAGAAAATAACTCCTTCTTTCTTGCCAACAAGATGCAAATTTCTGAACACTCTGCATTAAAAATGAATCATGTTACAATAGCAGATCTTCTGGTTTTCTCAAAACCAGCAAAAGGCAGAAAACAGCCCCAAGCAGGCCCAGAATGGCCCTCTGGCCTCTAGCACTGCAACTCTGCTCCAGCGGTTTCCCCCTTGTGCCAATCTGTGCATCTGCATTTATACTTGCTGTTGAATTGATTCCCCTTCCACGACGGTTCATTTCATCTTCCAGTGGTCGCTCGCTTCACCTTTCTTTGACTGCATGTATTTTGGCTTTATGCTCGACATTAAGACGTTTGATCTTCTCTGTAACGCTTCTGCAGCCTGTACGCCACGTGTCCCGCACTTTTCTGCACGTTCTGTAACGGTTCCATGAAAATCGTGACCAAAAATAGCATGCAGCCTTGTCCGCCTTCCTGGCCGCGAAAACGCGACATGTCGCGAAATCGTGACATGTCGCGATATCGCGACGTTTTCCTGCCAGCAGCCTTTCTCGCCATCGCGCCCAGCACGATTTCGTGACATGTCACGAAATCACGACGCTTTTCTCCTCCGTACGCCCTCGCTGCTTTCCTGTCACGAAATCGTGACGCTTTCTCACTTCGGGCACCTTCGTTGCATGTTGTCGCGATATCGCGACGTTTTTCACTTCGTGCCTCTTTCGTTGCTTTCTGTCGTGATTTCACGACGTTTTCTTGCTTCGTACCATCGGCACTTTCGTCACGAAATCGTGACGCTTTTTCATTCCGTACTGCTTTGCTGCTTTTGGCCATGAAAATGTGACATGTCACGATTTCGTGACATATTTTCCTTCCGTACGCCTCGGCTCATTTCTGTCATGATTTCACGACGTTTTTTCCGTTTCATGCACCTTCGCTGCAACCTTTCATGAAATCGCGACGCATTTTCGCTCCGTACACCTTCGCTGCTTTCCTGTCGCGAAATCGTGATGTTTTTCCACCTCGCTCTTAGTCTCGCTTGACTCGTTGACCATGATTTTGTGACATGTCACGATTTCGCTACGCCTTTTTTCCGTACAACTTCGCCGTTTGGAGCCGCGAAAATGCGACATGTCGCGATTTCGCGACATATTTCCTCTTCATGCTCCTTTGCCGTTTCTTGTCGCGATTTCGCGACGCTTTTCTGCTTTACCCTGTTTGACTGGTTTGACCCACGATTTTGCGACATGTCGCGATATCGCGACACTTTTCTGCTTCGTCTTTCTCTCTCCTCTCTGGGCCGCGAAAATCAAACACGTCGCGATTTCGCTACGCTTTTCTCCCACCTGCTGTCGTTGACTGCGTTGACCACGATTTTGCGACATGTCGCGATTTCGCGACACCTTTCTGCCTCCTGCCCCGTTTGACCGGTTTGACCGTGATTTTGCGACATGTCGCGATTTCGTGACACTTTTCATTTTCTGGCAGCGACGGAGCAACTTGTCGCGATTTCGCGACGCCTTTTCATTTTCGGTCGTGATTTTGCGACATGTCGCGATTTCGCGACATTTTTTCATTTTCGGCCGCGACGGAGCAACATGTCGCGATTTCGTGACACTTTTCTATTTTTCGGCAGCGATGGCGCGACAGGTCGCGATTTCGTGACACTTTCTATACTTGTGCATTTTTGCCTTTTTCTTGATTTTTAGCATCTGGGTCACTGAGATCTTCTTTGAAAGCATGCAAAAAAGGTGGGTCCCCAATTTTGGGGTGTGTTGTGGATCAGCCACAACACAACCCCTTAAAGACCTTTTAGGGCGGTTACTCAATCGTCGTCTATGAGGGCATTGTAAAAATTTCATGCCCATACGATGGTAACTAAAAACTACCTCAAAAAGCCACCCTCTTAGGGGTTTTAAATCATCCTCTTAAGGCTACGAGGATGGTTTAAAATCACCCTCTTAGGTCCCCTACAAAGGTACATTAAGATAGGAGTTTAAAACCATCCTCTTAACCCTATGGGGTAGTTTAAAACCACCCCATTAGGTCACCCTAAGAGGGCAATTTTCAACTGCACTCATAAGGTAAATTAAAATAAATAAATAAATCCCTAAGAGGGTAGTTTATAACCATTTCCGTAGGCTGACTTTTAAAAAATATATAAAAAACGTGAATCCTTTATCACAAATAATGATTGATTATAAAGGAGGATGAGAGATCTCGTATGCTGAATGAAGAATATTTGTAGTTGTGCGACCGCATAGTTCATGATGATTGTGCTACTAAAAATTGATAAAATTTGCAAGAACATTATCATTTCCTTGACTTGTTCCATACTGTAGTAGTCCCAATCATCAAAAGTACTCCCCTCACATATAATACCACTTTTTTGAGAAATATGCATGAAATTGAGTTTAATATAGGCAAAGACGTTTACTCTCTCTCTATATATATATATTTGTATCCTACCTGAGACAAGTTTTTTGATGTAGATTCGTTGTCGATATCTTCTCTTGTTTTGTTAATTGTTTATTCTAAATTTGAACGCGAACACAAACACCTGTATACTTTCAAACTAGAAATAGTATCACACAAAGATTTATTTATGATGAAAGTTTGATTGTAGAAAATATTTTGAATTTATAGATATTAGTATAATAATGAGAGAGTTTGAGAGATCAATCAATTAACATCTAAACTCAATCTCTTTGAGACTCTCCTTATTGTATTAATTTCACATATATGGAGGAATCAAGCTAGAGGATTACCGCTGGGTATCTTATTTCTATAAAAAAATTGTCATACAACAAATAAATGAAGGCAATGAACATGGCGATGGAAGAAATAGTGAAGCCCAATAAATAATTGATGTTGTCTTGTACCCCCCTAACAACGTGAGGAAAACCATGGAACCTAAGCAGATGCTGGAATACGTCTAGTTAAAGAAGTTGAACATCTTCTTTATTTTCTCCAGCATTTGTTGGTCGAACTAGTTTGCTCCATGGGCTAGTAAATTGAACTTTATAAATCTACTTCCCAAAGTAATGAGTTAAAGATCTAGCAAAAATATGGTATTCTGAACACCTTTCACCTCCTCAAATATTGTAGGTGTAGCAGAGTCCATAGAAGCACACTTTGATGGCCCTAACGAAGGAAAATAGGCCTAAGTTATTAGCAAAGTGTACCCCTAAAAATCCCATGCAAACAAAAAAAAATTATTTACTAAAATAATTCAATGCTAAATCAAGGGACTAGAACACATTAGGATTATGAGATTAATAAATGAAGTACCATCAATTCTATAGTGAAGAATATGGACATGGTCCTCAAACAAGTGAGGAAGAAATCGAACACAAAGCTACCCATAAGCGAGAGTAGATTAACCGTTTCCCACAATGGTCATGACCATTGTAAATCAGTGGTCACTCCTATTGTTGTTGCCTTCTTCATTGTTTGGTTCTCTGGAAGACTTGATCTTATAGTATCCATATAGAAAAATTTTACTCTGAGAAAATGCAATGATGGGTGGGGTATGGTTTTCATATCATTACACATCATACGATAATTGCCAAGCATACAAATAAAATTCATTTAGAACCTTCAATTATAATATTGTCCAAATACAGTCCTATAAATAGAACATAAATTACATTCATCATAAAAGATAACTATCAAGAAACTTGGTAAGTTTTGAAGCCTCTTTTTTTCTTAATTCCAAATTTAAATTTTGCAACTAGATATCAGTAGTAGTCTCCTTTTCTGATACAATCACAGGGTATATGCAACTAAGCAAACACATGGAAAACACCTCACATAGCAAATCACTTCATGGGAGATTAAGAAAAAACATAGATTTACCTTTATCATTTTCATTATAACTATATATTAACTCCAAGAAATTATTCATACTCAAGAACTTGAATAGCAAAAAATGACACCATAAAGCAGTAGGAAAGTAGTCTAGTACTTTCCACCAATGTGATGTTAACATTCATGATGCATTAAGTAAATTGCATATAAAAATATAAACAAAATATCTTATAAAGGAGTGCAATAAACTTGCCAAGAGTTGACAATATAAAGTCCTACAAATTGAAATATTGAAACTAAAATCATGTGGAACAGTGTATAGTAGACTTACATCTTATAATAAAATAATGTGGATTCTCCTGAAGTGGATGAAGGAAGGAGATGTTCATCAATAATTGATAAAATATCATTGCAAATTTTGCTATGTTTATCTTCCACTTTCTATCGGTATTCCTTGATTTGTTTGACATTTTGTTCATTTCCCTTAGCTTCCTCATTTTGTTCGGTTGAGGATATGATACACCATGAAGCTCTCCTGGCACTAATAACATTCTTATAGCCAACAAAAAGCAATTTTCTCTCCTTCACACATAGCTCCAAATCCAACCTAGCATTATTCTTCATTGACTACACCATCTCTCGTAAAAAGTTCTCTAATTCAGAAAGGATAAATATGTAAAGTAAAAAAATACTAAACACACCCAACACATTAAACATGAAAAACAAAGGGTAAAAATTCACAATAAGAAGCTTTGTTATCCTACGTCACATAAAAAAATACATCAAATGCATTTAAATTAAGAATAGAAGAAAAACACAATCCTAAACATGAGAAATAAAGGTAATTCATAATACATAATCCAAAAGCCTTCTATGAATATTTGCAATATCAATTCACCAAAAAAAAGAAAAGAAAAGAAAAGAAAAATGACACATTAAAGGCACATAACAAAATTCACGAATAAAATAAAAGTGATGGATATCCATTTAAGAATAAAAGAAAAGTAGTGGATATATGATTTTGAGATAGATATGCATCTCGGACATAAAGAGATCTGCAGTGGACCTCTTTCTATTACATTAGGTGTTTCTGGCAGGAAGGGAATGTTCCTTGATATCTTCTAATGTCTCAGTTGATGTAAAAAAAGATAAAAGAAAAACCAAAAAAATTAGGTCAAAAAATTGTTGCACAAGTGACTTCTCAGTGTCACAAACAAGGAAGTTAACACCAAAATTGAAAAAATCTTGATTGGCAATTTATTGGTAAGTGATAAGATGGAGCCTAAATTTGGCTAAGAATTAGTTTTCTCTCTGTTTGGTAACTAGTTGCTTTTATGCATGGAAACTTTCTAAACTGAAAAAAATCAGTCCAGAAAAAGCCATAATTGATGGGTCTATCCTTGGTGTCTAATTCCAAGATAGAATCTATAAAATTAATGGTTGCATAGAAATCAATGTGTGATTTTTGGGAGAGACGGTGTATGTGGAGAGGATTTCTTTGTTTTTGAGCCATTGAGAGGATGTGTACAATGGTTGGCTGTTGGTGATTCCCTCTGGTGCTTGGAGGACTTAATAAGGACTGAAATTATTCTCCGGGGACGTAGCCCACACTGGGTGAACCTCGTTACATACTGTGTCAATCTGTTGTGTGATTGTTTTGGTTATTTTTGTTTATGTTCTTCTGCAAATCTGTTTAGATAAATTGCTCAATATTATTGGTTTAATAATAAGTAAATACTAACAACTGGTATCAGAGCATATTGTGTTGGGTACTCGAAGCAAGGAATTTGTTTTGAGTGGGAGAAAATGGCAGAAGACTCAAAATTTAGAGTGGAGAAATTCAATGGGTAGAACTTCCAGCTTTGGAAGATGCAGATTGAAGACTACTTGTACCAGAAGGATCTTTATCAGCCTCTAGAGGGTGCAACAAATAAACCTTCAACCATGATGGATGAGGAATGGAAACTCCTTGATAGAAAGGCGTTGGGTACTATGAGACTGTGCTTGGGAAGCTAGGTAGCCTTCAACATCTCCAAAGAGAAAACAACAAAGGATGTAATGGATGCTCTGGCAAAGTTGTACGAAAAACCCTCTGCATCCAACAAGGTATTTCTTATGAAGAAACTATTTAATATGCAGATGAATGAAGGAGAGTCGGTACAAGACCATTTAAATAATTTTAACACTGTTACTAATCAATTGAGCTCGGTAGGAATTGATTTTGATGATGAAGTAAGAGCCCTGCTTATTTTATGCTCTCTGCCAGAAAGCTGGAACAACTTAGTAATGGCGGTAAGTAATTCTGTATCTAGTTCACATAAATTAGTTTTTGATGATGTTGTTGGTGTTATCCTCAGTGAGGATATGAGAAGAAAGACTTCAGGAGAAGCAACATCATCAGGAACTGCTTTGACAGTGGAGAACAGAGGTAGGCAGAAGGAAAGGGGTAAAAGTCCAAGCAGAGGAAAGTCTAAAGGGAGATCAAAGTCCAGAGGAAAGAGCAAGGTTGAGTGTTGGTATTGCAAAAAGAAGGGACATCTAAAAAAGGATTGTTGGAGCAGAAAGAATGTCGAACAAGGGGACGGAGAGAGTCAAGGTAATCAGGAAGCAAATATTGCAGGTGAAATTCCGTAGGATGCCTTAATTTTATCATTAGATAATAATAGTGATTACTGGGTAATAGACTCTGGAGCCTCTTTTCATGCTACATCTCACCATGAATATTTTATAGAGTATGTCCAAAGTGATTATGGACAGGTGCTATTGGGAGATGACTATCCTTGCAGGATTGTTGGCATGGGAAAAATTAAAATGAAGTTACCAAATGGAAATTACTAGATTTTAAATGATGTCCGACATATTCCAGACCTCAAGAGAAATTTAATTTCAGCAAGCAAACTTGACAACGAAGGATATGTCACTGCATTCGGAGATCATTCTTGGAAGGTCACCAAGGGATCAATGGTGGTAGCCAAGGGTAAGATGATTGGTACTTTATATTTACTTACCAATACTTTTAACTGTACAATGAATTTAGTGGCTACAGGAGAGAGTGCAGAGTTGTGGCACCATAGATTGGGCCACATGAGTGAAAAGGGAATGAAGATTCTTCACTCGAGAAAGTTGCTACCAAAGCTGAAAGAGGTGGATTTGGGATTTTGTGAGGACTGCGTCTACGACAAACAGAAGAGGGTAAGATTTCTGAAAGTTGGAAAAGAAAAGAAAAAGGAGAAATTGGAGCTGGTACACAGTGATGTATGGGGACCGGCTCAGGTAACTTCTTTAGGTGGATTTAATTATTATGTTACCTTCATAGATGATGCCACTAGAAAGACGTGGGTATATTGCATTAGAAAGAAATCTGATGTGTTTGATACCTTTCAAAAATGGAAGGCATTAGTAGAGAATGAGACTGGTAATAAGGTTAAGTGTCTCAAATCTGATAATGGTGGTGAGTACTGTTCTAATAATTTTGATAATTATTGCTCATTGAATGGAATCAGGAGGATTAAGGTAACACCTAGAACACCTCAAGAGAATGGGGTGTCTGAAAGGATGAATAGGACTATTATGGAGCGTGCTAGGTGCCTTAGATTGCATGCAGGATTACCTTTGTTTTTATGGGCATATTGTGTTGACACTACAGTTTATTTGATCAACAGGGGGCCTTCAAGTGCATTAGATGGCGGGATTCCAGAAGAGGTATGGACTGGTAAAATCTGCAATTACTCTTTTCTTAAAGTTTTTGGATGTGAGGCATTTGCTCATATTGATAAGGAGAATAGAAAGAAGTTAGATGCAAAATCCCAGAAATGTTATTTCATTGGTTATGGAGTTGATGGATTGGGTTACAGGTTATGGGATAATATTAACCGTACAATCATCAGAAGCAGGGATGTTGTATTTAATGAGAAGAGTTTGTATAAGGACAGGTTGCAGGTAAAGAAGGATGATTCTCAGTATGTTGAGCTTGATGGTGAGCCAATAGTACCAAGAGTGCAAGGAGATGTCCAGGAACAAGAGCCACAAACTCCACCACAAAGTGTTCAAGAACAACAACAACTAGCACCTCAATCTCCTGTAGGTGTTGTTAGAAAATCTACCAGGACAAGTAGAATTCCCCAACGTTTTTTTGATTATGTTATGTCTACAAGGGTAAGTAAGTTACCAGACTGTTATTTCCCCACACTTCATTATGTGTTATATACTGATGCTGGTGAGCCAGAGTGCTTGGATGAAGCTTTACAGATGAGTACCAGCAAGAAGTGGGAGCAGGCAATGAATGAGGAGATGGAGTCTCTTCTTCACAACCAAACATGGGAGTTGGTTGAGCTACCTGTAGGAAAAAGGGCACTACACAACAAATGGGTGTATAGAGTCAAGGAGGAGGCAGGAGGCAATAAAAGGTATAAAGCTAGACTTGTTGTAAAAGGTTTTGCACAGAAGAAGGGAATTGACTTTGATGAGATTTTCTCACCAGTTGTAAAAATGACCTCCATTAGAACAATTTTAAATTTAGTTGCTATTGAGAATTTGCACCTTGAGCAACTTGATGTAAAGACAACTTTCCTTCATGGAGATTTGGAGGAGGAGATTTACATGCATCAACCAGAGGGCTATGAGGTAAAGGGTAAGAAAAATCTCGTGTGTAGGTTAAAGAAAAGCTTATATGGCCTCAAGCAGGCACCTAGGCAGTGGTACAAGAAATTTGATAGTTTTATGGCTGAAAATGAATTCAAAAGATGTCAATCTGATCACTGTGTATATTTCAGGAGAACTAGTGATGGTGCCTTCATTATTCTGTTACTGTATGTAGATGACATGTTGGTTGCAGGGTCTAACATGCAGGACATAAATGACCTGAAAGGGAAATTGGCAAGCATGTTTGCCATGAAGGATTTGGGGGCTGCAAAGCAAATCCTTGGAATGAAAATATTAAGAGACAGGAAGAACAATTTGCTTAAATTGTCACAAGAGGACTATATTGAGAAGGTGCTACAAAGGTTCAACATGGAAAATGCAAAACCAGTGAGCACACCTTTGGCAAGGCATTTCAAACTGAGTAAGGATTTATGTCCAAAGACACAGGAGGAGCAAGAATACATGACAAGAGTTCCATATGCTTCCGCGGTGGGAAGTTTGATGTATGCCATGGTTTGCACAAGACCGGATATAGCCCAAGTAGTGGGAGTTGTAAGCAGGTTCATGAATAATCCAGGAAAAGGGCATTGGCAAGTTGTTAAGTGGATATTCAGGTATTTGAGGGGTACTTCTAAATATTGTTTGAATTTTGGTGGTACTAATTTGAGTTTGCAAGGTTTTGTAGACTCTGACATGGCAGGAGATCTTGATGGTGGAAGGAGCACTACCGGCTATATTTTCACTATAGGTGGAGGAGCGGTGAGTTGGATATCAAAACTCCAACAGGTTGTAGCCCTTTCAACCACGGAAGCTGAATACGTTGCTACTTCTGAAGCAAGCAAAGAGATGATATGGTTGTAGAGACTTATGGAGGAGTTGGGGAAGAAGCAGGAAGACAACAGGTTGTGGAGTGATAGCCAGAGTGCTATCCATCTTGCGAAGAACTCGACATTCCACTCAAGAACCAAACACATCAAGCTGAAATATCACTTCATAAGGTCAGTCATGGAGGATGGATCTCTGAAACTGGATAAGATTCACACTTCCAAGAATCCTGCAGATATGTTTACTAAAATTGTTTCAAGGGAGAAGTTGAGCTTTTGCTCAACTTTAGTTGGTCTAAGGGAATAGATCAATGTTATGAGAATATTTCAGTTCCTTAGTTGTAGGATGTTACAATGGTTTAGTCTCCAAGTGGGAGATTGATAAGATGGAGCCTAAATTTGGCTAAAAATCAGTTTTCTCTCTGTTTGGTAACTAGTTGCTTTTATGCATGGAAACTTTCTAAACTAAAAAAATCAGTCCAAAAAAAGCCATAATTGATGGGTCTATCCTTGGTGTCTAATTCCAAGATAGAATCTATAAAATTAATGGTTGCATAGAAATCAATGTGTGATTTTTGGGAGAGACGATGTATGTTGAGAGGATTTCCTTGTTTTGAGCCATTGAGAGGATGTGTACAGCGGTTGGTTGTTGGTGATTCCCTCTGGTGCTTGGAGGACTTAATAAGGACTAAAATTATTCTCCGGGGACGTAGCCCACACTGGGTGAACCTCGTTACATACTATGTCAATCTGTTGTGTGATTGTTTTGGTTATTTTTTGTTTATGTTCTACAAATCTGTTTAGATAAATTGCTCAATATTATTGGTTTAATAATAAGTAAATACTAACAATAAGAGGCCTAAAAAAAATTGGTTCAACAAATTAATTAGGAAAAAATAGGTAAAATTGTGATTTTTTTTGCTTTTTGATGAAAATATTGATAATGTTTTGAAAACATTGGCTATGTCTAAATGAATTTGGGGGCTGGAAAAAATTGTGATATATGTGATAATCATGGCTTTTAGAAGTTCTTTCCAACATTGGTTACTCCATTCAGGATATGCCATATGAATTGTTGCATACTTCTCCTAGATCTCATTCAGTTTGAGTTCTCTGACACCTCTTTATTATCCATACAATGTTTACCCCCAGTGCACTCTTTTTTCATCATTTTAATAAATTTTGTTTCATACATAGTGTAGACACCAAATTACAGCCACTAATCCTCCATCCTAACCATTCCACCACCCACTTGTCCACCATACACCTTTCCCGCCAATTATTTGGCCCAATTCCACCTTTCTCGCCATCCATTTCAAAAGGCCCATTTTAGCCCTTTCCCGCCATTTCCTAGCCTAATTGGGATTATTTTAATATTATTTTATATTATTTAATATTTAATATAATATTTTATATTATATTATAATATATTTATTATAAAATATATATTTATAAACTCAATTAACCACAACCGTCCGATCCATTCTAATCTCCACCGTCCATATTCATTAATCCATGTCACATTCAAAAAGTAATCTCAACCTTAGGATCTAATTTAATCTTAGCCACACGATCAAAAGTGTAAGGCTAAAACCCTAAGAAAACCCTAGGTTGGATTATAAATAAGGGCATTTGCAAATGCTCAAACCCTGGAACCTTGAGATTAGAAATTGCACCCTGGAGGAGTCATTGTTGAAGCCCTAGCGAAGTAGAGAGAGATAGAGTTTGAAGATCTAAAGCCCTAGCTAAGCCAACAAGACTTCTACTATTCCAGCCATCCCCCATTCATCCTCCATCGCCATCACAACCCCCATCCATCCATCGCATTCATCGCCACCCCCTCGATCTGCTTCTATAGATTCTGCCCTAACCCATAGGTGCCCTCTAGAGCTTGCGAGGCTCACTGTAGAGCCTACGAAGCGCTCACTAGAGCCTGATGTATTCCATAGGTGCTCTCCAGAGCCTATTGTATCCTGTAGGTGCACACCAGAGCCTACGAAGCTCACGTCAGAGCCTGCCAAGTGCGCGTCCGAGCCTACTGCAACTACAAAAACATGAATCTGAGCCTACTACACCATGCCATCTGCAACAATGAAATGAAAGCAAGGTATATCTCATTTGAATGTATTTTATCTCATAATTTAGATTTGATTACTTAATTCATTTTTAACTAGGGTTTTATTGATGTCTGAGGGTCTCACACTGTGGAGCCCTCATAGGTATTACTAACCCCCTTGTTCTATTTTTATGTATGTAGATCTGCAATTTCTACATATTGTTGAATGGTTGTTGAAGTTGGAGTGGCCCCACACTAGATACTCAAAGCCCACTCAACTTATTGGAAGCAAGGACACACCAAATCTGAAGACACTTTATTGTTATTGCTAGGGTTTTGGATAACCCTAGTGCCATTGTAAATCATTGTATCAAATACTCACATTGAGTACTGATTGTAACAAAGGAGTTCATTGGCTCCCCCCCATTTTATTGAATACATCCATTTGTGCAATCTTTGTATTTCCTTGTGTTATTTGATTTCCTATTATTATTTAAGTGTCGTGTTCTTGTCTTCACAAATGGTGATCATGGTGGGACCCCACAAGGGTTTCATTATTTAATAGATCTACCTTGCTAACTTAATTTTATTTCTATTTGTTACAGGAATTTTTAGAAGCGTAGAGATCATCGATTTTATCGCTAGGGTTTCTGAAGCAGTCTGCAACATTTTTAGAGATTACGCAGGCATTCGGGAGCATCCACAGAGCATTCGAAAGCATCTGTAGACAACCGTAGGTGCTCTATTATGCCTACACAGGTACTCTAATGCACCTACATAGGCACTCAGATATACTTGGTAGTTATTTGGAGCAGAGCTAAGGCTTCCAAGTAAGTTTCATAACCCTAGGTTGCCATTTAGCGATTTACGTATTCTATTTTCTGCTGCTATTTTTCATTGTTTTTGGGTTTAACACTAAGTAATCTGGGAAAGAATCCTTAGCAAGTTACATCTAGGGTTTGTGTGTGTTTCATTATATCAAATTCATTTCTTGTTCTAAAATTTGTAGATCTAGGTGATTGTTTGCATTTTTGAGTGCATATGAAATAGAAAAGCATCCTAGATTTTGCATTTTAGGGTTAAAGATCACTTTAATTTTGCATATCTAAATAGGAACAACATCTTGATGCATAAAGTAATCCTACCCTAGGCTGGCCCCTTTGGCAGAGAGGTGGACGAACCCTCTGGTTGCTCTTGTGATTTTAATCATTTGTAGGTAGGGGGTTTTGAGCGGTGTACTCCACTCTCTTTAGGTGAAATTTGCATCTTTGTGTTGGCTTCTGATTTAGATTAGTGAAGTTAGTAATCTTTAATATTGTTTGCACACCATAGAGAATAAGAAATCTAATAAAATAAATCACACACACTTGCACGATTCACATTTTTAACAGTAGTGGCTGGATTTCATCACCAACCATTGCTTGAGATTTGGTGACGGTGGCCATGATTTCCATCCACCAATATCTGCCCTAGAAACCATAGGACTACCCCGAGCAAACTTGTTGGAGGTCATTACCAACAAGAATCTCGTTGCCCTGGCCAACCTTAGTTTTTACCTTTGTTTTTCATTAAACAAGATTAAGTTACATCAAAACACACAAGCCAACAATTCTAAAAGGAACTTCACATTAATGAAAGAAAATAATTAATGAACAAGGTAAGCCACACAAGGTGAAACCTAGGATTGATTGTTTTCTTTGCTTTAAATTTTGGAAAAAGTTGTTAATTTGTGTGATTTAGATAAGCTTTGAATCTTTGGTTTAACTACTTTATGGTGCTAACATGACAACAAAAGAAAATAATAAACCAAAGTAGTTTAATGGAAAATAGTTCCCATGAGCCCGCTACTTCGGTAGCCCCATCCAATATGGTTCAGACTACTTTGTCTAGATCATCCCATCCACCCCACTCTCAAGTAGAGACACATTCACACAATGTGGAGACAACCACCACCTACATAGACATGGATAGAGTGCAGGCCCTTTACAAGGCTTCTAACTATGTCTTAGAACCCCTTAGCCAAGAAGGTTTTGAAGAATCTGAATTGGCTACCACCTACCTTGCCCAAGGATATCCTAATTCGAGTTATGAATATGGTATGCCTTCCTCCATGAGCCAACCACCACAAATCCCAAGTGTTCCAAACACTTATCTCACATCCACCTATACCAACCCCTTGTATGAGGAGTATGTCAATGCTGCCTCACAAGTCCCTAGCCTCCAAGTTGTAACATCAAATGCAACTTGCACCATACCCATGTCCTCTCATCCATTATCATCCACACCTCCATCATCTCACTTAGCCAACATGACCATATCATCCACCCCTCCATCATCTCATCCAACCACAACCCCATCATTCGACACATGGTCAAATCAAGAACTTACGGATACATTAGGGCTCATCAATAGATTGCTTTCACAATGAACAAAAGGAAAATAGTCAGCTTACATAGACCCTATGACCCAAGGAGTTCCAAATCAACCTTCGCTCACCAATCAAAATTCAGCATGGGTCCCTCAATCTTCCATAGTATCCATCCCCAATCCACCACCACTCCACACATCCACCATACCAATCAACATTGCCACTAACCAACAACACAATCCATTTCTCCATCATCATATTCATCAATCATCCCCATATTTCAACCATCAATCTTCTCCACATACCCAACCCAATTCATTCCACAACACCATGTTGGTCACACCCCAACATCTACCATCCAGCCCATCAACCAACCATCACATAATCCAAGGTCCTCATATTCCAGTAGAAGATCTTAGATTCCAGGCAATGCAAAAGCAAATCGATCAGTTGATGCAAAACTCACTAGGGATAATGAGCCAAAAGCTCACATTAAGCCAACTGATCCATCAACCAATCCATCCATCGGTACCATCACCACCATATCCGATAGATTTTATGATACCAAAATTTGACAAGTTTAGGGGAACCGAGGATCCTAAGGAGCATGTGAGTTCATTTGTCCATGTATGTTTTTGGATTAGCGATGATAATGCTCTTATGCTCTGAACATTTCCTCAAACATTAGGGGGAGATGCCATTGAATGGTACAATCAATTGCCCACACATAGTATTTATACTTTTGATCAATTGATAGATCTATTCTTGGAATGCTTCACCCTTAATATTAAAAAGAAGGTGTCCTTATCGGATATATATTATTTGAAACAATGGGATGAGGAACCTATCTATGATTTTGGAAACCGTTGGAGGGCAGTTATAACAAAGTTGCCATTCTCCCTCCCAATGGAAGAAATTATCAAACTTTTTACCAAGAGTTGCTTAAAACCCATCTCTTGGATGCTTCAACTCAATACTTATAGAACATTTGAGGAGGCTTTAGCACAGGCTAGTGTCATTGAGGAGATAAAAATCCAAGAGGGTGTCATTAAGCCTAAGAAGAAAGAATGGCAAAATAGGGGCCAATACCGAAATAATCAATCTGGCCAAACCAAATCCACACAAGCCTCAATGGCTAACACAACTAATCAAGTCAATCAAGTGGTCATGAGCCAGCCCGTAATGGCTCAAAAACTAGTGCAACAACAAATTTCCTATCATGCGGTCCCATCAGTAACCCAAGCACCAACGGTACAAAACACAATGCCAACTATGGAACAACCTACCCATCACCAATTCAATCGACCCCAACGTCAATACACTCCCTTAGCGGAATCATATTCATCCATATTTCGAAGGTTGTATGAGACCAACAAATTAGCCTTGTCAGACATTAGGCCCGATGATCCCACCAAAAGACCTAAAAGTTATAGAGAGCACTTGTTTTGCCCATACCATCGACAAAATGGGCATGATATCAATTCCTGCCATGTGTTCAAAAACATAGTGCAAGACCTCATAGACTTAGGGGCCATTAACGTGGATAACCCCTTAGCTCCACAAAATCAAAATTTGGGCATATATCAGACACCTCTACCTAACCATGGGGAGGTCCAACATAATATAGGAGGTAACAATCAACAACCACCTCCTAATCAAGTAAATCATGTCCAACAATACCAAAACTTTGTAGGAGCAGTCCATGTGGTCACTAGAGGGCAAAGGAAAAATCAAAAAAATGCTCAACAACCTTCAAACCCACCTCCCATCCAAACATCGCCAAATCCATCTCCGCCAATCAATCTATCCAACCCATCTAATCCACCCATCCTTCATCCAATAAGGCCAACGGTAACCTTAACCAGTCGGTTAACCACTAGTTTGAAAATGGCATCAGCCAAGCTTTTTGTGTATGAGCTTATCCAACAATCCCCTAGGCATAGAGAAGCTTTAATGGAAATACTCAAGTCAATTGAGTTAGAATCCCAAGACTCTAATGCCTTCAACAACTTTGTAGGGAGTGTTAGAACGTGCATGGAGCCATCAATTACCTTCTATGACTTTGAGGTAAAATCAATGAGTTCAGAATCAGTAGACCCTCCATTGCACATAATGGCATTAATAGACAGAAAGCCATTCAAAAGAGTATTAATTGATACTGGCTCATCAATCAATATCATTACTACCGCTGCCCTTATCCACCTCAAATTACCTCCATCCCACATTTCCAAATCATCATTCACCCTCAAAGCATTTAACGATGCTTTGTGTACCATAATTGGCACTATTGTTTTACCTATAGAAGTAGGGGCCGGAATGTTGCACACCATGTTTCACATCTTGGAAGGAGCCATGGCATATAATATACTCCTTGGTAGACCTTGGATGAGGGAAATGAAATGTGTTCCTTCAATTCTCCACCAATGCTTGAAATATGTTCATGATGGACAAGTCCATTGCATCCCCGTGGATGTCGAACCTTTTAAGTATTGTAATTTCATTTCAAATCCTTATGAATCCATGTTACCTTCCACCCATCTATTCTTGGTGCCATCATCAAATCCACCCACATCATCTCTCAATCCACCTTCTTCTAATCCATCTCCATCTTCTTCTAAGGCTCCCATCATAGAGGAGCTACCCATCACATCACCTCCTCAAACATCCATTTCTTCTTGTACATGTGGTCACAGTAAGTCTACTGTTAGCACATCGTACATCACATCTACCCCTTCTTCTACAACCACTTCTTCTATTTCATCATTATCCCATCCTCCATCTTCTAATTCCACACCGCCATCCAATCCCACTCCATCAGCCGATGTGTCACAAGTCAAACTCTCAGATTGTGACATATTTAACTCGCCACCATCCACAACCAATCCAGAGCCACCTGAGCCTTCACCATCCACCTCATCAACCCAAGTCAAAGTCCACATCACTAATCCGAGCATTGGTGAGTATGTGGTCCAAGACGTCACCATTACACCCCTAGCCATTCCCACAGCTAAGGATTTTGGATATCCTCGAGACCGTTCTTTATCCATAGGCATTGTTTACGACATGAGTGCCACTCCAAATAGCATTAAATTTGTTTATGGAGGGTTGGATTGCTCAACTAGGGCAAACCCACCCGAAGAACCACAAGAGCCTAGGCGTGCCAACATACCTAACATAGAGGAGTTTCCAGCTCGATACTTTAATATGTTCCATTGGCAAGGTCAAGGTCTAGGTTCCCATGAGCAAGGGATGCATGATATCTTAGAGGTCCCATATAGAGGTGCCCATGATCATTCCAGTTTAGGCTATACCCCATTGTCTTCCACCGCTTCTCTTGAGAAAGCCTTTAAAAAGCTTACACTCAATGATGAAGATCACCCCATCCACCCATTACCCTCAACATCTTCTCTTGAACAAGCCCTTCAAGAACTTTGCATGGACGAAGTAGACGAAGATGATCCCATCAACTTCACCTATCCTATCTTTGATTCTGACGATGAAAGTTATGAAGAATTTGAGGTCATGTCAAATGCTTCTGACGATTCTGAAGAGGAGTCACAACCCATTGTCCCCATCACCCAACAGGAAGAGTTTTACCTCCGAATGTTCCCCATCCATCATCCCATATTCCGCTTGCTTCTTCCACAAGAACAAGATGATCCACCTGGTAATCTGCCTTGAGCCACCCACATAAGCCAAGAATTGTAACATATGTACATATTTCAAAAAAAAAAAACAATGCATGTTGCTCATATTAATGCCATGTTTATTATAGGGATAACACAACTCGACATCGGTTCAGCTCCAACCATTCCATCCATTCATCCATCCAAGCCATCCTACCTTCCGCTAGGTCAATATGAATCCTATTGACTTATTTACCCCACTCCATAATCCATACGATCTGGCTAGGCCAATTCCAATTGACATTAGCCTTATTGACTTGGACCAGATTTCCTCCACACCCTCCTCTTCGAAGTTCACCCTATCCGAGGAATTGCTAAAGGCTTCGGCCCACTACATTCCTCCTTCACCACCACCTTCACCTCAATCACTTTCTACCAACGGTCCCGAGGTCTTTCAGGCAGAGTTAGACAACGATAAGCAAGAAAAGTTAGAAAACATCTTAGATGACTTTAATCTGATCCCAACACCACATCAACTTGAGGAAGGTTCACATATGTCCATTGAAGATACCATCGATGTGAACCTTAGTTCAGATCCTGACAATCCCCAAATTGTCAAACTTGGCAAAATTTTAACACCCGATGAACAAGAGCAATTCATTGCTCTCCTCAAGAAAAAGAAAGAGGTGTTTGCATGGTCCTACAAGGATATGCCTAGCCTTGATCCTGACCTTGTTGTCCATAATCTCACCTTGCATCCTGACGCCAAGCCGGTCAAACAAAAACTTAGGAGAATGCATCCTACCATAGCCCTCATAGTCAAAGAGGAAATACAAAAATTATTAGACGTACATTTTATCATTCCTATTGACTATCCCGAGTGGTTGTCAAACATGGTACCCATTCGCAAGCCTAACAGAGTGATACACATTTGCAATGACTTTCAAGATCTAAATAAAGTGTGTCCTAAGGATGACTTCCCTCTACCAAACATTGATACTCTTGTCGATACCTGTGCAGGCCATGAAATGCTTTCCTTCATGGATGGTTTTTTAGGATACAACCAAATTCGAATAAATCCTGATGACCAACATAAAACAACATTCACAACACCTTGGGGAACATTTTGTTTCAGGGTTATGCCCTTTGGCCTCAAAAATGTAGGAGCTACTTATCAAAGAGCCATGACTTACATCTTTCATGATTACATGCACAAAATCATTGAAGATTATGTAGATGATCTCTTGGCTAAATCTAAAACTCGACAAGAACATATTGATGTCTTGGAAAATATTTTTGATCGATTGTTAGAATACAAGGTGAGATTAAATCCCAAAAAGTGTGTCTTTGGCGTTACCTCTGGTAAAATTTTAGGATTCATTATCTCCAAAAGAGGCATTGAAGTGGACCCAAATAAGGTTAAGGCCATCATAGAAATGCAACCCCCAACTAACCTCAAGGAATTGCGTAGCTTGCAAGGTAAAATTCAATCGATCAAACGCTTCATTGCGCAACTTTTTGATAAATGCAGGCCATTTAATCACTTGCTACAAAAGGGGGTAGCATTCATATGGACAGATGAATGTCAAAAAGCATTTGATGATGTCAAGCGCTATCTAACTTCACCACCAGTCTTAACTCCTCCTAGGCCAGGGGTCCCTTTTCATCTTTATGTCTCAGCTATAGAAGCCGCTTTAGGGACAATGCTTGCACAGAAAAATGAACAAAATCGAGAGCAAGCAATCTATTACATTAGTCGAACATTGGTAAGTTATGAAACAAGATACGCTTATGTAGAAAAATTATGCTTAGCGGTGGTTTTAGCCACTAAGAAACTTTGACATTATATGCTAAGCCAAACAACCTATGTCATAGCTAGAGAAAATCCTCTGTGCTACATGATGTCTCACACTTATAACAACACCCATACCGCTAAATGGATAATGCTCCTTACAGAGTTTGATCTTGAGTTTGTTAGCCAAAAATCCATTAAAGGTCAGGTTATTGTTGATCAACTTGCGAAAGCTCCACTACCTAGTGATCATCCCTTGATTATTGAGCTCCCAGATGATTCGGTATTTTTCATCACTGAAGTAGACAATGATGTCATTCCCGAGGAAGATGTCGATATCACATTATTCTTTGATGGATCTAAGTGCGAGAAAGGTCAAGGTGTGGGAGTTGTCTTTCATACACCACAGGGGATTCCTATCCCCTTATCATTCAAGTTAGACTTCTCATGTACAAACAACACAATAGAGTACGAAGCCTTAATCCTAGGTCTTCAATCAGCTATAGCTATGGGTATTAAGCGTATCCAAATATTTAGGGATTCTCAACTTGTAGTAAAATAGGTAACTGGAGAATACCAATGCAAAGAACCTACCATTAAGCTTTATCATGAAGTAGCAATGAAATTGCTCTCAACATTCGAATGGTATGAAATCAATAACTTACCTCATTCGACTAATAGGTTTGTAGATGCAATGGCCTCTCTTGGATCCTTGATTCCAAAGAATGACTTAGGAGAGGTACAACCCCTAATAATCTCAACAATCTCTAAAGCGGTCATTGTTCACGTTGACCCAAAATATGGAAAAGATGTATGCTTCATACACACGGAATCATGTGAGTCTTGGTCAAGCCCCATTGTAGCCTTCCTAAAATTTGGAACACTCCCATCGGACATGTCTCGGTCTGCCAAATATGCTTTCAAGCAAAGGGTAGCCCATTTCATTCTCTTGGGTGACGTGTTGTATAAACGAGGTTATGATGGAATTCTGCTTCGATGCCTCGAACCTGGGGAGGCCCAAAGGGCCATCGAAGAAGCCCATGATGGTACTTGTGGTGGTCATTTTAGTGGAATGGCCATTGCAAAGTGCTTATTATGCATGGGTTATTATTGGCCCACAATGGAACATGATTGTTGCACATATGTCAAAAATTGCAAACAATGTCAAACACATGCCAATTTAACTCACGTACCATCACAAGCTTTACAACCAATACAAAGTCTCTGGCCCTTTTCACAATGGGGCCTCGACCTAATTGGCAATATTTCACCCTCCTCTTTGGGACAACACACATTCATCATAACCACCATAGAATACTTCACAAAGTGGGTTGAGGCTATACCTCTAACCAGTACGACAGGACCTCGAATTGTGGATTTCATACTCCATCATATCATCTGTCGCTTTGGCATTCCCTCTAAAATCATTTTGGATAATGGTAAGTCTTTTAAGAACAAGGATGTTCGAGCACTCTACGAGAAGTATAATATCCAACATAGTTTCTCAACTCCTTATTACCCACAAGAAAATGGACAAGTTGAAGCTACCAATAAGACCTTGATTGCCATTCTTAAGAAACTCGTCAAAGAAAATCATAAATATTGGCATACACAAATTCCGTTGGCACTTTGGGCTTATCGAACAAGCATCCGAACGCCAACAGGAGCAACACCATTCTCTCTGGTCTATGGAGCTGAAGCTATTATGCCTCTTGAGCTCGAGATTCCCTCCTTACGAGTTTCCTTGCAAGAATTCATAGATGATGATACAACTAGACAAGCACGACTTGACCAACTCACACTCCTAGATGAAAGGTGAGTCAATGCATTAGAACATTTACGAGTTTATCAAGACCGCCTCAAGCGTGCTTACAATGCTAAAGTCCATCTTCGAGAATTTCAAGTAGGGGATCTGGTACTCAAAGAGAACCAACAAAACACCAATGCTTTGCCACACCTTCATGACAAATTCGTAGCAAATTGGTTAGGTCCATACATAATAACTCAAAAAGTGGGTAATGGTACTTATAGACTTGCCGATTTAGAGGGAATAGAGGAACCCGAACCACTTAATGTTCTTCATTTAAAGGCATTTTATTGTTAAAAGTGACACACTATATGTCTATATACATGGATTTTTACAAAAAAAAAAAAAAATCATTCACATAGGCATTCCCACATTGCATACATTCCATTTACATTTAGGCATTTGACATGCATTTTTTATTTTTGCATTCATGCATTGTTGCATTCACATACATTAAATCATACATATTCCATTGCACTATACAACTTCCATTTGCATATCACCACTCCATTGCATTAGGCATATACATTTGCATCCATCCCATCCTATGTTCAAAGATCTGGCATAGTAATGATGATATGGCCATAAACAAAAAGTCAAGTTATAAAATTGGGGGTACCTAGTTTGAAACAATCATGCAACTTTGGAAAAATACATAAGCAAACAATACCATATGACAAAATCACAAAGCTCAGGTTTTCAGTCACTCAACCATTTCTAGTGTAACAAGCAACCTCCAAACGGATGTCTGATTTTCTTTAGGACCAAAACACACTTTACATACTAATAAAGTCTTGAGCATTGCCGATTGATTTCGAATACAATCCTGAACCAACCACATTTCTCACATCTTAAGAACATTATGAGATAGGGGGGCTAGTACCATCCTTGGGTAGTACCTTGAGGTGAAAAGGAGATATCCCTCGCTTGTCCCATCATGCAACATAGTCCAAAGCAAAAATAGTGGTTTTCACCACTACCAAAATTCCTCCAAACATAAACATAAAAACATAGAGTAGTAAGGATAGGGTCAAAATTCTCATCACACTTCGGTTGAGAATCCGATTCCCCAAAGCTCTATACAAAATCAACAAATTCAACACCTACACACCCTTGATCCCTAAAAGTTGTAAGGATCGTACTACATTTCCCTTAGAAAGTCATGTAGTCATCCCCAAGGCCCAAAATATCAATCCCATTCGACTATGGAGTGAATCTCCACCGGGGCTATAGATGCTTGACTGGTAGTGGAGTAAGCTCATGCGAGGTGACATGTCTCTCCTCCAAAAAGGGAGACCTCTGAACGCACATAAGGACAAGCTAGTCTCAGGTCATCTCCATAATAGGTCATGCCTCACTTACTCATAATGGGTTAATGAATATCACGTGCACACACATTGGTGCTTGATTGGATAGGGTCATTGTCATACTCAAGACTTGGTAATTGAACCTCACTCGCACACACATTTGGTCCTAAAGAAAGTTAGACAACCTTAGTGAGTTTGGTTGATGACACTAGTATGTTTGAGTCTTTGAAAACCTTTCAGTATTTCATATCAACATCCATATCTTCTTCCATATCAACATCCATATCTTCTTCCATATCAACATCCATGTCTTCTCCCATATCAACATCCATATCTGCTTCCATGTCTTCATTAAAATTCAAGTGGCACAAACGCCAACAAATTTGGTACCCCCGATTGCCAAACAATGGACAACAAAAATGGCCAATAAAATTTTTGAACTATAAAAAGATCATTCGAACACTATGCATTCCTTTCATATAGTTCACATTCATTATGCATTTAGCTTGCATTAATCATCCATATAAGCATTATGCATACACATCATGATTAGCCTACATTAAGCATACATAAAAACACAAATTGCATAAAACATAAAAGCATTCACACAAAAGATAACACAAATATATAAAAGGCCATGTATATATATATAAATCACATATACAATGAATGCCAAAGAGGCTACAAGGGAGCACCAAGGCTCATATACAAAATAGTGCATCTAAGCACTAAGCTAATGTCCATGAGAGGACCCCTGAGACCTAGTAGGAGCCCTCGGCCTAGTACTCTGCCTAGACTCAGTATGCCTAGATGGCTCAACCATAGAAGAAGGAGGATCCAACAATGTAATATGGTTTTGCATACACACATCCTCCAAGGAATGTGCATATGCCTCACTAGCTCGAAGATGTCGTAAGTCCATCTGATGTCGACGCTCCTTCACCAACATCTCTGCCTGAAGCCGTGTGACCATAGCCTGATCACTAGCCACAGCTATCACCCGCTCCACCTCCAGCTGAGCTATAGTAGCCTACGACTCCCTATGAGTCTCGAGCATAACCTCACGCTCCTCATGAAGCTGCTCCAACTCTGCCCACAACCTAGCCACCTCAGAGATCTCATCCATCCCCTCATCATCATCCTCCCTCTCCTCCTCGACCAACCCCATATCTAGAGCCTATTGAGCCGATCCCCTCGATCATCTCTGACCCACCAATCATTGAGCCCTCATCCTCTTTGGAGTCACCCCGACCTGCAACTATCGCCTCATCACCCACAATATTTGGTACCCATACTAGTTGGGCACCAAACCACTCCACATACTCGAGTCACCCCGACATCATCTACATCAAGGATCTCCATCTCCTCATCATCCTCAATCACCACTCACCATGGCTCCGCACATGGCAACATCCCCTCATCTCGCCTCGATACAACACCAGCTCATCTGGCACACCCTGAGGCAAGCCAAATTTCCTCAACACCCATGAGTACTAGAAGTACTCCACCTCCTCATCCCTCCACCCAACCAACCATCGAGCCTACCTCACCCGACGTAGTTACTCCCCATCACCATCCCATAGGGCTCCTCACCATGGCCTCCATACCACATCAGCTCAGACAACCCCGACCACATATCTCTATACCACTAACCAATGTGCACCTCTCGACTCAGCTGAACCTCCTCCACCACTACCCAACGCCTAGCATAAGGCTCCCCCATCTACCATGACTCACATGGCAACCCCTCGGGCCGAGCTACCACAAAATGCTCCCAAGCCCAACACTAAAGGAGGAAGCTACACCCAATCCCCTTCCTCTCCCTCTAAATCACCTCATACAACTCCCGATACAACTATGCCAACAAGGTAGGAGCCCATGCATACTCCTGGGGATCCCTCAATAAATCACTCACCAAACCCAATAGGTTCCAAGGGAACCTACAACCAGTGCTATTAGGTAGCACTATGTTCGCTAACATGAACATAATCAAAGTTGGGAGTGCATCCAACTCCTTTACCTTGTACATGCTCAAATAACATATCCCCCATCTCCCATCTGAGCCTCCCACCACCGATCCTAAACATCCTCTCCATATCGACCTTCTTGTCTCGACCAACCACCACCTTTTCCCCTTCTACCAACACCTTGAGAATGTGGTATACATCCTCAAGTGTAATGGTAGCCTCCCTAGTCGATAGCTAGAACGTCCCCCTATCCAGGTCCCATATCTCTATCAAAGCCGAGAGATACCCCTCATTGGCCCTCACCACATCTAGCCTCACCATGCCCTCCAGGCCCACCTTCCCCAACAACTCCTAGTCATCAACCATCAACTTCTTCCTCATCCCAGGAATGAGAGGAGAAAACCGATGTCGAGGCTCTATGTCCCTCAACTACAACAACAAACAATTTCATTAATACCATTAAAAAATAATAATAATAATAAATGCACAAGTGACAAAAGTGTTTTTCAACATTACCGGGGCAAATGGTGCCTCAGCTCTGCCAGCCACATTCAATCCCTCCATCGCCATAGCTTTCGTGATTTTCCTCACTAGCCTCACTAAGCTCACACACCCACTCCACTCCTCAGACGCAGCTTCTCAAAGTCCAAAATGCACAAGTGAGCCTCAAGATTCACTCAGAAAGCTATTTATAGCTTTCCCTAGTGCATTCAGGTGTAGGTCTATGCCTACAAATTCGTAGGCCCCGGCCTCTGCACCTGCACACCTGCGGGACACCACAGGCGCAACCGTGCACCTGGTGACAAAATGGCACAAAGACAAAATCAATAAAAATAGTAGCATACCTCCTCCAAATTTCACCAAATTTCATCCACACATCATGCACATCATAAAATCAGGTTTTGTGAAAACAAAAATCATTTTGCATGCATAATTTTCAAGAACGAATCAAATATTCAAAATCCACAAATCAAGGCACAAAAGGTAGCAAAACAATCCAAATTTTCACAAAACTCACATCTGATCATTCTACATCATATTCTACATCATCTCACACAATTTCACAAAAATTGGAGTTCATTCAATCAATAAATCGCTCAGTTATGTGCAAAATGAACAACTCAAAGAAGCACAAGCTGCAAATCATACATCAACTAACACCACATTTTGTGAAAGCGTAACCACCATCCATCAAGCATTCTTCCATCAACATCTTTCATTTTCATCAATCATCTCATCCACAATCTGTCCAGTATTCAAGTGAACCTCGTATCTAGTAGGTTATTCTATAAACTTGGCGATTGCAATGATATCAATCCATGCAAATTCGGTAAGATGAATAATCTACAATAAGGACACTTGACCATGATCAAATTCAATTATCTCATCATCAAAGATCACAATCATATTTGGCACCTCAAATTTGGAATACAACCTTGCCAAGAACAATTTGCTAAAAGGCAGTCATTGATGTCCTCTTCCATGGGGCATGAAAACATGGATAACCAAAATCTCAAACACTCATTCACTTGACAACAATCATAATACAGGACACCGGTAAGCTTGATTGGTTCCATCATGGAATTGGTGAAGAAATTTCCATAGTCAATACCCAACCCCTGCGTTGACTTAGTCAGCCTGCATCTTCATATCTTGCATACTCAATGATGCCATTACGACAACTTATTCAACAACATCGAATCAACCCAAAGTATGGGGAAACCACATTACATTATGATTCTCCCATGACGGGATACATCTCACATGATCATAAACATCTACACTGGACAAATCCCCCTCTCAACCATTGGGGCAAAAATGGTATAACATTTTACATCATTCATATCATCCACATTTTGCATGGTCTTATACACCAACCCCTTTTCCACCGTTGGGGCAAAAATGGTATCACATTTGCATTTCACATCATTCATTCATCAATTGCACAAATCCACCACATCATTCATTATTTGCACAAAATTTTCAATTGGCTTGTGAGATACATTCATAACTCATTCACCAATTGAGGGGGTAAGCTACAAAAATTCCAAAAATTCTTTATTCTTTTGTCTTCAACATCAGTGTTCAAATCCAATGACAGAGAGAAGTTGCTTCTGTGCCCATAGCCCAAGCAGGTGTCTCATATTTTTGCACCATATTGTGTTTCACGCAACATGGTACAAAAAGGGGCATCTGTAGACACCAAATTACAGCCACTAATCCTCCATCCTAACCATTCCACCACCCACTTGTCCACCATACACCTTTCCCCAATTATTTGGCCCATTTCACCATTTTAGCCCTTTCCCGCCATTTCCTAGCCTAATTGGGATTATTTTAATATTATTTTATATTATTTAATATTTAATATAATATTTTATATTATATTATAATATATTTATTATAAAATATATATTTATAAACTCAATTAACCACAACCGTCCGATCCATTCTAATCTCCACCGTCCATATTCATTAATCCATGTCACATTCAAAAAGTAATCTCAACCTTAGGATCTAATTTAATCTTAGCCACACGATCAAAAGTGTAAGGCTAAAACCCTAAGAAAACCCTAGGTTGGATTATAAATAAGGGCATTTGCAAATGCTCAAACCCTGGAACCTTGAGATTAGAAATTGCACCCTAGAGGAGTCATTGTTGAAGCCCTAGAAAGATAGAGTCTTGAAGATCTAAAGCCCTAGCTAAGCCAACAAGACTTCTATTATTCCAACCATCCCCCATTCATCCTCCATCACCATCGCAGCCCCCATCCATCCATCACATTCATCACCACCCCCTAGATCTGCTTCTACAGATTTTACCCTAACCCGTAGGTGCCCTCCAGAGCTTGCGAGGCTCACTGTAGAGCCTATGAAGCGCTCACTAGAGCCTGCTATATACTACAGGTGCTCTCCAGAGCCTGTTGTATCCCGTAGGTGCACACTAGAGCCTACGAAGCTCACATCAGAGCCTGCCAAGTGCGCGTTCGAGCCTACTGCAACCAAAAATGTGAATCAGAGCCTGCTGCACCACGCCATCTGCAACAAAGAAATGAAAGCAAGGTATATCTCATTTGAATGTATTTTATCTCATAATTTGTTGATCTGGCATACTTTTTGACTTCATTTTTAACTAGGGTTTTATTGATGTTTGAGGGTCTCACACTATGGAGCCCTCATAGGTATTACTAACCCCTTTTCTCTATTTTTATGTATGCAGATCTGCAAGTTCTACACATTGTTGAATGGTTGTTGAAGCTGGAGTGGCCCCACACTGGATACTCGAAGCCCACTCAACCTGTTGGAAGCAAGGACACACCAAATCTGAAGACACTTTGTTGTTATTGCTAGGGTTTTGGAGAACCCTAGTGCCATTGTAAATCATTGTATCAAATACTCACATTGAGTACTGATTGTAACAAAGGAGTTCATTGGCTCCCCCCATTTTATTGAATACATCCATTTGTGCAATCTTTGTATTTCCTTGTGTTATTTGATTTCCTGTTATTATTTAAGTGTCGTGTTCTTGTCTTCACACATAGTGCTTATACCTTATTAAGGTAAAAGAAATAACATGGTTGAAGTTTTGTTCATTTGGACATGGAGCTCTAGAACCTACCCACATAGACTTAACATGTACACCATTAGTATTTTGGCACACTTCTACCAGAGTTGCCTTCATATATGTCAGCATCATACAATAGTCTAGATAACAAACCCACAACATACTCTTCTTCATGGTGATTAATACGTTTCACCAAATATTTTGTATACAATAAAGTAAGAGCCATTTTCCACTTAAAAATATTGTATTAAATAGCTATTAAGCTCCTGTCATTGATAGCACTCTTAATATCTCCCATTAGAGTTCCTAATTATAATGACATTCTTGCTTGATGTTTAAATTCTGCACCAACTTCCTATCAAATCACTGCCTCTTTTTCATATTGTTAGTTATACTCCATCCATCTTTAGGGACCCCTAGAACCCATCTTACTCTAATAGTCAGGGTTATTATTGAAGTTGATGTTCAACAACAAATATCTAAGTTTTGGGAAAAGATAGTCTACACAAATCAGACTTGTCTAAAGTGAAAATTGTAATCAATAAAAATATGCCAACCAAGTATGTAGCAACCAGTGATGGATATTGTTGATCATAGGAGGTATTTGAAGTTGATGGTCGCAGATAGTGCACACTATAGTCCAATTTCTTGTATAAAATAAAATCATTAAATGGAGAAATAAATCGTTGAAGCATCTGCCTACATGAACTAGATTACAAGGAATATATGAAAGTGGTGGAATATAACTATAAAAAATAAGAATGTTCTCATAAGTTGTTATTTCTAGTAGAAAATAACATCCATGATCCATTTAAACCATTTCATTTTCTACATCAAAGAGGTGCATCTAATGCACATATTTGGTTTTTAGTTTCACCTCTAAATGAAATCTTAACTTGATACTACAACAATATCTTTATTATTTCTTCAATGGTAAGGAACAAATTATAAAAAGGAATCTCAGGTGATTACACAAAAGACACAAAGTTCATTACTTTATTTGGTTAGGTTATTTTGCTCTAATGTGCATGTAACTTGATGGGAAAAAATAATACCTAAAAAATAAGAAGGCCAATGAGTACAGGTTGGGTTTCAAAGCCAAAGCTATGGAAAATATCCATGAGTTCCGAACAAGAGTATACCCACCAAATTACAAAAGTGTAAGCACCTGTGAATATCACAAACAATTGCCCTTAGAACTCTAGCCAAAACTTTGATTTCTTGTATTTTATTGTGTCTATAAATCAAATTATCTATAAGCACCTTGTAGAGTCATCAAAATTATCAATTTATTTAATAATAAATACTCAAAACTATTCCATCTCATTAACTTAACATAAACACAGTCATGGCACAAAAGTGAAATGTAAAGAGATCATGTATACACCTTGTTTGCATGGCACAACTTATAGCATTATTCATCCAAATAACACACTCAACTTATCCCTCTATTTAAAGGAGGATTGTAGGAGGAAAAAATATATGTTTCTAAACATGAGATAATTTGAAAAATTATTGTAAATTATTAGTCAATATTTCGGTGAAATTAATAGTTTTATATGATTATATTTAACCTGTAAATTTGTTACCAATGTTATGGAATGAATGCAAAATATTTTCTATTTTGTGGTCTTATATAAACGAGAATATATCAAATAACCAACAAAATCACTCGCATGTAAATTACTAGCTTTCAATCTAAGAACACATATATATACACAAAGTAATTTCTTTAAATCTCTTTTTTGGTGAATTACTTCTTCTCCTTTTTTATTTTGAAAAAAAGAGAAGGAAGGGGAGGGATCAGGGACTCAAAAATTAAAGAGTTCATTTTATCATGGGAATACTATTTTTGCAAAAACTTAGAGTGTTTTCATTTATATAGGAAATAATGCTTCTATTATTCTAATGATGAGGAGCTCACTACTGATATAGTTTCACTTTCAATACCTTTCAAAATGAATTTTAGAAAGGAGAAAGAAAGAAATATATTAGTGTCCATAAGCGACCAGTTTTTTCCTCCAAATGAATCTAATATAAGTCAACACAGGCATGTAGTTATAACTTATATGATTGTTTAGAAAAATGTTAATATGGTTGCAAATAACATAGAGGTCCATGAAACTAAGAGCATATGGGATCACCCCTTATACCAAATCTATCCACTTGGCATAGATAGGGGAGGAATAGATTCAGCTACCTAGCTAAGAGGGATACATACCCTATCCTCATCCAGTTTGAATATTGGAAATCAGGCCCAAAAAGATCTAACATAAAAGCATTTTTCTTACTAACATAATAAACTCCCCATGAGAAAAGAAAGGGGGTAAAAGTAAAACATATTATATTTGAAAACTTAAACAAATAAGTGATTTAAGTTTAGCTAATCATTAGCAATTACTTGCATTGCTATAAAATAATACATTGTGTGATTGAGCTTCCAATGCCCCAATTAATGAGAAATAACAAAAACTACTTCCTCCTCATTCTTTCACTACAAAAAGCAAGTTATTCCCTTAAATAATGGTCTTATGTCAAAGGCTGACAACTAATATGAGGTTAAAAATCTATCAACACTTCATAAGGATCAAAATAAATTATAAATAGTTAGCCTACACATGTATAGGTTTACAATGAACCTACAACCAAACAATATAGAAGGAAAGCAAATAGGTATTTGAGAATAATTTTGTTAATATGAAATCACAAGTCTAGTGAATTATGCCTAATTTTAAGACATCAACGAAGTAATCTGAATTCTTAAACTCATGCTGAAATAAAAACAATACTTAACCTTCCAAAGAATAATTATTCTATTATTTTCAAGTAGGCAACTCAACATTTAATCCAATGAATACATTTGAAAAGTTGAATAAAATGCTAAGAGATCTCAAGCCCTACTTCAAACTTGATTGAAAATATGAATTCTTACAAGCAAATCTTTTATCTTTTGTGTGTACCAATAATTTTCATAAAATGATATAAATATTTCATAAAACCTAATCTCAATAAATGCTTTAAAATTATCTAAAGTCTGCCTTGTGACAAGTTCCAAAAAAAATATTATAAGTTGCTATGACTTAATATGGGAGTTGTATGTTTTCCTGTTGAAGAGCACTATATGATTGAATTCACTCTCAACAAGCTTTGAATATGGGATAGCGGCACAGATTGCGTTTGTCTTGACCTTGACCAAATCCAAAAAGTATCATAAATAGTAAGTTAATACAAACATTACACCTTCAAACTAGTGAGAAGAAATCATCAAAAAGAATGGATTTTCTACTTTAACTAGGGTAAATCAATCTGGAAAATAGTTACTCATTTTAGCAAGATTGTTTTTAATCTAATTGTCCAAGAATGATGGTGCCTTGCTTCTAAAGGTATAATATTTTTTCATGTATGTTCCAACTCTCTTTTTGAGGTTGTAACCAACTAAGTGGACTTGTGAGACATATGGATGCCCATTTGTACATTTGTAATATCTGTAACCCCATTGCACTTAGTGAAATGGATCTCATTTTGATAAATATGGTAACCTCACCTTCATAAGTAGTTACTTATATCTTTATTCTATTTTATAATGATATTCATGTTATGTGACATATAATGACTCAATAAGCTGTCTTTTTTGAAATTATGATTTTATGCCTATATAAGAGAGAATGCACGATAAGCCTAATAAATACGAAGTCTTGTATTTTGGGATGAGCCATGCAATTGTGACTATGGAGGTTATGAAGATACATGCATAATGATTGCACAAGCTATATTTTGTGAAATTATGATTTTATGATGGGAAATGCATGATAAGCCTAATGAATATAAACCATGAAGCCTAGTCTTATGGGATAAGTCATGCAATTGTGACTATGGAGGTTATGAAAATACAAATATGCATGTATTCGATGTCAATAGATGTTACATATGGCTCATGCTAGTCATTTATATGCTCTTAAGTCTTAACATGTTCAACCCAAATGCACCAAATAAATAAAAATATTTGTGACCTAGATTGCATTTTCTTGGGTCATTATCATTAAGATGTACCTTCATAATATGTGTGGATACCACCTTGTATAAGAGTATTTTTCGGTCATATATGACCTATTGCATTCTATCCTAAGCATTAGCGCTTCACCCCCATACTTTTCTTTAAATGTATATAGACTATCTAGGAGTCATAAGGAGATCGATGAGCTTTAGGATGGCATAGAAAATGGGTAACAATAAAAAAAATTCTAGTCAAAAGGAAGGAGAAGCTAGAACAGTGGGGCAACAAATATTACTTCTATATTTTATAGGAAAGAATAGTGTGATTGTATACCTTGGTTACTCGAGCCATATTTATTTTTAAATAACAGACATTACCTCTTTGGGAATATTACCTAAGAAAAAATTAAAAAATTCATAATATGTTACAAATTAGTGGGAATATTACCTAGGAAAAAATTAAAAATTTTCATAAGATGTTGCAAATAAGGATATTTATGTCAAAAGCAAAGGGAGGAATATCTAGGGACAACCACCAAACAGTTAAGTTATGTGATTCTAGTCCAGGTGGATGGTGGTGTAAGATAGTAATCTTTATCCACGTGTTGTTTGTATGTGTGGGGTATGCCAAAAGGGGGGTCAAAGGAGGGGTTCCCCCTTGTTAGGGGGTTTGGAGGCGGAGCCTCCAAAAATATTTTGTCATCCATACAACCCACCCCGAGATGATGACATATAAGTACCTTGGTAAAAATTTTAAATGAGTAGAATACCTTTAAAATGTAAAAGGGTTTACCCATTTAATGGCTATGTAGGGTTTTATCCCTAAAAATTAGAATGTGGCTTTCATTTGAAGTTATTCCCTTCTTTATTCATTGGTAGGCAAGTAAATTATACTAGCTAGCATTTGCAAAATACAACTTAGAGAGGAGAATCAAGCATGCATTTCTATGTGAAATGGAGACCCAAGACAAAATTATTCAAACCCACAATTTTATTTTCCTTTGTCTTCATTTCAAACAAGAAAATACACCCAATTCATTCCACAACCATTCCATGTTAGGCTCTAACAATTTTAACACAGGCAACTACTGAATGAAAAATATTTTTTACAAATAAAAAGAAGACTTGACCTGGTACAAAAAGTTGCATTATATCCTACCTCCAGTCTTGCTTCGCTTAGCTCCAACCAGAGAGTGTGTGTCCCTCACATCATCATTATAATTGGTGCTTATTAGAGCATCCAAATACTTTTGAAATATGTCTATTCTTGAAATTTTTGAGCCTCACACAATCAATGCAAACTAAAATTAACATGGAGGTTGCAACCCTAGCCAGGGTTTGACCTCTGTAACTCCTGAACTGACCCTCACACAAATATTTGGAGCAATTAAATTATAGGAAGGATTTGCTTCTCATTGTGTTGGGCAGAGAAAGTAAACACAAAAATGTAAAATGAGGGTTTTACGTGCATGCGGTTCATTTCTCGCGTGACATTTATTTATTTTTTAAAGTGAGACCACCCTAAGAGGGTGGTTTTAAAATGCCCTCTTAGGGTGACCCTAAGATGAATTTTACCCTAAGAGGGTGGTTTTAAACTGCCCTCTTAGGGTATATTAGGGCGGTTTTATACCCCCGTAAAAAACCATCTTATTTTAGCCATTGTTAAAGGCCTTTTTTGGTGTAGTGATTAACTAGACATGTCAACTAGTTTGATAAAACCTTTCTTAGAATTAGGTTTTGTAGGTATCCTTATAACTTCCTAGTAATTTAGGATATGCTATGAGCTTCATTAGAAAGATTATCAATATTTAATTCACCTTTTGGGTTGATTTTGTAATATTTTGAGAATAATAATCAACCTTCAATTTTACCTTCTTTCTCCTAATGAAGTATGCTCTAGTGATTGGACTCCTTTTGTCTCCTTAGTATGGATGTGAGACAATTGTTTTCACTTAATTCCAATTTTCATTGATGCTTAATGAGCTTATTTCTTCTACCTTAAGTAGTTTGATTTTCTAAATTCCAAATATCTATGGTTTTGGTGTAGAAATCCTTATAACTTTCTACTCTTGAAATATTACAAAATAATTGTATTTTGTAAATTAATATTTGAAATTACTAAGGTTGTCAACCTTATATATCCTAATTTATTTACAAATATCCTTCAATTATAATATTTTAGAACGATCTTGCTTGATATATTACTAAATCTTGGTTTAATGTTGGTTATTCCAGTGAAATAGAATTCTTGAATATATCACCTTATAACTCCAACATTACCTTAATGAAAGCAAGCAATAATGGCTTTACCTTAGTACTTGTAGTATGTAGCTTGTAGCTTGTGATCTGGATGGAGACTCAATGTGTCTCCAGTGGATTTCTTGATGTTTCTCAACGTGCTTCTCCCTTACATGGATCCCACTGTACTTCAAACTGCTTGCGGTCTTAACGACCAATAGCTTCACTGATTGATGCCTTCTCCTCAACCTCTCTTGGTGATGGGTATCTTACGTGGGTGATAGCTAAGAGAAATAAACTCGCTTGAGTTCATAATGAATCTAATAAAGTATTCAGATTTTATTTCAGCATGATTATGCAATAGGTTGAAGAACACAAGCTTATACTGAGAGGGGGGGTGAACAGTATAAGACTTAACCAATTAATAATTTTAACTTTAGATAGCAGTGGCATCAATACAACATTAATCAAGACAGAAAGCATCACACATTGAAGACCCATTTTAACGTGGTTCACCCAAAATGGTTGGGCTACATCCACGGATAAAATCTTTCACTAAATTTTATCAATCCAAATTCTGGGAATACCTTTCCCGATTACAATGTTTATGGGCACCAACCCAAAGGAGACACCAATCCCCTAATCTCGAGTTCGTGGGCACCAACCCACAGGAGACACCAATCCCCTAGCTCTGCTTTGGTCGGTGATCCTCTAGAAAACCTCTGCCTCTCGCTGCCCTTAGCAAATGGAACTCTATCCATAGAAGACACCTGTCCTCCCTGCTCTGGCTGGAGACCTCTGTTCTCAACTCTATCACCTCCAAAGCTGGTCCTCGAATTTGCACTAAACACAGTCCTTCGGTCTAGCACAAATGTCCTCGTTCGTCTTTGCCTGTTGCGCTCTATGCCCTCTGCTCTCTCTGTGCAAACACAGCAGCACCGTCTTCGCGCA
This sequence comes from Wollemia nobilis, assembly GCA_028583015.1. Taxonomy (NCBI): domain Eukaryota; kingdom Viridiplantae; phylum Streptophyta; class Pinopsida; order Araucariales; family Araucariaceae; genus Wollemia; species Wollemia nobilis. The sequence goes on from JAQPPZ010008406.1 coordinate 1,209,001, forward strand.
CTCTGATTCCTTGTGATCTCTCTCACTTAGATGATTCGACAAAATGCACTTTGTACACTGCTATCGAATTTTGCACTCTGCTCTCGACGATCGAACTTCTTCTCTTTGCACTATTTCTACGAACGTCACACTTCAACCACACATTCGATCACACTCAACTCTCCAAACAACCCTCCTTTTATAACAGAGTTTTCATGATTAAAAACTTTGATCTTAGTCGGCTGTTAAGCAAATGCAAACCCTAATCTTCGTCGACTGCAAGCCCTAATCTTCGTCGGCTAAAATTTGACTCTGTCGGCTTCACTGCCTCTGTAACCCTTCTGAGCTTCTACCATGAAAATACATGTCACGATATCATGACACTTTTCGCTTTCTTAACCCCTTCTCGGCTTGCACCCGTGAAAGCAGAACATGTCACGAAATCGTGACACTTTCGCTTCCTTGCACTTTGCTCTGCTTGCACTAGCAAAAATGGAACATGTCACGAAATCGTGACACTTTCGTTGCCTTGTGCTTTTCTCTCCTTTACGCCCATGAAAACGGAACATGTCATGAAATCACGATGCTTTCGCCTTTGAGCTCTTCCTTCTTGAATTTGTCATGAAATCATGATGCTTCTTCTTCCATGCTCTTTCATTTTGTTTCTGTCATGAAATCGTGACTCTTCAACTGTTGAAGACCTGCTTTCTATTTCTATCGCAAAATCGTGACACTTTCTCCAACCGTATGCTGCCATCTCAATCTGTCACGAAATCATGACACTTTCTGCATCCATAACCTTTCTCTTCAACCTATCACGAAATCGTGACACTTTCTGCATCCGTACGATTTCTTTGCAGCCTGTCACGAAATCGTGATGCTTTCAGCTTTCATACGTCTTCTTTGCAACCTATCGTGAAATCATGACAGTTCTCATTTTAGACTCTTCCCTTTGCTGCATGTCATGAAATCATGATAGTTCTCACTTCGAGTTCTGTAGCATGTCACAAAATCATGATAGTTCTCACTTTGACTTCTGTAGCATGTCACAAAATCGTGACACTTTATCTTGCTACTTTCTCTCTCTTCGAACTTGTCGTGAAATCATGACAATTCACACTACGGACTCTCTCTTCTGCATTATGTCATGAAATCATGACACTTTTTCTTTCGGACTCTCTCTCCGCAACATGTCGCGAAATCGTGACACTTTTTCGTCCGAACAACCTTCCTTGCAATATGTCACGAAATCGTGACATTTCTGACTCCGTACATTCTCTCTCCTCTTTGAGTCGCGAAACTGCGACATGTCGCGATATCGCGACACTTTTCTAACTTGCTTTCTTTCTCCTGCTTAAGTCGCAAAAATGCGACATGTCGCGATATCGTGACACTTTTCTAAAAAGCTTTCTCTCTCCTGCTTAAGTCACGAAAATGCGACATGTCGCGATATCGCGACACTTTTCCAACTTACTTTCTTTCGAACCTGTCAGCTTGGGGTTTGTAGAAGACCTTTGAAACTGTCATGCCGTAACCTTCATCAAAACAAATAATTTTGACATCAATTCAAATTCCTTCGAAAGCTTCTTGACATCAATGACAACTTATTCACTTGAGCAAATGCAATGTACCCAAAGTACCCAAAATTGCCAACAATCTCCCCCTTTGTCATTGATGGCAAACCTTTACTGAAAACACTTCTCAAGAGCCAAAACTGAAACCAACTGTGCTAACAACTGACAACTGATCAACTGTGCCCACAACTGAGAATCTTCCTTTGAAGTTTTGCTCCCCCTGACTTGAAGCTTTCCTCTTCTCTTGAAGCTCTCCCCCTTACTCATATCTCTCCCCCTTTGTCATCAATGGCAAAGGGCCACCTTTGGGGCTCGGGACTAAGAATGAGCCTCTTGGCTTAGTCCCTCCCCCACCTCCTGATGAGGTGATTAATTCTGGGGTGAGAGTACAACTCCCAATTTCTCCCTTAGATACTCAAACGTATCTCTTGGAAGAGGTTTGGTGAAGATATCTGCAATCTGCTCTTTAGTAGGCACATACTCTAGCTTGACTTGCTTGTCTTGCACTTTCTCCCTTAGAAAGTGATACTTGATGGAAATATGCTTTGTCCTTGAGTGCATTACCGGATTTTTGGAAATACTTATGGCACTTGTATTATCACAAAATATGGAGATGGGTTGTTCATGCCTGACTTTGAAATCCTCCAAGGTGGTTTTCATCCATAAAACCTGTGTACACCCAGCCACTCCTGCTATGTATTCAGCCTCTGCTGTAGATAAGGAAACTGAAGGTTGTTTCTTACTTAACCAAGAAACCAAACTCTTTCCCAGAAAGAATGCTCCACCACTAGTGCTTTTTTTGTCATTAATACTGCTTGCCCAATCTGCATCTGTATAAGCTGTGAGGGTGAAATCATCACCTTTGGGATACCAAAGCCCAAAGTCCATAGTGCCCTTCAGATATCTGAATATCCTCTTAACTGCTATAACATGAGAATATTTTGGAGCTGCTTGAAATCTTGCTACTAACCCAACTGCCTGCATGATATCTGGTCTGGTAGCCGTAACATATAATAAGCTGTCGATCATTGATCTGTACAATCTTTGATCTACTGCTGGAGATTCATCATCTTTACTCATCTTGCACCCTGTAATCATTGGAGTACATACTGGTTTGTTGTCCATCATCCCAAATTTTTTCAACATTTCTTTGATATACTTTCCTTGAGAGAGAAATACATCATCTTTTGATTGAGCAATCGAAAGACCTAAAAATAATTACAGCTCTCCAATCATAGACATCTCAAATTCCTTCCGCATGGTGTTAGCAAAAACTTTGCACATCTGAGTATTATTTCCCCCAAAAATAATATCATCAACATAGACAACCATAATCAACATATCATCATCTTCATTCTTAATATACAAATTGCTATCTCGCCACGCCTTTCTGAAGCCTTGCTCATGAAGATAACTGTCAAGTCTTGAGTACCACACCCTTGGTGCTTGTTTTAACCCATATAAGGCCTTTTTTAGTTTACACACATAGTCTGACTGTTCCGTGAGAGACACTCCTTCTGGCTGTTCTATGTAGACTTCTTCTACCAACACCCCATTTAGAAAAGCTGACTTTACATCCATTTGATATACCTTGAAATATTTGAAGCTTGAAAGGGCCAAAAACATTCTGATAGCTTCAAGACGAGCAACAGGAGCGAACGTCTCTTCGAAATCAACACCTTCTACTTGAGCATAACCTTTGCAGACTAACCTAGCTTTGTTTTTGACAATCTTTCCATCCTCATTGAGTTTATTTCTGAATATCCATTTTGTGCCAATGACATTCTTGTCCTTAGGTCTTGGAACCAAATCCCAAGTTTCACTTTTCTCTATTTGATTTAGCTCTTCATCCATCGCTTTTACCCAAAATTTATCTGCACATGCTTCACTGAAATCTTTTGGCTCAATCTGAGATAATAATGAAACATTTGTAGAATCGTGTGAAGAGATGACTCTTCTTCTTGTTTGCTTGTTGTTTGGATCACCAATGATCAAATCTTTGGGATGATGTTTCTGAACATATCGTGAAGGAGTTTTGGGAAGCAGTTGTTGTCTTTCCTCTTCTTCATCTGAAACCTCTCTGAATTCTTCTTGACAAATTTCATCACTGAGTTCCTTGACTGGTTCTTTTATCCCTGTCTTTTCATCAACTGTTACATTTATGCTCTCTACGACTGTATGCGTTCTTTTGTTGAAGCATCTGTAGGCCTTGCTTCTGCTGGAATATCCAAGAAAGATTCCCTCATCACACCTAGGATCAAATTTACCCAAATTCTGATCTTCCCTTCTGATGAAGCACTTACTCCCAAACACTTTGAAGTATTTTACTGTAGTTGGTCTTCCTTTCCACAACTCATAAGGAGTTTTATGATGATTGACTCTAAGTTGGGCCCTGGTGATAATGTAGACTCATTGTCTTGATCGCCTCTTTCCAAAAGCCATCTGAAAGTTTTGACTCATTTAACATAGCTCTAGCCATATTTTCAATAGTTCTATTTTTCCTTTCAACTACTCCATTTTGTTGAGGAGTTCTTGCTTGCTGAATATTCTCTTTTGATTCCTTGTTGCTCATAGTATTCCACAAATTCATTTGAAGTGAACTCTCCTCCTCTGTCCGATCTTAAGCATTTGATTCTCTTGTCAGTCTCATTTTCAATCATTTCTTTGAAAGCTTTAAATTTTTCAAAAGCTTCAGATTTTTCTTTGAGAAAAGTAACCCAAGTCATTCTAGAATAATCATCTATAAACAACATGAAGTAGCTTTCTCCCTGAATGCTCCGAGTTCCGGTGGGGCCACATAAATCAGTATGAATAAGATCCAATGGTTTTGAAGAAGTATACCCTTTTGATTTGAAACTGGTTCTGGTCTGTTTTCCATGTTGACGAGGGACCGCAAATGATATTATGGGGCCTTTTTATTTTGGGCAAGTCTCTAACAGCTTCCTTGTTACTAATATTGACAAGATTATCAAAGCTCAAATGCCCCAATATTTTATGCCATAGCCAACTCTCATCTTCTTGAGTTAGAAAACACTTTTCCCTTTTTATCTCACTCAAGCATGTAAAGATTGTTTGGAGTCCTTGTAGCACTCGCAATGAGTTTTCCATTTTTTTCTTTACTTATCTCACATCTATCTGAAAAGAAAGATACTATGTGCCCTTGATCACAAAGTTGACTCACACTTAGAAGATTATGTCTTAGGCCTTCTACATAAAGCACATTTTCTATTTTGGATTTCCCATCCAAACTAAGAGTCCCTTTACCACAGATTTTAGCTGATCTATTATCTCCAAAACTGATTGTTCCTCTGTTTGTTTCTTTTAAGACCAAAAACTTTTCCTTTTCACCAGTCATATGTTTTGAACAACCACTATCAAGATACCATTTTTCTACTTTGTCTTGAGCATGAAAAGCAGTTTGAACTATCATTGACTTAGATTTGATCTCATTTTTCTTTTTAGTGAACTCAAGGCTAGATCTATCCAAACTGCACATCCTTGCTATATGCCCAAAATTCTTGCACTTGTAACACATGAAATTTTTATTCATAAGAGGTGCAAAAGAGTTAACATTTTCCTTACTAAGGCTATTCAAGGATTTATTGCAATGCATAGCTTTGTGACCAAAATTCTTGCAGGAAAAACAATAGCCATGGAAAGTATTATGTAACCTGTTTTGATGCCTTGGATGATTGTTCTTCTTGTGACCAACTGGAATCCACCGCTCTTCAGGATGAAGATTGGTCTTGCTCGAAGACCCTATTTCATGAATAGTGCAACCATCCTTCTTTTGCTTTTCATACGGAGTATTCTGTCTGAGAGCCAATTGTTCCAACTTCACTCTAAGAGACATAACCTCTTCTTCTAGTTTCTCGCAATCAGCTTCCTTTCCTTTTAAAGCCTCTGTTAGAACCTGTTCAACCTTCTTCCCTTCTTCAACTAGAATTTTGAAGTCTATAACTCTTTGGGACAATTTTGATCTTGCAATCTCTTCTTCCTGACATTGATGCTTGAGAACAGAATTCTCTTCCCTGAATTTCTCAAGCTTTCTTAAAGCCAAGAAGAATTCACCTTTGAGATTGAACTCAACCCCTTCATCTCTTTCTGAATCTGTATGTTCCTCTGATAGATCCTTCTCCAAGCTATTAGGCTCTTTCTGGAGAGACCCGCTCTGATACCAATTGAAGAACACAAGCTTATACTGAGAGGGGGGTGAACAGTATAAGACTTAACCAATTAATAATTTTAACTTTAGATAGCAGTGGCATCAATACAACATTAATCAAGACAGAAAGCATCACACATTGAAGACCCATTTTAACGTGGTTCACCCAAAATGGTTGGGCTACATCCACGGATAAAATCTTTCACTAAATTTTATCAATCCAAATTCTGGGAATACCTTTCCCGATTACAATGTTTATGGGCACCAACCCAAAGGAGACACCAATCCCCTAATCTCGAGTTCGTGGGCACCAACCCACAGGAGACACCAATCCCCTAGCTCTGCTCTGGCTGGTGATCCTCTAGAAAACCTCTGCTACCCTTAGCAAATGGAACTCTATCCATAGAAGACACCTGTCCTCCCTACTCTGGCTGGAGACCTCTGTTCTCAACTCTATCACCTCCAAAGCTGGTCCTCGAATTTGCACTAAACATAGTCCTTCGGTCTAGCACAAATGTCCTCATTCATCTTTGCCTATTGCGCTCTACGCCCTTTGCTCTCTCTATGCAAACATAGCAGCACCGTCTTCGTGCACTCTGATTCCTTGCGATCTCTCTCACTTAGATGATTCGACAAAATGCACTCTATACACTGCTATCGAATTTTGCACTCTACTCTGATCGAACTTCTTCTCTTTGCACTATTTCTGTGAACGTCGCACTTCAACCATGCATTCGATCTACCTCAACTCTCCAAACAGCCCTCCTTTTATAACAGAGTTTTCATGAATAAAAACTTTGATCTTAGTCGACTGTTATGCAAATGCAAACCCTAATCTCCATCGACTGCAAGCCCTAATCTTCGTCGGCTAAAATTTGACTCTGTCGGCTTCACTGCCTCTGTAACCCTTCTGAGCTTCTGCCATGAAAATACAACATGTCACGATATCGTGACACTTTTCGCTTTCTTAACCCCTTCTCGGCTTGCACCCGCGAAAGCAGAACATGTCACGAAATCGTGACACTTTCGCTTCCTTGCACTCTTCTCTGCTTGCACTAGCAAAAATGGAACATGTCATGAAATCGTGACACTTTCGCTGCCTTGTGCTTTTCTCTCCTTTACGCCCATGAAAATGAAACATGTCACAAAATCGTGACGCTTTCGCCTTTGAGCTCTTCCTTCTTGAATTTGTCATGAAATCATGATGCTTCTTCTTCCATGCTCTTTCATTTTGTTTCTATCATGAAATCATGACTCTTCAACTATTGAAGACCTGCTTTCTATTTCTGTCATGAAATCGTGACACTTTCTCCAACTGTATGCTGCCATCTCAATCTGTCATGAAATCATGACACTTTCTGCATCCATAACCTTTCTCTTCAACCTGTCATAAAATCATGACACTTTCTGCATCCGTACGATTTCTTTGCAACTATCATGACGCTTTCAGCTTCCATACGTCTTCTTTGCAACCTATCATAAAATCATGACAGTTCTCATTTTAGACTCTTCCCTTTGCTGCATGTCATATCGCCGAACTCCAGCATGTCACAAATCATGACACTTTATCTTGTTACTTTCTCTCTCTTCGAACTTGTCACGAAATCATGACAATTCACACTACGGACTCTCTCTTCTGCATTATGTCATGAAATCATGACACTTTTTCTTTCGGACTCTCTCTCCTGCAACATGTCACGAAATCGTGACACTTTTTCGTCCGAACAACCTTCCTTGCAATATGTCACGAAATCGTGACATTTTTGACTCCGTACATTCTCTCTCCTCTTTGAGTCGTGAAACTGCGACATGTCGCGATATCGTGACACTTTTCTAACTTGCTTTCTTTCTCCTGCTTAAGTCATGAAAATGCGACATGTCGCGATATCGTGACACTTTTCTAAAAAGCTTTCTCTCTCCTACTTAAGTCGCGAAAATGCGACATGTCGCGATATCGCGACACTTTTCCAACTTACTTTCTTTCGAACCTGTCAGCTTGGGGTTTGCAGAAGACCATTGAAACTGTCATGTCGTAACCTTCATCAAAACAAATAATTTTGACATCAATTCAAATTCCTTCGAAAGCTTCTTGACATCAATGACAACTTATTCACTTGAGCAAATGCAATGTACCCAAAGTACCCAAAATTGCCAACATAGGTATGGTCAAATCAATATTTGACATCCTAAAAATAGATAATTCACTGATAAATATTTGAATGACTGATTTACTAGAGGTAATGGTTATACGCTAGCTTGAGTTAATTAATGCTTCAACATCTTTTTTCGCTAGGTAGGAATGAACATTCAATTCTCTCTTTATCCAAATGTACATTGCTTGGTTGACATTAGAATTCCTACAAAAGTGTTGACTTATGATAGCCTTAAATACTCCTACGCTCCTCCTTCAATCTTGCTTACGCTCCTCACTCGAAATTCATTATTTGTGCTTCCAATATATATATGAGAAATATTTAATGCAAATGTATTAATAGATACCTCCTTCAATACTTATTCCTTGAGGCATTATGCTCTTCTTCATGCTTCGAACAAGTGGTAATTAAATTGGTGGTGGTTTCACCTTTAGTTTCAACGTTCAAGATGCAGTGGCGTTACTTCTTAGTTTGCATTCCTTTCCTAACACTACAAGATGGGCATTACTCTTTGCTAGGTTCTTGGATGCTTCAAGACAAGTGTTATATTCTTGTTGGGATCTTATATGATATGTGTAATGTCCCTTTCCCATGTGCCAAGTGGCCATGCTCAACTCTCAATGTCCTTGAAACCCTATAACTTCTCCAACGAATGCAAGTTGTTCACTTATTTTCTCCAACTCTTTACCAATGAATGCTAGCTTGCACCTCTGGCAATGATCTCCTTCCAATGTTGGCTCTAACATAGCTTCTAGATGGTGAAGTTATGTCTCTTGATTGTAACTTTTGTATGTTGTGATGGTTCTCTTCTTTTCTGATTGGTAGGCACTTTAATGAGGTAAAATTTCATGGCTTTCCCTTGCAAATTTTATGGCTTTCCCTTGCCTTATACACAAATTTACCACTGCTATTCTTCTTTACTTTTCAATAGATATGTAATGACTGTAATGCTTCCAATTTGATTGCATATTGATGTTGTTTGAGGGCTTTTCTTGGGAAAAATTGGATGGTGTTTCTAGACACCTGAAACCCAATGCTTTTGAACCCTAGATTGGCTCATTTTATGCCTTTGTTGATGTACCAATAATAGACGTAGGATCCTTGCAGTGTTAGTGTATTTAAGACACTTGATAATCTAACCTCTTTTAGAGGTATTATGGTGCTCTAATGTAGTATGAATAATAGACTCAATTTTTCACCAAATATCAGTGTGCTTCTTCTCTCTTTTCATGCTATTTATTTGATTTGATAGTTTCAATGTTGTATAGATATATTTGCTCCTCGTTGTATAGTGTGAGGACTTATGTAAGATAAGTTGAAGCTTTTCTTTGGCTTCTTGGATATGGCTGCTATTTGCTCTATTATTTTGAGAGAAATGCATTGTTTCCTTTAGTAACAATGAATCCAAGATAATAATCATATAAGCAATATGCAAGAGAGATTAATCTTTGCACTAACATTCACTATAATATTTAGTGCACTTCTAATAATTTTTAAAATAAATTAATATAGTGCAACTCAAATAACCTTATTACTTCTTAAGGAACTTTGTAATATGCACTAATACTATCTATTAAAGAATGCTCAATAATTTTTACAACTTAATGTAATCCCTTTTTCTATAAGTAGATAATAGGAATAATGTATCTAACTCCTATTAATGTGGAGGTAATAACACTTAACATAAACTATCTTCTGCACTTCTTTTGAAGACTCAATATGAACCTTTTATTTTGTATTTTATGAATTCTAATAAGATGCTTAATGAACCTAAGTAGTAATCCAATTAAGTGTTAAAGTGATGAATCCTTTTACACATTAAGTTGCTTACCTTTTATGTCCTTGGAATTTTAACACATTTTAAAATTCCCACTCCCTAGAAAAATGTTGTCCCTCCTTAGCAATGTACCTTCACCCCTCCAGCACCTTGCCTCGATTCCCATGCCATTTAAAAATGAATTTGATCTTTTTCCTATTTTTTCACAAAATTCAAATGATTTCGATGAATTCGAAGCGGTTCAAATTTAGGTAAATTAAACATACACCTAAAATTGGTGCACTGTTTGGATTTTATCTCTAATTTGGGTAATCCAAGATTCTCAATGAATTCATAATCGTCCAAATTCACCCAAATTGGAAAAAATCTAATTTTCCCTAATTAGATTTGATCTATCTTCGTCACTCCCCTATTTTCTCAATCTACTCTAGATGTTAAATCTCGTAGACTACCCCTAGACAAACCTAATGATGATTTTGTAGGAAAATTCAAGTGGAGAATAGTCTTTCTTGTGCTTTGTTGTAGGTTTCAGAGGAGATATCGACATCAAATCATCATTCTAGAAGCTACCAGAGATGGCAATGAATATTGTTGATTCAAATTTATTTTTCCTTAGCATATATTTATCATTTTGCATGTTTTTAAGAATTTGGATGCATCTGAATTCACGGATGAAACCCAAAATTGCTCTGATTTGACCATTGTAGGTTTACAGATCTAACCATTGCAGTTTTAAACATATTCAAAGCCATCCAAATTTACTGCGGATATCCATAATCGCATAGACCTATGCAATATCTCGATCTCAGGTTTTATCATATTGATTCATTTTTGCATCCTAATCTTTACAAGCCTTATTACTTTATTGTATTTTTTCATTAGAATTACATACTCTACATTAGATCTAGAGATCCATTACTTTTCTTATGTTTTGCTAAAATAGCCAAGGGTATTTTACTATCACAGATCATGATCTGTTGTGGCCTAAGCAGATCCCCCATCCCTAATTGCAAATTTGAGTGTCCTATTATGAAATTACAGGTTTTAAACAGATCTAAATTCGCCTGACAAATTCAGACGAATTTGAATTCGATTCAGATAGATCCAAATTTTCTTGATAGATCTGAATGCGTCTGATAGCGAACATCCAGATCAAGTAAGGATCTAATTCTGGTTTCTTCTCAACTTTTTATACTTAATTTTGTATTATTCTATTTTAAGAGCATTTTGCATAAAAAAATAAAAGATCAAAAATATAGACTTAGTTGCATTATATTTTGCATCAATCATACTAGTTGAAAAACACAAAAGAAAAAAATATATACACATGTTAGCATAAAATCTACTTTTTACTTTTAGTGCATATAAAGAAATATTTGCATCTTAGTTAAATTTATAAGCTTTTTAGCTAGAACTATATACAATTGTTTTCATGAAAATTTGAAATGCATATAGCTAGGCAATAGTTGCATTTTGGCCAAACTTTAGGTGTATGCTTCAAAGAATCAACCAAACACCCACCATTTACCTAGGCATAGAAACCACCACTTAAAGTGTTTTCTGGTGAACCCCACCTAATTCATCGACAAACACCAAGGAGAGCACAACTCAAGTGCTTCTCATCCGAGGTGTAGGCACATCATTTTACCTCCCCCTTTCAAGCATGGATCCATTAGCTTAAAAGAAAGGGGTGCAAAAATTTTGGGTCTACATTCTTTGGTGAACCCGACGTGAAAACACCCTTATTTTGAAATTGTTGCTTTTTTTTTTTTTTGAAAAAAAAAAATATCATTTAAGCTTGTGTGTCTTAGATTAAGCCATATAAATCAGATAATTTTCAAATGAATTGAATCACTTATTTTTCATTTTTACATCATTTTCCCTAAAAAAGAACCACATCCGATGAACTCTTCCATAGCTTCGGTTGGTCTAGACACAATGGGACATACAATGAAGGCTTATGGACCTTCAGAAAGGGATTATCCTTTCACCTGTACCAAAAAAAATTGAAACCTTTAATCTATATTTAAAATGAGGTCAGTCCAACAACCATCATAGCCATGGAAAATAGCATGCATCTCTTTGAGGTGTATCACTACCCATGGTGAACTGGGTGAGGACTGGTAGAACTTGGGCTTCATCACAACTTGGACTTCATCACCAAGCTGTCTGCATGCGAGCATCCAGATAAAATCCTAATTGAAAAACGAGACAACTTGGCCTACAAATTGCAAAACGGTTCGAAGAAAACTTTTAGTTAGAAAAAGAACTTTTGTTTTAAGTTTTTTTGTCTTTTTCACTTTTACTTTGCTTTTTTCTAAAAACAAAACAAAAAAATAATAAAAATAAAAATATCTAAAAATAAAAATAAATGGTGGACAATAGTGTTAAATAATCTGCCCTTATCGACCTTAGGAAGGAACTTATAGAAAAAGAAGTTGACATCCTCTTTAGGAGCAACAGGGAAAATTGGGGAGACTTGTGGCAAAACTTTGATCTCATTAAGAGAAGGGTTGAGGAATTAAAAATAAATAAAAGGATAGACATAACGAAAGCCTTAGGTGCAGATTACTACTCCCCCTATTTTAAAATTAAAAGGAGTTGTGAATGTTGGCTAGCGAACAAAAGGGCTAGCGTCCATTCCACAATTTACCCATGGGAAAGTTATTTTGAAGAATCTGTAATCATCCATAAATTCTTAGCAAACCTAGAGGAAAAAGAGATAGCCTTTGAACAAAAAATATGCTATCACAAAGCACCTAGAGTAGTCCTCTTTAGATATTTTTACCACGAGCTTCAATTTCAACTTCCTACTTCTGAAACTAAGAATATCACCCTCGTTCACTTTGTCCTTTTAAAAGAGAACTTTTTCTTCGAAGAGGAACATTTCATGAACCCTAAAGACCTAGAGCCCATCAACAATATTTATAAGCTCTTTCAAGAAGAGTAAAATCACTTTAGTTATGTTACTTAAAATCTTGTAAATACTTAGTAGACAAGCCTTTTTAATTTGATTTCAAACAAAAAAAGCAAAACAATTAGGAGTAGCATAAAAAAAAACAAAAAAACAAAAAACACAAGATGCCTAAAACCTTAAGGAATGGTAAACAAGTGGTAACCGACTCTGAAGAGGAGTCGAATAATAAAAATCCTAATACCGAAAAAGAGATAGAAGAAGTTCAGGAAGAACAAGTTGCACAAATTGAAAAAAATGAAGAAGACAAAATAGTCGACCCTTTTGACCCTAAAATGGGACCTCAAGGGGAAGTTCATTTTGAATCTATGCAACACTTCTATGAATTTTTAAATCATAATCGGTCTGCTATCGCTAATGCCTTTGAAATAGAAGACCAACTCAAGAGGGGTGATTTTTCAATGGAAGCAACTTTAGAAGAAGCTTTTCGACTTCACCCACAACCAAAGACATATGCGAGTGATAATATTCCTCCATTACAACCTGCCACTCATAATGATCATTCCTTAGGTACCACCCAAATTCAAACAACTATGGCATCACAACATAAACCTATTTTTGCAACCACTACTACTACCCAAAAATAACCTTCTTCTTTTGCCAATAATAACTTTCTCTCTCAATATTTTAACAATCGATTTATTCAAGCCTCAACATCTCAAAAAAATAAAAATATGAAAATCCCAACTTCCTCTCAACCAACTTTGCAACAAAATATACCTCCTTATAATCTCATAAACCCTCCAAATTCAAATCCTATGCATAACAGTATTACCATTTCAACTCCTTATGCGGAAGCACAACATACATATTATCCTTCCTATACACACATAGCAACACAAAATAAACATAATGGGAAACCACATCATCTTGAAGCTATAGTCCAATAATTAGCTTCACGATTAGATCAAATAGACCCTTATCACCCTACATATAGTTATAAGGAAATGTGCAATCAACCATTAGACCCTTTTGTTGCTGCTAGACCATATCCTAAACGCTTCCCCATGTCAATTTTATCGATTTATAAGGGGATCAAAGATCCGATTGAACATCTTCACATGTTTAGGACCACTTGCCATGATATTGCATATGATGACATGTTGCTATTAAAAATATTTCCAAAAATTTTAGGAGGTATGGCCTTGGAATGGTATTATCAATTGCCAACACACTCCTTGAGAAACTTTGAAGAAACTACGGAGTTATTTGTGCACCAATTTGGCACCTATATAGAAATACATGTTACAATTAAGGATTTGTACAACCTAAAATAAGGGAAAAAAAAATTTTCATAGAATTTCTAGCTCAATGGAGAAAACTTTTAGGCAAATTACATTTTGCCCTACCTCCAAGAGAAATGCTAGAAATTTTCATTGGAAATTTACAAGAACAATTATCCTATGAATTGGCCACTACCACCGTAACCTCTTTTGATCAAGCTATAGACTTGGCAATAAGGGTAGAAGAAGCCCTTATCAAAAGAGGACAACTTAAAAGGAAGGATGAGGATAAATCATCTAAAAATCAATACAAAAACAAGCATGTGGTAGGATATGGGGTCACAGATAATAGACCTCCTCCAAATGTTAATACCATAGAAACCACAAAGAATTTTGTGTTAAAAGCACCTCAAAAACCTCCACAATGGAATTTCACAAGGTTAAATCAACCTTTGACAATGGTCTTACCACAATTGGTAGAAAGAGGCTTGATAAAATTGCTAGAGATACGACAACCTAACACCTCTCAGCCTTGGTATAGACCAGACCAACATTGTGATTTCCATCAAGTGGACGGACATCCAACCAACACTTGTAGAATATTAAAACACTTGGTACAAGACTTGATTGATAATGGAAAATTGGGAGTGGAAAATCCTCCACCAAATGCTAATCCCCCAACAGACCCATAAAAGCAACAAGCACAAAATATTAATCAAAATCTAGACATCTTCCAAAATCCATTACCAAATCATGGTAAGGAAGTTGTGAATCAGCTATATTATAAGAGTGTGCCTCATCCAACATGTTATGTGGGAATGGTTAGTAGTCACCTACCATCACAACTCCCGCAAACTACATTTGTGCCTACTCAATCCATTATCACGATTGAGCAATTTCAAGGAAGAAAATTACAATCCTCATATTTTGAACATACAAAAAGTGAAATAGAATCTGAAGTAGATATTAGTTCTTTTCATTCTAATAGTTTAGAAGATGAATCGGGACCAATTCTACCCATTATAGATTTTTTAGTTCTAGAGGAACCATTTCCAAGAGTGATAACAACCCGTCCTTCTTCACAACAACTTCTTTCCATAGAACAAACATCAACTGCTAGATCACAATCTATTCAAGATGATTTTTCTATTCCACATCAATCAAGAAACATTGTGGCTATAGTTGGAGCCATTACTAGACAATAAGCTCAAGCTCAAAATTCTCAAACTCAATTACCTACAACTCAACCAAATGATGTGGATCAACCACCTTTTGTTCTAAAACCACCTCATAAGGGGAATAATGTAATTCGACCTCAACAGAAGACTCCTTTTGATATCAATGAACAACTAGCTAATACAACAGCTAGGATTTCTCTTCTTGACCTTCTTAGGACTTCATCTGTTCATAGGGAAGAATTAATGAATACCCTAAGTCAAATGATGGTGCCTCAGGACATAGAGCCAATCGCTATAGTTAATGTTGTAGCCTCTCAAGGAGTTGACTACATTGATTTTCATGACAAAGATATACCTCCTCAAAGTATGCATAGGGATAATCCTTTATACATAACAACATTAATTGGAGATGTGTGTGTTAAGAGGGTATTGATTGACAATGGTTCATCTCTAAATATTTGTACCTATGACTTTTTTAAAAGGTTTGGGTTCAAAAACGAAGACTTAAGAAGAACTAAAATGATTATTAAAGCTTTCAATGATGAAACCCAAGAAGCTTGTGGTGTGATATCCATCCCATTACAAGTTGGTCCTAGAATTTTGGATACGTCCATTTTTGTTGTATCTTGTCCAGCATCATACAACATCCTTCTAGGATACCCTTGGATTAATGCAATGAGGGCAGTTCCCTCTACTTTGCATCAGTGTGTAAAATTTGAGTTTAAAAATCAATTGGTCACCATTCATGGAGACCCTAGACCATTTGAAATGTGTGCAATGGTGGAACCCATTAATGTTCTATTTTGTCCAGCCCTATCATCATTAGCCCATGTTCCCTCTAAGTCTTCTTCCCCGAATATTGAACCTTTACCTTCTTTTGACACACCTATACCTTCTAAAATTGATAATCCTTCTACATCATACCCTCTCATAGATGAGGCTTTACCAGATTTATCCACCATATTAGCACCCACAGAGCATGCTAATTTTTTTGTACAAGACTCCATTGTCTTGTCTCAATTACCGCCATCCCCGCAAACGATGGGTTTACATCACAACGGGGAAACATATATCATGTTGGGAGTTGTACTTTTATTTCCATAGGATGTTCCCCTGATAAAATCAACATTAAACAAATGAGCTTTACATTTTATGAGAACAATTTTGCTCAATGTTACTTCTCCAACATATATATAAAATCAAAGCAAATTATGTGTGATATGGGTTATAAGGGTAAAGGTTTGGGTCATTTTGAAAATGGCATATGTGAACCCTTTGAGATTGAGGAATGGCCTGCTTGATGTGGTATAGGCTATATTCCTATGAAATCTCAGCCTTTTCCCTTTGATGAAGATGATCACCTAATCACATATGGTGAATATTTAGAAAATCAAAAACATTTAATGAATATTAATAAGAGAAAGAAAACTCATTTGTTTTCTTGCAATATGATTTTAGTAGTCCATCCAAAAATTATTTTCACTCTAGATGAGTGTGTAGAAGGAGATGTCTTTTTTGACATCCCCCTCGAAGAAGTCATGAGGAATAGTTTCTTCTTTGATGGATCTATCCCATGTATAGCTCATGTTCAAAACAACCACACAAGAAGAGTTAGCCAAACTATCCCTAGAAGAACTCCAAGAAATGGGTGTTTCACCCACCCCTCCTAACTTCGAAAGGGACTTGAGTATTTTGGTAGAAGATATCTTAAAAATTAATATTGAAATAGAAACCAATCCTCACATGGTTAAAATCGGAGTTACCTTGAGTAAAGAAGAACAAAGTAAATACATAGAACTTCTTGTAGAATACCCTGACATCTTCACATGGACATATGCGGATATGCCTGGCTTAGATCCTTCTGTAGTCATGCACCACCTAGTGGTTCATCCTGATGCTAAACTTGTAAAACAAAAACTTAGGAAAATGCATCCTAAAGTAGCCTTGCTAGTTAAATATGAATTGCAAAAACTTTTAGATGTTGATTTCATTCAAGCCATAGACTATTCTGATTGGATATCTAATGTTGTCCCAGTAACCAAAAAGGAGGCTACTAAAATCAGAGTATATTCTAATTTTAGGGACATCAATGTTGCATATCCCAAATATGACTTTCCCCTTCCTAATATGGATCAAATTATTGATTTCATGGTAGGAAGTGGGATGTTATCCCTTATGGATGTATTTTTAGGATATAATCAAATTCGTATAGCACCAGAGGATCAACCTAAAACTACCTTCATTACACCATGGGGGGCTTTCTGTTGGAAAGTAATACCCTTTGGTTTAAATAATGCAAGGGCAACCTATCAATGAGCTATGACATTCTACATGATTATGTGGATGACATCATAGCTTGATCTATTAAGGAGGAAGATCACATTCCTGACCTATGATGAGTCTTTAATAGACTCCGTGAATACAAATTCTATTTAAACCTGAATAAATGTGTGTTTGGGAGTGAAATCAGGTAAATTATTTGGATTTATTGTATCTATGCGAGGAATAGAGATAGATCCTATCAAAATCAAGGTAATTATCAATATACCACCACCAAAAACTTTGACAGAACTTAGAAGTCTACAAGGTAAGCTCCAATCCATCCATCATTTCATTGATAAATTGGTAGATAAATGTCAACCCTTTCTTAAGCTACTTAAGAAAGATACCCATTTTCAATGGTTGATCAATTTCAAGAAGCCTTTGAAGCTCTTAGAAAATATTTACTTACATCGCCAATGCTTCTTCCACCTAGGCTTAAGCATCCTTTTATTTTATACATTTCTGCCTCAGAACTTGCGTTAGGAGCCATGCTTGCGTAACATGATGAGGATAAGAAAGAGAGAGCTATTTATTACATAAGCAGAACCTTGGTAAGTTATGAAACTCACTATACTCCTTTAGAAAAGCTCTGTTTAGCTGTTGTATTCTCTACATAGAAACTGTGCCATTATATGCTTAGCCAAAAAACATTTATCATAGCAAAGTTTGATCCATTGAGATATTTGATGAGTAGACCTTATTTATAAGGATGAGCATCAAAATGGGTTCTCACTCTGAGTGAGTTTGATCTAACATTTATTGGTCAAAAATCCATTAAAGGGTAAGTCATAGTTGATCAACTCACCGCTGCTCCTCTTGAATCTACTCATCCTTTGACAATAGAATTTCTATATGAATACCTTAATCTAGAAGGTGAACATTTAGACTCTTGGACTCTATTTTTTGATGGAGCCCATTGCAAGAATGAAGCAAGTGTAGGCATTATATTGGTGTCTCCACAAAAATAACTTATCCCATTATCTTTCAAACTCTAATTCATCTATACAAATAACATAGCAGAATATGAAGCCTTGATTCTTGGGTTACGAGTAACTTTAGCCTTGAATATTAAAATTTTATCAATTTTTGGAGACTCGCAACTTGTGGTAAATCAAATCAATAATATTTATCAAACCCAAGATGAGAAACTTTGTCCCTATAAAGAATATGTTTTAAAACTTATGTCTTTATTCGAGAAAGTTACTATTGAAGCTATCCCTCGTACTAGTAATCGTTTCACGAATGCTATGGTAGTAGTTGCTTCTCTTATTTCTTTAGAGTTGGATGATGATCATGCTACCATCATCATTCATAAACTTAGAGAACCTGCTTCATTAGAGTCTTTCCTAGCATCCTTAGACATCTTCGTAATCGAAGAAATATCTTCAGAATCATGGTACAGGGACATCTTTGTTTTTCTCCAAAACGAATAATTCCAAGATGGCCTAGATAGGAATCAATGTAGATCATTATGTAAAATAGCTATTCGTTTCATAATATTTAGAAGTACCTTGTACAAAA
Source organism: Wollemia nobilis (assembly GCA_028583015.1). Lineage (NCBI taxonomy): Eukaryota > Viridiplantae > Streptophyta > Pinopsida > Araucariales > Araucariaceae > Wollemia > Wollemia nobilis. The sequence continues at coordinate 1,227,867 of JAQPPZ010008406.1, forward strand.
GGTCTTTTGAAGATATCCTCTTATGATGCCTCAACCTCAATGAATCAAAAAAACCACTAAGTGAAGTACATGATGGATCTTACGAAGGTCATTTTAGTGGCAGTGCCATAGCCAAAACACTCCTACGAATGGGATATTTTTGGCCCTCCATGGAAAAATATGCCAATTATTATGTGCGTCGATGTGATAAATATTAGCAACATGCAAATATTGTCCACGCTCCTGCCCAAGAGCTTCAAGCCATCTCTTCCCCTTGGCATTTTTCAAAATGGGGCCTAGACATTATAGGGAAGATTAATCCAGTTTCATCAAATGGTCATAAATTCATCATAACAACAAATGAATATTTTACAAAATGGGTAGAAGCCATACCATTGGATTCTTGCATAGGAACCCAAGTCTCTAAATATATTTGTAATCAAATCAACTATAGATTTGGGATCCCATCCACACTCGTTTCTAATAATAGAACGTGCTTCAAAAATAAAGACATACAAAAGCTTTGTGCAAAATACAAAATCCAGCATTGATGGTATACGCCTTATTATCCACAAGGAAATGGCCAATTTGAAGCATCCAATAAAAATTTAATTAAAATCCTAAAAATATTGGTTAATAAATCAGGTTAAGATTGGCACACTCAATTATATCCAGCCTTATGGGTTTATCGGACTAGTGTTTGAACCCCTATGGGTGCTTCTCCCTTTGTATTGGTATATGGTGCTAAATTTGTATTTCCTTTTGAACTTTAAGTCCCTTATTTAGATATTTTACTTCAATATGTTGAAGTAGGAGATGAATATCATGTTGGATGACTAAGCCAATTGGAATTACTAGATGAAAAGTGCATAAACGCTTTGGAGTATCTCCGCTCCTATCAAGACAAACTCAAAATATCATACTCCAAGAAAGGTCATACTCGATATTTTGAGGTTGGCGATTTAGTTCTTAAATAAAATCAAAAAATACCAATGCTTGAACTGATCTTAAAGGAAAAATTCAACCAAATTGGTTAGGTCCATTTCTTATCACTACTAAATTTGGATCAGGTGCATATCGTTTAGCTACCTTAGATGGAAAAGAACTTAAGGAGCCAATGAATATCATGCACCTTAAATTATATTAATGCATAAAGCCATGACCTAACATTGTACATAGTTGTCATATATTTTGTACATACAATATTTCTTACATATAGTTTATTTCATACTCACAACCATTTCATACTCATCATATTTCATCTAGTTGCATTCAATCTTACATCCTTAATAAGTTTTGGTCCAATTGCATATGGCATATAGTCACATCTAGTTATTATATTACTTAAATATTAGACTGATGTTGTTCAGATTCATAGTTAATCTTGGTTTTCCTTGAAGAAATTCAGAGTTTATCCTAAACAACTCACAAAATTCACATTTAAATAAAATCTTGATTTTCGATATTGATTATAAATCTCTCTTGAACCAAAATCACTACTTCTACATTAAGAAATTTTGAGCTTTGGGAACTGATTCTGCCACTTTTTGAACCAAAACACACTTACACATATTTTAAAAATGATTTTGCACTAGGAAAGATGATGCTACGTAGTAGTCCTAGCTCCTTAAGCGAAAGGTTTCCCTTGCTATCCTATTATGCACATGGTCTAGAGTGCTGAGAATTGACAAAAGGACAAGATCCCCCTACCCATGTTTTCTCTTTCTCTTTGCCTAATCTAAGCAAGTATCCCTTAAAAAAAAATTACAAAGCAAATAAAATCCCCTTATTAAAAAATGAACAAGAATCCCTACTTAAAATCAGAAGCAAAAAAGGGGATAATGAACTTGAATTCCTAGAATTCCTTAGTTATTCGAAAATTGTGGGGTGATCCCCATTACAGTAATAGGTTGAATGAAACATGCCTGGAAATGGGTAGTCTTACATGTGTCGACATGTCTATCATATTAGTGACCTTATTTTATACATACCAATGTCAGCTTATGGATTAGCTAGATTTCGATGGCTTGTATTACAAAGTAGTTAAATCCAACCACATGCATAAAATCATGGTAAATGAATTCATCATTTGCACACACATGGTTCTTAAAATTTGGTTTGCATCATTACCTTACTCAAAATTGGTAAATGAACCTCATACGCACAACACATTTGATCCTTGAGAGATTTGATATCATAATTAATATCAAGATAGAAAATGAATACACAAATCACAAACTGGTTCTTGAGAAACTCAATTTCATCTTAAAATGACCAAGATTCTCCTTGAGTTTTGATTAGTCACCATATTTTCATGTATTTGTATGATTATTAGCATAAGCAATTGACCCATAAAACCAATTAATCTTGCATATCATATCTACCATTTAGTACAAATACATTCATTTCACTATATTGCATGATTGCTTGTCACAAACAAAAATCTGCATTGATTGCATATAACTGCTTGGTCATATAGTTGCATATAGACTTCATGATGATGGCATGAGACAACCCTAATAAAATCTCTCTATTTACTTCACACTAGGAATCTTATGCCTAGCGCAAGTCCTCTATCCAATTTTTCATGCTTAATCACCCTCATTACATCATACTTCTCTTAAGTTTAAAATAAAATTAATCTTAAGATCACACATTACTTATCACTTCTAATCAGCAAATTTTAAGTTATTTGTTGATCACAACCCAAAAAACCTCATATAGGATTCGCTTCATGATCAACGCGATGGGTAGCCTCCATAAATGGTCATATACAAGCATACATCCTTGAGGTCTATTGCTAACTGATCAAAATCATAAGGGCACATTTCTCAAACAATATGTCTTCTACAAACAATTCAATCCCACCACATTACCAAATATCAACTACATCAAATCACACTTCACTTTCCTACAATGATATCTTGATTAAGCATGATAAAAGAAACATTAGCAATCAAACATGACCATAAGTATGATTATGTAGAATCATCAAAAAACAATAAATCTTATTTTGCATCATGCATAACCATAAAAAAACAAATAGTAATATATATCTCTCAAAAAGTACATAAGGTATAAAAAGTTGACTAGAATACCATAATCATAAACCAGCATACTCAATCAATAATGGATATACCACAATAAAAAGACTCGATATATCACTCCCTAGACCCTCTCAAGCTTTGGTTATCATCAGGTGGTGGTTTGGACACTTGAAACTGAGTAGCCCCCGACACCGTCCTTGAATATGATCTCGCACGACTCAGAGGAGAAAACTCTAGAGGCAATCGAACCCATGACCCTTAGGAACTAACTGATAATACAATGTCTAGTATAAGGACACTCACTGTGATGCTGCAACTACCTCTACCATTAATGCACTACTTCTTGATTACTGGCCTAAAATTCCACCCCTTGTCTATTGTGACAATCTATGTTCCTATACCTGGACCATCTAAACTTGAGCATGTTCCAATAATGCTTGTGACTACCAAGTTGTACCTCCAAAGAATGGATCTGGCTCACTTGAATGCCAATTTGACTTCACAATCTGACATTCTCTCTATAGAGTAGAAACCTCTCCAATGCTTCTCGACTCCACAACCTCCATAACAATGTCCTTCCTGAGTGAATCCTATCTAGGGAATAAGGGGGCCTCATACTGAGGAGACAATACAACCTATTATGGTGGGGGTACCTATTGTTGTGGCAATCTATCCTAATATTGTTGCCCACTCCCTACCTCAATTTGAAATACCCTCTCATGCTGAGAGAACCTCTGAATATGTCTACCTTGTCTCATATGAGGACCCTCTCTCCTCTGTGTCCTCTGTCTCTCCCCTTGCTGCTACTTGGCAGATCTCCGTCTAGCAGCCTCCTAATAGGCTCATTGCACCTGATCTGCCATCCCTCTCTCCCATGTGATCCTCACTAGAAGAATGGTAGCATACCACTCACTATACCCATCCTCTACTCCCATGTCATCTACATCTGGGAATATGACTATTATATCATCCTCGTCCAGCTCCATAAATATGTTGATATCAAGAGCCACCATTTTCTCTAGAGTTAAAAACTGTAAATGGAAGGGTAAAAATGAATTAGGGTTTTACCATAATTCTCTATTTTTACCCCTTTTCTCTTCAAAATTTGAGTTTTGTAACAAATTTTGAATTTTTCACAAAACTCGAAGGGGGTACTCTAGATAATAAATATAAAAGAAAATTTGTATAAAATTTTGATTTCTTTGCAATGTAACTCTCTTTCCAGCTACATCTTTCTTTAATGCATTTATTGCTCATAAATGCACCAAAGAGGGGGTAAAATGTAGCCACGTAATTTTAACACATTTCAAAATTCCCACTCCCTAGAAAACATTTTGTCCCTCAACAATGTACCTTCACCCCTCCAACCCCCTACCTCGATTCTTATGCCATTTAAAAATGAAATTTATCCTTTTTCCCCTTTTCGCAAAATTCGAACGATTTTAACGAATTCGGAGCGGTTCAAATTTAGGTAAATTAAACGTGCACCTAAATTTGGTGCACTGTTTGGATTTCACCTCCAATCTAGGAAATCCCAGATTCTCAGCAAATTTAGAACCGTCTAAATTTGCCCAGATTGTAATAATTATAATTTTCCCTAATTAGATTCGATCTATCTTTGTCACTCCCCTATTTTCTTGACCTACCCTAGATGTTAAATCTCACAGACTACCCCTAGACAAACCTAATGATGATATTGTAGGAAAATTCAAGTGGAGAATAATCTTTCTTGTGCTTTGTTGTAGGTTTCAGAGGAGATCTCAACATCAAATCATCATTCTAGAAGCTACCAGAGATGGCAATGAGTGTTGTTGATTCAGATTTATTTTTCCTTAGCATATATTTATCATTTTGTATGTTTTTACAAATTTAGATGTGTTTGAATTTGCTGATGAAACATGATATTGCTTTGATTTATCCATTGCAGGTTTACATATCTAACCGTTGCAGGTTTGAATGTATTCAAAGCCATTCAAATTTGTTGTAGATATCTGAAATCGCATAGACCTATACCGAGGGAAAGATATCAATCTTAGATTTTATTATATTGATTTATGTTTGCATCTTAGTCTTTACAAGCCTTATTACTTTCCTACATTTTCTGTTGTTATTGCATTTTTTCATCAGATTTACATACTCTGCATTAGATCTAGAGATCCATTACTTTTCTTACGATTCACTAAAAAATTCGAGGGGATTTGACTGTCACATAACAATTTGCTATGGCCTAAGTAGATCCCCAACCCTAACTATAAATTTTAGTCTCTTTATATGAAATTGTAGGTTTTGAATGGATTTGAATAGATCTAAATTTTCCTAACAGATTCAGATGGATCCAAATTCAATTCAGATAAATTTGAATTCGCCTAAAATATTTTAATGCATCTGATAGCGAACATATGAACCAAGTAAGGATCTAATTCTAGTTTCTTCTCAGATTTTTATACTTAATTTTTTATTATTATGTTTTGATATGTATTTTGCATAAAACAAAAAAAAGAAAAGAAAATATCAAAAACATAGACTTAGTTACATTATATTTTGCATCAATCATACTAGTTGGAAAACACAAGAAAAAAATGTATACACATGTTAGCATAAAATCTACTTTGTACTTTTAGTGCACATAAAGAAATATTTGCATATTAGTTAAATTTATAAGCTTTTTAGCCATAAATATATACAAATGTTTTCATGAAAAGTTGAAATGCATATATCTAGGCAATAGTTGCATTTTGGCCAAAATTTAGGTGTATGCTTCAAAGAATCAACCAAACATCCACAATTTACCTAGGCATGGAAACCACCACAGAAAGTATTTCCTAGTGAACCCCACCTAATTTGTCGATAAACACTAAGGAGAGAACAACTCAAGTGCTTCTCATCTAAGGTGCAAGCGCATTATTTTCCCTCCCCTTTTCAGGCGTGGATCCATTAGCTTGAAAGAAAGGGGTGAAATGTTTTTGGATCTACAATCTTCTCCTCATAGCTTCTATGGTATTTTTAATGAGATATTTTATTCAACCTTATACTATAGAAGTGTTGGCAATGAGATTTCCTTCATGGATCTCTAAAATCTAGAACATGACCTTGATAGTTCCTCTTTATCTCTTCCAATACTCGAAGTTTTTCAATGAGATCTTTATGGGTATTTTTAGCTTATTTTGAAATAAGTCTTTAATTAGTAAAGATATCTCCAATATCTTGCCTTATATGGACTTTTCTCTAGAGTCTCTTCTTGAATATTACAACAAGGTCTCTAGGGTCTTCTATCAATCAATCTTGAGACTGCGGTATTTTGCATACAACGGTGCATAGAGGTAGATCCGTTTTGCAAAGATGTAGCAAAGTTTAGGTCAATAGTAGCAATGGTGGTCCATATATCTCCAACATTCAATCTTCACTCTTAAATGAGAATCTTCTCCTTGGTTCTTCTCCAATGTCTGCTCTTATACAACATAAAGTTAATTTCTAATGGGATGAATGTTGAGTCCTGGTCTTCATGAGTTTTCTAGAACTCTATGGAAAAAATCTAGCTAAATGCAATCTCAAAAATTTTGGAACTGAGATTTTCTTCTCTTCTCAATCTCTCTTGTGACTCTCCCTATTTCTATCTAGATCTACTATGGCTCTGATACCACTGTTAGCTTTTGATTAAGTATGTTATGGGATATGGAAATCACAAGATATAGAAAGATTATGAAGATTAGGAATGACACAAAAATATGCTATTAATGAAACTCACAAAAATATGGAACTGATACAATAGATAGAAAGATACTCTACAAGTGATGCTTAGAGCAATGCACTCTCACTCTCTTCACTATTCACTATGGACCTTTATATAGAAAATAGGTAACTTGACCCTTACTCTTCCTAACTACCATTTCTATGACTCATGTACAAGTGGACTCCTTGCACATTTACATTATTGCACATTGACACTTGTGCATTTATTTATTCTACTCCAAGTAACTCCTAATATAATAATGTACCCAAGGTGGTACATTGACATGTACCTAAATAATGTAATGCACTCTAACACTAGTTATAGCAAAGAAAACATTACTTATAAGTGAAGGTTGCATAGATTGAAGTGCATACTTTGAGTTACCTTTAAGAGTTATTTACAAGAAGCAATAAGGAGAAATTACTAGTGCATTATACTAATTACTCTTAAAAGGTAATTAATGCATTAGCTATTTAGGAAGACCAAAGTGCACAAATCAAGATAATATAAAAGTGTCTAAAGACACTATTCAGTGCAAAACACCTGTAGCTTATTATGGTATAGTAAAGCCACTAAAATTGTGATATACCTCCAAGGAGTGGAGAAGAAAGTCGCTATCTAAAACTAGAAAAAAAGAGCTACAAAAGAAGACTAGAAGAGTCTCAAATTTTAGGTGCAATCAAGTAGCATATTACAGGCTATTACAGGTTGTTTACAAGCACCTCATTTGTCTTCTATGTTACACCAAAAGAAGACAATGATTTAAGTGTCTCAAGGACACATTACGTAGCCCATTGTATTATCTACAAGCGGTCGCCATTAGCACTAGCAAAAATTCTTAAAGAAGAGAAATTCCAAAAGGGATCAACATCAACAAAAAAAACACAAATCAAGGTGCTTAGATGAAGAGCCATCCATAGGTCTCGAAATCTGCCTCATCAAGGTGTTAGAAGATACTAACATTTATCATTGAATCCAACACCTAAAGCAACATCAAACTGCAGTATAAAAAGGGCCTACATAAGGTGAATATCATCTTACGTAAAACATAGCACCAAGTATAGCATATTACATTGAAGTATAAGGTGAAAGCAAGGTGCATTACCAAGGGTCCAACTCAAATGGATCACCAACCGAGACACATATTGATAGCCACCATAGAACCTCCACTGCAGTGCTTGAGAACACCCATAGTTGGAACTAGCTTTATAGCATCACCTTAAAAAAAAAATTAGAGATAAGATACAAGAAGGAATTTATTGGTAAAAAATAGACGTTGAGTATGAGATGTTGAGGAAGCCCTACATGCATAATATTGGAGTGACACTTGCAATTTTCTACCAAGGTATATTGTGCCACTTGGCACAAAGGTGAAAGATCATATCCATATTCATAATGCCAACGCTCAAGTGAAAGGGTGCTCAAACAATGTAACACCTTTCATCATAATTTCAATGCTCAAGAAGAGCATATTTAGTGCTCATCAATGCCTAGGAGTTACATTTAGACTTGCACCACATAACATAAATCTTCTCAAGACATAAAATAAGCACTACACCACCTAAGGAGGAGACCAAGAGTCTTGAGCAGCACCTAATTCCACTTGGAACCTACATCAAGAAGGCAGAAGCATATTTACATCCACCAAAAGTAAGAGCACACACACACAAAGAGGGAAGTGCATCCTGAGCTAGCATTGAATGTAGAGAATTTAAGACACATTTATGTGGGATTAAGAGAGAATCAAAGATGCGATCAAGAGAGGATTAAAGGTGCAATTAAGGCCAAATTTGAGGCACTTAGCCAAGGATCAATGAAGGGTCAAAGGCACATTCAGGATATGTCCAACAACTCACTACCATCGCTGTCATACATCTCCCATCGAGGAAATATAACACCCACAATTGAGGAGACTACATCAATTATCTTACGCATTCAACATTCATAAAGGTAAAGTCTCACATCGATTAAATTTGTTTTCATTAAGGAGTAATAAGGTGTATAATATAAGGTTGAGTTCATATAGCATTTACGTTGGAGATACAAGCAAAATCAACCTTTAATACATTGGAAAGTAAATCAAAGGAGTTTATCCTTAATAGTATTTCAAAGCACATTAGTTGAAATACAATTATCTCAATATTTGAAATTAAATATTATAGGAGATATAATATTTTATACTTAGTAAATCAAATTATTATTATTGCAAATATTATCAATTTCCAAAATTCCACATCAAAGGTTCTATCAAGAGTATTCTCAAAAATACTAAAATAAATCTATTAAAACCAAGGAGAAAGAAATATGTCTACCTCAAATAAAATAGTGAACAAAGATATGAACAACACTATTAGAAAGGAAAGGGCAAGTATCATAAAAATTGGAATCAAGAATTTACTTATAAAGTTTGAAGGAGACTTAGACCTTACTTCAAAAGTGATTCATAGTGAAGCTTTAAAAGATAACTTTGAAACCATGGAATATTATCTACATGCTCAACTCACTGAAGCAATTGATAATGGAAAGAGTGACATTCAAATTCCTTTAGAATTTGGTAGCATATTATATATGGTATTACTTACATTCAAATGTTACAAGGATGAAAATGTAGAATAAATAGGATTGATAGAATCACTTAAAAAGAAAACACAAATGGATGAATCATACCTAGAGAAGATATTTCAATCCTCATGCAATATTGATACTTCAAGTTCTACTAACTCAAAATCTTATCATGATGCCTTAAGTGTTTGTTCATAAGCTTCTATATAGAACCTGGAAAATGATAAAAAGGACAAAGGCAAAGAGAAGATACTTTTACAAGAATCAAGTGATAGTACGACCACCTATGAAAGTGCAGTAACTAACTCCAAAGATAAGAGTGAAGAATAAGAAGAAGAGAAAACATATCAAGGAGGTATACAATGCAATATGAATTAAAATAGTACAAAGGACCAGATCAAGCTGAAGAACTAAGATGAATATCCAAATAATGTAATACATGAGGTGTTAGAGTATATTACATTATTGTGTACATGCTAATGTACCACCTTGGATACATTACTAGAGTATGAGTTTACTTTAGAGTAAATTTGTATAGTTGCTTCAGCGTGTAATAAATGCACAAGAATTAGAATGTGCAACAATGTAAATGTGCATGTAGCCCACATGTACATGAGTCATAGGATAGAGTCAAAGGTAGAGTGACAACCAAGGAACTTATATTTCTATATATAGGTATTATAGTGAGTGAATAGAGGAGGATAGAATATATAGAGTGCATAGTATAGGTTGGTAGAGGAGTACAATGTAGTTCCTTTTAAAATAATTTAAGGAGTGTTCATGTCATCCATTATATTTTATTATACTATTTCTGTGAGCTTTCAATAATGGTATATTTTTGAGTTATTACAAAAAAATTTATCTTTATTTCCTGCATATTATAATGTCATTATCATATAGATATCATAGCTTGCTTATCTTGCATCTTGTGGTTGCATTTCCAATATCATATACTCATCAAAATCTAACACCTTTATGTTAAGAGGGTCATTAGAGCCCTCACAAGCAATGAGACCTCGAATATTTTCATTCGACACTATATAAGTGAAGGTTCCCCTTTTGTCCGTAAGATTTGGAGGGGCATGGGATTCCCTTATCTCTTTGTTGTACCTGTGTCTATCAAAGTGTTAGGATCATTCATCATTAGGAGCATTTGGAAAGGCTAGGAGAGTGTTAAGCCTTGGCTTATATGGAATGGCTAGAGCTTTTGGCATGGTCTCTCTATCAACCAAATGACTGTTTGGTGGTCACCTATAATCACCTACCAAGGTTCCCCACTTGCACAAGTTCCCTGGGTTCATGCGCTTAGATTATTTTACAAAGGTGTGTGATGCATCACTAATTTCTTTTCTTGTAGTACCAAGGATTGGCTCCATTGGAATGACTTCAAAGCCAAATTTGGTCTTAGTCACTCTGATAGGGATACTTTTGAGGCTATCAAGGCTACTTTTTTTGAATCCATGTTACACAAGATTTTTGTGCTTTCGCAATGACCGTGGTGGAAGAATTAGAAGTGGTATCCAGACATTCCACTACAAAACTATAAGGCTCAATTGGGGTATGGATGAATCTCTACTTGCATCCCCATGATTAATAAGCTTAATCAATGATGGAATGTCTCATCCCCTCGACTTGTTTGGATGCATAGGTTCCAGATTGCTTGGGATCCTTTCTTGGAGCCCAAAATTTCTTATTTTTCTTGGAGTCTTTTGCACCAAGGACTTCCTATTGGGGAGCGTCTCCAAAATTTAGGCATCCCTAACCCTTCTTATATTTTTATCTTCAATCTAAATACTTTGTCCATATTTTTTGGATTTGTGCTTGTGCTCATTCCCTTTGGGAGTGGTTTTTTCCCTTTTTAGACCCTATTCCTTCACCACATTTGAGTGGAAGCATATAATTTTGGGAGACCCCCTACCCTTGCCGACTATTTTCTTTGAAGTGTGGCACTTGTTTTGTATGGAAGCCATGTTCAACATATGGAGAGCTAGAAATGATTGTATCTTTGGTAAGTGTTCTTCCTCTTTGCACATCTTTGCTTTTGAGAAGTCTAATATTTTTTTATTTATAAATTTTAAAATTACATTTTAAGATAATAAGGTGGCCATGGAGCTCACTCATCTTTAGGAGCTTATTGATCAGTGGGAGAACGTGCCATGCACAATCAATCGAGTTCCTCTTAAGTAGGATACTCCTCAAATTTGGTCCAAGTCCAGACAACAATGTCCCTCACTCCCAAACTACACTCCTATCCTTGCTCAAGGTCCTTACAGATATGGTCATGCTTCCTTGACTATTCCTCTCTCCCTCCAAGTCCTCGACTTGTTGCCTTAAATAATTTAGGAGCTTTGATGATTCTTGCCAGCCAAGAGCCTTTTGTTTATGGTTGGGAGGATATTACCAGCACGTTTGGATAATGGGGGGACTTAGTACCAAAGTCTCTTGATGCTACTATTAGGTGGAAATCGATCCCAAAGGTGGATAAACCCATATAATGGAGCCTCATCATTATGTAATCAATTAGTTTTATTTTCCATCACTTCTGTAAGACAATGTTGATTAGTTGTAAATTGTTTACTTGGGTTCTCACTCTATTTTTATAAGGATGGTTTTTCAACTAATGGCATTAGCCATGTGGCATGTTTATCCACCTCTTTTTTTGTTTGTAAAATTGTATTAATTAATTATTTAATATAATCTCTTTTTACATCAAAAAAATGCTTTGAATATAGTTTATGTTTTTTTAAAAGCTTATGTTGTCAAAATTGATAGTGACATCGATAGGGATTCAAATTATGCCAGAGATAGCAATGCTCAAAGTTGTGTTGATATTGATAGGGATCAGTGTGATGATGAATTTGGTTATTTTGAAAGGCCTAATAAAGGGATTAGTTCAAAATTGTTCAATAAAATGGGATACAAAGACATAGATTTGGGAAAACATGGACAAGGGATGAAAGAGCCAATTGTACCAAAAATAAGACCAAAATGTGAAGGTCTTGGATATATAGGACAAACAAGTAGTAATGAATCAGGGACTAAATTTGTGATAGAAAATAGTGACATTAAATTTGTAATAGGGATTGATAAAACCAGTAATAATTAAGGATAAATAGGTAATAATGAATCAGAGAATCATAAAATAATTTTTATAATAATGGACATAAGATAAAGAAATTTTGGAATCTCAATTGTTGTAAAATTTGTGGAGGACATAATCATTATCAATATCTTGTCAATATAAAGAAAAGAAAAATTAAAAACTAAAAATGGATTATGGATGGATAAGTATAAATGAATGGGATAAAATGAAATGAATGTTATATGGTTTCTATAGGAGAAAACCAAGTATGATGAAAAATCAAATTTTATTGAGTGTAAAGAATAATGTGAGTCTTACCATGGAGAAATGTGAAATGAATGATTATGATCCAAGCACAACTTGGAAGGTGACCTACAATGAAAGCACCTATAGTGATGATTTTATAGAAGTGATGGCCTTATGATTGTTCTAGTGACTAACCAATGGGAAATGATGATCCAAAGACGATCCAAAGGTAGAGACCTAGAGGTGACTCAAATGTATTAACCCAAGGTAGACACCAATAGTTTATAGAGGTAGACCTAGTGAAGGTTGCATAAATCCAACAATATCAAAGTCAAATATAAATAACAAAGACAAGAGAAAGAAGAATTAGAGATCAAAGGAAACAAATATTTTACTAAATAATGCAATATTAGGGGGTGTTGGAGGTATTACATTGTCCCATTGTAAATATTTAGATTAGGGTGTGAGTTTAATTTTATGTAGAAAGTATGTGTCAAATTTATAAGAGTGAACATGTGTCATGTGATGTGTGTGATGAAGTGAAGAATCTTTGAGTGATGTGTTTAATTTAGAAATAGGGAGTTATATGTTATCTTAGGGAGTAATGGGACTTATTATGTAAGAAAAGAATTTGAAAATTCAAGTTCTCCTATCAGTTGGAGAAGAGCAAAAGTCAAGAGTCATGTAATGTGAAAAGGCTCATGTATCTTTGAAGAACATAAGCTTATACTGATGGGGGGTGAATAGTATAATATAAAACTTTTTACTTTTCAATCCAAATGATAACAACAATAATATCAAAGTAGTAAATAATGCACACATCATCACACACATGAGAGACATGATTTAATGTGGTTCACCCAATGTAGATTACGTCCACGGATAAAATATTCCTTATAAATTTTATCAATGAATCTTTTGGGAACCAAATCCCTATTAAAATGTTTATGGACCTCTGTCCAAAGGAGACAACAATCCCCTATGCTCAAGTTTGTGGATCTCTATCCACAAGAGACCTCTGTCCCCACTGTTTTAGTTTAAGGATATCTTTCCATAGAATAACTCTATCCCATCTACTCTGGTTTGTGGATCTCTCTCTATAGGAGAACTCTATCCCCCCTGCTCTTCTCAACTCTAATCAAATCTACTCACAATTCTGATCCAATTTGCTCATAATATTGATCCAATATACTCACAATTTTGATCTAAACTTGCTCACAAGTCTACCTCAAACCTGCTCATAAATCTATCTCAAACCTGCTCATAAATCTACCTCAAATTTCCTGACAAATCTACCTCAGACCTGCTCACAAGTCTACTCTAGTCTGCTCACTGTCTCTGCTCAATTTTGCTCATAACTGCTCATAACACATGCTCAAAATTGCTCATAACATTTGCTTGAGTATAATACTTCAATCATATTCTATCAAGAATTATTGTTCAATGCAATATGATTCCATCATATGTTCTTTCCAATTTAACTCAACCCAATACACAATTTGCTTTCCAAAACTTGCTCATCCACATTCAATACATTCAAACCAATACTACAAGGATTACAAATTCATTCAAACAATGAAATTTTTTTCACAAACCCTAACTCAAATATTTCCAACAATGCATCCCAAACAACCCTTTTATCTCCACCTTATGTTCCAAAAACATTTACTCAACAAAACACTTTAAACAATGAATGATATGCCCATACCTCTTATTCTGCTCTGATGAAGATATATCCTCAAAAACCTATCTCACAAACAACTGATATTTCTAGTGCCACTTCAATGGTTAGATAGCAAAAGTACTTTTTCAAATACCTCTCACATGAACTTTCCACCATACAATAATTACAAAAAAATATCAAGCCACTATTACACCTTATTACTCCTATTCTTGTATGCAAAACATATTTTTCATTTATGCACTTTGCAAAAATAAAACTATATAAAGCACTCTTAATATTTGTATTTTGCAAAATAGAAGGCTTTTTAAAACATATCTTTGCACTTAATATTTTATTAATTCACACCCTTATAACTCCCTAAGTGCAAATTTAAACTTTATTAAATTTAACCCTTATGACTCCCTAATGGCAAAAATCATGCTTTATTAATATCAACCCTTATGACACTCTTTAATCAAAACCTAACCCTTATGACTCCCTAAAATCAAGCAAAACTTTATGAAAAATATTTTGCCCTTACCACTTCTACTGCTGCGGGGATTCGAGCGCGCGACCTCACGGAGACCACGTTCTAATGCGTGCTAGAGCACCACATGGGTTAATTGCCCACACAAGAATCTCAATGCATAAACTACACTTTAAACCATCACTAACCTTTGATCAATAAAAAAATGTGAACGACTTGTCACCACTGAGTCTCAATATCGAGATCTCCTTTGTACCACGCCTTACACAGGGTCCGCCTGCCAACTAAGCTACTCGCTCGGTTGGAAACAACCACACACTGCTTTTACTTGAACCTCATTCATCGCCCACCTGCTTTAAAACACATGCTTCCCTCTTTATCCTCTTTGTCTTCATTCAAATACCGTACACTGTGGTTTACAAAAGGACAAAGTAAATAATTTGATTGCCAATTAATCTTTTTTCATACACCAAATGATTTTTGGTTCCACCTTATATATGCACTTTTGAATTAGGGAAAACGTCGGTGCTTTGCCACTTAAAAAAGATTTGAATTTTGGCACCAAAGGAAATTCAAATTTTTATTATTATAATATTTAATCTTTTAAATTAAATATTATAATTAATCTTTTTAAAACCTTTGTCTTTTGCCTTGGGAACTTCTTCAACCTTGCAAATAATGAACCTTTTTCAAAGGAGCTTTGTCTACCTTGTCTTCCTTTTTCAATGGAGGTATTTGCCTTGCAATTTTAATATTTCAACCTAGAAGATGATTTTCAATCATTTTACCTTTGACATCAAAGACAACCAAAATACTCAAAATTTCCAACAATATTTATATTGAGACAAGGCAATGTAATATGTAACTTGAAGAAGCATTGTATTTATGCATTGCAATTTTTTCAATAATATTATGTAATATATATATTTAAGTTATCGTGAGATATTGTGTGATCCTGTGGAATTTTTTCTATGAGTAGAGAGGTGATTTGCTAACAAATACTACAAGAATATGGAGAGATATTTGGGATAGCCCGAGCATTCCTAAAGTCAAAATATTTGTTTGGCTAGTAGGTCATAGAAGAATTTTATCCTAGGATAACCTTGTGAAAAGGGGTTTTCATGGCCCCTCATAATGTGTTCTATGTAAAAAGGAGGAGGAGAGTATAGACCATCTCTTGGGACACTACTCAATAATAGTCTGGAAACTATGACAATAGATTCTTAATATGTTTCGAATTGTAAAATTGAAGAATGATTAAATTAATGGCAAAGCACTTTTAAAAGTGAGGTTTTATAAACAATCTAGAATATATCAAAAGATACAATTCTTTGGATTGTATGGGTAGAAAGGTATAGAAGAATATTTAAAAGAAAGGAAAGCAATTTAGAGATAATGAAAATGAATATTTGTTTAGCCATAGAGGCTAAACTAGCCCTATCAACTCACATCTGGTCCCTAATCTTGAAGCAGAGAGCCTTGATAGATGGAATCAAGTCATCAAATGGAATTATGATGTTGGGTAAAAGAGAAATAAAAAGAAGGCAAAGAATATAAAGTGGAATCCACTAGAAGCGGAGTCGATCAAAATCAATTTTTATGGAGCATCTAAAGGAAATCCAAGACTAGGAGGAGGAGGAATAATTAGAAATAATAAGAGAGAATTTATCTCATTATTATTTCAATAGTGGATTTAAGATAAATAATGAAGTGAAGCTTGGGCAGCTTTGGAAGGCTTAAAAATATATAGAAAAATAAAATAGAATAGAGTGTGGATGAAAGGTGATTCACTGATAGTAATAAATGCAATTTTGAGGAAAGCAAAAGGTCCATGGAACATATAAGAGATAATTGCAAAAATACAAGACCTTGCTATAGAGTTTGAAGAAATTAGGTTTACACATACGTTGAGGGAAGGAAACAAATGTGCAGATAGGCTAGCCAAAAAAGAGGTTTTAATTGAGGATCATGAAGTTAAATTCTCTTTTTCCATGATTAGAGGAAGTATTAACTTTAACTAAAGTTGAAAAGAAAATGTTGACTACTTGAATCAAATAATGATTAAGATTTGCTTTAATGTTTTCCATTGGTAATATTTGCTTTATTTTATAACATTAATGTGTTTTCGTATAAACTATTTATTAAAATTATTGTGGTTGCACTTATGTTTCAAGAATGAAACTAGTAATCCAGATCTGGTAAAGCAAACTATGATAACACAAAATTTTAGAAATATTACTCTACTAAGATGCAATGCATAGACAATGGAGGTGGAGTTTTGGTATCGTGAAGGCTGCTACAGACAAATATCAAGAAGGATGTTGAATTTTGGAATATTTGTATTCACCAAAAAAATGAAGAAGAATGAGAAAATGAAAATCAAGAATTCAAACTTTTTATGAAAAGTGATGCAACTATCTAGCTATAGCAACTCAGTTGACATGGAAATTGAATTTATTTGTAAAATCTCAAGCTCTAAAGGAGAGAGTTGTGATTTGTCAAGAGTGGGGGACCCGAGTACAACCCCTTATTCTCTAGTAAAGAAAAACATTAAAATAATATATAATATATATATATATATATATATATATATATATATATATATATATATATATATATATATTATTTGGTTAGTGTGGAAAACCCCTACAACCAACGCACATGGTTGAGCAGTCTCCTCCCAACCATGGCCCCTCATAAAGATATATTTTAATTTTTTATACCTTTATGTTTAATTTATCTTAATCAAGTCCACAAGTATGGTAAATTGGTGATTGCGAACATCTCCCTCCATCTAAGAGGTCTTGAATTCGAATCCCTATACGAATGTGAGATTGAAAGGGCACAAAAATCTCATGTGGCTTCCCTCTAGATAGTGGTATACCCGAATGGGACGACACTATCGACCACCTAAAAGCGGATCTAAAGGTTTATCTTTACCCAATATTTTTATCCCAAGAGGATATTGCAACCGTTTGGGCTTTGGCTTTTCTTCGAGAGGTCCAAAGTTCAAATTGTGACGTGTGTGTGGTTGTGTGTTAATTCCCTATTGATAAGCTCAGCTCTCCCCTTTATGAGAGGTCATGGTGGGATAGGAATGTCGAGCCCTGAGCGTTGGTCATAGGGGTTTCTCACACTAACCAAATCTAAAATAATAATTTCCAAATCTAAAAATTTTGAAATAATTAAAATCTTTAAGTTTTATAATATAAATTTATGAAATGATAATTAAAAAATAATAATAAATATTTGTTTTTATTATATGAATTAAAAAATAAATTCAATAAGTATATAACTTATTAAAAAAATTAATTATAAATTAAAAAAGAAATTAGATTTTAACATTTATGAGGTCATGTTCCATATAGAAGGATGTGTCTATCCAATATGTGTTTTATCAAACCAATCTTCAAAGCATGGTGTACAAATCTAGAAGTGTAGGATTGAATTTAAACCTTAAACATTTTGTTTGGAGTTGCAAAATTTTCACGAGAAAACCACTTAAATTATAAATAATATAATGTATAACATTGATTTTATAAAATATATATTAAAATAGATTATGTACTATTCAATTTTAATTATTAAATATTAATTCTTTTATTTAATACACGGTAAAATCTGATAAAAGTATCATTATTGTTTTTTGTATTTTAGCGAAAAACTCCTTGCGAGGCTGCGTTGATATGAAAAACTAGACTAAGGATTTTACACGGTCAAAATCACCACTTAAATTATAAATAATATAATGTATAACATTGATTTTATAAAATATATATTAAAATAGATTATGTACTATTCAATTTTAATTATTAAATATTAATTCTTTTATTTAATACACGGTAAAATCTGATAAAAGTATCATTATTGTTTTTTGTATTTTAGCGAAAAACTCCTTGCGAGGCTGCGTTGATATGAAAAACTAGACTAAGGATTTTACACGGTCAAAATCACCCCAGAGTTGCGCCCGACCCCGTCCCGGCTCTAACTTGCTCCCGACCCTGACCTTGGTATGAGAAACCAGACCAGGGATTCTACACCGTCAAAATCACCCGAGAGTCACGCCTGGCCCTGGCCCTGACCGCATCAGCATTATCAACTGGATTTTGGGTACCCGATGTACGTGCACCACACCATCGAAATCATCCAAGAGTCGCGCCTGACCCTTGACCCTTGACCCCCGCCCTAACCTTGGTACAAGAAACCAGACCAAGGATTCTACACCGTCAAAATCACCCGAGAGTCACCCCGACCCCTGCCCCCGCCCTGACCTTGGTATGAGAAACCAAACCATGGATTCTACACCGTCAAAATCTTCCAAGAGTCACACCTGACCCCGACCCCTGGCCCTGACCGTACCAACATTATCAACTGGATTTTGGGTACCCTGCACCAACATTATCAACTGGATTTTGGATACCGAGGGTGAAGATTCGAACCAAAGACCTCCCTTAGAGGATTACCCTACCCTCTCCAACTCATCTACAACACAAAAATAAAAATATCATAATTTTTATTTAATAGAAGTATCGTAATTTTATTTAATAGAAACATATCGGAAGAGAATTTAAAGACCTATTAATTCAATGTTATAAGGACATTCTCATTCCCTCTTAAACAACAATATTTGCAGACCATTCTAGAAAACATCTTTTCTATATCTTGTCATTGAAAAGTACCTCCTTGCTCAAAGCTATAATCACCAACCTTTATATTTATAAGTATTAAAAAGCAAACATACGGATGGAATAAGCCTAACATTCAAATTTAAGTTGCTGCAGCCATTCCTTTCTCAACGTTTATAATCACCAACCTTTATATTTATAAGTATTAAAAAGCAAACATACGGATGGAATAAGCCTAACATTCAAATTTAAGTTGCTGCAGCCATTCCTTTCTCAACGTTTATAATCACCAACCTTTATATTTATAAGTATTAAAAAGCAAACATACGGATGGAATAAGCCTAACATTCAAATTTAAGTTGCTGCAGACATTCCTTTCTCAACGTTTATAATCACCAACCTTTATATTTATAAGTATTAAAAAGCAAACATACGGATGGAATAAGCCTAACATTCAAATTTAAGTTGCTGCAGCCATTCCTTTCTCGACATTAATATAAACTATCCATATTTATTAACTCTCTCCGAAGGAAGTCGTGCTACCAGGTAAAGATGAAAATGATAGGTAATATGTATCATTACGAGAATCAGGTCTGTGAATAATAGGTCACAGCACATTGTTAGGAGAAATCCAATTAAAAGACGTTTAGACTTATAATTTGTATGTCCAGTCACATCATAAATGTAGGCCAGCCAGATAACAATGCAACTTCACCTTCGTACTTTTTTGTTCGTTCTTTTCGCTATCGGAGACCTGCTTGACGGGACTGCCATCACCTTTCCTCTGTATTTTTGGAAATCACGTTATATTTTTATACCAAACAACAAATGCGTGGGCTTTCAAGTCACAGATAAAGTTGCCAGATTTTGGAAGTTACCGTTTGGGATACGCATATCTGAGTAGGGAAGTGAAAGAAATTAGATGTATCGTATTGGTAGGACAATTTTAGCAAGTACAAGTGGCGTTAATGTGCTTTTATAATGTGTTGGAACAGCCAACGAGTGAGTGGATGGAAAAGCAGTAGAAAAGCGTTCACGCGGATTATAACCCATATGAAATCTGATTAAATGGATTTATACCATAGACCTTTTAAGCAAATTAATTTGTGATTAATACAAATGGAGTATCACTTGCTACTAAATTCTTTAAATTTACCTTTAGATGAATCTTAATTATTTTATTAAAAAATATATTTGAACGTAGTAATTATTAATTTTTAATTTAATTAAATGTTAATCTCATCTATTTTAAGTCTTGTATTATTTGAAATGATGTGTGCTCCCTTCTTCCATTGCTTGTGGTTAATTGGTAATGTTTCTGATTGGACAAGTATTTCATACAATTTTTAAATATGATTTTATATCTATGACTCTTACATCCAATGACTACGAGGAGTCAGTTATATTCCTTTAAATATGGTCAAAGTTTTGTTTTTTTTAACAACATACTCTTTATTTGATTATCCTTCTTCTAGTGTGATTAATTTTGGAAAACTTTGCCTGCTTTATTGGTTTAAAAATGGCGAGGTGTAGATGATTTTACTTTATCTTGCCTTTTATCTATAATTAGAGGAATCGGCAACTACTTTTTCTTTTTGAACAACTAGTCACAGGATCAAGTCGCATTGCTTCCAATTATAATGTTAAATTATGGTGTTACCACTATAACCCCTATCTCGTTTCGATAAACACGACCCAAAGTGAAGAAGACCCTTGGTGGGTCAGGATTGGTACTTTCATCTTACTTGAATAAAATCCATTTGTTTTTATTATCATGTTTACATGCTAAAGCATAATAAAAACTATATTTTCATCCATTTCAATGCTTTATATATAAAGTGCATATACTTTATAACTTCTCTCCATACTCAGAGATTCTAGATAACCAAAGTTAAAGATGATTTTTTTAGGATTTTATTTGCGAGTGTAATAGATATTCTTCTAACTTATCCATACTTAGAGATTCTAAATAAGCAAAGTTAAAGATAATTTTTTTAGGATTTTATTTCTAAGTGTAATAGATATTCTTCCAAATAATGCACCTAAGGACTTCTTACCACTTTTTCTTGATTTATTATTTCTCTTTCCAAAGATTATTCTTTCTTCTTTTTTTGACTTGGAGAGTCGTATATTGTTAGCTTGTTAGATTGATTATTCATGTACCAAATAGAATCTTTAAAAAAGGATTAGTTCTTCTCATACATGGCAAATAATAATTTATCATTCAAAAAAAATTAGATAAACATCCCAACAAAGGCATATTACATTGTGATGGACATAAGCAATGAAATGAAATCTTAGATAAGATCCTCTTTTGTATTTGCACAAAAATTATGAACTAATATGACATTACCTTTTTCACATGGCTTAAAGTTCATCTTGTATTTAGACATTCATAGCTTACATTCTTATGAATTTTCTCACCACCATTGATGTTAATAGGATGTTATAATTCTTTAATGATATCTTGTGTCCATTTTGGACCTTCATAAGTTTGATTTAGTAGTTTATATATTTATAGTAGATTTACTACTACTATTGAACTCTAAAGGTAAAATTAATCATTTAAGAAGGGGAATAAAGTTAAAATATGGATTACTTAAATTACAAAACCATTAGAGGAAATTGTAAAACACCATGAGACATTTGAATTGCTTAGTTTTGGGAGGGTAAGACCCAAATTCTTAAGAATTTAAAGGAAATCATGCTTCTCTATAAGGATGTAATTTACATGATAGACCTAGGAGTGTTTTTCATGATAGGATAATTTGTACTTTGAATGGTAGAATTAAGAGTGATTCACATGGTATATTAGGAAGCGGTTTACCATTTTTCTAGAGACCAAATCACACTTTAGGATACTATTTATAAAAGGGCATGTTTGGCATAAATCCCAAGGCACAAAATATAATATAACAACTTGAAAAGTGATGTTTCTCTCTCCAAATGATTTTAGTGGAATAAAATAGCTACTAAGGTTTGTAGTTAGAGGTAGAGTTACTTTATTTTACTATAAATAAGAGCTTAATACTAATTTGCAAGGTCATTTTGGCTATTCATAATATTAGATCTACTCTTTGAATGTAGACTACTACTTGTAATCTTATACTACAATTAATGAATAGACTAAAAGCATGACATTCATGGATCAACTGAGTCTCTAACCTTTTGTCTTTGGACACATGATGTTAGTGGCTCTATCGTTTTTGTTACACATCTAACACTTGTAACACATAGGGACATATGCTATTATATATAAAGTGGACCATGAATAAAGTTAGAAGTGGACCACATGTTAAGTTAGGAGAGAGTGTGTCATTGAATCATGTATATAACCGCTTTGTCATAGAATCTCTTTGTTGTCATAGAATTATAAATGTAACCACTTGGTATCATGAATGAGACTATCATTAATTAGATAAGTCAAGAATATTGTTATAGCAAGATGTTATAAAATATTAGGAAATATTCTTATAAATATTATAAAATGGAAAGGATGTAACCCTCACAAGTCAGAGAAGGATTTGCATATTTAGTAAGGAGGTTGCCCCATCAAAGTGGCCTATGATAGTAATATTTCTTGTCTCGGTTTCCTGCAATTACTGTAATTTATATTTCCATGTTTTAGTTAACGAGTGCTTCTGTTATTGGATATATAATATTAGTGTTGCTTTTATCAATACTCTATGCAATCATAGTTATAATTATCTTTGGCATTGAATTTCTTATCTTAGTATAGCTTTGCACTAAAAATTTTAAGGTGAAATATTCACATGAGAAGAAGAGGTTCATTGCAAGTGGTATTAGAGCCCTTTATGGGCATGGTAAGCTTTTAATGTGAGCAATTTTTGTGTTAATCCTAGGTTTGTAGGTTAGAAATTATGTTTCAATCGTTTTAAAATAATATGGAGGACATGCCATTATTGGCTAGACTAGATTACCTATAAAGTGTCTAGTGAAGTGAGGAATGACCAGGTTATAATACCTAGGCCTTAGACAACACTCGTACATGGATTTGAGTTCCCACATACCTCATTTATATCAGGAGACCCTTTTAGAAACCCATAGCCAAACATTCATACATAAAAAACTAGTCGTTCATGTAATATCCATAGTGCACCGAGCACAACACTTGAGAAGATTACCCTTTGTACTATCAAAGAGGCAAGGAGTGTGTTCAAGGATATGTGTGGAATCCTTCTTAAGTAGTTGCCTAAAATATTGGTCTGAGCATTATCGATCATTATTGGGGTATAATAGAGGGCTATGGAGAGTACATAAACCCTAATCTAGAATACATCCATTCTTTACTTACCTTATTAGAAGCAGAGACCATGGGACATAATAAGTGAAATTCATAGAGTTTTGAAGGAGATACGCAACCTAAAAAATCTTGTTATATATATAAAAAAATGGTTCTACCAAAACACATCATTTTGGGATATAGCCCATTACATTTGTCTCACCGAGCTGGTCGTTTTAGTATATAGTACCCATACATCTTTTTGGGACCCTTAAATTAGTAGTGCAAGGTGCCAAAAAATATTATTTATAGCCCATTGCAATCGTCTCCTCAAGCTGATCATATTGGTATATAACACCCACCTTTTGGGACCCTTCCTAATAATAGTAACTATTAAAAATAACATTCATATTTTTAGTAAATACCCCTTGAGACCCATTATATGTTGGCCTTTTAGCTAGATTATCTTATGTCCTAATATTATAGATCTTGAATAGACTCAAATATAGTAGCAATCAATATATTAAATGACCAAAATAATTAATAATAATATTATGAAAATAATAGAATATGAAGATAAATGGCCAATGTCATTCATGCAATAACATAAAAAAAACTTATAGTAGAATTACTCAAAATACATATACAAGCTTCAATATTAATGCTTGAATATAATCTTCAATATTTGATACATTTCATGGAGCTTTGTCTCCATTATATAACCTTAGAAAGATGACTCTTCAAATACTTGACTATTGCACTCCTCACATATCCAAGAGTTGCAACCTTTCCTATTCCATGCATAAGATAAATATCACATGTCATTTGGCCTTCTCATATTTCCACTTATATACATGACTCTCAACTCTCTATTTACTTGCACACTTAACTCTATGACACTTACACCCTCCTACATGTTTAAATGTTTTAATTTTAAACTTTTAATTTTAAATGTTTAAATTAAATAATTCAAAATTCATTAAATAAAATGCTTAAGGTTTTGATTTTAAATATTTTGGTTTTAAATTTTTAAAATTTTAAATCAAATCATTTGAAATTCATTTTAAAATTTTAATTAAAACATTTACAATTCATTTAAAAAGGTTTGAATATTTTAATTTTAAATCAAATTATTTGAAATTCATTTTGAAAGTTTAATTAAAACATTTAAAATTCATTTTAAAAAGGTTGAATGTTTTAATTTTAATTTAAATTATATCATTTAAAATTCATTTTAAAAGTTTTTTCATTTGTTTTATTGACAACGTTTATGTTTTAATAGGTGGAACGATTTTCTAGGCAGACCAACGAACTCAGCGCAAGCGCGATCAATGCCTAGCATGGGTTTCGAGGTGTCATCAAAGCTTGGACAAGAGATGTGCATATTAGGTGAACGACTCGTCATAAAGTATAGTGAGCATTCAGGGTTATAAACCTTTCTTCGTACTTTCCCTGGTGCATGTGGGATAAATATAGTAACAAGAAGTTTGTTTCTTCTTCAAATAAGGAATGAATGTTTAATGGATAGTATACACAATATATATTTCTAGAAGCTAGGCGATTTTCATAAACATCAATGGAGAAGCTTAGGTTACTATCAGAAATACTAGATAGATCATAGCATTGATGTCGATCATTGATTTTAAATTTATCATTATAATATGGGTCACGAAAATTTTGTACAGCTCCAATATTGCTCCTGATGTTGAATCCCACTGTTTGGTTGATGGCTTTTTCCTGGTACACTAAGAATAAGAGCATGAAGTATGTCTTATTACCTTAAGGTGAGGTCATGGCTTGCATGGACTCCAATGTTGTGAGCGACAGAGAATTTATGTGAGAAACATAATAAGGAGCAAGATTCATGCCCAAGATAAAAATTCTAAGCTTTTGATTACAAGTGCAATCCTGCAAATAAGGCCACAACTGGAGGCTAGTTACCGACAATTTTCATACTTGGAATTGAGCTATGTGAACATTTGACAACTATGAATATAATTGTAAACTTGGTAGCATATTTGGTGAATACTATGCATCTTCCCAAACCACAGTCTGCAAATACAATGACAAACTTCCCTGGAACTTCTTTCATTTTGTGCCTTCTTGGAGGTTTTTTGACCTACTCCTTGGGAAGATATTTGCCAATTACAATTTTTACAACAATCTAATCTGTGGGTACAGGCATTCTGATAGTCTCCACTACACTACCTCAACTAAGTCCTCCCTCTTGTGTTCACAATCATGATTGCCACACTTCAAATGGGTTGCAACTTGCTATTCTCTATATATCTCTTTATCTCATTACACTAGGTACTAGAGGACTGAAGTCCAGCATATCAAGCCTTGGACTTGATCAGTTTGATGAAAGTGATAAAAAAATGAAAGGCGATAGATAGATTACTTCTTTAATTGGTTCTTCTTCTATATTAGTATAGAATATTTACTTTTTGTGACAGTGCTTGTGTATATCCAAGATAACATAGGAAGAAGTTGAGGTTATGGCATATGTGCATCTTGTATGCTAATGACCATTATCACCTTCCTTAGAGGAACAAGGATGTATAGATTCAAGAAGATCAAAGGAATCTCATAAATCCAAGTGGTTCAAGTGTTTGTAGCATCTTGGAGGAACAATAAACTAAAATTACTTGCAGATGCCACTCAGTTGTACAATGTTGCTTCAAACTCTTCATCTAATAAGAGGCTACCCATACAAATCAATTCAGGTTTTTAGATAGAGCTATCATGGCAGACATATCAATGAAGGAATCAGCCTATGCAAGTCCAGGGAGGTTGTCCACAACAACAAGAGTGGAAGAGGTGAAGACAATAATGAGAATGTTGCCTATATGGGCAACCACCATAATATTTTGGATGACTTATGCTCAGATGGTTACATTCTCTATGGAATGAGCTTCCAACATGAAGAGAAACATAGGCAAAAGCTTTGATATCCTTGGAGGCTCCTTGACAGTATTCTTTGTAGGTGCAATTATGGTCACTTTGATTTTCTATGATCGCATAGTGATACCCTTGGTAATACCCTGCACATGCAGCCAAAAAGGCTTCACAACACTTCAAAGAGTTGGGTTTGGACTGGCCTTATCATGTCTGGAAATGGCTGCCACAACAATCACAGAGATCAAACATTTGAAGATGGCAAGGGATCATGGGCTCTTAGATAAGCTAAATTCCACAATCCCCATGAGTGTATTTTATCTGATTCCACAATTTTCCTTCTGGATACAAAGGAGGCCTTTTTGTACACTGAGCAATTTAAACACAGTTATGGAAGCGGTCGTGAGCAATCTAAATAACGTTATCAAAGTGGTCATGACAGTGATGGCTACAGTTGTGGCAGGTCTCGATATGGAGAACTTTAATCTGGAATATAAGGCCTTTGGTCATAGATGAAATTTCAAGAGAAGGAATAACAAAAGAAGAAAATGATATTGGAATTTTATAGATTTCAAATTGATACATGCAGGGAAGAAGTCATCGACATGTCCCCATGTATCTGTGGTAGCATAAGTCTCCATTGATCATTTTCTTTGAATTGCATTTACTTATTTAAAGGTACATCACTTTCTCATCACCAACATCCGGGTTACCTCCCTTAAGGAGATGCTCATGAGAAAGGTATTTGGTTGGCATGTTTATGTGGAGGTTATCTAAGATTGGAAGATATATATTTGTTTTAATAGATGCAACGGTGAGGAAAAACAAATTAATTTAGATTTGGTTTGATATTTCTTGTTGGAGCTTTAAAAATATACAGAAAGAGATTTATATAAGAGATATTTTTAAATCTCTTTGTATTTAAGGTAAACGAAAAGAAAAGGAAAATAACCTCTCATTAAAGAACAATTCGAAATCCATTTTATAAACTGTCATGGAACGAAATAACTAAAACCAACGAATTGAAAACAGAAGGATTTTCATTATAAAAGAACCATGGATATCCAAGAAATGGGGGCATAATATTTTTGGAGAAGCAGATTGAAGAATTGCATAAGGTTTTCCAAAGGTTTCCTCCCAGGCTACTCAGAGAAGGCTTCGTTTTGGATGAACAAATATATTATGGAGAGAGTATTATTGTAAGATCTTATTAAAAAAATTTGATTTTGTTAGAATGAGAATATGCATGCTAATGATGTTTTCACTTCATAAT
Source organism: Wollemia nobilis (assembly GCA_028583015.1). Lineage (NCBI taxonomy): Eukaryota > Viridiplantae > Streptophyta > Pinopsida > Araucariales > Araucariaceae > Wollemia > Wollemia nobilis. Next base: position 1,255,702 of record JAQPPZ010008406.1, read on the forward strand.
GATTTGATATATTTAAAATTTTCCTTGAATATTGCACTTAATTTAGATTGAATTGAGTAATGTTAATTGATCTAAATTGGGTTTTATTTCAAAAATGTTTATGTTTACTGTTTTTAGGATGAAGCATTGAAGTTTCTGTAACCTGCATTTAAATTTACATTTCTTTTTTATTTCTTTTCCCAAACCCTAAACTTTTCATTTTATTTAATTTTAAATTCACAAAAAATAAAAAAACCCTAAGTTTTTAATATAAAGTTTCAATCTTATGTTAGGGTAAAATGTTTATTTCACTTTCTTAAATTCATGGCTTTTCATTCTGAAATAAGCATTAGAATTTTAATTAAATTTTCCAAATAATGTTTATTAAATTTTAACATAAAGTATTTGGATAATATTTAATTAAAATTATGTTCTAAGATTAAAATTAAATATTTGCATTGATAAAGTTATGTTTAGAAATATTTAATTATTAATATTACATATGGAGAACGAATAAAAAATAACATTTCACAGTGTAAATCAAATATCAAAATCACGGGCCCCTTGTTAACAGTGATGTGCACCTTTGAGACATTACAACAATATTTTCATACTTTGCTGGCACATTTTAACATAGAACCTTGGAGAAACTAATAATTTCCTTTGCAAGAAAGGAATACTTAAAAGGATCCTAATTGTGAGTGTATTTTCATAATCGGGTGAAAATATCACTCAACAGGTATGTCATCCACTATCGTTAGTGATCAAGACCCCACTTTCACTAGTCATTTTTGGAAGGAACTCTTCAAGCTCCAAGGAACTCATCTTCGTATGAGTTCAGCATATGACCCCCAAATTGATGGACAAATGAATATTGTTAATAAATATCTGGAGACTTACTTACGTTGTTTTGTTTCTGCACAACTTATTCATTAGGTTAAATGGTTTCCTTTAGTGGAATGGTGGTACAATACTTCATATCGTACTGCCATCAAAATGACACCCTATGAAGCCCTGTATGGCCAAGCACCACTAAAAGTCACATCTTATATTCCTGAAAGCACCAATGTTCAAGCAGTAGATTTTGAGATTTCTAATCAGGCCAATATTCTTTGTCTTTTTAAAGAGAATTTACTCACTATACAACATGAAATAGTAGGCGGATCAATAGCAGATTGAACGTGAATTTCAAGAGGGATACATGGTGTTCCTAAAAATTCAACCTTATCATCAAACCTCTCTCAAGCTTAAGGGTCCACAAAAATTAGCCCCAAAATTCTATGGACCTTACAAAATTTTGTAGCGCATAGGACCAGTCGCATACAAGCTGGAGTTACTCGAGTCTTCAAAAATTCATCCAGTGTTTCATGTGTCTTGCCTCAAGAAGGTCATTGGCTCACAAGTAAAGGCACAAACTCAGTTACTTGAATTTATCGAGGATGGTTCCCTCGTGGTTGAACCTAAAGTAGTCTTAGATCAACACACGCATCAACTTTTCCATCGCACCATCACCAAAGTTTTGATTCAGTGGTAGGGATTTGTTTTTGAGGATGCTACTTGGGAAGTGCTTCATCAATTTCAATAACAATTTCCTTAGTTCCAACTTTGAGGATAAATATTTTTCCAGGAAGGGTGGCATGTTAGGATCCTAACATTTCATTTATTTAATAATAAATAATATAATTAATTTAATCATTATGAACCACCATTTGTAAGGTGAACCTACGTAGGGATAGATATAAACATGTGTATGAGCAAAGGCAATAATCATCAAGAAGAATAATATTTTATTAATTAATATTTCATGAGGAAGCACCCTCAAAGTGGCTTGCGATTCTTGATCAATTTATTTTATTATATTTTTGTGATTCTTGATCAATATATTTATTAAATTTACGTTAGAACCTCAAGGTTCTAACATGAAAAGACAAGTCAAATCCTCAAATTATTTAGACAATCCAATGAATTATTTTTACAAATCCACAATTAGAAGTGGATCGAAATGCTTAAAAGCTTACAAAGAGAATGGTTGATATAATGGCTTTGTGATAAACCAAAATGGCTTGAAAATGCAAGAAGTGCATATACATGTCTTAGATATGCACTTTTACAATAATTAGTTAATGATATTTAATTAATTAACTTAAATAATATGATTTAATAAATCAAATTTAATTTATACCTTGCAAAATCAAAGTAATTAGCTATTTAAACAAAATGCCAACTTTTAGGTGTCAACGATTACTAGTCACCATTTTGGAGGGAATTTGGGAGGTGAATCAGGTGCAAATGACTAGATGCGTCGGCCATAGTCAAATCATGCTAAATTTGGTTCCAAGGCCCAATGATCTTTTGGTTTACATGCATCAACAGGTTACCATGTCTACGATGATCTTCGAATAATGACCCTAATTGGAAGTTATCATGTTTATGTGCCAAAGCACAATAAAAACTATATTTTCATATATATAAGCAAATTACTTCTCAATTATATATATATATATATATATATATATAATTGAGAAGTACATAGACTTTATTATTTCTCCATACTTAGAGATTCTAAATAAGCAAATTTAAAGATGATTCTTCTAGGATTTTATTTGTAAGTGTAAATAGATATTCTTCCAAATAATGCACCAAGGACTTCTTACCACTTTTTCTTGATTGATTATTTTTCCTTTATAGAGCTTTTCCTTTCTTATATTTTTGACTTGGAGATTCATATATTGTCAAGTTGATTATTCTTGTGTCACATAGAATCTTTAAAAAATGATTAGTTCTTCCAATACATGGTAAATAATGACTACTCATTCCACAAAAAATCTTAGATAAACATCCCAACAAAGGTATACTACATGATATTTTTTTGTGATGGTCATACGCAATGAAATGAAATCTTCCTAACTTGTGTGGATATATGTGTAGACCCAAAATTTTTGCACCCCTTTCTTCCAGTCTAATAGATCCACACTTGAAAGGGGGAGGGAAAATAATGTATCTACACCTCGGACAAGAAGCACTTGAGTTGTGCTCTCCTTGGTGTTTGTCGACGAATTGGGTGAGGGTTCACTAGGAAACACTTTCTATGGCGGTTTCCACACCTAGGTAAGGTGGGTGTTTGTTGAATTCTTTTATGTGCACACACCTAGGGTTTGGCCAAAATGCAATTACTACCTAGCTATATGCTTTTCAAATTTCAATGAAAACAAAGTAAATAGATTCTAACTAGAAAGCTTTGTAAATCTAACTATGATGCAAATGCTTTTGAAAAGCAAAAGATGATGTTTATGCTAGCGTATTATTTTTCCTTCATTTTGTGTTTTGTGTTTTATGTTTTTAGCTTAATGTACTTGATGTAGAGAATGATGCAACTAGATCTATGTTTTACCTTTTGATTGATGTAAAATGGAGTAACTAAGTTTATATTTTTGCTCTTTTGTGTTTTTTCAATTAGTATGAAAGAAATGTAACTAAATCTATGTTTTTGATCTTTTCGTTTAAGTTTTTCGACTAATGCAATTGATATAAAAAATAATACAACTAGGTTTTGTATTTTTTATCTTTTCTTTTTAAGTTTTCAACTAATACAATTTGGTGTAAAATAATGTATCTAAGTTTATTTTTTCTTTTGAACCTTTTTATTTTTAATAAATGCAATTGATGCTAAGAATAATAAGTCTAAGTTTGTATTGTTTTGTTCTTTTATATTTTCTTTCAAACTAGAATGAATAAAGCAACTAATTTTATGTTTGGGGTCCTCCTTATTCTTTTGTTCTATGCAAAGTTTTTTTAAATAGAATCTTATGGATTTACATAATAGAAAATTGCAACAAAACAAGTTTATATCCTTACCTGGTCTAGATGTTTGCTTTCTATTATTTTTCGGATCTCTCTATATGTTTTTGGATCGGTCTGAATTTGTCAGACAAATTTAGACGATCGAATATGTTAGAAACCTACAATTTCACAGTAAGACACTAAAATTCATAATCAAGGATGGGGGATCTACTTAGGTTATAGTCGATTGTGATATGCAATAGTCAAATCCCCTCAGTTCCTTTAAAAAAATGTATAAAAGTAATAGATCTATGAAACTAATGTAAAACATATAAGTGAAATGATAGCAATACGATAAGAGCAATAACATTCAGTGAAATAACAAAGCAAATGAATGGTGGAATGCAAAAAGTAAATCAATATGATAATCCTACAACAAAATGTTTACCCCCATCATAGGTTTGTACGTTTTCATATTTGTCTGTGTGTTTTCGGATCGGTCTGAATCTGTCAGACAAATTCGAACGTTCGAATATGTTTGAAGTCTTGCAATTGATAAGTAATGTGTGATATTAAATTTAATTTGGCTTAAAATTAAGCGAAAATGATTTAAGCATGAAAAATTTGGATAAAGGACTTGTGCTAGGTATAATATTCCTAGTGTGAAGTAAGTAGAAATATTTTATTAGGGTTGTCTAATGCCATCATTGCGAAGTTGATATGTAGTTACATGAGAAAATAATTATGTATGATCAATGCAAGTTTTTGTATGAGACATGTAATCATGCAATATAATGATTTGAAAACTTTATAATAAGTAATGAATATAATATGGAAGATTAATTGTGTTTAAGGCCAATTATGTATGCTAACAGTCATACAAATCCATGATGAAATAATGATGTTTTCTTAATCAAACTTCAAAGAGAATTTTGATCATTTCTAGGATGAAGTCAAATTTATCAAGAACCAGTGTGTGATTTGTGTATTCATTGTCTATCTTGATCTTAATGATGATACAAAATCTCTCAAGAATTAAATGTGTGTGCTTATGTAGTTCATTTACAAATTTTGAGTAAGATAATGATGCAAACCAACTTTTAAGAACCAATGTGTGTGCAAAATGAGGATTTCATTTACCGTGATTGCATGCATTCAATTAGACTTAACTACTATGTAATACAAGCTACCAAAAGCTAGCTAATCCATAAGATGACACTTATCTGTACAAAATAAGGTCGTTAATGTGATAAACATGTCACCACACAATACTAAAGAACACAAGCTTATAATGAGAGGGGGGTGAACAGTATAAGATCACTTTTTACTTTTTCTTTTCCAATCAATATTATGCAATGTAAATATAGTGATATCAACAACAGTAATCAAAGCAATGCATAAATCACCACACATAATAGAGACACCATAATTTACATGGTTCACCCAATGTGGGCTACTCCATGGAGAAAATATTTCACTAAATTTTTCTCAATCAATATATTGGGAATCCTTTTCCTATTACAATGTTTATGGACCTCTGTTCAATGGAGATACCAATCCCCTAAATCAAGTTCATGGATCTCTATCCACAGGATAACTCCTCCTATGCTCTGGCTAGTGATCCTCTAGAAGACTAATGCCTTCACTACACTGGCTTGTGGATCTCTCTCCATTGAAGACTCTTGTCCCCACTCAAAAGACATGTCCTTAATTCCCTGGCTAATGGATCTCTATCCACTAAAGACTATTATCCTCTCTACTCTGTCACCTCCAAAGCTCTGTCTCAAATCTGCACTAAACACAATCCTTCGATCTAGCACAAATTTGCTCAATCTCTATCTCTGGTTTGACATAAAATTATCCTCAAATTTACACCAAACTCTACTCTCAAATATGCACTAAACACAGTCCTTCGATCTAGCACAAATTTATCCTCGATCTCTATCCTCAAGCCTTAACTCAAGGCTTGTCTCAACTCTGCTAGATTTACCCTAAACCTTATCTCAAGGTTTGAACAAATCAATCAACTCTACTCTCAAGTCTTCTCAAAGACTTATCTCAAATATGCCTTGTAAGCTTCCACAAAATCTCACACTAATCTATCCACAAGTTCTCTCTAGAACTTGCTCAAATATGCTCTACAAGTCCTCTCTAGAACTTGCTCAAATCTACTCTACAAGTCCTCTCTAGAACTTGCTCAATCTGCTCCACAAGTCCTCTCTATAACTTGCTCAAATCTTCTCTACAAGTCCTCTCTAAATCTTTTTGAATCTGCTTCATAAGCTCTCTCTAGAACTTGCTCAAATCTGCTCTACAAGTCCTCTTTAGAACTTGTTAAAATTTGCTCAATAAGTCCTCTCAAGAACTTATCCAAATATGTATTGTAAGCTTTCACAAAAGCTCACACAAAATAAGTCCACAAGTCTCCTCAAAGACTTGCCTCAAATCTGCTCAAAAAGTCCACATAGAACTTGTCCAATCTCATATAAACATAAAGAGAATTGTTAGAGACTCAATATGTTATATACTAATCACAATGCTCAATTACTTACTCAACCCAATTCAGAATATAGAATAGTATGTTCTATGGAACTTGAACAATTACTTCACACATCCACTTGACTAGGCTCAACCAACTCTACTCAACCAATCACTCAATGAAACAACCCTTGCTTACAAACCCTAGTCCAAGTATATCAACTCAAAATGTTTTCAACAATGCTCAACAACAAATCTCACATAACAATGATACTCATGTTCTTTTCAAACCCTAGTTCAAGTTCTTCACTCAATAACTCACTTCAACAACAATGCTTATAAAACAACTCTCACATAACAATGATACTCAAACCCTAGTTCAAGTTTTTCACACAACCAATGGCTTCAACAACAATGCTTATCAAAAAAGGTTTTAACAACAATTATTTATTCTAGAAAACCTTGAAGCATTCACTCAACACACTCAATAGGAAACCCTAATCAATTCCTTTTCACTCCAAACTTATTTTCTAGAAAACCAATCAATCAACTCAACTATGGAAGAATGTGCTCATACCTTTTCTTTGATGATGAAGTGCTCTCACAAATCTGTCACAACCACAAACACTTCTATGCCAAGCTCAAATAGGTTAGAAGATAAATATTTCTCACAATGTAATGTAAAAACTCAATTACACCTTATCACTCCTTTCAAAACAACCATCAACATACATAAAATATTTTCCAAATAACACCTTATAATATCCCAATTAAAAATAAATTCAACATCCACCAAAATTAACTCAAAACCTCTTTAAATCAAAATTTTAATGGCAAGAAGAACTTTGGCAAAAATCAAAGCCACTCTAATAACATAAATCAATTATCAATCAAATAACCTTTCATAAACCTTTATAAATCCAAATAACATAAATCAATTATCAATCAAAGAATCTTCCATAAACCCTTATAACTTCAAATAACATAAATCAATTATCAATCAAACAATCTTCCATAAACCCTTATAACTCCAAATAACACTTTATAGAAAACCTTAGGCAAATAAAATTTTAATTAAAAATACCTTTGCCACTAGTGGGATTCGAACCCATAATCTCTGCCTCCGCGAGCGCTCTAGCTGCGGGCTTGACCATTGTGTGTGCTAGACGCACATTTGAGATCTTAGGAGCACTTCGTGCTCTTTCTCCTAAGCTGGCACTCAAAATGAGTGCGTCCCAAAAAATTTCCCCTTGGCGCTCAAGACAAACACGCCAACTCCATGCGAATCGATCGTGGATACTTCCACTCCCAACGCTCTTACAAAACACACACTACCAATGGACCATCATGTCCTACGGAAGTGAGGCCTTCTCCTCCCTTTTCGTCTTTTTCCCTGGTGCTAAAAACAACATGAGTTCATCTTCTTCGTCAACAATCGCACAAATTATTTTTCTCTTTGGTCGCATAAAATAATCGAAGAAGGGTAAGTTCTAATGTCCTTTGGTGTGGTATTTATACATGATTTTTCCTTTTTCCATAGACGTTGGTGCTCCACTAAGATGACGTCGATGCTCCTTTAAGATGATGTAAGCGCTCCTTTTTAAAATATTTTATAATTTATAAATTATTTAAATTCTAAAATATTTTAAATTTTATAAATTATATTTATAAACCTTTGACTTTAATAAAATTAAAGCCTTCCTTGGGCAGAATTAAGGTTTATATTTTATTTTATAATACAAAGACTTTCTTAAATTTTATAAATTATATTTATAAACCTTTGAATTTAATAAAATTAATGCTCCACTGACTTGATGAATATTATTCTGCCACCATGGTTTTAATAAAAACCTTAATTCTGCCATCACAATATTTAAGAAAGTCTTTGTATCCTTATAATGATTTTAATAAAACCTTTTAATTTTCACCATGGTTTTAACACAAACCCTTATAAAAAAATATTTTGACAATTTTTTCTTCAACTCTTTGCATTGTTCCTAGTGACAGTAATGGTGTACTCCATGGTATTAATGATAGCTTCTCACCTTGACATCAATGACAATTAAATGAGCTCAAAATGTCCAACAAAGACTACCCTATTGCCAGGAGGGATTCATTCAACCCATTGTTGTAATAGGGATCACCCCATGGTGTTCCAATAACTGAGGAATTCCAAGGATTTAAGCTCATTACCCCCTTCTTTTTTTTTGATTTCTTTGAGCAGGGATTCTTGTTAATTTTTTTTGTTTTAAACAAGGGTATTTTATTTCTTTTTAGTAAAAGATATTTTTTTCAAGGGATACTTGCTCAGATTAGACAAAGAGCAAGGGATTTTATTCAGGTAGGGAGGAGCTTGTCCTTTTGCCAATTCTCAACATTCTAGACCATGTGCATAATAGGATAGCAAGGGAAATATTTTGTTTAAGAAGATAGGACTACTATGTAGCATCATATTTCCTTGTACAAAATCATTTTCAAGATGTGTAAGTGTGATTTGGTTCAAAAAGTGGCAAGATCAGTTCTCAAAACTTCAAAATTTATTTAGTGAAGTAGTAGTGCTTTTGGTTCAAGAGAGATTTAAAATAAATATTGAGAATCACTACCTAGCTTCCTTGCAACATAACTCCCATTTCTGCTACATCTTTCTTTAATGCATTTATTGTTCATAAATACACAAAAGAGGGGGTAAAATGTAGCCAGAGAATTTTGACACACTTTAAAATTTCCCCCTCCTAGAAAACATGTTGTTACTCTCTAACAACGTGAAATTCACCCTCCAAAACCTTGCTTCGATTTTTGTGCTAAGTAAAATTGAAATTTATTCATTTTCCCCTTTTTTCAAGAAATTAGAACAAGCCCAAAAAATTTGAACGATTTCAAAAATTTTGGACATCTAAATTTGGCCAAATCCCACATGAACCTGCACTCTGTTGGGATTTCGAAGCTAATTTGGGCAAACCCAGATTTTTGACAAATTTGAACAATTCGAATTTGTCCAAAATAGGGAAATTCCCTATTTATCCTAACTGCTTGACCTATTTGCATCTCCCTCCCTGATTCCTCGACCTACCTTGGATTATAAATCCTCTAGACCCCCCCTAAACAAACCTATGGTGATTTTATAGGAAAACTTAAGTGGAGATAAATATTTCTTGTGTTTGTTATAGGTTTTTAGTCGAGATTTCGATATCATATCGTTATTCCAAGAGCAAGCAGACATGGAGATGACTATCGTGAACTTAGATCTATTTTACCCTTAGTAAAAATTTACTTTTTTGCATTATTTTTACAAATTCAGATCCATATGAATTTATCATAAGTTCAAAATCCTCCTATATGTTGTATTTTGTCGATCCAACCATTGAATATTTTTGCACGCCCAAATTTGCAGTAGATGTCTGAAAACATATAGATCTACGATGGGGACAAGATATTTATTGCAAGGTTAACAGATCAATTTGTATTTTGAATTATACCATTCATCAACTTCATTACCTTACTATATTCCATTGCTATTATTGTATTCCTTCCATTTAGATTGCATGCTTTGCATTAGTTTCATAGATCCATTATTTTTATACAGTTTTCTAAAGGAACTGAGAAGATTTGACTGTTGCAAATCTCAATCAGTTGTGACCTAATTAGATGCCCCACCCCTGATTATAAATTTAGTGTCTTGTGAAATTGCAGGTTTCAAACATATTCGAACATTCTAATTCATCTGATAGATTTGGACCGATCCAAAAACACACAGACAGATCCAAAAATGTACAGACCTATGATAGGGGCAAGACTTTTTTTGCAGTATTATTAGATTGACTTGCTTTTTGCATTCCACCATTCATTTGCTTTGTTATTTCACTGAATGTTATTGTTGTTATCATTTCACTTATATGTTTTGCATTAGATTTAGTAGATCCATTACCTTTTATATAGTTTGCTAAGGAACTGAGGGGATTTGACTATTGTAGATCATAATCGATTGTGACCTAAGCAGATCCCCCACCCTTTATTATGAATTTTAGTGTCTTGTTGTGAGATTGTAGGTTTCAAACATATTTGAACATCTGAATTCATCTGACAGGTTCGAACCAATCTGAAAACATATAGAGTGATTCGAAAAGCAACATAAAGCAAACATCCAGACCAGGTAAGGATCTAAACTTATTTTGTTGCAATTTTCTATTCTATAAATCCATAAGATTTTATTTAAAAAAACTCTGCATAGAACAAAAAGAATAGAGAAGACCCAAAACATAAACTTAGTTGCTTTATTCATTCTAGTTTGAAAGAAAACATAAAAGAACAAAAAGATACAAACTTAGACTTATTACTCTTAGCATCAATTGCATTTATTAAAAATAAAAAGGTTCAAAAGAAAACACAAAGGGGAACATAGGCTTAGTTACATTATTTCACACCAATTACATTAGTTGAAAACTTAAAAGAAAAAAAAGAGATCAAAGCACAAACTTAGTTGCATTGTTTCATGCCAATTACAATAGTTGAAAAACTCAAAACAAAAGGAACCAAACTTAGACTTAATTGCATTTTCCTTTGCATCAATCATACTAGCTAAAAAATATAAAAGACAAAAAGATATAAACTTAGATATATCACTTTTACATCAATTGCATTTGTTAAGAAACTTTAAAAAATGAAAAAGATCAAAAACATAGATTTAGTTACATTTATTTCATACTAATTGAAAACAAAAACACAAACGAGCAAAAATATAAACTTAGTTACTCCATTTTACATCAATAAAAAGGCAAAAACAAAGATCTAGTTGCATCATTCTCTACATCAAGTACATTAAACTAAAAATATAAAACGCAAAACACAAAACGAAGGAAAAATAATACGCTAGCAGAAACTGAAGAATACAAGCTTATACTGAGAGGGGGGTGAACAATATAAGAGCACTTTTTAATTTTTCTCTCAAACCAATATATGCAATGTAAATATAGAAATATCAACAGCAGTAATCAAAGCAATGTACACAACACCACACACAATAGAGACAAAATAATTTACGTGGTTCACCCAAAGATGGCTACTTCCAAGGAGAAAATCTTTCACTAAATTTTTTCAATTAATATCTTGGGAATCCTTCCCAATTACAATGTTTATGTATCTCTATCTAAAGAAGACACCAATCACCTAAATCATTTTTGTGGATCTCTATCCATAGGAGAACTCCTTCTCCTCTGCTCTGGCTGGTGATCCTCTAGAAGACACTGCCTCCACTACACTGACTAGTGGATCTCTCTCCACTTGAAGAATTTTTTCCTCACTCAGAAGACCTATCCTTAAAAGCCTTGGTTGATGGATCTCTATCCACTGGAGACTCTATCCTCTCTGCTCTGTCACCTCCAAAGCTCTATCTCAATTTTGTACTAAACACAGTCCGGTCGGTCTAGCACAGCTCTTCTCAATCTCTTGCACTAAACACAGTCTATTTTATCTAGCACAAGTCCACTCAAATATGCACTAAAAATAGTCTAGTCGATCTAGCATAAATCTTCTCAATAGGTCCACTTAGAACCTGCTCAAATATGCTCAATAGGTCCACACAAAACCTGCACAACTCTGCTCAACAGGTCCACTTAGAACCTGTCCAGATCTGCTCACTAGGTCCACTCAGAACCTGCTCAAATATTCTCAATAGGTCCACTCAGAACCTGCTCATGTCTGCTCAACAGGTCCACTCAGAACTTGCTCAAATCTACTCAACAGTTCCACTTAAAACCTGCTCAAATCTGCTCAACAGGTCCACTCAGAACCTGCTCAAATCTGCCCAATAAGTCGTCTCTAGGACTTAACCAAATTTGTATTGTAAGCTTCCACAAAAGCTCACACAAAATCAGTCCACAAGTCTTCTCAAAGACTTACCTCAAATTTGCTTAACAAGTCCACACAGAACTTGTCTAATCTCATAGAAACATAAAGAGAATTTTTAGAGACTCAATATGTTCTATACTCAATGCTCAATCACTTTCTCAACTCAAATCAATCTCATAGAAGCATAAAGAGAATTGTTAGAGACTCAATATGTTATATACTCAAAACTCAATCACTTTCTCAACTCAATCTCATAGAAGCATAAAGAGAATTGTTAGAGGTTAAATATGTTCTATTCTCACAATTCAATTTCTTTCACAACTCAAATCATAATATAGAATAGTTTGTTTTGTGGAACTTGAACAATCACTTCATACATCCACTTGACTATGTTCAATCAACTCTACTCAACCAATCACTTCAAGAAACAACTCTTGCTCACAAACTCTAGTCCAAACATGTATCATCCAACTCAAAATGTTTTCAACAATGCTCAACAACAAATCTCACATAACAATGATACTCATGATATTTTCAAACCCTAGTTCTAGTTCTTTGCATATCAACTCACTTCAACAACCATGCTCATCAAATAATATTTTAATCACAACTCTAAATTTCATAAAACCTTGAAGCATTAACTCAAACACTTCACTCAACCAATGATCTCAATAACAATGCTAATAAACAAGATTTTAATCTCAACTCTCAAATTAGAAAGCCTTGAAGAAATAACTCAACCACTTTTGAAAAGGAAACCCTAATCAAGTCATTTTCACTCTAAGCTTAATTTTCAATAAAGTCAATCAATCAACTCAACCAAGAAGGAATTTGCCCATACCTTTTTGATGCCAAGGAGTTGTTCTCACAAATTCATCACTCTCATAAATTTCTCTTTCCAATCATAAAAGGGTTAGAAAACTTGAGTAATACCATAATACAAAAAATATAACTCAATAACACCTTATTACTCCAACTCAATAATAATTTTCACCATAGTCTTCTTATAAAAGAAATAACCCCTTTTATGAGAAATTAATTCACAAGAACCTTGATTCTCAATAATGTCAATACTATCCTTCACAAACTCCTCGTAACCCCTAATGACAAGTTTTAATTAAATTGCCCCACTAAAATAAATCCACTTTAATAAAAAATTTATGCAAGCCTTATATAAAATAAAATTAAATCATAATCCCCTTTTAATTTGCCTAAGGCTTAACATATCATATAACACCCTTATAACTCCACGTGGGCAATTAAAAATACTTTTACAAAAATTAAACTTGCCTTGGAGGGTTTTGAACCATCTATCTCCTCCTTCCCTAAGCGTCTTAGCCACGACCAAAGTCGTCGTCAAGCCACGCGCTCGCACAACAACCAACAAGCACAACGTGCTTGTTATCCTTTGCAAAAACATATACTTTCAATAAAAATCGTGTGCGCCTTAGGCGCCAAACACGTCTTCCCTTCACACTGCCTACGATTCGAATGTGGGACCTCCTGCATCCAAACAACTCAATGCACCGCTAGGCCAAGCTGGCCTATGTGTCCTCAAATCACATACCTTCTGCTTTTCTTCTTTCCGCAGCAAACAAAAATGTTTTTTGCAAGCTCTTTCCTCTTCTTCGCATTCAATTCGATATTCGAGCAAGGGTAATTGCCAATGGTTTTTGGAAATGCTTTTATATTAATTTCTTGCCAACCTTAATACGTCGGTGCTAGCTCCTTCATGAACGTCGACGAAATTATAAGGCTTAAAAGCCTTTGGTCTTAAACCCCACCTTTGGGTTTATTAAAATATCTTTAGACTTTATAAAACCCACTTTTGCCTTATAAAACATTATAATAATAATTATAAATGTTTTATTTGGGTTTTCACCATGGTACATTTAATACTATAATAACCGCTATTATAATATTATACCTTTGATAAAGTACCTTTAATATTTATGTATAAAATTTAAATTCACATTGAATTTAAATAATTTATAAAATAAATATTATAACTCCTTTTTTACTTTTGTCTTTTGCATTGTTTCACTTGATCTCTGGCCTTCTTCCTGGATATCAAATAACCATTTTTATCCCCTTTGTTTCCTATTGAAATATTTGGTATTAATGATGACTTCATTTGGTGACGTCAATGACAACTTTGACTTAGGGACTCAAAATGTCCAACAATCTCCCCCTTTGTCATTGATGGCAACCCATACTCTTCTTACCAAAATTTGACCTTTATTTTTCCTTCTGCTCCCCCTGGCTCAATGCTCTCTCAAATATCAAATCTCTCCCCATATCAAATCTCTCCCAATACACTATCCTCCCATGTAGAGGAGTTGGAGAGCAAGTGGGTAGTTAAACCTCTCTAGTTCTAGTTGCTGAGAGGCCCAGGTTCTAATCTCTCACCTCACATGTTGCGGATATGTTATGTAATTGTTCCCTCGTGGTCACAGTCTGTTTACCCCTTGTGGCCACCACCAAAAAAAAAAAAAAATCTCTCCCAATACACAAATTTCTCCCCCTTTGACATCAATGGCAAAGGGTCACCTTTGGGGCTCGAGGCTAAGAATGAACCTCTTAGCTTAGCCCCTCCCCCACCTCCTCATGAGGTGGTTAATTCTAGGGTGGGAGTATTTCTACTCCCTGAAAGCACTACTCTTTATCTTTATCCTTTTCCCTTATTTTTTGAGTTTCCTGAATCCTCTGATTGTTTCTATCCAAGTCATCATCCCTGTTCCTTTTCCTATTCTTGTTCACATCTAGGTTCCTATTCCTATTCTCGTTCATGTTCATGTTCCTGTTCATGTTCCCGTTCTTGTTCTCGCTCCTGTTCCTATTCATGTAACTGTTCATGTTCATGTTCTTGTTCATACCTGTTTCTAGAATGTCAGCTCTCAACCACTTTATTGTGTGACCATCATTATTGCACTTATAACACTTAATGATATTATTATTTGGAGGTGTAATTATCTTAGGATTTCTCCTAGTGAAGTCATATCCTCTTCTTTCATGAACCCTGCAATTCATTGCCTTGTGACCAAAATTATTACATGAGTAGTAATACCCATGGAAAAACTGTCAATTCCCATATACCTGTCTTTCATGTGTCCTGCATTGTGAAGCCATGTTTCTAAACCTGTGACATGAAAAACATATTTTGTTGAAGCTTCCTTATTTTGACCTCATCGGTCTCATGTTCTGATTGTTGTTCCATACATATATTCTTTGTGCATTGTTCCTATATTTGTTGAACGCTCTATTGTCCAACTCTTCCTCTGATGTCTGACTTTCTCTTAAACTATCTTCTTTTGAAGTATATTCATCTGAAGTTTTCTCTTCAGAACTTGAAGTTAACTCTCCTTCCTATTTCTTTTGAGTTTGTTCAAAACCAAGACCTGTTTTGTTTGTTGACCTTCTTTGTACTTTGACTATTTTATCCATAATATTTGAGCTATTCTTGAATCCTTTCATCTTGATCTTGGAGTCCTCTAAATCTTCTTTTAGTAGTGCCACTTCTTGTGCTAACTTCTCACATTCCAAGATATTTGCTTCTAACTTATATTTGAACCTTTTTGCCTTAGCCTTTGATTTTTCTAAATCCTCTATGAGCAATCTTCTCTCTTCATCACATTCTTGAAACTGAATTTCAAGTTGAGTGTTGCTTTCTTACCTTATTTACCGTGGCAAGGGCATAGATAAGTTCTCCCTTGAGATCATAACCATTATCTACTAAATAATCCTCTATTTGTTTACCTTTGTCCACATCATTACTTTCTTTTGTCTTGTCTTCTATAGGATCACTTACTTCTTCTTCTAAATCCATTAGAATATTTTCATCTGGTCCTTCAAGTGCATTATCATATTCATCATCACTAAAACTATAACCATCCCTTGTACAATCATCTTCAAGATGTCCAAATTTACCACATCTAAAATACTTGAGAATAACTAGAGTCATTTTGTTAACTGGTTCTTTTTCCTCAATCATAAATAGGACTTTATCTCTATCATTATCTGAAGAACTAGCATCACTATCCTTTGAGTACTTACTTGCATTGTCCGCATAGTAGCTCCTATTTTGTCTTTGGAAGAACTTCCTTCCTTGTCTACTTTATCCATATTTGCTTTTCTTTTGGTGCTTGTATTTCTGATTCTTTGTACCTGTGATCCTATTTTTCTTCATCATTGTTGTTCTTTGGCTCTTTACAATCTATTGCAAAATGTACATACTTTTCACAATTGGAACACTTAACAGATCTTAGATCTATGGGTCTTCTGGAACATTTATCTTTTCTACCATAATTTACTTCTTCATCACTGGATGACTCACTGCTTGATTCTGACTTTTTACCCTTTATCTTCTTGTTTTCTTTGAAATAAACCTCTTTCGTAGGGATAGGATCTTTTATTCTTATCTCAAAAGTTGTAAGCATGCCAAGTAAATAATTTCTTGTCAGTCTGTCACTATAAATTGAAGTTTTTATAGCAGAGACCTTTTCACTGTACCTTTTTGGAAGAGTTCTCAAGATCTTATCACAAGCATCAGACTCATTGACCTTCATTCCAAGACCTCTCATATCATATACAAGTTCATAAATCTTACTGAGATAGTCACGAATGTTTTCATCATCCCGTATTATTAGATTTTCAAATTCTCCTTTGAGATTTTTGATCTTAGCTTTCCTAACACCTTTATCTCCTTCATATATGTTATGCAGTAGTTCCCACATTTCATTTGTTGTTTTACTATACATAACCTTCATAGATTATGATCTACACAACCCTTTTATAATTGCATTCATAGCTCTTGAATTTGAATGCATTAGAAGCTTACCTTCCTTATCTGTAGGAGTATTGACTATTGAATCATATCCAAGTTCCACTGCATCCCAAACTTCATTGCCAAGTTCCATCAAGTGAAACCTCATCAGCATACACCAATACAAGAAGTCACTTCCATCAAAGACTGGTATTGTATTATTTATGGACCCGTCCCTTTGATACTTTTGATCCATTGTGTTCTTGACCGCTTTTCCTTCAAGCTATTAAACTCTTCTAAAGGAACCCGCTCTGATACCAATTGAAGAACACAAGCTTATACTAAGAGGGGAGGGTGAACATTATAAGAGCACTTTTTACTTTTTCGCTCAAACCAATATATGTAATGTAAAGATAGCAATATCAATAGCAGTAATCAAATCAATGTACACAACACCACACACAATAGAGACACAACAATTTACGTGGTTCACCCAAAGATGGCTACTTCCACGGAGAAAATATTTCACTAAATTTTTTCAATCAATCTCTTGGGAATCCTTCCCAATTACAATGTTTATGGACCTCTGTCCAAAGGAGACACCAATCCCCTAAATCAAGTTTGTGGATATCTATCCATAGGAGAACTCCTCTACTCTGGTTGGTGATCCTCTAGAAGACACTACCTCCACTACACTAACTGGTGGATCTCTCTCCACTTGAATACTCTTGTCCTCACTTAGAAGACTTGTCCTCAATGTCCTGGCTAATGGATCTCTATCCACTGGAGACTCTATCCTCTCTACTCCGTCACCTCCAAAGCTCTATCTCAATTTTATACTAAACATAGTCCAGTCGGTCTAGCACAGCTCTGCTCAATCTCTTGCACTAAACACAGTCCATTTTGTCTAGCACAAGTCCACTCAAATTTGCACTAAACACAGTCCAGTCGATCTAGCATAAATATGCTCAATAGGTCCACTCAAAACATACTCAAATCTGTTCAACAGGTCCACATAGAACCTGCATAACTCTGCTCAACAGGTCCACTTAGAACCTGTCTATATTTTCTCACTAGGTTCACTTAGAACCTGCTCAAATCTGCTTAATAGGTCCACTCAGAACCTACTCAAGTCTGCTCAACAGGTCCACTCAAAACCTGCTCAAATCTACTCAACAGGTCCACTTAAAACCTGCTCAAATCTGCTCAATAGGTCCACTCAGAACCTACTCAAATCTGCCCAATAAGTCATCTCTAAGACTTAACCAAATTTTTATTGTAAGCTTCCACAAAATCTCACACAAAATCAGTCCACAAGTCTTCTTAAAGACTTACCTCAAATCTGCTTAACAAGTCCACATAGAACTTGTCCAATCTCATATAAACATAAAGAGAATTGTTAGAGACTCAATATGTTCTATACTCAATGCTCAATCACTTTCTCAACTTAAATCAATCTCATAGAAACATAAAGAGAATTGTTAGAGACTCAATATGTTCTATACTCAAAACTCAATCACTTTCTCAACTCACTCTCATAGAAGCATAAAGAGAATTGTTAGAGGCTCAATATATTCTATTCTCACAATTCAATTTCTTTCACAACTCAAATCATAATATAGAATATTTTGTTTTGTGGAACTTGAACAATCACTTCATACATCCACTTGACTAGGTTCAATCAACTCTACTCAACCAATCACTTCAAGAAACAACTCTTGCTCACAAACCCTAGTCCAAGCATGTATCATCCAACTCAAAATATTTTCAACAATGCTCAACAACAAATCTCACATAACAATGATACTCATTATCTTTTCAAACCCTAGTTCTAGTTCTTTGTATAGCAACTCACTTCAACAACCATGCTCATCAAATAATGTTTTAATCACAACTCTCAATTTCAGAAAACCTTGAAGCATTAACTCAAACACTTCACTCAACCAATGATCTCAACAACAATGCTAATAAAACAAGATTTTAATCTCAACTCTCAAATCAGAAAGCCTTGAAGCAATAACTCAACCACTTTCGAAAAGGAAACCCTAATCAAGTCTTTTTCACTCCAAACTTAATTTTCAATAAATCCAATCAATCAACTCAACCAAGAAGGAATTTGCCCATACCTTTTTGATGCCAAGGAGTTATTCTCACAAATCTGTGACTCTCATAAATTTCTCTTTCCAATCACAAAAGGGTTAGAAGACTTGAGTAATACCACAATGCAAAAATAATAACTCAATAACACCTTATTACTCCAACTCAATAATAATTTTCACCAGAGTCTTCTTATAAAGAAATAACCCCTTTTAAGAGAAATTAATTTACAATAACCTTGATTCTCAATAACGTCAATACTATCCTTCACAAACTCCTCATAACCCCTAATGACAAGTTTTAATTAAATTGCCCCACTAAAATAAATCCACTTTAATAAAAACTTTATGCAAGCATTATATAAAATAAAATTAAATCATAACCCCCTTTTAATTTCCCTAAGGCTTAACATATCATATAACACCCTTATAATTCCACGTGGGCAATTAAAAATACTTTTACAAAAATTAAACTTGCCTTGGAGGGTTTTGAACCATCTATCTCCTCCTTCCCTAAGCGCCTTAGCCACGACCAAAGCCGCCATCGAGCCACGCGCTCGCACAACAACCAACAAGCACAACGTGCTTGTTATCCTTTGCGAAAACATGCGCCTTCAATAAAAATCGTGTGCGCCTTGGGCACCAAACATGTCTTCCCTTTCGCACTGCCTACGATTTGAACGCGGGACCTCCTGTGCCCAAATAACTCAACGTACCTCTAGGCCAAGCTGGGCTATGTGCCCTCAAATCGTGCACCTTTTGCTTTTCTCCTTTCAGCAGCGAACGAAAATATTTTTCACGAGCTCTTTCCTCTTCTTCGAATTCAATTCGATATTAGAGCAAGGATAATTGCCAATGGTTTTTGGAAATGTTTTTATATTAATTTCTTGCCAACCTTAATACGTCGGCGCTAGCTCCTTCATGAACGTCGATGAAATTATAAGGCTTAAAAGCCTTTGGTCTTAAACCCCACCTTTGGGTTTATTAAAATATCTTTAGACTTTATAAAACCCACTTTTGCCTTATAAAACATTATAATAAGAATTATAAATGTTTTATTTGGGTTTTCACCATGGCACATTTAATATTATAATAACCACTATTATAATATTATACCTTTGATAAAGTACCTTTAATATTTATTTATAATTTATATTCACACTAAATTTAAATAATTTATAAAATAAATATTATAACTCTTTTTTTAATTTTGTCTTTTGCATTGTTTCACTTGATCTATGGCCTTCTTCCTAGATATCAATTAACCATTTTTATCCTCTTTGTTTCCTGCTGAAGTCTTTGGTATTAATGATGACTTCATCTGGTGACATCAATGACAACTTTGACTTAGGGACTCAAAATGTCCAACATAAACATCATCTTTTGCTTTTAAAAAGCATTTGCATCATTGTTAGATTTACAAAGCTTTCTAATTAGAATCTATTTACTTTATTTTCATTGAAATTTAAAAAGCATATAGCTAGGTAGTAATTGCCAGACAATATGTAAAGATACATACTAAATAAAACTAGGATTCATGGAAGATTAAAGATGGCATATGAGACTTCTATTGCAAGGCATGCATATAAAAGTTGGTAAATTTGGGATCCATGGTTTAAAGCTTTTATTATAGAATTTTTTCCCTTTGTGCCTAATTAAAAAGAATTCATACATCAAGAATATGTTTGGTAGGAATATGCAAACCCTTAAACAAAGTTGAAGATATTGCATGCATTATTTGTTGATAGGTTTGATTGCTTTACTTATATAATAAGGTATATAGGCCACAAATTAGTTTATGAAGAAGGCACTCGACAATACAAAAGTTGCCACCAATATATTGTAGATCTAGGATACTTCCTTATTGAACAAGAAAACAAAAAATGGTGGTGGTGGAATACAATAGGAAGCATTGCCAATAGCTTTGAATCAAACAATTCAGATGAAGAGCCAAGAGAAGAGAATATAAATTGGGATCCTGAAGGATAAATTATAATTTTTAATGGTATGTTGTTAGGCATGTTGGTAACCAGTTGGGTTTCTTAATACACCCCAATAGTTGGCAACTGTAATTGCCAAACATTGGACCACATAATGGGTCTTGGGATGTTCATGCCCATGTTACAAGAAAGGGTAGATGGCACCTTATAATGTCATCATATAAAAATACATGTGTGTATAATAAGTAAATAATTATGTCACGCCTTAGACTTGAAGAGTAGGTAAAGACAACATGCTAAAACAATTCATGGATGGTGATGAAAGGAGACCTTTTGGATGTGATATTTGGGACACTTTGCACATATGACCTATTGACAAGGTAATGATGACTTGGTAGAACAAGTTAATAAAAACAAAAGATATGTACCTATAATAAGGATTAACAAGTTAATAGGTGGGCTTATCACATAATTCATAGATAAAGATAAACATAATAATGGCTTTTAGGTGGGTCCACCTAATCTGACACTTGTTAGGATTTGTACACACTTGTTAGGATTTATACACAACATGACATGTAATACTTATCTAGAAGAGCTAACTTGTCAAACAGGTAATGGCAACCTATTAGATCAGGTTAAGGGTCCCCACTCTTATAAATAGGGGAGGGCATAATAAGTTGAAGGAGTCTTGAGAGAGTCCATAGGAATCTAAGCCTTTGAAGTGCCTTGTCATCTTTATTGTTATTGTAAAGGAGTGAGAGGTCCTCATGCCATGTTGCATACTTTGTAAAATATTTTTGATATCAGTTAAAATTTGTCATCCATTTATGTGTCTTATGGCATCCATATTCTATATCTTATTTTTCCAAAGCTATCTTATGTGTATATGTTCATTGATCCTATGATAATATTTTACATCAAAGATAACATCCCTCTTTTTGTATTGTTGTGCAAAAAAGTCTTGTTGCTATAAGGTAACTTAAACCATGAAAAAGTGGTTTGAGGAAAAAGTCATCCATAGTGTTTGGTTTAGTTGTGTTTAGGAGACGAAGGTATTCCAAGACTATATCGATGATGGAATACCGATAATAATACAAGTTGTAATACTACAATAATTTGGTTGCTAATCATAATATAATACTAAGGAACCCATTTCAACCTCACAACCAATAACAAATATGTCAAAATGCAAATAAAAACAATGGCTACATGGTGGCAAGTCTATGCGAGTGAAGTTGAGAGTAAATTTTTGAATTCAATAAAGAAATATTAGTTATAATTTGTTTAGTTAATATTGTTAATATCTTAATGAAAAAATATACATGTTAGGCTTAATATATTATATAAAAATTTATATAATATATATTTATTTAATAAAACATAACATAATTATTTATATATCTTATAATTTAAATTTAAAAAAAAAATTAAAGACTAATTCAATATACAAAACTTATAATTTTTTTTTTAAATATATATATATAATATGTACAAACCAAATAAAACAAACAAGTGCGTCCTTCCTTGCTCAAAGCTACAATCACCAACCTTTATGTTTATGTTACTTATATTTATATATATTAAAAGCAAATAAGCCTAACATTCAACACTCACATTCAAATTTAAGTTGCTGCAGCCATTCCTTTTTCAACGTTTTTCGTTTTCTTCCATTGACATTAATATTTTTTTATTGCAAGGTTTTAGAAGTATAAACATGAGAAATTGCGCCCCTTACTTTTTAGGAAACAAAAAAAATTATGGATTTAAAAGAAAACGGCGCTAACTTCAAAAATATTTAGATATCTATCGAATTTATGATCTTCGGATTCAAAGGCATGAAAATTCGCTTCTCGTGGTTTGGTGTTATCTTTTCTGAGATTTATGTTGACTTACACTGAAATGATATAATTTTATAATCAGTAAATCATAGACATCTAAATTCATGGAATATATGCTTTAAACATTAAAAAGTCATCATAGTTTTTGGGGATTTAAATTGCTGTGTATTTGTACAGCAATTCACGTCATGTCCATTCATGACAACCAAAGTGCGTCATGTCCATTCATGACAACCAAAGTGCTTCCCATGTTCTTTCTAATGTTGTTAGCAAGCCGCATGGACAACTCATTATTCAAACTACATCATCAATGGTAAAAACTTTAGAAAACAGTTAATAATTTATAAAATACATAGAGGCTATAAGGTAACCAGATGGTCAAATTCGAAAGGTACTGTTAACAAGAATCCTACTTAAAGCGTGTCTCTGTATATATTTATAACATAAGTATAACTGAATTAAAGTTAATAGTTTAAAAAAAAAATTATAATTATTTTTTTTGTTGCAATACATGTGTGAAAATTTTTTGGGTGTTTTTGGTGGGAGTCTTTTAAAATATCTTCTCAAGTCTTCAAAAAGAAATAGAAGTAATCAAATTTTGAATTTGCTTATCATTGTTAAATGCTTTCTTTTTAGTTTTTTTTGTTAGATCTTATGAAGATCTTTAACCATATGAGAAAGTTGATAAAGTCTGTGAAACTCGCGATGTGCACTGGATCTTCTAAATATAAAAAATGAGTCTACAAATATCCTAAAATTTGAAACATTGATCCAACTGAAAAAAACCAAACAAAAAAAGCTTGAAAAAAAGAAAAACGTAAAAAAAATCCTAAAACATTTAACTATATCACAAAACCAAAACAGTTTAACAATATCACAAAACTAAAACAAATAAACAAAAATTTCTAAAACATTAAGAAAATTGATTAAAAAAAAATGTGTAAAATCAGCAACCTTATACTTTATTTTGATTGTGTAACTATACCACTTTTAAACTTTTTCATTAGAGAAAGTCTATTGCTAAATCATCTTTTTCATTAGAGAAAGTCTATTGCTAAATCATATTAAGCCACCTTGCAAATAACAATCAGCCTAGATATCTTTCAATTTAACTTATTTAATTTAATATTTAGTATTTGTCTATTCAGTTTTTTTATATAGGAGAGTTGGTTATCATCGGGGCTGTTTTCAGCAAGTCTATTCCACTTGTTGTTTTTGATCCAGGTCTAAAGAGAACTATGGGTCGCTCAAGATTTGTACTAAGAAGATTCAGAGCAGACTACTACCTTGCCCCAAAATTTGAACCCAAATCTCTTCTAAATAAATGCAAAACTAGACTTGTCATACACCACTTTTTCTCGAATCCACCTTTCCCAACGTCACTGCTATTATGATGATCCATACACATGAGAGGGGTCGCATCCACACAACATACATGTCATACATGCCATAGCCATACCAAAGATAATGTAACGAATACATGGTCCCCCGTCACACGATTCAATTCCATATGCCATGTGTGACTCCAGTTGTGTGAGGAAAAGCGTGGACACATACGACTATGAGCACATGATCTGCAGCCGACGGTCTCATCAGCCATGTTGAACCTCACAAAGCAGAATACCACCCCATTTTTAAGTCGCTATCACATGTGCTATTCGTGCAGACGGTACGTATTTTAACGGAAATACCGCCGCCCAAGACATGCGCATCCCATCGCAGAGGACGATGTGCAGGACGGAGCGAAAATACCGCCGCCCAAGACATGCGCATCCCATCGCAGAGGACGATGTGCAGGACGAAAATTCGCTCCGGAATACGCTATCTCAACCTGTGGAAATCCATAATTAT
Organism: Wollemia nobilis; assembly: GCA_028583015.1. Lineage (NCBI taxonomy): Eukaryota > Viridiplantae > Streptophyta > Pinopsida > Araucariales > Araucariaceae > Wollemia > Wollemia nobilis. The sequence goes on from JAQPPZ010008406.1 coordinate 1,280,273, forward strand.
TTCTTTGACGGCGAGCTGATCAGCGTGGGTTTGAAACGTGTGACCTCCGCTGGCCCTTTCTCTCTGTTATCCCCACAACTGCATTGGTTCTGGAATACGACTGTCCTAAAAAGGAGCGAATTCTAAATAAAATACGTAGAAAGTTACTGATAAGAATTTGACGTGGAGTACCAAGGATATGTCACCTTCCTGGTTTCGGGATGCTTAAGGAACTCTCTCCGACGGAGGTCGTGCTACCAGATGATAGGTTATAGGTATCATTACAAAAATGTGGTCTGTGAATGACAGGTAACAGCACATTGTGACCAGAAATCCAATTAAAAGACGTTTAAGGACATGCTCATAGAATTTTAGACTTATAATTTGTATGTCCAGTCAAATCATAAATGTAGGCCAGCCAGATAACAATGCAACTTCACCTTCGTACTTGTTTGTTCCTTCTTTTCGCTATCGGAGACCTGCTTGACGGGACTGCCATCAGCTTTCCTCTGTAGTTTTGGAAATCACGTTATATTTTTATTCCAAACAACAAGTGCATGGGCTTTCAATTCATAGATAAAGTTGCCAGATTCCCGAAGTTACCGTTTGGGATACGCATATCTGAGTAGGTAATTGAAAGAAACTAGATGTATCGTATTGGTAGGACAATTTTAGCAAAGTACAAGTGAGTGGCGTTAATGTGCTTTCATAATGGGTTGGCACGGCCAACGGGGGACTGGATTAAAAAGCAGTTATGACCGATATGAAATCTGATTAAATGGATTAGACCTTTAAAGCAATTAATTTGTGATTGATACAAATGGGGTATCACTTGTTACTAAATTCTTGAAATTTTAAATAAATTTACATCTAGATGAATTTTAACTATTTTATTAATTAAAAAAATTGAATAGAATATTTATTAATTTTTATTTTACTTAAATGTTAATTTCATCCAGTTTAATTCATATTATTTGAAATGATGTATCCACCCTAACATAATAATTATTAATTTTTATTTTACTTAAATATTAATTTCATCCATTTTAATTATATTATTTAAAATAATGTATCCTTCCTAAAGTAATAATTATTAAATTTTATTTTACTTAAATATTAATTTCATTCACTTCAAGTTATATTATTTGAAATGATGTGTTCTCCCTTCTTCCATTGCTTGGTGATGTTTCTCCTTGGAAATTTTAAATATAATTTTATATCTATGACTCTTAGATCATCCAAAAGAGTCATCCAATGACAAGGACGAGAGATTTATATTCCTTTAAATATGGTCAAAATTTTGTTCTTCGAACAACATACTCTTCATTAGGAACGTACTTTTTATTAGGATGTTTATTTTTTACTTTGTTTTTTTTTTTAATTATTTTTATTCCAGTGAATGTAGTTTACCCACAAAGAAATTACTTGTATTATTGATAATGTAACTCAAATTTAATCCTATGATAAACATTTATTCAATAAAAATAATTAATTATTTAAATGAAGTTGAACTTTTGATAATCCTAATTTTGATGAATTTTATTTACTTTGTTAGTTTAAAAATGACGAGGTGTGGATGCGTTTACTTTTATCTTACGACGTGAATAAGATTCATTTGTCTGTGTTTTGGTGTTTATGTACTAAAGCATAATAAAAACTATATTTATATATATATATATATATATAATTAATTAATTAATTAATTAAAAGTACATAGATTTTATAATTTCTTGGTACTTAAAGATTTTAAATAAACAAAATTAAAGATGATTCTTTTAGGATTATATTTATAAAATTGAAAAGTACATAGAATCTATAACTTCTCCATACTAATTCTAAACAAGCAAAGTTAAAGATGAATTTTTTAGGATTTTATTTGTGAGTGTAATATTTAACTTCTTTATACTCAAGAAATTTTAAATAAACAAAGTTAAAGATAATTCTTTTAGGATTTTATTTTTAAGCGTAATAGATATTTTTTCAAATAATGTACTAAGGATTTTTTACCATTTTTTGTTTGATTATTTTTTTATTTTTTATTTTTTTTTGACTTGGATAGTAGTATATTGTTAGCTTGATTATTCATGTACCATATAGAATCTTTAAAAAATGATTAGTTCTTCTTATACATGGCAAATAATGATTACTCATTCAAAAAACAATCTTAGATAAACATCCCAACAAATGCATACTACATTGTCATAGACATAAGCAATGAAATGAAATCTTAGATAAAGATCCCCTTTTGTATTTGCATAAAATCTATGAACTAATGTGACATGACCTTTCTCATATGGCTTAAATTCCATCTTATATTTAGATATTTATAGCTTGCATTCTTATGAATTTCCTCACCACCATTGATGTTAATAGGATGTTATAATTCTTTAATGATATCTTGCATCCATTTTGGACATTCATAAGTTTGATTTAGTAGTTTATATATTTATAGTAGATTTACTACTACCATTGCACTCTAAAGGTAAAATTAATCATTTGAGAAGGGGAATAAAGTTAAAATATGGACTACTTAGGTTACAAAACCATTAGAGAAAATTGTAAAACACCATGAGACGTTTGAATTGCTTAGTTTTGGGAGGGTAATGTCCAAATTCTTAATAACTTAGCGGAAATCATGCTTCTCTATAAGGATGTAATTTACATGGTAGACCTAAGAGTATCTTTTATGATAGGATAAGTTGCAATTTGCATGGTAGAAATAAGAGTGATTCACATGGTAGATTAGGAAGCAGTTTACCATTTTTCTAGAGACCAAATCACAATTTAGGATAGTATTTATAAAAGGACATGTTTGACATAAATCCTAAGGTACAAAAGCTAATATAACAAATTGGAAAATAATGTTTCTCTTTCCAAATGGTTTTAGTGGAATAAAAATAGCTACTAAGGCTTGTAGTTAGAGGTTGACTTACTTTATTTTGCTATAAATAAGAGCTTAATGCTAATTTGCAAGGTCATTTTGGCTATTTAGAATATTAGATCTACTCTTTGAAAGTAGACTACTACTTGTAATCTTATACTATAGGCTAAAAGCATAACATTCATGGATCAACTGAGTCTCTAACATTTTGTCTTTGGATACATGATGTTAGTGGCTCTATCATTTTTGTTACATACCTAACACTTGTAACTCATAGGGGCATATGTTATTGTATATAAAGTGGACCATGTATCAAGTTAGAAGTGGATCACATGTTAAGTTAGGAGAGTGTGTGTCATAGAATCATGTATATAACCGCTTTGTCATAGAATCTCTTTGTTGTCATAGAATTATAAATGTAACCACTTAGTATCATGAATGTAACTATCATTAATTAGATAAGTCAAGAATATTACCATAAAATATTGTTATAGCAGGATGTCATAGAATATTATCATAAAATGTTAGGAAATATTCTTATAAATATTACAAAATGAAAAGGATGTAACCCTCACAAGTCAGAGAAGGATTTGTATATTTAGTAAGGTTACCCCCTCAAAGTGGCCTATGATAGTAATATTTCTTGTCTCTGTTTCCTGCAATTACTATTATTTTTGTTTCCAATTTACAATTAATGAGTGCTTTTGTTATTGGATATACAATATTAGTGTTGTTTTTATCAATACTCTATGCAAGCACAATTAGAATTATCTTTGGCATTGAATTTATTATTTTAGTATAGCTTTGCACTAAGAATTTTGAGGTGAAACATTCACATGAGAAGAAGAGGTTTATTACAAGTGGTATTAGAGCCCTTCCTAGGGCATGGTAAGCTTCTATTGTGAGCATTTTTTTGTTAATCCTAGGTTCGTAGGTTAGAAACGGTGTTTCAATCATTTTAAAATAATATGGAGCACTTGTCATTACAGGTTAAGCTAGATTACCCATAAAGTGTCTAGCGAAGTGAGGGATGATTAGGCTATAATACCTAGGCCTTAGATAACATTCGTACATGGATTTGAGCTCCCACATACCTCATGTATATCAGGAGACCCCTTTAGGAACCCATAGCCAAACCTTCATATATAAAAAACTAGTCAATTGTGTAATATTTATAGTGCATCGAGCACAACACTTGGGAAGATTACCCTTTGTACTATTAAAGAGGCGAGTAGTGTGCTAAAGGATATGCATGGAACCCTCCTTAAGTAGTGGCCTAAAATATTGGTTTGAGCATTATCGATCATTATTGGGGTATAATAAAGGGCTATGGAGAGTACATAAACCCTAAGCTAGAACTTTTCCATTCCTTACCTTATTATAAGAAGAGATCATGGGACATAAAAAGTGAAATTCAGAGAGTTTGGAAGCATATATGCAACCTGAAAACCCCAGTTATATATAAAAAAATGTTTTTTCTACCAAAAAACATTATTTTGGGATATAACCCATTGCAATCGTCTGATCGAGTTGATCGTTTTAGTATATAGAACCCATAGATATTTTTGGGACCCTTAAAATAGTAGTGCAGGGTGCCAAAAATGGTTATTTATAGCTCATTGCAATCGTCTCCTCGAGCTAATCATATTGGTATATAACACCCACCTTTTTGGGACCCTTACTAAAAATAGTAACTGCTAAAAATAACATTTATATTTTTAGTAAATGCCCCTTGAGACCCGTTATATGTTGGATTTTTAGCTAGATTATCTTAGGTCCTAATATTCTAAATCTTGAGTAGACTCAAATATAAGAGCTATATATTAAATAATCAAAATAATTAACAATAATATTATGAAAATAACAAAATGTGAAGATAAATGGCCAATGTCATTAATGCAATAACCTGAAGAAAACTTACAATAAAATTGCTCAAAATATGCATACAAGCTTCAATATTAATGCTTGAATATAATCTTCAATATTTTATACATTTCATGGAGCTTTATCTCCATTATATAACCTTAGAAATATGACTCTTCAAATACTTGACTATTGCACTCCTCACATATCCATGAGTTGCAACCTTTCATATTCCATGCATAAGATAAATATCACATGTCCTTTTGATTTCTCATCTTGCCACTTATATACATGACTCTTAACTCTTTATTTACTTTCACACTCCTACATGCACACTTGCACACTTTACTAAATGACACTTACACACTTCTACATGCACACCTAATACATAACACTTATGCACTTTTTCACATTGCACACTTAATTACACGATACTTGTGCACACTTAATTACATGACACTTGTGCACTTTCTCACATTACACACTTGCACACATAATTACATGACACTTGTGCACATCCTGCACATAGACACTTACATAAAGGAAAAATATAAATCACACTCCTAAACTATAGACTCAAACCCTATTATAATATTTATATTGTACCATAGGTACCATGGGGGTACATTAGCATGTACCAAATAATGTAATATTCTCCAACAAACCCGAGTATTACATTATTTGGTTATTAAATACTTTAGTCTTCAATCTTCATCATGTAGCTTGTGTTCATCCACTGCCTTTGTCTATTGTCTTTGCTAGGTAATCTTAGATTGATATTACATTATTTGGTTATTAAATACTTTAGTATTCAATCTTCATCATGTACCTTATGTTCATCCACTGCCTTTGTCTATTGTCTTTGCTAGGTAATCTTAGATTGTGCTTGATCCATCTTCTTGTTTCTTATCTTTTGAAGAAATAAAAAATATATCATTAACCCTTTCTTGAGGAAAAAATGATTTAATATCTCTTTGGTTCTAGTTTTGGCATTGCTATGGATTCTAAGTTTCACATGTTGTTCTTCTTTTCTATCTTGATAATTTCCAGTTTTGGGGTGTATTTCTGAAATAGACCATTTAGCTTCATTTTTTATGACTTTGGGAATTGTTTAAAAAATAAGACTTTGAAGAAGTTTGTCTAATCTCATCAATAACATTTTTTCAAAATTTTCATATTTGTTTTCTTTATACTGACAAATGTTGGGGAATGATTATTTCTTCCATAAAATTTACATGGATAAAGATTCCAACATCTTGCTTCTTCATGCCCAATTCTATTGTAATGATTACATTTCAACTTGTTATTATATATTCTTCAATTTATATTTCAATCCTTGTTTCCATATCAAAGCTTTGTAATCATAATCATTAGTATTCTTGAGAAAATAATGCAACCAATGATGCAATATTAAATCCATTCTTTCTTTATTTTCCTCATAAATGAGTTGCATATTTTCTAATGATGTGTTGTTTTCTGCTTGAATACTTATGATATCCACAGAAAAGTTTTAGAGCAAAATTCCATATTACTCCAAAGTTTAAAACTATTTTTAATCTACAAATTTGCAATAAAAAATTTTAAATCCTTTTCAAAAATAAATTTGTAAATTCAATAATTTAAAATTTTCAAGTTCTTTGAAGTAGAAGACCTTTTAATAATTTACCAAATTTGCAAATGTTCTAAATTCTTCAAAATTCAAATTTATTAAATTTAAAAAAAAACCTTCTGAAGTAGAAAACCTTATCTCTCCAAAATCTAATTAATACAATTTTCAAAAATAATTTTTTTGAAATAAATTGCAAAATTATTTTGCAAATATAAACTTAGATTTTTAATTTTTTTTTAATTTTCACAAATATTGGAGTTGAAGTCCCTTTAACTCCCTACTTTAATATTTATAAATCCAAAGGAGTTGAATTCATTTAAACTCCCACTTATAATTAAATTCTAAAGTCCCTTTATTTTCTCTTGCCTAGCAAATTAGGTCACGAGATTCTTGTTGATCACAACACATTGGAATTGAAGATGTTTTGCTATCTAAAATGCTTGTTGTTGCACCTTGCTGACTATGCCTTTTAGGTATTATTAAGCATTACACTAATGTGTAACATTTGGCTCTTTCCTCCAATGAATGCAAATGTTTCCAAACACAAATGCTATGTCTTCCTTTAGCTTATCACTTTTACAAATGCAGATGTAAGCTCTTTATCCTTAGCAATAGAGACCTAAAAATATCATAGGGAATGGCACTTTCCAACTGGACTGTCTTGACTTATCACCATATTAGGCAACTCACAGTCCAAAACCAGGTGGTGCTTTGCACTTTTTCTTTCCCTGTTTTGATGCTTTAATTCTCTTCAAACTAATTGGCTAGGGATGCACCTTTGAATGCTTTGGTGCTTTGATTCCTTCAAACTGATTGGCTACGGATGATCCTTTGAATGATTTGATACTTTGATTCTTGCACCAAGCTTTATCTTCAAGTTTCAATGTCTTCTTTGGATGTTTTCTTCAGCTTATTTTCTAACTATAAATCATATTTGGAAGCTTCAATAGCTTCCTCTTTTCTTTGGGCTACTTATTTTCTATATCATTTTATTTGGTGGTTTGGACCACTTAATAATTTCTACTTCTTGGTGGCTTAATTTACTCCTTATATAGTTATCTTTCTTCAAAGATAATCCAACTAATATTAGAGTGACTTTAATTGTCCCCTCAATCAATTTTCAAACATCCAACCTAGTGACAACAAATGTTGTTCTTCCAAAAATGCCTTTGAATAAATTCCTAGTCCTCACTCATCCTTGGGATATAATGGATAGAATTCAACGTATAATGAAATGTATCTTAAATATTTTTAAATATTGGCAGCTTTGCAATATCTCCCTTTCATATATTAATCTACAAATTCAAATTTTGTAGCAATATGACTCTACATTTCCTTCACGTGACTTTTAATATAAATTCACATTGATACCTTCCTACGATGCTAGCAATAGAATCTACTTGAAGTAGATATCATACCACTATTGGACTTTTATCTAGATTATCTCAAGTATCAATATTTAGGATCTTGAGTAGGATCAAAGCAATCAATATATTAAATGACCAAAATAAATAACAATAATATTATGAAAATAACATAATATGAAGATAAATGCCTAATGTTATTCATGCAATAACATGAAGAAAAATTATAGTAGAATTACTCTAAATATGCATACAAGCTTTAATATTAATGCTTAAATATAATCTTTAATATTTGATACATTTCATAGAGCTTTGTCTCCATTATATAACCTTAGAAAGATGACTATTCAAATACTTGACTATTACACTCCTCACATATGCGAAAGTTGCAATATTTCCTATTCCATGCATAAGATAAATCTCACTTGTCCTTTTGGCTTCTCATATTTCCACTTGTATACATGACTTTTGACTCTCTATTTACTTGCACACTTAACTCTATGAGACTTGCACATTCCTACATGCACACTTGCACACTTCTACATGCACACCTAATACATGATACTTATGTGCTTTATCACATTAGACACTTGCTCACATAATTGCATGACACTTGTGCACATCCTACACATAGACACTTGCATAAATAGGAAATAAAAATCACACTCCTAAACTATACACTTAAATCCTATTCTAATATTTACATTATACCATAGGTACCATGGGGGTACATTAGCATGTTTCAAATAATGTAAATTCTCTAGCATTATCAAGTAATGGAGGCCAAAATGAAAAATTTGGAGGAACGACTCTCCAAATTGGATGCCCTCATAGAACTCAAGGGTCAAATATCTTCTCTCATCACCATGATAGTATACTACCAACATAAGTAGGACCATATGAGTTAGGACATTGAGGTGTTTAAGATTAAAAACCCAAATTTTGATGGGTATATTGAGAATAGCCTAGATGCTCAAAGAGGAAAAACTATTGATCGACCAAAATTTCTAGGGTCTTTAATGAGAACACTCATTGGAATGGGAACAATGGAGGTATGACTCTATGACTCCCTCAAATAGATTTTTTAAGGTTTGATAGAACAGAGCCATAGAGTTGGTTGATTAAGGTTGAGCAATGGTATGAGATTCATGAAACTCTATTTAACTAGAGGATCTTTATAGCGGCCTTTCATTTTTATTTGGAAGCACTACATTGGTACCAGTGAGAAAACAAGTTTCCAATCTTATATGGACACAATTCAAGAGATATTTTCTTAGTTGGTTTGGGCCATCCAAGTTTGAATATTTTACTAGAGCACTCACTAAGCTGAGACAAAAAAGCACTATGATCAAGTATATACTACTTTTGAGAAGCTTACCAATAGAACTAAAGCTATTCCTAATGAATTCTTTAGGAGTTTTTATATTAGTGGTCTTAAGGAAGAGATATAGACCAAGGTCCAAATGCTTAAACGAACCACTTACATGATGATCACGGGGCTAGCTAAACTCATAGAGAACAAATAGAATGCTCAAATAAAGGCTTATAAACCCCCCTACATTTCAAATTGCAAATTTTGCATCCACTAGTAATAATGCTCCAAAAACACCAACGATTAACAGGTTTACGCTAGAGGAGATGGCCAATTATCGAGCCAAGGGACTCTACTATGATTATGATGAAAAGTGGGCCTTGGGACACAAATGCAAAACCCAATGTCTCTAAACTAAGCCTAAAAATTAACATAAGCTATCTAGAAGCTAAAAAATTAGATCTAGAAGCCCATGTGAAATTAGAATCTCACATTTATATATCTATTTAATAATAGACCTAGAAAATAAAATAATCCTAAGGCTAAATGATATCCTCATCTTACCTCCAAACAATAGAAGCATTGAAATATAATTGCTTATACAATAAAGTGGGAGACCTCTTGGGAGTGTGCAAGTTCCCAAAATACAATCCTTGGACCAATGAAGAAGATAAAGACCTCTTGTAAGGCCTTGCTCTAGCATAGAGAGCATACAATCATCTTTGAAGGTTCTACTCGATCACAAAGATCATACATTCATGTAAGACTCTACTATAGAGAGCATATAATCACTTTAAATAAATGGAGAAGTGACTACTACTCCTACAAAGGGAGTACCCAAAAGAAAACAATGATAACAAGGGCCATGGTAGTAAATGTCTTTAATATTCTTCACAAAACATTACTTGATCCTCACATCATTCATTTTTAAAAACTAGAAGCATGTTCCTTAAACCAAAAGTTGATTCCCCTTATTGTCAAGTAGGCGTCTTGAAAATATAGTCAATTCACTAAGAGAAAAATTTTGAAATAAAGGGAGAAAAAAGTAACAAAGGGCACAAATCCTTGCAATCCATGGCATAAATCCTTATGAGTAGGAACATAATACTTGGGCCGTGTAAGCATAACTTACCCCAAGTATTATATTAAAGCTCATCAAAACCAAGCTTTAAAATGACCTCAAAAATTTCAGGGCACTTTCTCATTATATCATGGGCTTCCCAATCGGAGATCCATGGATCACAGATGATAATTTCATCGTGCATGTACGAATGACCATAGAAGCCCTATTATCTCTTAAATATGTTTTCTAGGTCAATGGCATCTTTCTTCGAATGAGGAAGCAATATTAGATCAAAGAGCGAGACCAATCAAGCTTCAAGCCACCTAGCTCATGCCACAGTACTATAGCACCAAGGGAAGAGTGGAACCGAGGTAAGTCACTTTAATTTAAATAGCTTTAAATAGCTTAAAAATATTTTAAGGATGAGATCAAGAGGTCAAGTATTTCCTCGCTTATCGATTAATGAGAGCTCTGTATCCTATTTTTTGAAAAGAGAGAGGAGCTCTCCCCTCCTTTCTATTTAAAAGACCCTCTTAAACATGGGGCTTATGTATAGATGGTGAGGCTTTAAATGTTATGACCCTCCCCTTTTAAAAATTTGGGGAGAGCTCTCCTCTCTAAACATTAGCATGAGCATGAGGGGTTCTTTAAGGGGAAAATGGGAGATAGAGAGAGGGATTTTCAAAAATAAAGACCCTCAGTTGAGACAAGTGAACTTATCAAAGGATATCGCTTACCTTACCTTAAACATGAGGATATCTGAAGATACTTTTAATTCTAAAGTGAGGAGATAACCCTTTAATATATATAAAGGCACCTTGTTTTCCCTAGGATGCCTAAGGTCTTAGAGATCCCACCTATATTTATGTTGTTGACTAGTGCCAGGTGTCACATATATATTCAACCAATCCTCACTCTGCATGTCCTATGTAGACATAAATCCTAATGTCCTATGTGGACCCTTATATCTTCTTCTCGATTCTGTATTTCTATGAGTCTTCGACCATTATATGTGGTTGATCCCAGCTCTCTATTTTGAAAGGGGATATGCTCTCTATTATAAGGTGCCTCTCCTATCCTGAACAAGAGGGAAAAGAGTCGAACCACGTATGATATGATATGAGTTACTCATAACTAGGCTATCGGATGGACATTTTTGAAGTTGTGCTTGATCTACCTTTTTGAGTGAATGGATCTAGTGTGTGTAAGATAGTGTTAAGAGTGGATCCAGAGATTGAAATTTCATTCTCCTATCCTCTTTATCCTTACCTAAGGTCAAGGAAATGAAAGTTGTGAGGCATCTATCAGCACCTTTAAGCTAAAGATAAGCTTAAGTATTTGTGCCTCTTTTGGTAGTTGTTATCTCATGTCCACCCCCATCATCTCTTTCCTCCAGGACCACTTCTTGTATTGTTAGCCTCAAGTTCAATGATCTCCTTTGATTCATGTGAGTGGATAAGATAGAGTGAACCCAAGCTAGAGTAGAGTGTATGAAAGCTAAAGCTATCTCCTATATGAATGAGTGTTTGAAGATATCTCATTCAAAGAAGTATATCCCCTCCATGAGTCCCTATTCGTGTGTTCTTGAAGCTATCTCATGAATCCTTTTGCTCTCTATTTTAATTATTTTAGTGTGAAGAAGCTTTATAATAGTTGTTTCAATGTGAAGACACTCCTTTCATTTCATAGTTTCCATGGTATCACAGTTTCCAACGATATAAATCACAGTCTCCATGGTATCAATCCCCTCTACCTTCATATTTTTTGGGCCCCTATGTCCTTGTATCCAAACTGAAGGATAAAATCTCTTGTGTCCATGTGTCCAAATCTCTTCTGTCGTCCCCCATGTTTAAAATGGCCTTTTAAAATAGAGAGGAGAGCTCTCTATTTAAAATACAAAGGTAAAATCCCACCATTTTAATAGACAAATAAAATTTTAATTTGAAAGCTCTTATTAATGGTTATGGGTCAATGTATGTTGATCCAAGAATGTCGATCTAAGTCCATTTGTGTTAATCCAATCTCATGTCATGGTACCATCATGTATCCATGTTGTGTATATAATATAGATGATCGAGGACTCTCTATCTAATGGGAGAGGGATATAGAGATCAAAATAGATGTGCTCACCCACACCCCTCTTCGTCAGAGACCTGCAAATATCTCCTCTCAATGGAGGTCTTTTAAAAATTATTCGTCTCTCTCCCTCCCCTTAAAATAGATAGGGGAGGGCTCTCTATTTGAAAAGGGTGCTCGACCTATAAATAGGGATATAGAGATAGAGATAGCCACCACTTTTATAAGGATAAGTGCCTCTAGGCTAAGCACCGACTATAACTAGATTGATTGAGACCTATAATTTTCAATTCCAAGAAGGAGAGCACTCAACCAACTACAACTAGATTTATATTTACACACATAATTAGCGTAAGATTTCAATCTTAAGATCTTTAAAAATAACTTCAATCAAATGCTTTCAATATTAAGCATCCTCGGTTATAGATAGAGAGCCCAACCCCACCCCCACAATTTTTAAAGGACCTTTTAAACATGGGGATAGGGCCCCTCTCTTTTTAAATAAGAAGTTTGGAGAGGGAGATATGGATCCTCAATCTATCATTTTTCTCTTTTAAATGGTGGGGGAGAGGTTTGAGTGCATCATCACACTTAAAATAGATAACTCTCTATTTTATTTTAATGGCAGTCTTATTTACAAGATAGGAATATACACCCAACCACCCACACATTGATTTTCTCAACCTCCAAAACTGACCAACTCTTCTCAACCCTATTCCTTGATCAAAACATTCCACACCTCTCTATTTTCAAATAAAGAAAAAATCAAGGACTAGACTTAAAGAATCACCCTTCCATACTACAATAGACCCAATCGGACGATCTAGTTACCTTACTTTAATATGATATGCATCATATTATCCACACCTTATTATTTAAAGAGGAAAACTATCAGACCTTCTTATTAATAATAGTAGGCGATCGACCCACTTGCTTTATCACATTCATTCGAATGGGTGCCCTCCACAACTTGAAACAACTTCTCACATTATAGAATTGAGAGCCAAACTCCTCCTTCATAAACTCTGGAGATAAGTCCAGGTCTTAAAGAAAGGGCGAAACCACCCAACACCCAAGATGATTCTATACAGACAAAACAATTATATATAGGCAAGATGAATCTATACAGACACAAAACCAAGAGTTATACTTTCTACTTTTAAAAAGGGATGAGAGCTTACCACAAATCAGTATCCAACCTTCTACTCGAGGAACCATACCTAAGTTTCTATTTTTAAAAAGGCTCTAAAAAAACATGAGCCCTTTTTTATTTTAAGGGTCTTTTTCTCATTTTTAATCTGAAAAGGATAGATGGAAAAGAAAGACAAATGGGGGAATAGAAGGATAGAAAAGAAGGAAATTTATATAGACATATAGAAAGAAATGGGGATGGAGGGATAGAAACATACCAAAGTTTCTATTTTAAAGAGGAAAGGACAGATAGGGAAGAAACATACCCAAGTTTCTATTTTGAAGAGGAAAAGACATACCCTATCTCTACCTATCAGTAGACCTACCTACTCTTCATACAATATTTATCATACCAAAGGATATATTTAACACCTTCAAGCACTTTATTAACATTTAACAACTCTCTTTAACTTCCAAAGGAAATTCAACCCTAGAAAGAAGAAAGAATCGAATTCTATCCCCTCTCCTCTCCCATCGTTTGAAAGGGTCGAGCCGAGCCTTTTTAGAACAAAATAAAATATGGGGGCCCTTTTTAAAACATGGGGGGATATACCTTGATTTATCCTTTTTTAAGGTATTGCAAAGGGTCTAATCCGAGTAGTAGTCTAGTTTTTGAAGCCCACATTTATGATGTCGGTCCTCGTTCCCTCCCTCTCTATATAAATGTTTTTCCTTTGATTTGTTATGAATGTGCTTTTTGAAGGAAGGGTGGGTGGGGATAATAGGCATAGGTATTTTAATAAAGAGCCTCTCCATCTATAATCTGTTGGGCCTTGAATAGATAAAGGTAGGATGCGAGGATAACACCTTAAATTTAAAGGCCTTCTGACTCATTATCCTTACTGTTCGGTCTCACAAAAGGGTAAAGTGATTACTTAACCACTAGCAATCCTCTCAAGAACATCCCCTATTGATCAGTAAGTTATGTGCTTTTGGAAACCTGTTATCTTTTGATGGGAAGTAGTACAACCACAAGATGTAAGATAACTAATCTGAGATAACTATAAACTAATGGAACAATAATATGCAAGAAAAAAATAAAATTAACATATGCAAATAACTCAGAAATATACCATTAATGAGAGTGAAAAAAATAGTACAATGCTATATAATGGAGGACATGAACACTCCATGAACAGATATGAAAGGACTATATTGTACCATACTACTAAACTATACGACACACTCTCTATATTTACTACTACACACTATATGTCTTTATATAGGAAGATAAATTCCTTAGCCCTTACTCTACCTAAGACTCATGTACATGTAGACTACATGCACATTTACAACTTGCACATTGACACTTGTGCATTTATTATAATACTTGAAGTAGCTAACTAAATTTACTCTAAAGTAAACTCCTACTCTAGTTATGTACCAAAGGTGGTATATTTACATGACCCAAATGATGTAATATACTCTAACAAAACCTTCCCCCTATTGCTTAACCAACTAATATGCGAAGAATATATTTGGGTGGTTCAACGGGTCTAGGCTTAAGGTTCAGGCCCTTTAAATTAAGATTGTGTGACCTTATCTTCTCTGGCTCATTCATAGCATTTCCTATCTATTTGTTTGCTTGACCTAACATATTATTCAAAGTCACTATGCATATCTCTTATCGAAGGTTCCCAAGGACTAGAAAAATTGAAATAGTGAAATTTTTGGGTCATCTCAATTTGTTCAGAAACCACATCTTTTTTCAGATCATCGTAGCTTACTTCCACATATCCACTCAGGGGGGAGTCTTTTCTTAATGGATGACCCTAAAAATTATAATCTATTAATATACGGTATAGATCTAGATTATTGTGAAATAAACACCAAACATATCCCATATTTCTCACTCCCATCAATCGACTAATGGCAATGGACTTACTACCAGAGATATTCATGTTATCTAGTCTACATTGGTTTGTATACAAATGTGTGGGTTATACTGATTACTTGGTGAATTATGAACTACCTCAAATCTTCGTTATTTATAGGGATAATCAACTCTACAAATATCGATCAAAAATTGGGAATGCATATAGGTATGATATTTTGAGAACCATAACGATTGGAACGGGAAATTCGTATATAATACTTTTTTGTGTTTCGATATTTCCATTATATGTACTCATATATTGGGTGAAGTCTCTCTTGGATATTCTAAAATTGATTGGTTATCTATAAAGGAAGATTCCTTTTCGTTTCCCAATCATTCAATTGCCAAATTATTGCTTGCACACTAGACTTGTTCGCCTCTGTATGAATCGGGTTGATAATATATTAGAGGCATGGGAGTTACATACATTACATACATAAAGTATGAGAGGGAAAAAGCTCCCCCTTTATCACTAACTATAGATTAAATCACTATATATAGGATGGAATATAATAGAATAGACAAATTCCCACCCAAATTCATTAGCAACAAAACCCTATAAAAATAGATAGCCTTCAAGTAGTTTTCTAAAGGTTTCCTAAAGGCTTTAAATGTTTGTTGTCGCTCACTCCTGTGAGTGCCCAAAGGATTCTGTCTTAAGATAAGGAGAGAGCTACTTTCAAATGCCAGGTCAAGGGTCTACTCTCTACCCTAAGTTAAACGACCGCTTACCTTTTAAATCTAGGTAGGGAGATATATTTTAGATAAACACTCATCCTATTGATGATCAAGAGGTTGAGGATTATATATCATTTTTTTAAAGGTTGACCCTATTTCATTTCAAAGGGGCAGGTCATTTATGTACTCGCTTACCTGGTGTCGAGGCTCTTAAAACTTAAAGCTCAACCTTTTGAATAAAGAGGAAATAAAGAGCTTAAAGAGGATTTTAGATTAATAAGCTCAACCTTTTGAATAAAGGAGGAAATAAATAGGTCCCCTCTATTTATTTAAGCTCTTGAAAATTGCTACTTGGTTTCTTTATATCAGAGGACTTTAAAATTAATAAGCTCACCCTTAGTTTCTTTATATCGGTTGAGGATCGAGCAATTCTAAATATCCAAAGGACCTATCATATAGTTCAAGTCCTATCTTAAGAGGTTATTTATGTACTTTTTTACCGATAAAGCTTTTTATTTATCCACTTATTAATTCACTTACTCACTCATATCTTAAGAGGGAATTCTCTCCCTACTTTATTAACTTTTTAAAGAGCCCTCTCTAATTATATACGAGAGGGGAGCCTCCTCATCAAAGGTGTTTTTATTTCAAAATATTAAGTGCTTATCCCTATCCATCGGGATGTGGTGAAGCTCCCTCATAAATGCTCTCTCCCTACTTTATCGGTAAGCGAAGCCTAAAAGCTCATGTTTTGTTCAATGAAGGTTCAGATATTTCAATATTATGCCATGCTGGTTGTGACCTATGTCAGGTTCATAAGATACCAAAACTTTCATGTTAGCTTTTGAGGTATATGCAGTGGGAGTGATCAATCACAGGTCCTAATAAAATGCATAAAATATGAAAGAAAGTAATCTGCAATATGACTGAAAAATATTATATATAGAAAGTGGTGAAAATAAAATGCAGTATGAAGGTAATGGTCACTCCATTACTATAATCTAAATAACTACATTGTACTCCATACAGGAGTTCTCCCACTATCTACTACACTCTATTATAATACACTTGATATGGACTTTTTACAGGGTTATGCATAAGGGGTTGGACTCAAAATATACTTGTAAAAAAATGGCGAATCCTAATCAAAATCAAGGTGAATCATGGCAAATCCTAAGCAAATAAAATAAATCATCTTCACACCAAAATTTGGGGTATTTGAAGCCCTAAAAATTAAGGTCATATTTGGGGCATATTTTGACCATCAAATCACCTTATAACTTCATAAAACTACCACCACTAGATCAGGCTTGAAATGAGCTTTCAAACGAGTATAAATATGCCTATGTTTGGATATATATTATGGTGAATTGAACCTAAAACATAATTGGTCTTGAAAATTTTAGGCAGATGGGCCGACATCGAGGGTCCTCATATTCATCAATTTTTAATTTTGGAAATCCTAATATTCGCCCAATTTGTGAATATTTGCCACTATGCATAACCCTGACTTTTATGAGCTATCACTATGAGGCCCTTTATAGAGGAAGATAGATTCCTTGGCCAACACTCTACCTAGTTGTACAAGGGGACACCTTACACATTACAACTTGCACATTGATACTTGTGCATTTATTACATTGCTTGAAGTAACTAGCTAACTTCCCCCTAAAGTAATATCCTACTCTAACTATATACCAAAAGTGGTACATTTACATGATACAAATGATGTAATATATTCCAACATTTTGATGTTCTATGTTGACCTCCAAGTAATGAGTAGGTAGTTCAATTTCTCTGATTCTCATCTTCCTGTTGATTCTTCTCTTCCAACGGTTTATTTTCCTCCCGCAGAATCTCATCTTCATGTTGATTCTTCTCTTCTAACAGTTTATTCCCTTCCTCTAGTTTCTTCTCTTCCTACTGATTCTTCTTTTCCCAGGGAGAAAAATTAATAAATTGAATCACTACATAAATTTCTCATTCTACCTTTAACAACAAAAAATAACGAGTTAATGAAAAACTACATGAGCGAGTAGGAAGATTCTTTTTTTTGTAAGTAGGAAGAGTTCTCTCTCCCTCCCCCTTCCTTATTTTTGTTCCTTCCCTTTAGTAATAGGTTTATGGAATAATATAAATTTCACTTAATAAAGTTGTGCTTGTTGAATAAGCTACTTAAGCATACTCCTCCCAATCTAGGAGTTCTTCACTTTAATTTTTTCTTTTGCTTGAAAGAATTTTTTTTTTTTTTATGATGCAACCTAATAAAAAATGAGGATTTTAGTAAGATATGACACCCTTGTTTTTCCCTAGTAGGCAGAACCATATTGTTTTGATTCTTCTCCACATTCTGAAATGATGGTATCTAATAGGAAGCAAAATTTTTTCCATAATTTTATTGATGAATCTTTTAATATAAAAATATTTCCTCAGTTTTCTCCCCATGTTTCTTACATAATTCTCTTCAATCGGGATTATATCACCACAAGAAACTTAAAAATGAGTCATGTTGACCATTCCATTATTCTCACGAATCTTTCAGTGACTTATCAGCTGCGTTGCTTGAGGAAGAGTTTCACAAAAATTGATATGAATTGGAATGACATCTAATATTATGTTTAGATTAAGTAGAAAAGGTATATAATTAGTATTTTCTATCCTCCTGTGCTTAAAGATAATAGATGGATTTCCATACAAAGGAGATAACTTTCGTAGGGCTTGTAATTTAAGATAACTGTTCAAATTCCATCTCAAATAAAGTTTTTTCCTAAGAGATCTTCTCTTCCTTCTCAATATCCAGAGAATGCAATATTGTATTCTTGTCAATTTCTTGTTCCAAATATTTCTCAAAAGTAGATGGTAAGTTTTAAATCTTAATGCAAGTGTATCTCGTTGGATCGGTCTACCAAAATCTATCGGATCCATATCCTCTATTGCTCGATGAAAGGTAGTTACTTTTATTTTAAGGACCCCTAAGATCCCCATGTTTTAAAAAGGTAAGGACCCTGCCTCAAAAAAATTAAAAAAGCTCTTTAAAATCCAAGGGTTTTAGGCCCTCTCTATTTTTCCAAAGGGGCCTTGCATTGCATTGCCTTACCCTTAAGAGAGCATACCTGCCTGCCAACCTACCAGTCTGCCTGTCTACTTGTCGGGGAGGGAAGAGGTTGTTGCTCACTGATATAAATAGAGAAAGCTATTTAATTTAATTTAAAATCTTACCTTGAGAACCTTATCAATTCAAAAGGTGGGAAGCATATTCATAAATGGGTTGCTCTTATTAATCCAAAAGGTGGGCTTTACCATTTTAATATTAGGTGCACTTGCTTAAAGGCTTTCGGATTTCAAGGTCGAGTGCAATCTTATCCTCATTGATAGAGGAGTCCTCTCGAGGAATGAAGAAATAAGCATCTCAAGAGTACCCTTTCCTTACTCTACCTTATAATAGTGAGGAGAGGAGAGGGCCCCTTTTTAAAAGCCCCTTTTTACATGCCTCGGTGGGGGAGTGGAGAGCCTCTTAAGATTGAATAAAGAAAAACTTATATATAAAGGTTGAGAGGAGTAAGCAAGACCTCAACGATATAAAGAAACTTATAAGGGTTGAGTGCTTATCCTTATCCTTATCCGTAGGGGTGGGGCTATCTCTTTTTCCTTTTGTAAGGTTTTCCCCATGTTGTGCTTAAAATTCCCATTAAAATTCCTTCCCCATGCCCCCCATGTTTAAAAAAGGTAAAACATGGGGGCCCTTTCCCTTTGCCTTTTAAATGGTGGGGGTGGGGGTGGGGAGAGGAGAGGGGGCGCTTTAATAGCGCGCCTTTAAATAGCCATTAAAAGGGACTTTTATTAATTAATAAGTCGAGCGCGGTCCTGCTTGCTAGCCTACTCTACCCCGGTGTTTTTCCCTTTCTCGGTCGTCTGGATCGGAAAGCACGCATCTCATATCGTTGGATAGGTAAAGGGGGTTGGGGAAAATAGAGCAACTGCCCATGAATCCAAGCTTCCTTGCGTCGCTCCCTATAGATAGTGACAGCCTTCACTTCTCTAGGTCACCCTCCTACTGATTAATGGAAAGAAGAAGAACAACAAAAAGCTTTTTTTATATCCTAATCACACTTTTAAATTAAAATAGAGAGCTTCAAGCATGCACTATTTTATTTTTTTGAGGTGGCTGCCCCTCTCTCTTGGCCCTTTCCCTCTTCCTCTCAATATTATAGATAGAGAGCCTTAAAGAAAATTTTTGCTCTCCCCCACCCTATCTTTCGAAGGAGTACATAAATGTCCTCTCCCTATCATCACCTCCCCATCAATAGTTCGGGCTCTCCCCCCTCTCCTCTCTTAATAAAGCAAGTTCAAGTGCTTATCTAAGCTTTTAAAAGGTCAAGCTTGAATTTTTAAAGAACCTTATATAAGAGAGGTTAGTCGATGTTAGATTTACTATAGTAATTCTTAATTATTACTTTATTTATAGGGTAGTTAGTTAACTACCTAGGTTAGTTACGCTATTGTTAGCGTATATAATATTTGGTCTATTTTTATTATTTTATTTTAGACCTAAGTTGTTGATTAGATCCTAGGATTACGAGCTAATCTGGGCTCTACAATGTATTATTTATACTGGTTCTAATCAATGAAATATTGTTCGTTTACTTCAACATGGCATCAGAGCCAGTTTGATAATAGGGGGCGACAATATTTTTTGCAGAGCTGGTCTAAAAAAAAACAAAAAAAGGGTAGCGAAAGCGGAAGCTGTTTTGGAGGAAGCAGAAACACAACTGGAAGCGGAAGCAGAGCAGTTTTTTTTCTAAGGTTCCGAACCTTAGAAATTAAAAAAAAAAATTGCATCTGTGCATGCACTCCCACGCACATTGTTTTGTTGTGCGTTTTCCTGTGCACGCACTCCCACCCCCCTTGCGCTATTTTTTTTCCTGGACCCCCCCCATCGCATTTTTTTCTTGGACCCCCTCCACTTTTTCTCCCCCTCGACGTCGTGCGCGACACGTGACGCAGGCGGTCGCTCCCCCCTCGACGTCACGCTGCCGCGACGCGCGCCCCCGCCACCATTGCGGCTCACCTCCCCCTCTCGATGCACGTGCGATGCGGCGGCCCTCCCTGCCGCCGCCGAGCGACATGCGACCACCCCTCGTGGCCATCCACGGCGTGCAGCAACGGCAGGCGCCATCCCACTGCCGCCAATAGCCGGTGCCACCCCGCCGCTACCAGCAGCGGAGGCAGCAG
This sequence comes from Wollemia nobilis, assembly GCA_028583015.1. Taxonomy (NCBI): domain Eukaryota; kingdom Viridiplantae; phylum Streptophyta; class Pinopsida; order Araucariales; family Araucariaceae; genus Wollemia; species Wollemia nobilis. The sequence continues at coordinate 1,301,397 of JAQPPZ010008406.1, forward strand.
CAGCCGCGACCACCTGCCGTCGCCAGCCACGGAGGGAGCTGCGGCCAGGCGGTCGCGATAGCAGAAGGGCTTTCGGGACCCTCCTCAAATAGGAGGGGTCCCTGATCCTTTCGGATCAGCCCGCTAGTCCACCTGGTGGTGGACTGTGCGGTAAGGCTCAGGGAGCCTGCAGGTCGCGGGTTCCAATCCCGCCGACCCCCCCTTGGAAAGAAAAGGTAAAAAAAAAAAATTTTCAAAGTTTTTTTTTAATTATTTTTCTTTAGTTAAATTTAATTATTGATTTTAATTTATTTTACATAGTTTTAAACTATATAAATTAAAATTAAATTTTTAATTTAATTTTAATTTATTTTTTAATGGTTTTTTAACTATATAAATTAAAATTAATATTTTTTTTAACTTTAAAGCTATAAAATAATTATCAAAATCCTTTGTTGAGAGATTTTTTTTAAAAAAGGGGTATTTTTTTTCAAAAATCAAAGGGGGAAAGTGAGTAATTTTTTGAAAAGCAAATTTGGCATTATTGTAAAGGTGCATTTTTGGCTGCGCCCGACACCTAGTGGGTCATTCCTGTGGGCACTTTTTATGTTGTAGGGTGCATTTTTTTTCTATTTTGCACTACTTCATTAAAAGTTAAAAAAAATCAAATTCACTCCCTAAGTCCCCGGAATAATTAAAACCCATCCGTGCAATTTATTGCACTGCAGCGTTCGGTATTTGTGATACCTCTGGCCAGCACTTACAGGTAAAGTTGTCGTGATTGTGCTACTGTATCCGTCGCCTAATATAGCTGCCAAAACGACGTCTGAGCTTGTTCTCTATAAATCGTCGGGGAGAGATAAGTTTGCCATTTTGCATTTTTTTACTCCATCCATTACCCTAATAGTTCTTGTGTTTAGGCGTAAATCCTGACGAAAGTTCTGAAATCCAAAGTGTTTAGGGGAAGTTACGCCCCACGCATGAGGATTGCAGACTTTCTATGGTAGGTGCCATCAACAAGACTATTCCCTTTCGAATCCTGCTTAAGTACCACGTATCGTATGATCTCTAAAAATTACCTATAGTTTCCCTCACGTAAGGGCGGGTGATTTTTTTTATCTTTCTAAATACCTATAGTTTCCCTCACGTAAGGGCGGGTATTTTGTACGGTATAACGGCCTAGCAAAAGGTATATCGAAAGGGGGACCAATTGGTGTTATAAGGAACCTTCACCATGTCTGCAAAATTAATGACTGATTCTCATCAGTTGTTGAAAGGTCCTAATTACACACCATGGAAAAACAAGATGAAGGCTATCCTAGTCATGGATGACTTATGGGATGTTGTATCTAGAGCAACAACAAGACCTTCATCTATTGCTTGGTGCTACGACTCCATCTACTGCTCAAAAAGACTTTGACAAGCAAGACAACAAAGCAAAGGTGCTCATTTTGCTTGTTGTGTCTGATGAAGTTCAACCCCATATTGCTGACTGTGAACATAGTAAAGAGGCATGGGATGCCCTTAATACTATATATGAGGGAAAGAATGATTCCACTATTCTATTTCTTCAATCTCAATTACATAGTCTAAGCATGAAGCAGGGGGAGACAGTTGAAATTTTTCTTTGCGAGTGTCTGAATTGAAAGCAAAGTTGAATTCTTTAGGAGAACCAGTTGATGACAAGCTCCTTACCTCAATTGTATTGAGAGCTTTACCTGATTCTTATCGGGTGTTGATCACTTCCCTTCAGGTATCGCAACGAAAAGTTACTTTTGTAGAATTGGTTAATATGCTTCAAGAGGAGGAGGCACGCCAACTACAGCGAGATGATTCTTCTAACACTGCCCTCTACATCAACAGGAAAGGGAAGAACCAGAAGAAGGGTAATTTTTAGAAGGGAGGGAATTCACAAAAGGATTCAAAAGGGAAACAAACTCAACAACCTCAATAGAAAAAGCGATATTGCAAGATCTATGACAAAGAAGGTCATGATACAAACAGATGTTGGCATAAGAATAAACAATCAAAATAGAAAGGCCGGAACAAACCACAAAAGAACAAACAACAAGTGAATGTTGTTGTTGAAGAATCTGACATGGATTCTGAGAGAGCCCACAAAGTTCTCATGACTACCACAGTGTCCAAGCAGACGGATCCTATCTGGTATGTTGATTCTGGAGCCAGTAAGCACATGACTGGTGACAAATCGTGGTTTGAGTCTTTTGAGGCCAAAGAGGGCAAACCTGTCACTATTGTTGATGATAAAACCTACAAGGTTCAGGGAGAAGGTACTATTTTAGTCACTCTTCCTGATGGCAAGTGTCAGATTGACAAAGTTCTCTATGTTCCAGGATTGGCAAACAATTTGTTGTCAATCACACAAATTCTGGACAAAGATATGGTTGTGAACTTTAGTGTTGAGGGAGGCAAGAAGTGTTGTTCTATTACCAGGAGGGGTAAGAACATTGCAACTGCTTCATATAAGCATGGCTTATTTGCCTTAGATGCTATCTCTACTCCACATGTAGCCATGACAGTCTCTACAAAGGAGGCAACTTCCCTATGGCACAAGAGATATGGACATTTGAGTTTTGGTTACTTACTTGAGTTAAGTAAGTATGAAATGGTAAAAGGTCTTCCTTCCCTTTCTACCACTTTACCAGTTTGCTCGACTGCTTGGCAGGAAAGCAACATAGAGTGCCTTTTGAAAGGAGCTCTACAAGAGCAAAGAAACCTCTGGAGTTGATTCACACCGATCTGTGCGGTCCCTTAACTCCCAACAGTTGTGGGGGTAAGAGGTATTTTCAGTTATTCGTGGATGATTACTCATGAAAGATGTGGGTATTCTTTCTTCAACTGAAATATGAAGCATTTGGCTTCTTTCAGCAATTCAAGAAATCTGTTGAAAAGGAGTCAGGGACTTCTATAAAGACCCTCTGCTCAGATCGAGGGGGGAGTTCACCTCTAAATAATTCTCTGAGTTCTTGAAAGAAAATGGGATCACACGACAGTTAACTACTGCTTATACTCCTCAACAAAATGGAGTTGTTGAAAGGAGGAATCGTTCCATCATGGAAATGGTTCGTTGCATGCTCACAGGAGCTAGTCTTGAGCAACTATATTGGGCAGAAGCTGTCACCACAACAGTATATCTGTTGAATAGGGCACCCACAAAGGCTCTACAAGGAATGACTCCATAGGAAGCATGGAGTGGTAGGAAACCCTCCATTTCTCATCTACGCATTTTTGGATGTAAAGCTTTCATGCACATACCAAAAGAGAAAAGGAAGAAGCTAGATGAGAAGACATTGAAGTGTATTCTTCTTGGGTATGATGAGCACTCTAAGGGTTATCGTTTGATTGATCCCTTGACCAAGAAGATACACATTAGTAGAGATGTAGTTTTTGATGAGGCTTTCACATCAGAAAACACATCAGATGTATACCTAGACCTTGTGGAAACTAAGGTTGATAAATCTCCTTCATCAAAGGTTGGAGGTCCGTCTTCATCTTCTTCAACACCTCAGAAGAAGAATCCAAAGTGGTATACAAATACAATCAAAGACTCTAAGCTATCCACTCCACCAGATTTGACATTGGATAGGCCTCGTACTCGTAGCATGGCTCGACAGGAGAAAGTCGCAACGAGAGAATACTGGGGTTGATGATCTGTGTCAATATTTTGAGGAACTTTCTGTAGATCCAGAGAGAGATACAGAAGATATGGATATTGATAATGATAGGGTGTTTATGTCTTCCATAGACGATCTTGAACCCGCATCAGTGCAAGATGCTCTTGGTGAGCCTCAGTGGAAGGCCGCTATGGATGCAGAGTATAAGTCTTTGATGAAAAACAAAACTTGGAAGCTTGTCGATCTGCCATACGGAAAGAAGCCCATAGGCTGCAAATGGGTGTATAAAGTTAAGTATAAGGCAGATGGGACAATAGATAAGCATAAGGCCCGACTTGTTGCAAAGGGCTATGCTCAAAGAGAAGGCATTGACTACGAGGAAACTTTTGCACCTACTTGCTCGGATGACAACCATTCGAGTTCTTTGTGCTATGGCAGCACAATATGGGTGGAAAGTACACCAAATGGATGTCAAGAGTGCTTTTCTAAATGGTGATCTCCAAGAAGAAGTCTACATGACTCAACCGGAAGGATTTGAAGTGGAAGGCCAACAATAGAAAGTTTGCAAATTGGTAAAATCCTTATATGGTTTGAAACAAGCCCCTCGGGCTTGGTATATAAAAATGGATCATCACCTTCTACAGCATGGTTTTAAGAGATGTCCATCAAATGCAAACCTCTATTTTAAGAAACAAGGTTCTGAAATAGTGTTGCTTGTACTCTATGTTGATGATCTGCTCATTACAGGGAGTTCAGAAACTATGATTTCTCTTATCAAAAGAGACTTGTGTCAATATTTTGAGATGTCAGATCTCGGACTTCTCCATTATTGTCTTGGTCTGGAAGTCAGCCAGAAGGAGCACTACATCAAAGTGTCTCGGAAAAAATATGCCAAGACCCTATTGGAAAAATATCGCATGACTGATTGCAAGCCAATGTCAACTCCGATGGAAACAGGAATTCGGTTATCGTGATATGATGATTCACCTCAGGTAGATGGTACTCTCTATCGACAGTTGATTGGGAGTCTCATATATCTGACCAACACTAGGCCGGATATCGTATTTGTTGTCAACTATCTTTCGAGGTTCATGCAGGAGCCTAAGACTACACACTGGAAAGCGACAAAGCGCGTTCTTCACTATGTCCGTGGCACAATGGAATATGGCCTAGAATATAAGAGGAACAACAAATTCTTCTTATAGGGATACACGGACTCCGACTATGCCGGATCATATGATGATCGTAAATCAACTTCAGGATATTTGTTTCATCTTGGATCTGGTCCTGTCTCTTGGCACAACAAGAAGCAACAGGTGGTTGCTATTTCATCAACAGAGGCAGAATATCACACCGCACGTGAAGTTGTGTGCGAAGTGATATGGTTGCGTCGCATCCTAACAAGTATGGGTCTTCCATCAAAATCTCCAATACACTTGTTCTGCGACAACATGGGTGTTTTGAATCTTGTCAAGAATCCAATACATCATGAAAGAACCAAGCACATTGACACACAATGTCACTTCATTCGAGACGAAGTTCCAAGGCACCGAATTCAGCTTCAGTACATTCCCACCAATGCTCAAGTTGCAGACATTTTCACTAAGGCACTTGCACGTGTCAAATTTGAATTGTTTCGCAGCTCTCTTTGTATTACCAAATGATGTAATCAGGGGGGATGTTAGTAGTTTTTAAATTACATAAATAATGTAATAAGGGGGGATGTTAGATTTACTATAGTAATTCTTAATTATTACTTTATTTATAGGGTAGTTAGTTAACTACCTAGGTTAGTTACGCTATTGTTAGCGTATATAATATTTGGTCTATTTTTATTATTTTATTTTAGACCTAAGTTGTTGATTAGATCCTAGGATTACGAGCTAATCTGGGCTCTACAATGTATTATTTATACTGGTTCTAATCAATGAAATATTGTTCGTTTACTTCAACGATCGAGGGCTAGGAGATCGCTTTAGAACTGCCCTCAACCTAAGGTTGAGCGTCTTTAATGCTTAGCTTATAATAGCTAGGTCGGGTGACCCACTGAGGAATGTATGTCAATAGAGTCCTCAACTGATTGAATAGAGAAAAAAAACTTATAGACATCTTAAATTTATTTGAATAGATAGGAGAGGAGAGCAAAGCTTTCCTTTCTTTTTTAAGGTCAACCTCGCAGTTACTCTTTTCAAAATAGATAATGGGGAGGTCATTTTTTGAGGATGTCGATTGAGTGCATATCTAGAGGGCTCTCTCCCTCCTGATATCCCCTATGGCTCCTTCAAACCTAAGATATAATCTAAGGTCAAGGCTATCTATCCTCATTTAAGTCACAGAGCACCCAAACCCAATCCAATTTGGGTTGGAGGTCGCGGCTCGCAGGTAGGGTATTATCTATCATGAGCCTACCTACTCATAATTGGACTAGCTGATTCTTACCCCTTTTTAAACCTAAGACCTGCTAAGATCATGAGTCTCCAAGTGGTCCCTCTTAGCCATCCATGTCCCTATATTTTTGTGAAATCATGCTCCTGTGCATGTGTGTCAACCTCTCGGCTTAGCGGTCCATTAGGTTTTTACCTCCTAGTTTTGAGTGTCTTCTTAGATAGTTATAGCACCCATAGGCACAAGATGTACCTTGTGGGGGTATAAAAACTTGGACATATTCATTTTAGATAGTGGTAATTTAGTCCATGGTTCGTTGGATGTTCGATACAAGGTTAAAAATTGGAACACACTTCCTTACCTTAAAATAGTTGTTCTCGTCCTTGAATTTAGGGTCTATCCCTCAATGTGGTTAGTACCAAATACTATTAGGCAAGCAACAAAGCTTACACTTGTTCACTTATTGCACTCACCATGGCCTCTTTCCTCTTCTATTTTTTGGTCACTCTTAAAAGTGTGAATCACCAAAGGTTTCGAGAGTTGATTAAGCATCTCAGCCATTGGAAAGAATTTTACCCACATCCAATACCCAATTCTTGTTTACCATTTTAAAATGAATTCATGTTGGATACCTTGTACTTAAGTTTTGTGTGAGCAACAACCGCTTCATCATAGTACTTATGTGCTTATGGTTCATACTTTGACCAAGTATCCTACAAAAAGACTCCCGAAAGATAGAACAATTAAAGGTAAGGCCATGGGAATTGGCACATCATGACATCATAAGATGTCTTGCTTGAATAGATTAGTTGGTGTTAGAAATATAAAAAAGAGTGAACAAAAAGAGTAGTAAGAAGTGAAAAATATAGAGATATTTCCCGATCAAAAAGTGGCCATTGAAGGTATATTTGGTGTAAGCAAGTTCTAAGATCACATCTTTGGAATAAAATTCAACTAGAAAAGGAAATCTAATTAGGGTTGGACTAGCTATGAGCATCATGACATAGGTAAAAGGTAACGAGGAAGTAAGACCTTCCATATTGTACATATATTGCTCATCCGACATGGCATGAATCACTAACCCTACACTCAAGAATAGTAATGCTTTGGAAAAAGTGTGATTCATTAAATGAAATATATTAACCGAATGGTTGGGAATGTTGCAATATCATATAGCCTAATTAACTACAAGTTGAATAAGCTATGACCCTATTCAAATCATTCTATAATATTCTAGTGGTTGCCACGAAGAATGACATCATAGCCCCTAAAAAAACAATCGTAGATAACATTGTGGGTGGGTATTTGAATATAGGGGAGCACCTTGCTATCATGAAAACACCTACTATTACCATAATATATATATAAATCAAAGTGAATACTAGAGTAGGACCCTTCATTGCATCAAGTAACCAAGTATGCAATCCTATCTGTGCATATTTTTCAACAGCACCGATAAAAATAAAATACAAATCATAGTTATGGCATGAAATATCATATTGCATAAAATTAAATTAAAATGGGTTTTGGAAAAGGTATTAGCACGAGCAAAAATAGTCAAGAATTCTATGGTTTGAAAGAGATTAAAACAACCCATAATCTCGAAATCTATTCCAAAATCACCTACTTGATTGACAAACATAACTTTAATAGTTTCTTTATCTGCCTAAAGTCATGTCAACCAAAAATTTATTAACAAATAGGAAATGAGACCTACTCCCTCCCGTCCCATGAATAATTGAATCAAGTTATCTCCAGTAACCAACATGAGCATGAAAAAAGTGAGAATGGTCAAATAACACATGAATCGAAGGCTATGTGGATCCTCCAACATATAGAAAATAAAATAAATATGGACCAAGCTACTTACGAATGTAACCACAATCAACATCACTACAATCAAGCTATCAAACACAAGGTCAAAAGTGAATTCTAGGTTGAAACTTATCATTTAAGAGTGAGCTTTGTTACCCATTATGATGTGGTGGTTCACCCCATTTGAATTGAAGTAAGTGCTCTCCAAACCGTGCAAGGAGGTTTCCCATCACATGGCTCACCAACTTGATATTATGGCAACAAAAAACCGGCCAATCAAGTGTACGGCATCTGCCGACTTGGGCCCCTTCTCCCCCTACGCCGCTGATCCTCGCTACCCTATTCAATCAAAAAAGTCGATCGAAAGGGGGCTGGATCGATCAATAGTTGGGGTACTACGAGCCCTCTGCCCCACGCAACCAGCGACTCTTGCGTGGTTCACCGGTTCCACCGAACCGACTCGACTCTTCCAGTTCTTCGTCGATACAGAGGTGCGGAGTGGTGTGCTGTCCCCTCTCTATTTTCAAAGGGGACTCTTGATTGCATTTTAAGGTTAAACCCGGGCTGCCCTCTTGCTACCCATATACATACCATTCAACCCCTAGCATAAGAGCCCTCTTGCTACCCATATGCATACCATTCAACCCCCGGCATAAGAGCCCTCTTGCTACCCATATGCGAGGCGCCTTAGCCTTCCGCAACCCCAAGCCCCCACCCACGCCGCCAGGGCCTTTAGGATTCCCTCGACCGCTCTCTATCCATAATCCTTCCTTACCGCCATTTTAAATTTAAATTTAAATTTAGATGTTGGGGTGGGGAGAGGACCCTTTGCAATTTTAAGATCCTACACCTTAAAAATGCATTCATGATCTCCTCAACTATGTATCGAAAGGGGTAAAAAATAGAGGGGTTGTCCAGTATGTCCCCCCCTTATTTTGATATGCTATGGTACCCTAGTTCCATAGAGCAAGTCGAGCTTACATATGTATACATATCATCGCAGAGCTACCATTTAGAGGAGCAGTGCACATCCATCTACTTGTTCTGGTGACTTCACGGTCGTGAAAGAAGCCCTAAGAAGCATCAAATATTTTAGATAAGATCCATGGAATAATTTTTGGATAGAAAACACTAGCTCCCAGTGCAACTTCATGAGAAGCGGTTAAGGATGAGATCGTGGATAATGAAATTCATGTGGTGATTACTATTGTGGTTACTTCTGAACCTAAAAAACATTCAAAAGCACCTGCTATGGAACTACCAAGAAAGGGAAATAATACTATGAGTAGATACATGAAATCGAATATGAGAACAACCAAGAATTAGGGACTACCTTTAATTTAAGAGCCTTTAATACCTTTCCATTTGGCCCTCTTTCTAGACAAAAATGAGTTGAGCGGAGCTTTATTGAATAGAGAATGACAAGAAGAAGGGTAACTTTTAGAGGGGTTGCGGCAAGGCACAACCAACAAGCCATCATATTCATCAATAAGTTTCTCTCGAGTCAAAACCATCATTCTTTACTATACATCGGTTGATCTATTCCATACAACCATTTTTCGCTACTATGCACCGGTTGATCCATTCTATATTGTAAAACAAAAATAATCACACTTAAGATCACCTCATGGTTTAAAAGAGACATGTCAATAGGTTAGTTCGTTGAGCGAATGGCGATGGCTATTATATGTCCTATAAGAATGAATGGCATTCCTTCTAGATTATAGATAGAGAGTGACCCTCTCCTCTCCTCTTCTCTCCCAAGTTCACCCTTTAAATAGCCATGCACTCAGGGGGCCATCCCATGTTTATAAGGGTATTTTAAAAGCTGAGGGGGAGGGGGTCATCCCTTTACCCTTTTCAAATGGAGGGGAGTAGGACATACCTTGCTTTTTCAAATAGAGGGGGAGGCGACCATTAAATTAATTTAAATTAAATGGGGAGAGGACTTGACCTTTAAAATGGGTCCTCTTTATCTATAATCGTAAGAGGGAGATATAGAGTGCCCCCACTATAGGGATAAGCACTTTCTTATCAATAACAAACCTCATGTTATTACTAAAGGTAATAAGAATATCAGACTTGACCAACCTTAAGTTGTTAATACGTATATTATAGGCTTGGAAAAGATAAAAGGTTCAATGTCTTTTAATTTAAAGAGAAATACTCTTTTTAAATTAAAAGGGGGCTCTCTTCCATTTAAAAGGGCCCCCATGTTTTAAAGGTAAAATATGGGGGCTTTCAATTTTATAGGGGTATGACTAGGGCAATAGAGTAGAACACGGGTTCCATGCAAAAACTAAAACCCTTCAGTAGAGAAGAGAAGGTGGTTCTTAGCTCTAGAGGTGCTAGTTCCATGGCATTGATTATCACCTTTTAATATTTTTTGAAGGAATCACCCCAACTACAATAGGCTCTTAATAGGTGATTTACCTTTTTTGATCTCCAAAAACTACGAATAGGGGAAGAAACTCATAATGATCAATAGAGTGAGAAAAGTGGGTCCTTATAAAAATAAGGCTTTCCCCTAAAAAACTTGAATCACCACATGATCCCTTTTAAAATAGAGAGGGTGCTTACTAGAATAGCTTTGTTGGGAGTATTGTTGTCCCCCTAATCCTCTGTACCACAACGAATAAGATAGTAAGCATTCTTGATAGTTCTAGGGCATTCATGCACCCTTAAGACATGATGACCAACCTCTTGTCATAGCACCCACTAAGGTTGATACACTCGAGGCTAAAGTCAAGCAATCATAAAAAATATGAGGTGAAGAATAACACAAAGGTATAGACAAGAAATAATAGTGTCTTGTCATAGAACCTACCAAGGATAAAACACTCAAAGCCAAGGTTAAAATAACCATAGTAAGACAATATAAAGATGCTTGGTGCCAATGTGGAAAGGGGAAGTGACTTTCCAGGTGCTTGTTGAATTTCTAGAAGAAGGTATTGCTTGGAGTGATGCAAATCCTTTAAGAAGTCACAATGGTGGAGACATGACTTAAAATCCAACTAAGTGATCATGATATATCTAATTGACACATAAGTGGACTGGAACAATAGAATGGAGTGTCGGGTACCACCTATCTTGCACTCTATATTATAAATCCATAAATTATAGCATTTTAAAGGAAGTGTACAAAATAAGGTTTCAAAAACCTAATTTGGAGGATTGAAAATATCAAATCCTCAAATTATTTAGACAATCCAATGAATTGTATTTACAAATCCACAATTAGAAGTGGACTGAAATTCTTAAGAGCTTACAAAGAGAATGGTTAATATAATAACTTTGTGATAAACCAAAATCGTTTGAAAATGCAAGAAGTACATATATATGTTTTAGATATGCACATTTACAATAATTAATTAATGAGATTTAATTAATTAATTTTAATAATTTGATTTAATAAATCAAATTAAATTTATACCTTACAAAATCAAAGTAATTAGACATTAAACAAAATACCAACTTTCGGGCGTCAACGGTTAGTAGTCACCATTTTGGAGGGAATTTGGGGGGTGAATTGAGTGCCAATGGCTAGTTGCATCGACCATAATCAAATCATGCTAAATTTGGTTCTCGATCCTCAATGATCTTCTGGTTTACATGCATCAATAGGGTACCACATCTACGGGGATCTTCAAACAATGGCCCTAATTGGAAGTTCTCATGTTTATGTACCAAGGCACAATAAAAACTATATTTTCATCCATATATATATATATATATATATGAGAATTACATAGACTTTATAACTTCTCCATACTTAGAGATTCTAAATAAGTGAATTTAAAGATGATTCTTCTAGGATTTTATTTGTAAGTGTAATAAATACTCTTCCAAATAATGCACTAAGGACTTCTTACCACTTTTTCTTGATTGATTATTTCTCCTTTATAGAGATTTTCCTTTCTTCTTTTTTTGACTTGGAGATTTGTATATTTTCAAGTTGATTATTATTGTACCACATAGAATCTTTAAAAAAATGATTAATTCTTCCAGTACATGGCAAATAATGACTACTAATTCCACAAAAAAAAATCTTAGATAAACATCCTAACAAAGGCATAATACATGATGTTTTTTGTGATGGTCATAAGCAATGAAATGAATTCTTCCTAACTTCTATGGATATATGTATAGATACATAATAAATAAAACAAGGATTCATGGAATATTGGAGATGGCATATGAGACTTCTATTGCAAGGCATGCATATAAAAGTTGGCAAAATTAGGATCCCTGGTTTAAAGATTTTGTTATAGAATTTCATCCATTAGTGAAAAGAATGCATAACTCAATAATATGTCTAGTAGGAAAGTGCAAACCCTTAAACAAAGTTGAAGATATTACATGCATTATTTGTTGATAGGTTTGATTGTTTTACTTATATAATAAGGTATATAGGCCATAGATTAATTTATGAAGATGGCACTGAATAATATAGAAGTTACCAATAATACATTGTAGATCTACCATACTTCCTTACTGAACAGGAAAACAAAAAATGGTGATGGTGGAATACAATAGGAAGCATTGCCAACATCTTCGAATCAAACAATTCAAATAAAAAGCCAATATAAGAGAGTATAAATTGGGATCCTCGAGGACAAATTAATTTTTTTATGGTACATTGTTAGGCATGTTGGTAGCTAGTTAGGTTTCGTACTAGACCTTGGTAGTTGGCAACTATAATTGCCAAACATTTGGATCACATAATAGGTCTTGGGATGCTCGTACCCATGTTATAAGAAGAGGTAGGTGGCACCTTATAATTTCACCATATAAAAAATGCATGTGTGTGCATAAATAAGTAAATAAATCGAAGGTTATATGTCACACCTTAGACCTAAAGAGTAGGTAAAGAGAACCTGCTAAAAAAATTCATGGATGGTGATGAAAGGAGACCTTTTGGAGGTGACATTTAAGACACTTTGCACATATGACCTGTTGACAAGGTAATGATGACTTGGTAGAACAAGTTAATAAAAACAAAAGAAATCTACCTACAATTATAAGGATTAAAAAGCTATTAGGTGGGCTTGTCACCTAATCCATAGACAAAAATAAACGTAATAGTGGCTATTAGGTGGGCCTACCACCTAATATGACATTTGTTAGAATTTGTACACAACATGACATGTAATACTTATTTAGAAGGGTTAACTTGTCAAACAGGTAATGGAAACCTATTAGATCAGGTTAAGGGTCCCCACTCTTATAAATAGAGGAGGGTATAAGGAAAAAGGGCATAACAAGTTGAAGGAGTCTTGAGCGAGTCCATAGGAATCTAAGCATTTGGAGTGCCTTGCCATATTTATTATTGTTGTAAAGGAGTGAGAGGTCGTCATACCATGTCCACATACTTCGTAAAATATTTTTGATATCAATAAAACTTTGCCATCCATTTATGTGTCTTATGGTATCGATATTCTATATCTTATTTCTCCAAAGCTATCTTATGTGTATATGTTCATTGATCCTATGATAATATTTTGCATCAAAGACAACATCCCTCTTTTTGTATCGTTGTGTGAAAAATATTGTTACTATAAGATAACTTAAACCATGAAAAAGTGGTTCGAGGAAAAATTCATCCATGGTGTTCGATTTAGTTGTGTGTAGGAGAAGAAGGTATTCCAAGACTATATCAATGATGGAATACCGACGATAATACAAGTTGTAATACTACAATAATGTGGTTGCTAATATGATCATAATATAATACTATGAGACCCATTTCAACCTCACAACCAATAACAATTTTTTCAAAATGCAAAATAAAAATAAGGGCTACATGGTGGCAAGTCTATGCGAGTGAAGTTCAGAGTAAAGTTTTGAATTCAATAAAGCAATATTAGTTATAATTTGTTTAGTTAATATTGTTAATATCATATTGAAAACGTATACATGATATGTTAGGCTTGATAGTTAATTAAGCATTTGATTGAATAGTGGGATACACATTAAGATTAATATTGTAATGATCTTTATAACTAATATGTTTAATTTATCATGATAATATTGAAATAAATAAATCCTAGGGAACAATGCAACAGTTCAAAGTTTAGCTCTTCTTTGAGAGGTTCAAGGTTCAAACCATGACATGTGTGACTATCATTTTACCCAAATCCATATATATATATATATATATATATATATATATATATATATATTGAAATAATTAAAATCTATAAATTTTATTATATAATTAGATTTTAATTTGGAAATAAATCCATATAGAAGGATGTGTCTACCCGATATGTGTTTTATCAAACCAAACTTTGATCATTAAGCATGGTGTACAATTCTTGTAAGATTCGATTTGAACGTTAAACCTTAAACCTCTTATTTAGAGTTTCAAAATCTTCACCATTAATCTACTTAGATTATATATAATATATGACATTAATCTTATAAAATATATATCAAATAAATTACAATTACTATTCAGTTTTAATTATAAAATATTTATTCCTAACTTATACATGTAAAAGAACAGTATTTCATACTAACAATTCTCAACCTCATTAAATGGAATGGTTAAAAACATGCTCTTCATTGCGAATGGTTGTAATTTGATTAAATAAATTAAAAGGAAATTTAATTTTTTTTGATAAAAATTATATATATTTAATAAAAACATAATAAAATTATTTATATTATTTTAATTTGAATTTAATTTTTTAAAGAAAAAAACAAAAGTCAATGTTACAAGGACAAATGATTCTTTCTTAAACAATAATATTTAATTTATATATATACAAAGATGATCTTGGCCAAACCATAAAACATCTTGTCTACAAATCTCCTATAGGATCTTGTCATTGAAAAGTACCTTGTAAACAAGTGCCTCCTTCCTTGCTCAAAGCTATAATCACCGACCTTTATGGTACTTATATTTATATATTAAAAGCAAATAAGCCTGACATTCAACAATCACATTCAAATTTAAGTTGCTGCAGCCATTCTTTTTTTCAACGTTTTTCGTTTTCTTCCATTGACATTAATATTTATTTATTCCAAGGCTTTACAAGTATAAACATGAGAAATTGCGCCCCCCTTACTTTTTAGAAAAAAAATATCTTTATGGATTTAAAAGAAAACGGCGCTAACTTCAAATATATTTAGATATCTGTCGAATTTATGCTCTTTGAATTCAAAGGCATGAAAATTCGTTTCTCATGGTTTGGTGTTATCTTTTATGACATTTATGTTGACTTCCACTGCAATAATATAAATTTATAATTAGGAAATCATAGCCCGTTGCATTATAAATATAGACATCCATATTCATGGAATATATGCCTCAAAACATTAAAAAGTCATCATAGCTTTTGGGGATTTCGGTTCGAGGCTGAATAATTGCTGTGTATTTGTACAGCAATTCATATCATGTCCATTAATGACACCAAACTGCTCCCCATGTTCTTTCTAATGTTTTTAGCAAGCAGCCTGGACAACTCATTACTCAAACTACATCATCAATAGTAAAAACTTTAGAAAACAGTTGAGGAATGTTGAGGGTCTAGGGTTGTAAGGGACAATATATATTTTCAAAGGAAATTATTAAGAATAGGAAATTATGATTGCTCTAAAATCTTATATTTTTATTGGATTGAGTACCCATTATCTTTTGATATATTTTAAATCAGGTTATTTTTTCATGTGAAAATAGGTTAATAGAATTCATGAAGCATCTTTTGAAGCTTATTTGCTATTTGTTTGAGTTTTTCTTCTTTAAACAGGTCATTAATAGAAATCATGATTAGGAGTTGTTGCTCACATTTATATATATTTTTACCTTTGGACCTTCACAAGCTAGACATGCCCAATTCAGTTGCCATTATGAAATCATAAGAGGATAAAGCTTCAACAAAGCATCAAACCAATTTTTTGTAAAATCCCCCTTACTAATTGACCATCTAATATGTTTCTTGATTAATTACAAACTATATGATATAAAATTCCATGTTGGCAATCCTCTAGGCAGGGTTTGTTTCCTAAATTTTACTACATCAAGAGAACCATTTTGCCCAACTCTTTTCTTGATTTTTTTAATAATCTCCAACCAAGTTTTGCAAACTTATAAGTCTACAATTTTGCAAGCCTACCCATCCAATATTTTGTCCTTTTCAAACCAATTGTCGCTTACAAAAAAATTTCCTCACATCATTTTGAAAGAAAATCTCTTTTAATTTTATCAAATTTGGATGCTATACTTGTTGGCAATCTTAAAAGTCACATTATATATGCAATGATGGATTATAATGTAGTCTTTATGAGTTGTAGCCTTCCATATATGGTTAAGATAAAGAATTTGACGAAGCAATTATTCATTCTAATTGATATCAATTATAAATATTACAATGTGGTTACAATAAGTTGGTTTATTAAACCAACTTGGTGGTTATTAAACCAACCTAGAGAGCGCCTACGTGCGCTACCCTTTTTCTCAATAATGTAAGACATATATGCTAACATCCCCCCTTATTACATTATTGGCAAATTCCAATAGTATCTCGAAACTTTTCATATTTGATACGCCCAAGTGCTTTGGTAAAGATATCCGCAACTTGCGCATCAGTAGGAATGTATTGAAGTTGTATATGGTGCTTTGGAACTTCATCTCGAATGAAATGACATCTGGTATCGACATGTTTGGTACGTTCATGAAAAATTGGATTTTTGAGAAGATTCAAAACACCTTGATTGTCGCAAAACAAATGAAGAGGAAGATTCTTTGGAAGACCCATGTATGTAAGAATGCGACTTAACCACATTATCTCGCAGACTGCTTCACTGGCTGCATGATATTCTGCTTCTATAGAAGTTAAAGCAACCACATGCTGCTTCTTACTGTGCCATGAGACAGGTCCGGATCCCGGATGAAAAACATATCCAAAAGTGGATTTATGGTCATCAATGGATCCAGAGATAATCCGAGTCCGTGTATCCTAGTAAGAAAAACTTATTATTCTTTTTGTATTCCGGACCATAATTTGTACTACCATAAACATAATGAAGAACTCTTTTTCTTGCTTTCCGGTGACTCATCTTAGGCTCTTGCATGAACCTTGAAAGATAGCCCACAACAAAACTGAGATCCGGTCTGGTATTTGTCAGATATAGGAGACTCCCAATCAATTGACGATAGAGAGTACCATCTACCTAAGGTGATTCATCATATCGTGATAACTTAAGTCCTTGCTCCATTGGAGTTGCTTTTGACTTACAGTTAGTCATCCGATATTTTTCTACTAAAGTCTTGGCATATTTCTTTTGTGTTACTCTAATATGAAATCTTTTCTGAGTAACTTCTAAACCAAGACAATAGTGCAGAAGTCCTAGATCTGTCATTTCAAATGATTGCTTCAAATCATTTTTCACTAAGTCAATCATTCTTTCCAAGCTTCCTGTTATGATCAGATCATCTACTTAAAGTACAAGAATCACTATATCAGAACCATTTTTCTTAATATAGAGATTTACATCTTAAGGACTTCTTTTGAATCCATGCTGCACAAGGTGACTGTCTATCTTGATATACCAAGATCGAGGAGCTTGTTTGAGCCCATACAAGGATTTGATCAACTTGCATACTTTTTTTTCTTGCCCCTCGACCACGAATCCTTCTGGTTGAGTCATGTATACTTCTTCCTGTAAATCATCATTCAAGAAAGCACTTTTAACATCCATCTGATGCAACTTCCACCCAAACTAAGCTCCCATGGCACAAAGTACTCGAATGGTAGTCATTTTTGCAGTAGGGGCAAAAGTCTCTTCATAGTCTATGCCTTCTTTATGAGCATAACCCTTCGCAACAACTCAGGCTTTATGCTTATCAATATATCCATTTGCATTATACTTCACTTTGAACATCCATTTGTAGCCTATGGGTTTCTTTCCTGTTGGCAGATCGACTAACTTCCAAGTATTATTTTTTATGAGAGACTTATGTTCTACATCCATGGCCTCTTTCCACTGTGGTTTATCATGTGCATATTGAACCGTTGTGGGTTCATTTGCATTAAATGTAGACATATAAATCTTTTCTTCATCCTCATCTTCTTCTCTATCATTTTCTATACCCA
Organism: Wollemia nobilis; assembly: GCA_028583015.1. Classification (NCBI taxonomy): domain Eukaryota; kingdom Viridiplantae; phylum Streptophyta; class Pinopsida; order Araucariales; family Araucariaceae; genus Wollemia; species Wollemia nobilis. The sequence goes on from JAQPPZ010008406.1 coordinate 1,319,311, forward strand.
CTGACAAATCATCAAAGTGTTGACAAATTTCGTCAACCTCTGAAGTAGATTCCTCTGCTCTCATTTGTTGAGTCATACTGTGAGTACATGGCCTATCTAGAGATAGATCTGGAATGGAATTCAACTTAGCATCTCTCAAAGTGCTAGTATACCATTTTGGGACTTTCTGTTGTTGTTGTGGAAGTTGAACCTCCTTCTTAGGTTCTTCTTCATCTAGGTATACAACTGTAGATGTGTCTTTTGATGTGAAAGCTTCATCAAATACAACATATCTACTTACGTGTGTCTTCTTGGTCTTAGGATCAATCAATCGATAACATTTTAAATACTCATCATAGCCAAGAAAGATACACTACAGGGTTTTCTCATCCAACTTCCTCCTTTTCTGTTTTGGAATGTGCATGAATGCTTTACATCCAAACACCCTTAAATGAGAAATGAAAGGTTTCTTACCACTCCAAGCTCCTTGTGGTGTTTTCCATTGTATAGCTCTAGTGGGTGCTCTATTTAGGATGTATGATGTTGTGTTTACTGCTTCTACCCAATATCGATCCTCAAGATGTGCTCCCTTTAGCATACATCGAACCATTTCCATAATGGAACGATTTCTCCTTTCTGCAACTCCATTTTGCTAAGGTGTATAGGCTGTAGTCAGTTGTATTTTGATCCCATGTTTCTTAAGAAAATCTAAAAACTCTTTAGAGGTGTATTCCCCCCTCGATCTGAGCGGAGGGTTTTTGTGAAACAACCCGACTCATTCTCGACAAGTTTCTTGAATTGTTGAAAGTAGAGAAATGCTTCTGATTTCAACTGAAGAAAGAAAAACCACATCTTTCATGAATAATCGTCAACAAATACTTGAAAATACTTTTTTCCACCATAGCTGGTTGGCATAGGACCACACAGATCGGTATGTACTAGCTCTAAAGGGTTTGTAGCTCAAGGGGAGCTAGTTTCAAAAGATACTCTGTGTTGCTTCCCTGCTAAGCAATCCGAGCACACTGGTAAGATAGATGAGAGTGGAGGAAGACCTTTCACCATCCCATATCTGTGTAATTCAAGCAAATATCTTGAACTGAGGTTCCCATAACATCTATGCCAGAGAGAGGTGGCATCCTTTGTAGTTGTAGCCAGAGCAACATGAGGAGTTGAAAGAGCATCTAGAATGAACAAGCCATGTTTGTAGGATCCGGTTACAACATGTTTACCACTGTGGGTGATAAAACATCTCTTCGTGCCTTTGACAACTCGAAACACGACATTGAAAAGGATTGAAAATCCAACTAAGTGTTCTATTATTTACAATTCAATTGATAGGCTCTAATGGCCCAAAATACATAACCAAACCCATCAAATCATGGATTTGATCCAATATGCTTAACCATAAGCTACAAAAGTGCAAAGGAGAATGCACGTAACTTTCTAAGCTAGGAGAAAGGAATAATGCTAACTATAAGATCCTTTTTAGCTATCTTGAAGTACACACTTCCTACTTTGAGTTCACACTTCCTAACTAACACTCCTAAATGACAACTAGAAGATAACTAGTGCCCACAAGTGCATGTGAGAAAGAGACTCACTTACAATATTTAATTTTCAAGAAATAAACTATACAAAACTAACTAGAAATTACTAGAGGGGTCATATGAGTGATCAAACATCAATCCTCATCATGCCTCCACACAATAGAAGAAGTGGACTCTAATGCTTTCAGAAGAGTAGGAAAGTCACAGGACATCTGATGTAAAGAAATCCAACGAGCCTGATGCGACAACTATCCTCGTCGAGCCACAAGATATGAGGTGGTAGACCCACGGCGAGTCTATCGAATCTTTGTGTCATAGATCTGATCGGAATCCAATGGTAAGCGAGAATCAGGAACCACGTCCACAGGATGATTGATAGCTGGTGCTGTCTCGAATGTAGAGTCAAAATACAACTTCAAAAGATCTACATTGACGATGTCATGAATTCCCAAGTGTGTGGGAAGATCAAGGCAAAAAGCATTCTCGAACACCTGTTGAAGAATAGTATAAGGTCCATAGCGAATCGGTTTGATTTTACTGAGTCTTATCAAAAAAACGTCGTTTGTCAAGATGCAGCCAGACTTTGTCACCAACCTGAAATGGATGAGGAATTCGATGTCGATCCATGGCCTTTTTCTGCTGTAATTTATTGCACTGCAGCGTTCGGTATTTGAGATACCTTTGGCCAGCACTTATAGGTAAAGTTGTCGTGATTGTGCTAATGTATCCGTTGCCTAATATAGCTGCCAAAATGATGTCTGAGCTTGTTCTCTATAAATCGTCGGGGGAGAGATGAGTTTGCCATTTTGCATTTTTTTACTCCATCCATTACCCTAATAGTTCTTGTGTTTAGGCGTAAATCCTGACGAAAGTTCTGAAATCCAAAGTGTTTAGGGGAAGTTATGCTCCACGCATGAGGATTGCAGACTTTCTATGGTAGGTGCCATCAACAAGACTATTCCCTTTCGCATCTTGCTTAAGTACCATGTATCGTATGATCTCTAAAAATTACCTATAGTTTCTAAATACCTATAGTTTCCCTCAGGTGATTTTTTTTTTATCTTTCTAAATACCTATAGTTTCCCTCACGTAAGGACGGGTATTTTGTACGGTATAACGGCCTAGCAAAAGGTATATCGAAAGGGGGACCAATTGGTGTTATAAGGAACCTTCACCATGTCTGCAAAATTAATGACTGATTCTCATCAGTTGTTGAAAGGTCCTAATTACACACCATGGAAAAATAAGATGAAGGCTATCCTAGTCATGGATGACTTATGGGATGTTGTATCTAGAGCAACAACAAGACCTTCATCTACTGCTGGTGCTACAACTCCATCTACTACTCAAAAAGACTTTGACAAGCTAGACAGCAAAGCAAAGGTGCTCATTTTGCTTGTTGTGGCTGATGAAGTTCAACCCCATATTGTTGATTGTGAACATAGTAAAGAGGCATGGGATGCCCTTAATACTATATATGAGGGAAAGAATGATTCCACTATTCTATTTCTTCAATCTCAATTACATAGTCTAAGCATGAAGCAGGGGGACACAGTTGATTTTTTTCTTTGCAGAGTGACTGAATTGAAAGCAAAGTTGAATTCTTTAGGAGAACTAGTTGATGACAAGATCCTTACCTCAATTGTATTGAGAGCTTTACCTGATTCTTATCGAGTGTTGATAACTTCCCTTTAGGTATCGCAACGAAAAGTTACTTTTGTAGAATTGGTTAATATGCTTCAAGAGGAGGAGGCACGCCAACTACAACGAGATGATTCTTCTAACACTACCCTCTACATCAACAAGAAAGGGAAGAACCAGAAGAAGGGTAATTTTTAGAAGGGAGGGAATTCACAAAAGGATTCAAAAGGGAAACAAACTCAACAACCTCAATAGAAAAAGCGATATTGCAAGATCTATGACAAAGAAGGTCATGATAAAAACAAATGTTGGAATAAGAATAAACAATCAAAACAGAAAGGCCGAAACAAACCACAAAAGAACAAACAACAAGTGAATTTTGTTTTTAAATAATCTGACATGGATTCTAAGAGAGCCCACAAAGTTCTCATGACTACCACAGTGTCCAAGCAGATGGATCCTATCTGGTATGTTGATTCTGGAGCCAGTAAGCACATGACTGGTGACAAATCGTGGTTTGAGTCTTTTGAGGCCAAAGAGGGCAAACTTGGCACTATTGATGATAAAACCTACAAGGTTCAGGGAGAAGGTACTATTTTAGTCACTCTTCCTGATGGCAAGTGTCAGATTGACAAAGTTCTCTATGTTCCAGGATTGGCAAACAATTTGTTGTCAGTCACACAAATTCTGGACAAAGATATGGTTGTGAACTTTAGTGTTGATGGAGGCAAGAAGTGTTGTTCTATTACCATGAGGGGTAAGAACATTGCAACCGCTTCATATAAGCATGACTTATTTGCCTTAGATGCTATCTCTACTCCACATGTAGCCATGACAGTCTCTACAAAGGAGGCAACTTCCCTATGGCACAAGAGATATGGACATTTGAGTTTTGGTTACTTACTTGAGTTAAGTAAGTATGAAATGGTAAAAGGTCTTCCTTACCTTTCTACCACTTTACCGGTTTGCTCGACTACTTGGCAAGAAAGCAACATAGAGTTCCTTTTGAAAGGAGCTCTACAAGAGCAAAGAAACCTTTGGAGTTGATTGACACTGATCTGTGCGGTACCTTAACTCCCAAAAGTTGTGGGGGTAAGAGGTATTTTTAGTTATTCATGGATGATTACTCATGCAAGATGTGGGTATTCTTTCTTTAACTAAAATATGAAGCATTTGGCTTCTTTCAACAATTCAAGAAATCTGTTGAAAAGGAGTCAAGGACTTCTATAAAGACCCTCTGCTCAGATCGAGGGCGGGAGTTCACCTCTAAATAATTCTCTGAGTTCTTGAAAGAAAATGGGATCACACAACAGTTAACTACCGCTTATACTCCTCAGAAAAATGGAGTTGTTGAAAGGAGGAATCGTTTCATCATGGAAATGGTTCGTTGCATGCTCATAGGAGCTAGTCTTGAGCAACTATATTGGGCAGAAGCTGTCACCACAACAAGTATATCTATTGAATAGGGCACCCACAAAGGCTCTACAAGGAATGACTCCATAGGAAGCATGGAGTGGTAGGAAACCCTCCATTTCTCATCTATGCATTTTTGGATGTAAAGCTTTCATGCACATACCAAAAGAGAAAAGGAAGAAGCTAGATGAGAATACATTGAAGTGTATTCTTCTTGGGTATGATGAGCACTCTAAGGGTTATCATTTGATTGATCCCTTGACCAAGAAGATACACATCAGTAGAGATGTAGTTTTTGATGAGGCTTTCACATCAAAAAACACATCAGATGTATACCTAGACCTTGTGGAAACTAAGGTTGATAAATCTCCTTCATCAAAAGTTGGAGGTCCGTCTTCATATTCTTCAACACCTCAGAAGAAGAATCCAAAGTGGTATACAAATACAATCAAAGACTCTAAGCTATCCACTCCACCAGATTTGACATTGGATAGACCTCGTACTCGTAGCATGGCTCGATAGGAGAAAGCTGCAACAGAGAATACTGGGGTTGATGATCTGTGTCAATATTTTGAGGAACTTTCTGTAGATCCAGAGAGAGATACATAAGATATGGATATTGATAATGATAGGGTGTTTATGTCTTCAATAGATGATCTTGATCCCGCATCAGTGCAAGTTGCTCTTGGTGAGCCTCAGTGGAAGGCTGCTATGGATGCAGAGTATAAGTCTTTGATGAAAAACAAAACTTGGAAGCTTGTCGATCTGCCATATGGAAAGAAGCCCATAGGATGCAAATGGATGTATAAATTTAAGTATAAGTCAGATGGTACAATAGATAAGCATAAGGCCCGACTTGTTGCAAAGGGCTATGCTCAAAGAGAAGGCATTGACTACGAGGAAAATTTTGCACCTACTGCTCGGATGACAACCATTCGAGTTCTTTGTGCTATGGCAGCACAATATGGGTGGAAAGTACACCAAATGGATGTCAAAAGTGCTTTTCTAAATGGTGATTTCCAAGAAGAAGTCTACATGACTCAACCGGAAGGATTTGAAGTGGAAGGCCAACAATAGAAAGTTTGCAAATTGGTAAAATCCTTATATGGTTTGAAACAAGCCCCTCGGGCTTGGTATATAAAAATGGATCATCACCTTCTACAACATGGTTTTAAGAGATGTCCGTCAGATGCAAACCTCTATTTTAAGAAACAAGGTTCTGAAATAGTGTTGCTTGTACTCTATGTTGATGATCTCGCTCATTACAGGGAGTTCAAAAAACAATGATTTCTCTTGTCAAAAGAGACTTGTGTCAATATTTTGAGATGTCAGATCTCAAACTTCTCCATTATTGTCTTGGTATGGAAGTCAGCCAGAAGGAGCACTACATCAAAGTGTCTCAGAAAAAATATGCCAAGACCCTATTGGAAAAATATCTCATGACTGATTGCAAGCCAATGTCAACTCCGATGGAAACAGGAGTTCAGTTATCGCGATATGATGATTCACCTCAGGTAGATGGTACTCTCTATCGACAGTTGATTGGGAGTCTCATATATCTGACCAACACTAGGCCAGATATCATATTTGTTGTCAACTATCTTTCGAGGTTCATGCAGGAGCCTAAGACTACACACTTGGAAAGCAGCAAAGCGTGTTCTTCACTATGTCCGTGGCACAATGGAATATGGCCTAGAATATAAGAGGAACAACAAATTCTTCTTACAGGGATACACGGACTCCGACTATACTGGATCATATGATGATCATAAATCAACTTCAGGATATTTGTTTCATCTTGGATCTGGTCCTGTCTCTTGGCATAATAAGAAGCAACAGGTGTTTGCTATTTCATCAACAGAGGTAGAATATCACACCGCATGTGAAGTTGTGTGCAAAGTGATATGGTTGCTTCACATCCTAACAAGTATGGGTTTTCCACCAAAATCTCCAATACACTTGTTCTGCGACAACATGGGTGTTTTGAATCTTGTCAAGAATCCAATACATCATGAAAGAACCAAGCACATTGATACACAATGTCACTTCATTCGAGATGAAGTTCCAAGGCATCGAATTCAGCTTCAGTACATTCCCACCAATGCTCAAGTTGCAGACATTTTCACTAAGGCACTTGCACATGTCAAATTCGAATTGTTTCGCAGCTCTCTTTGTATTACCAAATGATGTAATCAAGGGGGATGTTACTAGTTTTTCAATTACATAAATAATGTAATAAGGGGGGATGTTAGATTTACTATAGTAATTCTTAATTATTACTTTATTTATAGGGTAGTTAGTTAACTACCTAGGTTAGTTACGCTATTGTTAGCGTATATAATATTTGGTCTATTTTTAATATTTTATTTTAGACCTAAGCTATTGACTAGATCCTAGGATTACGAGCTAATCTAGGCTCTACGATGTATTATTTATACTGGTTCTAATCAATGAAATATTGTTCGTTTACTTCAACAGTCGAGGGCTAGGAGATCGCTTTAGAACTGCCCTCAACCTAAGGTTGAGCGTCTTTAATGCTTAGCTTATAATAGCTAGGTCGGGTGACCCACTGAGGAATGTATGTCAATAGAGTCCTCAACTGATTGAATAGAGAAAAAAAACTTATAGACATCTTAAATTTATTTGAATAGATAGGAGAGGAGAGCAAAGCTTTCCTTTCTTTTTTAAGGTCAACCTCGCAGTTACTCTTTTCAAAATAGATAATGGGGAGGTCATTTTTTGAGGATGTCGATTGAGTGCATATCTAGAGGGCTCTCTCCCTCCTGATATCCCCTATGGCTCCTTCAAACCTAAGATATAATCTAAGGTCAAGGCTATCTATCCTCATTTAAGTCACAGAGCACCCAAACCCAATCCAATTTGGGTTGGAGGTCGCGGCTCGCAGGTAGGGTATTATCTATCATGAGCCTACCTACTCATAATTGGACTAGCTGATTCTTACCCCTTTTTAAACCTAAGACCTGCTAAGATCATGAGTCTCCAAGTGGTCCCTCTTAGCCATCCATGTCCCTATATTTTTGTGAAATCATGCTCCTGTGCATGTGTGTCAACCTCTCGGCTTGGCGGTCCATTAGGTTTTTACCTCCTAGTTTTGAGTGTCTTCTTAGATAGTTATAGCACCCATAGGCACAAGATGTACCTTGTGGCGGTATAAAAACCTGGACATATTCATTTTAGATAGTGGTAATTTAGTCCATGGTTCGTTGGATGTTCGATACAAGGTTAAAAATTGGAACACACTTCCTTACCTTAAAATAGTTGTTCTCGTCCTTGAATTTAGGGTCTATCCCTCAATGTGGTTAGTACCAAATACTATTAGGCAAGCAACAAAGCTTACACTTGTTCACTTATTGCACTCACCATGGCCTCTTTCCTCTTCTATTTTTTGGTCACTCTTAAAAGTGTGAATCACCAAAGGTTTCGAGAGTTGATTAAGCATCTCAGCCATTGGAAAGAATTTTACCCACATCCAATACCCAATTCTTGTTTACCATTTTAAAATGAATTCATGTTGGATACCTTGTACTTAAGTTTTGTGTGAGCAACAACCGCTTCATCATAGTACTTATGTGCTTATGGTTCATACTTTGACCAAGTATCCTACAAAAAGACTCCCGAAAGCTAGAACAATTAAAGGTAAGGCCATGGGAATTGGCACATCATGACATCATAAGATGTCTTGCTTGAATAGATTAGTTGGTGTTAGAAATATAAAAAAGAGTGAACAAAAAGAGTAGTAAGAAGTGAAAAATATAGAGATATTTCCCGATCAAAAAGTGGCCATTGAAGGTATATTTGGTGTAAGCAAGTTCTAAGATCACATCTTTGGAATAAAATTCAACTAGAAAAGGAAATCTAATTAGGGTTGGACTAGCTATGAGCATCATGACATAGGTAAAAGGTAACGAGGAAGTAAGACCTTCCATATTGTACATATATTGCTCATCCGACATGGCATGAATCACTAACCCTACACTCAAGAATAGTAATGCTTTGGAAAAAGTGTGATTCATTAAATGAAATATATTAACCGAATGGTTGGGAATGTTGCAATATCATATAGCCTAATTAACTACAAGTTGAATAATCTATGACCCTATTCAAATCATTCTATAATATTCTAGTGGTTGCCACGAAGAATGACATCATAGCCCCTAAAAAAACAATCGTAGATAACATTGTGGGTGGGTATTTGAATATAGGGGAGCACCTTGCTATCATGAAAACACCTACTATTACCATAATATATATATAAATCAAAGTGAATACTAGAGTAGGACCCTTCATTGCATCAAGTAACCAAGTATGCAATCCTATCTGTGCATATTTTTCAACAGCACCGATAAAAATAAAATACAAATCATAGTTATGGCATGAAATATCATATTGCATAAAATTAAATTAAAATGGGTTTTGGAAAAGGTATTAGCACGAGCAAAAATAGTCAAGAATTCTATGGTTTGAAAGAGATTAAAACAACCCATAATCTCGAAATCTATTCCAAAATCACCTACTTGATTGACAAACATAACTTTAATAGTTTCTTTATCTGCCTAAAGTCATGTCAACCAAAAATTTATTAACAAATAGGAAATGAGACCTACTCCCTCCCGTCCCATGAATAATTGAATCAAGTTATCTCCAGTAACCAACATGAGCATGAAAAAAGTGAGAATGGTCAAATAACACATGAATCGAAGGCTATGTGGATCCTCCAACATATAGAAAATAAAATAAATATGGACCAAGCTACTTACGAATGTAACCACAATCAACATCACTACAATCAAGCTATCAAACACAGGGTCAAAAGTGAATTCTAGGTTGAAACTTATCATTTAAGAGCGAGCTCTGTTACCCATTATGATGTGGTGGTTCACCCCATTCGAATTGAAGTAAGTGCTCTCCGAACCGTGCGGGGAGGTTTCCCATCACACGGCTCACCAACTTGATATTATGGCAACAAAAAACCGGCCAATCAAGTGTACGGCATCTGCCGACTTGGGCCCCTTCTCCCCCTACGCCGCTGATCCTCGCTACCCTATTCAATCAAAAAAGTCGATCGAAAGGGGGCTGGATCGATCAATAGTTGGGGTACTACGAGCCCTCTGCCCCACGCAACCAGCGACTCTTGCGTGGTTCACCGGTTCCACCGAACCGACTCGACTCTTCCAGTTCTTCGTCGATACAGAGGTGCGGAGTGGTGTGCTGTCCCCTCTCTATTTTCAAAGGGGACTCTTGGCCTCATTGTAAGGCTAAGCCCGGGCCGCCCTCTTGCTACCCATATGCATACCATTCAACCCCTAGCATAAGAGCCCTCTTGCTACCCATATGCGAGGTGCCTTAGCCTTTAGCAACCCCAAGCTCCCACCCACACCGCCAGGAACTTTAGGATTCCCTCAATCACTCTTTATCCATAATCCTTCCTTACCGCCCTTTTAAATTTAAATTTAAATTTAGATGTTGGGGTGGGGAGAGGACCCTTTGCAATTTTAAGATCCTACACCTTAAAAATGCATTCATGATCTCCTCAACTATGTATCGAAAGGGGTAAAAAATAGAGGGGTTGTCCAGTATGTCCCCCCCTTATTTTGATATGCTATGGTACCCTAGTTCCATAGAGCAAGTCGAGCTTACATATGTATACATATCATCGCAGAGCTACCATTTAGAGGAGCAGTGCACATCCATCTACTTGTTCTGGTGACTTCACGGTCGTGAAAGAAGCCCTAAGAAGCATCAAATATTTTAGATAAGATCCATGGAATAATTTTTGGATAGAAAACACTAGCTCCCAGTGCAACTTCATGAGAAGCGGTTAAGGATGAGATCGTGGATAATGAAATTCATGTGGTGATTACTATTGTGGTTACTTCTGAACCTAAAAAACATTCAAAAGCACCTGCTATGGAACTACCAAGAAAGGGAAATAATACTATGAGTAGATACATGAAATCGAATATGAGAACAACCAAGAATTAGGGACTACCTTTAATTTAAGAGCCTTTAATACCTTTCCATTTGGCCCTCTTTCTAGACAAAAATGAGTTGAGCGGAGCTTTATTGAATAGAGAATGACAAGAAGAAGGGTAACTTTTAGAGGGGTTGCGGCAAGGCACAACCAACAAGCCATCATATTCATCAATAAGTTTCTCTCGAGTCAAAACCATCATTCTTTACTATACATCGGTTGATCTATTCCATACAACCATTTTTCGCTACTATGCACCGGTTGATCCATTCTATATTGTAAAACAAAAATAATCACACTTAAGATCACCTCATGGTTTAAAAGAGACATGTCAATAGGTTAGTTCGTTGAGCGAATGGCGATGGCTATTATATGTCCTATAAGAATGAATGGCATTCCTTCTAGATTATAGATAGAGAGTGACCCTCTCCTCTCCTCTCCTCTCCCAAGTTCACCCTTTAAATAGCCATGCACTCAGGGGGCCATCCCATGTTTATAAGGGTATTTTAAAAGCTGAGGGGGAGGGGGTCATCCCTTTACCCTTTTCAAATGGAGGGGAGTAGGACATACCTTGCTTTTTCAAATAGAGGGGGAGGCGACCATTAAATTAATTTAAATTAAATGGGGAGAGGACTTGACCTTTAAAATGGGTCCTCTTTATCTATAATCGTAAGAGGGAGATATAGAGTGCCCCCACTATAGGGATAAGCACTTGCTTATCAATAACAACCCTCATGTTATTACTAAAGGTAATAAGAATATCAGACTTGACCAACCTTAAGTTGTTAATACGTATATTATAGGCTTGGAAAAGATAAAAGGTTCAATGTCTTTTAATTTAAAGAGAAATACTCTTTTTAAATTAAAAGGGGGCTCTCTTCCATTTAAAAGGGCCCCCATGTTTTAAAGGTAAAATATGGGGGCTTTCAATTTTATAGGGGTATGACTAGGGCAATAGAGTAGAACACGGGTTCCATGCAAAAACTAAAACCCTTCAGTAGAGAAGAGAAGGTGGTTCTTAGCTCTAGAGGTGCTAGTTCCATGGCATTGATTATCACCTTTTAATATTTTTTGAAGGAATCACCCCAACTACAATAGGCTCTTAATAGGTGATTTACCTTTTTTGATCTCCAAAAACTACGAATAGGGGAAGAAACTCATAATGATCAATAGAGTGAGAAAAGTGGGTCCTTATAAAAATAAGGCTTTCCCCTAAAAAACTTGAATCACCACATGATCCCTTTTAAAATAGAGAGGGTGCTTACTAGAATAGCTTTGTTGGGAGTATTGTTGTCCCCCTAATCCTCTGTACCACAACGAATAAGATAGTAAGCATTCTTGATAGTTCTAGGGCATTCATGCACCCTTAAGACATGATGACCAACCTCTTGTCATAGCACCCACTAAGGTTGATACACTCGAGGCTAAAGTCAAGCAATCATAAAAAATATGAGGTGAAGAATAACACAAAGGTATAGACAAGAAATAATAGTGTCTTGTCATAGAACCTACCAAGGATAAAACACTCAAAGCCAAGGTTAAAATAACCATAGTAAGACAATATAAAGATGCTTGGTGCCAATGTGGAAAGGGGAAGTGACTTTCCAGGTGCTTGTTGAATTTCTAGAAGAAGGTATTGCTTGGAGTGATGCAAATCCTTTAAGAAGTCACAATGGTGGAGACATGACTTAAAATCCAACTAAGTGATCATGATATATCTAATTGACACATAAGTGGACTGGAACAATAGAATGGAGTGTCGGGTACCACCTATCTTGCACTCTATATTATAAATCCATAAATTATAGCATTTTAAAGGAAGTGTACAAAATAAGGTTTCAAAAACCTAATTTGGAGGATTGAAAATATCAAATCCTCAAATTATTTAGACAATCCAATGAATTGTATTTACAAATCCACAATTAGAAGTGGACTGAAATTCTTAAGAGCTTACAAAGAGAATGGTTAATATAATAACTTTGTGATAAACCAAAATCGTTTGAAAATGCAAGAAGTACATATATATGTTTTAGATATGCACATTTACAATAATTAATTAATGAGATTTAATTAATTAATTTTAATAATTTGATTTAATAAATCAAATTAAATTTATACCTTACAAAATCAAAGTAATTAGACATTAAACAAAATACCAACTTTCGGGCGTCAACGGTTAGTAGTCACCATTTTGGAGGGAATTTGGGGGGTGAATTGAGTGCCAATGGCTAGTTGCATCGACCATAATCAAATCATGCTAAATTTGGTTCTCGATCCTCAATGATCTTCTGGTTTACATGCATCAATAGGGTACCACATCTACGGGGATCTTCAAACAATGGCCCTAATTGGAAGTTCTCATGTTTATGTACCAAGGCACAATAAAAACTATATTTTCATCCATATATATATATATATATATGAGAATTACATAGACTTTATAACTTCTCCATACTTAGAGATTCTAAATAAGTGAATTTAAAGATGATTCTTCTAGGATTTTATTTGTAAGTGTAATAAATACTCTTCCAAATAATGCACTAAGGACTTCTTACCACTTTTTCTTGATTGATTATTTCTCCTTTATAGAGATTTTCCTTTCTTCTTTTTTTGACTTGGAGAGTTGTATATTTTCAAGTTGATTATTATTGTACCACATAGAATCTTTAAAAAAATGATTAATTCTTCCAGTACATGGCAAATAATGACTACTAATTCCACAAAAAAAAATCTTAGATAAACATCCTAACAAAGGCATAATACATGATGTTTTTTGTGATGGTCATAAGCAATGAAATGAACTCTTCCTAACTTCTATGGATATATGTATAGATACATAATAAATAAAACAAGGATTCATGGAATATTGGAGATGGCATATGAGACTTCTATTGCAAGGCATGCATATAAAAGTTGGCAAAATTAGGATCCCTGGTTTAAAGATTTTGTTATAGAATTTCATCCATTAGTGAAAAGAATGCATAACTCAATAATATGTCTAGTAGGAAAATGCAAACCCTTAAACAAAGTTGAAGATATTACATGCATTATTTGTTGATAGGTTTGATTGTTTTACTTATATAATAAGGTATATAGGCCATAGATTAATTTATGAAGATGGCACTGAATAATATAGAAGTTACCAATAATACATTGTAGATCTACCATACTTCCTTACTGAACAGGAAAACAAAAAATGGTGATGGTGGAATACAATAGGAAGCATTGCCAACATCTTCGAATCAAACAATTCAAATAAAAAGCCAAGATAAGAGAGTATAAATTGGGATCCTCGAGGAAAAATTAATTTTTTTATGGTACATTGTTAGGCATGTTGGTAGCTAGTTAGGTTTCGTACTAGACCTTGGTAGTTGGCAACTATAATTGCCAAACATTTGGATCACATAATAGGTCTTGGGATGCTCGTACCCATGTTATAAGAAGAGGTAGGTGGCACCTTATAATTTCACCATATAAAAAATGCATGTGTGTGCATAAATAAGTAAATAAATCGAAGGTTATATGTCACACCTTAGACCTAAAGAGTAGGTAAAGAGAACCTGCTAAAAAAATTCATGGATGGTGATGAAAGGAGACCTTTTGGAGGTGACATTTAAGACACTTTGCAAATATGACCTGTTGACAAGGTAATGATGACTTGGTAGAACAAGTTAATAAAAACAAAAGAAATCTACCTACAATTATAAGGATTAAAAAGCTATTAGGTGGGCTTGTCACCTAATCCATAGACAAAAATAAACGTAATAGTGGCTATTAGGTGGGCCTACCACCTAATATGACATTTGTTAGAATTTGTACACAACATGACATGTAATACTTATTTAGAAGGGTTAACTTGTCAAACAGGTAATGGAAACCTATTAGATCAGGTTAAGGGTCCCCACTCTTATAAATAGAGGAGGGTATAAGGAAAAAGGGCATAACAAGTTGAAGGAGTCTTGAGCGAGTCCATAGGAATCTAAGCATTTGGAGTGCCTTGCCATATTTATTATTGTTGTAAAGGAGTGAGAGGTCGTCATACCATGTCCACATACTTCGTAAAATATTTTTGATATCAATAAAACTTTGCCATCCATTTATGTGTCTTATGGTATCGATATTCTATATCTTATTTCTCCAAAGCTATCTTATGTGTATATGTTCATTGATCCTATGATAATATTTTGCATCAAAGACAACATCCCTCTTTTTGTATCGTTGTGTGAAAAATATTGTTACTATAAGATAACTTAAACCATGAAAAAGTGGTTCGAGGAAAAATTCATCCATGGTGTTCGATTTAGTTGTGTGTAGGAGAAGAAGGTATTCCAAGACTATATCAATGATGGAATACCGACGATAATACAAGTTGTAATACTACAATAATGTGGTTGCTAATATGATCATAATATAATACTATGAGACCCATTTCAACCTCACAACCAATAACAATTTTTTCAAAATGCAAAATAAAAATAAGGGCTACATGGTGGCAAGTCTATGCGAGTGAAGTTCAGAGTAAAGTTTTGAATTCAATAAAGCAATATTAGTTATAATTTGTTTAGTTAATATTGTTAATATCATATTGAAAACGTATACATGATATGTTAGGCTTGATAGTTAATTAAGCATTTGATTGAATAGTGGGATACACATTAAGATTAATATTGTAATGATCTTTATAACTAATATGTTTAATTTATCATGATAATATTGAAATAAATAAATCCTAGGGAACAATGCAACAGTTCAAAGTTTAGCTCTTCTTTGAGAGGTTCAAGGTTCAAACCATGACATGTGTGACTATCATTTTACCCAAATCCATATATATATATATATATATATATATATATATATATATATATATTGAAATAATTAAAATCTATAAATTTTATTATATAATTAGATTTTAATTTGGAAATAAATCCATATAGAAGGATGTGTCTACCCGATATGTGTTTTATCAAACCAAACTTTGATCATTAAGCATGGTGTACAATTCTTGTAAGATTCGATTTGAACGTTAAACCTTAAACCTCTTATTTAGAGTTTCAAAATCTTCACCATTAATCTACTTAGATTATATATAATATATGACATTAATCTTATAAAATATATATCAAATAAATTACAATTACTATTCAGTTTTAATTATAAAATATTTATTCCTAACTTATACATGTAAAAGAACAGTATTTCATACTAACAATTCTCAACCTCATTAAATGGAATGGTTAAAAACATGCTCTTCATTGCGAATGGTTGTAATTTGATTAAATAAATTAAAAGGAAATTTAATTTTTTTTGATAAAAATTATATATATTTAATAAAAACATAATAAAATTATTTATATTATTTTAATTTGAATTTAATTTTTTAAAGAAAAAAACAAAAGTCAATGTTACAAGGACAAATGATTCTTTCTTAAACAATAATATTTAATTTATATATATACAAAGATGATCTTGGCCAAACCATAAAACATCTTGTCTACAAATCTCCTATAGGATCTTGTCATTGAAAAGTACCTTGTAAACAAGTGCCTCCTTCCTTGCTCAAAGCTATAATCACCGACCTTTATGGTACTTATATTTATATATTAAAAGCAAATAAGCCTGACATTCAACAATCACATTCAAATTTAAGTTGCTGCAGCCATTCTTTTTTTCAACGTTTTTCGTTTTCTTCCATTGACATTAATATTTATTTATTCCAAGGCTTTACAAGTATAAACATGAGAAATTGCGCCCCCCTTACTTTTTAGAAAAAAAATATCTTTATGGATTTAAAAGAAAACGGCGCTAACTTCAAATATATTTAGATATCTGTCGAATTTATGCTCTTTGAATTCAAAGGCATGAAAATTCGTTTCTCATGGTTTGGTGTTATCTTTTATGACATTTATGTTGACTTCCACTGCAATAATATAAATTTATAATTAGGAAATCATAGCCCGTTGCATTATAAATATAGACATCCATATTCATGGAATATATGCCTCAAAACATTAAAAAGTCATCATAGCTTTTGGGGATTTCGGTTCGAGGCTGAATAATTGCTGTGTATTTGTACAGCAATTCATATCATGTCCATTAATGACACCAAACTACTCCCCATGTTCTTTCTAATGTTTTTAGCAAGCAGCCTGGACAACTCATTACTCAAACTACATCATCAATAGTAAAAACTTTAGAAAACAGTTGAGGAATGTTGAGGGTCTAGGGTTGTAAGGGACAATATATATTTTCAAAGGAAATTATTAAGAATAGGAAATTATGATTGCTCTAAAATCTTATATTTTTATTGGATTGAGTACCCATTATCTTTTGATATATTTTAAATCAGGTTATTTTTTCATGTGAAAATAGGTTAATAGAATTCATGAAGCATCTTTTGAAGCTTATTTGCTATTTGTTTGAGTTTTTCTTCTTTAAACAGGTCATTAATAGAAATCATGATTAGGAGTTGTTGCTCACATTTATATATATTTTTACCTTTGGACCTTCACAAGCTAGACATGCCCAATTCAGTTGCCATTATGAAATCATAAGAGGATAAAGCTTCAACAAAGCATCAAACCAATTTTTTGTAAAATCCCCCTTACTAATTGACCATCTAATATGTTTCTTGATTAATTACAAACTATATGATATAAAATTCCATGTTGGCAATCCTCTAGGCAGGGTTTGTTTCCTAAATTTTACTACATCAAGAGAACCATTTTGCCCAACTCTTTCCTTGATTTTTTTAATAATCTCCAACCAAGTTTTGCAAACTTATAAGTCTACAATTTTGCAAGCCTACCCATCCAATATTTTGTCCTTTTCAAACCAATTGTCGCTTACAAAAAAATTTCCTCACATCATTTTGAAAGAAAATCTCTTTTAATTTTATCAAATTTGGATGCTATACTTGTTGGCAATCTTAAAAGTCACATTATATATGCAATGATGGATTATAATGTAGTCTTTATGAGTTGTAGCCTTCCATATATGGTTAAGATAAAGAATTTGACGAAGCAATTATTCATTCTAATTGATATCAATTATAAATATTACAATGTGGTTACAATAAGTTGGTTTATTAAACCAACTTGGTGGTTATTAAACCAACCTAGAGAGCGCCTACGTGCGCTACCCTTTTTCTCAATAATGTAAGACATATATGCTAACATCCCCCCTTATTACATTATTGGCAAATTCCAATAGTATCTCGAAACTTTTCATATTTGATACGCCCAAGTGCTTTGGTAAAGATATCTGCAACTTGCGCATCAGTAGGAATGTATTGAAGTTGTATATGGTGCTTTGGAACTTCATCTCGAATGAAATGACATCTGGTATCGACATGTTTGGTACGTTCATGAAAAATTGGATTTTTGAGAAGATTCAAAACACCTTGATTGTCGCAAAACAAATGAAGAGGAAGATTCTTTGGAAGACCCATGTATGTAAGAATGCGACTTAACCACATTATCTCGCAGACTGCTTCACTGGCTGCATGATATTCTGCTTCTATAGAAGTTAAAGCAACCACATGCTGCTTCTTACTGTGCCATGAGACAGGTCCAGATCCCAGATGAAAAACATATCCAAAAGTGGATTTATGGTCATCAATGGATCCAGCATAATCCGAGTCCGTGTATCCTAGTAAGAAAAACTTATTATTCTTTTTGTATTCCAGACCATAATTTGTACTACCATAAACATAATGAAGAACTCTTTTTGCTGCTTTCCAGTGACTCATCTTAGGCTCTTGCATGAACCTTGAAAGATAGCCCACAACAAAACCGAGATCCGGCCTCGGTATTTGTCGGATATAGGAGACTCCCAATCAACTGACGATAGAGAGTACCATCTACCTAAGGTGATTCATCATATCGTGATAACTTAAGTCCTTGCTCCATTGGAGTTGCTTTTGTCTTACGAGTTAGTCATCCGATATTTTTCTACTAAAGTCTTGGCATATTTCTTTTGTGTTATTCTAATATGAAATCTTTTCTGAGTAACTTCTAAACCAAGACAATAGTGCAGAAGTCCTAGATCTGTCATTTCAAATGATTGCTTCAAATCATTTTTCACTAAGTCAATCATTCTTTCCAAGCTTCCTGTTATGATCAGATCATCTACTTAAAGTACAAGAATCACTATATCAGAACCATTTTTCTTAATATAGAGATTTACATCTTAAGGACTTCTTTTGAATCCATGCTGCACAAGGTGACTGTCTATCTTGATATACCAAGATCGAGGAGCTTGTTTGAGCCCATACAAGGATTTGATCAACTTGCATACTTTTTGTTCTTGCCCCTCGACCACGAATCCTTCTGGTTGAGTCATGTATACTTCTTCCTGTAAATCATCATTCAAGAAAGCACTTTTAACATCCATCTGATGCAACTTCCACCCAAACTAAGCTCCCATGGCACAAAGTACTCGAATGGTAGTCATTTTTGCAGTAGGGGCAAAAGTCTCTTCATAGTCTATGCCTTCTTTCTGAGCATAACCCTTCGCAACAACTCAGGCTTTATGCTTATCAATATATCCATTTGCATTATACTTCACTTTGAACATCCATTTGTAGCCTATGGGTTTCTTTCCTGTTGGCAGATCGACTAACTTCCAAGTATTATTTTTTATGAGAGACTTATGTTCTACATCCATGGCCTCTTTCCACTGTGGTTTATCATGTGCATATTGAACCGTTGTGGGTTCATTTGCATTAAATGTAGACATATAAATCTTTTCTTCATCCTCATCTTCTTCTCTATCATTTTCTATACCCACTGACAAATCATCAAAGTGTTGACAAATTTCGTCAACCTCTGAAGTAGATTCCTCTGCTCTCATTTGTTGAGTCATACTAGTGAGTACATGGCCTATCTAGAGATAGATCTGGAATGGAATTCAACTTAGCATCTCTCAAAGTGCTAGTATACCATTTTGGGACTTTCTCGTTGTTGTTGTGGAAGTTGAACCTCCTTCTTAGGTTCTTCTTCATCTAGGTATACAACTGTAGATGTGTCTTTTGATGTGAAAGCTTCATCAAATACAACATATCTACTTACGTGTGTCTTCTTGGTCTTAGGATCAATCAATCGATAACATTTTAAATACTCATCATAGCCAAGAAAGATACACTACAGGGTTTTCTCATCCAACTTCCTCCTTTTCTGTTTTGGAATGTGCATGAATGCTTTACATCCAAACACCCTTAAATGAGAAATGAAAGGTTTCTTACCACTCCAAGCTCCTTGTGGTGTTTTCCATTGTATAGCTCTAGTGGGTGCTCTATTTAGGAGGTATGATGTTGTGTTTACTGCTTCTACCCAATATCGATCCTCAAGATGTGCTCCCTTTAGCATACATCGAACCATTTCCATAATGGAACGATTTCTCCTTTCTGCAACTCCATTTTGCTAAGGTGTATAGGCTGTAGTCAGTTGTATTTTGATCCCATGTTTCTTAAGAAAATCTAAAAACTCTTTAGAGGTGTATTCCCCCCTCGATCTGAGCGGAGGGTTTTTGTGAAACAACCCGACTCATTCTCGACAAGTTTCTTGAATTGTTGAAAGTAGAGAAATGCTTCTGATTTCAAGCGAAGAAAGAAAAACCACATCTTTCATGAATAATCGTCAACAAATACTTGAAAATACTTTTTTCCACCATAGCTGGTTGGCATAGGACCACACAGATCGGTATGTACTAGCTCTAAAGGGTTTGTAGCTCAAGGGGAGCTAGTTTCAAAAGATACTCTGTGTTGCTTCCCTGCTAAGCAATCCGAGCACACTGGTAAGATAGATGAGAGTGGAGGAAGACCTTTCACCATCCCATATCTGTGTAATTCAAGCAAATATCTTGAACTGAGGTTCCCATAACATCTATGCCAGAGAGAGGTGGCATCCTTTGTAGTTGTAGCCAGAGCAACATGAGGAGTTGAAAGAGCATCTAGAATGAACAAGCCATGTTTGTAGGATCCGGTTACAACATGTTTACCACTGTGGGTGATAAAACATCTCTTCGTGCCTTTGACAACTCGAAACACGACATTGAAAAGGATTGAAAATCCAACTAAGTGTTCTATTATTTACAATTCAATTGATAGGCTCTAATGGCCCAAAATACATAACCAAACCCATCAAATCATGGATTTGATCCAATATGCTTAACCATAAGCTACAAAAGTGCAAAGGAGAATGCACGTAACTTTCTAAGCTAGGAGAAAGGAATAATGCTAACTATAAGATCCTTTTTAGCTATCTTGAAGTACACACTTCCTACTTTGAGTTCACACTTCCTAACTAACACTCCTAAATGACAACTAGAAGATAACTAGTGCCCACAAGTGCATGTGAGAAAGAGACTCACTTACAATATTTAATTTTCAAGAAATAAACTATACAAAACTAACTAGAAATTACTAGAGGGGTCATATGAGTGATCAAACATCAATCCTCATCATGCCTCCACACAATAGAAGAAGTGGACTCTAATGCTTTCAGAAGAGTAGGAAAGTCACAGGACATCTGATGTAAAGAAATCCAACGAGCCTGATGCGACAACTATCCTCGTCGAGCCACAAGATATGAGGTGGTAGACCCCTGGCGAGTCTATCGAATCTTTGTGTCATAGATCTGATCAGAATCCAATGGTAAGCGAGAATCAGGAACCACGTCCACAGGATGATTGATAGCTGGTGCTGTCTCGAATGTAGAGTCAAAATACAACTTCAAAAGATCTACATTGACGATGTCATGAATTCCCAAGTGTGTGGGAAGATCAAGGCAAAAAGCATTCTCGAACACCTGTTGAAGAATAGTATAAGGTCCATAGCGAATCGGTTTGATTTTACTGAGTCTTATCAAAAAAACGTCGTTTGTCAAGATGCAGCCAGACTTTGTCACCAACCTGAAATGGATGAGGAATTCGATGTCGATCCATGGCCTTTTTCTGCTGTAATTTATTGCACTGCAGCGTTCGGTATTTGAGATACCTTTGGCCAGCACTTATAGGTAAAGTTGTCGTGATTGTGCTAATGTATCCGTTGCCTAATATAGCTGCCAAAATGATGTCTGAGCTTGTTCTCTATAAATCGTCGGGGAGAGATGAGTTTGCCATTTTGCATTTTTTTACTCCATCCATTACCCTAATAGTTCTTGTGTTTAGGCGTAAATCCTGACGAAAGTTCTGAAATCCAAAGTGTTTAGGGGAAGTTATGCTCCACGCATGAGGATTGCAGACTTTCTATGGTAGGTGCCATCAACAAGACTATTCCCTTTCAGTACTGCTTAAGTACCATGTATCGTATGATCTCTAAAAATTACCTATAGTTTCTAAATACCTATAGTTTCCCTCAGGTGATTTTTTTTTTATCTTTCTAAATACCTATAGTTTCCCTCACGTAAGGACGGGTATTTTGTACGGTATAACGGCCTAGCAAAAGGTATATCGAAAGGGGGACCAATTGGTGTTATAAGGAACCTTCACCATGTCTGCAAAATTAATGACTGATTCTCATCAGTTGTTGAAAGGTCCTAATTACACACCATGGAAAAATAAGATGAAGGCTATCCTAGTCATGGATGACTTATGGGATGTTGTATCCTGGAGCAACAACAAGACCTTCATATCTTCGCTTGGTGCTACGACTCCATCTACTACTCAAAAAGACTTTGACAAGCTAGACAGACAAAGCAAAGGTGCTCATTTTGCTTGTTGTGGCTGATGAAGTTCAACCCCATATTGCTGATTGTGAATATAGTAAAGAGGCATGGGATGCCCTTAATACTATATATGAGGGAAAGAATGATTCCACTATTCTATTTCTTCAATCTCAATTACATAGTCTAAGCATGAAGCAGGGGGACACAGTTGATTTTTTTCTTTGCAGAGTGACTGAATTGAAAGCAAAGTTGAATTCTTTAGGAGAACTAGTTGATGACAAGATCCTTACCTCAATTGTATTGAGAGCTTTACCTGATTCTTATCGAGTGTTGATAACTTCCCTTTAGGTATCGCAACGAAAAGTTACTTTTGTAGAATTGGTTAATATGCTTCAAGAGGAGGAGGCACGCCAACTACAGCGAGATGATTCTTCTAACACTACCCTCTACATCAACAAGAAAGGGAAGAACCAGAAGAAGGGTAATTTTTAGAAGGGAGGGAATTCACAAAAGGATTCAAAAGGGAAACAAACTCAACAACCTCAATAGAAAAAGCGATATTGCAAGATCTATGACAAAGAAGGTCATGATAAAAACAAATGTTGGAATAAGAATAAACAATCAAAACAGAAAGGCCGAAACAAACCACAAAAGAACAAACAACAAGTGAATTTTGTTTTTAAATAATCTGACATGGATTCTAAGAGAGCCCACAAAGTTCTCATGACTACCACAGTGTCCAAGCAGATGGATCCTATCTGGTATGTTGATTCTGGAGCCAGTAAGCACATGACTGGTGACAAATCGTGGTTTGAGTCTTTTGAGGCCAAAGAGGGCAAACTTGGCACTATTGATGATAAAACCTACAAGGTTCAGGGAGAAGGTACTATTTTAGTCACTCTTCCTGATGGCAAGTGTCGGATTGACAAAGTTCTCTATGTTCCGGGATTGGCAAACAATTTGTTGTCAGTCACACAAATTCTGGACAAAGATATGGTTGTGAACTTTAGTGTTGATGGAGGCAAGAAGTGTTGTTCTATTACCATGAGGGGTAAGAACATTGCAACTGCTTCATATAAGCATGACTTATTTGCCTTAGATGCTATCTCTACTCCACATGTAGCCATGACAGTCTCTACAAAGGAGGCAACTTCCCTATGGCACAAGAGATATGGACATTTGAGTTTTGGTTACTTACTTGAGTTAAGTAAGTATGAAATGGTAAAAGGTCTTCCTTACCTTTCTACCACTTTACCAGTTTGCTCTGACTACTTGGCAAGAAAGCAACATAGAGTTCCTTTTGAAAGGAGCTCTACAAGAGCAAAGAAACCTTTGGAGTTGATTGACACTGATCTGTGCGGTACCTTAACTCCCAAAAGTTGTGGGGGTAAGAGGTATTTTTAGTTATTCATGGATGATTACTCATGCAAGATGTGGGTATTCTTTCTTTAACTAAAATATGAAGCATTTGGCTTCTTTCAGCAATTCAAGAAATCTGTTGAAAAGGAGTCAAGGACTTCTATAAAGACCCTCTGCTCAGATCGAGGGCGGGAGTTCACCTCTAAATAATTCTCTGAGTTCTTGAAAGAAAATGGGATCACACAACAGTTAACTACTGCTTATACTCCTCAGAAAAATGGAGTTGTTGAAAGGAGGAATCGTTTCATCATGGAAATGGTTCGTTGCATGCTCATAGGAGCTAGTCTTGAGCAACTATATTGGGCAGAAGCTGTCACCACAACAGTATATCTATTGAATAGGGCACCCACAAAGGCTCTACAAGGAATGACTCCATAGGAAGCATGGAGTGGTAGGAAACCCTCCATTTCTCATCTATGCATTTTTGGATGTAAAGCTTTCATGCACATACCAAAAGAGAAAAGGAAGAAGCTAGATGAGAATACATTGAAGTGTATTCTTCTTGGGTATGATGAGCACTCTAAGGGTTATCATTTGATTGATCCCTTGACCAAGAAGATACACATCAGTAGAGATGTAGTTTTTGATGAGGCTTTCACATCAAAAAACACATCAGATGTATACCTAGACCTTGTGGAAACTAAGGTTGATAAATCTCCTTCATCAAAAGTTGGAGGTCCGTCTTCATATTCTTCAACACCTCAGAAGAAGAATCCAAAGTGGTATACAAATACAATCAAAGACTCTAAGCTATCCACTCCACCAGATTTGACATTGGATAGACCTCGTACTCGTAGCATGGCTCGATAGGAGAAAGCTGCAACAGAGAATACTCGGGGTTGATGATCCGTGTCAATATTTTGAGGAACTTTCCTGTAGATCCAGAGAGAGATACATAAGATATGGATATTGATAATGATAGGGTGTTTATGTCTTCAATAGATGATCTTGATCCCGCATCAGTGCAAGTTGCTCTTGGTGAGCCTCAGTGGAAGGCTGCTATGGATGCAGAGTATAAGTCTTTGATGAAAAACAAAACTTGGAAGCTTGTCGATCTGCCATATGGAAAGAAGCCCATAGGATGCAAATGGATGTATAAATTTAAGTATAAGTCAGATGGTACAATAGATAAGCATAAGGCCCGACTTGTTGCAAAGGGCTATGCTCAAAGAGAAGGCATTGACTACGAGGAAAATTTTGCACCTACTGCTCGGATGACAACCATTCGAGTTCTTTGTGCTATGGCAGCACAATATGGGTGGAAAGTACACCAAATGGATGTCAAAAGTGCTTTTCTAAATGGTGATTTCCAAGAAGAAGTCTACATGACTCAACCGGAAGGATTTGAAGTGGAAGGCCAACAATAGAAAGTTTGCAAATTGGTAAAATCCTTATATGGTTTGAAACAAGCCCCTCGGGCTTGGTATATAAAAATGGATCATCACCTTCTACAACATGGTTTTAAGAGATGTCCGTCAGATGCAAACCTCTATTTTAAGAAACAAGGTTCTGAAATAGTGTTGCTTGTACTCTATGTTGATGATCTGCTCATTACAGGGAGTTCAAAAACTATGATTTCTACTGTCAAAAGAGACTTGTGTCAATATTTTGAGATGTCAGATCTCAAACTTCTCCATTATTGTCTTGGTATGGAAGTCAGCCAGAAGGAGCACTACATCAAAGTGTCTCAGAAAAAATATGCCAAGACCCTATTGGAAAAATATCTCATGACTGATTGCAAGCCAATGTCAACTCCGATGGAAACAGGAGTTCAGTTATCGCGATATGATGATTCACCTCAGGTAGATGGTACTCTCTATCGACGATTGATTGGGAGTCTCATATATCTGACCAACACTAGGCCAGATATCATATTTGTTGTCAACTATCTTTCGAGGTTCATGCAGGAGCCTAAGACTACACACTGGAAAGCGACAAAGCGTGTTCTTCACTATGTCCGTGGCACAATGGAATATGGCCTAGAATATAAGAGGAACAACAAATTCTTCTTACAGGGATACACGGACTCCGACTATACTGGATCATATGATGATCATAAATCAACTTCAGGATATTTGTTTCATCTTGGATCTGGTCCTGTCTCTTGGCATAATAAGAAGCAACAGGTGTTTGCTATTTCATCAACAGAGGTAGAATATCACACCGCATGTGAAGTTGTGTGCAAAGTGATATGGTTGCTTCACATCCTAACAAGTATGGGTTTTCCACCAAAATCTCCAATACACTTGTTCTGCGACAACATGGGTGTTTTGAATCTTGTCAAGAATCCAATACATCATGAAAGAACCAAGCACATTGATACACAATGTCACTTCATTCGAGATGAAGTTCCAAGGCATCGAATTCAGCTTCAGTACATTCCCACCAATGCTCAAGTTGCAGACATTTTCACTAAGGCACTTGCACATGTCAAATTCGAATTGTTTCGCAGCTCTCTTTGTATTACCAAATGATGTAATCAAGGGGGATGTTACTAGTTTTTCAATTACATAAATAATGTAATAAGGGGGGATGTTAGATTTACTATAGTAATTCTTAATTATTACTTTATTTATAGGGTAGTTAGTTAACTACCTAGGTTAGTTACGCTATTGTTAGCGTATATAATATTTGGTCTATTTTTAATATTTTATTTTAGACCTAAGCTATTGACTAGATCCTAGGATTACGAGCTAATCTAGGCTCTACGATGTATTATTTATACTGGTTCTAATCAATGAAATATTGTTCGTTTACTTCAACAGTCGAGGGCTAGGAGATCGCTTTAGAACTGCCCTCAACCTAAGGTTGAGCGTCTTTAATGCTTAGCTTATAATAGCTAGGTCGGGTGACCCACTGAGGAATGTATGTCAATAGAGTCCTCAACTGATTGAATAGAGAAAAAAAACTTATAGACATCTTAAATTTATTTGAATAGATAGGAGAGGAGAGCAAAGCTTTCCTTTCTTTTTTAAGGTCAACCTCGCAGTTACTCTTTTCAAAATAGATAATGGGGAGGTCATTTTTTGAGGATGTCGATTGAGTGCATATCTAGAGGGCTCTCTCCCTCCTGATATCCCCTATGGCTCCTTCAAACCTAAGATATAATCTAAGGTCAAGGCTATCTATCCTCATTTAAGTCACAGAGCACCCAAACCCAATCCAATTTGGGTTGGAGGTCGCGGCTCGCAGGTAGGGTATTATCTATCATGAGCCTACCTACTCATAATTGGACTAGCTGATTCTTACCCCTTTTTAAACCTAAGACCTGCTAAGATCATGAGTCTCCAAGTGGTCCCTCTTAGCCATCCATGTCCCTATATTTTTGTGAAATCATGCTCCTGTGCATGTGTGTCAACCTCTCGGCTTGGCGGTCCATTAGGTTTTTACCTCCTAGTTTTGAGTGTCTTCTTAGATAGTTATAGCACCCATAGGCACAAGATGTACCTTGTGGCGGTATAAAAACCTGGACATATTCATTTTAGATAGTGGTAATTTAGTCCATGGTTCGTTGGATGTTCGATACAAGGTTAAAAATTGGAACACACTTCCTTACCTTAAAATAGTTGTTCTCGTCCTTGAATTTAGGGTCTATCCCTCAATGTGGTTAGTACCAAATACTATTAGGCAAGCAACAAAGCTTACACTTGTTCACTTATTGCACTCACCATGGCCTCTTTCCTCTTCTATTTTTTGGTCACTCTTAAAAGTGTGAATCACCAAAGGTTTCGAGAGTTGATTAAGCATCTCAGCCATTGGAAAGAATTTTACCCACATCCAATACCCAATTCTTGTTTACCATTTTAAAATGAATTCATGTTGGATACCTTGTACTTAAGTTTTGTGTGAGCAACAACCGCTTCATCATAGTACTTATGTGCTTATGGTTCATACTTTGACCAAGTATCCTACAAAAAGACTCCCGAAAGCTAGAACAATTAAAGGTAAGGCCATGGGAATTGGCACATCATGACATCATAAGATGTCTTGCTTGAATAGATTAGTTGGTGTTAGAAATATAAAAAAGAGTGAACAAAAAGAGTAGTAAGAAGTGAAAAATATAGAGATATTTCCCGATCAAAAAGTGGCCATTGAAGGTATATTTGGTGTAAGCAAGTTCTAAGATCACATCTTTGGAATAAAATTCAACTAGAAAAGGAAATCTAATTAGGGTTGGACTAGCTATGAGCATCATGACATAGGTAAAAGGTAACGAGGAAGTAAGACCTTCCATATTGTACATATATTGCTCATCCGACATGGCATGAATCACTAACCCTACACTCAAGAATAGTAATGCTTTGGAAAAAGTGTGATTCATTAAATGAAATATATTAACCGAATGGTTGGGAATGTTGCAATATCATATAGCCTAATTAACTACAAGTTGAATAATCTATGACCCTATTCAAATCATTCTATAATATTCTAGTGGTTGCCACGAAGAATGACATCATAGCCCCTAAAAAAACAATCGTAGATAACATTGTGGGTGGGTATTTGAATATAGGGGAGCACCTTGCTATCATGAAAACACCTACTATTACCATAATATATATATAAATCAAAGTGAATACTAGAGTAGGACCCTTCATTGCATCAAGTAACCAAGTATGCAATCCTATCTGTGCATATTTTTCAACAGCACCGATAAAAATAAAATACAAATCATAGTTATGGCATGAAATATCATATTGCATAAAATTAAATTAAAATGGGTTTTGGAAAAGGTATTAGCACGAGCAAAAATAGTCAAGAATTCTATGGTTTGAAAGAGATTAAAACAACCCATAATCTCGAAATCTATTCCAAAATCACCTACTTGATTGACAAACATAACTTTAATAGTTTCTTTATCTGCCTAAAGTCATGTCAACCAAAAATTTATTAACAAATAGGAAATGAGACCTACTCCCTCCCGTCCCATGAATAACTGAATCAAGTTATCTCCAGTAACCAACATGAGCATGAAAAAAGTGAGAATGGTCAAATAACACATGAATCGAAGGCTATGTGGATCCTCCAACATATAGAAAATAAAATAAATATGGACCAAGCTACTTACGAATGTAACCACAATCAACATCACTACAATCAAGCTATCAAACACAAGGTCAAAAGTGAATTCTAGGTTGAAACTTATCATTTAAGAGTGAGCTTTGTTACCCATTATGATGTGGTGGTTCACCCCATTTGAATTGAAGTAAGTGCTCTCCAAACCGTGCAAGGAGGTTTCCCAATACATGGCTCACCAACTTGATATTATGGCAACAAAAAACCGGCCAATCAAGTGTACGGCATCTGCCGACTTGGGCCCCTTCTCCCCCTACGCCGCTAATCCTCGCTAACCTATTCAATCAAAAAAGTCAAACAAAAGGGGGCTAGATCAATCAATAGTTGGTGTACTACGATCCCTCTATCCCACACAAATAGCGACTGTTGCATGGTTTATCGGTTCCACCAAACTGACTCGACTCTTCCAATTCTTCATCGATAGGTAGGTGCAGAGTGGTGTGTTGTCCCCTCTCTATTTTCAAAGGGGACTCTTGGCCTCATTGTAAGGCTAAGCCCGGGCCGCCCTCTTGC
The DNA here is from genome assembly GCA_028583015.1 of Wollemia nobilis. Classification (NCBI taxonomy): domain Eukaryota; kingdom Viridiplantae; phylum Streptophyta; class Pinopsida; order Araucariales; family Araucariaceae; genus Wollemia; species Wollemia nobilis. The sequence continues at coordinate 1,348,551 of JAQPPZ010008406.1, forward strand.
TACCCATATGCATACCATTCAACCCCTAGCATAAGAGCCCTCTTGCTACCCATATGAGAGGTGCCTTAGCCTTTAGCAACCCCAAGCTCCCACCCACACCGCCAGGAACTTTAGGATTCCCTCAATCACTCTTTATCCATAATCCTTCCTTACCGCCCTTTTAAATTTAAATTTAAATTTAGATGTTGGGGTGGGGAGAGGACCCTTTGCAATTTTAAGATCCTACACCTTAAAAATGCATTCATGATCTCCTCAACTATGTATCGAAAGGGGTAAAAAATAGAGGGGTTGTCCAGTATGTCCCCCCCTTATTTTGATATGCTATGGTACCCTAGTTCCATAGAGCAAGTCGAGCTTACATATGTATACATATCATCGCAGAGCTACCATTTAGAGGAGCAGTGCACATCCATCTACTTGTTCTGGTGACTTCACGGTCGTGAAAGAAGCCCTAAGAAGCATCAAATATTTTAGATAAGATCCATGGAATAATTTTTGGATAGAAAACACTAGCTCCCAGTGCAACTTCATGAGAAGCGGTTAAGGATGAGATCGTGGATAATGAAATTCATGTGGTGATTACTATTGTGGTTACTTCTGAACCTAAAAAACATTCAAAAGCACCTGCTATGGAACTACCAAGAAAGGGAAATAATACTATGAGTAGATACATGAAATCGAATATGAGAACAACCAAGAATTAGGGACTACCTTTAATTTAAGAGCCTTTAATACCTTTCCATTTGGCCCTCTTTCTAGACAAAAATGAGTTGAGCGGAGCTTTATTGAATAGAGAATGACAAGAAGAAGGGTAACTTTTAGAGGGGTTGCGGCAAGGCACAACCAACAAGCCATCATATTCATCAATAAGTTTCTCTCGAGTCAAAACCATCATTCTTTACTATACATCGGTTGATCTATTCCATACAACCATTTTTCGCTACTATGCACCGGTTGATCCATTCTATATTGTAAAACAAAAATAATCACACTTAAGATCACCTCATGGTTTAAAAGAGACATGTCAATAGGTTAGTTCGTTGAGCGAATGGCGATGGCTATTATATGTCCTATAAGAATGAATGGCATTCCTTCTAGATTATAGATAGAGAGTGACCCTCTCCTCTCCTCTCCTCTCCCAAGTTCACCCTTTAAATAGCCATGCACTCAGGGGGCCATCCCATGTTTATAAGGGTATTTTAAAAGCTGAGGGGGAGGGGGTCATCCCTTTACCCTTTTCAAATGGAGGGGAGTAGGACATACCTTGCTTTTTCAAATAGAGGGGGAGGCGACCATTAAATTAATTTAAATTAAATGGGGAGAGGACTTGACCTTTAAAATGGGTCCTCTTTATCTATAATCGTAAGAGGGAGATATAGAGTGCCCCCACTATAGGGATAAGCACTTGCTTATCAATAACAACCCTCATGTTATTACTAAAGGTAATAAGAATATCAGACTTGACCAACCTTAAGTTGTTAATACGTATATTATAGGCTTGGAAAAGATAAAAGGTTCAATGTCTTTTAATTTAAAGAGAAATACTCTTTTTAAATTAAAAAGGGGGTTCTCTCTCATTTAAAAGGGCCCCCATGTTTTAAAGGTAAAATATGGGGGCTCTCAATTTTAAAGGGAGGATGCGACTAAGACAATAAAGTAGAACACGGGTTCCATGCAAAAACTAAAACCCTTCAGTAGAGAAGAGAAGGTGGTTCTTAGCTCTAGAGGTGCTAGTTCCATGGCATTGATTATCACCTTTTAATATTTTTTGAAGGAATCACCCCAACTACAATAGGCTCTTAATAGGTGATTTACCTTTTTTGATCTCCAAAAACTACGAATAGGGGAAGAAACTCATAATGATCAATAGAGTGAGAAAAGTGGGTCCTTATAAAAATAAGGCTTTCCCCTAAAAAACTTGAATCACCACATGATCCCTTTTAAAATAGAGAGGGTGCTTACTAGAATAGCTTTGTTGGGAGTATTGTTGTCCCCCTAATCCTCTGTACCACAACGAATAAGATAGTAAGCATTCTTGATAGTTCTAGGGCATTCATGCACCCTTAAGACATGATGACCAACCTCTTGTCATAGCACCCACTAAGGTTGATACACTCGAGGCTAAAGTCAAGCAATCATAAAAAATATGAGGTGAAGAATAACACAAAGGTATAGACAAGAAATAATAGTGTCTTGTCATAGAACCTACCAAGGATAAAACACTCAAAGCCAAGGTTAAAATAACCATAGTAAGACAATATAAAGATGCTTGGTGCCAATGTGGAAAGGGGAAGTGACTTTCCGGGTGATTGTTGAATTTTTGGAAGAAGGCATTGCTTGGAGTGATGCAAATCCTTTAAGAAGTCACAATGGTGGAGACATGACTTAAAATCCAACTAAGTGATCATGATATATCTAATTGACACATAAGTGGACTGGAACAATAGAATGGAGTGTCGGGTACCACCTATCTTGCACTCTATATTATAAATCCATAAATTATAGCATTTTAAAGGAAGTGTACAAAATAAGGTTTCAAAAACCTAATTTGGAGGATTGAAAATATCAAATCCTCAAATTATTTAGACAATCCAATGAATTGTATTTACAAATCCACAATTAGAAGTGGACTGAAATTCTTAAGAGCTTACAAAGAGAATGGTTAATATAATAACTTTGTGATAAACCAAAATCGTTTGAAAATGCAAGAAGTACATATATATGTTTTAGATATGCACATTTACAATAATTAATTAATGAGATTTAATTAATTAATTTTAATAATTTGATTTAATAAATCAAATTAAATTTATACCTTACAAAATCAAAGTAATTAGACATTAAACAAAATACCAACTTTCGGGCGTCAACGGTTAGTAGTCACCATTTTGGAGGGAATTTGGGGGGTGAATTGAGTGCCAATGGCTAGTTGCATCGACCATAATCAAATCATGCTAAATTTGGTTCTCGATCCTCAATGATCTTCTGGTTTACATGCATCAATAGGGTACCACATCTACGGGGATCTTCAAACAATGGCCCTAATTGGAAGTTCTCATGTTTATGTACCAAGGCACAATAAAAACTATATTTTCATCCATATATATATATATATATATGAGAATTACATAGACTTTATAACTTCTCCATACTTAGAGATTCTAAATAAGTGAATTTAAAGATGATTCTTCTAGGATTTTATTTGTAAGTGTAATAAATACTCTTCCAAATAATGCACTAAGGACTTCTTACCACTTTTTCTTGATTGATTATTTCTCCTTTATAGAGATTTTCCTTTCTTCTTTTTTTGACTTGGAGAGTTGTATATTTTCAAGTTGATTATTATTGTACCACATAGAATCTTTAAAAAAATGATTAATTCTTCCAGTACATGGCAAATAATGACTACTAATTCCACAAAAAAAAATCTTAGATAAACATCCTAACAAAGGCATAATACATGATGTTTTTTGTGATGGTCATAAGCAATGAAATGAACTCTTCCTAACTTCTATGGATATATGTATAGATACATAATAAATAAAACAAGGATTCATGGAATATTGGAGATGGCATATGAGACTTCTATTGCAAGGCATGCATATAAAAGTTGGCAAAATTAGGATCCCTGGTTTAAAGATTTTGTTATAGAATTTCATCCATTAGTGAAAAGAATGCATAACTCAATAATATGTCTAGTAGGAAAATGCAAACCCTTAAACAAAGTTGAAGATATTACATGCATTATTTGTTGATAGGTTTGATTGTTTTACTTATATAATAAGGTATATAGGCCATAGATTAATTTATGAAGATGGCACTGAATAATATAGAAGTTACCAATAATACATTGTAGATCTACCATACTTCCTTACTGAACAGGAAAACAAAAAATGGTGATGGTGGAATACAATAGGAAGCATTGCCAACATCTTCGAATCAAACAATTCAAATAAAAAGCCAAGATAAGAGAGTATAAATTGGGATCCTCGAGGAAAAATTAATTTTTTTATGGTACATTGTTAGGCATGTTGGTAGCTAGTTAGGTTTCGTACTAGACCTTGGTAGTTGGCAACTATAATTGCCAAACATTTGGATCACATAATAGGTCTTGGGATGCTCGTACCCATGTTATAAGAAGAGGTAGGTGGCACCTTATAATTTCACCATATAAAAAATGCATGTGTGTGCATAAATAAGTAAATAAATCGAAGGTTATATGTCACACCTTAGACCTAAAGAGTAGGTAAAGAGAACCTGCTAAAAAAATTCATGGATGGTGATGAAAGGAGACCTTTTGGAGGTGACATTTAAGACACTTTGCAAATATGACCTGTTGACAAGGTAATGATGACTTGGTAGAACAAGTTAATAAAAACAAAAGAAATCTACCTACAATTATAAGGATTAAAAAGCTATTAGGTGGGCTTGTCACCTAATCCATAGACAAAAATAAACGTAATAGTGGCTATTAGGTGGGCCTACCACCTAATATGACATTTGTTAGAATTTGTACACAACATGACATGTAATACTTATTTAGAAGGGTTAACTTGTCAAACAGGTAATGGAAACCTATTAGATCAGGTTAAGGGTCCCCACTCTTATAAATAGAGGAGGGTATAAGGAAAAAGGGCATAACAAGTTGAAGGAGTCTTGAGCGAGTCCATAGGAATCTAAGCATTTGGAGTGCCTTGCCATATTTATTATTGTTGTAAAGGAGTGAGAGGTCGTCATACCATGTCCACATACTTCGTAAAATATTTTTGATATCAATAAAACTTTGCCATCCATTTATGTGTCTTATGGTATCGATATTCTATATCTTATTTCTCCAAAGCTATCTTATGTGTATATGTTCATTGATCCTATGATAATATTTTGCATCAAAGACAACATCCCTCTTTTTGTATCGTTGTGTGAAAAATATTGTTACTATAAGATAACTTAAACCATGAAAAAGTGGTTCGAGGAAAAATTCATCCATGGTGTTCGATTTAGTTGTGTGTAGGAGAAGAAGGTATTCCAAGACTATATCAATGATGGAATACCGACGATAATACAAGTTGTAATACTACAATAATGTGGTTGCTAATATGATCATAATATAATACTATGAGACCCATTTCAACCTCACAACCAATAACAATTTTTTCAAAATGCAAAATAAAAATAAGGGCTACATGGTGGCAAGTCTATGCGAGTGAAGTTCAGAGTAAAGTTTTGAATTCAATAAAGCAATATTAGTTATAATTTGTTTAGTTAATATTGTTAATATCATATTGAAAACGTATACATGATATGTTAGGCTTGATAGTTAATTAAGCATTTGATTGAATAGTGGGATACACATTAAGATTAATATTGTAATGATCTTTATAACTAATATGTTTAATTTATCATGATAATATTGAAATAAATAAATCCTAGGGAACAATGCAACAGTTCAAAGTTTAGCTCTTCTTTGAGAGGTTCAAGGTTCAAACCATGACATGTGTGACTATCATTTTACCCAAATCCATATATATATATATATATATATATATATATATATATATATTGAAATAATTAAAATCTATAAATTTTATTATATAATTAGATTTTAATTTGGAAATAAATCCATATAGAAGGATGTGTCTACCCGATATGTGTTTTATCAAACCAAACTTTGATCATTAAGCATGGTGTACAATTCTTGTAAGATTCGATTTGAACGTTAAACCTTAAACCTCTTATTTAGAGTTTCAAAATCTTCACCATTAATCTACTTAGATTATATATAATATATGACATTAATCTTATAAAATATATATCAAATAAATTACAATTACTATTCAGTTTTAATTATAAAATATTTATTCCTAACTTATACATGTAAAAGAACAGTATTTCATACTAACAATTCTCAACCTCATTAAATGGAATGGTTAAAAACATGCTCTTCATTGCGAATGGTTGTAATTTGATTAAATAAATTAAAAGGAAATTTAATTTTTTTTGATAAAAATTATATATATTTAATAAAAACATAATAAAATTATTTATATTATTTTAATTTGAATTTAATTTTTTAAAGAAAAAAACAAAAGTCAATGTTACAAGGACAAATGATTCTTTCTTAAACAATAATATTTAATTTATATATATACAAAGATGATCTTGGCCAAACCATAAAACATCTTGTCTACAAATCTCCTATAGGATCTTGTCATTGAAAAGTACCTTGTAAACAAGTGCCTCCTTCCTTGCTCAAAGCTATAATCACCGACCTTTATGGTACTTATATTTATATATTAAAAGCAAATAAGCCTAACATTCAACAATCACATTCAAATTTAAGTTGCTGCAGCCATTCTTTTTTTCAACGTTTTTCGTTTTCTTCCATCGACATTAATATTTATTTATTCCAAGGCTTTACAAGTATAAACATGAGAAATTGCGCCCCCCTTACTTTTTAGAAAAAAAATATCTTTATGGATTTAAAAGAAAACGGCGCTAACTTCAAATATATTTAGATATCTGTCGAATTTATGCTCTTTGAATTCAAAGGCATGAAAATTCGTTTCTCATGGTTTGGTGTTATCTTTTATGACATTTATGTTGACTTCCACTGCAATAATATAAATTTATAATTAGGAAATCATAGCCCGTTGCATTATAAATATAGACATCCATATTCATGGAATATATGCCTCAAAACATTAAAAAGTCATCATAGCTTTTGGGGATTTCGGTTCGAGGCTGAATAATTGCTGTGTATTTGTACAGCAATTCATATCATGTCCATTAATGACACCAAACTACTCCCCATGTTCTTTCTAATGTTTTTAGCAAGCAGCCTGGACAACTCATTACTCAAACTACATCATCAATAGTAAAAACTTTAGAAAACAGTTGAGGAATGTTGAGGGTCTAGGGTTGTAAGGGACAATATATATTTTCAAAGGAAATTATTAAGAATAGGAAATTATGATTGCTCTAAAATCTTATATTTTTATTGGATTGAGTACCCATTATCTTTTGATATATTTTAAATCAGGTTATTTTTTCATGTGAAAATAGGTTAATAGAATTCATGAAGCATCTTTTGAAGCTTATTTGCTATTTGTTTGAGTTTTTCTTCTTTAAACAGGTCATTAATAGAAATCATGATTAGGAGTTGTTGCTCACATTTATATATATTTTTACCTTTGGACCTTCACAAGCTAGACATGCCCAATTCAGTTGCCATTATGAAATCATAAGAGGATAAAGCTTCAACAAAGCATCAAACCAATTTTTTGTAAAATCCCCCTTACTAATTGACCATCTAATATGTTTCTTGATTAATTACAAACTATATGATATAAAATTCCATGTTGGCAATCCTCTAGGCAGGGTTTGTTTCCTAAATTTTACTACATCAAGAGAACCATTTTGCCCAACTCTTTCCTTGATTTTTTTAATAATCTCCAACCAAGTTTTGCAAACTTATAAGTCTACAATTTTGCAAGCCTACCCATCCAATATTTTGTCCTTTGCAAACCAATTGTCGCTTACAAAAAAATTTCCTCACATCATTTTGAAAGAAAATCTCTTTTAATTTTATCAAATTTGGATGCTATACTTGTTGGCAATCTTAAAAGTCACATTATATATGCAATGATGGATTATAATGTAGTCTTTATGAGTTGTAGCCTTCCATATATGGTTAAGATAAAGAATTTGACGAAGCAATTATTCATTCTAATTGATATCAATTATAAATATTACAATGTGGTTACAATAAGTTGGTTTATTAAACCAACTTGGTGGTTATTAAACCAACCTAGAGAGCGCCTACGTGCGCTACCCTTTTTCTCAATAATGTAAGACATATATGCTAACATCCCCCCTTATTACATTATTGGCAAATTCCAATAGTATCTCGAAACTTTTCATATTTGATACGCCCAAGTGCTTTGGTAAAGATATCTGCAACTTGCGCATCAGTAGGAATGTATTGAAGTTGTATATGGTGCTTTGGAACTTCATCTCGAATGAAATGACATCTGGTATCGACATGTTTGGTACGTTCATGAAAAATTGGATTTTTGAGAAGATTCAAAACACCTTGATTGTCGCAAAACAAATGAAGAGGAAGATTCTTTGGAAGACCCATGTATGTAAGAATGCGACTTAACCACATTATCTCGCAGACTGCTTCATTCGCCGCATGATATTCTCGCTTCTATAGAAGTTAAAGCAACCACATGTCGCTTCTTCCAGTGCCATGAGACAGTCCAGATCCCGGATGAAAAACATATCCAAAAGTGGATTTATGGTCATCAATGGATCCAAGCATAATCCGAGTCCTGTATCCTAGTAAGAAAAACTTATTATTCTTTTTGTATTCCGCACCATAATTTGTACTACCATAAACATAATGAAGAACTCTTTTGTCTGCTTTCCGGTGACTCATCTTAGGCTCTTGCATGAACCTTGAAAGATAGCCCACAACAAAACCGAGATCCGCCTCTGGTATTTGTCGGATATAGGAGACTCCCAATCAAGCGACGATAGAGAGTACCATCTACCTAAGGTGATTCATCATATCGTGATAACTTAAGTCCTTGCTCCATTTGGAGTTGCTTTTGACTTACGAGCTAGTCATCCGATATTTTTCTACTAAAGTCTTGGCATATTTCTTTTGTGTTATTCTAATATGAAATCTTTTCTGAGTAACTTCTAAACCAAGACAATAGTGCAGAAGTCCTAGATCTGTCATTTCAAATGATTGCTTCAAATCATTTTTCACTAAGTCAATCATTCTTTCCAAGCTTCCTGTTATGATCAGATCATCTACTTAAAGTACAAGAATCACTATATCGTAACCATTGTTCTTAATATAGAGATTTATATATTAACAACTTCTTTTGAATCCATGTTTCACAAGGTGACTTGTCTATCTTGATATACCAAGATCGAGGAGCTTGTTTGAGCCCATACAAGGATTTGATCAACTTGCATACTTTTTGTTCTTGCCCCTCGACCACGAATCCTTCCTGGTTGAGTCATGTATACTTCTTCCCTGTAAATCATCATTCAAGAAAGCACTTTTAACATCCATCCGATGCAACTTCCACCTAAACTAAGCTCCCATGGCACAAAGTACTCGAATGGTAGTCATTTTTGCGGTAGAGGGGCAAAAGTCTCTTCATAGTCTATGCCTTCTTTCACGAGCATAACCCTTCGCAACAACTCAGGCTTTATGCTTATCAATATATCCATTTGCATTATACTTCACTTTGAACATCCATTTGTAGCCTATGGGTTTCTTTCCCTGTTAGCGGATCGACTAACTTCCAAGTATTATTTTTTATGAGAGACTTATGTTCTACATCCATGGCCTCTTTCCACTTGTGGTTTATCATGTGCATATTGAACCGTTGTGG